>CM028916.1:12456263-13755013 GCA_016801845.1 Polydactylus sextarius | reverse complement strand
CTGCAGGACACACTGTCCTGTTCGTCCTGGCCCACGTCCCCAGGGCTTCGCTGGGAGAAGAGATGGGTGGACTTGCGCCTTATTCCGCTGCTACACTCGCGCCTGTCGCAGTACATCCCGGGCTCTGATGTTTGCAGGTGAGCTGCTGGGACTTGAAGGGTCAGAGGGATTTGTTCTCTTATAAGGTTCGAGGACAGCAGAGCTGAGATATGTTCTTATAGCTGAAGTGCTTTAAGGTTTTCAAACTGATATATATATATATATATATATATATATATATATATATATATATATATATATATATATAGATATAGATATAGATATAGATATAGATATAGATATAGATATAGATATATATACTCAGATCACTGATAGACATGCCTAGTCTGCCATAAGCTGTTGACAGGTCTTGACATCAGCTGCTGATCTCATCTTGGTCAAAATGGGAAAAGCCAGTGGTCAAAGGATTGATATCCAAAGAGTCCCGATGTGGCAAACTAGGGCAGAATTCCCCCCTCGTGTACAATAAAGAGGGTCACGAGAGACCTAAAGCAAGGGTTTTGGGTGGCCCCAACTCATAATGTCTTGTCAATATGTTTGTCACTGCAGCGTCTCTTTTGGGTGAGCCAAAGTGAAATCATAAGCTGATCCCGAGACCCATGTCATATCTGGATCTGCCAACAGTTTCTGGCAGGTTAGGCATGTCTATCAGTGATCTGGGTGTGGAACAATGACTTTGTTAACAGCTTATTCCTTGTGGTTGTTGGTCACTGAAGCACTGCTGGGACAACAAATCTGGGGGTGGTCAGAGACTGAATCCAGAATCATTAGTACATTTTTCATTAGTACAAGTTTTCTTAAATCTTTGTACACAGTTCCTGTATTTTCTTATTATATCTGCATAAAGAAAGAGAGAAATAAATATGTATGGTCTTTAAAGCACTGCTAAAACAAAACATGGGTGGGTCCCCATAACCTTTACGCACTACTGTATCTATATAACAATTCTGCATGAACACTGTGCATCTGTTATCCTGCAGCACTGATCTGTTGAATAATGGATGCTTAATGTAATAAGCCATTAGGTTGTCAATATTTTTTTCCATTATGCTTCACTGTGAGTGATAATAAAAGGAATCTCATGGATTAGCTCTTAATGAACCCCACTTGCAGTTGGCATGTTGAAAATTGTTGAAAATTGCATGAAAATATCATAAGTTTTTAGTTTTAATCAGACTTATTAAAGAACTGTTTTGAGTTTAAGATGAAGATGTACTTGTTCCTCGTCAGACAGAGTCATTTAGTTTGCTTTAATTTGAACATTTTTGCATAATAGCTAAAATTATGAGTACGGTTTGTCCAGAAAATTTGTTTAAAGGATTCATACAATACTTGATACTTGTTTGTTTTGTTTGTTTTGTTTTTTTTTTTGGTGAGAGTTAGATGAGAAGATTGATATGACTCTTGTGTTTCCATAGTGAATATGATGCTACACCCAGTAAGCTTAGCTTACTTTAATTTATTTTACCTTATCTTATTTTAGCTTAGCTAAAAGTAAAACCGATAACTTGGACCTGTGCAAAGTTTGCTAAACTGCTAAATATGGCACTGCTGAAGGTCACTAACTCACACTCTTGTTTTATCAGTATGCTACTGAAATACACACACACGGACAAACACAAAGCAACATTAATTAATTAAGCTTTTCCTCAGGATCGAAAAACTAATGATCAAAAACGATCCATCGTTTTTTTCTTTTCTTTTTTAATCTTTCAGAAAAAATGCTTTCCAGGTCATAGCCGTGGACGGAGTTTGCAGTGGAGTTATACAGTTTCCTACGGCTGAGGACTGTTTGGACTGGCTTCAGGCCATCGCGAGCAACATTTCCAGTCTCACCAAGCACAATGTGAGTAAGAAACAATAATACTGGTTAGGTCCGTCGCCTCTTGCAGTCACCCATTTAAACCAATAAGATGTTGAATTGGGTGTTAATGGAACAGACTTTCAATTTGTGGATCGTCTAACAGTCCCTTTGCAAATGTCATGGCATTAAGTAGACACATACTAATGCCTTTTCACACTGAGCAAAGCACGCACTTATTTCTAAGAGCCCAGGGTCACAATAACAGAAATCGCACTGTGCTACGCTTATAGTCCTCCCTCCAGCTAAACTCAGGCACTTGTATTATCTATAATTCATCACAATATATTATATAATAATGACATCAAGAGGTAGCAAAAAACAAAGATATAACGATGCTGTATTCTTTGTCTTATTGTGAGCATATTTTCCCAGTCCTACCACAGCTGATGTGGAAAAAAGCGATGTCTGTTTCTGTGTTTCCAGATGGGTGATGATGCTCAGCAGGGGGTGTCAAATACAAATACTGCTAACAAGCTGCATCGTGTTTGGTGGCTCATACAAAACCCTTGACACAAAGTTAATTTTGACAACATTTATCAGGATATTTGGGTGTATTTTCATACATTTCCATCCCATAAACTGCAATTTACATTTCCACAGAGAGCGCCTGTTAAAGCTGTTGTCTAGAAAGATGTAACCAGACGGTAGTGTCTGCTCGACACATGACATGACATGAATACAACAAGGAGAGAGCAGCGGTAAAAAATAGGGATTTGTAATTATCCTGTGTCCATTGGTGTGGCTCTGTGTGTGTGTGTGTGTGTGTGTGTGTGTGTGTGTGTGTGTGTGTGTGTGGTGTGTGTGTATGTGCATATGAGAGTCTGGGGAATAATGGAGCCCTGGTTAATTGGAGTGGACAAAGTGAGGAACGTACTAAACATAACCCTGATGACTCACTAGCAGAATGGCCTCAGCAATCGAGGGCGTATTTCTCGCTCCGGCCTTGGCATTTACTGAGGTGTGTGAAAGAGCGAGCAACCTGCTGGATACACAGATTTCTGCTAAAAGACACACACATTTGAATGTAAATAGCAGCGTGCATTGAGTCTGAAATGACCGTCGGTGATGGGCTGTAAGCTATAGTAAACAGGTCATACTGTGTCAACGAGAGCTCACAATATCCTTGTGATTATTAGAAGTGAATCTAAAAATGAATTGAAAAGAGCTGCAAAAGAGCTGCTTGAAATGAAGCCATAACACAATACGCAAAAGTGTTTTTATATCCGGTAGCATCTCATATAGACATATACACATAAGAGATGTTTAATCTAAATGTAAATGTGCAACATATAGACAACATGAGGGCATACTAAGAACTGGGTAAGGATTCAAAATAGAAATAACTGACTAGAAACTATTCAACTCTGAATTTATTCAACAACAGAGTCTGAGATAAACACACATGACTAAATGTGTTTTACAGTTTAATAAGAAGAGGATACATAGATGTACTAAAGATCTCTGAGGTAAACTTTGCAATACTTTGTATGTGATTTGTGTTTTACAAAGCACATATAAAAAGCAGTGTTTTATATTGGTATTCATTTTACTGTAGCTCAGGCAATTACACTCTACGGACAAATAAAGTGATTTATTGATTGATTAATTATGTTGCAAATGAGCCATAGTTTCAGACAGACCTGTTAAGAACCACAATGAAGGAGGAGAAAGGTGATATTAGTTAGAAGGGGTTCTTTCTTGTTTTAAAAAGACTAAAAAAGACCCCACTTTTTTAACAGGAAACAACAGGAGATGAGCAGTAAATAAAAATAGCCCCGTTATCTGACAGGATCTAATAAAGAAGGGGGTCAAGCTAAGCCTCAACCCTTCTTGTTTGCTGTCAGACAATTGAGCTGTTTATAGTCAAATATTCTTTCACTCGTCATAAAAAAGATAAAAAATAAATAGATAAATGAAAAACGCCTCCAGTTCAGTGAGTGATGCCGGAGAAGGGAATCCACTCAGCTATGTATGCACTTCACAAACTCCCATAAAGCTTCATTGATGTTCAGGTCTGGTGACTGGGGAGGCCATCCTGAAGTTTATGAAAACACTCATGAGTTTGTTTTTCGGTGCATTTGAAGGCATCATTGTTGGCAATAAGGGAACATTATGAAGCAAAGTGTTTGCTTCATTGGTCCTAACGACTCCCGCTAGTCGGCTGCAAAGCAGAGCAGCAGATATCGTAGGCTGAAGGCTTCGTTTGGCTTCTTCCAAATGTGATTTGGAATCAGATCAAATCTAGAAATTACGCTAAAGTTTGACTCATACTTATGACTCATTACTTTTTCTTTTTCTTTTTTTTTTTTTTTTTTTTAAATTTAGACTTAATGCTATAACAGGTGTCTCAGCCTCGGATACAAGTGGCTGTTCTGCTTTAAGTTTCAAACAAAACAAAAACAAAAAAACACTCTGCGCCATAATTATTTTTGACACAATTCACCACAACATTTTAAATAATTTAACATTTTTTACCGATGCTCTTACCATCAGTGACGTGACTTTTCAGGTCTTTTCAGAACTCACTTAGTTGCTGCATTAGTTCAACAGGAATGTGTTTATCTTCTGAGACACTGAGTGGAAGTAAAAGCAGAAACAAACAAGTATTAGAGGTGAAACGTCCTCATGTTTCAAAAGTTAAGCATTCATTTTATGAAAAAAAAGTGTTTGTCAGTATAAGAATTTACTTTTTGATAGAGTCCCAAACTTCTATTATTTATTTGGATTTATTGGATTATTTAACAGGCAGAGTGTGCATTAATAAAATTTGCCTTAAATATGTCAAAGTTAATCACGTTATTTCTCATTCGCAGGCCCAGGACAGATGTGACATCGTCATCTTAAAAAAAAAAAAAAAAAAAAAGTTTTTGAAGTATTTACGAGTTTACAGATGAATAACTAAAACACAATATTAAAGCATCACTGCAGAGACATCACTTTGCTACCAGTGTCAGGTGATTTTGTTCATGATTGATAAACAAAAAAAAAAGCTAGATATCAATCATTGTAGAAGTGTGCATCATACATCATCATTTATATTGTTATGCAGGGCCGGTGCTAGTCATTTGGGTAACCTAAGCACATCTGCTGTTTTTATTTTGAAACTTAGCCAGATGTTTTATTTTGTTTCTGTACCGCACGATCTGCTGTGTGCGGATTTGCTGCGTGATGATCCCGCATCCTACAAATAGAATTGACAGAGCCGGTGGAAACAAACATTGACTAGAACTGAAACATGGAATTGAAGCGAGTTGTGTTTGCTGTCGCTTGGGAGTGGAGACGATACACACACGAAATTAGGAGAGAGAGAGGTGAATGAATGGGACCATAGTTTCGTGTTGGAGAAAAACAAACAAACAAAAAACAAATTAGTGGCTGTATTTGTGGTTATTATTATTATTATTATGGTGATTTTTCATTATCCTGATTTTTATGGTGCCCCCTCCTGCACTTGATGCCCTACACACAGTGCGTGATGTGCATTATGGGAGTGTCAGCTCTGTTGTTATGATCTCATCTGATCTTCTATACTACTATATACACACACACACACACACACACACACACACACACACACACACACATATATATATATATATATATATATATATAACTTTATCTAATTTATGTCATGGAGGGTTAGACCTGTTCTCACTGACTGGTCCCAGCAGCCCACGGCTGAATGAAACAAACCCAAACTGACACTGTCTCTGTATTTCCACAAACTCAGCTCACATCCCAACAGTTGTATGGCTGTTAAAAAAGGTACAAACTTCACAAAATTTTCACAATAAGCAGCAGCGACTTGCCCTCGCCTCTATATGAGAACAGGATCGGAGTCTGGGCTGTTTTTAATTTGGTGTTCAACTCCTAAGAAAGAGTCATATTGATAGTGTAGCATGGATTAAGAGAGAGTGATACCTGTGATTTGAGCAGAATGTTTTAATTTAAAGCCTGACTGCTCTCTCAGTAGTTTTGCCGTTTTTATTACCACAGAGAGAGAATAGATTTTTTTTAAGGAAGAGCCTTGGGTCCTTGTGAAAATGACTCTATCTATCTCATTTTGTAATTTGCATGCAATGAATAAATTATGTGCTGTGGTTAACATGTTAGCATGGATGCTATGATTCAAACAGTATTTTTCTCAGACTCACTGTCACTCTGCTCATTGAGTCCTTATGTGAACCTGTAAATATTCTAAAGTTTTCCAGTAATTGGTGTCTGCTCATTAGTGGGAGAGATATTTTAATGATTTCTTCTTGTTAAATTTAACAGGTGAAGAAGATAAACCGAAATTTTCCAGTTAACCAGCAGGTAAGACGTCTTCTTTGTTCAGCAGCAGCAGAAGTAGAGCTCACGCTGCTTGTTTTTATTCCTTTGGCTGATTTTGATTTGTATATCACCTTTATCTTTAAAGAAAAAAAAAATCAGAGCTTAAATCTAACCAGGTCAGTCTGTCAGAGAAAGGACACAGTTCTGCCAACTATTGCACAGCAAGCTGAGCGTTTTCATCATTACAGTCCGTCCACTGAGATATGATCAGAAAACAACTTAAGCGCCTTCAGTCAGCTAACAGGCAGTGTCATTTTTCAGTCTAAACATGGGAGTAGACTCAATTCAAATCCTGGGATTCTGTCTCTCTTGTTGTTCTTTCTTCCTTTTGTTCATTCCAGTTTGTGTTTCACAAAAAAAAACCAAAACAAAAAAAAAAAACATGTGAATTCACTTGATAATTCTTCTCAGAAAATACATTTCACGAAATGTGACTGCTTGTCCCGAATCTTTCACTCACTCCTTTTCCACATCTCTCAAAATAACCAAAAAAAAACAAAAAAAAACAGGCAAATATTTAATTTGAGTTGAATTCAGCTGGACTGTAAGAAGCAGTGATGTCTGACATCATGTCCACCAGAGGCTTTGCTTTCTCTCCCTGCAGGTCTTACATCTCTATATACCTCTTGAATGGATGTTAGTGGGCAAGATGATGATACTTACTTGCCAACAAACTATGACCTCTCCAATGAAACCAATGGTGTATAACTGGTTTCTAATGAGAGTTTGATAATGTAACCATAATCATATTTAATGTCATATCATAACACACGTGCATAAAAGTTTATAGTGTGTTATAAAACATCTTTACGACAGTAAACTCTTCATTGTGGTGATATTAGATCAGTTCACTATCATTTCACTGAGGTGAAGCACTTTTATTTTGTCAGGTATTTAATGTGCTGGATAAACCAAAAATAGACAACCTTAGGTGTTGACGAGTCTGATATTCTGACATATCCATAAACTCAGAGGGTGTGGGTCTGATTGACATTGGTCTTGGCACTAGAAGCAAACATCCCACATCTGCTGCCAGACTTTAATTTCAATGTTGCTGAATCCTAATGACACCCAACTGAGACCAGTGAGAAGAGTAAAGTATAAACAGAACCGTCTGTGATTATTTGGGCTGCTTCTTGTACCATTTATGAAAAGTTATGGTTCATTTCGAGGAATCAACATTCTCCTCCAGTTTAATCTGGGTCAGATTTAGCAGAAAATGTGTTTATTCAGCGTCCCATTGCTCATAATAAGAGACTAGTCAAGAGAATAGGTCACTTTAGAAAATAGAGCCTGTAAAGTGTTTTATCAAATACTGTATGTATGTATACTGATGATAAAGTCATTTATTTCCCTTATTTTTGCTCTGGTGTCACATCTCTGGTGTCCACCTCTGTTATTTCTCCCTCTGACAGATTATCTACATGGGCTGGGTGGACGAGAAGGAGCAGGACTCCGTTCAGGATCGAATGTATTCACCAAAGTTCCTCGCTTTGAGGGGTTCCTCACTCTTCAAGTTTTCAGCGCCGCCTGTAAGCTTTGTCTGCGTCTTTTTTACTCTATTAGTCTCAAAGCAACTTCTTCACATCGCTAGACTTCTGTGTTGTGGATTGATGCTCAACACCACGGGGGGTTTTTCATTTGTTGTTAATGTATTGTTGAGGGAGAAAAGGCTTTCCTACTAGAGAAAACAAAACAAACAAACAAAAAAAAAAAAAAAAAAAAAAAAAAGAAGCAGCTCACTCATAATCATTTGTACCGCATTGATCTTCCTCTTGATTGATGGCGATCATTAAATCTGTTTACATTCTGCCAGCCACTTAAGTGATTATGACAAGAGGGATAAGCTGTCGATGGTACTGGAGATGGGAAAAGATTGATAACAGAAACTGCGTGCTCAACTTCATGTGCTAATATAAATGGAATATGCTAATGTGAGTGAATGGTGGAATATAGGAGCCTGCTTGTTCAGATGTTGAGACAAGCTTATTCATTATTAAAGAGATTCCTCTGGGGAATATTTACCATCATGTGTCCGTTTGTTAAACTCCACCATCAGATGGACATTGACCTATCATAACTTACAAACTGTAATTAAACAACATCAGCTTTGGATTGAGTTTAAGCGCAGAGTTTTGATCCAAAAACAAAGATAGTGGAAAATTTTGCTCTAACAAACTGCGGATTAGCATATGTGGCTAACAAGCCTAGCTTACCACCTACATTGATAATGAGGCTGATGCTGTACATTATCTCTAAACAATTAGATAATGGCTTATTTTTATGATGGTCATGTTTCCTTCCATGTGCTTGTTTTAAACTTGTGAATTAGTAGAATGGCCTCAGCAAAAGAGCTATCACAATGTTTATTTAAAACCATTAACGGGTGTGAAGGTGTGAAACGCTAATGGGCATGTATATCCATGTCATTTTATTCTTCCTTGTTATTTCTAATAGTTGCAAAGGCATTAGAAGTGGCAGACAAAATATCTCTATATAAACCACCTGCACAAATACGTGTATCACTTTACTTTTATTGATAGTTCTTCAAATCAATCATCAAAACATTTATTTGTTATTTTCAGGTGACGACATGGGACTGGACCAGAGCCGAGAAAAGCTTTACTGTGTATGAGATAATGTGTAAAATTTTAAAGGTAAGACACTTTGTTTATAACTGAAATCCTTGAACATTTGGAAGGAAAAAGCCAGAAATGATGTACACTGAAAGAATATAAAGCAGAACATTATCTGGGGACTGAATTCATAAAACTCACTTATTTTCGGGAATGTTTCTTCAGTTCCACTCGAGGTTCAGATTGTTTTGTTCTTTTGCTGCAGGTTTGACGTTACTTTAAATTTGATTGTGAGAATTTATTTGCTATCTGTTGTTCAGAAACTTATTATAGGGGATTTAATTCATAAAGATGCTCATATTCAATCAGACAGAAGCTGTCCTGTACTTTTGTACCTATTATTCGGTACCGTTTGGGTTACATAAAGCAATAAAAAGATATATTCTAGTAAAACTTTGTGTGGTTCGGCTTGAATACATAATATTCCAATGCTCTTAAAACTGCAAGTCTGAGTCTTTACTTTGTCTTCAGAGTGAAATAAAAATCCCTTTAGCTGCACTGCTGTTATCTCCACATCACTCTGCCCGTCTGTACCTGATCAGAATGGCAGTCGCACTGTCTTATCTTAGGATAATGACCTTCTGGACAAGAGGAAGCACTGCTTCAGCGTCCAGACGGAGAGCGGGGAGGACATGTTCTTCAGCATGGAGCTGGAGTGTGAACTGCTGATCTGGGAGAAAGCTTTTCAGATGGCCACCTTCCTGGAGGTGGAGAGGATACAGGTCGGCACCCGTACAGTCAGCAATGTGCAGGGAATTGTGATGATGCATTTCTAGCATTGTGGTTCCAGCCGAGTAGTTTTAGCACAAAGACCAATAATACTCATGTGACATTTTCAGCTGAGCAAAAAGAAACTTTTGTGACCTTGCAGGTAACATCTTGTTCTCTTGTTCTGTAGAGTAAAACGTATGCCTGTATCATGGAGAGCCACCTTATGGGACTTACTATTGACTTCAGCATGGGCTTTGTATGCTTTGATGCAGCTTCGAAGGTGAGTGTAGGACAGTTCTTTATTCATCAATAAAAAATTGGAAAACAGTTCTTTTTAGTGGAAGGCTGTGCACAGTATGATGAAATTAATCACACATTTTTTTTTTTTTTTTTTTAACTTATTCTGCACTGTGTGCATTTTGGGAGTATGAGCACATTTGTTTTGACGGCTGGTTCCCCCTCAGCTCAAACCTCTCACTCCTGCCTGCAGTTCATTTTGGCCTTTCCCCAAGTCTTGAGAGCCACGCAGACTACTCCACTGGTACACATTGTGTGGCGGAGCAGGACACAAGCGCTGCCATATTGTTCTCTAAGATTTTGGCCCTAATTCCTGCAGTGTGAAGCAACAATGTCCCCCAAGGACGGATAAAAATGTTGCCAGCGTATTATTTACTGAGTGAAATTCACAAAAAAAGCAATCCATATGTAAACTACAATCGCAGACAATACATGGGGTGGGATTACTCCATAATTAAAAGCTGTTACTGGCGAATTTCAAAACCCATGTTCGAATTAGTTTTAATCAAAAACAGCACAAATATAACTCTGTTCAACAAGTTGAGCTGTAATGTGCTGGCTCAGGATCTGCTGAGATGTTCCACAAAAGCTGTTAAAAGCACTGCATTTTAAAATTAATCTTGATTGGAACTTGTGTCACATACAAAACAAGGCTGACATGACAAAGCGCCCGACTGCACCGTGATTTATACGATATAAAACTCTACATAGCAAACAGGGAGTCAGCATGAGTGCAGGGATAAACTCCAGTCCTCTGAGACCTGATGGATGAATGAGGCACTTAGGATCATCTGTAAAATAAAAGGTATAAAATGTAAATATTGCAAATACAACCTTCGTATAATGAATGAGAGCAAGTGAGCTGACAAGACTCGGAGAGTTTGTAAACTCTGACACCTCTAGAGTCACAGTCAGTTGCTGAAGTTGCTGTGGAAGATGAAGAAAACAAACTTGGAAGAAACAGTGACAACTGTGTTACTGTGTTATAGGACAGATATGACAACCAAGAACTGGGTCCACTTCTACAAAGTTGTGATAGTTTCACTACAAAAAGAGACTAACTAAAAAAATGAATCCACTTTGTATAAATAATAGACGAAAATAGCATCCAGTTTGAAATCAGTTCAAGTGATCACATTGTGATCAGAACACTGATCAACTAACAATACACAAAAGAATTTAAAAAATATTCACGAGAACACCTCCTTACAGTGAAATACAGTACAATCGCACATAATAATCTTCCACAGGAGGAAGATACAGTTATAAAATGAAATGGTTGTGACTGATATAGAGGAGATGGAGATTTCATCACCTCTGTCAAGGTTATCGAGAGTCAGAAGGATTCACACTCTCTCCCTGTTACACTCTGATAATGTTTCATGAACATCCAACTTGACTTTTTTTTTCAAGTTAAAAAAATATACAGAGAAAATGTTCTTTTTTAATAAAAGTCATGTGCTTTTAGTGTGTGAATGCAAAAACCAAATTGACTTGATTGAGTAGTGAGAGTAAAAATATTAATTATACAGAAAGTGATTTGTCAGTTACGGTTGTTGGTTGCAGTTATGGTTGACAGATGGTTTTGATTTAGTATTACTGGATATTTTTAATGTTATTATTCTGCATGTTGCATTTAACTTGAAGTGTTTTATATTCTGTTGAGTTATTCCCCAACAATGCATCATGTGTTATAAGATTGGCATATGTAACATTGTTGCCCTAGGTTACGCTCTTAAGAATTAAACCTTATCTATAAGGAAACTATTGTCTGGTTTATTAGATCATTTCAGATTCAGAATCACTTAATTGAGAGATGCAGGTTTTCATTGGACAGGACAAGTATGCACATTTGTGACTAGTTGTTAAAGCTGTGAGTGGAAGTATAAAGTAACATAAAATACATGATGTTAAATGCTAATTAAACAGATCAGTGTTGCATTTTTTATAACAATGGCAGGAACATTCAGCTCACCGTTGTAGTTTGTACTCTACGCAGATACATATTCATGTGAGAGGCGCGGCCAGCTGTCAAACTAAAGAGTCGACCTGGAAACTGTCTGTCTGCTTGGCCCGCCATGCAGCTTTTGTTTATCCTTTTCAACACAATATAAATCAGTGAAGCACTGCGGTTTCAGGTGAAATTGCCGCGGCTTGTTAAATTTCCCAATGGCGATAATAACAAGTTTATATCTCACAACAACCGCTATCTGGCTGATCTGCTGATGTGCCCCATTTCTCACTGGATCCTTGTGGATTGTAACATGAATTATTCATGAAACAGTGATAAAAGAAGGAATTCACAAATTAGATCGCAGTGTGTAAATATATATATATATATATATATATATATGTGTGTGTATATAGTTTTGTTTTTGTTGTTTAAAGTTAGATGCATATAATTTTTCTAGCCTCTACATTTCAGGCAGTACTGTGGAGATACAAGTTCTCCCAACTAAAAGGATCATCCGATGATGGAAAAAGCAAGATCAAGTTCTTATTCCAAAATCAAGACTCCAAATCTATTGAAGCAAAGGTAATTAACTTTGAGAGATGTTTAATGCTGCATGTTAAGGAAAATGTTGTTGAACAAGAGCTTCAAAGCAACAAGGTTAGAGAAAACGATCTACATCCATGTGAGTTGAATATAGATTTTGTTTCTCTCTCTGTGTTTCAGGAGCTGGAGTTCTCAAACCTCTTCGCCGTGCTTCATTGTATTCACGCTTTTTTTGCTGCCAAAGTTGCTTGCCTGGACCCCATGTTTGTGGAGAGCCAAGGCCAAGCGACTACTACTGGGATCCCTTCTCTTCCCAGTATTTCGTGTAACTCACAGATACCGAAACTCAAATACGCCACTTGACAGGCGCTGTTCTCTACTGACCACTTAAAAAATAAAAAAGACACTAGCTGTGACTGTGGCCTAATATGGTGGACACGGGAACTGGATAAAGACATTACAGAGGACAGCTGTGTACACTGGTGGAACAAAAGACATCTTAGGGATCGGTACACTTGGAGAAGAATCAGATTTATGGGATTCTTGGAATCATTGTGGATCGAAATACAAACCTCTACTTTGAATAACTTCATAGAAACCCTCTATGAACACAGAATTTGTGAAATTCAAACATGTTTTTAAGTGAATTTGTCTTTCACTTAATCCTCAGACATCAACCAACACAACACAGAAAATGAAGTTCTTTTCCCAAGGTTAGTCTGCTTTTCTATGTAATTTTACCGAAGATTTGGAGATTACACAAAATAGATTTTATCCTGTTTTTTTCCTCCACATCAGATGACACATCACTTGAATTTTTGCAACTATTTTTTTTCCTGGACAGCAGATATGTCGACGCTTTCTGTGGTCCCATTTGTGTGTGTGTGTGTTTGTTAAGGTAAAAGAAATGTTTACCTACATTCATAATTCAATTAAGTAAAAAGGTATTTTTTTTCCACAGATATGAAAATGAAACAAAAAAGCTAAATGGCAACGCCAGAGAGATGCAATACAAAAACATATTTTGATTGAATTTAATTACTTGGCATTGCTGGCAGTGAATAATTAAGCTGAAGAAATGAACGTGTGTACAAATATACTTAGTAACCTTTTTGATTTTTCTCTGTATATAATGTACACCTCTGTTTGAGGTCAGAATATAACTATTTCCTGACTTAACAGGTACAAAATCTATATGAAAGTGTAGCTTTTGGATGAAGAATGACACTTTGATAATCTCTAATAATCAGGTCCACCATCCACACAACCATAATCTGACAAAATCTCATGATTAGAAACACCTTCCATTATGTTTATAGCATTTTTTTTTTTCCTCTGAAACTTGATTATGTAAATAAACACTGACATTCAGATGAACTCAATGAATTATGGAGAGCAATTTCTCGTAGGGATTACTGCATTTGTTAATTTGATGTGCACCAGAGATGACTAGGTAGACGACTACCGCAGAACCTCGTACTCTCTTCATCGTTTGCTCTTTGGACCAATTTAGAGGAATAAAATAAAAAAAATAAAAAATAAAAAAATCAGCAATGGTGTATTTTTGGAATATTTGATCTTTTTTTTTTTTTTTTTTTTGACTTCAGCTTGTAAATATACAATTAAAGAGAACTTTTCATTGACACGACTGGAAAAAAAAACAAAACAAAACAACAACAAAGAAAAAAAAAAAAAAACATAACACAACAACAAAAAAATGTAGCATAATGTCCTCCAAAGGTTCGAGATTCCCCTTTAAACTTCACTCTGTATTAAAGTGTTTATAAATGCAACAGAGTGCCAACTAAACTATCACATTCAAAGAGAGTTCAGGTCAATTAGCGCAATTAGTCATGCTCTTACCTTCCATTTACAAACTAGAATCCAAACACAAGAGGCCCATGGGTCAGTAAACTCTAGAGGATAGCAAATTAATGGAGTCAGTAAAGTGCTTGGTACTGTGTGGGCTTGTTAAGCTGATGGGAGCATCTGAGGGAAGCTAATGGTGGTGCGGTCTATGCAAAGAACGTCTGAGTGATGCTTTTGTGCTTGAAAATTATCTCGGTCGCATATACCCTTATAACACAGGATCTAGAGAGTGAGGTTTATTTTATTTTTTGGAGATGTTTTATTAACAAATATTATTGTGTATTATATTAATATTCTGTGTAATAAATTAATAAATGAGACCTTTTATAACATGGCCCACTGGTGGTTGGTTTTATTTCACACAGTCATGGAAATCTACTGATTTTATACATGTATTTCAGTTTATTCATCGTGAGGAGCCCATGAAGGAGCCAGAACAGTTAGCTTAGCCTAGCATAAAGACAAGAGAAAAGGAGTTTGACTCTGTTTGAGCAACATGTGTCTACTGAATCTCCCTAATTAACACATATGCAAATTATATCTGTTTAGTTTTGTTTGTTTATTCATACCTAGCCCAGAGTATAAAACCCAGAACTTTTCTGGCTCTATGCTAAGCTAACTAGCATCTTTTAACAGATTCACAATTACTATATAGATATGATTAGATTTAGATTCTTATCATGCTTTTAGCAAGTCAATAAGTATAATTCCTAGATAGTTTCTAAGTAGTAAAACTTTATGTAAATACAGTGATCCCGTGTCATATCGTGCTTCACCTCTTGCGGCTTTGATACATCATGTTTTTTTGTGGCTACTGTGTGTACATTTATATGACAGAGTCTTCATTGGTGGGATTCTGTGGCCTACAGGTATTTTTTTTTTTAGATTTTAATTATTTTCGCAGTAAAATAAACATTTCTAGCCTAAAAAATGAATAACAAACATGGGAAAGGTTTATATGAGTGTGGTGAGGATTTATAAAGTCTTACAAAATAAAACAAATATATGGTTACTACTTGGCGGATTTTCACCTCTCACAGGAGTTTCTGGAACCTAACCTGTGATAGGTGAGGGACCTGGACCTGGGGCTCAGCTTGGGGTTGACTACCGTCAAGGAACAGGATACCCAGGCATCTACTGTTGAGGGTTCAGTTCTTAACAAATTTCTTACAAAACTGTGAAGCCAAACCAAAATAATGCACTTCTTAAGTACTCTAAACATGAATCCTCAGTAACTCTTAATAAATAGCTCGAGAGGTTAGGAGACTGCAAAAAGTCTACAGGCTGTGGGTTCAGTCCTTATAAAGCACAGTGATTTTTTTTTTTTTATGTCTACCAACCAACATAAGCCAACAAAACATCTTTCCAATATCAGACCAGGTTGCCTTGGTGATTTTTAAAGTCCAGCACCTGATGCAAATGCTCAAAGGATTCAAGAAGCAGCAACTACGTGGTGGTTCTGAGTTAAGAGCATTTTGAAGTCAGATGAAAGATGTAAAGACTCTAAGAAGGATTCAAGCAGTATGAGGTTGGTAGTTCAGAGGGTTAGAGGACTTTCTGCAGTTCTGAGGAAGTTAAGGTCTTGTAAAATTTAGCAAATTTTGGGGACGTTCCTAAATATCCCAACAAACCTCAGCGCTTTAATTGTGCTGTTCTGCCAAACATGTGGTAGCTATTTTCTTGGAGTCTTTCAGTCTTCACATCACATACTCAACTTCAGAACTTGCTAGATTTAAAATTAAACCAATCACAGTCTTCCAACCTCCTGAACTACCAACACCAACACATTTGAAAAGCCTGTCTTACAGTCTTTAAGTCTTTGATCTGAGTGTCAAAATTCTCACCATGCCTTGTTACCTACATTCAGAACACCTCATGGCACCAGTTAACGTGAACATCAGTTAACCTGGAACAGGAAATGAACTGTGCTAACGCTGTAAACAATAACTCCCTTAGTAAGAACAAGTTAGTTTAACTTTTAGGTTTTGGGCACACAGATTTTGTGTTTTTTTTTTTTTTTTTTTTTTTTTTAATGATGCTGGCTTTGTTTTTTACAGTGTATGGTACTGTTATATTATAATGATTTTGTACTCAATATTTATACAAATGCCTATCTCAGGTATGTCATTTGCCTATGCCCATCTGCCTATTTAAAGTATATTTAATAAACATTTCAAGTACATAAGAAACTGGATACTGGCAACTAATGAAATATGCTACAGAGTTTCTTTCACATGAATCATAGCATGCAGAGTTTATGGAGCCTTAATAGAGATGATCAGGATATCTCAGCCTCCGCAGTTTCCATTTTGACCGTTCTTCCTTTCATCTGTCTTTTATCAGTCCACTCAAAGATTATGGAAATGTAATACTTAGTCTCAGAAATATCCTTTTATGTCTTTAGTTGCGTTCTCAAGGAAATAAAATTCTTCATTTCTTTTATAGAAATGCAAGTCCAAAACCTTATCACACAATAGCTTCTCCATTGCCATGAAAATCTCACTCTATACAGGATTTACAACAAAAACTGTGGGATAAAACCGTAGGAAGACTCTTTAAGCTGCTTAAAGGAAAGAAAAGATGAGATAGTATTTTAAGTATGAGTTATATTATATGACATTACGCTCCAGATTTATAACAACAACTGCTGTTTCCTCTTTTCACCTGGATGTGTTTACACTTCACAAAGTCGCAAGAAGACATGTAATTGAACTTTATTGATTGCATTCATAACGAGCGTGACACTAAATCTGATAATTACTGTCATGGATCAACTTTAAACAGCAAACGCAGCACCCAAAAATTAGTCAAATTAGCCAAACATAATAAAAGGAAAATTAGCATTGATGAGTGTGTTTATCAGCAGTGACATTCCAGATATAAATCCAGTCTGGGACGTTCATCTCATCATGTCTGACTCATGTGTTAAGTAAAAGTAGCAACTTTACAACTGTTTCTTCTCCATATCTGTGTGTTAGGCAAGAACATTAACAACCTAATGAGACACCAAAAGAGCAGTTACAAAGATGAAAAGAGACGTAATATGATTGTGACCTTTATTTTGTGCCAAACATTCACGGAGAAACAACACATTTTCAAAATGAACTGCACACACCGTGAAATAAAAATCAACCTATAGGCCTGATAAAAACTAGCAGAACTGTTTTGGCTCTTGACAAATTAACTTAATAGAAGAGCACAGAGCTGGTTATAATTTTACCGGGTGCCACTTCTGTAGTTGAATCTTGTCCACCTTAAATGCAAATCGCAACAGTCCTGTTAACTTTGGTGCAAGGCGTGACCTGAGAGTGGAGGTTGGAGGTCCCCTGCTTTCAAATACTGAGTGTGCTCTCAAATCAGCAGTTTACATTTTAGGTAATGGTACAGAAATTGTTACATGCCTGTAATTGGTCATGTGAGCTTTAATGGAAACTATGCAAATTAAAATGGGACTGTGGTTATTGGTACTCAGAAGCTGAGAAATCATTCCATTATTGCTTACTTTACTGCAAAGCTTTCTGATGAATGTAAAAAATAAAAAATAAAAGAAAATAAAAAGAAAATAACCTCTTCACACACAAAAAACTACTAATAGAATAATCAGCTTGTTTCTCAAACAGTTTTTTTTGTCATTACACCAGAACAAAATGAAGACCTATAGCACTAATATATCTTATCTATTTAACAGACAGCAGTGGAGTTTTGATCTACAGAGTTCCCAGTGTCAAGATACAGTACAGCAAGAGGGCGCTACAACAAACCAAATGCAACTTAAACTATATGCAGAATTATATGAGAACAGTACATATATATCACTTTTATATTGAATAGAATTAATATCAACAACATTCAACTTTTTTTTGGAATACTAAACTATGCATTCAAAATAAGATGAAGGAAATTTTCAAAGTTTGTGAAGTTAAAGCATGAAGAAAAAGCATGACATCTATCAGTGATGCGCTGTTTTCTGTTTTTTTTTTTTTTTTTTTTTTTTTTTTAAAGTTTTGTTTTTGTGTTTTTTTTTTTTTTTCCCCCACTGTGGAATGTTGTTTGGGTTAAAATTTACTGAAATCCTAATGTGATGGGATACGTTGGCACTTAAAAGCCATCACTATCAGGGAGGTGCTGCAAGCTTATTGTACTTTCTATTCATTTAACAACGTTTACATCGCAGTAAGTTCAGTCCACAGTCTAGAAATTCAGCCAAAAAATGGCACCCTTGTTTTTTTTGTTTGTTTTTTTTTTTTTTGTTTGTTTGTTTGTTTTGTTTTTATTTTTTTTGTTTTTTTTCACATGAGGACTGCAGATTAAGGTGCTTTACTGGACACATCTACAGTCCAGGATACAAAAAGGCTTCAAAATCCTCAGTGATTCAGATTTTGCATTATTGTTGATTTAAAAAAAAAAAAAAAAAGAATCAAAGAATAGAAAGAAATCGCAATACTATACAAAATTTGAGATTTGTCTCAAGGCCAGCTAATTGATTTATCGTCTTAAAGTCCTTGTTTTTTCTTTCTTTTTTTCTCGTCAAAACATTTCTCATCTTGATCACTTGGGACATCACCTCCAATGACCGATATCATCATAAGATGTGAAGCAAAGTCAGGAACACCCAGGACATACACATTATATTCATGCATGAACTCATTACTGATGCCTTGCCTTTACCAGATCCATGTGGAAAAAAAAAAAAAGCTGAAAATGTGAACCACCATCAAACAGCCGTCATCAGATTCAACATCATTATTCAAAACCTCTGATTAACTACGGTTAAATCGAGCTAATATATCACTTGCATCAACAATAGAGAGAAAACCCTGGAGAGGAGACGGCTTACAACACCTTATCACATCAAGTAGGATGTCAGCTACCCATAAATGCAAAGTGAGAAAACACAAGTACATATGTGTGCACCCTGTAGAAAAAATTACATTAAAAGGTGCCGTGTAGAAAAAATCGCGAGCCGACCCGCTCTCTTGATGCTGTATTGTCGTAGGAAGGTACAAAACACGTTGACCTAAAATGAAATATCCGGAAGAGTAATGACATAAGTGCCCCAGTCATGATTACGAAAGAGCGTCTTACTCTTGAAACTGAAAACAGGAGGATGTGGCCTTTCAGCATCTTTTTGCTCCTTTAAGCGTCATTAAATCACCAACGAGACACTGAGAGGAAGTTAAAGCTTCTAAAAAAAGGTGCAATAAAAGTTTTCATCTTAGCATGATCATATTCTAACAAATATAGTAAGAATTTTGTTTTGTTTTTGTTTTGTTTTTGTTTTTTTTTTAATACAATTTTTTATCTGCAGTCATCTGCAGAAATCCTGACATACTGTGATAAAATCTGGATCTCAAAATGGGTTTCTGAAACTATGTCCATTTAGTATACTTTTTACATTGTTTTTCTTGTGTTTATATATATATATATATATATATATAAACAAATCAAAAAAAGAAAATGTCAACAAAAACTATCAAGTCATGACAATCATAACATTATTATCCAATATCATCTGTGACGTTTCTTTCCATTACAGTTTTGCCATCAAGATTTAATGGAAATAATGCTACATTTGTACTGAAAAGGTTGAAGAAAATCATTTCAGCAGGAGCTGCACCCATTAAGATTGGATATTGAAGGAATCAGTCATTTCTCTCTGTAATACAGCAAATATGCTTTCAGTGATTCGGGCAGCGGTAAAGCCATTATTTGGTCTCTCAACATGTTCACTTGCTTGAAGATTTCAATGTCGCCAATGTCTCTTTCCTCCTCCTCCTCCACTTCCTTGTGTTCCTCTTCAGCATGCTCCTCCTCCTCGCTCTCCACCATTTGGGGGATCAGCTGGTTGCCTACAAAAACGTAGGTGTTGATGCGTCGCCGCCGGCAGCGCCTGCGCTTGCGCTTCTGGGGTACTCTTTGCACCGTCCCCTTCCCCTGACTGTCCTCGTTGGCCAGGTCTCTGAGAGTGCGGCGGATGTAGATCCGAGATAGATCCTGAAGGCTGCGGACAGTCACCGGAGCTGAGGACAAACACAGAGAAGACACAGACCTTCAGGGCAATCCAATACACCACCAAATAAAAAATAAATAAAAAAGAATAATCCATACAACTGCACCAGGCTTTCAAATGGGTCAGCAATAACAAGTGAGGCAATCAAAGTGTCTTTCAATATCACAAGCCAAGGAAATAAACGGCTGTGAGAGACAGCTGCATGGCAAGCTTTATATTTCAAAGCTAATGTGGCTGTGGGAGTCATCTTGTCACATCACTCTGAATGGACTGTCTTGACTTTAAAAGATTGTCTTCTTTATATGACAAGATGCCTGCGGCATAATAAAAATACAAAGACTGAGAGAAGGTTTGGTCTTTTTTTGCGTGTGTTGAGGCTGGGTAACTTACGCAGCTGGACAGTGTCAGGCTTCTCTCCATCAGCTCTGCTCTGCTGGACCAAGGGGGCAAAGGACACCGCCAAGATGTTTTTACTCTCCCATGTGCACTGACCAGTCCTGGTTATCTGGGTCAGCTGCATAAAGAGATAAAAAAAAACCTGAACTCAACACTGAACACTTATGAAATATGAAATACTGTATAACATTAGGGAATAAGGGCTAAAGGGCCTAAACCAGCACCAATTCTTCAGTGTGTGTGTGTGTGTGTGTGTGTGTGTGTGTGTGTGCTCGTTTTTTGCACATGCTGGTAAATTTTTCATTATAGTTGTGCAGACAGTTCATCCATTTCTATGTACGATTCAGGTGCTGTAACATTAAACTGCAGCAATTATCTCGGTCTAAATACGATATTTGACTATTAAATAACATTCACACATCTTAAAAGTTGTAGTCCAGATTGCAGGTGTTCATTAAAAGCAACAGATGCAGACACTGTGTGACCAGAAAAAGATATAAACCATGCCCCAAGAGAAGAAATGTGCCTCCTCTTTACATTTGCATATATGCTGTCACATCAGATAGGTGCGGCAAAACTTAACTCCATTTTTATAGTTGTTTTTTTTTTTTTTTTTCGTCTGAACGCGGTGGGACTAAAGACCGTGAAGAAGGTGCTTTTAAAAAAAAAATATGACAGAAGGTAAAAATGGATGGGATGGGTGATGAGGAAAACATGAAACAGAAAATCTTTTCCTTCATGGTGCAGGTAGATTTCTATTGTGATATCAATTTATATTACAATGAGATAAATTTCATCACAAAAAAAAAAAAAAAATCAGTTGAGAATGAATTTAATGAATAGAATAAACAGACATGGACATGTTTTTTTCTTTGGATACCCCAGCTAATTCAAATACCTGACGAATCAGAGTGCTTTGTCCCACTAATACAAAAATCAAACTAAATGTAATCAGTTGGTCTCATTGAGATGAAGATCTTTTTTTTTCCCTCTCAAGAGAACCTCGAGTTCAGCAGAAGAAAATAAAACACCAGATAAGACCAGCAACAAATACACAGGCACCATCAGACACACATCACACATTTGTCCAACATGAATGAGATATTTATTATTGTCATTAGTTGTATTATCATAGAGATGATTACTTATTATATTTTCATATTTTCATAATGGATTAATCTGCTGTTATTAGCTCTATTTAATGAATAGTCGATGAATCATATTACTCCATTAAACAGACAAACTGTGATGCTCATCATGGTTTCTCAAAGTCAAAGTCAAAATCTTAAATAAAGCTCAAACATGTTCAGTTTTCCGTACGTGACTAACAGACACCCTGCTGCACTTATATAGTTTGCAGTACACCATCATATCATTCATTCCAACCAGACACTTCATCAAAGTGTCGGCTGCTGTGAGAGGTTTGCAAGGAGACGGACACCGTGCCTTAAAAGCCAATTATGAGTGCACGAAATAACAGTTATCAAAACACAGTTAAAAGAGTACGAGGCTATGGAGCCATCATGTATGATGATAATGGAAGTGTCTGTCTTGGTGGTTTGGAGGTTTAATGGTTGGAGAAGCATTCGAGTGGCTGAGCTCAGGTCGTTTAAGAGCAACAGCTACAGTGGACACTTTGAAATAAGGTTCATCCTTTTCAGCAATCTTTAGTGCACTGTGCACCCTCAGGGATCAGCACTTCATTCAATGCTGTAACATTCGTATCACAGCTGCTTATGGGCGGCGGCAGAGTACACCCTGGATGGTCGCCAGCTCGTCGCTCGTCACATATACAGACAAACAACCAATTGCACTCACATCCACACCTACAGGCAATTTAGTATGCTCAATTCACTTATCCCCCAATGCATGCATGTTTTTGGCTGTGGGAGGAAACCCACGCAGACACGGGGAGAACATGCAAACTCCACACAGAAAGACCCTGCGCCCGAGACACGCATCATGTGATTTGTTATTTCGACAAATTAAGCTGAAAACGAGAGCGTTTCTTAACACTCCTTCAACGCCGGTATCCACCTTTGAAAATAATCTATCACACAGCGTGTCAGCTTTTCCAGAAAGATACCCCCGCCCCCAGCTCCCCCTCCTCTTGATGTTTCATGTTTGTCCACTCTGGAGAGTCATTTTAAAAAGCTGTGGCAGAGGGAGGTAGGAAACGTCGGCTCGGTGCTGATGAAAGGCCACAACAAAGAGAAAAATGATGTGTTTTGAAAACTTATTTGCATTGGTGTAGACATGCCCTGGGCGAATGTGTGTTCAATCCCTTTTATGATGCTTAGATCTTACCAAGATCCCTGATCATAATGATGTTTAATTATTTTCTCTCTACTATGACTCATAAGTGAGGGGGTTGTCATTATTACCTATGCCTTTTACCTTCTTTAAAATGGTTCAAACACAGTGTAATATCCAACTCATATATTTCAAGTACATGTTGGTAGTTATTTAAAGTGGAATATATTCTGAGGCTTTGCTTAAATAACTATAAGACACAACACATCAAAACTTTTGGTTTGCCCAAAATCCTTGACCATACGTCTCTCAGGATCTTTACCTTCCAGGTTGGTAAAGGTTCATACTGACCATTCTTTCCTCCATCAACAACACAAGATATCCTGAACGCCCTCATGGCCCTCAGTCTGTCCACACTCACTCATCCACCAGTTTAAATTAAACATTTATTGTGCGTGGTCCTTACACAGCTGCTCAAATCCAGGGGCAGTTGTGACTCAATAATGCATGTGAAAGTTGCATAACCAGTCTTGCAGGTCAAAACTATTTTACCTTGTTTTCCCTCATGCATTAGTATTTCGAACAGGATGTGTTGATTCTATATTATTCTGCTGGCTTGTAGCACTTACCTGATCCTCTATAGGCATCACCAGAATGCCTCCAATTTTGAGCAGTACTTTCATGTAATTTTCATGGTCTTTCTGCACCCCGGCGCCACAATAAATGCGGTCATATTGATGACTGTCTGTTGAGATTTCAAGGCAATTCCCCACCACGAAGACGGGTTCACAGAACTCAAACCTGTGAAAATAAATAAATACATAATAACAAGTACAGTGAATAAAATGCAATAAACAACCACGGAAAACATTTTTTTTTTTTTACTTTCTTTTTCTTTCAGTCACATCATCTCATTTGTAAGCTGGGACAAAATTATGCAAATGAGACGGGTTGAATTTGATTTAAATGTAATTTGCAAGATAAAAGTCTTAAAATGCAAAACAGCCCCAAAAAAAAAAAAAAAAAAAAAAAAAAATGGAGTTTGAATACATCTGCTTTTTGTTAAAGGAAAAAGTTTTCAAATTTGTTTGAAAATGTATTTTCTTGCCGAAGGTTAGACGAGAACACTCACATATGTTCGTAAAAGGGTTAGCTTAGCGTCAAGAACACATACAGGAGGAAACAGCTGTCTGAAGGTCTAACACAATCTGCTAACCTGCAGTTAGAAATCTTACAAATTACAAAACCTATCTTGTTTGCAAACCTTGTAAAGTCTTCATACAGATTAAAAAAGGGAAGTGTTTTACGTTAGCCTCCATTCCTGATGTTAATTGGAAATTCTCACTCAACTCTTGGCAACAAGTAGTTCCCTATATGTTTTAAACCTTGTCCTTTAACAAGAAGGAATGAATCTTTTCAGACATCTCAAAGAAGAAGACCGTGTACTCACTTATCAAAGCTGTCGCTGTTCTTTATGAATTCATCCAGTTTCTCTCTGGCATATTCAACCACATCCTTATGGAGCTCAACTCCATGATTCACACCAAATGGCCCTTTGAAGAAAAAAAAAGCACTGTCTACTTACTGATGACATAAAAATGAACTCGTAACAGTTTTCATAGTAAAATTGCTATAAACATACAACTGATTTAATTTGTTTTATGTGACTGTACACTAAATGCTGTCAAATAAAGAAGCAATTTAAGCAACTGTGAAAATAACTAACTACTATTTTTCATAACATTTTATAAAAACAAATGATTTGATAAGTCAGTGGCAATAATTGTTGTTGCACTCTTATCGCTGGTGCACTGATTTGCAGTCACACACTGTACTTACCTGGGTGAATGTGTTATCTAGATCACACAGAACATGTGAAAATTTCCCACGTGTGAGAGAAACACAGCTGTGCTTACCTATGATAAGGCCGACCATTGTGCTCAGGTAGCCCGTTCCACTTCCCAGATTAAGGAAAGACAGTCCTGGCTGCAGTTTGAGGGCCTCCATCACCTCAGAGTATATACACGGAGCAGACAGGTGTATGTTGCCATGCTTCCAGGCCAAGTCTTTGTAGGCACTGTCCCGGTAGCCGTCCAGGTAGTAGTCACCTCGATCTATGGCCCGAAAAGCTTGTTCAACTTTTTCTGTACGAATATACTGAGCTTCTTTCAGATTGTCGATGAGGTCGTCATTGTCCTCCCCCGCGCTCACGGCTCCCCCCATGACAAAAAGAGAAGAGAAACACAACGGGGTGAAGTCGGATTCAGGTTGAGTGGCTCCTCCTCACAGTGGCATGGAGATGAACAGACTGTAGGATTCTGCCGCTGTGACTCCTCAAGCGTTGGCTCAGACAACGGTCATGTCCTGGCAGCGAGTGACCTTAGAAAACAAACAAACACGTTACGGTGATATTCCTCTTTAGATTACTGACAGTTCATCTAAATTTGCTTTACATAGCACTTGAATAAATCAAGTGCAAATGTAGGATAGATTCAAAAGCAAAAAAGGTCGTTTTTACTGTTTAAATCTACACTGCAGTACAGTGCAGATGTAAAGGATGATAAAAGTAAAGGTTTATTAATATTCCCTCAGAACCAGGATTGTCTTTTGATAAAAAATTAACAACTGTGAGAGAGACAGCCTGAAGAATGAGAAGAATGACATATTGTGCTACAGTCAAGTTCTC
Organism: Polydactylus sextarius; assembly: GCA_016801845.1. Lineage (NCBI taxonomy): Eukaryota > Metazoa > Chordata > Actinopteri > Polynemidae > Polydactylus > Polydactylus sextarius. Next base: position 13,729,402 of record CM028916.1, on the reverse strand, counting down.
CTTAATTAATTCCCCTCAGCATCAAACCTATATGCTAATGTGCTAATTATGGTAATGGGGCCACGCTAATGGAACCAAAGACAAGGTATTTAAATGTATTTAGAAATGTTTGTTTGTGTGTGTGTTTGTGTATATATACATATATATATTTTGGTTTGTTTGTTTACACTGTTCGACATGACAGGCAGTTTGAAGATATCATCCCAGACTCTGTCAAACTGTGACAGATTTTTTCAAAATATTTTCAGACATTTTTTGAGGAAAATAAACAAGGGCAAATAAATCGCTGAGGAAATTCACTTGCTGTGACACAATAATAATAATAGTGATAATTAAAAAAAAAACAAACTCTGGTGTAAGGAAAGTAGGACTCACAAGGTTTGTCTAAAATGTCACAGTACTTCATCTGTGAAGTCTGACATGTCTACAGGGTTAGAGCGGGGTTATGTAATATAAAGCTGACATCAGCGGTGGGCAATATCACAGAACATGTAATTTTATTTTCACAGTATCGGTGTACACTGTCATACGGTTACGTTTATGGAAAATCTATTTTCAAACTGCTGATGGATAAAAACAACCAGACAGGAGTGGAGGAGCGTCAGTATGTGGATTATATACCTGATAATAAAAGCTACATAATTACAGTACAACATGACCACACGTCACTCTTGCTAAAAGATTATCCAAGTCTACGTAGGCCTAATGCACCTTGAGATATTTAGGGACCTGTTACCATGGGGAAATCTCTTATGGTTGACAATTTTATATTGTTAGTTTATCAGGAACACCTGGCTAAAGCTAATGCGGCTAATTAAACCACTCAGCAATAAATCCTACTATCAGTAAGGGTTATAAAGGTCATGTTTTATTAAAACAGTTTAGAAAGCTGAGAGTCTTGGAGGTTATATTGTAATTTACTTTAATCTTACTTACTAATTCAATCTGAAGTGAATTAGATGGACAAAATATAAGCCACACCTCTAAGAGAACATTAAATTCATTATAACTACACTGAGATGAAGCTCTCATGCAGATACAGTGCCAGAGAGGCTGCTAATTGCTCTGTGGCAGAGACACTAAAGTCTGACCCAGGAGAAGTGCATCCATTTCCTGATTATAACCTTTGTGGAAGTAGAATTTAATTCGTTTGTTTTGGCAAATCTACATTTCACTTAGCATACATGTCTTTAAAAAAAAATCCAACCACATACAGAAGTCGTGCAGTTTTTTTTTTCTGTTGCATAACTGGTTCTCTTTTCACTGATTTCTCTCCTTTTTTCCCCCTCGTAAAACACTGACTACTTTCTGAACTTCTGGACTCCGCAAATGAACCCGTCTGAGAGGGTAAAATGAATCTTTGGTTTACCTGCTCACAATGGTGATGAGGGGTCACAGAGGGGCACTTTAATTTGCAGGGTTCACAAGCCAAAAAAGATTGGGAACTACTGCTACAGGGGTGTACTTTATGCTAAAAATATGCACTATATGCAAATACGCACTTTGAAGGTTACCCTAGATTATAAATTCTGAGCTATTGGCCACATTGTAGCAAAAAAGAGGAAATTCCTGTCTCTTGCTGGCGTTAGAGCATTTTATAAATACCCTGATAACAAAAATATCCCACTCTGCCACAGGGTGAATGGGTATACTGTAGCTGGGGACACAGCCGAGGGAGACAAGTCTTGAATTCCCTCTCTGCCTTCTCAGCATCTCAACATCTGACTCAGCTAATAAAGATTAAATTCAGAGGTGACTTTGTAGTGGGAGGGCTAGTAAGGTAATTTTCCATTGGCTTTTACTTGGAGACAAAAATGGTCATTGATTCACTCACTAACAACACTGATTGTACAGAAGTGTATTTTTTTGTACTACTTATATCCTTAGGCCCTGTCTGTAATGCATAGTCCTTTGAGTTCCCTGCAGTTGAAAGAAAATCTAAGATATGGGTCATGGGAGGTATTATTCATCTACTCCTTAAAGACAAGTTGAGAAAGGCCAGCACGGTAATAACATTTTTGCTACAGTAAAGCTACTCATGCCTCTTTGTGAAACGGAATCCACTTGTAAACACACACATGCAGGACGCCCTGGATTGAACCTTGCTGTGTATGGAAAGCGCACGGACGGCATTCCAGGTCATGACGGGCCGCTGTGCCCCAGTTCGGGACACCTCACTAAAACATTCACGGTGATGAAACGTGTAACAGATCCTCCAGGAACTCGAGATCATCTCTAGTGCTGTCACTAAATACCAAAAGGCCTGTCTAGGCAGCGCACCCAAGACGAACTCAGCGCAGAGCGATGGATAGTGTGAGGTGGGATGGTAATCTTTGCGGTTATCTGCCTTTCACAGTGTACATTTCTGACATTGTATCAGATAATTCACAGCCTGTCAACAAAATAAGATTATACTCATACTTCCGGGGCAAAAATATACCAAAGCACATTTTCTATATGATGTGTATTAGTTGATAATAAAAACTAAAGCTCCTAAAGTTACAAGCTTCGCTTTTGCTATTAAGAGCACACAGAATCCATTCAGCTGCCATGACAAATTCAAGCATCTGCATTCACCGACTGGTGTTTGAAGCTACAACAACCGTGAGAAACTCAGTACCCACTTACCTGTGCTATCTAATGCAATCCAATGCAACTGTTCTGCAACACCGTTGACTTTTATGATGTGTGCAATGTTTGGGGGGGGGGAATCTAGTCACATCTAGTCACACAGAGCGTAGAAGAAGCCATTAAATGTTTCGACCCATATAACCTTCAGCTGTTTTTCCATTTTTATGGTATTAAAAGTTTAGAGAATAGGGAAAAAAATTAATTCAGCTTCAAACTATGTCATATGACACAGCAGAAAGAAGCATGTTGTGAGTTAAAAGTACACCATGACATGACATGAATGAACTTAAAGGTGAGTCATAATTTCCATTTGTTGTGTTTGATGATTTTTTTTTTCTTTTTAAATCAACAGAGCCTGCATGTTGTTTTGTATTATAAAGGCCAACTCGCTGTTGTTTCTCTGACACCAGTACAATTAAGATGTCAGTCAAACCTGCCAGACAGGAACTTCTCTTTAATACTCTACGCAAGACTGAATTCTATTTAAAAATTGGTTTGGCATTTTTGAGTTATATCTTTCTCTCTAGTTCTACAGTTGTGTGCAGTTTAAGTAGTAATCTCATAAAGACTTTTTTCTTTTATTTCTACAACAAGTGACTCATCATGACAATGACTTATTTGAGCGTCTTCCTCTGATGAGAATATAAGAAAGACTGCCATCAAAGCCTTTTGATATTTTAACACTCAGCAGTGGATAACCCCTTTTGATTTGAGAAAAGATACAGCTTTTCCTCTGACTGCAGCCTCAGGCTGGTGTAAATGATGTGATGACGTGCTCTGATTTAAAAAAAAAAAAAAAAAAAACTTAAGTGTATTTCATCATGTCACTATTTATTCATGCAGATTTGACCACTAGTCTGCGTTAATTTTCCAAAAACAAACAAAAGATGTGACAGTTTTTGTTGTTCCAAGCTAACAACAGGAACAGTCACCAAGTGAGTGTATGTGCGTCTGTGTGTGTGTGTGTGTGTGTGTGTGTGAGAAACAACTCAGTTTTTCAGAATTTGCCAGAACTCCAGTTGCTTCTGTTATTCTCCTCTGAATACTCTGAATTTAGCTCCTGCTGTCTGTGTATTCAAGAAGAGGAGTCGTGGAGTTTTGGGAAATGACTGAAATTTTTGCTCAAATTAAAATATTTTTATCTTGAGCCGTCGTGTCTTTCCCTCAGTTTGTGGTACTTCAATAAGCCTGAAACAGTTTGCATCTCATCATCGCTTCATTTTGCTTTTCAGTCTGAGCACAACTTCACAAAGAAAAAGAAAAAAAGAGGGGAAAAAAACAACAACTTATCCATCTATTATTTCATGCGGCACGTATAGAAAACGGCAGCATTACGGTGCTGAAGGCAAAGATCTGTGCGTACTACTGTCAACACCATATCACAGAGGTGTTAATTCAAATAAAACTGATAACAAATGTGGATTTATTTTTATTTTCAGAACAATGAAATGAAATAAAAGTGATACATTTAAATAATCTCTACTGTGTCTCATATATATATATATATATATAGTCATTGTGCAAGTGATGCAATGAAATAAAGGTCAATAACAAACTGTCACTCAATGTGGCATGTAATACCACACTTTGGGCCTTAAAAAATAAATTATATATATATATATATAAAATTTATTTTTTAAGGCCCAAAGTGTTAAAAAAAAACTGTTTTAAAACTGTTTTAAATTAATTTCATTTGATGATTTAAGTGGTTATAGCTAAAAACTGCAGCTGTTGGCTTCCATCTAAACAGCTGGATCTTTAACATGAGCTTTTTATTAAGTTATTCAAAAACATTTGGTTTTCAGGACTAAACTAAAATACACCATTATTTAAAAGAATATCCACTATATTAGGAACGACTTACAATTAGATAATTGCTGATGTAACTAAAGTTAACGTGGCACTTTTTTTCCTTTTCTCTCTTTTTTTTTTTTTTTTTTTTTTGCAGAGATGTTGCTTCAAATCATACAGGTGTTTGGATTTTTCCTGCTCACTCAGTCGCTGCTCGAAGACGTTTCCTCAGAACTGACACCTGAAGAAGCCAATCAGCGCTCTACGTAGAGTCACGTGGTGCAGTTGCCACACAGACCGCAGCCTCTCAGCCAATCAGAGAGCCGGACGCTTTCTTTGCAGTGCGTGTGACGATGGAGCAAAACAACAACACCGTTTTCATGCGATCGTGTCAAGCGTTATTAATCATGGCTCATGGCCTTAATCCTGCCTCTTCATGTGGTAGAAAACACAAGGCGAGTTAAACATTCATAACAGAAGCTGACAAACACCGACAGAGACCGTGTATGTCCGTGTGTTTGTGTGTATCCGTCCAGCTTTTGTTCCCAAGAGCAAAACGCAGCTGCTCGCCAGCTCTCTGCAGTGCGATTAACCTCAATCTGTAGCAGCGAATAGCTGAAAAGCTTTGTTGACAAGACGCTGAAATTTCACCCCTGCAAGTTTTAATGTCATTTGATTAAAAACATTAAAAAAACAAATCGATAAACAATGCAATGACACTGATCCCTCGGGTGTCTCTTCCTCCGCCTGATGTGGTTAAAGTGTCCACTTGAGCCTGAGCGCACTTCAAAATGACGAGACGAGGTGTGTGAAAAATGCAAACATTTCATGAACGTCAGTCACAGAGGACATGTAAAACGACGGCTTTGAGGTGAGAGTTACGTATTAGTCATCATGTGGTGTCGCACAGCGCCATCTGAGCTAAAGTTTCCACCTGGCTAGCGTTAGCTTTTGTGGGCCTGAGTGCGCCATCGTCAAAACAAGAGACAAAGCAGGTTGGGTTAAAGCTCGGCTCTTTATCCTGCGAGCACACACAACACACACTCACACACGCTCACACACACACGCTCTGCCCCGACACGTTAAATAAACCTAACAAAGCTGTTGTGCTGCAAGTTAGCAAGCGATACGAACGGGTCAGCTCGCAAACAAACTGCAGTTAGCTAAAAATAAAATTAAAAAAATACTCACAATGCCGTGTCGCATTAACTCACTCCTTGTAACTGGATGCAACTGTGCAATGCGACGGTCAGTGACAGTCACTTTGAGACGTCGTAAAGTGCCTCGTCCAGAGGCCGAGGACTAGTTAACAGAAGTAACTAACTAGTCGGTCGGTTTGGGTAAAATACAAAGTAGTAAGGACGAGTCGCTGTGTCGGAGAGGAGGAAAAAAGAAACAGCTGAGGAGAGGATGTAAACACAGGTCACGTGGTGTTAAATGTTGTCGATAGAGGGAAGCACTGTTGCTTCACATCTATGTATCTATGTATCTATGTATCTATGTATCTATCTATCTATCTATCTATCTATCTATCTATCTATCTATCTATCTATCTATCTATCTATCTATCTATCTATCTATCTATCCATCTATTTATCTATCAGTTTGACCAGTGTTAACTTTGTTGCAGATCATCACCAGTCACAGTTATAACCCAGAGCTTCACCATCTCACTTCCTGTGAAAGAGGCGGAGTTGTTGATAATTACAATCACGAAGAAAGTAAGTTAATATGTTGTGGGAAGAAAAAGTATGTTAGGTTACTTACCACGGCGGAACCAGTCACAGCGACATCTACAGGTGATAAACAGCAATGGGAGGTGTAAACAATATGATCACATAACAAGCAAAAAAAAAAAAAAAAAAAAAAAAAAAAGGAGAAATAGTTTATATAAAGAAAAATAAAATATGCAGGTAAATAAAATTGTTCCTTATTGAGTGTGTACAATAGTACAACATCCTATATCTAAGTCTATCTAATCTGGTTCATGGCAGCTCACCTGATAAACAAATCCTAATTATTGATTACACTCTACTAAGAAAAAAGAAACAACACGACTGACATAATAGTGTGGGTCATTTTCATCCATTGCCTTTAGAAAAAGAAAGGAAAAAAAGAACATCAATTGGGATGTTCCTGGAAAACTTCATTCACCTTGTAACCCCACTCAGTTCCCCTAAGGAAAGGCCTAAATTTAGGTTCCAGTTAGTTTCTGCTCTTTTCTGGAAGTGTGGGAATAGATGATTTAGCTTTAATAAGGAATCAGCTGCAGCCGGCAGATACCTGCAGGTCTGGGCTGGTCGGCTTTCGCCATACAAGCTTTTTTTTGTCGTACCATGCTTGTACTTCTCTGTAGCACATATGAGCGTACAACGTTTCGGGGACCTCGCTTCACCTCATCCGTTGATATTTCCACAGATGACTTATTTTTAGACGGAACACCTTATCTACACAGTATTCAGTCAGTTCGAGAAAAGTTCATAAGTTGGTTTCGAGATGCAGTTATGGGATAAAATGATTGGTTACCTGTATTTCTGTTTCTCTCTATGCTTCCTCCAAACAAAACCTTCTCATGTTCAGATGATACAGAGAATAAACTTATCAAATGCATCAATATTCACAGCAGGGAGTGTTCTTTTCTTACTTGTTACAGCAAATACACTTTGTGGCAAACCACGTTTTGTGGTGCGAGTTGCTGTTCTCCTGCAAGCTGTCGACTAAAGTGAAGAAGTTGTTTACTTCCTCAGAAAGTGGTTTTAACTGTGACACACTGACACGTACTGAGCCCTACTTACACTAGCACGCACTATTTAAAGTGTAAAATACACAGGGATGCAGTAGTGTTTCATTTGCTTTTAATTCAGTGCTGGGTAGTAATTGAATACCTGATTCAGGAGCGTTAATCATGTCACTCACGGCCTTAAGAGGCCTGACTAATGACACAAACAAGATCAGCATCTCCTCTCTGTCTGTCTGACCTGTTTTTAGTGTCAAACCACGACTGTAGACATGACGTTAAAAGTCTCCAGCCTCCTTAGAAACTTTTAACTAGCTATTTTCATTTTCATATCATTGAGTTTTATTCACTCAAATATACAGTTATACTGTAGTTAAACAAAAACGATGTGTTCCCTTCCTACATGAAAGTCTGCTTTATCGCAGCTTCCAAAATATATTGTGTGTAACTTCTCAGGTCATGAACATGCTCCTCATGAATATATATTTCACTTTTTCAAAACTTTCCAACTTTCTTTTGAAAAACTTTTCTTTCCATTAACCTAAACACCATCTTGCCACCTGTTTTCTTAGATAAATATCAACAGTTTACTCCGGCGAGGTTAGCCGAGGTGATGGCCTCACTGAGTCTGTAAATGTACTGTGTATGTATGTACGACTCACATTCTTCACACACAGCATATACGTTACATGAACACATGGTCATGAGGTGACAGGAAGTATATATTTAGGATACATAAGTGGCAGCTAAGAGGCCTGTGCTGTTAAAACATCACAGTCTGGTTTAAACGAGGCTTCTCTGTGTCAGTTTGAGCCTTGTCCCACCTCTCGTCTGCCACATATATGTCTGTAATTAAAAACATTAAAAATTCGAAGAAAAAAAATGAATTATATACCTAAAAACATTTTCATGTTACTTTCATCACTACCCCTGAATAACTGCATGGCTAAAATGAGCATTTATTTTTATTTTATTTTGTTTTTTTTACGATTGTTAAATCTTCACATGTAACGTTTGGTTTATTTTCTCCAATAATTATTTTTGGGCTATAAAATGCCCACCACTATATAGACCTCAGAGTCCAAAGTGACGTCTTCAAATGTCTTGTTTTAACTGATCAACAGTCAAAAACTCAAGACATATTCACAGCTGATATTTAAAAAACATGAAATGATTTTAAAACATTCTGTTCTGGGCAGCTCTAAATCATTTAACGTCCAAACAAAGAGCATCACAAGATAAATGTTTATTTAGAAAAAAAAGACCGGTTCTATTGTTTGTCCTTATTTATACTTGTTATTCACAAGAAAATGTTTTAGACAGAAAAAAACAACAGTCCCTGATATTTTTGTAGATAAAAAAAGTTGCCAAGAAGACTTGTTGTATATCCATGGATATGAAATGTTCAAATTATGTGAATGTTGTTTAATACCTGAAAAAGGTTTAACCTTCCTTTTGGTATTTAATCATTATTTATTAGTTATTAGTTATAATTATTAAGTTATTGTTAATTGATTGTTTGATGAATGTTTTGACAACAGATTGATGAACATAACCTGATATCACAGGTTCTAATTTTAATTTAGAGCTTTTGTTCTTATTTTTACTTTTCTTTTTTTTTTTTTTTTTTTTTGTCAAAGTGAAGTATTATCTTTTGATTTTGGATGAAACAAGCGATAATAAGAAAACATCATGGTTTTTCATTATTTGGATTTTTATCAACCCAAATGATCAGTCAGTTAATCGAGCAAATAACTCGCAGGTTAATTGATGGAAAATATTAATTGATTAGTTGCAGCCGTAAACTGAATGTAATCAACATTTTTTGTCATATTTTTATATTTCTTGTATATTTGTTTGATTTGATAAGTGTCTGGATGATGTATGAAAATACTTAATATCCTTATATTTTGATTTGATTTCAAAATCCCAAACAATTGTTGGTATTCAACTTGAACTTTCTGTACCTGTAAAAACACCAACACTACTCCCTGTAGTTTTAGATGCGATTCCAAACAGCTGCCACTAGGTGATGCTAATGCCTCAGGAAAGTCGATACCTTTTGACTTAGGAGGTAATCGGGTTCACGTTTGACTGACGGAGGAAAAACACACACACACACACATACACACACAAAAATAACCCCAAAACCATTTGAAAAGTTTATTTCTACCATACACAAACTGTACAACACAGCGCATATCTGTTTATTATGAAATAGTAAAAGTAATAGGAAGTTTCAATTTACAAACTACTTCAACTGAAAAAAAAGCATTACATTTTAATGTAAAAGAAAAGAAATACAATACAATTTCATATCATATCATACTAATATCGGTCCACAAAAAAGCATTTCACATTACAAAACATCAAATACTAACAGGGAAAAAATAAATATTATTCACAAAACTTCCTGAGCAAACGATGTGTGGTATAGGAATTAAATAGAACAAATTATAAATAAAGGATTGTTAGGTTTAAAGAACGTTGATTCAATTTTTTTTTAAGATTAAAGTTTCTTTAAAACATATCGAGTATTTGGATAAAATAGGGTCGTGTTTTTCCTTTTTTTTTCTCTTTCTGTAATTTGGCTCTTTTGCTGTTACATTATTTATTTTTTCTTTCTTGGAAATGCCCTAGGCTACATGTCTTTGACTTCTTTTTGCAGAAATGAAAAATATATTGCTCAAATGAATTAGTGTTTTTTTTCCCCTTGGGGTAAGCCTTGTGTTAAATTCAGTGACATATAACTTTTTTCTTTCATTTTTTTTTTTTTTTTTAATTTTTAATTTTAAATCTCTTTTTGTTGAAGTCAAGGGCAGTATGGTGAACGGAAAATACAAAATAAGTGAAATACAAAAGTGCAATTGATGCAAACGAACAACTGATTAGCCAACAATTATCATTTGTCTATGTTTTTAATTTGTTTTTGTTTTGTTTTTGTTTTTTTGTTGGTTTTTTCTTCTTTTGTCCTTTTTTTTCTTTTTTGCATTAAGTGATTGAAATTGAAATGCGACTTGTAGTGGTAGTCAGCTCGTTGTTTTTTTGTTTTTTTTTGTTTGTTTGTTTTGTTTTTTTTTTTCTTTTTGAAATAGCTACTATTCAAATCTGCCCCAAGCGTTACACGAGAATATTCAAACTGTAAGACTGGTTGAAATGTTAAGGCTTGTAAAGCAGTTTAAAGATAAAACAGGAGTTGATGGTTTCTTTTAATTCACGCTTTCCTTCCTTCCTTCCTTTTCTCTCTCTCTCTCTCTCTCTTGCCACGCCAGCAAAAGTCAAAATAAACACCAGACTTTTCAATCTCAGTCATGATATTTCAAAACCTGACTCTGAGATTACAGCTACTGAGACAACGGCATTTAAACAGTCATCAGGAACGTTTCCTCCTATGAAAATAATTGTACTGTATAATAAATTAGACACCATCCACATAATACTGTCCTACCACAAAACATAGTACTCGTATATTTTTATGGATTCATATACATTTAGGCACATACTATATGCACACTCCAAGGTGTGTGCACAGAAGGCAGTTTAATATCTATATTAAAAAAAAAAAAAAAAAAAAAGAAAAAAAGAAGAAAGAAAGACATCTTGACAAAGTGGATTTTTTTGATTTTTGTCGCACTCTTCTCTTCTTGTGGCACGCGAAGCAGAAATATGACATTCAGTTCACCAAGTGATGTTGCATTTTTAGCTCGCTGTCACCTCCTGGTTGCATTCAACTAAGTTATTGAATTAGTTGAGAAGTAAAAGGTACAGTACAGGTGCATTGCATTATTTCTTTTTTTTTTTTTTTTGTCTTGATCTCACTGTTCACTATGTCTTACCATACATTCAGTTTCCAATAAAGAAAGCAAACGCAATGCTTAAGAATATTGATGTCTAGTCATTTTGGTAGATTTTCATGTTGAAGGGAGATCCAACTTATTATCTAATAATAATAATAATAATTATAATAATAGTAATAATAATAATAATATAAGTTTTTCAACACTAGATGGCGAAAGAATGCCATGAAATTGGAATGTGCATCTATGTAATTTACAATGTGCAGAAAAGTCAAACAGATTTCTCAGATATTAAGCATTTACAATTCAAGAAATAAATAAAAATCAAGGAAATAATAAATACACTGATGAACAAATATAATAATAAATAGCAATAATATAAGAATGACATGAGCACATACGGATTAAAATCAAGCAAACCATACAAAATAATTAAGTGCAAGAGGGGGTAAAAATCTCACCAGGATAAACATATCAAGTGAATGCAGACACAGTAAAAGCATTACAAATCTGGCTGGTAATTTACTCAGTGCAGTGTATTTACCGGGAAATGCCAAACACATTTCCAAAAGCCTTGTCTTATACATGCAGCCAAGCCAGCACTCTTCAGTAAAATAGAGCTATCTAGTGCCATTATCCCAAGTCAAAGAAACCTCTTGGTAGCTCTAAAGCTTAAACATGGATGCCCTTAATAGCCTGTTTGATATTATCCAAGAGGGCCTTGCACTCTGGGGAGTATTCATGCTCCGAGTTGTTGTACATATCAGTTAATGTGTTCACATAAGCTTCAAAATTATGCTCACTGATGGGTCCCTGCAACAAAAACATGTTTAACTATTAGTGAAAACAGCACGGCAGAAATGACAATTCATAGAAAATGAGATTTCTTCCAGGACAGATTAGATATAATGAGTTGTAGTGGAGTCTGTGGTCAAGTCTTACTGTACCATTTGAGGCAGCTGAATGTCTGTTAGGCTGTTAATGAGAGCTTGGCTAAGGCAAGCGAGCTCCTTCAGAAGGCTGTCGTTGTGCTGTTCGATCATCTTGTTCTCCTCTTCAATTGTCTTCAGGTTACATTCCATAGACGAGATCTGCTTTCGGGTACAAAAACAAAACAAAAACAAGAAAAAAGACAAGAAAAAAAAAGTGAGCGACCTAGGATCTTAACTTGCTCGTCTGTCTTTGAGGTGAATTTGTGAGAGTAAATACTTACCTGGGTTTGGATCTGCATCATGTCTGCTTCGATCTTCATGTTTGATTCATTCAGTTCTTTTATCTCATGATCCAAATGTTTAATATCTTCTTTGTTTTCAACACCTACATTTAAACACATCATCAAATTTATCAAGTTTTTTTTTTTTCTTTTTTTATTTATGTAACACACGTATGACCCCAGTATATAAGTATTTTCATACCACGCAGTATGTCAGAGGAGCTTACCACTGCTGGTTTTCAGTTTGATAGTCATCTCTTCTTCAGAGTGTTTTTTCTTGATGCTCTGTGCGTTCAGTGGGCAACCCGACAAGCTGGTTCAGCAAATAACAAATTTTTAAGTGCAAGAACATCCACAAACTTCAGGCGGCAACAGAAACTAAGTGGGAGTAACAAAAAAAAAAAACGCCGGTGCAGGGCGAGAATGCAACATGTCGACCAGCAGCATTGTTTAGAGATAAAATGGAGGACGGGCGACCTCACCTTCTGTGAGTGGCAAACACATTATTGGCATGTCCAAGGCCATTGCAGCCAGGCAAGGGACAATGGGGCAGTTCCTGTTTATTGGCCTTCCAGGCAAAGGGCAGGCCATTGATGGACGACTCCTTCTGTCTTTTGGCAGCGAGTGGACAACTGCCTGCGCTGCGGTGGGAAGTGTATTTTCCCGATATATGGCCTTGTCCATCACATCCGATAACTGGACACCTACCAAACAAAAACAAATCAGAGGTGTTTAACTGCCGGGGAGAAAAACAAATCAACTACTTCAATGTTAAACTGCATTGTTTTGTTGTTGTTTTTTTAAACACTGAAACTAAATCATTCTCTGAGATTATTTATTTATTTAAAAAAAAAAATCTCTTTCAATAACTAGACCGGAAGATTTGTTAACCATTAAGTTGATTAATCCAGACAAATGCTGATTAAAAATGAAGTCGCCAAAACTAGAAATGGACTCAAATAATCACATTAACTATAAGTTACTAATCCACTAAAAACTTGAGGCGGTCGGAACAAAACGCTGCGTTTCGGTGCATACATTCCGGAGGTGACTGATGTTTGTGCTTGGGGAAAAAAAAAAACATAAGCACAACTCACGCTGAATGTCATTAAGAGTTTGTCAGTTGTATTTCCAGGCCTGTTTTCTGCAGGTCAGTAATGGAGTGACATGAATTACAGATAATTGTCATGTATCCCCTCATGCGAAAGAATGTAATTTGGAGGTGGCTAACCCTTTCCCTTATTGATAAAGGTGAAAGGTCACCTGAGATGATACAAATGGCACACACACACACATGCTGTAGAGTGCTGCTGCAAAAAGCCTGTTTCAGCATTTTGTTACTCGAAAGCACAGCAGCACTTAGAGGACAAAACAACATCAGTCCCATTACTTACGTTTACCACAGGTAGGTAGCTTGATGCAAGGCACCAGGACAATGGAGGCATGCCATATGGCCCACTATTTACAATAATCTAGGGACATTTGCTACCCTCCCCCTGTCTCTCCCTTTCTCTCTTAATGTGTATGAGATCTATTCCAACCTAATTCCTAAGCTCATGCCCTTGCATTAGTAATTAAAAAGAAAGAAAAAAATCAGTGTCCAGATGTATAAGTAAACAAAGGGCTCATATATCTGACTTTGGATTTAAACTGCAAATCAATTACATTATTATTATTTTTTTTCCCCCACAGGCAACAATGATTAAGCTGCAAAAGAGTGCAATGCCATCGGAGCAGGCAATTCAACGTTTTCTTACTATTCTATAATTATAAAGAAAGCACTCAGTGAAGAGTGATAAGCTAGATATTCCATTCAGAAAATAGGGAATAATAATAATAATAATAATAATATAAAAAAAAAAACTGAAAAAAAAAAAAATCCCACAAAAACACTCTGCTAATCCTTAGACAAATAATTCACTAATGTTATGACAAGAGAAGTATTATTTTCTTTGTTTAACTTAATGGCCTCCAGGTATAATAATGCCCCCCGGCACAAAAGCATGACGCATTTTCCCACAATGTTTTATTTTTGAAACAAAACGAAAAAAAACAAAAAAAACATGACAGCATGGGATGGAAGAGGGAGGAAAATAAAATATCTCTTACTTAAGCTCTTGCTCATCTTTGTCATCCTTGTTTGGTGTGAGCTTCAAACCTCCCTTTCTGGCACGTGGACATCCTGACAAGCTAGAAAAAAAAAAATGTTTGGAAGCAGTATGGGTTAATGTGAAGGAACTCGAAGCGAAGAGTTAAAAAAAAAAAGCCAAAACCGTACGGTACAGCGATTAGGATTACGGCGTTGCTATTGTACAAACTAAAAATGACATAAATTCAAGGTTTAATTGTTGCAGAAAACATATTCTGTGTTATTTCATACATCAGCCTGTATCTTCGTGGTGAAGTTGTGCTGAAACTACACTAATATGTGAAACAGGAAGCTTGAAATGTGACTTCATTTAAATGTTAAAACAACAAATAAATGCAGAGGCAGGTTAAACGACATTTTAACTGTTAAAAGGAAAGTTGTCAATAACAATTTTAATGTAATATGTGATACTGTTTGCTCATTTTTCTCTTCACAAGTTTCAGTTGCACGTTTAATCAAGTCTAAATTATTAAATTGATTCCAAAAAAGGCTTTAATTTGTATGTGTATTAGCACGTTGCTGCCTTTTGTTTTATTAGAGACTTGTACTGCTCAGATCAGACTGACAGCCTTCAAATTCATGTAATTTGGACATAGAAATAAATAATAAATAAATGCATAGATAGAGATGAAATGGCAGCCAACAAAATGAGTAAACAAGAAAACTCAAAAAGTGCAGCGTGTTTGCAGCATAAAGTGAGACTTTCACCATCTGTTTGAAATGTCATGCGTCTGACAAATGTATTTCTTGCTCAGTTGCGATGATTTTTTTTTTTTCCTTTTTTTTTTTTTTTTCTTCTCCGCTACCTTCTGTGCGAAGCATAGTTCCCAGTCACGTGTCCAGATCCATCACAACCAGGTGTCGGGCACCTGCAGGTTGAGAGACACAGGGACCAGGTGCTTTTTACAGCAAAAAAGACTGCGAGCAAAGGAGCAGTGGATTCATGCCACTATACAGAGAGGTGGTGCAAATAGCGTGTGGAAGTACAGAGAAATTGGGTCTAATGTGGAGTAGAAAGAGAAGAATGGCGAAGGAAAAAGGGAAACATTGACCTAAGCGGACCTACGTTAAGGCAAAAAACAAGACAAAAAAAAAACAAAACAAAACAAAACAAAAAAAAAAACAAGCTGCCTAATTTAATGTGAAAAATCCTTTAGCAACAATAACAGTTTTCAAAACACATACTTTAGTTCCTGAGAGTTGGCTGCCATCAGTGATTTGAGTGTTTTGTCAGCCAGGGGACATCCAGACACACTAGAGAGGATAAAGAGCTAACAGTCATTTTAATGCACTCTTTGATCACAGCTGAATTAAATAATCTTAATACAATGTCTCAATGCATATTTATATAAAAATTATTTGAAAACACAATTCCGCTTTTCCTTTTGCATGAAAACAGCTTTTTTGCTGTCACAGATGTAAAAAAAAAAAAAAAAAAAAGAAAAAAAAAAAAAATGTGGAAAAAAAAAAAAAATGACATCAAATCTAACTGTACGAGCTACGTAACAAGTTCTCAGCTGTAATAATCAACACAATTAAACAATCAGCACACATTCTCTTGTCTATATATGTGCTTGCTGGTGTTAATGAGAGTGTAATTAATTACAGTACCTCCGATGTGATGCATAATTCCCCGTCACATGGCCACTGCCATCACAGCCTGGGGTCGGACAGCTGCAGGAGAACATAAAGCATTTAATACACAGATTACTCTGCTTCCCACAGACTTTGTCACAGATTGAACTGAATCTTTTGTTTTGACATTGAGAACCTTTTCATGGGCATTAAAGAGCAATAATAATAATAATAATAATAATGATGATAATAGTAATAAAAAAGAGTTAGTACAGCGGGAAGTTTAGTAGAAAATTATGATTTTTATTTGCTCAACATTCAGTTTAACAGTGTCTCTGAATGTCACTGAGGAAATCAGACCGGGTGCTGTGCTGCGGAAACTAGAGGATCCTACTTTTGTCGTGGTGCAGTTCTCAAGAGGAGACCCAGCAGAGCATGCACTCTAACTACAAGAGTCAAGAGTTGTAAGCTGAAGTACAGGACGTATAGGGGAGAAAACTCACTTTCAAATAGATATATTTCTTCTCCACATGAACCTGCAGACATACCAGTTACAATCATATGTAACACGGGTTGACTTTCATTTTTGTGTTTTGACTCACTTATATAAAACTGTAAACGCTTTGGAGTTACATTTGTCATTTCTTCATTAATACTGACCATCTGCCAGCTAAGAGGGAGGCTCACATTATGCACAGCTGAGTGAATAAAGACGTCTTGAGATGTTTACATACCTCAAAAGCTCTTTCTTTGAATCTCTTAACAGCAGTTTGTTTTTGGGGCTTATCATGCTGCTGTCTCCTTGATAGTGCTGGTCGTCCAAAGAGACCTGATCGTAATCCTCCTGTTGAGACAAAAGATAAGAAAAAAAAAAAAGAAAAAAAAAAAAGACGTGGTCTTAACTCTCCAAAATATCAAACCTCAACACAATCTGCAATGACCTAAAAGTAAATAATTAATGAGAAACCTTGTATAATACTCTTAAAACACAAGCCCCTGGGGGGTTAGAGTGCAAAGCAAAGAGATTACGCTTAAGGATACTTATACTGTAGTAAACCATACATCCATTTAAAGTCATACTTAATCCACATAGTATTTATGATCTATGGCCGTGACGTATGGATTTCCTTTTTTTTTTTTTTCCCTTTTTTTCACAGACAAGACTGTGCAGTCACCAGATGTTGTACATGATTTAAAAGCAGGTCACATGTGAAGACTTCAGATATCAACTACAAATGAATGCCACCTGTGAAATAAAGAAAAGCAAACCTTTGAAGCCCAGATTAAGCTTCATTCAGGCGCCCTGGGCGAGAGTGGTATGTAGAGACTAGATTAGCACTGTTAGTCTTTAGTCTTAATGCATTTAATACATTTTACAGTATGAAGTGAAAAGTAAATAAAAAAACCTCTTTTCACAGTGGGAAATGACATTTTTATGCTTCATTGCAGGTCAGAAAATCAAACCTTATACGTTTATTGGAAAGAAATATGTCATTTGATTGCGATAGAATAGAAATAGAATGATTTCGATAAAGAGTTAATAGTGCAGAAAATCAAAATGAGGAAAACATTTTAGTGATTTTTTTTAGGGGGCAGATGCTGACTCGTGATATTTATGAGCTCTAATTCTCTAATTCTGTTAGTTTTAAGGTGAAACTGTGTTTTATTTTGTGACATTTAAAGTGACAGTTGTGGGGTTTTTTTTTTTGTTTTTTTGTTTGTTTGTTTTTTACCTCTTTGTCCTGTAAAACGTGTGCTTTGCTGAAATTGACAGGGATGGGGCTGTCCCAGTTGTCTCTCTCGCTGAGCGACTGGTAGAAGGCGGGGCTGATCAGAACGCTCCCGCCTTTGGCCGCGGTCGACTCGGGAGGAGACAGCGAGTCGTCCGAAGGCGCCTTCGTCTGGGCTTTCACGTTCTCCTTACTTTTCTTCATGCTCAAGTCCAAGGTGCCGTTTTCGTCCACTTCTATAAGCATGTCCTGAAGGCAAAAAAAAAAAAAAAAAAGTCATTTGAATTAGTTGATACATGTCACTACATGTTGCGAAACAGTACAATAAATGAAATATGGCTTTGATAGCATTTGCAGTGCGCTAACATATGAACACAAATGAATCAGAAGGTTAAAAATAGAAGCTATTTGCTAATTACTCTGAAAGGAATGTAAATAAATCAGCATGATGCCTCATTAATATGACAGCAGCGATATGGTAAACTTGAACCCAGCAACATTTCACTGTAAACATGGAAATTTGTCTTAGAGTAGAGTTCAGAGCAAAGAAAAAAAAAAAAAAAAGAAAAAAAAGAAACAAGCGGCGTATTTAAATAATACATACAGTGGTTATCTCACACTAGACAAAGTACCAAACTAAGCCAGCGTTAATTCTGCTGAACACAAAAAAAAAAAAAAAAAAAAAAAAAAGAAAAAGAAAAATAATCACTGGTGTGTAGTTTTTCCAGTGACAGCTGTGTCATCTGTTTTCTAGGACACACAACCAAGATGGCAGCTGGGAAGGGGGGAGAGGCGTGGGGGTGGGGGGGTCTGGTTTTAGGTCATCATTATAATAGCAAAAATTAAAAAGCTTAATGTGGCATAAGTTTCCCCGCTGACAGATGTGTTTTTCAGGTTTTTTTTTTTTTTTTTTTGCACTGCAACACAATGGCAGCATGACTTATGGTTGTTTTATGGTATTAAAACTTTTTTTTTTTTTTTTCTCATTAAACGTTAAAATCCTTCCCCCATAAATGAAACCAATTATTTAACACATATGTTTCATTAAACCTTATACATCATTATTTTTTTTATTATTATTATTTTTTTTTGTAACAAAAGAGGGGAAAGCCTTTCAAATTAATTAAAGGAGATCATTTTCAAGAGCATTGGATGTGGCTGTCCACTTTAATTATCCAGCCGTTTGATGATGTGTGTACCTAATCAAAATAACACCAGTGTAAAACTAAAGGCTCTGCGAGACTTTTCTTTCTTTTTTGTCATTTAATTTCGTTTTTAGAATGGACTATAAACTCAAAAACAAGACATGATTAAATTTAAGATGAAATGTTAAGTTAAATCACGTTGTTCACCACATCTTTATGGTGATTTTTTTTTTTTTTTTTTTTTTTTTACATGTGATATTTCGACGTGTAATATACATATGCAGATAACACTCTAAAAATGGCCCCCTTTTTTCAGGTTTGAAAGCTGTTCTTTATTTTGTACGTCTCTCCAAGACAACTAAGCTGTAAATGAGAACAGATGATTAACTTGCTAACACTGTTTTATTCATTCAGTGGGCTGGTACCTGGTACGGGGCCATATTCTCAGCTCAACAAGCTGGGAGACAAGGATCTGTGCTGTGTAGGTGTGGAAACCTTGAATCATCTGCAGTACAGTGTGTACGTATGTATGTAACCCACAGAACGAGATCAATATTAATCATGAAGACAGTTTGATAAAAAGTTGAACTCGGTGCCGGGCTGCTGATAAAAGACAGCTGAGGAGCTTTTGGATCTGGACACATTTCCGAGCAGAGTTTGGATTTTATGTGAATTAAACTTTTCAGATGTTAACTCCTTGAGCTGATTGGCTTAATCCATTAAAATGCTCTTAAAGACTATCTGGTGTAGACACACAGCCTATGCTGGATCATATAACTAAGCAAAATATCCTCTGCCATCTGCAGCGGGCAAGATGCATTGTCAGACAACAGTTCAGGGATTTTACATGCCAGCTGATGTCGAAACTAAATACAATACCACATGTTTTATAAAAAAATATTTGTAATTGGGAAGGAGGGCTGATTGTATTTCTTCTTTTTGATGTGATTACACAAATTTTCATTTGTGTACATTAAAGCTTTATGGAGTGGAAACCTCCTTGTTTTTGTGCCACCAGAGCGCCAAGCTCCCCCTTTGCCAAATTCTGCCTTTTGATGTCTTCCCTTTTTATACACAAATCAGAGTTCCTTTAAAATGACCACATTAAATACCTTTCCAAGTGGTCTAATTTGATTACCTTTGTGGAGGTTGCCAAGGGCCGGCCGGCGACAGCCTCCATGTTCTTCCGGTAGCGGGTAGAGAGGTTAAGGATGGCGGCGGTCGCTGCTGCGGCTTGGAGACCGTCTTCTTTTTTGAATTGACTCGGCGGGCTGTGCTGACCAGAGGTGGGCAGGCGGCCACCTGGAGCACCGAGGAAGCCAGGATACTGCTGAGGTGCTGAAAAACAAATAATTAGTGAATAAGTTAGTTACTGAGACACCACATGTTCCCCGCAAACTCAATAAAAGCCCCATGTGTAAGTTGAGATCTGACCATTTTAGCAAGAAAAAAAAAAACACACTGAGCATATTAAAAAATAAATTTAAAGCACATAATGTAACAGCCACGTTTATTCACCTTCAATAACATGTTTTGTTTTTCTTACAAATAACTAATTAATACATTTTTTTTGGTTACATTAAATATAGGAAGCTTACAATCAGGAAAATGTGACACGTCTTGGTCCTGGTTGGTCGCCATCAGAGGCTGTTTGCCGAAGACCTGTGCATCAAAGCTGGCGTAATCAAAGCGGATCCTGCTGTACTTGTCCATGTCTTTTGTGAGGCTGGTTTGCAAGGCTGCTACTGGATGAGAGAGCCTGTAGTTCAACTGGTTCATCTCAAACTTCTTTATCAAGCCGATGGCTCTACAAGGAGATGAAATGTCAAAAAAAAAAAAAAAAACAAACAAACAAACAAAAAAACAAAACAAAAGAAAATAAGATTTTATTTTATTTTATTATGTAAACACTTGCCACACACTTACAATACTGAGCAGTTAAGTATATAGAGATTGTTTTAAAACATTCAGGGACGCCACTGCTTCTGTACGCGTTGAGTCTGGGATCTGATGTGCGTTGCAGAGCCAAAGCCAGGTTGCCAGACTAATTAATATAGTAGCAGTGGGCATCCTGCCCATGATATATCCACAGGGAACAAAGAGTTCTGCTCTTTTATCATCTCTAATAGAGAGGAACTCACAGGACCAGTAACTATTGCTTACGTCTGTTTGGAAAGCCGAAAATAGATTGTGAGTTCTGTTGGGATCAGTGAATAAAAATATCCCACAATCTCTGAACAATAATAGTGTTTATCTCTTTTTTGCATAACCTCAGTAAGGCTTTTTTAACTTCAGTCCACTGCAGAGCTGAATGTGATTCCTGCGTGCTTGTTGTAATTATTTTTCTGCACACACGACCCACAGTGATTGCTGTGAAAATCCCCCAGCGTTATCTGGCATTATACCTCGGTGAGCGGTCAGGTGTTTGTCTGCATTTCAGCCCGTCGTCCTGAGGTTTGGAGACTTTCACTGCAGCAGCGATGGGGCAGCCTGAGAGACTGGATGGGGAGGAAATCAAACACATTAGGCTAATAGTGTAACTCATCTATGGACAAGGTGGAGATTTTCTAATGGCTTTCTCTTGGTGATGTACCTCCGGTGGGTGCTACGGTTGCTGTTGACATGGCCTCTTCCTGTGCACCCGGGTGTAGGGCACTTGAGGACGTTCTCATGCATGGCCAGGACTGAGAGGATGAGGACAGAGACAGGAGATGAGCTTAGTCAGAGAAACATGTACAGAATAATTATATATTAAAACATGTGAGACATAATAACGAATCTTGAAAGATTATGACACGGCAAACATATAAATGTATGTATTTACTAAGTGTTTTTTTTTTTTTTTTTGGAATAAAACTCATGCATTGATTGATGTAACTAGTTTGTACATTAGAGCCTATAGAGGAAAGATCCCACAGCCACAGAAACAAGAGAGAGAAAATAAAATTAAAAATAAAAACAAACGGCTCAGTCATTGTGAGGAATGCTGTAATGTGGCTGAAATGTAAATAGCTTAGTGCAAAGAGGAGCGTAAAAAGACAGCTGATTACATTCTTCAAAACAAATGCGTCGTTAAAGGTCCGCTCTGTATCCTTAGAAACTTCTTTTCTGTACATATTCGCCAATTAGTTTGTTGGAGTTGTCTATTTATTTTTGAATACTGCGTTAGCTAGCCCTTTGATTTGCAAATACTGCCTCCAGTCTAAGAGCACGCGCTTTTTTGAAAAAGTTAATTACTTTTTCTGTTCCTTTTGTAACATTACTGTTTAATGTTGAATGTTTGTTGAGTTATATTGAAATGACTTAACAATCGCCAATGTGTGGGGAAAAAAGAGAGAGAGAGAGAGAGAATTCAATATTCACACATTACAACATGTTACGAGAAGGAGAGAGAGGGAAAAAAAATCCTTTAAGTTTATTTGAAAAGTTTCATACACATCTTTGAATGGAACGAAACGTATAAGTAGGTTTTTTTGTTTTGTTTTTTTTTCTTGTCTTCGTGCTAAGAGGATTTCAATTAATGCGGCTGATTATGAATTCTAAGAAAGTCATTTTTTACAAGTATAAATCATCCATAATACTTCGCGTAAACATGGAAGTGTTGGTGAGACTTACTCTCGGGAGGAACTCGGACTTTATGGGGACAACCAGACAAGCTCCTGTGATGTGGGTACAGACCAGTCACGTGACCAGTGCCATCACAGCCTGGGGTTGGACACTTGATGTCCTTTTTATCTGTCCGTGGAGAATCTGTAAAAAAAATGAAAAATAAAAAATAAAAAATCTTCATGTATGCTCTATCAAGAAACGTGTGGAAGTAAATAAAAAACACATATAATTCACTTGTCCTGTACTTATTGTACATAGGTCAACAGATTGAAATATCATGCGAAGCCAAACACTATTTTTCCACAAAATGCGTCTATTAATCTGTCATTTTAGTTAAGACTTGTAGTTCAACACACAGCATTCACTTCCTAATGCCCATCCATCGAAAGATTACATCTGGGATTACACTTTTAGTCGCAGTCATTTGAAGAATCAGAGGGAAACATGAGAGGTACTTTAGGAGGATTTAAGACTTATGGTCTTGTTTAAATATCCAGATGATTCCTATCAAAATCTAATATTGTGAGTAGCAGCAATTCCATCAGAAAAATTTTGTTCTTCTTTATTTTAGTCTGTTTATTTATTACTTTACTTGTTGCCAAAATGTTTTTAGTATTTAAGAGGATTTCCTCCCTCGGATTCCCACCCCCCGTGTATGCTTCTTTTATTCCCTTTAATGTTTTTGTGAGCACCCAATCATCCAAATCACAAGTAGCTGATCTGGTTTACGTTGGATGAAGGTACAAGTATGAAAACTGTTTGTTCCCAAATTGATCACTTCTCATCCTTAAGACTTACATCACACATCATCTGCTCTGTGTTGTTACCTTTTCCTCCGTGATAGTTGAGTCTACTGTCCATGTCCATCATCCTGTGGTGCCTCCTGTCATTGGTCATCTGCTCCATGAGGAACCGGTCCATTTCCCTGTAGGCGTGGTGTAGGACCTGTCTCTGCTCCGTCTGCAGAGCTATGGCCTGCTCCAGCAGGCTGAGATTCACCCTCCCTCGGCTCATGTCGAGGCCTCTCTCGTGGAGGCCCAGCGCCCAGCCGTCCAGCCGAGGCGGCCTCTCCGCCTCCGTCTCCCCCTCGCTGTCCTCCTCTGTAGGCGGCGGCCTGTATCTTAAAGCCTCAACCTGAAAAACACTCGCTCGACCCATGGGACCACCGAGCTCTGAGAGAGGCTCTTCTTTAATGTGGCCATTCCTGCCTGAAAGGTCCTCTGAGGCTGTGGAGGGACTGCAGCCGGAGCCGTTCACCTTGGCAGACAGAGACAGAGGCTCCCACTCAGCTTCCCTCATGTCTCTGTACGGACTCTGTGGCGATGACGCACCGCTCATCTTGTCTTGACTTTGGTCTTCGTCTTCATTGTTGAGGAGCTCCTCTTCGTCTTCGTCCAGTAGAGGTTCGGATGTGTCCGGCTCACGCTGTGGAGAGTCATCAGATGCAACTTCAGACCATCCCAGGGACTCGCTGGACTTTGCTCCAACATCCTGGCAGCTGTTTCTGTTGGCCATTCCATTGATTGAATCTAAGTTTCCATCTAAAACAACAACAAAAGCAACAAAAAACACATTATTCTCTATGTTTCCAAATGTTTTAAGGCCAGTTATATACAAGCAAGATAAGAATTGTATGTCCTTGGTAATCTTCTTCAAATCCTTTCAAGGGTTTAGATTTTATATTACTTTTCAATGAATAATATCCTCAAAAAAAAAAAAAAAAAAAAAAACATGTTTTTATAACCATCTAGAGGATTTATAAGAAGACATGTGGCAATGGAAATGACAATCATGAGGTTGCAAGATTTTCAAGTAACAGTTCAAGTATATATTTGTTAACACACATGACTCTTATTTCTTCCATTTAAACATGAAACCAGGAGATGAGGAACACAATTGTTTTCTTCTCTCTCTCTGTCTCTGATTAGAAAAAAAAAACAACCCAAAATAGATTTAGGACAAGATTATGGGATTTACAGTGTGTTGGACAGTGAACATCAGTTTTTAATTAGTAATGTGTATTTTTAAGAACAAGCGAAGGAGCAACATGTTGTCATCTGTGCAAGAAAAAAAAAAAGATTTCAAAAACACAAAATTGTTGTGTCTAGGGAGAAGAAGAGGGAAAGTGAAGGAGGAATCCTAAAACACAGATGGAGGAAACCACAAACATGAAGATAAAAGAGAGAACATTTCCATGAGCTGCTGCCGTCTGTGTGGCACAACTTGGTTTAAGAGAAGAGAAGCCACTCGTACACACCTCAGTCAAAAATGAGACAAAATAGCAGCAAGAGGTTAAATTCATTTTAGACTATTTAAAAAAAAAATGTTTATAAAGGGTTTTATGTGGAAAAGAAGAGATTGTCAAATGTTTAAAGGAAAAAATAAGAGTAAATTGGACTGAAACAGTTGCTAAATTAAAATGGGTGTTTATTTTTATGTTGAAATTATTCATGCATGTCATTTATGAGGCTTCTGATGAGGTAAAAAAAAAAAAAGTTCATTTCCTGGTTAAAAAGAAATCCTATCATTTGAACATAAAATGCATTTTTTTAATGCTGCAGAAAATGATAATTATTCAATAAAAAGTTTTTTTTTTTTTTTTTTTTTTTTACAAATTAAAACTTAACACAATGAGGAACAGAATTACTATATTTTTAGTTTCTGGCATTTTAGATATCATGCCATATATTACCATAAATGATACATGTAGTGCTGTTAATACAGATTATTAAAAGAGATATGCTTTTTTCCCTTTAACTTTGACACTCATTTTGCATAATCTCTTTTCTCCAGCTTATTTTGCTGAGTGCTCTCAATAATTTAATTAGCATTGACCTTTTTGGCCCTCCATCTTTTAGAATAAATAGCCACAAGACTGCGTGAAGCGCTACTACACACTGAAAGTCTGATCAGAGGAACAGACAAAGAGGGTTAGGGTGATCCCTCAAAAATGCATCCGAAACAACACTTTATTAACACTAGTGATATATGAAGTCACGGTCAGTGATTAAGAATAGAAAGCTATCATCGGGATTGATTCGACGAAATCTCCTCTGATCCTCAAAAACCAGTCAAACTTATGCTCGATTAAAGCTCTTTTACTTTCAGTAGGCCGGACTGTAGATCCTCTTAAGTGGCCAGACAGCAAAGACCAAAGCAAAAGTAGGTTTGATTGTTAGAATCAGATCACAGTGTTGACGATGATACAGATATAAGCGTTATCAGACAGTTATGACGAGCTTCACGAAATCCTCAGCAAAAGAGCTTTAACGCGTAACACAAATTATAAAGGATCAATAAAAGGGAAATGTGTTTTTTTTGTGAGTGTGTGTGTGTTTTTTGTTGTAATATGTGAGTTTGTACATTATTGTTTGCACGTCTGGTTACACGTCTGGTTACTATCTGTGAAAAATATTTAAAGAGAAATGTTTAAGGACAAAAAAAAAAAAACCCTGTTGAATGAAAAAATTAAAGCCAGTTACACGTATTTACATTTATGAGGCAAGCAACAAGGGTTTTGTTTTTCATCCAGATGGACTCCCAGGCCTGACACAGCCCCATACAGTCAGACAAGCACACAGACGTACACACACACACACACACACACACACACACAGAAGTGCAGTGGAAAAAAAAGGAAAGAGATGGAGGAAAAAAACTTGGATCCCTCCAGTGGTTTGTGTGTTGGAACAGGTGAACAGTTTGTACTCCAGAATAGCCATTACCAGCACTCTGCAGCAGGGCTGCAGTTGGCTGGAGTTGAGCACAGTGTGGCTCGACCAAACGAGAGGCTTATTTTTCTCCCTTTTTGTTAAAATGCAGATATGACCAGCTTCCCACTGCAAAAATTCTTGCTGCCTCCAGCCCACCTTTTTTTCCAAAATTTGTTTTTCCACTAGAAAATAGCTCCCAAATCTGATAATAGCAAAAATATGTTGTGAATTTGTTTATTAATATCTGTGTTTGTGTGACCTTTTTCTTTTCATTCTCCCTTTATTTTGTTTTGTTTCAGAGCTTTAGTCCATTGAATATTAGGTTCAAAATACAGTAATCAGTCAAAACAGAAAACAGATCTCGAATACAAATCAACCAAAGGAAAAACTAAGGATGCGCAGTGAATTACTTAGATAATTGTAATGTAATATGAACCCAGGAAACAAATAAATTCCATTTCCAATGAATCCACACAATTCAGTGAGCTACTCTCCTGGTCCATTTAACTACACACATGTGTACTATAATGAGCTGTAGACATTATGCCTAATTATGTATTAGACTGTGTTAGAGGGCCTAACAAAAGCTTTTGAAAGGGACAATTACGTTTGTTGCTTAGTTACATCGTTAAAAATATACCAAATCAGTGCAGATTATAGTGGGCGAGAATGCACATGTACACCACGAGCATTGTTGCCAAAATGCACAAAATTCAATTCATTAGGAAAAAAGAAAACATTTTTGCTCCTGAAAAGAACCGTGGCATAAGTGAAAACGAATATTTTTTTAAACAATTGTCGATGAAATTTTGCTGCGGACAGGTAAAAAAAAAAAAAAAGATAATAACACGTATATAAATAAAACATTAGATCATCAGCTTAGCAGTGTTGACAACTGATTTGTTTTTTTTACAATGGGCAACTTCAATAAAAATTCTATATAAATGAAAGGAGGAAGTTTAATTTAAATTAAAGTGAACTGGTGCAACCCGCCCCATTCAGTTGTTCATTCTATGGATTCAATGGGATTGGACTGGCTATTGAAACAGGACAGATGAGGGGTCTGAAATCTGGCCTCATCAAAAGAGGGTAAAGCCACGCCAAAAATATCATGGCAGATCAGCTGTCAAAACTTCAATTTGTGGACGTGAGACACAACTAATGTGGACCCAGCAGTGTAGTCTTTCACTTCCACTGCACAATGACTGCGGCTGCTGGTTGATGACAGAGGGAGGGAAATATGAATGCAACAGATGGGATTTTAAAATTCAGCGTCAATTGTTCATCAAAACAGACAAAACAACAGGACATCTGTTTACCTGCTGGAGTGTCAATGTTCCTCAGCTCTTCTTTGTCCTGTGGCGGTGCCAGGTCCTCGTTCTCCTCTTCACATGCCTCACTGGGGCTGTAGTGGCGGGGCTTCATCAGCAGGGACTTTCTCTTGTTGACAGGGGCGCCCTGCACCCCTTCCTGAGCACTCCTCTTCCTCGCCACGGACCCATATGGGCTGGAGGGAAGAGGCGAACGGACAAAAAGCACAGCAGGGTCAACAGAGGCTTCAGCTGGCTCATTTTAAAAGTCTGATTATTAAAATCTGACACTTTAAGATAAAGCTGAAAAAGTGTTTGGCATTGTAAAACTGTACCTGTGTGTCTCTGTGATGCTGTCAGCCAGGCCTGCGAGATAAAGGCCAAGAAAGAAGAGATTAAAAAGTCATGTTTACATTTCCACTACAGAAGCACAGCATCTGTCGACTTATTCTTCATCAAAGGCTCGATTGACTCAATACTTTTGGGTTATTGCTAATGAAATTTTACAATGTCCTGTAAATATTTGTTTTGCAGATAATGTTTTAGGGATGCTACCACCGGAGCTAATACTGCTTTATCCAGCCTTTTACCATAGATTTCATTCTCTTTTACACTGCCATCGGGTATAATCAACATAAGGATGGAGAAGTGGTCTCTTCATTGATCTGAAAAGCTTTTCATTCAGTGTGCTCATTCTCTGGGAGACCAACGGTAGCTCATCCTTTGACAGTGATGACAACATGATCTAAAAGGCTAAATCAATTTTCCCAGAGGCCTGCGTCAATCTCATTCACAAGTTCTACCCATACTCCCATGAAGCACAACCAATAATAACACTTTTCATGAATTTTCCCCAGATGTAGTAATAGCTCCAATGTGAGCAGGCAGGCCTCAGAGGCCCTGAACACTTGCATAATGACATATCCAGTCTAGAGGTTTTCAATCACACAATATATACACACTCCTTAACTAATTTGAGCCACTGTTCCAATTTAATGAAGTTATTCCCCTCTGAATAATGAAATGGCAGTGCAGTGCTCTTCAGACTGTTAAGATAATACATAAAATTGACAGTTATAAAGTTGGATTGTTGAACTGATACCCCTAAACCACAGCGGATAAGTGGAATATGTGTGTGTGTGTGTGCGCATGTGTGTGCAGTTAAAAGCGAACTAAAACTAAAAGAGCCGTACTCACCTGTGCTATTGTTACATGTTTTCAGGGTTTGCTCCTCACCTTCAGAATCCATCTGGAAATAAAACATTGAATTCACAAATAAGACGCCCAATGTCAGGAACGAAACATATTTATTTTAACTTTATTAATTTCCTTTTTTTAATTCAAACCTAAATAAGCTTTGACACTTTGTAGATTATTGTTGATTTTTATCAGTCGACCTGAGCCAGTCAGCCTTAAAAATTCATTTGTGTGCACGACGACATGACAAAGAGAGCTCCTAAAACGCTGCTAATATGCAAACACACAAGGTGTAATGTGAGAGAGAGAGAGAGAGAGAGAGAGAGAGAGAGAAAAAAGTTTCAAAGGTGAGTAAAAATGTAATGACACTAAATAATGACATTAAAGTACAGACAGCACCTCACTGTGTGTGTTTAGACAAAAATAGTTGCTAAAATCCATCTACTCTCGCTGGCTGTTGCTTGTGGGTCCCAAATAAAACCTATTAAACATAATTATTCCAGGCTGATGGTGGCGTATAGTGGTCACAGGCCAGTGAAATCTGTGAGTCATAGGATATGCTGTTACTTTTCCCTGGTAATGGGAAACATGACTCCTCTCTCTCGTTTGCTGTTGTGATTGAAGGCACTGACCTGTCATACATTTATAATAGGGGAGCAGGTGTGGCAGTGATGGACCTTAATTTCCTTTAATAAACCTTTTATGTGCCACACTCTTAATGCCACGCCGGGCCCTCAGAGGTCCTGCTCATAATAGGTTCATTACTTTTGATTACTACAGCCTATTGAGACAAACAACTCCCAAACACTATAGATTACATTCTGTAAAAATGAATGTACCTCATTAGTTTGTAGCACTTTCCCACACAGACATGTTTCAACGTTTTGTATAAATTTGCTGTTCTGAAGGCAAAATGTTGGTCTAACATGCTGCAGTCTGAGATTGCAACATGGACATTAATCAAAGTTCAAATGATTTTATCAGTGAACCTAAATATCACCACTGAGTCACATGCAGTTACTACCAAGGTGTTTTTTTTTTTGGTTTTGGTTTTTTCTTTTCCTTTACTTGACATTTTAGACCAGCCACGCTTATACAAAACAATATTTTAGTGCTATTTTAAAAAATACTATTCTGAATTTATGCGGCTAATTAAGGATAAATACTAGTGTAATAATAACAGATTGCTAAGGTGAGTTTAATTTTTCTTTTTTTCTTTTTTCTTTTTTTTTTTTTGAAAAACACTGCAAGGATAACCTAAAAATTGTGTTGCAGTTATTGAATTTATTTTTTAATCCTTTTCCTGTGCAACCACTAAAAAAAACTATTATTTCAAATGGGTTTTAGTCTGTATCACATGTTTGACCCTGGCTTTGTTTTCTTTTTACAGTACGCTGCATACAGTATTCAGTTTCATACGTTACTTTCGTTTTTGTCTGACTAAAAAATTAAAAGCCTTTTTTATCTTCGCACTGATTACAGGGCATCACCAGATGTATTTCTGACTTAACCTATCATTAGCAGAGCTTTTTGTTTTATTTATTTATTTATCTTTTGCTTTTTGACAAGGCAAGGTTTATATCTAATTCACACAACAAGGAGTGACAAGTGACCAGACAACAAGGAAGGCCTCGGTAGATGCTCTGGTGCACTGCGCTAACAGGTAGTCCTGGCATGGCAACAACATGGACAAACATGTGACGCCGAGTGTTTACAAAAGCAGAACAAATAGATACATTCAGGGTCAAACGGGAGATTTTATTCAACCTTCTGTATACAATCCGGCTGAGAACCTACATATGGAGATAATTTACCGTTTCAGTGATATTGTACTACAATTCACTTAGACTTGCTATGTCATAAAAGAATGAAAAGCAGCTTTCGGTCATGGACGCACGTTTAACTTTTACTTTTTTTAATAATTTCCCAGCAGCATTTAAATGTTTTCTGATGAATAATACATACAAATGTAAGCATCCATGGTGTATGACCATATAACATGACAATGACAATAATAGAATATAATTTTAATGATGTAAAATAAATCATTAGAAAATAAATAATGAGACTGAAAATAACATACATTAACAGAAGTACATTGCCACATGCTATAAACTGATTATTCAATGTAAATATGTATGTAGTGATACTATCCATATTCATATATCTATATACTATTCATAGACGTTAAGTGGAAGTGAATTCATTATCCTTTGTAAAAAAAATAACTAAGTCTCACCTAAAAATTATGTCATGTTTTGTCTCAACAACATGTACACAGACAAAAAAAATGTTTGTTTTCTGTAGAAGGCTACTCACTTTAAATAAGTAAATAGTTGCAACAACTCAGTTCAGATTGGTGCATCACTTGGACTCTAAGTTCAGTGTTTAAACTTGAACAGTCTTTTCAGATGTTTCACAACACATGTTCACTTTTAACTGCTACTTTATTTTCTAAAGCATCAGGTTCAAGATGTCAGACTGTGCTTTACAATCCTCTTGAGCTCTCTCTGATATCCATTCATTTCCGTTTGAAATTCAACCCACACAGACTTAACTTAAGGTGAATAAACCACCACAGCATAAGGCATCGCTGCTTTTCGAGAAGTTAAAGTACCATAATGGTCTATTAGAGCTAGCAGCCTTGTAATGAAGAAGAACAGGATGAATGGCTCTCTAAACTTTCTGTTATGGTTACAAAGAAAGTTTAATAAGGTACAAATCCAGCCGAGACAACCTGGCATCTAGAGGCAACCATCACTTTAGAAAAGGCAGAGTCAGCAACACCTTTTAAAGAGTGTATTATCCGCCAGCCTCCCACAGCTCTGCATAAGTTAAAACCCGTCTCAGTTTGTGATCGCTGTGGTCAAAAGAGCACCGACACTCCACCACTTAGTATGCTTACTTATCTAAAACACTGTTACACAATCACATATCTCTAGAAAACTCTTTTTGTCCTGAACTAAAGTTGCTTTCCCACTTTGTATTTATAGTTTTCAACTCTGTCTAAGCCCCATCTGCATTATATTGTTTACCTTTGACGGTTGTTTTCCAAGCACTCTGTAGGATAAGATGTCAAATCCACACTGTCCACCCTGGTTGATGCTGTCACACTTCTTATCTCTCAGGAGGTGATCGTGTAATTCATTATCTAAAACAGAAGATACAACAAACACACACACACAAAGGTAAAACTTACAATCTGTATCTTTTTAGTTTGTGGGAAATCAGTAGGATGTCTTTAAATCCACTTTCCTGGAAGTTTTTATCATGGTATTTTTATACTTGTGAGACAAGACTGAAAATAAAAATACACTCAGAAGAAAGGTGGACAGAGCATATTAATGCCTCACATGGAATAAGGAACACAGTACAAATTGATTGCTTGACAGAGATCAAATTGCTTGCTTCTAATTAATACAAAACCTCCAAGAGGGAAAACAAGGATCAACACAATGAGTACATTAAGCCTCTTCACTTCACAGATCTTATTATGGAATTATTTATTTCTGTTAGCTTTGAAAAAAAAACAGAAAAAACACATCTTCTTAATTATAGCTCACAGAGCAATTCCCCGGAAAAAAAAAAAAAAAACTAGGAGGGTTGGGGAGGTGTGGGGGGTTGAGAGCGAGAGAGAGAGAGAGAGAGGGAGGGTTATTCACCCAGTTTCATTAGCATATGAAAAAAGACTCACTACTATTTGAGCTGGTTCGTCATCTGCTGAATCATATTTATGCACCCCCCCATCCTCCTCATCCCCCATAAACACACATACACAAACCCCAAGTCCAACACAAATAATGCTTCTCAGAGGACTGTTGCCCTCTGTCTAGCCCTAGATTTCTCAAGGGGAAAGGAGGCGGCCTGATGCTGAGGGTCTATGAGATTTTCTATGTGCTAATCTGGCTGTTAGGTGTCCTTGAGCCCAGCCCATTCCCCCCTAACCCCATCTGCTAGCATTCCCACCACAGAGGAGAGAATGGCCTGCGACTGGGGGTAGAAAAAGAGAGAGAGACCTCCCCAGTCCAGCAATCATGAATAACCATTGCCCCTCGCATCATTAAAGGGAGAAAGGCTGAATCCAAGCTGAGTTGGTGGAGAGGAAATATCTGTAAAACACCCCAACACGCCTGACATTACTTGAACCACACTCTTTTTTGTTGTGAGTAACGCTATTATTATTATTATTATTTTCATATAATGCCTTATTAATACTGTGCAGCTGCTGTGGATATTCATCACTGACCTTGAGTCTTTGTGTCCTCTTGTTCCCAGCTTATCCGTGCACTTGGGACGCTCTCGTGTAATTAACACAGACATTATTGTGATGGAGTTAAAAACTCTGTGCTGATACCTCATCTTAAAACCAATAAACCAGGCCTGAGTAGAGAAGTAAGATTCTGGAGACCATAAAATTAATTACATTATTTACATTTCCTTTAGATAGAGGGGTACAGGCGAGATGATAGTGGCAAATGAGATTACACAAAATAAGATTTCAAAATGTCAGTGCTGCACACTCAACCAACCAACTGTTATGATTAGATTACTCTTTTAATATAATTACTGTCTAAGGCTGTGTGTGGAAACAATGCATACATAAAAACCAGGAGCTGCATCTTAACTGATTCCCATCCTTTTCTCCGTGAGCCTTTTTCTCTTAACCTTTCTTCAACAGTATCATTTTGAATTATAGGGAACGGATGGGTGCTCTGTGCAAGGTCACTGTCTGGTGTGTACTCATACCCCCACCGCTGCCACCTCCACCGCCTCCGCCCCCCCACCCCCTTCTCTCCTTGTTTTTGTTTCCTCTTCCAGAAGCACACTGAGTGAAGGGTTAAAACTGGAATGGATTTAATTATGGAATGAATGGAATTATAATGCGCCTGCAGCAAGTTTTCCTCCTTATTTATTAAAGCAGCTGATGGGCCAGGTTTGATGAGCCACTTCTGGCATAATTGAGTCATCACACAAAGAGGGTTCCTCGCATTCAGAGTGGTTTTATCAGCAGCAAACAGACCTGATTACTGGCAATTACACTCTGATCTAGGGAAGGAGAAAAAAAGGGTAAATGTGCGGGGTAACTTCTGTGTTTATAGTTTACCCCGGGAATAATTTTCACATTAATTTTACATGCTAAGTGTTTTCTGTTTATGTATAATAAAGAGCAAACGGCAGGAGATAGCACCTTTCACTTTCATATTTCCTTGTAATGAATGTCTGAGGATACAGTGAACTGATCACAATTTATATTTACCCCACAGGAGGTTTTGAGGTGTGGAGAGAATCAGCCACACACACACGCGCACACAGCAGCCTGTGTAGCTGAAAGGAAAAAGGTGAGCAAGCAGCGATATACCTGTTTGGAAAGCGTTCACACCTTTTTTGTGGAAATCAGGTTAAATTTTACACAGAAAGCAGACGAGCGCTTTGGCCATTTTATTTTTTCATTGAGATGCAAATGGCTTTGTGTTGAGTAAATTAAAGCCTGTTTAGAGATTAAAATCAACTTCTGTGCAGAGAGTCTTTAGATAAACAACTTTTCCTTTTTTTTTTCCTTTTCTTTTTTTTTTTTGCCCTTTTTTTTGTTAGATGGCCAGGGAGCCATCAGACGCCCTTGTCTTTAAATACCAGCTGGACATCACAATAATGGCTGGGGTGTATTCAAAGAGGGGGGAGGGGACAAAAGAGGTCCAGCATATCAACTTTATAGCTAAAACTTGGCCTGTTTTTTTTTTGTTTTTTGTTTTTTTTTATCTTACAATGTTTCATTATTGGTTACTTGTGAAGTAAAATTAACAGTTTACTTCAACTCAACAGCTATTTCAATAATATATTTTTTATTTATTTAAACAAGGGACAAGGTCTTGAAAGTCAACTTTCTTGAACAATTAACATATTATATGATTTTATGAGAGAATGAAAAATATTTGGCTTTCATGTGTGCCATGGATGAATATATCCTTTCAAATGAAAGAAAAAAACAAAACAAAACACTGTATCTGAAAGAAAATCATTCTGCAGGGAATTTATGAGCATTCTTCCGTGTGATAGAGATATCTGGATTCATGCAGACACAGTCAAAAATCTTGAAGTCAACTGCGATTTCAGATATAACAGCCTCACAGTTACCCTGACAGCCAAGCAAAGTGTTTGTGTCTTTTGCCAAAGAGTACTTTTATAGAGAAGCGTATTGGCATCTTATCACTTCTCCAAGACAGAGATGTTTCAATAAAAGAACACAGCTCACAGAATTCTTAACAGACAATTAGGAGCCTGGCTAGCTACTATCGCTTCAATGATTTGTTATGATGGCATAACTACAGGGGAAACTTGTTATTGGACGGAGTTAGCAAGAGTCCCATAAAAGAGTCAGATGGTGACACCTTTGCCGAGGTGATTTATGAATCTTGTAATCTCTTTCCAAAGTCATCCCAGAGCCTTTCCTCTAAATTGAGTTCATCTGGAGCCGGACCACACAGAGGCACCAAGTCCAGATTGCTTCTTCTGACATCAAAGAGCCAATTTCTGTTTTTGACCAAATTTCTGCTGCTTTTAATTCTCTTATCGCATGAAAGGGGCCTCGATGATATTGTATTTTATTTTGTGATTTTTCAATCCAATTAAGAATACCAAAATATTGAGATAAATAAAAATTTGGATCTTCTCAGACTACGCATCAATAGCATAATAAATGGAGCGGTAGACAATTCAGCCACTGGCAAGTCTCCAGTCTGCCAAACCACTCTCATTTTAGTTTGAATCTTTGAATTTTGTCATGAACATGGTTTTTCAAACCTATCTAATTTGGGGACAGGTGTTTGGGGAAAAAGAAGTTCCAGGCCTGGTGTAACAATGAGCAGAGTAATCCCACTTATTGTTCCTGCCCAAGGAGGCCCTTTCATGGAGGAGGTTGCCTGAATGCTACCAGGTGGTCTGCAATTTGGAGAAAACGTAGTAACCGTTCCAGCTAATCCCCCGTCACAAAAGGCAGGTCTCCAGTGCTCCGGGGCTCTCTGGGGCAAAGGGAAAAGTTTACCTCGAACACACAGTGTCTGAAAGGAGTCAGGGACTCGAGCAGTGATTCCTAATCAGATTGCGCTGAAGTGAACAGCTCGCATGGCAGCTGTAGTTTTCCCAGGGTTAATTACCTTTCACTGCTCTCTCTAAATGAGTCAGCTGTTCCTGTCATTAAACAACTCCACTCTATCTCTGCTCCTCTGTCCTCCACACACATGTGCACACGGGTGCACACATTCACACACACACACACACACAAACACACACACACACACACACACACACACACACACACACAATAACCCATATACATACACAGACGGACCTTTGTTTTTCACTCAGTATTCTTTATGTTTTGGGTTTGAGGATCAAGTTTAAGTCTAATAAAACATCAATTATGTGGATATTACAGCCATTTTGATCAATTTACTGCTAAGTTAGTGGTTACTGAAATTGAGTTTGCTGTCTTATTTTTTTATTTATGCTACTGATGTTTATGCAGACAGAAAGCTGTGTTCCCAATATACCTCCCCTATACCCTGTAAAAGGAAAATAACACCAATCTGTCAAGGTCTTCTTCTAAACAGCCCCTTTAGTACTAATAGAGCATATACAGGAAGCAAACATGTTCGCATATGCGCGTGCACACACACACACAAACACAAGCATACGTAAATACGCACAAATATGCGGATACACATACATGCGCGCACACAAGAACAGAGTCCAGCTCCGATGTAGTTGTGCTGTCATCAATTCTGAACAATCTGTCTGCTCACTGAGCTCAGTGGCTCAGGATGTTGGGGGAGTTTTAAGTGATTTTTGCCACTGTATGGTAAAATCCCTTGGCCACCTGGATTACAAACTCTAGTCCTTTAACTCATGCCAGTATAAATCCGTGTTAACTCGGATTTACCTCTGGCATATGAATTCTCAATCTGCGTAAGCTTTGTTTGGAATGAGCTGAACATAAGTATTTCGTGCAGTAAGGACGCCCAGTGGTGAATTCCTATTTCTGTGAAACACACAGTGGGAGCTACTAGAGCAGTTATTAGAATAACTAGAAAAGCCTTGAGCAGTGTTTTAGTGCACTCAAGAGGTGAGGCCCGTGTACCCGTTCACCGACCAGGCGGAAGTGTGCAACGCTGCGCTGTGGAAAAAAAAAAATCACGTAACCCTGGTGACGGTTTTAAACTCAGAGCTGTACACTGTGGTCAAGAGTTTAATCAGATTCCTCAAACCAAGATTTTGCTTTGCTTTTCGTCAGACAAATGTTATTTGTTCAGTTGTTCAAACACAAGCCCTGGTCTGCTACCAAAGCGATCATGATAAAATAAAATATGGCATGAGCAGCCTGGAGGATCTAAATTAAGTATTATCCAATATCCATACAATCTCTCACACTCACACACACACGCATGCAAACGAACACACTGAGCTAGCAGAGTTAAGCCAGACTATTTTGTACTTAAAAGGTTAGCAGGGCTGTTTTGTGAGTTTGATCCACGCTTGCCAAATCAGCAGATGGTCCATGAATATGATTATATGCATCAATAAAAGGAGTAATCTTTAACAAAATGTAAATTTGACTTAAGTCCAGGGTTTAATAGACGCAACGGACTTTAACCCACTTTCCAGGCTGACAGTTGAGCATGATAAGCTAATGCACTTACAATTTTTTTTTGTATTACAGCAATCACACTGATGCTCCAGTGCCACTATTCAGAGATCAAAGATACATGGTATCTGCACAGTGTTCAAAATGTGCATGTTTGTGTCGAAACAACATCTATTTACAACATCTACTCACTTTTGAAGTGAGTATCTGAACAGCAGCAGCAATCGATACAAAAGTCTTAGTGCTTCACAAGACGCTCTCTCACACTGTCATGCTCTTCACTGTTATATATTTCAGTGCTTTTTAAGATAAATCCCTGAACAACAGCGAGTCAACAACACACTATCTGAGCAACCGCATCATTGACAAATACAGGCACAGACACACACACAAAAAAATCTTTATACTTTTTGTGAATTAGAATCGATTCATAGCTCTGATACAAAGTGACATAAAGTTCAACTACGAGGCAAAGAAAGTGGCTCGGAGTGAAAAGTTTCAGCAGCAATTTGAAAAGTTGAGAACAGTTGAGTGAAAATCAAATAAAAATGGTGATCATCTCCTCAGTCTCACACAAAACATCATCAGTGTTACTGACCCTTCTATGAATCGACTTATCTGAGCCTGAGGCTTTACACAGCAGAGCAGATCCTTACACAGACGAACACAATCACTTGTCTCCTTCATCTAAATGCACTTGTGTTAACATGTCCGACAGGGCAGAATCGCAAGCTCGACTTACCATGCCCCTTTTAGCCTTTGTTTTGCATCTCATAGTGACATCAGGGAGGAGACGGAGCAGAAGGATATCGAGGTGGGCTAGAGGGTAGTCCAGAGTCTTGCTGCTGAGAGACAGTGTTTGATTTGATGTGTGTGCAGGGACACTGTGATATTCACCCGAAACGCTAAGCTTTTTTTTTTTTCTCCTCTCTCTCTCTCTCTCTTTTTTTTTTTTTTTAGCCTTTGTGTCATTCACTTAACCAATCTCATTAGCTGCTGGGCTACAGTGGGCTGAATTATTTTCTGTGTAAATACACCACATGGTGATCCTCAAGGTAAGACCTCTGAAGGTCTTTTTAATCACATAAACGATATTCACCCACAAAATTAAAAAAAATAAAAAAATATAAATATAAATAACTGAGAGTTAAAGAAAAAAATCAATGACTGTTCTTATAAAGAACTTAACAGCCATTTACAGTGATTTTAATGGCGAAATGAGATTTATATTCCTCAGGGTCTGTCATGAAGAGAGTGTAAATATGTAATCATGTGACTGTAATTAATATAACATGGTGATATATACATGCAGGCTTGACTTTACACTTGGAGCACACATGTAAGAGGAGAATATGAGACAGGATGTTGTTCATACACAGCTTTTTACAAAAACATTAAAGGCTTCTGAAGGTAAATTATTTGACGCAAATAAAAAAGATGTAGATGTTTTACAATAATGTGCAGATTTAGTGGATTTAGTGTTTTTTTTCTAAATCTCTTGCTGTTGTGCTTGTTGGTTCAGAACCACAAATCCATGTAAAATGTAACTATTGTAAGTACTTGAAGTCATGACAGCTGTCTATAAGCATCAGGGACATGTCTATTGGCCAACTTGACCCTTGTTAGAAAACAAAACAAATACAAAAAGAGAATACTGCAGCCTGGGACTGCCGAGCCGGGTCACTGGAGATTTTCCAGACAAACGCCGCACAGGGGAGGGGAGGGGAGGAAGAATAAAAAGGACAGGCTCAGAATCTCATTTTAACAGACCGCACACAATCTGGGCTCCCACAGAACTATCTCTGCCTGACCGCTTTCTATTTATCCCTTATCAGTGTTTACCAACCGCTAGTTTTCTTTCATTCACACTGTGAGGCAGTTCTCTTACTATCAGTCAACAGCTGACACCGTGGAACAGCCTCAAAGGCAAGAGGAAGGGATCAAAACTAAACCAAAGCTGTTTAAACAATACAACAGAGGAAATAAATTCATAAATCCTAATTCTTCCCAACCCACAAGGGTATAAGCAGATCCTTTATAGTTAGGCCAACAAACAAAACCACAGCCAATGAGGTACATTACAATCAAGGTAAATTCTGAAATATATTTAGAAAAAAGAAAGGCGGAAAAAAATCCCATGTAATATTAATTGGGAACATTTCATAGTCTTGCCCTGTCAAACAAATCTAACTATTCACTAAGAGGCTTTTTTTAATGTAGTTGAAAAATCCACCTGATTTAACCTTATTAACTATTTCACATCATTTTTTCTCCTTTAAAGTAGCACCAAGATAGATAATATGACTTTGTGATTTTATTAAGATTTTCAACATTTGTTAGGAATCATTAAATGACTGGTTTTATGATAAGTCCCCTAACAAAGAAAAGGACCAGAATAAATAATGAAAATTAAAGTATGAGATAGAATTAAGATTACTCTCACCTAGAATTGTATGTAATTAGTCATATATTATAATATTTAATTTATAATAGGATGAATTAAATGCACAGATTGTTTCAAAGTGATGTAAAAACAATACCTACAATACTATTTATATAAGATCAATTTTAAACAAAACTATAAACGACATTTAAATCAAACCTAAAATGTAAAAATGAGAAATAATCAGAAGATAAAAACTGATTACATTTAAAAGGTATTGTTCATACTGTTGCTTTACATTTATTCCAGTAGGACACACACAGAAACAGCACAGTTTTTTTTTTTTTTTTACTGGAATACTGTTCAAAAGTTAAGTAATTAATTACATTTATCCTTTCACCAGCTGCTCAACAGCAGATGGATCATTTCTGAGACCTTGCTGAATTAAATCCACATAATTCATTTTCCTGGATTAACTAACTGAAGTTTGAGTCGAGCAAAAACAGGTAACACAGCGTGTACGTTGAGCTTTTCTCAGGCGTTTTTTTTTTTTTTTTTTACGTTGTGTGCACCCGGCGGTAATTGACCTAATAGTAAAACAAGCTATTACAATTCTTGAATCAGATCTTATTTTAATTTGTTCTATTAAAAAAACAAAACAAAAAAAAAACAAGGATGAAGATACAAATACATGTGTGGATCGCAACTCTTGTGAATAAGTTTGTGAATGCAGTTTTGCTGGGCAGCAGGTACCATGGACAGTTCCTGGAGGCGAAACAGAAGTGACATTAATGTGTTGTGTGGCAACTAACAATCCCTGTGCTTTGAAGAGGAGGGTGTGGAGCAGAGAGGAATAATGCCTCTTACTTATCACTGCTTTACCACACGTCCCTGCCATTGCCTGTGCTGCTCTTGTAATTAAAACAAAAGTGTAGAAGAGTAACTTTGTAACCCCGCTAATGTCTCCTGCTCTTCGTGAGTTAACATCTCTAAATGACTTCCAAACTTTTCAAAGGATTATCGTCATGTGACAGGGTTACACAATGCTGCGTTATCTAATGTCTTTTGTTGCTCTTTTCATGTTTATTGGGAGATGCGAGCTGCCTGAAATAAGCTGATGGCATTGTGATTAAATGGAGGCTAAAAGGCAGAATGACAACTGACATTTCGTTTTATTCTACCACTGAAAATGTAACATATTTTCAACGTATAATGTCTCAGAGAGGTGAGCAGATACAAGGGATATTGTTACTTCACATAAATATATTTTCACTCCAAGCTACATTGTTTGTTTTCTGACGCTCTAAAGAATCAAGAACCAAATCTTAAAAAGACGTTAAAGTTGTGATAAAATCAGGACATTTTATAAGTTCATCGTCTAACCTGAACCACTTTTGGGAAGGAAAAAAAAATCTACTTAAAGTTGATCTATTTAAGCAGATTCTGAGCCATCAGTGTGCTGCTGCAACTTACTAGTAAATGATGAACTTTTTTAACCAGCATCCGTCCTCCTAAATCAATAGTTGCTCTAGAGACTGTCGAGTGCTTTGGCCCCGCAGAATTTTGTTCAAAGCTGAGACTTGCCCACATATAACAGAAAAGTTCACGCTCGACTGTATTATTATCACAACACATTGAGAATTAGCTGAGTTAGCTTTTAAACTTTACCGCAGCTCTAATGCAAATTATTCAAAAAATAAATAAAAAATTCAGACACAGAATATAATGTAATGATTTGGCTCCGTTGAATTTGTATAAATCTAAATCTTGCCCGTGGTGCATAACACAAAGGCTGAAAAAATAAAATATGCATATATATTTTTTTTATTTATTATTATTGTTATTTTTTGCTGTCACACTGCGCTCGACATTAGCATGTAGTTTTCAAACTTCACTAGAGTTACGATACAAATTACAAAAAGCAAGAACAGGATGCAATAAAATACTTCACTGACTGTTCAAATATGTTATTGGAACACAGAGTCAATGTTTAAGTGCATTAGGCTCAGTGGTCTTGTATGTACAGCTGTCACTGTCAAAGCCACAGGCAACCTGACAGTGCTTTGTCTCTGCACACAATACAAACATGTGTTCTTCTAAGACAAGCTTATAGTCCAC
Source organism: Polydactylus sextarius (assembly GCA_016801845.1). Taxonomy (NCBI): domain Eukaryota; kingdom Metazoa; phylum Chordata; class Actinopteri; family Polynemidae; genus Polydactylus; species Polydactylus sextarius. The sequence goes on along the minus strand of CM028916.1, from coordinate 13,687,666 downwards.
ACAAATGCTGTGAATTTAATCTAGGTAGACAGTATCTCATACTATCTGGATGATCAAAAATAGGTCATGCATCTCAAAAACAGTTTGAGCCATTTAATCTCCTTTCAAACTGTCTGAAAACCTGGACAGAAGCTACACTCACTTTCCGGCAAAAGATATTAAGAACGGTGCTTTGTATCAGGCAAACAATGTTCATCACCGGTGCAAAACGTGGATCATAAATAGCCCTTGACATGGTTCAAAACAAACACCGGTAAAAATCTATTTTACATAATCTTTTAAATCCAAAAGGACATGATTTAAACATCTGAGTGCAATCTAAGTGTATATCTAAGTAAGTTTCTAACACTTGCACATTTAAGCTCCTGTGTTGACTTCAATATAACAGCATCTAACAGCATGAGCTAAAAAGCTTGTCGTTCGCATATGCGATACAGAGTATCAGTGATGATAAATGCTGACCAAACTGACATTGTATTAAATAAAAAAGAACTTTGACACCAACCTAGTGCTGTGATCCAAAAAGTTTGATTTTCTCCCAGTTTCTCGATAGCTGAGCTGGTGCTGTGGCTTTGAAAGGTAGTCCCCAGGAATATGACATACTGTGCCTTTGACAGCCTCGAGATAAGCACCTGCGTTCGGGTCCCTTTTTACGTCACACCTCCCCATTCACAGCCCTTCAACATGATGCACATTTGCACATCAACAGCCACCAACCCCCCTCCTCCTCGCTCTACTCCCACATCCGCAAAACACACAAACAGGCACACAAGAAGGCAGATGCGCACTAGCCTCTACTCACTCGCGCAGACACATGCACCACAGATTTGTGTGCGCTTAGTGGAGATTCAACATACATGCAGGAAACACACACACACACACGCATGAAAACACATATACACTCACAAGCGATTTATTCCTTTTGTGACCACTTCACCCAGCCCTATTCATGTATCGATCCTTTTTCTATGCGTTAAAAAAAAAAAAAAAAAAAAAAAAAAAAAAAACTTTCACTTGCTTTGTCATAAGACCAGGGCATATGCCCTCCCAAGCTCCTCATACATCACTCATCATGCAAATGAGAGGGAATGTCACTCCTCAGCAGCAGATGGCCAGGGATGATAACAATGGCTCAACAGACCAGTTTCAATGTCTGCGACTTTATCGCTACGGCAACAACAAAAATAGATGATATGAAATCCTTGTCTGTTAATTTGATTTCCTCCCTTTTTAAGGTTTGTACCTGTCAGTCTGTTTCATTTCTCATGGACCATTTGAATGTAAAAGCTTTGTCCGTGGTTTTTCTGTCACGAGAAGTCTGGCTATCAGTAAAAGGCAGAGACCTGGAAATGATTTTTGGTGACTACAGAATGGCTGCTGCCTAGCAGTTATTTAAGTAATTAGGTGTAATTCCTCCCTGTAGGCCATGTTAGCCTCCTGGGTTAGCTCATGCGTTCGACAGGCCTGGATAGAAGCAGGGAAGAATAAAAGAAGAAAGGGGCCCGGAGAAAATCACAAATGCAGCTTTTCAAACACCCCCCCAGCCAAAGTGATGTCACCCTGCGTCCTGCTGACTCCTGTTCATACAAGCCCCCATAGCAGAGAGTAAACAGTGGAAGCGTTTAGCAAACAGGGCCAGATTACAATGACAAAGGCAACCACACTTCTGGGTGGAGCCTGGGGCGAGGGGGGCAAAAGAGGGGGGTGGGTGGGACGGTGTGGCTCAGGATTTAAAATAAGTGATACCCATGAGAGCCCCCCACCCCACCCCTTCAAGATCCAAGCGTAACCCTTCCCCAGCTGATGGTAGGGGCCACCCAAACATGCTTATCTCTCGGCGATGTCCCCCCAGGTCCCTGGAGACTGACGTGTGAACACAATATGTAATAATAATGTATTTTCAGTTCTTTTTTTCTGTGATTTGTGCATTTAGTTATGCAAGGCTGGGGACTTGACGATGGAGAATATCATTACTTAAGGTTTGGCAGTTGACCATCACCTTGTTTAATGCCTCATTTGAAAGTCTAATTTCTAACTGTCTCCAAGAGCCAATTCATTGTACACAGTGAAAGAGACGTACAAAGAGAGTAGACCTGCTCTGGTTCCCCTCTTTTCAGCATTTGCGCCTGATAATCGTACAAACATATGAAAGTAAAGAATCATCTATCTAAGCATCTCATCAAATAACATGTTCTTTGTTTGCTGATGCAGACAATTTCGCCGTGAGGCCACAACAAGCTTGTTCTAGAGGATGATTATTTCATGTCCAGAGCTAGACATCAGTATTGCTGGAGGAAAACATACACGAAAAAAAAAAAAAACAACTCATGTAACGCAGTCTTGACAAATTGTGAGAAAGCAACATATCAAAGACTACACTACACCATCATTACAAAATGTAAAATTTTTCCGGGCTCAAACATCTGTTCAAATTTAAAAAAAAATAAAAAATAAAAAAAATAAATAAAAAACAGGAGACCTCATTCAGAGTTGGCAGGAAAAAAAAAACATAAACTAGTGTTTTGTCAAGCTATTTCATCAACTGAAAATGTGGGCATAACTGGTGAGAGCTGATGGAGAAATGAAAGAGGAGTGGGTTGGACAAAATTACATGTCAAACAAGGGTTCACATTTAAAAAGTCCTGCTCATATTTGTAGAAAGTGTTTGATTGCATTTAGAAAGGTATTACAATGGGTCACATCTGTGTCTAAAAGCTTTTTGCATTCTGCTGCAAATTATGTAAGCAAAGTGAAGTGTCACAGCACCCTGTTGTTTTGAGCACTATACCTTCCTCCTGCAAAACCTACACAAATATGTTTAACTGAATTCTTCTAATGCACTGCAGGATCAAAATGTCAGCGGTATAACTTCAACAAACCCCCTCACTCAACACCCTGCCCCATAATTTCAACAAAGCGACGTGGCTAATTTCGCATGGCAGCCCGTACACCAAAACAACAATGCATATTCACACTGTGCACTGAATATGATAGACGTGTAAAAATCTATATTAAACTGTGGTTAATCTCAGCTATAATGCTTTAAGCTTGGTCTAAAATGGCACACATGTTTCTTGGTGGTGGTGGTGGTGGTGCAGAACCCTCATTGTGCGCGCACTTGATGCTGCTTGTTCATCACAGAAAGTCACATAAAAGGACTGAATTAAATTTTTAAAAAATTATTTGCATATGCAAATAGGAGGAATCAAACATAAGTACATGTTGTTGATATGGCTCCAGGATGTAGAACTATCTTTATGTTAATGTCAGCAGACAGGGAATATTCTTTTGAAAATACAGTACATTTTTCATGGGGATCATTATCTACACTACATGTCACTGTGTTGCAGTTAAAAGAAATGATTAGATTACTTCCCAGCAGTCCCCTCTGGGATGATTTGTGTGTGACCATGGGCAACCTTACAACATGTTTATTCAGTGCCCTTTGAAGACACTTCAATAACATTTGAAATGTTTTGTGGACAAATATAGTATGATTTCTGCCTCTGCCTTGAACTGATACCTTTGCGGTGATAGAACTCCAACTATATTTGAATTTGTTGCCCTAAACTAACAAAGTAACACTTTCAATAGTCCTCCAAAGCTAAATACAGCTTTATACAATGTGACAGGTGATCAAACATGGTCCTTTGTGGCGTAACAATCACACTTATGTGTGTGTTTTTTGTATACAGTTACAGGTCTAAATTATTAACTTTATTTGCAACAATGACATGCATCATTGATGACTGTTTGCTGCTTCACTACTATCAAACAAATCACAGTCAGTTATGGTCTCATCTTCTCAGTATATATATATATATAAACTATTAAAAAAATCAAATTATCTACTTTATCAGCAAAAATAAAAAATCATCATTCATTAGCAGTCACTACTTGTTTACTTTACAAATACTTCCCTCTAACGAGAGCATCTGATCGCCTACATCTAAGGTATCAAAGCTTGACTGGTCACTCAGTGTTTGCCTTATTATAGTTCACGGGCCGTGGACTCATTGTGTTGTGTCATTGAGAGGTTACGTCCAGATCTGGGCGTCTCTGGGAGTCCCTGCCCATCTTTTTTACTCAGGCAGGCAGACAATGAAGCAGACACGCCTATAAATGACAAGATAGGAGCTTGGATGTTCAGCCAAAACGAGCATCTAAACAATGGTAACAGGTGTGTATAATGCATGCTTTGATAATGACCTTGGTGGCCGTAATAGTATGTCTAGACACAACTAAAAGGAGACATTTCTGTCTGGACTCAGAGGTCCCATGGGTGCTCAATTACAAGATACAAGATTCTAAAGATCAGATATTGGTTTTGGTCTCAGTCTTTAAAACTAAAAAAAAAAAAAAAAACGTATCAGGCAGAAAACGTGCTTCGCTGTGACACTGGAAGTAACGATAGGCTTCAAAAAAGTTGAGTCTGCCACTAAACGGTAATTTTTTTTCTCTCTGTCTTTAAAACATTTGTAGGGCAGTTTGCATAATAAGCTAAAATCATCTTGAGTATTCAGAGATATGCACTTGAATAAATAGAAAAAAACTCCATTAATGTGGATGGCTTGCAATTTTTTGATTGCACCAGATACAGGAAGCTTGCTGACATGAACTAAAATGCAAATTCCCTTTGAGCAAAACAAAGAAATTGATTATGAAGTAAGTTTCTTCAGCACAAGTAGCTGGCCTTGAGTGATTAATGGGGGTGGGTCATTGATTTCCTTTTGTTTAGATCTTGGTTAACTTTCTGGAGACACAATTATAATTTGTTTCCAAACAATAAATCCAATCTAGCTTGAGCAAATTAAATTTCCCTATGGCCTCTTCTGCATCATTTTACCTCTGAAATGGGTAGTTATCAAAAAGGCATTGCATGTAAATGTCTGCTGTTTCTGTTTATATTTGTTACATTTCTGATTAGATATTGTTTTTCTCAGTATATTGGAAGGTGAGCACCTCCTAAGATTGGAAGGAGCTGTTTACAAAGATCTGCATGACTTGTCAGCCACAGTGCCAAGGGTTAATCTTCCAATTCGCACTTCAATGGCTGTATGTCACACACATCAGCATATCTGATGAGCCGTTGATGTGCACTTTATAAGAAACGGTGTCTGCATGTTGTCTGAAACATGCCAAAATGTTGTGTATATGTTGAATGAGCTACTGTCTGTCTTTGCGTTTGCTTCGCTTAAGGTAGGTGACATGTTTTTTGAGTTATCACAGCACAATGAGCTTTATATTTCTGTATATTTACAAGTCAAATTGCACTTTTGCAGCACACTACTTTATTGGAACGCTTTTCCCATATTCTTCAGCTTTACAACTTTGAAAACTTCCACAGATCCAGACATTTATACTTCCTGATTTCTCGCATCATCTCTCCAAGATAGTGATAATACGATTTCTGTGTTTTTCGCTGTTGAGAAACAAACTGGATTATGAACAGATCACTACATAAACAGCTTTCTAAAAGGAGGCAGCTATTTTAAAAAAGGCTGAAGAAATGCAAAGAGGGATTTAAATTTTAATTTGAATTTATTCCAGCAAGTGAAAGGTTCTTTTGAGAGGGGATTTCAGCAAAGATGATGGTATTTAAAAGTGATAAACAAGCATCTAAACCTCCAGTGGAAAACAGTCATTTTGCTCCTTTCTAGTGTAGGGGAGGAATTGGGCTTGCTATGGTCACATCCAAAAAATAAGAATAAGTAATAGTAGTAATTAAAATGTAAATAAGCGAGATCCATGGAGATATTTCAACTGATTTCTGTCATAAATTGTGTAATTAACATTTTGTCTTGACACACCTTGTGACTCTGGATGTATAGCTATATGTCCTCAGGTGAAAATCTGTGTTCTCTATGTACTTGGCATAGCGTACTTTATACTGTATATGGATGCTGAAAAAATCTTTCACACTTATCACATGCAATTTAAATCCTGTGCCTCAACACCAGAGAGGAACATCAGGCAAAGTTCAAAATTAAATACCTTACAATGAGGACTTGTTTTAATTAAGGATTGTTGTTGTGCAGTTTGAGGCAATATCTGAAAAAAATTGCGAGTGAATTTATAGTTGAGTGATTCAGTCACATGTCACATTCGTGTGACAAAGGTTGTGATTAACCGAGGCTGTCATCTGTCATCATTTCTAATATATGGATTGTAAGGATGTGAGTGGATTTCTGTGTTTCTATTCTCTCTGTGGATGACCACTAAACTTAAGCAGAGAACCCTGTGCCACACAAGAAAGACAAAGAGTTACATCATTTTGTTGAACAGTTAATCCGATCATGGACAGTGTTTGTGCATTTGCTATCTTCGGAAAATGCCAGCAAAGGCGCTAAGTAAACCTATTTTACAACACTCCCTCACAAGGATACAGTGCCAGTATCGGGATAAAATTTCACACAGCGGCATGGCTCAGTCACATAACCTAAGCAGGCTTAGGAAAATGGAACACTACAAAGTATTGCACTTTCTTCCTGTAAGTCTGTTGTGGCATACAAAATGTTCGGATGACTGATGCGAGTTTGAGCATGAAAGCCAAAGTGAACTAATGGCTGAATAACACATAGATACTGTTGTTAATGCTCTGAGTTGTTTAAAATGGTAGATTATGGAAGTGTGCACCTGGCATTCTGCAGGCTAGCCTGGCAACACTCCTCCCTTATAATTATAATGAACACACAGTAATTCAGGGTTGAGGCTGAAATACGAATGATGTCCTCTGAGACAGCTTGTTTTAATGGTTATGCAGAAGAGTTCCTAGAAGTGCAGATGGCAGATGCAATGCCTTTGATGCTATTTACAGATTGTAGACTACAAGGTATGGAAAGAACCATAGTGCATGAGGCCATATTGCTCTTTTGTGCAGCTGAATTACACATTAGATTGACTCATAGATCACTAATGAAAGATTAACACACATTTTAAAGTATACGTGCTCCGGTAACTGACTGCCCTCTATGCTAACAGGTTAGATGGTAGTAAAGAAAGACAATGAGGACAGTGAGGGCAGTGTGGCCTCTGTGTTTCATTCAAACCAACCCACTGTTCTTACTCTGACCACATAGGGGTGCATTTGCTCAGAACCTCACGTGTCCTCATGGAATCTTTCATGACAACAGAAGCCTAATTTTAGGGGGTTTTTTAGGGATAAAAATTCTTCACTGTAAGTAGCTGTAGTTTAGTTAACGTTTTAGACAAAATGGGAACAATAAGCTGTGAAAAAAGAGACAAATGCTGGATGAGATCAAATTACTAACCAAAAGTCCATATTTGTTGGGTAATTTTGATTTGTTACATATCTATCTCCACAAAACACTGAACCATCAAAACTGGCATCTCTAGATATTCACAGTGACGGTTACTTATTTAATTCAATCGTTAAGAAAAAATCACATCTTATAATCACGCCTTTAACACATCGTGTGCTGTGTTCATGAATTTAAAAGCCATATGTTTGTACCTGATTTCACTGAAACTACTCCACCAGTCTGTCTTTATGTGCAGTATGTAGTTCATACATCTCTGTTCCTGGCACGATCCCAAACGTATATAAAAGAGTGTGGAGCCTTTGAATCAGCCCGCTACTGTGATACAAGAGCAGGTATTGAAACAAAAAAAAAATGTTAACTCCAAGAAAAAGTTTTGCCGCATTAAAGTCACATAGGAGCCACATTAGCATGTGAAAAGAATAAACAGGAGCATTCTCAGTTACACACTCCACCTGGCTGCTAACCAACGTCCTTGTCAGAAGTCCACCCACCACACTGGCTAACACTGAAAGACCTCCTGGGGACCGCAGTGACCATTCACTCGGTTCTCTCTTTTTCCCATGCACCTGTGACTGTTTTTGTGTTTGCTATTTTTTGCTTTGTCTTTTTCTGGCAACACTGTATCATCGGAGACACACTTTCCCTCAAAAGGAATTCTCCTGCCCAACAATGTGGTTTGTTTGTTCACCGAATATGGCAGGCCACAGAGTCAAATGGAAAAAAACAAACATAAAAAAAAAAAAAAAAAAACAAGTCACCACAGTAATAATTAAAATCGCCATAAGAAAAATAAGCTGGGAAACACAGCAGCATGAATGGACTTGAAATAAGAAAATAAGGTACTTTTACCAACTGGTTTCTTGCCGAGTTGAGGGGCTTCACAGGTGCAGTTGGAAAGGCTCTCCTCCTTACTCTCCTCGGACGGCTCATCCGGCTTCTCCATGGTCCTGGACCTTAGAGAGCTGCTTTTCCATTTTCCAAAGGACTTTGCCACAATCGCTTTGTCCGCTCCTTTCATTGTTTTCTGTAAAACACATTTACAGCATGACTTCCCAGGTTTATCCCTCTTGTGAGCCATCTGCCCCCTTTTTTGGCTCTCAATAAACCTGGGCTCATCTTTCCCAAACCCAAAGTAAGAGAGAATTAGGGCATTGTGTGCATATGCATTCTCTTAAGCATTCCAGAAAATTTCCTGATTGCCCTGGCATCTTTTTTAGAGAGAGCGTTTGGACATTGTTTTTCTCCTGACATTTTGCAGTCCTGTGTGGAGAGAGTGGTACTGATTGAAACAGTATAAAACAATAGTTTAGCAAAGTACCCACACAGTAAACAGTAGAAAGAAACTGAAAAAAAAACAAACATGTTTTCACATTTAATCCAACTTAAAGGAAATAAAAATAGCACATTATGCCCTAATTGAGTGCTGTACAGTCCGCAAATACTATTACAAGGCCGATCAGGATTAGCAGTAGAACATACCTAGTTATCTATTTCTGAGTGCCAAGACTGCTAGCAGTGGGCAACTAAATTTCAAAAGCTGGCAAATCCAGTTGTCTCCTAAATACAGAAAGTACTTAAATCCAGAGCTAACAGAAGAAAAAGACGGATAAAGGGTGCTCTGCATATCACCGAAAAGCTTGTGCACTTTTCAGAATCACTGGCTAGGTTAAACAAATATGCTAAGTAGAGATCAAAACAATCCTTTGATCTGCAGCCTAGTTTCCAGAGGAATGGCTTGGCTGTTGTTGTAAATAACTTGTATAAATCTATATACCATTTGCCTTCAGGTAATATCAAAAGTGCCAGGGATTCGCAGGCAAATACCTTGTGGTTAGGAAATAGATCAGATAAAAGCAAATAAATATTTCAGCAACTCTGCACTCTGTCATTTGTGTACTACAGCTGAGTTTTTAACCCCATGTGATCATTTTTACTTGTTTAGTTCTGTCACGGAAATATGACTAATATCTAATAGCAAAAAATGACATTCTACCTCTCTCTATTTTGAAGTTGTAAAAGAAAAAAAAAAGGTCCTACCTCCAGCATGCCATTCAGGTCAAACACAGTGTAAAACATTGTGTTAAACTTCATACAAAAGAGGCTTGAAGAATCAGAATGCAGAAGCTATGCAACTTGCTGACTAACTTTGCCCTCTGTTTTGATCGAGCACACAAAGAAAAACGCTGTCCATTCAAAACAGACAGCATAACTCTTTTCAGAGAGGGGGGGGGGCTGTGAACAAACAAGGCCATGTCCTGAGCTGCAGTCAGTTTCCCGTCAGGCTTGCACATAGCACGGTGAGGGCCGCAGGGACTGGGACCGGCTGACACCACACTCACAGCACAGCAGGCAACAGAACAACTTTTGTGCACATTATTCTCCTCTGGTGTTTTTTTTTTTTTTTTTTTTTTCTTTCCAAATTTGGATAACTGTAGTAATTTGTGTTTTACAGCTCAGCTTTACTGTAAACCCTTTGGTCAAACTTCCAAAAACATGAATATTTTCAGCAGTCTAAATTAATAGAAATGTTAACACTCTTAATACTATTATCATTCTGAGGCACCACAGACAAAATAATTCAATTATGAGTAACTTCAGCACCTAAAACACACAAAACCTTTTCAAAAATAAAACAGCAATTCACTTTTTATTCCACCTGTAAACACAAATGCCATAATCAGGTGTTGTTTTATGTGTAAAGTTAATTATGGCAGTAATTTATCATATATCATATATTCACTTACCCAAATTCTGATGCTAATTGGCTCACACAAGCTCACTAGGTACCAAGCTATATATATATATATATATATATATATATATATATATATATATATATATATATATATATATATATATATATATATATATATATATATATATATATATATATATATATATATATATTACGCTGGGTTAGGATTCTGAGGATTCTGTTGCCACACTAGCTAGATTAGCAAACGTTAGCATGCAAAGCTATGTTAGCTACTTTACTTAAGGTAGTAAAGTGATCAAAGATGGAAACACTTTGACTAACTTATTTATCAAAAATATATACATATATATACTAAACTAAAACTTACCACAAACTGTTGATGGCATCATGTTCAGACACATTCTACAATGGCACAATGAGATAAATCAGCTAACACAACAGACATGTTACAGACACTAAACACACCTCCTTAACTAAACCTACAATACAGATCAGTCTACATGTGGTCTGTCTACATTTTGATAATGTTCTGAAGCATTTCTTTCTCTCTTGACTTGTTTTAACTATGTGCCTCTTGAGAATTCAGCTGGGATTTATTCATTTATGAAGATAAACTTCATTAGGAAAGATTGACTTTAAAGATTGACTTTATATCAGATTTAAAAAGTCCTCATTTTAAACTCTTTAATTAAGAAAGTCAGCCTCAGTCAGTCTATTTCATGCCTCTCAGCTTCTGTTTGTCTATGAATATTGTAAATTATATATGTTTTTTTTATTATTTATGTCATAGGTCTGTATATATAATGCTATATAATAATATATATGCTAACTACAATGCAATTTGGCGAAGTCTTTCTTCTAAAAAAAAAAAAAAAAGACTTGCTGGTTTATGACAGGTTAACTGAAACTGAAACATCAACTTAAAATCACTATCATTATCACTGATTGGACCTGATGAGTGTTTTAAAATCCTAAAAACTCCTCTTAGGTGTTTGAAAAATATGGTGGGAGCGTTATCTAGCTTCTGGAAACGCAATTTTGAGAGAGAACAGAATGTACCATATTCTTGACCCGTCTGCCTCAGATGCTTGCTGTATATATGGAACTGAATACTGGACGTGAATTGTATCATTCTCTGTGTCAACTTGTTAGATGGCAGTTGCTGTAGTGGAGTGGTGAGAGCGGCACATATGCATTATAGGAGAAAATTGTGAAATGACAGATTCTGGGTGTGATACTGAGGGAATGACTAACTAATAGGAGGAGTGCTCCAGGCTGTTAGCTTTGAAAAGCAGTTTGCACATTACTTTATCTTGTCAATCAGATTCCTGGAATGGAAGAGGTGACTGATAACTTGAATTAATTATTTTCTTATTGCATGCATGTGTTAATTCATGTTAATTTATGTCCCTTACAGGCCCAAGCCAGAATATCCAGAGTAAAGCGCCACCTCTGGCACCCAGATCACCACACCACTCTCTTTGCATATATTTATATCAAATGAAAGACTTTTTTTTTAATCCTGTTGGAACAACGACTGACTGCCAAATTTGATTTTTAAATGTACTTTTAAGCTGTTCATGGTTTACGTTTGCATTTCTTTCCTAACAACTGAACAACGTGGAGCGGTGTTTACGGTTATGATGGGATTTGAAAGTTACAGATTATTTTTTATAAGCAAATCCTACCCCTTAGAACATACCCCCTGCTAAAGGAACTGACGCACAGGGTCATCACTCACAAGGCAAACCCCCCCTTGTTCTCTATTTTTGTATGTAATAAATTTAATTTAATTATATAGTTCATCATCCAAAGCAAAGGTTTACGTTCAAGAACAGAGCTTTCTGCCTGCATTTGATCACAAACAAGAGCCGCAGCAATTCAGTAGAACGCACAGAGCATACTTTTAACAATTGCATTTCACTAAAGATCTTTAAACATTTTGACAAATTAAACTTCCCCTGAACACAGAGGATAAGAGGAAAAACATTTCTCTGATGAGAACAGAAACAGCAAGAAGTTCTAACAAGGAAAAGCCTGCCAGGTGGCGAACTGGCTGCACCAACAGAACGCACAATCTGTCTGCTTCTCCTTCCAAACCATTGACAGCTGCCATCACCAGCCTTGCACACTCGCACTCAGTGGCTCCTCAGCTCCCTGCCCATCCCTCTTTAGTGTTTCCTGCTAACCTCAGAGACAGGGTCACCTGGCCCCCTAGTTGCCCGTCTGTGGGGCCCTGCTGGCCCCCTGGAGACCTGCCTGCATGAGGATGCATGGCTAACAGAGGTCTAGCAAAGCCTCTTTAATATGCAAACCGAGGGGCTATTCCTTTGACCTGAGACCATAGCTTGTTTTTTTTTTTTTTTTTCTTAACAGTGAAATCCAAAAATATTCAAGTGTACAGTGACGAGATTTGATGAACAGTTTCTGATCTGCTTCTTATTTGAATATTGTAGCAGACCGACAGTCGCATATTCATATATTTTCTGTAGCATAATTGAATCCGATTCTGTTCCTTACTCTCCATTTGAGGAAAAAAAATAATCATCTACAGTTTTAACATTTTTTGTTAAATTGGAGCAGCGTTTCTCCACTGAGTAAAAAAACACAAGCACACAGATGCAGAGGCTAAACTGAGGAGTGTTTCACAAAGCTAGCATTGCAACCGGGCTAAAAATAAAACCTGGCAAAGTTATTCTGATCCCTTATTGGTCCCATAGTTTGATTTCACATTTAGCATTTGCATTCCCCTCCGCATAAACATTTCATTCTTCCCCTTCTGCAGTACAATGAGACTTGAGTGACTTTGGCAGCAGATTTTGGATCGGTGCTCCTGAATCCACCAGTGTATGTTATCAGCAGGTAAACAAGCTTTCGAACAAAGCCATAATGGAACTGCAAGCGGCATAAAGAGGCTCATCTCAAAAGCTATACAACCCATCAAAGCTGGTGTCATTTCCTCAACACTGCACTGCAGCTGGAAAATGCATGGCTGTTAGTTACAGTTTAAATCGCCTGTCTATTTTCAGACACTTCAGAACTATTTGTATTGATTATTTACTTGTCAGTAAGCAGCCAGATTACCAAAATAAGACAACAGATTTTAATGTTTACTGGATTCTTTTCCATTTTGTTTTGTGGTAGGAAATCAAAAACTGTGTCATGCACTAAATTAATGGGATTTGCACTATAGGGTATTTGAATAATTATTTTTCTACTGAAAATGAAATACTTCTATCTATATTTGGAAGGATTACTGATGGCATTGAACTTAATGTGAAAATAATTTGCCCTTTAAATACATAGTTGAGCTATATCCTACACTTTCTGCTCACCAGATGCAATCTTGTTAAGCACACGCTTGGATGCTTGTCACCAAACTTTCCACATATTTGCCTTTTGGGCACAGCTCAGATGCACAACTAAACCTACGCACTCTCCTCCCAGTGAGTGGAGAAGCCTCAAAGCTTTTCCTTTCATATGCTGCATTATCTCTATGGCGGTAATTATCCATAAAACTATGCCATCAGATGTTGATGATTTCCAATATGAACCCAATAAATGTGTTTAAATTTTGAATTATCATATTTATGTGGATATGTGTTACTAATAGTGATTATCTTCGTCATGTGGGTAGAAAATCAACCATCCTTATATTGCGCACTCTCACATATTTCTCAGACATTTCATCACACATTTAATCTGCCCCTGTCTAAGATTTTCGACTGAACCTGTAGTCAAGGCAGAGAGAGGACAATAACGGATGAGATTATGAAGCATGTCTGTTAAGGCATGTCTGTTTGATCATCGTTCTGTTTAGGTGAAGTTCTCTACTTGGTCTCTTCAGTCCCTGACAGCAGATATATAACCTAATCTCTTTCCCTAACCCTTTTCTAAGGCATGAATAGGGTGGAAATGTGATGGCATTAAGTCGATTTACTCCTTGGTTTGCAGTTTCAGCCTTAATGCCTCTTGGCTCCTCTTCAACACACTCGTCCCATTTAGATTTCGAAAATATAAATGTTATGTTAAGGCTTTCCTATTTATTTTCATTTATCCATCATTTGAAGTTCATGCATATATTTACTCTACAAATAATGCTTGTTTATTTGCAGCTCCATCTATCTAGTACAGTGTGAGAGATATTGGAAAAATCAAATACAACTTGTGTATTATCTTCAAATGCAGGAGATATCACTAACAAAGGCTGAGATCTGAGACTATGACATTCTTTGTGAGTCGTCCCTGACATCATTTTTGATATTCCTCATTTACTCATCTAAACCTTAATTTGGTGCCTCCAGCATACGATGACATGCAAAGAAAAGCTATTATAACGTGTCTTTGAATTTCCGATGACGGCATGTGAGAGCAGCATTAATGTACCTGTCTCTATACAATTACCGCTGTAAACGTGATGGATTTATGCTTTTGTACTTGACAAAGTTCAAGTTAGTGTTGAACTTTTTGCATGATAATAATGAGAAAGTTCTAAAGACAATAACACTTCATTATTAAGTAATAAGTAATAGTCTTATCGCTTCTAACATTTTAAGCACAAGTATAATTCATTATTACATTTTGTATTACAAGTGGGTCTCAAGGTAAAACTGTGCTCCTGTGTGCACTTGTATTCAACTCTAACAAAATGAACATCTTTCATAATATTTCCTTTTTTTTTCAAAATATAATTTATTTTGATAATTTAATCTGGTTCATATGTTTCCACGTTTGTATATATATTTAAGTATGGATGTAAAACATACTACGTGTAGCATGAATGTTTGTATATATGATTAATCTATTAGTTTTGTATTAGTGTTTTCACTTTGAAATTCTTTTTGCACTTCCTTGTAATGCTATTTGTAATCTCAGTATTTTATATATATATATATATATATATATATATATATATATATATATATATATATATATATATATTTTTATTTTTGAAAACAACTTGAAAACAATTTTTAAACAGTCGTGCTCTTGGTTTCTTTTCCTGTTGAATTACACGATAAATTTATATCGAAATAAATATTACAAAAACAGGGTCAAAGATGCAGACCCCGCTGTAAGTTGCTATGTTTGATTCGTAACAAGAGCTAATTTTATGACGCAGTGCTGAAGATAAGTAGTCATGTGTTATACAAAGAAGTTTGACAGCAAGTCAAAGGCAGTTTTAATGGTGGAACTAGCCAGAGACTACACATGGCAATGTTAAATCCCATTCAGCCTGATGAGAGTGACTCCCAGCAGCACTGAGCTCAGTGGGGGGTTGTAAACATTTACACTAAGAGCCTGTCCAGTGCACATGGTTGGTGCTTGCCAGCCACCTCGGTATCGAATGTTGTGTTGCATATTTTGTCATTCAGGCCTGTCCCGAAATTGTAGGAATCACACCATCAATTTATGAAGGAGCCATCCAAATGTGACAACAGGCTTATGCTAAATGGAGAAAATAGAGCTAAACATTGTTAAAACACCCCTAGACCCACATGGTAGAGAGTGCTCGGCGGAGAGCTGCTATGCTCCCCGCTGTGAACTGGGAAAGTGATGTTGGTGGGCTTCCTTCTCCATGAGGGCCGCATCGTTCTTGGGCCCCGATTTGAAGCCTTTTTGAAGTCTGTTTCCTGCTGCACTGTGCCAACATTAATATTTCCACAAAGGCAAAAATGCTAAATCAAATGAATACACTATAATGTGCTATTCCACATCGACTCCTGAATCCCTCAGAAAAATTTTAAAGGCATCATTAAAAAGCCATTTATTATGTTGTATGTGTGCTGTAAGTCATCAATGTGTATTTTTAAATTTAGTTTCATAAAAGCGAGCTGTAATAAGATGGTTCTTCATTAGTTAATACAGAAATCTTACTTTCCAGCAGGCGAAGTATTCTGGAAAATGAACAATTGTCCGCTGCTGTAATTAATTTGCATTACCAGGGCAACTTTTCATTTCTTAATGAAAATTATAAGGGTGAGTCTATTTGCATCATTTACATTTCCACAAATATGGAGCAAAAGATTAAGTCACAAGAAAAACAAGAGAATATGTTTGGGATCAATCCTTTATTGTTTCAAAACTCTATCTTTTACAATACAGTCATTTATTGTTACATGTGTGATTTGATGGGTAATGTACAATGTCTTCCGATAATGAAACACAGTCACAAAGTATTCCTTTCTACATATCAATAGTCTATGATAGTGAGAAGTTTGTGCTGATATATTTACTTAGTTCTTACAGCTCAATTACTTCCCTTTTCAAATCAAACAAAAGCATTGTTTTTGAAAGTGCATTTCAAGGATTGCAAAGACGACTGTTTCCATCAGTCAGCCATAATGTACATTTCAGTATTGACGGAGGGCCATACTGCTTTGTGAGTAACAAACAGCATTAACTACATTTTCCAACTACAACATTTATCTGGATAAGTAAATCAAAGAAAATATATCAATATGCATGCCATGAACATTCCTCCATAAACATTTATAATAAATGTATATTTTCATTTAATTATATTGATAGTGACACATTATTTTCCACAAAAGGACAAATGCTGATAATGAGAACTAATATTTAACATCCAAATTTTTGTTCAATTTTACACACAGGTCAGATGGCATAACGCCA
This sequence comes from Polydactylus sextarius, assembly GCA_016801845.1. Lineage (NCBI taxonomy): Eukaryota > Metazoa > Chordata > Actinopteri > Polynemidae > Polydactylus > Polydactylus sextarius. The sequence continues at coordinate 13,671,031 of CM028916.1, read as the reverse complement.
CAGTGTATAGGGTCATGCCCTAATAAGGTTAATAGCATTTGGTCCACGATAACTAATCTGGGTTTTTAAAAGAAAACAAAAAATGCAGTAGCAGGTGGGATTTTGAACTGAAACTGAAAATAGTATGATGATTTAATTCTTTCCATTTTTAAGGTCTTTCGATTTTCATGTTATGAATTATGGTGTGAAGTTTCTGTTCAAAAATTAAGCAATATAAATATACATTTTTAGCTCATTACTTGGCTATTATACTTTTCTGTTCCATGGAACAGCTTTGACTCTGTAGAACTTGGTTCCTAAAGGAACCTTGAACCTGTTCTGGGCCTGGTGGAGAGAAAGATACAAGAAAAGAGCTTTGTGAGAAAGACAGAAGATTCAAACTAAAAAGAATCAGGATTACTGCAATGGATCAAATCAACATATCCAAGGTTTATATTTGATCTGTGATAGAATATTGCTTTTCAAAAATAATCATTAAAATGTTAGTTTAAAACATTAGGAGTCAAGATAAATCTAGTACCTTTTTTGCCTGGCAATATTCCTTCTCCATCACCTTTCCAAGTACCCACGGCCGTCTTGACGTCCCTGATGCTAAACAACAAAACAAATTGACTCATTAAAAAAAAAAAGAGAAGTCTCTCCGTAAACCACAAATAAATGCGTCTGTGTTTAACATAGATATGTGAAGCAAATTAAAAACAAAGTTAAAATAAAGCACAATATTAAACACATCACATGCACAACACACACACACACAATCATTGCTGAAATTCCATGCATATTTCACATTAAAAAAAATAAAAATAAAAATAAAATTGATTGACAACAAAACTGACAACTCTTTATTTTATTGGCAAAATTACGACACTAATTCTATTACTACAGTTGTTATAGTCACAAAAGGTTTTGTTGAAGCTGACCTGGTTTGAGGTCCAGTGCAGTGAGAGACTCTGAGTGGAGGAAGTAGAGGGTGGGACCGACTGTGAACAGCACGTAGTTATCATGCCTTTCATCCAGGATGATTAGAACCAAATCGCCTACCTGGAAGCTGAAACATTAAAAAAAAAAAAAAAAAAAAAAAAAAAGATGGACAAAGAGACAAAGGGATGATGATACACCGAGTTCTGCAAACTGCTAACAAAAAACACAAAGCATTAATGGTAATTATATAATAATTTGTATAATTATACTGTGTGTAATGATGGGCAGAGTGTTAGTTAAAAATCACACAACAGTGAGCACACATCAAGGCCATGTGTTAACATTTTGTTCACTTACTCTCTGATGGCGATTTTGTCTGAATGCCGTGACGACACGGACGACATGCTTTGAGACATCTACAAAGAAAAGGATTAAGGCGACGTTACACATGTTAAAGAGTTAAGTTCACAAAAATGGCTACAAATGACTTCCAAGAGGACTGATGTGAACATGTGTCCGACTAGAGATTTGCAAGAATCAGTCTTTGTAATTAGTATTTATAGTTTCACCCTCTTGTCTTCTACTAAAACTAATCTCAGTTGTGTCCTCCTTATTGAATAACAGTGTCATGGCTGATTAAAACAACTATTCCAGCCACAAAAGCATATTTCTAACACTCATATTACACATGTATGTAATTTCACTAACATTCCTCGCTCTACACGATGTAATGACACTCTACCCAAAAAATTCATTTGTTTTCACTAAGCTCTTTGGCCTCATGGGTCAGGATTTTACTCTTTGATGATACTGCCACCTAGTGGAGCAGGTGTTACATAGTCTGGTACATCAACGTACCAGTCTTTGACTGAGGCGCTTGTTTTCTTCTTCCTTCATATGTAAAGTCTGAAAAAACATATATACAATTTGTTACGCATAGAGAAACATCACGAAACAAAGTGTGTGTACACTTATAAAATGAAATGTGAAAAATAAATGTCTAATTACCCTCTCAAGTAAAAGTATCCGCTGTTTCTCCTCGGACATCAGGATGTTATCGCTAAGGAAAGAAAAGATGAGACTTTAGAGAAATGTCCTCTGAGGTGTCAACATTACTATGTGAAATTAAAAGTGATTAAAGCACAGAGAAAAAACTATTTCTGTATTCTACTACCAAACATTTCTTTATCTTAACGCTGATTAAAGAAACACTTACACTGTCTGACCCTATCCTGCCTTCCTTCCACTGTCAACTGTCCTCCTGTCCATCCACCATGACTCCATCGTAAACAAAATCATGGTCTTTTCAAATTCTCCTCCACTTATGCAAAAGCTTCTGTCCGAAACTAGCAATTGCTTTCATATCACAACAAGCTGAGATGACAACTGAATGAAATCCAGTTTTCTCAGAATGAGAATATGAATATTGCCTACTGGAAATTACATGTTAAATTATTTTCTGCACATAGCACCTTGATTACAATTAATGACAAACTCTACACTTATCTGGACACTTTTATTTCTCTAAAGCTCTGTTCCATGTAACCAATTATAAAGAGATGTATGTGGTGTACATGGGAAATGAAAGGAACTGCAGTGTATACAAACTAAAAGAGATGATCGTTCACACTAATATGTGCTCCTAATAACAAAAATCTAGATAGATGGAGTTTTACTTGAACACCAGGTTATTTGTAAAAATCAGACACGCACGGGAAAAACACTGACCTACAAAAATCTCTTTTGGCTTCAACATCAGATAGTGCTAAACACATGTCTAATATAACATTTAATGCGCTTCTAATTTGTTCATTTGGTTCAAAAATAAGGTGTGGACACTGGCCAAATGCATGTAATCAGCTGAATCAGGTGAAGAAACCGTATGTAAATGTGTTGCATTAACTTGATTCCTTCTCCTTCACCAGGTGAGATCACCATTACTACAATACATCAACTGTATCAACAATATGATGTTTAACTGAAGAGATGACGCTTACTGGACGGTCACCATGCTGGCTTCCACCGCTGAATCAACCTGTTCGTCATCTCGAATGGCTGCCACGGAGGCCAGTCTGTCACTTTCACTCATGGGATCAGAAGAACAGGCCCCAGTGATGGGCAGAGCTCTGGCTGCTGCTCCGGCCTCTGTGACCTCCTGAGCTGACGGGTTTGGAGTGAAGAAGGCAGACGAGACCAGCGCGGTGCTGCGCATGCGATTGAGCTCCTCCTCCAAATGTTTCTTTTCCTGCATGACACTCGCCCGGTCCTCGGAGAGCGTCTCTATCAAAGCTGCAATTTGTGAAGTCAAACAAGAGACATTGACATAGCATGAAACTTCTCCTTCTCTATATTAGTCAGTAACAGAGAGACAGCGTGACCATGTATTAGGTGTAACAGAAGATTACACAATCATCTTCTGTTATGTCAAACCTCTGTATTTAACAAAAAATGTGTTTATAAATGTGAGCAGCATGTTAAAAGATACAATTTGAACAAACGACTTATTAGACTTTATTAAACACTTATTAGACAGAAACAAATTATTATGCTCCTTTCAAAGTGCTCACAACACACAACGCTCACCTTTGTCCTTCTCTTGCTGTTGAGTAACTTTCCGCAACTTCTCTGTGAGATCGTTGATGATCTGCTCCTTCTTCACTTTCTCTCGGGTCAGAACAGTGTTGAAATTAGTCTAGAAAAAAAATGTATACTCATATAATTCAATCATTTGGAGTTTTAACAAGCCTAATGGTCATTTTGGTCACAACAGAGACTGCGCCTATTTACATTTAGCTCAAATTATTTGGACGATGCCGTTATACTGCAGAATTCTAAGGATTCAATTCAGATTTATTTAAGACATTACTGATCTAAATGTGTGAGGCTTAACATGATATTAAGTGCAATTGGTTGAGTGAGTCAGTAGCTGTAACTAATAAAGGGAAAGATTTCAAAGGTTGCTGTATTGGATTGCCACCACATGCAACAAGACCTTGTACTTGGCTACAATGTATGCTAGTAACAGCCAGAATACAAACCTGCTGCTCTGCGATTAGTGACGTCTTGAGGTTCTGTATCTCCTCATTCTTCTTCTTCTCCAGCAGCTCCATCTGGGACTGCAGGGAGGCTCTCTCCTGCTGCAGTCGCTCTTGTAGTGCTGAGTCCAGAGACAGAGGTGCTCCTGTATCTACACGTCCCTCAGCATGCAGCGACAGCCCTTCATCGCTGGAAGACACACAATTAACTTCAATTCAGACTGGGAAATCACGTAACCCGAACATGCATAAATATACAAAGATATAGTTTGTTTTTATTCAGTGGTACAATAGTTTGTTTACATATCTGATCCTAGATTTTCTTTCAGTGTGTTGTTAAAAATGTAAGCAGATTAAATTGTGGCACAGTGTCAACAGTCAGGTTTTACAACACAAACCAGAGCGTCTTGATGTGGTGTGTCTGTTACTGTGATAGGATACTGACCTCTTAGAGGATTGTGCCTCATGAAGCTCATGTTCAAGTTGTTTAATTTTCTCTAACAGTTGCTTTTCCATCTCTTCTTTCTGCTGCTCTAACTCTTTAAAGGCATCTGGTGATGCAGCCTTAGTGGCCTCTTCCTTTTCTAAAGCTTTCTCAACTGCTTGTCTGTCCTGCTCTAGTTTTTTAGAGAGCAGGTCATTTTCTGTCTGCAATTTGTTGATGACAGTCCTCAACTCTTGCTCCTGCTCCTGGTAGGTTCTCAACTGCTTCTCTTTTTCTTCACTTTGAGCCAGTTGCTGATCTAACTCCTGCTTTAGTTTCTGTTGCTGCTGAGCATAGTTCCTCTCAGTGTCCTGGCCTTGCTGCTGCACTGAGGAGAGCTGAGTGCGCAACAGAATCGTCTCCTCCTCGTGTCTGTCCACCAGCTCTGAGATGCAGTGGTCCTTCTCAATCCTCATAAGAGTCCTCAGCTCTGCTAGGTCCACTTCATACTCCTCATTTTTGACCTGCAGCTGTTTTTTGATACTTGCCAGCTCTTTGCTGAGAACTTTGGTCTCGGCCTCTACCTGAGACTTCACAGCCTCAGCCTGTTGAGTCTTGGCCTCCTCGAATACGAGCTTTAACTCTTCTGTCTCTGATTCTTTCAGAGCCAGCTCGACCTCTAGTTTGCAGCGGAGTTCTGCAAGCTCAGTAATACGAGCCTCCAAGTCCTTGATTTGGCTGTCCTTCTCTCCAAGAGCAGTGGCATGCTGATCAGCTGCCTCGCTTAACTTTGCACTATTTTCAGTGGCCAGATGTTCCAGAGCCTCCTGGTTAGCCTTGGTAAGGGTCTCTAGTTCCGTCTTGTGTTCCTGCTTCATTGTGTCCTCCAGCTCCTTTAAGTGAGATTGCTCGACAACTTCCAGCTCCTGTCGTATCTTCTGCTGACCACGTTCGATCTCAAAGTGCAGATTCTCAAGCTGGCTGGTCAGGGAGTCTCTTGACGTGCAGAGAGTCTTAATCTCTTCAGTTTGATCACTGATCATCTGCTCAAGATTTTTGATCTTATCCACCTGGCTACTTTCTGTTTCCACCCATCGCTCTTTCTCATTCTCCAACTGAGTGAGTTCTTTCTCTTTGCGCTCCATGAGGCCCTCCAGCTCCAACATTGCACGCTGGACATCTCTGACAATATTCTGGTTTACTTGATTTTCCTCCGTTAGTGTTTCGATGTGCTTCTCGAGCTCCTCCCGAACAGAGAGGAGCTCAGTTTGATGCTGCTCCTTTAACTTCAGTTCACGGGTCAGGCAGAAGTTATCCACAATGTCACGCACCTCTGTGGTCACACTCCTCAGGACAAAGGCAAAGTCCTGTTGTTCTTTTAACACAAGACCACGCAAGTGATGGAGATCATCCTTTACATTTCTGAGGTTGGAGTGGGACTCCTCGGCAGCTGACTGGTACTTGTCAATGACTTCTTTGAGGACAGTGATCCTCAGGTTCTCCCTCTCTAGTGTTGTTGTATCCTGCATTCGCTTGTTGTCAATAGCATTGATCACTGAAGAGTACAAAGACTCCACCATCATATCAGGGCTGGTAGGGTCACTGATCGGGTTGGGAGAAGTCAGGTTCTCTTCAATCACAAACTCATTGACAGCAGACATGAAGTCAGATTCAGGACTTTCTGCTAGAGAGTCCAGGTCAAGGGAACCCTGCTGCATGACTGGATCCATGTTTGGATGGCCGATGGTCTCAAAGTCAAACGTTTGCGCATCAATGCTGTCTGGTGACAAGTCCTCTAGAGGAGCTGGGACATGTAGAGGTTGACAGCTGGGTCCCTGAAGGCTGAGAGAGGAAGGGGTTTTGGGGGACATTGGTGCAGTGGTCCCAGGTACACTTTCAGACTGTGGAGTCAGCATGGTTGATCTGTGAATGCTCTGACAAAAGGACACCTGGAAGATCACACAGATGAAGAGGAGAAAGACAATTACTATCTAAAGAAATGAGACACGCAAATGTAAAATAAAGGTGGCTGAAGCGGCCATTACCCTTTGTTCAGTTAAAAGGTCTGTAATAGTTTGAGACATTTCGTCCACACTCTGTGCCGCTTGGACCAGCTGGTGAAGGTTCCCCACGTGGTGGTGTAAGGGCTCAAAGTCGCACATTGTAGGAACCCTGAAGAAAAAAGATACAAGGATTAAATTTAAGAACAAAATGACAAAACTACATTGAGATTTTTTCAGTACAATCCAGTCATGGTCAGAGGTTTGGACATTTCTGCTTCAGTTACTAGGATTCAGGCCAATATCTATGCCACAAGATAAAACTCTTACAACAACCAATACAATTTCATATAAAAATAACTTAATTTAGGGCTTTAACATCAACTTGAAAAAGTCTGTATATCTTATAGCTGGGCAGTCTTTCCTTTCCCTACTTTCCGTGCTGAATTGCAGTGTCTACTAAACTACTACTTTTTAAAGACATTGTGGAAAACTAGCAATGCTTAAAATTAGTTTAATGATCATTCTTTCTTGTGCATCTCAAAAACAGATCAGGGTTACTGTCTTTTCTTTCACAGAAACAAAATACTTGTGGTCTGCTTGATAACTTCAAATAAAGTAGTTAGATTTTGAAATATAGAAACATGAAATTCTGAATCTAGGCGAGATTATTGATCGTTTTCTTTGACATTTCTGGTGCAGTTATGTAATCATTAATTTTATATTTAAAACAATTTAAATAACTAAGAACTGGGTTACTTACATTAGGAAAGGCTGCACCTCCGCAGGACAACAGGATTTCAAGTACTGCAGGTCCTCAACTGAGATGTCCGGAAGTTCGTTGTCAAACCTTCGGGGCTTTCGTGTCTATGAACATTAACAAACAGAGTGAACAAAAACTCCCTTAAAATACAGCAACAACCAATTTAGTCAAAAATAATAATACTAATAATAATTCTAAACCATTTCAAACTTACACAAAATGATGTTGGAGGCCATGAATCAAGTCCTCTGAACAAACGATTTCTGAGGAAAGACTTTCCTGAGAAGAAATAAGTAAATAGATCAAGATCATCTTAGCTTGGCTCAAAAACACATTGTGCTGTAAAGTAACGAGACAAATGTCATCAAGAGACAGTTTTCAAAAGACACTTACTGAAGAGTTTCCCGAAGGATTCCCTTTTGAACTTCTCCGCCTCGTACAGTCGCTTCCCATCCTTCACAAGTGCATAAGCCCACTGAAAAAATGAAGCGTGAAGACTTTATTGCGACAGAAATGATAATAATGTTTCTCTAAATGTGGCTTTGGGGGAATTCCTGACGTGGTATTTAATGTCACTGAGCTGGTATAAGGCAACAGGTTTAGGCTAACTGTCGCAAAATTAGATAATTTAGTTCAATTTCTGGGCAAAACTGTTTAAGCCTCATTACATTATCCATTTAGTTGAAAGAAGAACCGAAGATCTCAGGAGTAAACTATTTAAAACTCTGTTTGACAAACAACAGAAAGAGAAACCAAAGACGTGTGTCAGAAGGAGCTGTTGCAACAACCACTGTAAAAAAAAAAAAAAACCACCTCAATATACGACATAACAAATGTGAGCTAAATTAAGACCATCAGCTTCTAGTCTTTCAATAATTCCCTACTATTACAGTGCATCTGGACACAACAACACAAAGAGGAAGGATAGAAGTCAGTATCAGCTGAGGCTTTTTAAGTATAGGTGTTCTCAGTGATGATTCAAACAGCTCTTAAAGTTTTTGCAGTATGCAAATGAAAAAGGGAGTAGACCAAATGATACACTATGACTCCTTCGTGAGTCTGCTGAATAGGTGTGCCACACAGACAAAGAAACAGTTACCATCTTCAGAGATAATAGAGAACCCAAATGCCAACGCTTATCTGGTCAGCTTGGGTGTGTCATCGTATTATCAATACTCTGTTATGTAGAGCATTTAAGGAATGTACTGTAAGGTGACTTGGCAAACAGTATATTAGCTCCAAAACATCAAACAAACTATATAAGTCTAAATAATAAAGTTTAATATGAACAAACAATGGCAAAAAAATGGCATTTTGACCTCGAGTTCACCACAAATTATAAGCTCCTTTAATATAATTCTGTTATCTTTAAATTTGTCTGAACTTGTTTATTTGTTGTTGTTTGATGCTGATTCTCATTTTATTTCATTTGCCCTATGTCAAGCACAATGTAACAGTTGTTTGGAAGGTGCTACATAAACAATGCTGTCATCATTATCATTATCATCATCATGGCAAAGTCAGAGAGTCTCTTGCTCAATTAGAGCCGATTATGTAAATTGTGCTCTAATCGCTAAATAACCCTAAAAGCTACAGATCCAGTGAGACAGGGGAGCTCTTTCTCTTTGTGTCACCATGTCTGGATGCACCATTAGTAGACCTTAAAGGCAGTTAACACTGACCTCTCTGTAGTGGCGCATAAACATTTTCCTCCTGACAACTTCCACCACTGCCAAGCAGTACATCTGGGGCACAGTACTCAGGGCATCCACCACTCTCACTCTCTCCTTTAGCTCTGTCAGGAGTCGGAGTAGAGCCTGAAGCTTCTCGCCGTCCTGGTCTGCATGAAGCATCACGTAGCAGCACCATCTAAATCAAATATAGTATCATTAAAGTGTTTGCCTAAGCCTCAATTAAACTGAATGAGGGAAAAAAGAAATCATTGTTCACACAAAGCAGAGTTATGAAACAGGAAGAACGGGCGTTTTACTTGAGTCGGACTTGAAGGTTGTTTGCAAGTTCTTGTTTGGCAGTGGTGCACTTCTTTTTGATGTCTAGCAGCTTCCTGTGGTTGTTCAGCATGATCATCAGCTGGTTGGTGTGACTCAGACACAGGTCAGGCAGAACAGACGTATCCTTCAGGTTTTCAGCCCGCTTCTGATTGGCCAAAAATCCCTGCAAGAAACAAGAAGTGAGTACAATTCACAAAAACCAGGAGAGGATTATTTAAAAAGTGATTCTCTTGTATATATTACGGACCTGAGCAAGTTCTTTCTGTTCATTCACCAACTTCTTACAGCTTGCAATCATTTGGTCTAAAGCGTACAACCGGTCCTCAAGCCCCTTGATGGCTTTCATGTTTTGATTATCTAGTTTGGAAATTGTGTCCCGACAATCTGCCAAGAAGGGTTGAATGATCCGTGGGTCAAGCTGCAAGAAACAACATGTTAATAAAGATTTCAGCCAAATGTAAGACTATACATATACATATGTAATTCTACTTTGACGTGTCTATTCTTACATCACTAACTCACCCTATTGATGGAGTCAAAGCATTTTCTCACAACCGATTCCACATCATTAGGTCTGTCTTGGACATTGATCCAGTCTAATAGAGTGACATTGAAGCAGGTCGGGTTGGCGAACTCTGGAGTGTCATCATCTAATAGCGCCGCTCTCAGCCCACCACTGTCAGTCATTTCATTCGTTTCCTGGTCAGCGGTGGGTTCACATGTGGCTGACCCTGAAGCAGAGAAGGAAGATGCCAACTTGGGGGGCTTCTGTGCATCAGTTGCGCAGAGCACAGAGTCCGTGGACTTTTCTTCCTCTGTCTCGTCTGAATCTTTTTCTGGGGTTGAACTGGACTTCTCCATGCTCTCTCTGTAGCTGTGTCTCGTCAAACTTTCAAGCAAAGGTATCCTAGCCATTACAGAGACAGCTGTTCCTAACCTGCAATTATAAGAAAAGTTTATCAAGACCATTTCTTTTTTATCAGAAATATATTTACATTTCTCCATAGTGTCAATAAAAACATACACACATTACATACTAATAACAATACATTACTGCTGATTCAAGTTTCAAACAACTGGATATGGTTATTTAAATACAAAATAGAAAAAACACCCCTTGGCAACACTTACTTTGTAAGTTTCACCTTAATTTCCTCCAAGTCATGTTGATAATTTGTGTATGAAGTATCAAATTTCACCAGCAACTTCTGATAAGACAGAGTGCAGTCGTCCAGATTGGCCATGATAGCCGCCCAGCCTTGATGTTGAAGGTGTTCATCATGAACCAAACGTTCACAGAAAGAACAAAGTTTCTTGGCAACTTCAAACATTTCCTGGAGAGGGATGAAAACAATGTCAGAGCAATTTAGGAACATCCCATGGTTACACCACAACAACATTAGTTACTGCAATTGTATAATCATAATTAAACAGAAGTACATAATCTTAAAAATGCATTAAAAGCGTGGTGTACAATTGACAAATTTATTAAAGCAATTTCTTAGGCCAAAGGTATTCCACTGAAAGGAAAATAAGATTAAAGAAACAAAAACAAACAGAAATTATAAGTAACTACCAGAGCAAGTTGTGTTCGTGAGGCAACGGTGTGAAAGACAGCTGGCATCAGTAGAGACTCTTCCACCTTGACCTGAATCTCACTTTCAATCGAGAAAGTGGTTTTGGGAATCGTTGGATCCCGGTCGCACAGGATCATCTCTTTGTTGAACAGGAATATGGGGTTGGTTTCCTTTAAATCAACAACACCACATCAGTTATCAAAACAGAACATTATATAAGCTGCCTGTATGTCTTTAAGATAAATAAAACAACAGTAACAAACTCTATAAACTTACAGTGCCAGCACTGTAGCTGCAGACTCGTCTCTCTGCAGCCATACATTCCCCTCCATTGACAACGAGGACTTGATGTTGAATTGCAATCTTATATTTGGCTTGGATGGCATGTTTAAGCTCCAGTACACTGAAATGAAGGAGGAATTCATTTAAATAACTATACCCTAGATTTTCTGATCACACTTTCAAATTAATGTCAATAAGTAAATGCCAGTTCTTACGTTTGGACAGCAAGATCGGTGTCAAAAGTCAATGTGCTGCCATTGTTAACCTGGAACACATACAACTTCATGTTGAATCTTCCAGAGGTCTTCACACTTGCCTGTCTTGCTCATTTAGTCATTCAACGCCAACCTGCAAAAAAAACAAAAAAACATTAACATAAGAAAGCTGGTAATCAAAAAGTGGTGCTACCATTTACTAAAAGCACAGAGCCATGAAGCAGCATGATTGGGACCTGAATGTGGTACTTTTCTGGACTTTAACACAAGCTGTAATTTTGTCTTTACGCCGGCTCTTCAGATAATGTATACCTTTAACTTTGTGGGCCACCAAACAACAATCTCCTCCTACCCAAACTTCCACAGCTCTTGAAACTACTTGTCCACTAAATAATTAAACCTGGTAGCAGTCATCTGTCGCCTGAGTCCTGCAACTATCACTTTTTAAACACGGTACAATTATTCTAACATCTTGGTCTAAAATAGTGTCAAATTGTCCTAAGAAATAGATGAGGTTGTTTCACTTTTGTTAACATTTGTTGACGTTGTTAACAAAATGTTTCACCGTTGAAAAGTTTAAACTATTACAAAACACAGCTACATTTAACTATTGTTGGCGTGACAATGTAAAACATCTTACCAACTAAGTTGCTATCACAAACACAGACAATGTGAACGCTGGTCCGTGTGAGCCAATTGTAGCTAGTAGCGGTTTACATGTCTACGGGCCTCATGTCGTTCAGGGTTATCCGAGTACATTTGTTTATGTTTGCTGTTTTTAGAACAGGGAACACTTAACCGTTGCTATTAACCTCGAGGCCTCCAGTTAGTCGTTGTTATAGTGCCAAAGCAACCACCTTAAACTGCTAGCACGCTAGCTAGTCAATAATAAACCGCTGACTGTGCTAACTGGCTATTAGCTAACACAGCTGTCAGGCTAGCGCAGGACATCTATTACTAACGTCGATGGTTTTGACAAATATATTAAGATAAACATAAGTAGTTAACATTGGCCGCTTAGACATATATTGGTAAAATGATGACACTCCATATTGTGTTAACTAGAAGAACGGTTTCGTCCGTCTTACCTCACTTTGCTCGCATCTCCCTGTGCTTGGTCTCCACCTCGCCTAGGCGAGTTGGACTGCTAACAAGCTAGCAACTACGCTAGCTAGCTAACCCGTTTTAGCTTGGCAGACATAGAGCTAACTTAGCAAGCCACTTAGCTGATTTTAGCTAACCTAAACAAACATAGAATAACTGACAACCATGGTTAGTAACACAGATTAAACATACTGCTTTAAAATAAATTTCTGATTTGGAAAACTATAGCCGAAATGATGTAACACACGGGCTAGACCACCAGTTGTTTATTTCAAGGTGCTAACTACGCTAACAGCCTCTCAGTAGCTCTGTCTGTTTTGTTGTTGTCATCTGCTGATGGGCGGTCGGTGGACGATTCGTCAAGTTGACACCCAACTCCAAAACAGCTCAACAGAGCATTTTAATAAGTTTGCTTTTATATATTTAAAATGCTATTTATGGTAAATTTATAAAAGCAAATTATTATTTAAATGAATAAATTCGAAGTAAAATTGTGAAACGTTACTTTTTATTAATTTGATTCATTTTTTAATTAGTTTGTTGATTTCTACTTAAGATCTTTTATTCTTTTGGCTTCACATAAGTTACAGAAAATAAATTGCCTTTCATCAATCTTTTTTTAATCAAATGATAGTATTCAATACATTCAAATATAATTTATACTATAACCGTTTTAATCCCTTTTTAATTTTTTAACTTTGACTCTATCATCAGTTTAGTGTGTTTCCTGCGTTTCCTGCAAACTATTAAGTCTACCGGCGTGACTAAATTATATCTGCTAGTAAATGTGTGCATTTAACTTAGTAGATTAAATAAAATTCGACTCTGAAAACAAAGACGAATTTCTCATCTGTGCATGCTTTTGTCACTGTACTTTTCCAGGTGCATTGTGGGTAAGTGAAAGAGAGAACGCTGTCGAGTGTTTTGCTGCAACATGAGAAGGGGTGTGGTTAATGTAGGGCTGCAGTGTGTGGATGATCCCATTTTACTGCAGAGAGGAGGCACTGAGGAGGCTGTCGCGAGCTTTCAGTAAACTTTAATATTATATATTTGTTTATTTTTGTTAAATTTTTTGCATCGCGCTTGCAGGTTAAGACATGATATTTGAAGATAATCCACTCTTCAGAAGGGACATTAATGCAACCAAAATATGCATCTTGCCATCCAAAAAAAAAAAAAAAAAAAAAATCAACAATCTTATATCCTTAAGTATTTTTCCAACTATATTTATGATATAGTTTCTATATATGAGTTTGTGTTTGACAAACTGTAAAATAAATATTAAGTTGGCCTAGTTATGTCAGACTGTATTATTAGTTTATTTAGTTGAACTGATCCTTTAATCTATTCACTTTTTAAAAATCAAATTCCCCACTAGAGGTCAGTGTCCTCATCATTCGTGTCACTTAACACATCAAATGGAAACAAATTGTTGTTTCCTTTTTCTTTCAACTCCTATTATCTTATACACCACCCTGTATCAATTCAGTCAATATTCATGGAACAGAAAATCTAAAACCTTCTTGTAGAGCATATGGAGTCACTGTACACAAGGTCACTTTAGTCCACGGAAAATGTTCACTCTCATGTTGACATTGTTTCTTTAAATGAACTGTTGTAAGGTGTTAATGTTTCGAACCCCAAAAAGAGGTCAAATATAATTTTCTGTAATGGATCTGAATTAAAATCAAAACTACAAGAGCAATTCTTATCAATTAGTCTCAGTCACAACATTTCAGTGTAATAAAACAATGTTTTGTTTTTTATCAGTTAAAGAATGCCCAGGACACCAGACATAACATTAAGGTTACAGAGACTTCATTGATTCCTATCTGCATAACCATTAATCAATCATGTCTCCTGTGGCTGAGCATTACTCCAACCCACAGAACTTCATTTAAATTCTGGTCGAGATCAGAACATTTCCAAATCTGACAACTTTTACACAGCATAGCCACGAGCAGAAAGGAGACAGAGGTCATATGGAAATAGTATTTGTAAATGTATTACTCCAAAATTTGTTTTTCACATTTATAGGCTGTCCAATAGTCCTCCAAAATGTCCTCCCAGCTCATGATGGTGATTTATAATTCAACTGTGTGGAAACTGTGAGTTTCAAAATATCAGCATGAGCTGGCACAAGTCAGACTCAGAGGTACTAATAGGCACCAAACACATGAACTGACTTATGAACTAAATGAAAATGCTGAACCAATTATAACTCTGCAGCACAGCAGCTATAATGATTATATATTTGTTCCTATGTCTGCTGTAATCTAACACTGGCCATATCTTACTGTATGTATCTTGTATGTATCTAATGTTAAAATTAATTGAGGTAAATACACATTAAATCTGTAGCATGTAGGAGCTAAAAATAAAATTACTGCAATGTATAGTAAAATGACAATTTTTTTTTTACACTGGAGTTTTGTTCAGTGTGTTTGAATCTTTCAAAAAGGAGAGAGGAGCTTCAATAAAACCACTGTAAAGGTCAGTGCCCTGATCCATGTACAGCTATCTGAAAACTCTGAGAGGCCTGTGTTCACAAAGGCCAGCAGCAGCTCACTGCACTGCCCTGGCTACACCCTTAGATGGTAGTTTAAACTGGTGTGTCTGGATGGCACCCAAGTGTGCCTAAACATAGTTGAGAATTATCTCTTCCTTCTACCATTGATTCAGTTTGCTCATGCTGCCCCCTGCTAATGTCAGCTTTAGTCCAGGAAAATAAATATCTTTTTTCCTTGTAGTTAAGCTGCATTTTCTCTCCATTCTGAGATGAATTTATATTTGAAAGCACACTCAACCAACCGTCACTGAACCTTGTGTAAGAGGCCAAACAAGTCAGGCACAAGAGATAGAGTGCATATTTAAGTTTCTCATCGGCTAGACTATGCACTCAGTGGGAGACTTTAAGGTCTTTAAAGTGCTTGTTTTCACATTTATCAGTGAAATATAAGACAAAACAATTCAGTTCTTTCTTGCCTTCTGTAAAACTGACTTAATAGAAACACAACCAAGGCCATAGACCCTGATATTGTATTAATACACATAATGGACACGTTAAATCCTCAAACAGATCAAACCGAACCAAAACAGGAATTATTGAATGAAATGGTCGAGTTAAAACTATATGTGTGTGATATCTTCTCTGCTTTCACTTGGTGCAGTCTATTGCACAGCTGCCTATGTGCGTCATGAACTTTTCTATAATCAGTACTAATATAACTTTATTCAATCAGTATATATGGTACATTGCCAGAAGATATTTCTATTGAGTCATTTATGGTTGGTAGATGAATATAAAGTGATTTAAGAGTGGCTCCAGCTTGTCTTCAATAAAACATTGTGACCAGAGTTATAATGAATCATATCCTCAACATGAAATGTTTTGACAGTGAGACCCTCACATGAAGGTTTTGTCCATAAGGTCACGTTATGATGAGCAGAAATTTAGCCAAAAGATGTGTATTTGAGACAAAACTCCACAAGTTAAAATGAATCAGTAATTCAGGCAAATTTCATAAATATTCATCTTCCAAAGATTTTTTCTCCCTGAGCATAAATGAAACTCAACTTTTTTAATATTCATGACAACTTCCAGGGTCCTGGGGCAGCTCTCAGAGGCTCTTGCAGATCATTTGTTGGAAGAAGCTTGATTACTCATCCGTGATATGAAACACTTAACTCTCTGAGGCCAGTGTACGGTGAAACAGACCATAACTTATAATTGAACTTAAAGAAATATAGGAGAAGTGTTCAACTTAATTAAAGACAAACTATGTTTGTATGTATTTGCACTTCTACACTTATGAATAAGCCACAAAATACAAAGAAAAAAAAACAAAAAACACAACATTCAAGTCTCTATGGAGACATTGTATAGAGCAGTTGCTGTTATGTTTGGTTTGACACTTAGCCAAATAGGAAAACCCTGCAGGTGATTATTCTATGTACAATATCCTTTATGTTATCATGTCCCTGGAAAGAAAGATGGCACATAATAGCAGTGCAAACATCATCATGTGTGTCAATACATACTAAATAAGCCAGAGGATTAACTGCATAATTCATGTATAGCAGAGAGCACAAAGCATAGAGTCAGAAATGTGACTAGATCCCACATGCCAGACAGGTAATTGTCATTGTTATCTATATAAGTCACAAGTGGAACATTGCTATGGATGAACTGGAACAAATCGGTAAACAGTCCTTGCTGTTAAATATGTTGTTCACGCTAAAATGGAGTGCAACAGGATGAGCGTAGTAATGTGTTTAGGAGCAGCATTTTCAAATGTAGTCAACAGATGGAGGTAGAGGGCTGAGGATAACACACATTCACACACACTTGGAGTGTGATGAGAGGCACGTTGCAGAGGTGGTTCATTGTTATGTAAGTGAAATCTGTGTGTGTGTGTGTGTATATATATATATATTGTGTGTATATATATATATATTGTGTGTGTGTATATATATATATATATTGTGTGTGTGTATATATA
The DNA here is from genome assembly GCA_016801845.1 of Polydactylus sextarius. Classification (NCBI taxonomy): domain Eukaryota; kingdom Metazoa; phylum Chordata; class Actinopteri; family Polynemidae; genus Polydactylus; species Polydactylus sextarius. Next base: position 13,654,196 of record CM028916.1, on the reverse strand, counting down.
TATATATATATATATATATTATCCAGAGAACTTGATGCAAACTTTACATTTTCAGAAACTAATAAAAGCATTGCTCTGTTCATAAAGGATTTATCATATTTAATAAGGGTCTCACAACTTCCAAGCAGCAGTTTTCTTCTGACTGTTGCATTCACTTTGCTCAGACACAATTCTGCTGTGCCACAGAGTAAAAAACATGTCATAATGCAGCTGTTCTGAGATCTGCCTTACCATATCAGCTTTGGTTACATAATTTAATTAACATAATTGAACATAATTAGACAAAAAAAAAAAAAAAAAAAAAAAAAAAAAAGAAAATTTGCAGGCATAGTAATGTAATGATAATAGTACTGGTAATGCTGTGACACTTATGTCATTCAAAACTACTATACCTGCTATTTAAAAAAGCCATCATGCTTTTTTAAACAGTTATAGTATATTTGTATTATTCATCTATGTCTGACTTGAAAATATCTCTGTGGCAAAATGATTAAGTGATATACTTGGTCTGAGGCTGGGTTTTAACTGTAGCCTCATACTGGAGAGGATGATAAAGAATAATTTTTGCGCTCTGTGTTGTGTATGTGTAAGGAAATTGTCTCAACAGCAAAATTGCCTGTTGCTTGGAAGTTCAAGCTCTGAAAGGACTTTACATAAAACTTTCCCTTTTTCTTTTTCCTCTCCTTACTCGCATCAAAAATCTTGACTTCAAAGTCAAAGACTTCACACTAATGCTCTTTTAGTTCTTCATGTCTGTTTGATCAGTCACTACCTGCAGCACCACACTGCAGGGTCCTGACTGACTCAGGCTCAGATATGGGCCTTGCAACAGCTGTTGTTGTAGAGCACATTCAAACCAGCAGGTGTCTCTGTCACTTGCTTTTCAGAAAGAGAGATTCACTATGATTCATACCTCACCACATCTTATGAGATTCCTTAGCGTAGGACCTTTTAGACATGCAAAGCTGTTTGTTAAAGTGTGCACATTAGCCAAGCCTACAGCTTATTTGTTAAAAATGTGAGGGCTAACAAAAGTGTGGGTGTAGGCTTACTCCATATCACTGCCCTTTGTGGTTTGCAGGCAGTAGAATTTTACATGTGTGTTTGTATAAATGCAAAAGATCTACTGCCTACTACACATCTTGCAAACACAATTATGATCTAAACCTATACATCTAAACCTGCACTTATTTATTTTGTGGCAATTATTGAAATTAATATGGCATAGACATTCAAACTACAATGTTAATATGGTTTAATTGTAATTTTAAATTCAGTGTATACACATGTCAAAGTGTCATTTCTTTTTTTTTGGGGGGGGGGGGGTCTGATTTTAACTGAGGCAATAACAATTAAGGTCAAATGGCGTTTCTAATGAAACTGCAGCATCTACTTTTGCATCTTGCAGCAAGTAGTTGCATTTTTTGTGTGATTGCATAACTGTCAGGTAGGATATTATAATGATGTGCACGTTGCGATTTTCTAACCCCTCCACCAAAGGAAAAAAAAAAAAAAAAAAAAAAAAAAGGAAAAGAAAAAACCTAATCACACCCTCCCCCATCTCAAGTACAATTACGTGATGGGTGACGTTTCAGCATGCGGAGGAGGGCGCTGGGCAGGGACCACTTGGACCAAAGAGGACTAAACGCTATTTCATTTCAGCAGCAGAAACAACGCATTGAAGGCAGTGGACCAGGGCGCCGTGCTGAAGCTTAGCCCATTGTCTCCTTCAAACAGAGCCAACTAAAAGGAAAACGGCTTTGACCAAAATCAGCGGTGTAGCCCATAAAGGAGTGTCCAAGTGGTAGGCATTGCGGGGTTTGTGATCCATAGAGAGAGAGAGAGAGAGAGAGAGAGAGAAAAACGGGGGCCCTGGACAGATCTGGCCAATAACGGAAAATGAATCACAGTCAAGTTTTAATAATATGAACAAGAGCCGCGTTTTGTTGCAATTGGCAACCAACTATTGATGCTTCTGCGCCGATCGATTTCCAGACCATCAGTTCGCGCGGACTTCTTTTGTTCGCATCGCTTCAGTCCTAAATTTTAGTCTGCATTTTTTGTGTTGTCGTTGTAAGAGAGAGAGAGGGGAGAGAGGGAGTGAGAGGGAGAGAGAGCGAGAGAAAAGAAGAGTTAGTGGGAAAAAAAGAAAGCCAAGATGAATTTCCAGTCGAGTGTCCCAGTGTCCGGTATCTCGCAGCAGTCGCAGCCAGCCATGCCCACTCCTGGTACGGTCCCGGCTCCAGTTCCAGTCCCAGTACCCCAATCTATCCCGTCCCAGTTCGGATCCGGATCGTCTGCAAGCTCAGGGGCAGGCCAGTTCGGTTCTGGGACTGTTTCGGGCCAGGCTTCCCAACCCGGCCCAGCAGGCTCGCAGTTTGTTTTGTCCAACTCAGCGGCCATCAGAGCAGAGATCCATCGGTTCGAGTCTGTCCACCCGAACATTTACGCAATCTACGACCTGATCGAGCGCATTGACGACCTGGCCCTGCAGAACCAGATCCGAGAGCATGTAATCTCCATTGAAGGTGAGTGCAGGGGGGGAGAGAATTATACAGGGTTTTCACTGTCGTGTGTTGCCTTTCATTCATTGAAGCTTGGGGGGTGGGGGGTGTTGTGTGTCTGTTTAAAAAAAAAAAAAAAAAAAAAAGGGGGTGTTTTCTTTCCCCCCTTTTCCTTTCATGCACTCTCGGTAACATTGTCACAGTGTCAACAATCACAATTTGGAGGTTGGGGGCGTAGCCGATGTTTAAGGATTGAATTGCCCCCATGCACTGCAGTATTAACAACGAAATGTTCAGTTGCAGTCACAAGAGGCAGCCTGTGCTATTGTAATTACCCCCCTCAAAAAAAAAAAAAAAAAAAAAAAAAAAAAGAAAGAAAAAAAACTGGCTCTTGTTGCTCGATGACATCTGCTTGTTTTCCATCTCATCCACAGCAGTAAGCTGAAAAAGAGGATACCAAATAAGGAATCACATGTTACATGAAAGTAATGATTGCCCTGAACAATGCAGAGACTCACACACACATACACACACACACTGTTGTTATACAGGAAGCAGGGAAAAAAAATGTGATGTATCATTAGAGATGATAGGCATCCATGTATTTGTTGCAAAAACCAGTCACATTCTTCGTCACACTGTAAATAAGGTCCAAATGTTGTTTTCTGTCCGAGGGAGAATGGCAGTGACTGTAAACTAATTACAGCAGCCTGTCAAATCCAAACGAGGATGATGCGCTGACAGATGTGAGTGCCTTAAATGATGGTTGCGGTTTCTTATGTGTTGCTCTCTCCTACTCGCCCACCCATGTATCCAGTAAGTGACACTGTGACACTACGGTCAGGATGCTGTCCATCAAAATCTGCTGTCATGGGTATTGAAGAGGCTTACAGCAACTGTCTAAACATACACCGTCTTTGGCTCCAGTTTGATCTATGATAGCATTAACCCCACCTGGATATATCTTAAAAATAATAATAATAATCTTCTCTTATAATAAATCAAAAAGCATTCACCTTAAAAGATTTCACTGAAATCACAGGGACCAGGTTGACTGCTCTGTCTTTGGCTGCAGTTATGACATGACAGTAGAAATGAGTGATAGTTAATGTAAGATAACATCCACAGTAGTGTTACTTGTTAGCATTCAACAGTACAATTTGAGCACTCAACTTTGTCATTTTAATAAAAGTATGGCAATGGAAATTTGATTTGCATTCAACAACTACAGCTCCCATGAAGCTTTGACAGCACGCCAGTGCCAAAGATTCATGGGAGGTTTTGTTGAATGCTCACAAAATATTGACTCACTGCGAGTTTAAGGTAGATAACATCTGAACATATGCTTGGTTAAAGGTAGATTTGTTATGTCAGTATTTCAAGGTTATCAGAAGGGATCCAAACACTATTACCTCTATATGGAAAAAAAAAATCAGCAGTAAATGCTGAGTTACCCTTTAAAACACAGGCAGCAATAACAGATGTGATACATTAACTTCCGTATGAAAGGATCGTGTTATACAGTGTGATAGGTTCAGGAGAAAATAAACAATCAACACGTGGGACCTTTTGTGTCCGCATTCTGAGGAAAAAGACGATTTTATTTTTTCTGCTGCCTTATGTCGGTTGCATAATTCACTCAGTGAAGGCACATCTTTATTCTCGATCTTGATAGGGCAGCTCAGGAGCCTATTGTGAGTTATCTCTTTGACGTCCCTTTTTATAAACAGTAAGGTTATGACTTGCTCCATTTGCATTTTTTGTACAAAGGATTCAAGTGTTTTGTTTCTCCTTGCAAAAAGATTAGTAAACACATGACCCAAAGGAAAACTCCACCATTACTGCTCTTCCACTTTAGGGTCAATGTATTTGGAAAGCATTCTAGGAAAATATTTTATTGTGAATTCACTCTTCTTCAAGCGGGTGTTTCTTCCCCAGACAGTAGATATCTGCTTTTCCCACAATGCCTTTTTAGCAGCCTTCAGGAAGACAGAAGTTCAAACTTGAAGCTTTAAATTTAAGAAAGTGTGTTAACATTGAAATATAGATATTTGTATATACAGCTGGTGAGCCAAGAGCACATCTTGAATTATGTCTGAAGGCAATTGGACCTTTTCCTGTTCTCAAACATCAACTCAACATATGGGCTGCACTATTCTCATCACTGTTTACTGCAAATTCTGCAAGTTAAGAAACTGGTCTCTCTGTGATATCTCCCACAGTTACACAGTACTCTGATTCCATCGTGCTGCATGCTAAACCTGATGCTTACTGTTGATGTTTGAGGCTAGAAATCTCCCAGTAGGATGTCACACCGTCTGTGTTTGACTAAATATCCTTAAGGATTAAAAACAAAATGATGTTCTGGTATTAAATCCACACCTAGGATTGTACAAAGTGTTAACTGGTAAATGTTTAACCCAAAAGCCAAAAAAAAAAAAAAAATAAATAAATCCACAGGCAAACAGCAAAAAAGGCCCAGGAATGCAAGGAATACTCCCTGTAACTATTTGTTTCAGAATCAAATCAGCACATTAGTAACATGTTTAGGCTGGAATTTGTTGTTAAGTGAATGGAGGAATGGTTGTGGAATGATATTTCTAAGCATACAGAGCATGTCAAAAGGCATAACAGATTTTGATATCCATTTCGCGAACGTGTTCACATTAGCTTTGATGTAAAATTCTGTTGCTTTTCTTGCGGCGTTAAATGAGATGCAGCATCGGCATTAAGTGTAACTTCAAGAGGCTTTGAAGAGCTGCAACAGGAGACATTGACCAACTTGTCTTCACCTGCACCGTGGAACTGCAGATCTGTTCCTCTTCAATCTTGCATCATTGCAGAGTCTGTTGCTAAGGAACCAGTGGCTCATGCATTTAGCTGGAAATGCTGAAGAAAGAATGAATAGAAATTACAGCCCTCACAAAATGAATTCCCTTCGTTGCTAAGGTCTCACTGTTGTTTTGTTGAGTAATAAGACCTTTAGATTACAATGTCACACCATGCTGTTTTTTTATTTTTATGTTTTTGTTTTGGCATCACATTGTTGTTCACTTTGTGGTTATTGATATTCAGGATGCTGCTTAGTTTCTTGAGCCAATTCATATTATATTTGCAAATAAGATGTGAGAATGAGAAGTGGCTTGTTTGTCCTTTTTGTGTTTTCTTAAATAATGTTTTATGAATTCTAGACAGCTGACGCGTTCTCTGAATTAAAAAAAGCTGCGGGCACAATGACGATGCTAAAATATAGAGAAGTGCATGATGGGTGCATTGTCTGTTAAAGTCTTATAAAGATATTTCACTGCTCATCAGACTTGCTTGGATAAACATCTCTGTAACCTGTGTGGAGGGCTCCAGGGAAAATAGTTATTGCTTAGACCATGTTGCATCCAATTTTCCATTGAGAATTGTGCACACAGATCACTATAGATGGCAGCTTCATTATGTTTTACACACAAACCTAGACACCAACTAGTTACATACCATACTGGGACCACACTGGTCCCAGAGTTTCTGTTATATCTGTTAGTTTGTGGTGATTTGGCAAACAGCTAGGAAAATACACCTTGGGGAAATAAAGGTGTTTGACCTAGATTCTGAGCCACAAGACAAGGTAAATATACAGGAGCCAGTTATATTTAAGTGGTGCAACTTTTCTAACAAATTTGCAAGTACAGAAATGACCACATTGCAGCAGCTTTGTGGTAAAATTGGTTGTAAAATTGGGACTTTGGCTGCCCACTTTACCTGACTGAAAACCTTTATTAACATATTGCTGAAATTGCACTAAAATTTCGACCATTAGATGTAGTTGCTAGTTTGGAGAGCTGGTACTTTATCAGTCGGACTAAACTGAGAGCTTTTCATTGTTAGTTAAACTTTATATTCAAATCTGGGAATACATTTCAATCAAGGCTTCATTTTAATGAGCAACCAGCTCATACATACTCTTTGTAACATGTTCCCATCATGGAGTATAATCAGTAAACTTGTGGACACGCTGACCAACAGATTGTCTAATGTTAACAGCCTAAGAGCACATAGTTTCACAGTGTCTAAAAAGATGATATGATAACTGATTTACTGCGTGAAGTGTGAGAAAGTAATATATGAAAGGAACAAAAATATAAACCATTAAATGAAAAGAAATAAAATGAGTGTAATTATATGCAAACCGACGTTTTGTCGGTCTGCATGGAAATGTGTATAATTAGTGGCAGCTCCATCTTCTTCACTGACAGCCAAACCTCTCTCTTGATATTCCAGTGTTAATCATCACCACAATTACACCGTTCAGTGCTTTTTTGCCAGCGGCTATCACAAAGCCTCGCTGTGAAGAAGTTACATTGATGATGCAGCAGAAGCGTTAAGTTTGTTGCAGATGAATGTTGAGCTGTCAGCCAAGAAACACAACTGAGGATTGCGCCACAGCAATGATCCACTGATAGTAGGGAAAACTCCATCTAGTATGCATTTGAGTCACATGCTGTCGAGTGGACAAAAGGGATTTAAATAGCAGTAGAAGTGTGAGAAAAATGTTACACAATATGTTGTATCTATGGTGGGATAAAACGGTTTCTGGCCTGTCATATGTAGGTATAGTTATAAAGAATTACATGCTACAAAATTAAAAGATACTTTTACTTTGGCTGTAACACTCACTCTAAACAGTATTCTTAAGATATCCAAGATAATGAATATCAAATCATCTGGCAAGACACTGGCACATGCCCTTACTGCTGCAATGTCTGAAATAGCAGGTAGATGCATTTACTCAGACCCACTGACCCAAAACCCAATAAGTAGCTAACTCTGTTTATACTGTGAACTAGACTCATAGACCAGATTAGTTTCAGGATTTGATCTTAGGAGTGTGTCAGAAGAAGAATAAATGTCAGATCTCTCAGAATATCTCTCAGAGTTAGCTGCAGAGATGATATCTATAATATAACTTCACTCATATTTTTAGCTGTTCATTTCAAAATGGAGGAGTGTTCCATTAGCAAGACCATGTCCTGGGAATAGTTTTCTTTGGTTCTATTTGCAATGGGAATTCTGATTTTTACCCTAATTTATATACTTATAAAACTTGTTTAATGTACTTTAGTCTTCTATATGCTGTAGGTGGTTGAAAGATATGAGGATATATGCAAGTATATGAAGAACAATATCATCTGTCAATAACAATATCACCAGGGTAATGTGATTCGTTCTGCTTTGCATTGTCTCAACAGCAGGTGATGATTTCAGGTGGGGATTTTCTGGAGCCAAGTGTTACTATACCCCGTTCTTGTTATGTTATCTTGTATCTTGAGTGGTAAGTGTATTTCACAAAACCTGCAAAAAAACTCCCTGCTGACATTCATGTTTCCAAGTGAATGTCCAATGTCAGAGCAAGGGCAGTCGCCTAAATCCAGTGCTACTCAAGAGGGGTTCTTGGGATTTCAAGAAAGGACTAATAAGTCTGCACAATGGGACATTGTGTGCTCAAATAGCAGTAGGGATGACACAGAGAGACACAAAAAGCACACAGACTGAAGCCCCGTAGCTCTCTGCTGGCATTGTGTGGCACCTAAGCAGCTCCCTGGTACACACACACTGCATCTCTCTTGTCGTCGATTGCCAGGGAAAGCATGAGCAGAGTGCTCATCTTCTAATCACAAGCAGAGAATTACGATAATGCATCCTGCTATGAAATGAAATTAATTTCCTTATGACCACTGAGATGTAAAACACAGAAATATCTTGATCAACACTGTTTTCGTTGAACGCGTGCTGTCATTCTATAGCGGACTTGTTGGTAAATATGATATGAAATCCAGATTGGGTTTAAAGAGGTTTTCCAGTGAGTTGTAACAGTAAACAGTATTGAGTTTGAGGGGTGTGTGGGTGGGTGTGTGGTTTGAATTTGATCTGATGAACTGGTCGTACAGTTGTCATTGCGGGCCATCTGTGTCAGGGGAATGCCGCAGCCGCCGCTGCTGCTGCCGCCGCCGCTGCTACTTCTGGCAAGTGACATCTTCACAATGTGTTCATTATATTTCATAACTGTATATTTGAATATGGATTGGAAACAATTATAAAGCTTGAAATGTCTGTCAATAACCACCAGCTGTGACTCTTACATGGTATCTCAATGTAAATCACTGTTAATGTGGAATGCTGGTGTTTATAGAGTAGCTCAGTAAGTATTTACTAGTTGTAGCTCTTGTGCCCAAATAAAGCCTCACATAAATACATCTGCGAAACATGGAATAGGACCAACTGTGGCCTGTTATTTTTTTTCTCTCCTTTTTTTCATTCCGAGTCCCATACACAGCACAGATTAAGGTACTTGTAGAGGTATAAAGATACATACTAATTATTTTTCCATTAAACAGTTGTCTGTAATATAGCATAATTATTAGAAACAAGGGGAAGTGACTGAAATATCTCTCTGAAAATCAAAAATCTTGACTGCTAATATAAAGCTTGCTAAATAGCAATTTGTTGTAATGACAAAACTCCAGGGATTCACTGCCTCTGGTTGCAGTTAGCCAGGAAATCGTTATGCACAACTCCCCGTAAAAACCACAAATCGTCCATTTTACATATCTGCTATCAGAGTTTAGATGTGTGTGAGATTTAGAGCTGTCTGTATGAATATTTCTTTTCTCGAATTTCAGACAAACAATCCTCCTGACCCTTAGTTCTATATAGACGCATCTCACAGATGGGAGAGCGGTATTAATCTCTTCATCTTGCTCCTGGAGAGAAAATAAATAAGACGGTTAGAAACATGCGTTTGAAGTTCAGTGTGAGTTGAATCGCGGATGCCACTGGAAATCTGGTAGACCTCAAGGGTTGTCCTCTGCTTCACTGTCTGGTGAATACATCTGAAAAAACAAAGGAAACATACAGGTTAACCAGAAAATACACATTTCAATTCAGTTGCATCTGTCTGGGATAAAAAGTCTGATCCAGGCACAGAGGTTGAAACAGCTCCTTAGTTGTATCTCTCGTCTCAGAGGTCTACAACACCATTGTCTAGCTTTGAGTCGAGCCTGTTGATGTGATGTAACACGGATTAATCTGAACCCCTCAAATGTGCACGGAGCTCCCGTGTCAGTCGTCCAAACGGGGATATGTTAAAGTATAAGCTTCTTTTGATTTCTCATTCACTTGAAGACACTGTCAGATTCTCCGTAACACACTGTAACAACCCAACCACCTTTGTGTTGTGCATTGCTAGTATTGGGTTTTAGCAGTGTTTTTTCCTTGAGAGCAGTGTTGAAAAACACTTCAAATCACGTTTACGTCACAGGTTTATCCTCAGTGGTGTAGTAGTAACAGACTTTCGCCTTGACAGATGCACACCAGATAACAGGGTTTGCACATGCCTCACTCTGAAAAGGACTCCCTGTTTTGTGATTATCCCATAGATCATAACAGTTTCTGTCGTCTGCAGCTTCAGAATGCCCATTCTGTCCTCACTGAAATGCATTTTAACACTGCGCCCGACTCTTGACCGAGGGTCAGCAGAGATGAGCTGAACTGGTGAGCTGTAAACACGGCCTCGGTCTGAGGGTCTGGGAGGTCCACGGGGTCAGAGTGTCATTTCTGGCATGAACCCCGCTGTCCTCTCTCTGCTGTAGCACCATAGCATAGGCTTATTGAATGTGACGCGATCCTCCACAGCAGAATGTCCTCCATTGTGCCATTGAACAAAGACTCCCTCTCACCCATTGATGGACAGCTAATTTTTTTCTTGTGTTCTGAATGAGGAGGGGCGGGGGGTGAACTGATCAGCTTTTTTTTTTTTTTTGCTGTTTTCCTTTTTTAAATTTAGAGTATACCCGTGGTAATCTCTTGTGAGTGGAAAGCAGAGGGTTGTTTTTTTCTCTGTCATTGTAACATTGTTAATGGGTAGTGTGGAGTGGTCCTGACCTAATGTTATATTGAAAGGAAGAGCTTTTGAAGTTCTGAGCATGGTTTATTTTGAATCACTGGGTTTTTAGTACAGAATAAGAGATAAGTGTATCCTAACAGTGCATGAATCCATGGAAAGGGAAAAAAACTCTTAGTATGGTGGTGCAGAGATATAAAGATGTAATTTATTCCTTTCAATTAAATTTCAATTGGCAGTGTACATAGACAGCATGCTGCAGTATTGCACAGTGTATATTCTATAATTCAATATACATGCAGTCTTTTTATTTCAAGTTGAACGGAAACAATTAGTTGACAATTGAAAGTACAAAAGAATTCTATATGTAGCAAGCATAATAACTGAGAATGAAAGATATATGTATTTAAATGTGTAGGCTTAAAAAAGGCTTAAAAAGATGAAACACAGGAATAGGAATAAATTCATCAGTCACTCAAAGCGTCGTCCTCATCAAATAAAAGCAAAATGAATTCACCTTCTTCACAGCTTTGAACGGCACAAACAGAATGTGACCACCTCGGTCTTCTCTTTCCATCTTCTGCTACATTTAACATTCAACATTTACATTCACCTTGAGAGATACGGATGAGTGAGCTGTACTGATCTCAGTGAAACGTGCACACCGCATGCTTTGCTGCAATGAGACCCCATGACGGAGACATGTGATATAATTTGGCCAGTCAGCACGGCCATCGTTCTTTTTGCTCCCTGAACATGCCTGAATGTAACTGTCCTAAAACATCACAATGGTTTGACTTGGGGTTTAATTATAAAATAGTTGTGGATTAATTTCTTTCAATTGATTAATCATTGCAGGTCTACAATCAGTTAATTGATTAAACCTAAAAATTATGAGGCAGATAAGGTCACATTACAGTTTTTATCTTTTAGTCTTGTAACATTATCATGTTTTGTCTCAAGACTGAGACACTTGTCACTTAAATTTACCATAGGTTCTGTCTTTTTTTTTCAATTTGTGCATCATCCATATCCTATGGTGGAAGTGCTCATGTTTCCTGCCAGTGGGGTAGGGCTGGAAACAGATGGCTGCTGACAGAGGAAGGGGTTTGGAAAGCAGTGAGTGAGCAACAGATGGAAATGCGCATATGCCTCCAAGTCCCCTCAGCCTGCCAGCAGTCCCGTGACTAACTGTGGGAAGATTCTGGCCTCGTCCAGGTTGGGGATGGTTAGAGGATCATGGTGAAGAATGAAGTGTCCTTATAATAGAAATGGTTATCTGAGACCATTTTGTCTCTGGAAATTTAACTGTGGGAGGATTCAAATCTTATTTAATTGGGGATGAATGGAGAATAGTGGCAATGAATCAATCTGGACTTCTGCAGCGTGTTTTTTTTTTTTTTTTTTTTTTTTAAATGCCATTTAGAAAAGCAAGAGGTGATTTTGTTTTAGTTATCTTGCTCTTTAGGGAAAATAAGCTGCAGTTGCCTTTTCTCTGAAAAGAAATATCGTACGGGGGCTTTTCTGGCCCGCAGGGAGCACATTTTCTTCATTGAATAGGAAAATACCGGATAAAGGAAGTGTGGCCCACAGTATGTGAGGCCATATTCCTTCAGACTTTGACAGCGTACTGTATGCTAGTTAAAGCTTTGGTGTTATAAGTCACTCACTTCTTCTCTTGTAGAGCCATGTAATTGAGAACACGCATACTATTTAAAGGTTGGAGGGCTGTGGAAATTCAATGTAATTCTCTTAAGAGCTCAGGGACATGTCACAGTTTTTCTGTGTCAGTCAATCCTCAAGGACATGCCTTGAGTTTGTTTGTTTCTACTTGAGGTTAGTGGAGTTTCTCATGAAAGTTACTTTTCTTCTTCTGTGCATTGCTGTAGGGTTGTGTTGTTCCTTATCACATATTATTACAATCAATTCAACCTGACTGAGCGTGAAACTCCCCATAAAAGTTGGATATTAGAGAGTAGAATGACACTGTGTTTGTAGCAGTTAAGGCTATATGTGTATGTACCGGTTTGACATTTGCTCACACATTTGGCTGAGAATAGAAAATCCCTACTGTTATATGTATTTTTATATATATCTATACATCCCCTTCACAGTTTTATTTTAATTGAACCAAGAATAGTTGAAGCTTCCTGCCCGACTTTGCTGAGGTTAGTCTTGTTGTCAGTATAGCTTGTTTAACATGTGGTAGCTGAGCGTTATCACACAGGTCCTACATTCCTTTTGTACATGTCATTGTTTTGATGGTGTTTCGACATGTCCCCCCAGCCTCATGTTTGCTGTCTTCAATGGGTTCACTCAAGCAACGTGCCAGGTGCTTGTTGCCCAGTTAATTTTGTTTTAGCTGATTAGGGGAAAATGCATGTCATAGTCGTAACAATGAGGGAAAAGAGAAAATCAGCAGTGAACAGTTGGTTTTAATAAAGTAAATTAAAAAAAAAAAAGAAAAAAAAAAAGAAGTTTGAATCGATGCTGAAGCATCTGTTACTCGGCTTAAGTCTGGATCATCTGTGATATTTTGGTCACTTGTTCTGTGAATCATGAGGATGGTTTTTGTGAGGAGATGTTTTATTCTGTGGGAATCATCACAGAGGAAGTGTAATGTGACCAACCCCCTCCTTCCCCTCCTCCATTTACTGTTTATACCCCCCCGTTTCCTGCTTTCTCTGACTGAAATAACCTAAAGTTATCCCACTGATGAATCCCCCTGGCCATGACCCAGGACTGTTGGGGTATGTGAACTGCATGTGCAGCCCCTCTACTAACACACTCACAGTTCCCATTTTGGATCCAACATCTGAGGGCTTTGTAGAATAGCCTCTGTAAGCGTAGGACATCGCTTGTTGTAAAGATTTACTTCCTGTTTGCACTCTGTAGCTTAATGTTTGTTTCCCTTGTATAATTTATCATCTAAAGCTTTAACATTTAGCTTTGAATAGACCCCACTGTCAGCAGTGTACAGACCAGATGCTGTCCATTACCAATAAATGCATTATTAATGAGATAAGATAAGAAACTGTGGGATATTTTAAAATCTGAAAATATTTCTTTTTCCATTTTGAAGCAAATGATCTGCTAATCCTTCGTTTTGTGACTTTTCCCAAAGTCAAAATGGTTAATATCTCTTTGTGTGTCACGACCTTAATGACTTTGGTGCTGCAGTATTTTGTATGCATATGCATAAATCATTTGCCCCATGTTACAAGAGAAAGAGCACCACATGTGGCTCAGCCAGAAATTATAGTGGGCCACAAAATGTCAGGTCATGAGAGGCCAATAGCAAACACCAGAAGGCAAAATTGAAGAAAAAATCTAAAGAAATCATTCAAAAGAGTCATATTCTCAATAGCCTGCCAGTTAAAAGTGGTGTTACTATGGAGATTTGGAAGAAATCAAATGGTATCAGAATGCTACATTGTTCAGTGAGAAGAACCATTTGGGCTTTCTTTTTGTAAATGCAGTGTTTCTGATAGAGAGACAGTGCTGCAGACTACAGGCTCAGAGAACGGACACTCTGCTGTGCACATTTGATGTAAGCTGTTCGGTATCTTGCTCAGGGCTGTGTCAGTGCAGCCTCTCAACAGCACTGGTTTGGATGATGAGATATTACTCATTGAGGAGTCGGGCGTTAAAAGTGCACAGTTCAGCAGCCTGACGGCGCTCTCAGAAGATGAACTCTCCCTTACTTTAGTGTTTGTGCACTGGAAGAAACTGCTGCCCTCCAATAAAATACCTTACTCTTAAAAAGGGAGAAATTATGACACTTGTGTTGCCACACAGTACATCTCAGGCCCTGCTGCGCTCTTGGGCCCATTCTGTTATGAAATTGGACCAACTGGTGTCTAGAGATGCACCCTGCTGCTGTATTAAAGAATAGAGAGTCATTTGTATCCATTTTGCAAGACAGAAAATTGGTTTCTTAGCAGCACTTCACTGTTGTGACTTAGGGGTCTTACTGTTATTTGTCCGGTTGCAAGTGCTTGCACAAAAAAAATGACGCAAGGAAGTGATAAGTCACATTACAAATGTTTTTGTAAGGCCTCTCTGAAGATATTCACACCACTGAATTGTGACTTTTCACATATTTGGCATCAAGAGACTTCAACTAAAAAAAAAGGTTTCTTTTGTTGTGTCAAGAATCTGGCATGAAATGTGGCATTGGTCTAAAAAACTGGCAGATAATCTACGACCAAGCTAATTCAAAGCCACATTTTGTCTGTTTGCACAATAAAACAAACTTCCTTTGGCCTCTTCATGCCAACAAGGCTTTTAGTAAATAGGACCCTACCCTTAGTGGTCTGGCAAGTGAGATCCTGAGTATGATTGATTTTGAAAACAGATCCTTTGGCCATGCTCACCCTCTTCGATCGTCAGATGTCACGTTTGGGAAAAAGTCCATCTGACTGAAATCACATGTCCTAATGTCTGTAATGAGTCCTCCGGCCACAGAGATTGGGAAGTAAATTGTTTTACTTTTGCAGTGTACTCACTATGATGATGCATCTCTGTTGGTGGCTGAGTGTAGTGCAGATCTGCTGGTGGATGGGTAGGCAGGAGCATGTTATGTAACTCTAGTAGGTGGCTGGAGTAGCTTTGCGTGAGTGTGTTTGTGGTGTTTTCTGGATGTGTGAACGTCCCCACAGGCAGGCCTTTCTGCCCTGACCTGGATAGGGGTCTGTTGAGAGCAGTAGCTTGAGGAGATTGATGCAGTGGCATTTTTTTCGGTTAGTTTCTCGGTCGAGGTATTGGAACAGTGTCATGTTGTGACGGAGGGTCAGGAATTGGGGTTGTGGGGGTTGGTTTGCTGTGTAGAAAGCCTCTTAACACCACACATCTGGCAGAATCAATCTGAACCATTTTCTAGGATTATAACCACATTTTTTTCCCTTTTCTTACTTTATCCTCTCAGTATCTCGGTAGCCTCTGTGCAGATAATTGACCCTGAATTGTACTGACTGCTGTCTTAGACCCTTTTGTTTGCAGCTGGTCGAGGACTAGACATCCTTATTTCTGACAACGACGGGATCACATCTCATCAGATAGAGCACCCGGAGGGCAGGTCGACCTGAGGCTGTCTGAGCCACAGCTACTGGTCTTCTATATTTGGATTGATGGGATAATCCTACACAGTATTTGTTTGCTAAGACAAAGGTTTGTTTGCAGTAGTGCACTCTGTGCAATCACATGCAAGAGAAATTTCAGACTTTCAGTCAACCGCTAACATTGATTCATTCACTTTCTTTATCCATTTAGTTCTGTTTTTAGTCGCACGGAGATGGAGCATGCAAAGCATAGGCAGGGAAATGCTGTCATTGAATGTGATGCAGTATGTAGGCAGTTTTTTATCCAACTTGATTATTTTTTTACTGTTTGATTAATCGATGAGATGATTTAGGATTTATCACCCATCTGTGACATTATATAGAAAGATAGATAACTGAGAAAGTAGCTAGTATCTAGGACTAAGGCTTCCAATACTATTAGGTTTTGTTTTATTCTGCATCTTTTATTTTTGTGGAATGTTGCACGTATATTTTCAGTGTCTGAGGATGCATGCACATGGTTGTTGGTCGAACTAAACAAGATTTTATATTATCCGCTGTGTAAATTACCTGGTATGTCGATGACTCACTGAAAATTCTTCTGGTTGCATATGACCCGCGCTGAGCAGCGCAACACCTCGGCCTGCACTGCCTCAAGGATAGAGATGGCTGCTGCTGCACAGCCAAACATGGAGTGGTTTGGGATGACTATGAGTTATTGGACATACAGTGGAACCAAGAAGAAGAAGCAACACACACATTAATTTTTTCCCTCAACATGGAAGCAGTTCAGTGTATTTGGTAGTTTCTACAGAGCTCTAGTCTACATGAACATCTTGGATAATTTGTTCCTTCGAGTCCATCTGGAGAAAATAACACCCACTCTAACCACCATTTTTTGTGTGTGTCCATGGAGGCTTTTATGGAGCTGATTTTCAACGATCAGAATGTTATGTAATGTTAAAAAACCTGCACATTCATTCAGTAGAGAAGCATAGTTTCCTCTCTGTATGTGTACTTGTACTGTTGGTGTTATTGTTTAGATAAAGGTTGCCTTGAACTTGGTACTGGGTTTAATATTTAGTCTGCCAGGCCTGAGTGACTCTGAATGGACAAAAAATTGCTGTAAAATGCAGGGAGGTGACAAGGAAAATGTTTTGACATACTCACTGTTAGGAAACGTTTCCCTTGAGTTTTCTTTGCATGTCAGGCCTGTCTCTGTAAGGTCAGATGGAAGCAGAAGAGGAGGGGGGAAGGGGGTTCAACTAACTCAATTAAGCATCTGCGAGTCAGCAGATTATGTGGAGTGGAGCTCGAACAGCACAACCAAAGATGATCTAAACTCAATAAGGAAGATCTCATCATCTGATGGCAAATTTAGTCAAAAAATAAAGCTTATGGATGAATGTTGGATTCTCATTTAATGGTGCTTAAATCTCTCACTTTAACAAAAGCCAGCAATGCCTGCATTGGAAAAGGTTCAATCATTAAGCTTTAATGTGACATCTTTTTTCCAAAATGGGCAAATGTCAACCAGATGTGGATGAATCTTATCCTGACATGTGTCTCCTTGTGTTGATTTCATAAATTATTCATTTAATATTTTGAGAAACATTATACAACAGCTTTATTGAGTTACCTTGAGACAGATTGGAGTGTCACAAGCAAGTATCAACAAACTGTCAACAAAGTAAACTGTCAAATCAAGACGCTGATTATTTCTTCATTAATGAAACAAAACTTATCTGAGTTTGTTATGAAGTTATCCTGAAAAGTGTCAAACGTTTGAAGGAATGTGAATAAACGATGACAAGAAAATTGATTGATGGTGACAGCGTCGCCTTAAAAAGTAACTCTCCTTATTTGGCACAGTATCAGGCATGTTCATTAAAGTCTATACTTAAAAGTCGGATGTTTGGATTTCTTTGTACTTAATCACAAACCCTTGGGGTTAGGACTGTGTACGTCAGCATTTAGGCTCTGAGGTCATGTACTGTTAGATTAGCGTAAACATATGTATATACAAATAGATATCATTTATTCATAATGGAAGATGTTGTCTCACAGTAACCCCTGAAGTCTGAGCTGATTTAATTTCAATTTAACAGGTATTGAACCTCTAATTGATTTTCTTTCTTTCTTCTCCCTTGTGCCCTCGCCGCCACCGGACCATCTTGATGGATTTCCAACATCATCTGCAGGTAAGCCTCACAAACACAGGACATTATGAGCACACACTCAATAGCATGCATACACACCTTACTTCTGCTCTGACATTGCTGCTCTTTTACCCTCTGTATTTATATATTTATATAAAACAGTTGCGGTCAGCAGTCCAGTAGCGTTAATGCCTGTGTATTGTTGATGTTGTGTATAACAGCAAGTACCGTGAGACTCATGTAACAAAAAAAAAAAAAAAAAGAAGTGCCATAATATTTTACTTCCGTGAGCTTAAACGCTCAAAGACTTTTAACTTTCTGACTTGATAAAAGACCTTTTCTCAATATACAAGAAGCCAATCCTACCCATAAGCCTCCTAATGCGTTGATTTGGCTGATTTTGGGTTCTAATCTGTTGAGGGATAGAGTGCAAATCACTTGAACATTACCCTTTGGTTTATGTGCTGAATAGATGTTATTATTTCTGACATATGCTCTGCGAAAGGAACAGCACATATAGCCCAGGGCAGATTATAAGCAGGGCAACACTGATGACGTATTGAAGCGATCTGAGGACCATAAATTTTTCTGGATCTTTTGGAGCATGGGGGATTGCTCATAGTGATAACCACCAGACAGGATTCCAGATGGGTTTGCCATCCTTTGAGCTGGCCTACTTCCCTGCCACTGATCACACATAGCAATTTGCCCAGTCTGCTTGTTCCTCTTCTCTTGCTACGCCAGCCATGTAATTATTGTGTACATTTTGGCCCCGCTTCTGTGTTAGACACTCATCTTACTGTATGTAGAATTTCCATAATGTCAGGGCAACGCTGCTTTAAGCAATTGTATGGGATGAGTGACAGTAAGAGTTAGAACGCGAACAAAACTAATCAGGAGCTGCAAAAAGACTACAGTAGCATAATGTGACAACTGGAAATATCTCTCCAATCATCTGCATGAAAACACATACTAAGCACATAATATTAGCTCAGTAATGCAGTTTCTTTTATAGCCTGGACTCAGGAGCAGGACACAGTTTTGCAGGTCAGCTCGGAGTCTCTGCTGCTATGAATTGTGTGTGTTGCAGTCAACATGCATATGATCAGAGGCAGCATGGTGTCAGTGGAAATAGAGCAGTATTCAGTTGTAGCCACACTTGAAAGGAAAACCCACCATGTATCACAAACCGGCTGCGAGTTTGTAATTTGAGCTAACATGCGAGTGATTCAGTCATCTGACGTACCTGAAAACTCACCATTTCAAAGACTTGTATTCTCGTATTTTGTGGCCCATGTGGTGAAACCTATAGCAATTACCTTTTATTTAAAGGGAGGGTCTTGTTTTTGAAGTGGTGAAAGAATCCAGTGAGTGAGTGAAACTGAGA
The DNA here is from genome assembly GCA_016801845.1 of Polydactylus sextarius. Lineage (NCBI taxonomy): Eukaryota > Metazoa > Chordata > Actinopteri > Polynemidae > Polydactylus > Polydactylus sextarius. The sequence continues at coordinate 13,635,198 of CM028916.1, read as the reverse complement.
ACCATATTTGTGGGTTGTTGTGCATTTACATTAAGTGTTATGGGGGTTTACCTCAATATATGAAGATAGGATTAATACATTCAGTGAAGTCCCATCTGTGGGACACTCTGGACTTGATTCAGATGTTATTTAAGGTGTCTTTTATGGTATTAGTCTTAACATGGTTGATTTAATGCTTGGCAAGATATAATATGATAAAACATGAGTCATCAACTTCATTTGCGATTTCTCATTCAGCATCTGCACCAGCCTGATTATTTGACATTTGCGCGGGCTAATGTGTCGTGTCACTCAAAAAGCAAACACCTACGACCCTTCAGCTCTGACTCAACTCGTTGGACCGATGGAGATCCCTGCAGTCGTGGGTGAGCGGTGCAGGTTTGAAGCTCCACTTGACACCTGCAGAGTGATTTGGACTTTGTTTACATCACTTAATTACTCTCTGTCAACACATTGACATGGGCAGTGGGTTAGGATTATGGGCAGCCACATCTAAACAATATCTAAAAGCATATGTGTAATGGAAATTAAATACTTTCAGTGGGTATGATACATGACAGTTTGGGCAGTGAACACGTTTTAGAAGAACTACTCCCACCAAGTGTGTGGCAACATATTTTTGAAAGGGTTGACCAAAGGGTGAGATAAATATCAAACCTGTCTTTAATTTTTTATGTACTTAGCCCTGTGAACTTTAGTTACTTTGCAGCGAAATCTTCTGAACTTGTCTGTATAATTCATGATGACCTAGAATCTAAATCATGTTTGCACTTTTTGAATTTGTGATACACAAAAGATGTTTTTTTTTAGGTTATTCATCAGTCAAGTACTTCTGAATCATCAATCAAATAGTTATCACGCAGTCTGACGTTATTAGTTTCTATTGTTATGCCTTCATTCACAGATTTTGGTGCAAAGAACAAAACATCACAACAAGCTACTAAGATTTACTGAAAGTATTATATTATCTTTTTTTGTACACATACATATCAGTAAATGTACATATGTAACATTAATATTCATTTGCAGCAGTGTCTCTGGCCATTAGACACATTTAAATCCCAACATTCAGTTTTGGTTTTAGCTTTTCTCTTAAGCTTTTCTCTTAAACTTTTTGATTATTAGGAATGTTGGTTTGAAACAAACCAACATTGATTGGTTTGTTTAAAATAACTTGATGGATTACTGCCTTTTACAAACCTTTTTTTCCTTAAGAGGAAGCCAGTAATTGATGTATTGTTCTGGCCACACCCCATAGAAATGGACATTTTTTTTTTAAAGCCAATATGTGAACATCCATTACAAAACATTGTGCTGTTTGATCTTTAATAGCACCAATGTTCCTCATTGTATATTATGTACTTGGTCTAGATGGCATGACCAAGTGGAGTTTTGCTCTTTGGATGCCATCTTTGTCAGAAATGTGTTTACAGTCACAACACGGCACATCACCACCCATAATCACATACCATTTAGAATTCTGTTTTAGCTCTTAAAGCTGTATTTCTGAAAATTACATAATTTACTTAAATACACGTCATAATACCACGCTGTGTTAGATCAAAGCAGAAAATGACTTTAAGTATGCTTTTAGGTGAGTTTTGTGGCTGTTGGTTAACACCACATACTGTATGTGTTGTGTTTCACAGCAAGAAAAGAGGCCTGGCAACGGCAGCATTTGGTGATGTGATGCTTTTGTGATCCATATGATTCCGGTCTTTGCTTTTTACAGCCCTGTTTTCTCTAATGAGTATAAGATCAAGGGCTTTGACAAAAGGCATATTGGGTACAGGCGGCGCAGAAATCATTCATCGCCGCCCTGCGGGGTGGCTCGTGGCCTCTCCAGCTGAATGGATTTACGTTAGATCTGCAGCCTCATTCTTAAATGAGGGACTAATAAATCAACGGGTACAGTCACAACACCGCAGCAACTTTTGCTGGAGTGCTCCTCATCTCTTATTTCTCTCTGCCTTCCACTCACTTACTCTTTCCTTTATATAATCTGGAGAAGATAGAAGACACTGCGAGGGAGATGAATGTAGATTTATTTATTTATTTTTTTATTTTTAAGGGTTAGTCTACCGGTTTTGATCATTCAGAACTGTTCTCGGGCGCTCAGAGTATGAACAGTAGTAATGATGGCAATTCAGTTGAAAATGACACACACATAAAAAAAATGTCTTGTGTCATCCTTTGTAACATCACCACTTCCCACATTTCTTCACCAGCTTGTGCTATAAGCACATACAGTGTATCTTTTTTTTTTTTTGCAAGAGTTGCCACTTTTACATCTGAATAAAGGGGGAAGCCTCCGATTCTGTTTCCTACTGTTTTCAGGCATTCTTTGAGCATCACATAGTAGGATTTTGGCCTGAGCGTCTCTTGAAATTCTTCCAAAACTTTGAGAAAATAGGAGCTGATGCAACTCTTTCCACGGTTGTTGAATTTAGCATTTTGTCCAGATGATTCGCTTTGCCGGTCTTGGAGTGTGAAATGTGCTGTGACGCCTTTGCTCTCTCTCTCTCTCTCTCTTTCCCTCTCTCAGTCTATCTTTTTCCATCTCTCATTCATTCTGCCACAGTCGGCATCACTTTTCCCGTATTCTTTGTCTTTTTCTTGTCCTTGCACGCGGTGGTCTGTCCTTACCCTAAATTACTTCAACTTTCAGTTTTCACTTCTCTTTAACAATAATTATCTTCAACAACACTTAAATCAAATGTGTTTTCAGCTTGTTTGTTGTGAAAAGGGGAAGTCTTCAGTGAAAAGATTTGCATGCTATTAGCGAGAGCAGCTTATCTGTTGCGCTTTTCACTATTTGCCATTGACAGATTTTTTTTTTTTCTCCATTTTTTTTCTCCTTTTTTTTTTTATAATTAGTTTAATTGCTCGTGTGCCCTCTCTTAGTTTGTTTTGGATTGACTTTACATCACTATAGCGTCATGTCACTGTTACTAATAAGCAGCTCAACACCTTTCTGCAGCGCAAAGACAGGGGAGCATCCGGACTCCGTGGCCATGCCTGGCAAATGACGGAAGGATGAGGAGTAGAATGGGACTCAGCCACCGGATGTGTAGTCAGGAACCAGTCATCACTCTCTTCCTAATCTCCCTGTTCACCCCCCTGTTCACCACCATCTGGAGAGGATGCCAGGGACTGGCCTGGTGGCAGAATTAGACTCATGGGCTCGGAGCGCTGCCAGACTCGAGAGGAAAATCCTGGAGGGAAAAGGCCTTTTTGCAGTTCACGCTTGTCTGTACTGCGTCCTTGCTCTGCGGTGTTGGACAGCAGCCTGCAGTGCTGACGTAGGCTGCCCTGCCTCTCAACAAGACAACATCTAGCTCATCTGGCATCCAAAACACACCCCATAAGAACAAATCCCCTCATCGTGGATTAGTCACAGGCTGCTGAGAAGCATCAGTTTAGGGCATATTGCAATCATCCTGCATCCAGGATCAATGCAGTTATTCTGTAATCTTTGCCTTTTATATTCTTTGCTTCACAGGTTTCATTTAACAGTATAAAATGTCTTTTCTTCCCGTCCTCTACTTCTTTGTAGTAACTGCCTAATTTAAAGCAGTTAAGGTCAAATTCGAGGTAAAGGTGCCTGGTCTCTTTCTAAGCTCTATTCCCCTGGAGAGCGCTGAACTGCGAGAGAGCTGTCTTTTTCTACGTAATGAGAGTGCTAGCTACCTAATACCTGGCTCCAAAAATAATGAGCCCAAAGATGCACTGAGCATGTGTGCATGTGTTCGCACTGCGTGCTGTACTTTTATATCTGTCACCACGTGCTGCACTATTTAGTAATAATGCTGTTCTTGCTGCAGATAATGGAGAGTGCATCTGATACTGTCAGCAGTGACCCTCTTGTTATTTGATTCAATGCAGGTTGGCTAATTGGTGATGTGAACAGAGATGGAGAATGAAGTAATCCCCTCTCCATGGTTACGCAGGTTTTATGCTTACAGCAAGCTACAATAAGGAACATTTTGTCTCTGACAGTGCGGTTGGTAAGCCAGATGGAATTCAGGCTGCATGGAGAAATAATTTTAGTTCAACTCAGTGGTCTGCCGATGCCAAAATGTCTGATCATCTCCTTTTCTGTGCCTCTTTTACTTAATCACTACTAGCAATAGTCGAATTAGCCATAACTAACTGGAAAACAGTGTTTTTGCTTTCACCTTTGATAAGCAGTCAGGTCAGTGTTCTGCAGGGAGAGGAGACGAGGACAGGAAGTTATAAAATGCAGTTTGAGTGGGTTGGGTGGGGTGGAGGGGGTAGCTTCGTCAGTGTTTGTGTGTTCACAAACTAGCAGCCTTGAAAACGAGCCACGACTCTCATCCCATGAGAGGAGCTCATCCTCACTGATGAACCGCCTCTGTTGGATTCTCTCCCCCTGCAGCAATATGGGTCATGGTCGTGACTGATCTGTGTTATGGTCTGAAGATCCCTCAAGTCCAGTGTTAACAACTGACATCCAGTTTACTGAAATCATGAGTTCTGCCACTAAAACTCTCTTCATCATCAGAAAACATATTTGATTTACTCAGATTAATGTTCATTTATACTACTTTTGTGCTCTTTATTTTCCAACATGAAGGTCTAAATGGTCACTAGTTCAAGAATATAATCTTTGGGAACAATGCTGACGCCCTTGTTTATATATTTTCGAGGCAAAGAATTGTCATTGAAACATAGTCATGAAAGGAAAATTCATGTTCATGTGTAAGTTTGCAATTAAAAAGGTTCCTCCCAAGTTGTTACAACAAAAATTACAGAGGACATGACCTCATTATACTCGATGAGAGCTATCATAGCTACAGCTCTGTGCTCGTCTCCACGTCTTACCTCCCTACCACCGAAAGAAAGATGGAGGAACTGTTGATCTTACACATACACACAGTTTCTCATTATTGTGCTGCAGTATTCAGCATTCAAATTTGAATCTTGTCTAGACAGAAAAAGCAGTGGATTTTAATGGAGGACTCATGTGTGTCAGACAAAGATGGAGGCAGGAGTTGTTCTCTCATGAAATTCAATGTTGCTCTGACAGCAAACACAACAATATCTGACTTCTTTAAAAAAAAATTAACTGATTCTAATGAATTTGCCAGGAAACTGCAGACTTATTGTAAATGTTAACAATGTTTACGTCATATAAAGAACATGAATGTAATTTAGTAGTGTACAGATTCCAGAGTGAACATATTTCCTTCAGGCTGTATTCAGTCGTGCTAACCAGGGCTACAGGCTATAGTAATCAAGGCCTGGCATGCCACCTTGGATTTGTACAATATGTGCATGCATTGTCTGGTCGTGTAGTGGTTTGTAAGAAAAACAGCATGGAGCAATATGGTTTGTCCTCCCATAATGTATCGTTAGCCTCTCTCTGTGAAAGAAAGGTTTTCTATCCTACCTCACTCCCACTCTCTCTCTCTCTCTCTCTCTCCCTCCCTCTCTCTCTCCACCACCCCCACCCCACCCCCCCCCTCTCTTGCCTTTCTCTCACACTCTGCAAGGGTGAACGTGGGCGGCTGTACAGAGCATGACAGCAGTGCTCTGTTGAATGTAGACTAGAGATGAGGAATAAAGAAACACAACACCCATGGAAACACTGAGGCAGCCTAAAGGTGCTTGTTTGTCTTTAGGGCTGCTGATGTTGCTGCAATTGTTGAGCTTATAGTTGTGTCGCACCACCATTTTGTGGTATTTATATTTACCACTTCTGCTTTTAGAAAAAGCCTGATTACACAACGTTTGACTTAATTAAAAGTTAAAGTCTTGCATTTCATTGATGTCAATTTTCTTCATTAATCTCCAGAGGATGTTTACATCCTATGCATTTTTTTTCCCACATTTGTGTTTATTGGAAGCATCCACTTCCTTTTTGTTGTCTGCGCTCCTACTGCGATTTGTGCAGCGAGGGGCTCGGCAACAGTGACACTGATGAGTGCAGCATCAGCCTCTGTATGCGTGCGTGTTTGTGTGCTTCATAGTGAGTTTGTCGGTGCATTTCACGCCCCCTCTGACAGAACGCTGGCACTGATGAATGCAACAGCAGCTGGGCTGAACTGAATATTATTTGTAATCCTGCTTCTCTCTCTCTCTCTCTCTCTCTTTCTATTTTCTCTTTCTCTTTCTGTCATACACAAAACCAAAAGGCAGATAGAATTTTTTTTTCAATTTCCCTAACTTGTGTTATTTCCTGATAGATAGATAGATAGAGAGAGAGAAAGAGAGAAAATGGTGTCTGTTAGTCGGATGGCTGCGCAGCAGTCAAACTGCGTGAGGAGTCGGGGCTGCCATGGCTCGCTGGGTGACAGGTGACTGTGCAGACATCATTGGATTAATATGTGAATGTTTCCATGTAATACATCTAAAATGAGCTGCTTACGAATCATCATAATTTCATTTTCACATGTAATTTACTCACAGATAATTGAATTCTAAATACTAACAACTTTGTCCCTTTTTAACAATACCAGCATTTTTAATCCGTTATTAATCCATGTATACGTTAATTATAAGAAAGATGAAAAAAAAAAGGCTCAAAATCTGTCACAGATTTAGGATTTGACAGTATTTATTATAACATTCAGGAATATCATGTCTCCTGTTATGTAACTGGAAACATAGCATTTTCTGATGTCATGCTGTTTTAGTTATTTGTGTTTGAACATTGATTTTGATCATTCCCTTGGCTTTTGCAGTGGTTTCATTTCTACATATTTAAATCAGTTTGGTGGAAATAGTGCGCAGTAATTAGAGTTCAAATTACACTCATCTATCAGAGCTATTTGAAGATGATCTCTATCAGTTTTTTTTTTCACTCTTCTTGGCCTACTTTGTGAAGATAGTCGACAGTTTTATTATAACCGTTAGCCTCTTTTTATTTTTTTATTTTTCTGATGTCTGATTGCCGTTTTATCTGCTTCACATGTGAGAAACAGAGGAAGAGACTGGCAGATGTTGAAATCGATTCATGAATGAATGGATGAATGGCAAAGCAATCCGTGGTGCAAGTAAAAATGTAAAACAGAATTCGTCTTGACACTTAAACAGGCGCGAGGGTTTTGAGGTTGCCTAGGCAACTGGTTGCCTGTGCGATGGATGGGCAAGTGGGTGTGGAGTCAACAGGGGTTTGTGGGCCGGTGAGAGCGGAGGCAGGCGTTTGGCAACCAGCGCCTGCCGCACGGGGGCCCGTTACTGATAAGCCGACAGTCGTGTTGACCCTCGTCCATCTGCTGGGAAATGAGCTGGGTCACAACAACGTGACGTGTTGGGGGTACACACACACACACACACACACATCTTGGCCTTTGTGTGGCAGCCACAGCTGGAAACTGATGGTGGTTTGTGAAAACATCACAATCCTGGAACACCTGGTTGAGCAGGATGTGTCCTTCTGTCGGCTGCTGCTGATTACAGTGTCGTGTCGAGGGTTTCTGTGTCATATCAGGCTTGTCAGGCCTGTGATTATTTCTAAAAAATACTATTTTGATCATGGATTTGTTAAATCATAATTTTATAAGAAGTAGAATTCCCTAGTCCTTTGTAAAGATTTGTTTCTTTTTTGTCTCATGTAATGGCTGAAACTAGTGATTATTGTAGTTATTTTAATATTTAAAATTTTTAATGATTAAAAAATTTAATTTAATGATTAATTTAATGATAAGGTTTAACAAACAAAATGCCAGAAAATAGTGAAAAACATTGCGAATGCCTAAGATATTTTTTGCAGCCAGGCGAATGTGGATTTCTTTTTTTCACTTAAAAAAATCAAGAATAATGAAATGAATGAGTCTGTTTTTTTGTAAAAAAGTTGCAGATTATATTTTACATTCCTTATCTAAATGACCAACCAAGCATTTCAGGTCCAAACTGAATATTTTCATGTTAGACTATTGGTTTGACAAAACAAGTGATCTGAATACTACAACAGAGTATACGGCTACGCATAAGAAAAATAGTTGTATGACATATTTCAACATGTCTACTTTGTTCTCGATACATTAATTAGAAAAAAAATCTCCCTCCTCTCATTTTTCTTCTTGTGTGTGGCCCTAACACTTGTAACACTGTTGTATAATACACTGTCTAAGGCTGCAGGGTATTACCACTGGCATTTTTACTACTTTCTGCTCTTTTTAATAAACACTGTGAGAAAATAGTCAGCAGATCAGTCATCTGCTGATTTCAGCTGTGAAAAGTTTTTTGGTAGTTGCACTCTTATTTCTCATACTTTAAAGAAATATTCTGCAAAAATAATCTAATGCAAAAAAAAAAAATGCTTACAATGTGAACTTTTAAAGCAAGTGATGGCATTTGAGCACAAACAAATATCACAGTTCACTGTCACCCAGTGTCAGTTTGGATCAGCTCCAGCTCATGCATGACCCTCAAAGGATAAGTGGTATAGCTAATGGATTGATGAATGGATGGATGGATATTCCAGTTCATGCTTTCTGTCTCTGTTGCACACCAGTACGTGTCATGCAGCTCTGAAACCCGTGGAAACTAGTGTACAGAAAAGAAATGCAGCCTCCTATTAAAGGTCAACGTCGTGGTTTGTACATTAGCGTGCACTGTAACCACAGCGAAGACGCCGTTGACCACACTCCGCTTTCTGTTTACAGCTCACGCTCATGAGAAATGATGCCCTCGGCTATAGGAGACAGGTAGCGGGTTGGAAACGACCACAGTCACCACAGCTTCGTTCATTAATGCGGTGCATGCAAAATGTTTGTTTTTGCTGTAAGCATCTTAATTAGCATTTCCTAGAAACTTATAGCCGCCCAGTTCATTTGCATCGGGTGGTGACTCTTTAATGGCTTATTATTTACATAAATTTGCAGCTTTGCTCTGCTCGTGTTCTCCTCCTCAGCCATTTTGTTCTTACTTTGAGTGAGAGGCCGATCAACAGTGAAAGATTCCACAGAGGATGCGGAGTGCGTGGGCTACTACCCCACTGATGAGCTTCTTATGTAATATCCGTCTTCCAGCCTCTCTGTGCACACTGGCAGTGGATTGTCCACAGTGAGCACAGGCTGGCACTTTGTATAAGTGTATGTGTGCGTGCGTGCGTGCATGGGCATGGTTTTCAATTTCAGACTCATGTTTTATACACGCAGATCTCTGTATAAAACTTGAAAGAGGATTTGGAAAACATCTTAAGAAATATTCTAGATCTTTTAACAGGAGTTTAAAATAACATGAGCAAGCAATTTCTTTTTCTACTTCTAATCCTTTCTACTCTTTTCTCATTATTTTCCCCCCACATTTCCTTTCTGTGCTGGCAGTAAAAGAGGTCTATAGCTGCAAATGTTTTTTTTTTTTTTTTTTATTGTCTAAAAAAGTATTTAGCATTTTCATACAGCAACAGTGACCCCCTGTGGTGATGCACCGCAACCGCATACACACCAGTTTTCCTTTTTTGACCTCAGAGGTGAAACTCTGTTTATGCATTTTAGCTGACGGAGGAACAGAGTAAGGTACATCCCATCAAATTCAACAGACACTACAATAGTCGTTGCAACAAATGGTATTACCCATGAACACCGGGGAGAAGCAGAAATAGAGGATGTCTGTTGTGTCGTACCCATTGCTGTGCTTTACGTGGGCAGAGCTTATGTTGGGATTTATATGAATCTCCTCCGTTTATTGTGTCAAGGCACTGCTCAGTTGTTGGCTAAAGTTGGATTAGCTACTTGTTTACTCTTTGCAGCTGTCCTTTCTCCAGGAGCTGTGCACAGATGCTGTTTTGTTTTGGTTATTATCTGTGAATCTAGTGGTCTATCTGCAGTATGTGGAAAAAGGCCAGTCTGTCAGAAAAATTTACTTGAATTACTATATTTTTCATTTACTGTGCATGTTTGGCTGAGACAACTGAAGCAGGTGAGGCTCTTTCCACCAAGTGACCTGTATATTTCATTGAACATGTCCTTTTTCTTACATTAAAATTCCCAACTTTCCCTCTGCAGCGGCAAACTTATTTCAGTCGCGTTCTTTCACTGAAGTGAGTTTATGACAGAAGTTTAAGCGGCTGCGTTGTGACTTTGCCTCTGGCTGCTTTATGTTTGATGACACAGATGCTTATTGAGAGGTGGAGAGCACACTCGCAAGAGGGGACACGGTGAACAAATCAATTAAAACGACAGCAGATGGAACCAAATTTTAACATTCAAGTCGCACATCAGATGGTCTTCACAATAGCTATATCTGATTTTAAAGTTTCCTCTGTTAATAAAGCATAAAAATCGTAGGAATTTCTGACTAAGATGCATAAAGGTGCCTGGTGACTTTACTCGTGAGTGAGTGAGTGAGTAAGCTTCGCCTAGTGAATACCTTGATAGATGAATTTATCTTTCTCTGGGCTTTTGATCTATTGCAGCATGAGTCATTGCTGGACTATTAGGATTTATGGAGACAGCAACAGGATTACAGCAGACCGAGCATCTATTTACATCTGAAGAGGATAATTAGCGATCTGTCTCCCACTTACTTTTATTATTAGAATGGACATTAGAATAGTTAATAGGGTTTATTCGTGGTCATTGCTCTGCAGGATCCCAGCAAGTTTGGCTTCGGTGCAAGTCATGCTTTTTCTGTGGTGTTTGTTTCATACCAAGTGTGCGTGTGTCATGACTTTTCCAGTGTGTGCTTTCAGGCGCAAAGTCTACTTCGCACCGAGAAAGTGAAAGCCAGTGCAAATCAGTCTGAATCCCAAGAGCAGCTGCTTATCTGTCAAGTATTTCACAAGCAAACATGTATTTACCTCCTTACACAGTTTGCGCAGGAAGTTAATTTGCTGTTTGAGTAGCAGGAAATTACCATCAAGATTGACATCATATACAATCACTTGTTTCTTCTAAATATTTTGTGCATCACAGCCTGTCTCGCACACTTATCCTGCTGGGTATTCATTTATAATAAATCATCAAATTGTTGTTTCATACCTTTCCAAGTTAGATGCCCAGTGAAGCGAATAACTTGAATAACTTGTTGCAACTGCGGTGAACTGTAAAGGAACATTTCCATTAATCAGACTCACTGTCTCCAGAATTTACAATGAGGAGTAAATTCATCCACTGCTTTGAGAGCTCCAAGGCCCCACAAGATCATCACTACTTTAATTCACACGTTAGAATAAAACCAATTTTGATCACTGCTTGTCTGTAATATTGGGTGTCTGTAAAATTGAGTGAGAATGATAATCCTTAAAATAATCCCTCATTATGACAGTGACTTTGACGGGTAGCGCACATTAAATGAGAGGTTGTTGCCTGATGTCACAACAAGATTAAAGGGGTGATGTCGTTCGTATATGGATATTCAGGTGGTGGTGTCATCCATCTCCTTTACATGTAGTAATTGATATGAAAAGATCCTGTTTTAGATTGTTCTGTGTCTAAACTTTTTTATATGAATTTTACAGTCGTCTGTTTGATCCTGTTTAATGGTTCCTAGTGCATCAGATCGTTTCAGTGCATCTGACTGTGTACTGGCACAAAGGAATAACATCAAAAGACATGTTGGTTACACAGCTCTCTGCCGCTTCTTCTGATTATTTCAGTGATTTTTGTTTCCTGTTACACGATTTCCCAAAATGTCCCAAAGCCTTTTTTTTTTTTTAAATCATTTCCTTTGACAAGTTTCACCACCAACAAGAACCAACAAGTCTCACACAATTATTAAACTGTATTGTTGATCATGTCACGATGATTAAAGAACAGATAGTCACAACAGGTGGTCCGCAAATTCATGTAGCTTCTCTAAAGCCAAAAAGTTGAGAAACTACTGTCTTAAAACATAAGAGATCAGTGTGCTGTCTGTCAAATGTTGTTTCCTGCTTGACAAGCGAACACCTTTCCTATTGGCTTATTGGGTATTCAGTTTTCTGTCTGGGATTATGGGATACGTATGTAAAGATACACTAAAAGATGCCATTTTTGATGTGTTATCACAAGGCTCAGTTTGGTTACTGACTGCCGTGTGTACCGTCATTCATAAATTTCTTTATCATCTAATGTAGCAGCGCTGTGTTTTCTCTAGATAGACGAGGCTTGGGTTATGAGAAAGGCAGACTGATGTCAATATATTGCCGGTTGTCCTGCAGCTGTCACTATGATGAGGTGCAAAACTGACACTGCTGCTGTGATGATCTCATTGGTATGCCACGGTGGCAGTGGCCAGGCAGCTGCTTCAGATTCAGTACGGACAAAAGGCCCATCAGTTGAAAATAACACCAAGTTACACGAGCCTTTACCTTTTGATCCCCAAACACTGACCTTGACTCTCAACTGTTTGAAATGACCTCCGTCACTCCAGAGGTAAAACAAGGGGGGTGGTTGGGATCCCAGTTATTTTTTGCACTACGTGGTATGTTTCCACCATCAGCCCTGAAGCGGTGGAGTGCTATAGCACCTTTCAGCAGGTTTCTCCCTCCACAAGAGCTCACACCTGTCTCTTCCTGCCAGGAGCCCAGAAATAGTGCACTGCAGCACTGTGCTTCTTGGAGGGGCGGGCAGCCATGTGACCTCAGTAACTATAGTACCTATGGAGAAGCCTGTGTAAAAATAGCCAAACTAGTCATCTTCTCCTAGTGCTGGAGATCAGGCAGTGTGGTGGTGTGGTGGTGGAGGTGGGTTGGGAGGGGGGCTTCCCCTGAATTTCATTAATCTTGGAGTGGCTACAGTTATTTATCACGCAGGGTTACGTAAAAGAGAATCACATTATAGAATCACATCTCCCCCGAAGGTGTGGGTGCAGATGAAGGCGGTGCATCTCTGCGTTTTTTTTTTTTGTGGCAGTTATTTGTAATGGTCTAGTTAAAGAACAGGTCTCCCTTCTCCTGGGGATGCTGCTGATGCAGTGTTCAGCAGGAGCGGAGGAGGGTGGAGGGGATGTGGGCGGATGGGATTGAATTAAGGATGAAGAGATGAGGGAGGAGGAGAACCCGGAGGAGATCACGTTCTTGTGTCATTTCTGCTGCTAAGGATTGTTTTCCACCAGCCCAAACCTAAATTCTCAGCTTATTAGGCTGCTTATTTCACTTGAGATTACATAAGGGAAGATACTGTATGAGGTGTGTGTGTGTGTGTGTGTGTGTCATATCCAAACCCAATCCACCTCAGTTGTAGGGGGAAAAATCAATTGCTGAAAAGTTGGCATGGATTGGACGTGTAGGAGGTTATGACACTTCAAATCTCAATGAGGCAGTAATGTTGGATAACACAGACTGAGACTGTACTTGCTCTGCATATAAGATATTTGCCATTAAGTGCATTCAAGAGGTCTCTGGTAATTTCAATACATAAGCCGAGGTGCATCAGTTCATAAAGTGCAGCATATTTTTCGCTCTTGTTCATTAAATGTCCATTAATGGCAATTTAAATGCAATTTTCTGTGCTGCCAATAATTCCTTTCATGTGGAAAAGTGCTGAAATGCGATGTGATGCATATCGCCTGGTGTTAGTGCAGCATAAACCCAGCATCAGCATTGTTCTGGCAGCGTGACACACAGAAATATGACATATCATCAGTTACAACTTCGAAACGTTGACTGCATCATTCCCACGGTTGTTTGTTTCAAGGTCTTGACTGTACTTTTCTACAGCAGCTGCATTCTTGGACACTCTCCACAGAGCTGCAGAAGTTATTAAATGAATCTCTTTGGTACAGCAGATACGAGAGTCCCATTAAATCGACTAGATTCTTACACTTCCTGAAGGTAGAACTCCCTCGTGTCTAATAAAGATGGCTTGTCAGGATTGGGGAGGATTCAATCTCTGGGCTGGATGTAAGACGGAAGAAGTTCAGATGATCTTCTTTTGATGATTTTTGAAGAGCATGTTTAGATGGATATCAGTTGATGTCGTATGTTTTATCTTTTCTCCTCAGGTTGAACACGTATCTCTTGTCTCGTAACATGATATCTGACACAAGCTTTTTTTTTGGCCTTTCGTGTTTCATCGGGCTAACACAATAGTTTTGTGTACTTTTTGTTTTGCTGATTTGACGTGATTTAAAAAAAAAAGTCTTTGTCTAATACCTTTACATCTTTCAGCTGTCAAACTACGACAAAGACTCTGCGGTAAAGTATCAGGCGGAGGCATGGAAACTGTGCATTCAGCACACTGCGTTGCCCTGTGGAGGTCCGGCTCTTCTGATCAGCACTTTTATTATCCTCGCATTTAACATTCAAGAGGAAAAACAGATAATAATGAGCATATGTTTTATATTATCGTCATATTCAGGATTTAAGCTTCTTTTGTTTTTTGTTTGTTTCTTAATGTCCCAGTAATCTGCCATTTTCAGACTTCTGCCTTCAGCAGGCCTCACTTCTTAATCGCCAAATAACAGAAAACTCTTCTCATTTCTCTGGCTCACCTTGACCTGCTGCTCATACACGCATCGCATCATGTTGGACTGAAGCAACAAGCGTGATGAAATGCTTCCTCCTCCTGACACATCGTCATCATCATCCCGGCTGACACCAGATGATATGTCATTATGTTTAGGGCAGCTTAAAGATGTCACAGGAAAAGGTATAATGTAACTGCTCCATACCGACTTTGACAAATAGAGCTGTCATGAAACTCCAGCAGTTAGGATACAGATGTTTTCACTGGCCTCTGCAGTCTCCTTGTCTCTTTTATTCAGCCGCCGTAGACGACGACTGAGGAGGAACTAAGCCTCCGTGTCTGGCTGTCTGACCGAGGACATATTCTCATCCAGAATACTGATGGCGCATTATTTCTCGCAATGTTTCCCATAAGCGATCTCGAAGGCGTTCATTTTCATGTTAAATCCTCGATTTTAAAGCTTTGGTGAATTTTCAGGCCTGTGGGAATTCAGTGGTCTTAAATATTTGAATAGTATAGTTGATTCAGTTTTATTTTTTTAAGTCTTGTGTTTACCTCACTATGTTCTCCTTTGCACCCACACTCCAGCAGTGCACACCATGCTAATTATTAGTAACCACGTTACCACGCTTCCGGTCCTGCTGACTGCCACTTAACTTGAACTGTCGGAGCGTGGTTTAATTGCCAGTCACCTGTGGAACTAAATCTCCCAGAGCTATTTCACAGGCTGCGGATTTGAGATTTTCATCAGTCACAGATATGCTAGTTAAACGAACATAACAATTAATCCCACACTGAATCCAGAATCTGCGATGCATCACCATCCTGGAGCCATTATCTGCTGAAAAAACTGATTGCATAACTGTTTTCAGAAAGCCAGCGGCAGCGTATCAAAGGAGGAAAACTGAACCTTTTTCTCACAGTTTTTTTTTTTTTTTTTTTTTTTAATTCTGTGAACCTAAGGTTCTTGAACTGCATCAGCTTGATAGAAACTGGTATTTCTACTGACTTCTTTGTAAAAACAAAACAAAAAAAATGGTGTTGTCAACTTCATAACGAAGCTCCCAGCTTATTGTCTCAGCATGCATGGGCGGCACAGGAGCGGAGACAAAAGGCGTGGGAAATTACATGGGAGCTTGTGCTTAAATGTGTCGCTATTCTTGGCCCTCTTTTTGGAACAGCGTGGAATGAAAAAGCTTAAAGGGTAGTGAAAAGGAGAAGACTGCGCAGAATTAAATAATATACTGTAGATTTATTGCTTCCTCTTCGGAAATACAACAGTCTTGTGGTTTTTATGGGTAAACCACAGCAAGAACTGATTATAATGGCTTAGGTTATAAGCACCATCTCGAGAGCATCATTATAACCTAATGAAGAGGAGCGGGTGTATAAAACTCACAACTAATATAAAGTTAGCTTAGTAGCTTAAGTTATTTTACAATGTTGCCGCAAGGTGTCATCAGATTGTTGTCCACTGATGCCATGATTGGCAGTTCCATTTATTTTAACAGCAGCAGGAATAGATACAACTGAAATCCAGATGGTGCTGATCACAGATCTGTTGCTGTTCAAAGGCTGAGTAGATGATCCGGTGATCATTTGAAGGTTTCGTTTACCATTGGTACCGTTGGTAGGTTCTTTTTTTCTGTTACAAGGTGATGATCAAAAAATAAAAAATACTGATATTGCAGCTACTTGTACTTTAAAATAAAGTTTACATGATGAAATACCACATCAAAGCTGTTGCATAAATCTGAGTTTGAAGGCAAGTTTGAAAAGATGACACCAGAAGTAAGCGGGGGTTTGCAAACTAATGTGGAGAGGAGGAGGACTGGGAGCCACCAGCCCACACAAGCCTGCCTGTAAAAACTGTGCATCACTCCGCAGCTTCCTCCTACGTCCTCTCACCGGTCATTTTGTCATCTTCCTGAAACCAGTATGTTGCCTCCGTGTTTCCCTGCCCATTCCCAGCTATTGAAACACTCGCTGACCTTTTTTCTGATCATTTGTTCCACTCTCTCGAGCCAAGTCGGCAAACGTCACCCACGGTTGAGTTTCTTCAGCTGAGACATCAGATGAATAGTAACA
The DNA here is from genome assembly GCA_016801845.1 of Polydactylus sextarius. NCBI lineage: Eukaryota > Metazoa > Chordata > Actinopteri > Polynemidae > Polydactylus > Polydactylus sextarius. Next base: position 13,618,750 of record CM028916.1, on the reverse strand, counting down.
TATTTGGCCGGCGTGGATGGTTGTGACAGTTACAAAGAGGCAAAAAGTCAAGAAGTCAAGACTCCCACCCATTCATCCCACCCATGCATGTACAGCTGCAGGTACAAATAGACTTAACAACAACAAACTCTGATCCTTGGTAACTGAGGTTTCTAGTATTACTGCCTGTACAAGGAGAGGGAGGAAAATTAGAAGTGAGCCTATTAAATTAAACATTTTGATAAAGGGACTTCATGCTTGATATGCAGCTTAGGTTACACACTGAATACTCAAGTCACGTTCACCGGCTCTGCCATTCAATCTGACACGTTTCCCCCCATCTCTGTCGTTCTATCGTGCACACGCGCTCTACAAATGCACAAGCTCTCTCTCAAAACCTGGATTTTTAGAGACAGAAGCGTCTGGAATTTTTTCACAGCCTCCCACAGACGTCCTCGAACCTATCATTTTCTCTGCAGTGGAGCAATGGTGACGTATGCTCGTCGCTAGTGCAGCTGAATTTTAAAAAGCTTCTACACCCACGCTCAATACCACTACTGCAAGCCTAATTATCATAAACTTTCCTTTCTGTCTGTAGCCCATCTGTCTCTTTCTGTCTCATTCGTTTACAGACATTGATTCGGCGGTGATGTAGAGAGGGGAGGGTGAATCTTTTTTTTTTTTTTTTAAATTGGCAGGTCATTGTGTAATCGTCGCTGCTGTGTAATCACCTGCGTGTGGGGGAGTCAAAAGCACATGTTTTGCGTATTTCCACTATGTGTTTTTGGTGTAGTGCTACATGTGTTCCTGCATGCACAGGTGCATTTTCATAGTGTTGTTTTAATTACTGCTTGCAGTTATCACAGCCATTCCTCTGTGTGTATTTCCTAATCAACACATCAGATCAGATGTTTCAAGGGAATTCACTATTTGACAGACCTGTTTTTTTTTTATTATTATTATTATTATTTTATTTTCGGAGGGAGCCTCAGCAAGTGTTAATTGTGCCGCAGAGAGCTGAATAGTCACACCCAGGAAAACATCAGCGTTCCAGAGGAACTCACAATTAGCAGCAACAATTTATTCTCCCTTTCTGTTGAAAGAAATAGTGACAGATTTTTAATTTGATTTATTTTTGCCCTACTTTGGTTGCCAGTGAGGGAGGACCAAATGAAACATTATCATGCACCAAAATAACAATAACAGTTAAATATTATTATTAGTTACAGTATGCAAACAAATCTACACTCCCCATTATTGTAGACCTGATCAATTTATCTGTCACTTGTTAATCAAGTGACAGGTTGGTCTACAAAAAGGTTGGGAAAGTGTGACAAATGCCAATAACAATTTCCTAAAGCCCAGGTTGATGTCAATAAATTGCTTGTCTTGTCAGGCAGCAATTTAAACTTTCAAAAAAAAAAAAAAAAAACCGTACAGAAACGGATAATGGGGTTTTCTGACAATTGACTAATTAGGCCATTTTACACAGCCTGTTCAAGGCAGGAATGTAGCACCTCTGCTGCCAGCAGGTGGAAAGAACTATATGCCTGCCGGCAGCGGATGTAGCCTCGGAGCCAAATCGACGTCTGTCTAAAGGGGAAATCACAGACTGGAGTGGCATTATGTTGGCTTGTTCGGCTCAGTGTAAACAAACAAAGGCGGCATAATAAGGGTTCTTCTAAACAGCAAAAACAACAATATAGCACTAAATCCTCCTCAATGTAACATATATATAAAACACTTAACGTTTCTGAGAAGGTGAACTAAAAGAATAAAACAAAACTGAACTAGTTATCTCCGTCACATGCAAGACTATAAGACAATATAACAACCTATAACAGTTTTTTTTACTCCCAAAACTCAGATGCTTTGTAATTATTATGTATAATAAGATGTAAGCTACTGTATAATAATAGATTCCTGGCTGGCAGTCATCACCAGTCATAGTACTGCATCTGAATTTCTCAGAGCTACTGAAATAATTGGGGAGATTCTGACCTTAAATTACATTATAATACTTTTAATGCAATTAGAGCAGGAAAATTGTACCGATACAGACAGAGGCATGGACTGACCTAATTTTGATGCATGTCTAGTTAAAACCATCTCTTAATACTTTGATGAGCAACCAAGGAACTTCAACTCCCAGTCTTGTCATCCTCATCTTCAACAAAGTAACTGCACCATAGGAACATTAAAGGCTAATGTTTAATTTAAAACCTATTTCCATCTTTTTTTTGTTTGTTTTGTTTTGCTCCCAACCAGCTAAGATTAAAAAAATCCAGAAGATGGCATAAGAGCTGATTTTGGTATTATTAAAGTCCGCAGCAGTAATCTTGTACAGGGCCTGTATAAGATTGCTGAGGTTATCTCTCCAATCAAGGCCCCTGTTCTGCAAGATGTGGATAATATCTGCTACTTTTTCCTCCATCTTGGCTTCCTTGTGCAAAAAAAAAAGCTGCCTTACATTCACATGTTCACATTTTAAGAGTCTAATTTTAAGAGCATGACATCAATTACCTTTTGAAAAGTCATGAACATTTTTGTTCTCATTAAACCTCGTGAGTCACCGCAGCAAGCTTTGACACTGATTTGTCAGACGAGGCTCTCGACGGACACCTCTGAATAATGCAGATGACACATGTGTGTCTGTGCTTTCAGAGAGTAGATAACATCAGAGATTTAGTCTAGCTGCACCACGATACTGGAGGATGCTGGATGCTTGTCAGGTTGTGAATGAGATCATCAACACCTCATTGGAAGGAAAAAAAATTAGGCAAAGTTTGATTACCACCACCTACCTACCTTCTTTGTCTTCCTGTCACCATGTTTGCCGGAGGAAACGAGCTATCTTCATGTAACGGCGCACATATGTGTACGGTTGTCTTCCTCACTGAGTCATGTCCTATTACTGACAAGGGGTTAGTAAGCCTTACTCATATAGCTCGGATGCATCATGCTGTCTGCTAGACGACACCGAGGGTTTGTCGGACATAGCGTCTGTGTCCTGATATAAACACACCAGTGCTGCCCAGTGAAACCATTCCCGACCGTGAAAATGAAATCTCAAATCAGGACGCACTACTTCAGAGACATGTCTGCCCCCCTCTGGAATTGATGAGTGTACCGTGTCACATGATCTCCACTGAAAATGCAAATACTGTCCAACAACATAGGCTGTAATTGAATTTGGTAAAGAAGATGAGGCAAAAAATACTTACAACTAATTAGGCATTGTAATGAGTTCTTTATTTCCCCAATAAAACTATAAGGACATCTGATCTGAATTAAATTTGAGCGTTATTTCAATTGTTAAACACAAAAACACAAAAACACAAGTCCCCTCTTGTATTTTCATTTACGTTGGATGTATGTGCTGATTTTCAGTATGTTTTTGTGACAACGACATAGACGATGTGAGAGATGTCAAGAGATGTGTTTAAAAAAATATCAGCAAAAATCTCTGTTAGTGAAGATTTTGACTGTAGCCTAAGGCAAGTAAAGGACAAAGTCAGGTCACAGCCATGTTGGCAAAATAACAACAGTACGCCCGCGTTTGTTGCTGTGACGCATACAGATGAGATTAATGGCCAGCACACACAGTGTGACACCGACTCACAATCAGGCAGATGTGTACACACACGCAGATACGGGGGTGGAGGCGGAGGGTAATTCAGGAATCTCAAAACATGCTAATCCAGTTTTTCTGAAAAACCCTCCCAGCTGCCATCAAGATACGGTTACAAGAGGGAGAAGCATTTAGCTGTGGGACACAGAAAGAGAGAGGGGCCAAACAAGAGAAGCTCTGTTACCTGGTCAGCACTTTGAAATCCCAGGATTTACCTCGGCTGCAGCGCGGGTTTTTTTCTGGACCAAACTGCAACAAAGACAACAGGACAGTGGATTAACTTTAATCCTATCAGTGTTTCTATGCAGGACCCTGCTAACCAACACCTGCATTACGAATTACCAGGAGGAAACGACTCCAAGTGAACCATGACACATGGCCTCTGTGGGCCACTTCCTGAGACTGGCCAGTAACCCGGTCAGGCTTCTGCTGGTAACCACATTATCAGGTCCGTATGGCAGGCACATCATGGCCACAGCATGATGCCGCAGCCAAAAGAGAGCTATTTTTTTCAAAGCCATGCTGGACAAAAGTAACAAAGAACTAACGTACTGGAGTTGAGGTGATTTTGCAAAACAATGCCTGAAAGAAGACAAAACCCAGGAAGACAGGACACGGAAAAGATAACTCGTAATTTGGACTGATGTTTCTGGCTGTTTCAGGCATATGATATTTCAGGCAACCTGAGTTTTCCTTTTTCAATGGTTATTCTGTGAGTCATGAAGGTGAAGTCCCATTGAGGTCAAAGGTAGATTATGTTGCTGTGCTTTGGGGGTCGTAGACGTGACCAACATGAGATCCACTTGAGCGAAGAGGACTGTTTGCTTGAAGATGATCCCCAGATCATTCCAAACCCCTGCTACGTAGACCAAGGTAAATGCCAGGACAGCCACCTTTGACAGCTTAACACAGGACCTATAACTTCACTTTCATTTTGTCATTTTACTTTTGGCATTCAGTGTTCTTTCTGTCTGATAAGGGATCAAGATTTCACCCCTAGGTGTGGTTACATTACACGGTCAAAGGTAAAGTTGTAGGTTTCCTGTAACAATACCTTAAATATTTTCATTCATTCACTTGCCTGTTGATAAGATCACAAAAAAGTACTGAAGATATGAAAATGGCAAAGGCTTTTTTTTCTGCCTTTTTATATATGTGTGTGTGTGTGTGTCTGTGCGTGTGTTTCAATACATTACTAGTAAGAATCAGATTTAGTCACAGAGCTGCTGTGATGCTCAGCCTATGATTTACAATTTCATGGTTGTACTTTATTTCCCATAGTGATGCAGTCATGCTGATACTGGATTTGCCACACTGTAGACAGTCACTGTTGCCATTTTGGTTTAGATTTTCTCTTCCAAAAAGAAAAAAAAAAACTCTCATAAGCAGTAATACTAAATTCTTATCATGCACCTGTTTCTGGGTTGATATTGTATTGTAAGACATGTTGTAGGATGAAGTTTCAGAGGAAAACCAAAATATAGAGGTAGTTGTTCTGACTGTGATTTTAGGGAAATTACACTAGTGTTCTTGTAAGCAACATTGGTATTATTGTGCCCTCAGGAGGAAAAAAAAATCCACATTTCTTTTCTCTTTTTGACCACAAAGGGGCAGTGTTCCAACTCTAACAACACATTAACTAGAGTGCTGCAGAGGCAAGCAGGTAAAATCTGGCTTGATTCAGATAGTGCTCTCTCTCTCTCTCTCTCTCTCTCTTTCTTTCTCTCTCTCTATGCTACACGGTTTCTTTTCATTTCACTAATACATGCTAAAGAGGAGATGGAGCAGAAACATATAAAAGCTGTTTGGTCTTTTTTATTCTTCTTAACATGTCATCTGATTAGAGTTCAAGTTTTTTTTTTTTTTTTTACTCTGTGGCTTTAATGAAGTTAGATGCTGAACAGCCAGAGCAATAAATATGTAATTATGTCAGGATGTTGTTTTAATTAATGTCCAATGTGCTATTTTCTTCCACAGTAACTACCAGTGCTTACAATTTCCTCACCATAAATAGCTGTCAGCCATTCTTGGAATTAAGATTACCCTCTCCCACAGTGTGTAGGCTGTGTAGTGGGAGCAACTGGAAGCGTGGTTTTGTGGATACACTCCATGTTACTAACACAGGTTACATTTGTAGTCGTGCTCTCCTAGGTCCTGTGATGAGTCAAATGTTTCCCCTATCAAAGATATGACCAAAACGTGTTCAACCTAAGCAGCCTAGCTATAATAGATGTTAGAATTTAATACAGTCTAGTGCTCACAGTAATATGAATCAATGAACAAAACATGTGATGATTGCTCTGTTCGCTATTCTTCCATAAACATGGTAAAGTATCCCCCTGTTGTTTTTTGTCATGGGTCAGGCAAACACAAAGTGTCCATTCATGACTGTTTGTTATGGATTGCAGTCTTTGCTGATTACAGCAGTGTGTAATCAGCTCCGTCTTTTCTCAATATCATGTTCACTTTTGCTCTTTTATGCCTATGGGAGCTACTAGGAACTCAGGAGAAATCAGCAGGGCGTGTTTAATGCCCGTGGGATCCACTCCTTGTTTTCCATGTATCCGGGGGGGTTGGAAGGCAGCTGAAAGTTCAAACACAGACACACTCCCTCATGCTCTGCATGGAAAGAGCTCAGAGATTAAGGGGTTTGTCTGCACCGCCAACAACAAGGATTGCTCACAGTTCGTAACTTGCCAAAGAGGAAGGATGATTCAGTTTTTTTAAGTTGCAACTTTTTGCAGCTATTACAGACTTGACTTGCAAAACAAGTAGTGGATAACCAGTTTTTATTTTTGTTCATCTGCTTGTGCAGGACAGGTAGAACAAAGTGTGGGGAGAAAGCAGCTATGTGAGTCTGCTGACTAAAGGAGCCAGAGGATGCAGGTGGCAGCGAGGCTTTGCTTTAACTTGTTTGAAGTTTTTTTTCTCATGTCAAAGGTGAAGGATTATGCCTGGCATAGGAATTTAGTCTTCAAATGAATGACTTTAAAAGCTGAATGTGAGCGACTCCTGGGCAGGATGTGAACATTTGCCCATGCTGCATACTTGTATTAGTGTGTAAATGATGTGTGAATCAGGTTGAGTGGACTGCCATGCTATTCCTCAGCAGTGGGGCGGTGGATACGACCCCAAAGACTACAGCAATCAACCAACTGCAGCAGGGAAAAACTGTTTACCACATCTCTGTAATTCTGAACGAAACACTGGGTGATGCACCGGTGTCTGTGCTGGGGATGGGCCAGGTCACCCACACCCCGGTGGAAAACTGCCAGCCAAGAAGAGAGATAATTAGAGTAATGCCAATGGAGAACAGCCCAAGACTGGGCAGGGCACGGCAGGAGCTCAACAGGTGGCCCTCCCTGAGCCGCACAGGTAGAGCTGGGAGGCAAAGAGAGGAGGTGGTGGTTGAGGAGAATGAGGAGGAGTTGGAGGAGGTGGAGGGAAAAATGAAGACTGACAGGTTTTTGAAACAGCCCTCCAAGAACTCAGGTAACTCCTCACAACGAGGCAGAGACGTGGCAGAGTTAGCTGCTTGGACGGACACCCGCGATCAACACGTTCGGAGTTCAACGTTACCCTCTGTTACCGTCAACGCTAAAGGACTTGTCTTCGGGGAACATGGGAGTATTACAGGACACCGTTCTCTGCCTCGGGGCGTGTTATTAAGGCTGCGTCAGGATGAAACCTCACTTGGCAGAAGGACGGTGAGCATGTATGGCGACCCACTCAAGCAGCAAAGTGATTCTCAACCTGTAGTAGAAAGACCACTGCGGAGGCCCAGGAGTGTTTGTATGCTGGCAGGCCCAGGACCAATCCTGTCTGAGCTCCGGACTCAGCAAACCTTGAAGAAGGCTGGTGTTTTAGAAAACAACCAGCAGTACTGGAACAGGAAGGCTGAGTTGAGGGCAGTAGATGGCCTCAATCCTGTTGTGGTTCAGCGGCCTTCAGTTTCCTCAGAGGTGACCCCCAGGGTCCGTCAGAAGAGCTGGAGGCCCAGGCCTGTGAGTATGACAGTACTGGAGCTAAGAAAGAGGGGCTCTGATGATGAAATAGATGGCCAGAGGAGCTGCAACCACACAGGCAGTGATGGAGGGGGATTTCTCAAAGGGGGTTTTCGGTGGAGACTGTTTGGCAAAGTGCCTCAAGATAAAAGCAAGGAAAAAGAAAGTGACAAAGATTCCAAGTCTTCTCCCAAATTCAACAAATCTGATGCTCCAAAAAGTACACTAAGCACTTTAAGACGGAGCCTCAGTCTGCGCATCAGGAGGTCTCGGCCACGGGACAAAGTTACTTTGGGTCCTGAGGGAGAGTTAAAGGAGTGTGTTCGGACTAAAACCTCTGAGGATACAACAATGTCTCCACGGCCTTTCTCCTACCTCACAGGGAGAGTGCTTCCAACATCTAGTGAGCAAATAGAGGATGGGAGCATGCAGTACATTCAGTATCACAGCATGGGAAAGGTCAAGGTAATGGAGGTACCCCTCTGTCCAGCAAAACTGTCTTCAAAACCAGTTCAAGAAGAGCCAAGCATATGGCAGCTTATAGCCAATCGTTTCAGGAGGAAAGAACAGCCATACAGTGGCACATGTGAATCCCAGCTGTCCCAGAGCAAAGACAACAGCCAATATCCCCTGGCTGGGAAATGTAAGTCTGAGCCAGTCTCCATAGAGACTCTGGCTGGCATTGACTCCCACAAAGGTCAAGGTAAGACCTGCAAGATTGCTGAATTTATTTCTCAGCTCAAGTTCTCCATTTTAGCCCCTCTTTCACTCACAGAAAGTTACAGCCCAAGAGAACCGCAGAAGGGTGCTTTTTTTTGGGAAAGCAAATGAAAAACACATGGGGAATTGTGAGTTTGGATGGCATTCAAAATCTGGTTCCAGAGTCCTTTTGGAATTTCTATTTTGGGTACTGGATTTCTCCATAGTTTTTTGTGTGTGAACCTCCTGTTTGTGTACACTTATACAGCAATTACTTTGCTTTGCATACAATTTGTGAAGTCGAGTAAATGAGAAGGTGAGTATAGTAAACTTAAGAATCACCAGCGACTGATAAGAACACATTATAATAGTTTGTTTTTCAGTGGTGCAACTGTGGTATAACAAAGCTCCCAGCGCTGTCTCTGTGTCACCCAGACACAGGACATGGGAGTCTTGATAATGTGGTTTGTTGGCCTCACAGAGACACAGCTTAAAGCAGTAGCATTAAAGCAGTTAGTGGCTGTAATGGGGATGCGTTTGGCAGCCTAGCAGGGCTAAATTAAGAGGGCTTACATGCTGTAATGATGGGGAGAGGAGAAGACGACTTAAGCACTGTGTTTAAAGGTTAACTCTGACAGTGGAGTGTATTTGTCCAGTTGCTTGGAGGAGCAGGGAGAGAGAGGCAAATATTTGTAACTCTCTGAATTAATAGCTGTGATTTGCTACGTTTTTTTGCGCCAAGCCCCAATTGCACCCTTCGACGCAAAGACCTAATTGGTCGTCTGTGACAGCTTAATGACTTCTTCAAGTGTCAGGTCACACATGCTGTATTCATTCTCATCAAGTCAACCTTTGACCATAGATGCAGATTATGTCATTCTCAAGTAAACAAAGCTGGTAAAACAGTCTTGAGGTCACACTTGTTGATCTCCTGGTTTATTTGTATCTCAGCATAACATGTTACCATGGATACCTGTCCCTTTGTTTTGGAGTGTCAAGACATATTGGTCCATTTATTCCACAGAACAGTCAGGCATTAGGAATGTAGGTGTGCCGATCAGCCTGAGTAAAGTGAAGTGTTCAATGCCCTGGGCGGGACTCGGTGCTTGTTGCTACCTGCTTAAGTGTTTGCTCCTAAATTAAATCCAGCGTGTGTGTGCACACACTCAGTTTAAGAGCGCCCTTCCGATAACTGTGTTAGTGATTTTTGGGGGAGGGGAGGTAATGGGGGTTAGGGATTTGAGGTGTGCAGACCATGTGCCCACCCCCACCTGGAGATGAACAAAGCCACTCTGTCAAGCTCTAGGATGCATGAGTGATCAGTGAACCGTATTCTGAAATGGAGGCTCTCTAGGGGTCTTTGAGTTGGAAGAAGGTTTGCTGGTCATGGGACAAAGGTGACTGTAGATAGAAATCTGTTATAAGCCTCATTAGAGGGTGTCAACAAGATACAGCAGTCAGAAAAATGCTCTCTGATGCAGATTTAATCTGACTTGTCTAAACTCGCCATTGTGACGATTTGAAGAAAATCCCCTGTGTGTGTGATCCATTCTCCTTTATCTTGCATCAGATTAGAAAATGTATTCATGAAGGTGAAATTCCCTTTGCTTTTATTGTTGTCGTGTCTAACTTGATACCATTTCCTGAGAAATTCTTCCAACATTATTTTCTCTATCAGCTCTACTTTGCAGTTGGATTTTGTTCTGTCTACTTCAATATCTGCAGGTTGAAAACAAAACAAATTTTAAGAGATGCTTTTGTTCGTGTCATTCATCCCCACAGGGGTGGGTGAGCCAAACTCCCAACAGGTAATTATGTTAAGACAAACCAACACTTTAAAAGAATCTGGACTGACACTAACACTGATGATGTCCTCTCACCTCCTGCAAGAGATGTGAGGAGACAGTGATGTACTGGAAAATCACTACATGATACACAGTCTGGGCTTGAGCAAAGGGAAAGCTGTCAATATATTTACTTTGTATTTGAGCATCTGCCACTGAAAATCTCTTCTCTGGTACATTTTGTTCAGGATTGCAGTTCAGAGGGTGAACAGCATCGTGCTGTTCTTCAGTCTCCTAACTGGTGAATTTGTTGAAAGGTTGAGTACAGGTCTGCAGTTTGGAGGTCTTCCATTGTTGTGTATGTGTTTTCTCTTCGTAAGTCAGTGGTTGATTGTTTTTCGTTAGTTTGATCTCTTGAACTATTTTGTGCAGCTGAAAAGATAAAGATAAATCTGTCTTGTTCCTCTCAAGTTGAGTCAATCAGCCTGGGCTTTGTACTGCAAGACTTCTTGAAAAACCCAATTTGCAAAGCTTGCGTTAAATGAGAATCCTTCCTGGACCAGGATGCTCCAGTTATTCGCGGGAAATGATCAATGCTTGGCTGCAGACGACACAAGTGTTTAAAAGGCTATCCAGACCACATTAGACTGGCATGGCTAAAACATATTTTTTCTTGTGTCCCGCTTACCTCCTGTGATAAAATTTACTTGTATTGGATTTTGGGGGCTTAGTAGAACAGAAATACAAGTTCTGTTTGTGTTGTTTGCTGTGTATAATACTTTGTAGAGCAGCACACAATAGAAAGATGCCATGTCGTTAAGACGTGCATGATAAAAGTGGAATGTCGGTTGGTTGTGAGGTTGGGAGATCAGGGAAGAAGGATTACTAATTGCTAGCTAAATTCACACTCTGTAATTTATGATGGTGGGAAAGTATGGATGGAAAGTCAGTGAGAGCTCAAGTGGAAGTTTAGACCTCATGGTTGTCCTCTCTCATTCCAAAAACCGCTTCAGATTTACTGCACGTAAAAATACATGTATGCACATGCACCCGCACTCAAATAACCAAATGCACAAGGTTTCTGCTCACATTGCATTTCTCATGAAATGGAATAAGTGATGAGGATGGAGAGGGAGGGTGGAGGGGGTTGTCCTGTGTTTCGCTACCCCCAGACTGAATGGGTCATTTTTATCTGAGCAGACATGAGCAGTGAAGTGAAAAACCCGACAAACAAGCTGGCAACACAGTTTTCCCCTCACATAGACAAAGACACTGGTGTCCTCAGTGGGCATCACAAACGCTGGGGCGCTCTGTTTCCATAAGCATTGTGGGACACAGTAAAGTGGGGATGCTCATATTTAAAGAGTGATGTAACACAGAGCACATGGATTCAATTTGGGTTTGTGTTTTTTTAAGCAGGCCACCAAACTGGTTGTACAGTATCTGCTCCAAAGATGGCAAAAAGCTGGCCCCTTTCCTATGTTACAGTTTATTAGTGTTTTGTTTGTGAGAGGGAACACACAATGATGATTTCCTAAATAGATTTTAGAGTTGAAATTCCCAATTTCCTCTTCCTGTTTTCTGTGCTTTTATATCTTTTAAAGCTTAAGTTGTGTTCTTATGGCCAGTAATAAGGGAATATGCTGTTCCACAGAAGAAGCAATTGTCAGAAGGCAAAAAGTCACATCACTGTGTTAGCATGTGATTTCCTGCATAGTTGTCTATGGATTGGCCTTTGTTCGAATGTGTCTGTGGTTGAAAGGCTGTTTATGTGAACTGGATAAATGTGAGGGAGATATCTGTGCATCTGGTTGCATTTTTACTTTTTGTTTCTTTTTTATTTCTGTTCATTGATTCTGTGTTAATGTTAAGTTAGCACAATACCAGGTAAAAGACCACATCCTGTTAACATCATGTAAAACTCTGGGTCCTGTTAACAATATGTAAAACCAAAATACATTATAAGTATAGGATATAATAGAATAGAAAGTATAGATACAAAGGTAAATAACGAGTGTACAAAATAACAGCAATAACAGTAGCCTTATCTCAATGATCTGTGACATGCACCTTGTTTCCTGGACTTTAAAAACCCAATGTGATTGGTGTCTCAATCATGTCCCGACACGTCGAACCCACAATGAGAGGCCTTAACGTGAGGCGTGCACTTACTATGCTCCTCCACACAATGCTTGGTGAAAGGCCCCTCTGTTTTGGATTCTCTCCTGTGCCACAACAAGTGAGACATCCAGAGAGCACAAGGCTCTTTGTAAATGCAGGTCAGAAATAGGTAAACATTTTTAGCGGAGGGCTTTTCATTCTAATTGTAGTAGGTAAAGGAATTTTTGGCTCAAACTGAGCTGAGCTATGAATCACACATGCTTTTAGTATACATTATGAAGAGAAAATGGAAACATGTCTTATGGGCACAGTGGTTACATTATTGTTTATGCTGTCATCCTTTTCATGTTAGCATCGCCCGGGGCACAAAGGGAAATCACTATTGCAGCAACAAACAGGCTTTCAGTAATGACGGCTCCCTTTTTGGTGCATGAACACTTTAATTGTTGTGGTGTAGACAGGGGGTGGAGGAGGGTGGTGGGGATACTGCACCGTCTACACTCCTGTATTAGAGATTGTATCTTCTACTTGGGGGGTTCAGATGGTGAGAAAGCTGAACAGGAAGGTGGCTTTGTTTTTTTTCAATAGTTGTTACTGACGCATTAACTGTGTACTCCATCCCTGCAGGAGACTGGCACAGCTTGTGGAGTTGTCATTTGTTTTTTTTTTGTCTTTTTAATTTGACTTCTCTGTGTTTGTATTGTTCTTTGTAGTGCTCTTTCCGACTGCCTACCGCCCTTTTTTTTTTTTTTAAAACATTATTATCTAGAGTCACCAAATGTCACTGGAAAAACCGAACAAGTTTAATCAAGCCTGTTAATAGCTGTCTTTTAAAATGGATTAGCTAAATCCCTCTCAGAAATTGTGTGTGTTGTTCAACTGTGTTGAAACGCTGCATTGCCTAGGTTGAAGATAGGTTCAACTTGGCATAGGTGTTTCGCAATCCCTTCCTGTCAATTCAATGTTTTTATAACTTATAACACAGAGACAAAACTAAGCCTAAATTAATTAATCAGGGAGAGAGAGATGTTGACAGTTCATGTCTTTGTTGTCATTTGCAAATGATTTCAAAAATTATCATTAGATTGATTAAAAATCCATACCCACAGATATTCAGTTGATAAGTCTAGTATTAATAAAAATGACTGAAATTGATCAGCCAATTATTAAAATAGCTGCATATCAATTCAGCTATCGATCAGCTAATTGACTAATCATTGCTTCTCTAATGGGTTTAACTGGAAAAATAACTTATCATGGGAAATGACACCAGCACTAAAGGTCAAGTTATGCCACATTGAATGACTCAGTATATCTCCTTAACTATTTTACCCTTTGACTTCACGGAGCCTGATACGGCACGGACTTCAGTCCTCAAAAGTATGACACAATCATTAACCTATATTTGTGTGCAGGAAATAAAAAACAAGGAGATGAATAATGAGGGTGAAATGACATATGGTCAATGACCCTGTAGGTTTAAATGTACTAAACACCTGAGCAGACTGTAGATAGACTCTCATATCTACGTCATATCTATTTGACAGCTGAACAATCCATTATAAAACTACAGGTGTAGTCTATAAACTTCAGCTGTAAAGTCACTTTGCCAACATCTAGTGGGAAATACTGTTAATGTCATATCACCTGTGCCTTTCAGTGCTGCTCATTTTCATTTCCATTTTTGTCTTCTTTTTTTTTTTTTTTAGACTCTTTCGTCAACAGCCAGGAATGGACATTGAGTCGGTCAGTGCCAGAGCTGAAAGTGGTGAGTAACTTTTTTTTTTTTAATTCTTCCGACAGCCACTCTGTCAATTCGCCCTCGGAGATTTCTTTCTTATTTCTTATAGATTTAAATCAGTGGGAATGCGCGTTCTGTCTGTTTAATAATGGTTTTGCATTTTACATGAGAGAGATCAGATGAAGAATTGGCTGGACTTTTTTTCCCCCCCGGATTGTAGTGGGTGATTTTTAATGAGATGCGTTGGCATGGAAATGCCAGGCTGGTTTACAGCAGGACCAGAAGATGAGTGACAGTTCTGGGCTAGACTAGTGACGCGTCCTGGGTCTGATCCCACCTGCCAGTGAAGCACAAACAGAGCTGCTGCCAAATGCACAGCTAACATCCTCACAACTTAACGTTTTCCACCTTATAAAGGAACGCAGCCTTGAAAAACTGCACTCCAACATGTTAGGTGAATTTATTCCTGTAGCACCTGGAATAAAGGAGGGGAGTTCACTAGGAGCTCAAAGACAAACTTTCTTTTTCTTTTTTCTTTTTTTTCCAAGCGCTTCAAATGTGTCTGCTTCCTTTTTATATTTCTTAGGTGTTAATTGGCAGCTTCTACACAGGGGTTTGTTAAATGAAAACTAGAAAGACTGAAATGACTGTTGTAAAATAGCAATAATTCCTTTGACGACTTTCAAAGAGATGCGGTGCTGTGACAGGGTCCCGCCAAAAAAGAAGCTGGTAAAATGCCTGAGAGGCTTTTTAATATTATGGTGTCAGCTTCATGTCACTGAAATAATGATCTGAACTGAGGTCAAAACATTTCCGGCAGATGAGTTGAAATGATGGCTCTAATCACGTCAACAAAATGTAGTTTTCGTGCATCCTGACAGTTGTTACACGTTATTTTGTTGCCTTCTTTTGAAAATCCACACATTTTTAATATTGCCAGATCTGAAGATCAGGGCTTAAATCCTACAAAGAATTTGGAATAGTGCTGATACGGCAGTTTGGTTTCATGAAGCCTATATAGCAGCAGGTCACAAAGCGGAGCAGTTAAAACAGCGGGAACATTGGGTCGATTTTTTTTTTTTTTTTTTTTTGTTGACTCACAGTTTTTACCGCACACAGCCAACTTTTTTTCAACTTTTTCATAGTTTATTCTGCTGGGGTACCTTGTGATATATATGCCTCAATTATAGAGAGGGTAGGCCTGAAAAGACCTTAAACAGATCCTTTCCCATGCGCCTCAAACGTCCCTATAATTAGAACCATACCTGGCTTTAACACCCACCGAGGATCTGAAGAAGAAGAGGGCGATGGTGGGTAATGGAGGAGGAGGAGAGTGAAGAGATGAGGCATGTTGCAGCCTTTGTTCTTTCCCAGACATGCTGGCATCATCATCCCACCCTCCGCCATGCATTACCCTGAAGGCGCTGTCGTTTGTAGGTCTGGTCTCCTAGGGGAGAGGAAGCAGGGGAAAGACTGCAACCAACCAAACCAATGTGTGCTCGAGGACTTTCCTCATAATGTCTCAAACTCACACAAGCTGTGTAAAGACGGAGCGGCTCCTTTTTATGGTTTTGCTCTTTAATGACAAACCAAAAGTACTTTCCATTACTGGCCACCATTTTGTAAGCTTAACACGAGGTTTTAGTCTGATCTGATACTGTGTTTTTGAGGCAGATACTATAATCTGCATATATTTGAGAATTAATTTTTTTTTACACGTTTACACATAAACATTTCTGAATTAAATGTGGTTATTAAAGTGTTGTGACCAGGATTTACACTGAGCATAAACTGCTAATCTATCAGCCTTTGATTTGTCAAAAACTTGTGCACCTGACATGTAATAATACCACACACATGGTCATAATGAAATGATTTAATTTCTGCTAATATACAGCTTTACACAGTGTTTTTTGTTGCCTTAAAAAAAGAAAAAAATCACAATGAATCACAATTTATAAAAAAAAGAAAAAAGAGAGATCAAACATCTGTAACCATGACTACAGTTGATCTTAAAGGCTCAGTTGGAAAGGGCAGCGTGACCCAAAAATAACAAAAACTTTGCACTTGTTTACATTTTGTAGCTTTACTCAGTGGATGGATTCAAGCAAGTTTGAAAGCTTCAGAAACACTTTGTACCATCATTGTGATGTTTTTTTCTTTTTATGTCCATGCACTCTTGTGAATCTTTTCTGTCAGTAATAATCACAGTGTTTTGCTATTTGGGTCTTGCAGGGCATTGTGGGAAATCTGTCCAGCGGGAAGTCTGCTCTGGTGCACCGGTACTTGACAGGCACATATGTGCAGGAGGAGTCTCCTGAAGGTAAGAGTCTGTTAAGATGTGTTGGTCAAAAGGTGATTATAAAAATGTCAGATACTCCAGAGAGACACAAAGGTGCAGAATAGTGCAGCATGTCTTCTGCAGCTCCTATAGCCTCAAGGTCACATGGCTGATTTGCCTCACAGCTTGTTACATGATACGCATTGTTGCTGATGAGTGAAAATCTTTTCATTAGCGTTATGATGATGCTTCTCAGAAGAAGTCAAAGTCAACACAGGAAGCTGCTGGCTGCTAAATAATTTCTCACAAGAAGAAAGACAAGCTTGTTGTTACTTTCTACAGAAGGTTATCCATGTTAGGATGGGTGTATAAGGACAATTACAGGAAGTGCTACTTAGTGTTTTTGGATTATATCAGGCTTATGAATGCTAGAGTTAATATTTAGTTTGGTTCCTCTGCTAAAACTAGAGAGATAATGACAAAGTATAGCACCTCCAGAACAATAGATCCATGAAGAGCAGTCATTATTAAAATATGAAGGTAAAACTAAACCCCATCATTTCACTGGCTCTGTAAATGAACGTTTTTATCACAGTCATAAACCTTTTTACGTCCTGGATGTCCTGTTGGAGAATGAACCAGTTAGACATGTTTCATGTATCTGGAATGGGACCCCTTGCTGGTTTAATTCACATCCCTTAGATTTCAATATGATATTCTTCAATTAATACACTAAATCATCATGATGGTATGTAAGCCCTCTTCTCACAACCCCTCAAACATGCTGGAAAACTCAAGAGTTAAGTGCAAAGTTTCATTTTAGTGTAATTATAGTGAAGATGAGACATGAGGCGGATAATTAGTTTTTGGCATTTTGCTGCAGCATGAGGGGTGGGGGTGGGGGGGGAGAAATCCTCATAGCTTAATTAGACTTTGAGAAATCAATGGTGAAAATGTGGAAAGAAAAAAAGAAAAAAAATGGTTAAGTTTTGTTTCTGTAATCAAGGAAACATGTCAGCTCAGATACATGCGTGTGTCCCTTTTTTCGCATCACTGCTTGTTGCTGTGATACAACATCCCTGTCTTAACCATTAGCAGCTGATCAGCGGCTCGTTCTGTCTTTTTTTTTTTTTTTTTCTTTTACACTGGTTCATCAACAGATCGGGTATTTATGTTGTAGAAACGCTGCCCGGAAGAGGAAGGTTCGACTGTGCCTGTTTTCTTTCAGTGTTTTTGTTTCTGGGTTTTTTTTTTTTTTGCTATGATATCTGAAAAAAGGTACTGGGGTGTGTTGCTATGGCAACACCAGATGGAGCTCCGTTGGATTGTGGCTCTGTGTCAAGGTCTGAGCCTCCTTGTAAGCAGAGTATGCTTACTGCGTGTCAACCATGCCTACCAACTTACCCTCTCTCTGTAGGCTGTCTGCAGGGGTTATTAGTCACCTCTTTTCATGTGAGGGTGAAAAACACATTGAGATAATTCATAATTACTTTCCATCGTGTCGCAGCAAGACAAGAGTGTGGCTTTCTTTTTTTTTTCTCTTGTGCATTGTGTTTGCTCGGCTCTAAATAAAGATGCCAGCATCCTTGATGATTATGTAACTGAAATGTTTACTTCAAATTCCGTACGTGTTTTCACTGCAGCCGTATGCTTTCATTACAGAAACAGGTTTCTGTGAGACTTTCCCTAATCTGTCCTGGCGTATGTATGTGCTGCAAGCTTTCGTGCAAACTCCGTATTTTGATAAATCTTTGTTTCTTTCTGTGTCGTTCAGATTCAGTCTTTCTCGCTGTGTAATGAGATCCTCGTCTTTTTTTTTTTAAAGCAGGATTCGGAGACGTACAGACACATAGTTCCTCAGTCCTTTGTCTGAATCTTTATAGCTCTGAGAGTTAAGAAAAAAAAAAAAAAAAGCTGGCTGGTGGCACATGAATCTCCCTCTCTCCCTCTGTTACGCGACCAGCATCCAACAGGGTTTGAGAGCCTGTGCAAAAGGCTGGGAGAGTCCCCTCTTTGCCAAGCTGACTAAAGAGGACTTAACAGGGTGGAAGTGTGGCTCAAGTGGATATTGCTTGCTGAGACAAGAATATTTTCCACCTATTAAAAATTACATGGCCTAACTACTACTGTATGGTCCCCTTCAGCTCTTCTGTGATGTGAGATCTGTAGCTCTTAATATGCTGGTTAAACAGCGTGACCCCTGACACGTTATCTCATCATATGAGGATCTCTGCTTATGAAATTCCGGGAAAAACGTCTTCCACTATAATTTGTTAATGCATTTGATGATCATTCTGAAGCTTTTTTTTTTTTTTTTTTTTTGCTTTATTCAATTTTGCCAAATTGCTTTACGGCATATTTTATTTCATATTCATAAGGTGCTCTTTTCGCTACCAGGAACATCTCTAGCCTTACACCTTTCTAATTTGAATGTTTTTTAATCTCCGAAGGATCACAAACCTTTCAAATGATATGCAAAATCTAATTTATTGCGTAGTTTCCCCATTGGTTTCTTTTTTATCTGCACCCAGCTTCGCTAGCGGCAAGGAGTATGCATTTGTATTAGAAAAGAAATAAAAAGAACTCAAGACTGCATGACATTTATTCCCCTTCTGTTAGCTCCATACTACTATTCTGTGGACATGATGTCACCTGAGGCACACCAGTTCTGAATACATTTTTTTTTTTACCTCTGATTTTATCTCCCATTGTCGCCTTCCCTCTCTGTTACTCTCTGAGTTAGACATAATCCAATAGCCTTATCATTTCATAGCAAAGTGTAATGAGTTATGTTGTTAAGGCTGTGAAAATCTTCGAACGCTCTGGAGCCCTCACGGAAGCGACGGAAATGGAACAAGCAGCCCCGATAATGTTTGCAAAGTGAAAGTTAGGTCTTTCCACGACCTGTGGCGATGCAGTGACAGTGGCGCTGAACTAGTTCCCTCAGCAGCTGTGCATTAGACATGCTAAATGGCAATTTCTCACCCATGTAATTGGCTCCATAGAGACCAGGCTTCCTGTCGGCGTACAATTGTAATAGCAACACATCAGAGAGGTCTAAATTGAGAAACTTAACTCAAAAGTCGAACACATCTTCCCCAAACTTTACCAAGCAATGTCAAGCTGCGTTTTGATATTGAATTTTGATTTATTTGGCCAAAAAATCATTGTTTTTTTTGTTTTATGATTAATGAGTGTGAAATGTGTCTGCAGCCTTTTTCTACTTGGAAAAACCTGTGGTGTTTAGTTATTATATATCAAGCAAGAGACACTTTTGTTCAGGCATTAAGCCAATTGTCAGAGTGACCTTGGGAAAAACTCTGTCTCTCTCTAAATAAATTTGTCTTTCTCAGGTGGACGGTTCAAGAAAGAAATCGTTGTGGATGGACAGAGCTACCTTCTTCTGATCAGAGATGAAGGGGGGCCTCCTGAATTGCAGGTAAGAGTGCTGATCTTTGAAAACTGTCTGCAAACTGTCACGCGGATGTGAACTATTTAGAGAGAGAGAGATGGACCATTACTTCCCTGCAGGATTGTTTTGGAGCGGTGTGACGGCACTCTGTGGTTGTTCTACCAAAAACACTTAAGGGGCAGCAACAGATCAATGAGCAAGCAGAGCCAAAATCATTTTTTGTGGTCAAAGTGACAATGCACCAGGTAATTGTCCTATTAGTCTGTGAAATATGAAGAGTAATGGAGCTGGAAGTTTTTGCCAAGTATATGAAGTGTGTGTGTGTAATGTGACATTTATATATACATGTTTTTAAGGGGTTCCAGGTGATCCAGCCCCAGTTATTCTTGAACCAGGTTTTACCAGCGACCATCATGCCTCACCTCCCACTAAAAAATCACATCATTGGGTGTTTGTGTGTATAATACTTTTCCCAGTCTGGGCCTTTTGACGTCAAAGAGAGAATGAGAAGGATTTATTTGTATTTTACATCCAGTTTTGAATGATCGCACAGCATCTGGATTATTGTAACTAACAGATAAAGCTATCACATAAAAGTAAGTAAAAATACACCATCTACTAGAAAATCAACATAAAATGGAAATACTCTTACTTACTTACCTTTAAGGTTCTCTTCAGTGTTGCACGTTTTTGCATCTTTTAGCTAATTGTTTTGTTTTTTTACAGTCCATGAATTTACCACTTTTTGTTTCAGTCTCATCGATCTCAGCAGCTTTGTTTACAGACACAGCAGGCAGCTGTTTTCAGCGAATAAACCCAGACAAAAAAAAAAAAAAAAAAATTTTTCACTACCTGCCCAGCACCAAATGGCAAACAGACAAAATTAGCTTTTAGCTGGTGAGAACAGCAAGGCATTTCACTGCTGAGAGAGCCAGATTTTTTCTTCAGAGGCCAAAAAGAAAGCCAAATGGAGTGTGAATATTGGACTTTTGTCAGGTGGTCAGACACAGGACTCTGAACGAATGCTAATGTTGCTCTTTATCTGCTGTGTGACATGTGTGAATAGTCTTTTATCATGTCTGTCTTTTTTTAATAGCTAAAAAAATAATGAACAAAGCATTAATTTATTTTGATAATTAGCAAGTATGTACCACACAGAATGTGGCAAAACTCAACTATTAGAAGTATTAGTGCTGAGAATTTACTTTTGGAGTTCAGGCTTTAAAAATGAATTACTTGTGATTATTGTTGCTTAAAGCTGTCCAAAGCTCCACCGAAACAGATTTGATAAGGATTTAATCTGCATATTCAATAAAATACTGCTTCAAACTGCAACTCTAGAGAATACAAACGCACTTGCTCGAAGCTTCATTCATGAAATTGTTTCTTGTCACGTGATCTCGGCGTGAATTCATTACGTGTCTCTGTGAGCAGCTACAGATACCTGGCTTGGCTAACGATTTACGTATGCGTTTATGCTCATTGAGGTTAGGGAATAGAAATGAGTTCGACTCAGTTGTCAGCTGTCTGTATAATTACTGGTATAATTAAAGGCCTCCATTATGTTCCCACTCACAGGAGGCTGTGCCGAGTTGTGGCTCGGGAGCTTGATTTCTCATTCGTTCCCTACGGGGTTTGAGACGAGATGTGAAAGCTGAATAAAGTAGGCAACATGAGTGAACAGTTATCACTTGATTGTCACTATTAGTACTACTCTGGGTTCTGCCGAAGCTCTTTCTCATACAATGGATCATGATTAGGATTGATTTCCTCCGCTCAGGGGAAACATCTCTCAGATATTCGATCATAAATTCGCTGAGATTATGATTGTGTATGACATAACAAATACAAAGATTCACAGATTATGATAGAAATGGGAATACAGAAAACATGTAAGGACACTGTAATAGTGTTTAATCATACACAGTCATTCCACCCTGTACTGCTTCTTTGCTTCAAAACAAGACTCTTACTGCTCAATAGCTGTTACTACACTGCCCCCTTCTGGCTAAATATCTGAAAAATCAGAAGATGATCTGCAACACAACCAAACTGCAACAATTAAACTGAACCATTATAAAAGCAAGTGGTATTTATGAATAAAACACCTTCATCCCTTTGACCAAACATGCACTGTAAATACATAAAACGCAAGCAAATACAGACATGTATTGCAATTAGCACCGATGACAAGATGTGTATCCATGGGAAACAAAAAGGGATGAACCAGTTTTAGATACACTTGTTGGTCATTACTTTGTGATTTCACCTTTGTTTGTTTATCTTAACATTATGAACATGATTCAGAGGTTTGAACCTTGACTTTTTGCTCATTATCCCATAAAGTTTCTTACGGCCCAGTTTCTGTAACTGTGTTGTGTTCATATTTATGCTGGAGGTTTGTGAAGTTTCACATTGCACCACAGTTGGCTTCAGTCTATAAATGAGTCACACAAGCTTGGTGTACAGACACAGAACACACATTTTGGAGCAGAGCAGTGGCTCTAATTCAGACTGTTAATATACAAAGTGACAGTTTGCAACATAATGTTCTTGCGTTATACTGAGCTAAGGTTTTATTTTCACTGTGCTTCTACATCCATCCTCTGCTTTTGTCCTCAGTTTGCAGCCTGGGTGGATGCGGTGGTTTTCGTCTTTAGCCTGGAGGATGAGATCAGCTTCCAGACAGTCTACAATTACTTTCTGCGCCTCTCCACCTACAGGAACACAGCTGAGGTCCCCATGGTCCTCGTTGGAACACAAGGTGTTTGCCCTACATCTGATATAATTGTGTTTTGTCAAGATACACTGGATACATTTACACAGGAAGTTCTTACACCATGCTGACACTATGATTAAGGGATAAGTCTGGAATATCCTATACTTTTCTTGTTGCCAACAAACGAAATGAAAAGACTAACACTAACAATGAAATGATCCCTCAAACAAGTTTTCTCTGTGAAGCTTAAGCTTGATGTCAGAAGTGGTCCAAAACCTATTAAAAGCACATCAGGGTGCCACATCACTTGATGAATGTTCCTTCCTTATAGTGAAACATGGCCACTATAGTTTATCTTTAATTTAATCCAATACACTATACTGTAAATGTATTGTAAATATTAACAGGCGTATGAAAGTTCTGTGTGATGTGCTTACATATAAAGATGTTGCAAACTTGTAAGACCTGATTTAACCTGAAGTTGAGCCATATGTGTTGATCTGTGTTGTTTACACAAAGTTATCAGTGTTGAGCTCCAGCTGATGTGACAGAATCAGGAAATGAAAGACAAGCTGAGCTGTGAGCAGCTGAAATTATATGATACAACACTGTACTTTAGAGGGACAGAATGAAAAAGGAGAGGGCTTGGAGAAAAATCAGAGTAATAGGTAAGCAAAAAAATAAAAGTAAGACGTTAGCAACAGGTAAGCTCTGAAAATGCTTAGTTTAAACTAAGAATTTTAGTCTGTTTTAGTCTAAACATTAGTTTGAGTTTGCTAGCTCAGCTGACCTTCAGGAAGACGTACTCCCATCGGCTGTTTTGGGTGAAAAATAGTCCAGTGGTGTAGTTCATACTTCTGCGGGTTTAGTCATTTTTGTTAAAGGAAATTAATAAACCATTGTACGGTCACACAAAGCTGTGTGTTCCAAGGACGGGCTTAGACCAGACGGCCTTACACTTTGTTAGGTTTGGTCTTTTCATGGATTTTGTTGACACTGAAACAAACATAGACTGTCTTTGGTTTGAGTAAGTAGTATTTTTTTTTCTTACTATTTTCCCTCAGATGCAATCAGTGCTGCCAACCCCAGAGTGATCGATGACTCGCGGGCCAGAAAGTTGTCAAATGACCTGAAACGCTGCACATACTACGAGACCTGCTCCACCTACGGCCTCAATGTGGAGAGAGTCTTCCAGGACGGTGAGAGATCAGAGAGACAGGTGGAAGGTGTAGCTTGAACATGACAGTGGTTATTGGTACAACACACTTCACTAGTTTCCTTCAATTGGAATGATACCGGTTTGATAAGTTGGTTTTCTCTGGACTGTGTCCTTTCCCATCAGTTTGGAGATACAGCAATTCTGTGATTTACTGTTAACGTGATCACTTCTTTTAAACTAAGTTGCAGAAACTTAACTGGTTTTAGCTCCTTGAATGTGAATATTTGATTCCACGTCCAAAATTTTTTGGCCTATTCTGTGATATTTATAGATGTAATACATCAAAAAACTTGTTGGTTACAGTTCTAGTTTTCATGTATTGCAAAACTAAAGACTATATATATTTTTTACTGAGAATCAAAGGCACAGGTACCGAGTCTTTTCCTCTTCTCCACATCTCTAGAAATGATCAAATGAGATCTAGCTTAGTCGAATGCAAAATTATGAGCAAATTAATCGGTTACGCCCTCTAACCAAAGATCAACTCGATAACTTTGACTCAACGTTTTTCTTGTCAGTATCTGTGTGTGATTCTATTAAACATGATAAAAAGATTTTTTTTTTTTTTATTAATTATGACTTTTCTTCTTCACTGTGGGCTAATTTTAAAGTACCTCATGCTGTTTATGAGTTGCGTAAATACCGGTGCAAGGTTGAGTCATGTGGAGGAATTTGCATAGACATTAATGTGCCTTATGCTGTGTGCTCAGCTGCTGTGATTGGCAGTGTGTTCTGTGAGCATTAACAGGCTCACTTCAATTAATGATGCAGAAGGTATTTTAAATTAAATTCAATACGATTGTCAAGAGGTAATTAAAGAAGGAAAAAAAATATCCTGATGTAGGATTGCATACAAATGTGGAGCTCTAAAGTAGAGAGCAGTTAATATTCAAATTATAGTTTATAAATGATGATGTGCACTTTTCTCTTAAAAGTATCTTGAGAAAACTTTCCCTGAATCCATAAATAAAGTAATGAAACTGTCATTTGGAAATGCAACTACTTCAACTCTGGCACATTATCCCCTAAGGCTGCAGCTCCTTTGAAAGCCTGTCATCCCTTCACAAAACATCCAAATATGAAACACAACGTTCTCTTTGCATTTCGCTCATTGTTGATGCACAGACGCGTTGTCTTCCCCTCCCTGCCTTAATTGCTTCCTGAAGCCCAATTTGAAATAATTAAAAGAGATGAAAGAGTGGTTGGCTGTGTGGAGAAGTCGCTGTGCATCATGTGCCGCCTTCTCTTGTGTTTGCCGTGTTGCAGCAGGCAGCCAGGCGTTATGGTCCCAGCTGTCAGCACAACTTCAAATCATCTCTCTTTCCCTCAGTGCTAATTCACGTCACGCAGCCGTGAACGTCCCAACCCTCTCTCTCTACCCAGTCCTTCACTCGAGTGTGCCACACATTAAATGACGGGTTGCGCCAACTGCATAGCAAATCACATTATTTAGATGGCAACAATAGTCTCATTTGGTGAATATCTCACTATAGAGCTCAATGAATGACAGTGGAAAATTGCAAAGTATCATTTTGTATGATTACATCTCCTGGATATAAAGGAACAGTTTTGTTTTTTTTTGTTTTTTTTCCCTCTATGAGATGCGCACAACTCACTTTGCAGTATGTGGCTTATTACCTGAATGGAAAACAAATGGCCAGAGGTGGTGTAGATAATGTGCTCATATGCTTTGTTCAGCTGAATTAGATTAATGCAGCAGCTTATGCTCGAGTTCTATACAGGAAAATGTAAAATCGTTTTCACTTTGGATTTGAACACACTCTAAAGACGTTAGCGACATTCCTAAACAGTATGTGTTCACCTGTAAACCTGCAGACAGATGTGGTATCGCTATAGTTACCCATGGTCGCGTGCTCTAAACATCTATAGCTCTCCTAAGTGAAATGTGCTGTTGCCATGTTTACAAAATCTAATGTTGTTTGCACAGAAAACTAAGTGGAGTGAAAATCTTTAATGTTGTTATAATGACACTGCGAAGAAAATCTCATCCCTGAAATTTAGCACGCCTTACCATTTAGTGTCATATGGAAGCATCTGCACTCATTTTGTTTCTCATTTCCTCATTAATTTCTTCGTCGGGTTCTTCGACCTCCTGCTTATGTATGTTTAAAATTTGCTGACTGTATGTGTTTAGAAATGATACAAACTCTTTGTTCTCACTTTTAAAATAGTGCGAGCTGCCTCATGTCACTCAGGGTGGAGCACAAGCAACTTAATTCACTTGCAAAAAAAAAAAAAAAAAAAGATAAAATAAAATTAGAAAGGATTAAAGAACAATTTTGTTAATGTGTCTTTGGCGCTCTCTCCTCCAGTTGCCCAGAAGGTTGTGGCCATGAGGAAAAAGCAGCAGCTCTCTATTGGTCCATGCAAATCTCTTCCTAACTCTCCCAGCCATTCATCAGTCCCTGCTGCATCTATCCCCTCTGTTCACATTAACCAGGTGAGATGAAAAAATGTCACAGGCAGCACTGTTTAATTCTCTGGTCGTGTAACTTTAATCTGAATAAAAGCTTTACGCTGTTTATGTTAAGTTAAACACTCTTTTTATGTAATTGTTTTTATTATAAGTGCATTCTTTAAAGGGTTTGGGTTGGGTATAAAGATTTTGTCCATGTCCAGTTGACCCTAAATTGACCTGTTTGTTTTTATTCCCTCTTCATTTTCTGAATTTCCATCTCTTTTTTTCTTTCTCTCTTCCTCCACCCATCCCTTCCTCCCTTTCTCTGATATCTGTCGGTTCCTCTTAATCTCTCTCTCTCTCCCCAGGCGGCCAATGGTGGGGGTGCGTTCAGTGACTACTCCTCCTCTGTTCCCTCCACCCCCAGCATAAGTCAGCGGGAGATGCGCATTGAGACCATCGCTGCCTCCAACACGCCCACGCCCATCCGCAAGCAGTCAAAGCGCCGCTCCAACATTTTCACAGTAAGTATGCGACAGCTGATGCAAAGCAACACCCACTCACACTACTAGGAGGCATGTTACCAAGACACAATTTGTCCACCAGAGGGAGACAGGTAGCTCAAAAAAATGCATCAAAGCCACCTCTCCTGCCTCCGATGCAGGCAAAGAAAGCGTCTTGTTCACACAGCACAATGGGCAAAGGAGAAAAAGACTAAATAAAAATTACTTTAGCTCCCCAAAAAAACAATCCTCCTTTAAAAAAACAAAACAAACAAAAAAAAAAAACAAACAAACAAAAATAACAACAACATAAAAAAACCTTAAGCAAATATCAAAGATAAGCACTGTGGAAACGTCAACTCTTTTCATGTCCTTTTTCTTTTCTAATCAGATGTAGTAAGAGCACATGGATTAAGTTTTTCATCTCACCCATAAAAAACTGGGCCCTCTGCGCTGTCTAAATCTTTGACCTCCCTCCCCCCACCCCTCTTATTTCTACTAGATCCTTTCTTTGCAGTGACTTCCCTTTTGGGGAGAGACGGCAGCAACAAACCGCCATTTTCCACTTCTCCTGCCTGACCAAGTTAAACTTAAAGTCTAAGCCAGCCGATGGCCTGTTTACACGCTGCTAATAACGCATGTCAACACCCTCTTATCACCCTCAACCCAACATAGAAATGCTTTAAATGCCCACTAGCCATCTCGCTGAGTCTATATAACTTCCCCAATCCTCAACCCCTTTACTGAATCTGGAACCGACCACCAATATTTTACCACCACACTAGTATCCCAACCCCTGTCTGCCTGTTCTCTACCCCGTGTCCTGTCGTATTTTCCCTTTGCTCTAACCAAATCATATGTGTGCACTAACCGCTCTAATTTCCTTAGCTGTCCTAAGCTTGTCTTTTACTTGTAGCCTCTGCCCTCTTCTTCTACCCAGCCTGCACCCATTTTCCTCCTTTCTCTTCTCTCCTACACCAGTCTCCTCCCTTTTTTGCTGCTAAGCCTTTTCCTAATCTCGCGTAGCCAGACCTCGGCCTCCTCAAGCTCAGGGAGGTCTGTGGACATCTATCTTAAGTGTGGCGGTGTTATCCTTCGAATCAATGAAATAATTCTATTGAGAGCTGTTTTGTACTTAAGAAGCCAAAATGCATTTTCAAACTTCCAACTAACTGAAAGGCTGACTCGGGTTTTTCCAGAAGTTAAGCTTCCCCCCAGTTTTTTTTCCTCCATGTTTTATTTTTTCCCCTTCAAAACTTTGTGAGCTTTATGAGACAGAGATCAGGCTACGTGAGATTGTTTTCTTTCCTAACTCTTCCCTGGTAAATATACCCTTCCCCTACCTTTAAAATGTCCCCTCTCCTCCCCCCATCTTGTTCCCCCTCACCTATTTCCTGTTGCCCTCTGACCCCATCTCCTCCCTCCTGCCTTCTTCTCTCCCCCATCTCTTTCTAACTAACTCCCTCTCTAACCCCTCCTATCTATTCCTCCCCTTCCTCTATGTCTCCTACCACCTTCACCCTGTTACCCTAGCTGCTGTGGGAGCCGCAGGTTTTGTGGCCTCCGAGCAGTACAGGCTGTGTGCTAGATCCCCTTGTTGTCTCCCTTCCCCCCCTGCTAGGTAGTGACTAACCATGTCCACCAGAGAAATGAGCCTCTCCCCGTCCGCATCATGGAGATGCCGAAGCACGCCACCTACCCAGTGTGGGTGCCGGAGTGGCAAGCCGAGCGGGAGTTTCAGCTCATGACCTTCTGAGGAGCAGCGAGCCGAGGGTGGGAGGAGGGAGGGTGAGGGAGGAAAGGAGATGGAGGAGGAATCTGAGGAGAAGGAGGATGAGGAGGAGGAGGAGGGGACGAAAAAAGTTAAAGTGGCGATGTCGACATTTCTTCAGTGACACTTGAAGAGTGCGATGGGCTAAGGAGAGGAAGACTTACAACTTACAATGCCAACGTTTTTGCCATTTTACAGAACAACAGAAAGGAAAAAAATTCATTTCAACACAACAATGTCAAGGATGTCCCTTTCTTAGCGTTGTCCGTTTTGAAAATAAATCGACCCGTGTGTTAAGAAAAAAGTCCTGCTCGTCCACCGATAGAGTGTAGGTTGCCATTCATGTTTTATAGCCACACTCTTGTAAGTAGTTCACTTTCTGTTGATTTTGTGAGTTTCACGGAAAGTACTCAACGAAAGGAAATATGCCTTAATGTCATCAGTAGATGCGTTTTGTCAGAGCAATTACAGATTTACATACAAGGTATTTTGTTCTAATATCACAGAGGGAAAAAATGCTGCAAGTCGGTCCAGTTTTAATCAGATATAAAAGTAACTTTTGTCACTTCTGTGGCACTTGCATTGGGACTCTTGAAGTAAAGAAAATATACTTCGAAACGTGCTGTTTTATTTGCGTTAACAGTGTTAAAAGGAAGGAATAAAAGACTTTCCGGTTTTGAATTTCAGACAAAATCTGACTACAAAAACATCAAAACAAGACGGTCTATTAGAAAAGCCCCATGAAATAGGTAAATCTGTCTTTAAGTAAGTAAGAAAAACTCAAAGCTTTTCTACAGAAGAAAATCTTATCACGTCTTTCCACCGCCCTCACAAATCAATTTCACCAACCACAGTCATTTCAAGCCAGATTTTGCCATAACTGTCGTCGGCCACTAGGTGTCAGCACAGTACACATTATTCTTTCCTAGTGCTTCCATGGTCAAAAATGATGTGTTTTGTAATCTGTCTGTGGTTTCCTGATGTCTTCAGGCTGTCTGTCCCTTTTTGTGTTAAAAAGCACACTGTTTAGGAATTTAGAAAAACTACTATAACATTTTTTATACCTAATCCCATCCCACTGCGTTCGTTCATGTTCATTCAGTCCATTTTATTAATGTCGGCCATTCGGTGTTTCCCATTTCATATCTTTAGTCCCTTGACTTGTCACTGGATCTCCACGTATTTAACTAAACAAACAAATAAACAAACAAAAAAAAACAAACAAACAAAAAAAATACTAAAAATAAATAACCATTTGACACTGTTTTTCAATATTTGCAGATTTGTGCTTCTGTTTCCAACCTTTCTTCAACAAAAAGGGCTTTCCAACTCCTACCGAATTAGAAGAGCATGATGGTTTTAACAAAAAAAAAAAAAAAAAAAAAAAAAGAAAGAGTCCCCCTGCTTTGCCAATCCTGATAGAGAGGAGATTATTGATTGCGGACTTAAAGCTTGTCACTGCTTTACCCTTGGTGCTTTATGGCATCGAGGGTAATGCACAGAGCTTGCACTGTACGGAATCCATAGGACTTTGCGTCTAACGCAGGCTTAAGTCGAGTCCAGCCAGAGTGTTTGAGCACACTCAAAGTAGACTGTCAAATATCACGAAGTGAGACAGACTGTAGGGACTCTTCTGGAAATGCCCCGTCCACCCTTTGCCCCTCTTTGCCCCCCCAACCCCACCTCCCCCCACCCCCCCTCACCCTCATTCAGACATCCCATACAAAAACACGCTGTACAGTCAAGTCACTCTTGGAACTGTTATCCAGCCACCCAAAGGACACAACTGTTCCTTACATGACATCACACTGCCTTTTGCCATAAATGAGGACTCAAGGACTAGAGGTGCCAAGTTGTTTTTGTTTTTGGTTCTTCCTTTTAGCGTTTCCTACATTGATTTGGTCTGTTTTTTTTATTGATTCGCTCTTTATTTTCCAGGGAGTATTGAAGTATTGAATGGAAATATGTGATATAAATGTGTTATAAAAGAGGTTTTTTTTAGATTAGACTAATATGGGGTAATTTTATGAAGGCCTTCATAAAACATCAGGGTAGTGTTGAGTGGTGTTGAGGTATAACAGAGATATAACAGATATTATAATGAAAATGACACTGGGTTGCACCGACTTGTATGAATGTAGTTAAATTTAACATTTCTTTTCCTTTTATTTACTTTTAAGTTATTTATTTTTTTGCACTTTCAGTTTTTTTCCTTATTCATTTATTTATTTTTTATTTTTTCTCAGTTTAGGTTTGGTACAGAGATTATGAACTCTTGCATAATCGCTTTTCTATCATGAACGGATTGACGAAAAATATAGACTGCTGTATATCTTGTATTGTATTTTATTTACAATGGTACTCTATAAAAGTACATACATATAAGGAATATATGAAATAATGCCTTTATTGTCCATCCTATATTTTGTGGGAACTGCAATGTTTGGCTCAATCTGTTGAATATTTTGAAGTGAATTTGTGACTTGCTTTGTATGGTGTCTGTATAGAAGCTAAACAAGTCATCATTAAAAAAAATAAAATGTTGGAAAAAATATAAACACCAGAGTTGGTTTACTTGAACTCAGACTCTACCTCTTCTCCATTGGTGACTGGACATTTCTCATGTTCTGAGTGAGACCATAACACACTCATGTCTGTCCCTGCCTGTACCTCATCTCTTTATTTGTGTTGGGGTGGGAAGGTTATTTATTTTTGATTTTTGGTTTTGATTTTTTTACATGATTTATTTCCATGTAAGGTTATGTTTACTGTCTAACCTGTTTTTCTCTACGCAGGCAACAGCTCAAACTTTAAAATGTTCAAGTATTATTTTTTTTGCCTTTTCGTGACACTTATAATTGTTTGACATGTGCAATATAAGTTTTATGTCCCTCTAGGTTTTGCAGGTCAGAGGAACCTACTTTCAATGAAATCTTCTTTAATTAACCACTTTCCCTCTCTCTCCCTTTAACCTGTTGTGAATTTTAACTTGTGTACATTGTGCTATAAAAGCCCTTATCAGTGTAACTATGCTAAAGGCACAGCTGAAGCTACACTGTGTAGAGCAGCAGTTGCTCTGCAGGTCCACTAAGGGCCCGCTCTGGGTCTCAAACAGAGGGAAGGATCCCCCCAAAGGGTTTCAGGGCTGAGTCATGACTCAATGTGTGATCGTCCTTGGTCTCCTCTGTGTTGAAATGTGTCTAGTGTGGTCTTGGTTTGTTCTTTTATTGATTGATTTCTTTTTTTTTTTTTTTTTTTTTTTTTTTTTGAACTTGCACGTCGATGTTACTGCTGTTTGTTCTGCTGGTCTGCTTGTCTGTTAATTTTGAGCTTCATTTTTGAGAAATTTTATTTTGCAACGTCGAGTTTCTCCACAAATTTTTGCAAAAGCTCCAAACAAAACAAAAATCTCCTCTCTGACCCGCAGTCTCACTCACTCACACACATTCACACACACACACTCACACACACACACACCCAAACAAGCAAACAAACATAACCTGCACCCCACAGCTCGCTTTCTCATCAGTGTCTCGCCTCAGTTTTTGACTGACTTTCTTGTTTTCTTGCAGTCACGGAAAGCCAGTGAACAAGCAAAGAGCGTTGACAGTAAAACAGACAGCATAGGCAGTGGAAGGGCCATACCTATCAAACAGGTAAGCAACCTTACTCATCTTTTCTCCTACATTTCCCCTAGTTCCTTGGGTAAGTATGAACCCTTTTGTGTGTCCGTTTTCTTTTCTGTTTAAGACTCATGTGCTGTTCTTTGTGAGTTTCATCATGGTGGATAGATACATAGTTAATCAGTCCGATTTTAGCTTTAAATCACGTTTTGCTGTGACCACTAGATGGCGACATAACACAACAAAACAAATGAATTCAATACCAGCTGAAGAGTCTATCTGAAGAGACAAGATATGAGGTTTAGAAATAACATCAGATCACTTATTAGTAAAGAAATGTGGCTGTGGTGTAAATCACACACCTATCGAATACAAACTATACAGTTTTGCTATTTTTAATTCACAATCATAATAGTTTATATATTTAAAAATATTTTTGCTTATTTATAGTAATTGATTTTGCTTATTTATTCAATGCCTTTTCTTTATTAATACTTATTTTCTGGTCTTACCACCGCTTTGTTACAGTAATGATTTAAAATATGGGACAAATAATAGAATTATCTTAATTCTGACCTCATAAGCCACAGGGAAATTTGGATTTATCTTAAGGATAATAAAGATAATCAATTTTGGGTTTTTCTTAAATGGCCATAACTGATAAGATAAGCCTCTTTTAATTGTGTTCAGAAACAATATCATAATAAATAAACTTCCCTTGTGTTAATCCATATACTGTATAAAAACTCATCAATTTGGGATAGATTATTCCAATTCTGTGATCGGTTTTGATAATAATCATGAATCTAGATCATGGGTTGTACTTTTTGATATATAAACATGGTGAGGTTATTGTTTTTATTGCTTATAATTATGTGTGTGTGTGTGTGTGTGTGTGTAGTATTTTCTTCCAAAAGTTCATTCATGTGTGTCCATATAATCAACTTAGACAGCCATTAATTAGCCGAGAATTTCATTACATGTCCCAGTAGATATATTTTCCTTTAGCCTGACAATTTGTTTTTCTAAGGTGATTTCACATTCTGTTATTGGGTGCTACATTAAATAATCACAATAATTTCTGACTCGAAATACGTTACCATTACTAACCTTTTTTTTCCACAATTCAAATTATTTTCCCTGCTGTTTTTTCCCCCTTTTTTTCCTTTTCATTATGATTTTCTTCATTATTTCTTTTGCGTTTTACTCTTTCACACTTTCACATATTCATGCACTGCTTTAAAGGACCAGAAAGCAGCGAACAGTGAATTACAGTGAGTGAGGATCATTATTAAAGGTCCGACTGTAACTGAGTGGAAAGTAAATGACACATTGATTAGTAATCACTCATGATTATATGAGGGCTTTTGACAATGGGTCAGCATCCTTATATTATCCTCTTTACCTACAAATGATAGAAGATAATGTCCCCCTTTTTCTTTTTTAACGTTGAGCCAGACCTTGGCAGAAAATTACTGAGGCTTTGGTCCAGCTGAAATAATGACAGGGTGACACTTCCAAGGTTCCTCACTCAATCAGAAAATAACGCTTTGGGGAAACAGTTAAACACATTTTAACAGATACTGTATCCATCAGTCAATCTGTCTGCTGGTTATAGTACATGCTCAAGGTACATCAGCGTAGAGGATTCATGATATTGATTTTTTTTTCAATAATAAATGAGATGTTGCGACTCTTTTACAATGATAAATAAATCTAAATAATTTCCTAGTTTTACTTGTGCACAATGTCTGGTTATAAATTCCCCTGAAAAACACATAGGACAATAAAACTTTTAGGTGGCATTTTCAAAAACAAGACATTTGTGTTTGATCTCAGTACAGCTCTTGGTTTTTATGTAGATTAGTGTAATTCCCTGCAGAAGTTGGCTAATCTGCAGGTGAGTCGTAGGTTGATTTTCACAGATTAAATAGAATCCCCCTCTGAGCAGCCTTTACTGTAAACGCTCCCATTCTTATCCAATACATTATAGGCCAGGGTCATCCCCCCTTTTTACTGGTGGGGAGCGAGGGTGGGGGACAGTGTGACTGCAGTTGGGGATAGGAAGGATGGAGGAGGGTGGGGGGCACTGGTATGACTAACAGATCTCCAGGCCAGTCAAATGCACAATCAAGGAGATCAAAGTGTCAATGTGAGCTTAATTACCACCCACCCCCCCACCCTCCCTTGCCCCCCTCCTCACCTCATCAGGCCAAATTACACACAGAATAACCCCCCACCCGACCCCTTCTCCCCCCCACTCCCATCTATAAAAATAGTGAGTGAGGATAACAATGCACTCACTGCTGAGGAGCTGTTGGCGGCTCCTCAGCAGTGAGTGCATTCCTGTCCCATCACGACCCCCCACCCCCCAATGCACACACACACACACACACACTCTCTCTCTCTGGTTTGTTACAAAGGGCCGGCCTATCAGTCAGCCACAGTGGCAGGATGCAGCTTTTCTCCTGGTTGTCTGACAAAAGGAGGGAAAGACACTATCTCCTCTGTGTAGATATGACAATTGTGTGGACACAGAGAGAGCGTCTGACTATCGGCCTGTTTCCTTATGTCGCACAGGCTGAACACACTCATCTCTTTGTGTGTGTGTGTGTGTGCATCAGTGTTGAGGGACACACAGGAAGCACAGGACTCCACACATTTTACCTATTGATGTCTATCATAAAAAAAAGAGCATAGCGCTCAATCTTAATGTGGTGAGTGTTAGAACAATTATGATGAATTATTTCAAATTCATTCATCAAGCCTCTAATTACTGAAAGTGAAACGCTTTATGAAAAATACATCACAGTCATAATGGGTTGCTATTCAAATAAAAACGAAAAGTCGGTCTGAGTGTGTAAAGATTTCCACATAATTGTCTTATATCTTTATCGATCTGCTTCACAACTCTGATAAATATACGAAATACTGCACTGATTGCGTGTATAGATTTATGTATGCTTCAGTAAGATCATGAGATGAGCAACATATATGCTTGTAAAACAAGCATTATAAAGTCGCCAGAGGCCCCGTGAGCGGATCATTTACTTTGTATGATTAGAGAGCCATTTAAAAAGTGTTTACAGTTCCTTTATTGACTAAATTGAGAGGAGTCTGGAAAATCACCAGAGGTATCTGAGAGGTACTTTGTGATATTAATGATATTAACATTTATATTTTATATTTAATACTGTACCTCATCCCACCTGTAATGACAAGAGATTTCTAATTTCTTGTCATTACAAGTTGCTTCCTAATATAGTCAGTGCTTACATGTATATACATACACTCCATTCCCATTATAAAGTCCCATTATATTAGTTGTATTAGTCTATAAATAGTTCTGGTTTGTAATTGTAGAATAAGATAAGAATAAGAAGAGTTAGGTTACACTTTTTAGTGGAAATGACTAGATTTACAGAAAATGAGACATAATTGAGGCTCTGCTCCAGGGAGAAGCAGTAAATATGCAGCCATACTGATAAAATACGGAGAAGTCCAAACTCCTGAGTCTTCACATGTAGTCAACAGTCAGTGGTTGCCCCTCCCCACATGAATCAGGGTTCGGATTAGGATGATTGTCGGCAAACAGCCTGGTGCCCAGGTCACCAAGGGTCAGCTCTTCCTGATGTGTTAATCAGGATTAAAGCCTGCAGGATGGGCCTGGCTAGCAAAACACAAGCCCTTACCAACCCACACCCCCACCCCTCCTTCCCTTCAGCTCTCTCTCTCACTCACACACAGAGTCTGGCTGTAAAAGCACAAACATTGCCCCGGCTTAATCCCCTAATTAAGCGGGCCCCTCCTCACTATTTAACCCCACAGAGCCTCCTGGCCCTTACACTCAGCAGCATTTGGTCACCTCCAGCAGAGGAACTGCATTGTTTACCAATGGATTTACTCAACAGATAAGGAAAACCATCTGAGGCCTTAAAAGGCCCCAGAAGATAAAGTAGAATAGAATAAGAACTAAGTGGGCTTTGAAGAGGGGAGATCACACTCCCTAATCCCAGGATTGAGAGGTCTTCCAGAGTTCAGCATGTTATGTGTATGAATGCAGGGAGGAGGTCTGGCAAATTGGATTGTCTCCCTCCCTGAATGGTTTCTGAGCCAGAGGAACTTGGCCAGTTTTGAAGGTTGAGGTGGTCAAAGTAGAACAGCTCCTACCACACATCATTAAACCTGTCACCTAAATAACCTGGAATAAAGTAGGAAAGTTTTAGGTGATTTGATTGCAAATAACTGTTGTTTTATTTATTTTCATTTATTTCCATTTTCACTTTGCGTACTGTTTCATGATTGTCACTTACAATGATTTGTGTTTGCTTTATGACTCACAACAAAAACAAAAAAAGCTCAATGTAACCATCATAAGGAATCTGTAATGACCATAATAATGCTGTTTTATGGTATTTAACATCCATAATGGCTCATATCATCCACCATGCTGCTTTAAAAAGGGCATATACTCATCGTGCTGCTCTCTTACAGGGAATCCTTCTGAAGCGAAGTGGCAAATCCCTCAACAAGGAGTGGAAAAAGAAATATGTCACACTGTGTGATAATGGCGTCCTCACTTACCACCCCAGTTTACATGTAAGTCTCAAACCATCCCCCTACCTCCTTTTCTTCCACCCTGTTCCTTCACATTTCTTTTCTAATCGCCTTTATGTGTTTGTTACACCAGTGTTTGTACTGCTGGAGTTTTTAATGTACGGCTCTATTTTTTCTCTATTTTACTGCTGAGCACGATTCTCTTGATGCGATTACATTTGCCACCACTGCTGTGGTGAACTGGTTCTCAACCATACAGCTTTGCAGTTTATCGCGAGGCTGTATGGTTGAAAGCCAGTTTATATATGCGATTTATATAACAGCTGTATTAGCTAACCCTGTGACTTTTAAGCTTAGTATTAAGAATCGGGGTGTCCTAGTGGTCATCTCTGACCCCCTGTGGTGTCCATCCCTAGCGCTAGCTAATGGAGACATGGCTATGCTGCTGCGCGCCCGCTGCGCTCGGACTTCACGCCGGCTTGTATTTATAATGGCTCTCACTGCATGGCAGCCGAGCCTGACCAGCCTCCCACATCCATCTTTGTCAGAATCCTGCTGGGCCGCTAATACCTCTTAAACACTCGGCTGGCTGGCAGCAGACAGCTCAGGAGTCTGATGCCACACTCAAGAAATGCCAGTCTTTCTAAAAAAAAAAAAAAAAAAAAAAAAAAAACCCCCACCCTCCTCTGTCACTCCTGAACATTTTGGTACATTTAGATGATTTAACCAGGTGAAATGAAAGATGTTAGCAGCATCTTGTGCCTAATGAGACAACTCAAACTTTGATCACAAGCCCAACAGTTAGACGCGAACATCCTGTGTGGCGTTGCTGCACTGACAGTGTGTTAGTGGTTTAATTTACAAGCACTTATTAGTAGAGCAGTGCTGTGCTACAGTGATGTATGTAATTGACTGAACAGGCTATCTCTTGATCATTACAGCTATTACAGGTCATCGGGGCAATCTATGAATCTATGAATCTGTTGACTTACACAGGGAGGTGAAATAAGGGAGACAGTTACATTAGCACGGTAACAGCTCAAGCTCATTTTGAGCAGTGGAGCAGAGAAGGAGTAAGAAACAGAAAAGTGGAAGAGAGAGATTGAGGAAAAGAGAGAGGGAACAAGAAACGAAGGGAGGGAGGCAGACTGAGAGTGGAAGAGGGGAACCTTTAATTTCGCAGTCAGCCAAGCCATCCACACAATCACCTTCTGTTAATTCTATCTGCTACATCAATTAAATTGTTTGTAGAAACTAATTGAATGTGGCTTAATCACACATCTTAATAGCTTTGCACGCTTCGATCTGGCTGTTAATTCCAGCAATAAAATGAAATGAGAGCGCTCACTGGGTAATTAGCGAGGAGGCTTGGGAAAGAAATGAGTGCTTTATGACACGGTAATAAAGCAGAGGAGCCGGTGGGGGGACGGCAAAGGCCGAGCTCGCCTCTATCTGGGTCTTTTTCTGCTGAGCCCAATGATTTTCACCTTGGCTTCCCACATTTGGGCGGTAGTCGCTTTAAACCAAATCAAATGGCCAAATTGAAAGAGAATGAGACTGTTTGCATTCATTAAGCCCAACATCTCGCTATTTGGAGAGACGGCGTGGGCACAGGTGATGTATAATGGCTTTACAATCATTTTTCCCCTATCACACACCCTGAGTGGATGGTCTAAGATGGGTTGTGACTAATGGAGATGGAAATTGAATAGGCTTTTAATTTGTTTTTCTTCCATAATTCCTAGACTCTTGTTGGTCTGTTGTGTATAATCAGTTCCTCGAATTAAGCGAAATATTTGGAAATATTTGACTCTCGTGTGTGTAGTGTGCGGACCACTCACTGTTGTTGTGTTTTTTGTATTTCTTCTTTTTATTATTATTATTATTATTATTATTCAGGACTACATGCAAAATGTACACGGGAAAGAGATTGACTTGCTGAGGACCACAGTCAAGGTTCCTGGGAAGCGACCGCCCAGAGCAGTGGCCACTGTCGCCCCGACTGCCAGTCCTAAAACCAACGGGCTGACCAAGGACCGCAGCACCTTGCAGCTGGGCATAGGAAACACAGGTACATATCCCTGCCTCAATATAAGGTTAAAGGCCAGATGTATTGATATTAGCATTGCACTTTTTCAATGATCATATTTAAGGTACATTACTATATTATCACTAACAGGTAGTCGATTAATCCAAATAAATAAAAATAAAAAATAATCATCAGATTAATCATGTAAGTGGCATGTTTGAGCCACAGTTGACTTGTGGAAGTGTCCAAAAGTTAATTAATCTTTTGGAAAACAATTAGCACATCTGTACAGTGTTTCAGCTCTGAGGTAGTTATTGTACTGACCTTAGTATCACATAATGTGTAATGTATGATAATATTCTGAAAGGACAGACATGGTAAGTAAAGCGAAATCTCGTATGTAAAATTCTACCCCATAGAGAAATAGTCACAGGCACAGTTATGTAATGGTTACTCAATGAGTCTTTTTTTTTATTGTACTAATGTCCTCAGTTTGTTATTAATCATAAAAATATGTCCCAACAGGTTAATTATCTGCTTTGTGTATGTTTCATTCATGCAAATTAGCTGCCTCATAGTATAGACAATGATGACTTAATGAGCATCTATGAAAAATCTATTAATTCTCTAAATGACCGAACAGGGAATTAAAATTGTGTTTAAACAACCTGCCCATGTTTAAGAAAATATCACAAAAAAATGAAGGTTTGTTTTTCTCGGGCTATTGTGCCATTATGACACTGACCTAGTTATTTTTCATCCTCTGTGGTAGACAGGTTACAGCGTTAGAAAATAGTTTTTGTCCAGAGCATCGTTCCAGGGTGTCTCCATCTCACAAGTTTAAAAATAGTCCTCTTCTCCCAGTGCGCTCTGCCACCGGAGGCTGCAGAGAGTCTGGCAGGCGTAAAGAGTGGAAGTCAGTGATTGGATTTAGGATTAAGAGTAATTAATACTAATTAGCAAAGTGATCCCCAGAGGGAGGCGGGGTCCTTCATCAGCTGTGAAATGGGCACAGTGTTTTCATCGCTCAGGCTAAAGCTAAACGAGCAAGAGCGGGTACGGCGCCAAAGCGGGGTCAGCAGGGACCATTAGCGCCGTCCAGGTCGGTTACTGTTCAACCTGGCCAAAGCGCTGCCACCGCTGAACGGGTTAATCAGTCAAAAGCAGAAAGATGTAGGAGTTTACACAGCAGAGGACATTGGATCGAGGTTGTTTCATCCCACAGACTGTTAACCTTGAGTGTTGGGTTGAGGGGAGTCAAAGGGCCATGAAAAACAGGACACATCAGGTTTTGGGAAAATGGCATTTTCTGTTTTTTTTTTTTTCTCCTTTCTCCTTTTTTTCCTTATTCAACATGGTTATTTTCTCCTTGTGTATGTTTCTTGGAAAAGACTCCTCAGTTACAAATTCCCAAGATTGTTGCTACCCATCAGTGCATCAGGGAACAATGTGAGGGAGATTTGCCTTAATCTCCATTTAGGAAAAGAAAGGTTACAAATCACATCAGGTCTCTCTGGGTGGAGGACCCTCTTCTGATTATGCGATCGGGATTTTGATTTCATTAGACATGCAATTGATGAAGGGAACAAAGGGGTAATTTTTCATTCACAGCGTCCAAATCACAAGCCTTGTCTTTGCCTTTGGTAATTCATTCATTCCTTAGATCTAAAGACCTTTATAATCACTGGGAGAAGAGGGATAGCGACAGAGAGAAGGAGAGGCGGAGTGGATGGGGGGGAGAGGATAAGATGAAGAGGAGAGGTTGAGAAGACAGAGAGTAAATGAAAGAACGCATGCGCCCAGGAGTTTGCCAAGCGGCCAGGTTTAATTCCTTTGCTGGGTGCTGAGCGGAACCATTTTAAATATGATCCTCCCTGTTAACACGCTTCCTGCCGTGTCACTGGCGACAGATACATTGTATCAAAGTATTAATGGGCCCAGTCACTTTTAATCAATCGTGTAGGGGAGAAAGATGCGTGCGGAAGAGGTGGAGATCTCAGCAAAGTCTTTAACTCAGTCCCCTCCCTCACTCTGCACCGCGGCTCTAATCTTCAGAGTCGTATAACCAGTCATCACACACATGCTGACCACATTGACGGAGAGTCTTTGTCCAGTTCTGGGGCAGTCTGTCCTGTTGTCAGCACTCTACTATAAATCACAGCTTCCCAACCTTTTTGTTTTGTCAGACAAACCTTACTGCATCAGCTCAAGTACTCCACGAATTAAGTATCATGTTGCAAATGTGTTCATATAAACCCAAACTGTTTATTTTAAAACATTATGAAAGTAGATATTGTTTCCTATATGACGTTTAAGTTACTTTTAACACAAGCCTCAGACAAATGAAATGTAATGTAAACGTGAAAATTTTACATCTTTTGATGGCATATCATGTTGCTGTTACAACCATAATCCAGCACTTAATCTGTGTCAACTTTTCTTCTTGCTCATTAACTTAAACATTAACATTAACTAACTGGTATGAGGCATGTCATGTATTGGCAATTAATTGGCAATTGGCAATTAAGACATTAAATATACCAAAATACGGCTTGTGCGACTTGCAACACACACACACACACAAGCTAAGTTTAAGCTATTTGAAAACTGAGTATAATATTGTCACACTCAACACAAAACTGTTATTATATAAAATTTCATTAACTACATACAAACGAAAAACATTTTAATTCTCCTGAAATGTAACGATGTTGAATTTGGTGTTGAGTAAATATTTTTAAGTATTTAATGTGTGAAATTACATATATATATATATATATATATATATATATTTGAGTGACTTGTGTGAAGACTGTCAGCAGCAGCAGTATCAGAGTGGGGGGGGGGTCTGGGCGTTGGTCAGGATGATGGTGGTGGATTACACACAGCCGTAGATGATGTGCTGCCCGGCCCACATTAGCATGAATGCTTCATTATCCCAGTACTTGTACATAATGGCAACAACTCCACGGAGGGGTCAGGCCTCGTCACGGCTCATCAGCCCACTGACGGCCTGGTCTAAAGAGAAATGAGAAGCGAGGCAGCGCTGCTCCCCGCTAATCCATCGCCTCTACTTAACACCCCAGCCCTGGATAGCCTGCAGTACACACTATATGGCTTTTGTTATCTCTTTATACACATGGAGATACAGTCAGCAAGAGATGTTCATTACGGGGCTTTGTACTTCATAAGCTTTCATTAATTTTGACAAGATGTATGCAGAAGTTAAAAAAACATTTTCTTTTTTTCTTTCTTTTTTAGAAACATTTGTGTCACAACATCTTTCATAAAAAAGTACAAATTTTGGAAAACAGGATCCGATCTGTCACTGAAATGAAAGTCGTAAAAACACGATATGAAAACACAGAATGATGAGCAAATTTATGCTGTCGGGTAATTTAATCAACAAAAATGCACAAGATCTGTGTTTTATTTTATCAGTGTGTCATATTTTTAGTTTTTTCTTTTAATCTAAAGTAAGTATCAGGTTACTAATCTGTAACTTTGACTGTCAGTTGTGGAGTGGAGTCTCACAAACGGCAGCAAATTAAATATAGAAGAATAAAAAGTGAAAATAGAAATTACCAAAGTGTGGAAAACTTGTTCTTGTGCTGTCACACCACTATCATCCATAGTCATATTAAATTTTCATTCATCTACAGACTGATGGGATATTATTTAAATTTTTTACAGTAAATAAGGAAATTATACAAATGATGTTGTGCTTTATATTGTGAGCAGAGAGTCACAATTAAAACCAGATCCAATATTTTAGACCATTATTTTAATTACAATGATGAATATTTTTGTTATTTTTTATTATTTTGTTATATATTGCATCATAATGTATGTTTATGTTTTTAATAGTTATTCTAAATTCTTGCGGCATTAAAATCTACTCATATTTCACTCATATTACTCTCATATGACAAGTAAAGACATCCAAGTTTTATCCCTAAAATTGTACTTGTGTCACCGTCACTAAAGCTAAAGCTGTAAAAACGTCAGGCCTGGCTGGAGCTGTGAGTACAGTGCTCCTTTAATGCCACAAGCTGATTATTTCTCCACTGTAATTACATTATCCTCCCCTTTATGCAGGAGTGGTCTCTGGGGACTAATGGATACAGCCATGTATAATTCATTAATCATTAGCATCCAATGTGACAATTAGACATGATTGTTGAATTTTAAATATCAAAGTTGCCTTGAGTTACCTAGGAGTTTGTTTTTTTTTTCTCTTGTCTCTTCTTTTTTCTTTTTCTTTTTTAAGGAATCAAACTAAATGGGATAAAGAAATACATTTTTAATTGTGTAATAGAAGACAATTGATTTTGTTTAAGGAAATAAGTGTCTTTTAACAGAGACGATGGTGAGTAAACACTTATCAGTGTAATATCGGGTCTTGGCACGATGCTCCAGCATCTCATGAATCCTATTTAGAAATACTCTTAATTCAATAAGGAAACAAGCGATCACAAACCTTACTATACACGTCCCGATCTTCTTTTAGGCGTTGTTCGTGCATCACTTTTTCAAAAACAAAGTTTCACATTTTCTTTCCAGTACCCCTACCTCTTGCCTGTCTCTCTCTCTCTCTCTCTCTCTCTCTCTCTCTCTCTCTCTCCCTCTCCCTCTCTCCCTCTTCCCCCTCTTCCCCCTCTGCTCTGATTTCAGCATGCTAATTTAGTCAGCGCTCCTCAGCATGATTCCCTCGTTCTCTCGACCATTCTTGCTGCGATTCTGCTCCCTCCCCTCTGGGACCTGAAGATTAATATTCCTGGGCCCAACAAGATAATTACTGATACTAATTAGACATGATTATGTGAATTTGATACACTTATTACTCTAGATAATGAGTAGGACATATTATCCTAACAAGCACCCGTGCCGCTTAGTTTACTTTACACACGACCCTCACACTATATTTTCTGTTATTGTCACCTCAATCAGAAACTGATATTCTCTCGTAATTATTGAATAAAAAGATTTGGTATGTGATATCTGTAAAACGATTTTGAAAAAAAAGCATAATTGAGAAAGTCACAGATTGTTTTTTTTTTTTCAAAACAAAACAAAACCACAGATATTTTTTTAACCTCGTGTCGTAAAAGAAAATCTGTTTATTTCACTGAATATAAAAAAATATTTCTTTTAACATATATGCAACTTCTAAAGGGGTTATTGTATTAGCTTTTTTAGGGAAAAAAATGTGAAAAATTAGAACATATTTTACAATATAAATTCTTATTAATGTAACATTACCTTTAATTCAGTTTAATATGTTTTTTCTTTTTTTTTGGAACAACATCAAATAAGTTTGAGGTGAATTCGTATTTTTTGACACAATTCTACTCAGTTTGATGAATCTAAAAGCTTGAACTTGAGTCTGATTCGGCTCACGTGACTAGAAGTGTATCGTTGAGTTTTTCAGAGTAGTTAGGATGTGTTGTAGTGACTGCTCGCGAACAGAAGGGAAGGACCTCACATGGCGCAGCCTAGCCCATGAATTAGTAAAGAGAGCCAGGCGTCCGTGGCACGCCTGATTGGAAGTTAGGGAGAGAACGCCTGCTGACGCCAGTGGAGATCGATGTGGCAGTCAGAGGGATGAGGCGAGATAATTAGCGTTCAGAGTGTATCTTGTTAATTAAGGGCTAATTAGAGGCAGAGGCGGAGGGAGGGGGGTTCTGTGTGTGTCTGTGTGTGTGGGGGCGGCAGTGGTGGTTGTTTGACAGAGAGATGTGCACAAACAAGATGGCAGCAGCATTGAAGTGCTGTAGAAACTAGAAAAACTGTTAAGTCTATTACATCATTGTCACTTCTTTTACAGACTTGTTTTGTTTTTTCTTTCTTTCTTTTTCCTTTTTTTTTTTTTTGTGTTGAAAGAGAACAACCCGCCACTCCATGTTAACACTTCAAATGACTGCATGAGGATTCATCAGAATTCATTTTCTCGTGTCTGTCACTTGTTTTTTTTCCAGGCGCTCCTC
Organism: Polydactylus sextarius; assembly: GCA_016801845.1. Classification (NCBI taxonomy): domain Eukaryota; kingdom Metazoa; phylum Chordata; class Actinopteri; family Polynemidae; genus Polydactylus; species Polydactylus sextarius. The sequence goes on along the minus strand of CM028916.1, from coordinate 13,574,271 downwards.
ACTCCAACAGCAGTACGTCCCTCCAGACCGGCAGTTCGGTGTTTGGCGGCAGTAAAGACGGCATGCACCAACGCTCCTTCTCCGTGTCCAGCGCCGACCAGTGGAATGAAGCCATCAACACCAGTACAAGCAGCGGAGCCCGTAAGACCCCCCCACCACCACCTTTGAAACCTCTTATCCCTTTAAAACCCTCCCGAAATCCTTAACATGCACAGGGCAATAACAAATTACAAATTACTGCCAAAAAACCGCAAGGAAGACAAGTACATCAAAACAACCATGGATAGACGAGAATCAAAACTAGAGTTTTTTTTTTTTTTTTAAGTGAAACAAGCTTTTCATAATTAGGTGATGAGGGCTGTGACCTTTTTTCGGCTGCTGCTCATTGATAGAAGCAGCGTCTTCGGAGGAGAGGAGCCGTGAAGGTTAACTTTCCGCCATCGATGCATCTCCACTTACCGCCTCTGTCACATTGCACCTTGTCACTGTTCTTGAGTGAAGTAAGATAATATATTCACCATGCATGTCTGCCCCCACCACCAGCACCACACACCCCCATCCTGTCTTTACCTTCCATCTTACTCTCTGCCCCCCCCACTCCCTCCCCACTCCTCTGTTTTCCTCTCTTTTCTTCCGAAGAGGAAAATGAATGCTTTTCGGGGGTACCATTCATCACCAGTTATTTCCCTCTCTTTGTGGTTGGCAGTAAAAAAGCACTTAAATGCACATCAACAGAATAACAGTCATTTCCATGCATGTTTGCACTCTGGTAGTTCTCATTAGCACGGCGGCGGCTCCCCCCCTCCCCATGGGCTCCCAGGGGCCCCGGCAGTTTAAAGAGCGCACTTTATGAGCGCTGCTGGAGTCCAACTGCATGGCCCTCGTGGTTCCGCAGACAAGACTGTCTCTCATTTGGAGCTGCCAAACGATCAATTCTGCCTGGACGCAGGCACTTCCATCACCCCCTACCCCTGTCTCCCATCAGCAGCATGCCCAAAGCAGAATTACTTAGATTCGTGGGGTCCTCAAATAAATGAGCGTGAGCGTGTGCTGTGTATGTGTGTGTGTCTTCTCGTTGATTTTTTTTCTTCTTGTAGCTGTTTGTATGTGAGTTTTTGCTACGGAGCGTGTTTGCGTCCATATTTTGATGTGTGTGTGGGAGAAAAAAGGTTTCATACTGGATGTTTGTGAATGTGTGTATCACAGCCGGTCTGCAGCGGACAAATAGGAATTCCTTAACGTTGTGCTGTGGAAAATAAGGTGGCTCGAATTTCCCATTTTCATGTTTGGTAAACTGAAAAGCCCTCAATATTAACATAGCTCATTAACCAACATCCAGTCTTCAACTAAATCAAATCCACAATTTGCTCCATTATTCTGTTTTCTTCAATTATTTTCATGCTACTCTTAAGGTAACCACAAATGAGCTTCAATGAGGCAAATGAGCTGAAAATAATAGTAGAAACATCGTGTCAAATGATAGATATGTTGCTCGTCCTTGGGAAGGCGTGTCTCTGTAATCAGTGTACAGTCGGTGCAGACAGTTGGAGGCTGTTTTTTTTAGCGGCTTCAAAACTTTCTCCGAACGTGTCGTTTTTTTATGTCTCCTCACAAATCAAGAATCTGAATCCAAACAGGAGGATACATCTGCGGTGTAAAGTGTGACGGGACTATCAGAAAACATAAACTTGATTGAAATGCATCCCTCTCATCTTCCATCCTAATATGCCTTCAATAATCAATAGAGGGTGTTTCGCGGTGAAGGGTGCACATGTTTTGCCATTTGAATTGACTTGAACCAAGCCCAATCACTCCATTATCCTTGGTGAAGGTTGCAGGTTAACACAAAATGTGATTCTGAGATGCAAAAACAGCAGATTGATGATTCACTGGAGAATGAATGCATGTTAGCCAGGTAACCATTTCCATATTATTTAAAGAATGTCCTCATTTGTAAACCTATTGAGCAAAAGGCAGATGCAGAGGTAGCAGCGTCTCTTGAATATTGAGCGCAGATTTTTGATTAAATCCCGGCCCAATTTTTTCTATCGCTTGCATTCATAAAGACACCCATTCTTAATGCATGGGATGCTTGTTTAGATCCTGCTCTCCTTGGTATACCTCAATCTTTGAGCCTGAATTAAAAGCAAGACGCTCAAACAGTTGTCTGAGCAATGTGACAGGACCACTGATGACAGGAACTTAAGTCATTGTCAAAGTGTGAGTAATGTCACATTCCCAAAGTCAAAGAATGCCTGAAAATACACAGTATTCAATCATGAATTTTATTTTGTTAGATGATTCATCTTGGGTCATACCCAAAAATAATACGTGGAATTATATTAATAGGCAATTTTTATTTTAGATTTTAAAAATTAAAGATGCATTTTTTGTCCCTGTTCAAAACAGAGGGAAATTTAGCTAAAATTATAAGTTGATTAATAAATTATTCCATCAACATTCATTCAGATACTCAACAAGTAATTTTAGTTGCTTTTCAGCAAAAAAAAAATAAAATCCTTTGCAAATACAGTGATTTTGTTTTTTAGCAAATTGATTTTTAGGGTATTGATCTAATAGTCTATTTTTTTGGGTTGTTGCTATTTTCCTCCATATTATGGAGAAAAAGAGAGAGATATTAATCAATCAATGTCAGAAAAGAAATAATATTAAACATGAACAATATTACATTCTCTCTTTGTGAGTTTGAATACAGAATTTCTTTACGTTTTGACAAATCTCAGTTCTGAATCATTCACTTTTTTCATTGAGCCTGTTTTTTTTTTCTCCTTCTAAGTTTGTCTATGAGGACACAGGTAGTTAATGCACAGATAGCCTTTTCCTGTGGCACTGTGTTTTATACCTTGGCCCCCTGATGCGAGGGTGATAGCATGTGGGGCGTTTGATTTCTACGCCAGGCCGTAATGAAGTTTGACATTTAGTTTGGAGAGAGCAGCAGAGCGCGATCAGGCCTTGATTAGTACGCTCTAATTGAGGATAATAAGGGGGAGGCAGTGATTGTTTCTAATTTTTGCCATTAATTGCAGCCGTTGGTTTTGATTGAGGACAGGCAGGGCTGCCATGTCAAGGGGCCTGGCGGAATCATAGTGCTCCTCACCCGAAGCCTCTTGAATAACAATGAAAATGACTCCCCCCTCTTCATTCCCCCTCTGCCTCACTCTCGTTCTCTCTCTCTCCCCCTTTTTCATTCTCATTCATTCTCAGTGTGGCATTGGTAAAGGTAGGAAGCTGTTAACAGCCCCCTCTTTGTCTCACCTACAGCCTTCATCCTGAAGCATGTTTAAACTGTCATCTCCGTGGTGGGAGTTTGATACACTGTAATCACAGTTTAGGCTGATATCTATTCTGCTGCCCAGGTGATCTTGGTTGAGTGGGAAAGAGACTCCTGATCCCCAGTGTGCTTCATTAACCAGCTTGGTCCTTATGACCCTCATATACACTAACAGCTAGCTAATAATACCGCAGTCAATTCTCAGAGTCAGTCTAGTTCCAACTTTATAATTCTCAACTTAAGAAATATAATCCAGCAATCATGTGCAGCTCAGAGCTAAGAACCACTTAAAGGCAGGAGAGTTTACATTATATAAAACCATTAGGTCTCAGGTGCTTTGATATTGTTGCTCAGTGGTGTGTACTGTAGTTTTATACATTTCTTGCTCCTATACCTTCACGTTAAGGGTTTCTTAAGGGCTGATTGGTGCAAACAAAAGGAGGTATATCACCCGGTATATGTTTCAGGTGCAGGATGAGCAAGGCTAGGGTCATTTTCCACAACATTAGGGGCAGAAATTGATAATTAGAGGTGTTTATGACACGGTTGGGGCCCCTGAGGGGCAGCCCTCCCCTTTAACCTCAAGCGACATTAAACAAATGCTGGTTGTCACGTCGGAGCGCACGTTAGAGCTCGAGTCTTCCACCCGCCATACGGAGCTGTGCTGTCGGGACAGACGCTGGGATGGAGAGGGAGGAGGAAGCAGAGGGTGGGAGGGGGGGACCACATTGAGGACCCCTGTGCCCCCAGCTGTCTGAGCCAGCTAATGACTCGTCTCAGGAGGGCTGTTGTAAGAGAGCAGGGAAATTGAAACAGACGCCTCGACTAGGATCTGCTACATGTGTGGCTGTGTGCTGCCATTCAAAACGCCAGAGAGCCTAATGTATGTAGTCCCGCACAAGCACCAATGTTATGTTTATTAATGTGATGACATATAATCAATATGATTATTTTTTAAGTAATACATATTAATAGTACTTTTATGATTGGTCTTTGTCTCACAAATTATTAATATATGTGGTCAATTCTCCCTCCGATGACATTCTTATGTACATCAACTATTATGATAAATCTCTAAAGTTGAATGTGGATATAGCAATGTGTGTCCCAGGTGTTGCCTCTTATATTTTGCCCACGCTCGAACAATGCATCCCCGGGCCTCTAAGCTCCACTCTTCCCCCATGTTACCATCTTCAGTCCCCTGCTGAGCCCATCTAACTCCTTCAAGACAGCCCCATCTCCCTAAAGGTAATGACCGAATTAGGCCTAATGTTGTACACTGGCTAATGGCACAGTGCCGCACATTATAGCATGTGCAACTGGCAACGACAACAGCAATAATCCCTGAGCCCCTTGTCCTCCTGCACTCCATCCCTGGGGCTGGGACGGTGCACAGGGAAATGAATGGAGTTTGCCACACTACAATGAGCTTTTGATGGGAGACAATGGAGGAGGCTGCCAGCACCACACAGGGTGGTAAGAGGAGAGCAATATGGGGCCCATCTACTGGCCCTCCCTCCCTCTTTCCCCCAGGCCCCTGGCCCCCGCTCCTAGATTCATAATGGCATCCGGAGGGGGAAAGAAGGGAAAGTGATGTCAAATGTCAGGAAATCAGAAAGATGGCAAGCTGACAACCCCCTCCTATCGCCCCATCCCTCCTATCCCTTTGCCCAATGGTAGCACAGGTTAATATCACATTTATAAAATCACTTACAAGAAACAAAGCCAGCTCTTAGCCCCCTGTCATTCTCAGACAGCCATATAGAGAGGTTTGCTGCAGGCTAACTTAGGTAACCATTTGTTCAGTGATAGCCCCATACCTGTCCTTCACTTTGTCTACAGCCTGAGTCACACAGCTACTTTTGGAGCACTCAGAGCCATTTCCAACTCTTTACTACTGTGGATACGTTTTCAGGATGTGACAAGTCTACCACTACTCTGCATGACGCTTTCAATAATATCATTCATTATTCATCCTCAGTGTCATTTCACAGTGATACATAATAGCGCGCACCTTTTCCTTACTTTTTGAATTTAATAAGTTATACTGCCAGCTTACTATATATTTGATATACACATATATATATATATATATATATATATATATATATATATATATCGATTACATATTATACACTGCTTCAGATGCTTCAACCAGTTAATCAACTAATAACTTCGGTAAAAAAAAAAAACAGAAAAGAAAAATTACAATCATCGTTTTAATGTGTAAAAAAATTGTTCACTCAAAACCAGCAGGATGCACCAGTTATGCAGAGTCTAGTGGCTATTTCATCAAGTAATTTTTATGTTTAAATTTGAGTCCTGCCCTTCATCCATCTCCTGCTGCTCTTTATCTGTATATTATGGGTTGTCATTACAAATACCACCTAATTAACTCTAATTTCCTTGGTTTCTGTATTTCCCTTTATTATTTATAATTTCTCTCGATAGATTATAATCAGAGAAAACATTTAGTCCGTTCTATTTAACATTAAACTTAACACACCGATCAGCTGGTATTGAAACAGGAAGCTGGTTTTAATTTTGCGTCTGATCAGTTGAAGTCCGTGGTTTGACTTCTTGAAGATAAACTGTCACATTATGTTACTGTTTAAGTTTTCTTTTTTTTCCTGCTAAATCAGCCTGAATTTCTGTGTTGAAATTCACTGGGTCCAAACTAAGCTTATTGCCCATATGATGATGAACATGTTACATTCAGAGGTTTTTATGTAACTATTTGAATTCACAAGAGACTCAAAAGTTATGGAGTTTTACCTGAATACTAGCGTGGAAATTAGATACTAAGTTTTCTACAGCATCTAAAAGATCGAAGAATCTTACATTTACAAATTTTTTGATTGATATAAAGTAATGTTTTTCCTTTCTTTCTCGTTCTTTCTTTCTTTTTCTCTTTCAGCCAATGGGATGAGTGATCCAGCAAATTCCAGTGTGGGCAGCGCAACGAGTCCTAAACTTGAGCCACCTCCTTCACCTCACGCCAACCGCAAGAAACACAGACGGAAAAAGAGTACAGGCATCACAAAGCCAGACGGCTTATCTGCAGGCAATGAAGGTACAGAAATCTATTGCACTGCCGCATTAGTTTCGAAATGACCGAAACTTCTGAAACAAAAAAGAGAAATTGTGCATGGGTTGTGCAGGTGCCTAACTGGCCAAACATTCACATATCAATGTAGAGACCTAGATTCATTTCCTGGAAGTAGGAGAAAATGTCACATACAAAACTGTCCTGATAAGTTTGTTTATAAATTTCTGTGTTCAGCACAAGAAAGTTAAACCCACAGATGTTTCAGTTTCTTATCCAGCGTGCACAGTGTGCACAACGTGCAACACAATTAGCACTTTTTCCTGTTGGGAAACTAGTTACTCATATCAGTTAGGGTGTTTTCCTGTAGAGAGGGAAATCGGGTGGGACATGAGGTGAACCTGAGTATTACACCCTCCCAGTGGAGCTCCTACCAGGCAGGTGAAATTGAATAGATGGTGGATTATTCAGAGTGTATCAGAGGAGTAAAGGGAACCACCAACGTTGACTTAGGGGAAAAAGGGAAACACTTGTTTTGATGCATTAATTTAATTCAATACATGCCGGTTATAAAAACGGCCACACACAGATTAAACCTTCTCATACTGATCAGATTTCTCCGCTCATTGTGAAAAAAGAGCTTGTGATGTTGTCTGACGTACATAAAGGTATGTAGTTTAGTGTCTTTATGTGGCCCCCCGCACAGCACACCCTCACAGCCCCCATTTCTTTTCCCGTCGTGTGAATAGCCCGATCTCCAGAAGCCGTTGCCCTCCTCAGCAGGGGAGTGGCAGTCGGCTCTCCACCCAATTAATAATGATTCTCCAACCCAATGATGAATGGAGTACCCTAATTGGATGGCATTGTGAAAACACTGAGACGCATTTCAGAGGCCATAAAACTGATGTCACCAGAGCGAGATGATCAATCAACAAGATTGATACGCTGGATAACAACAACAATGGCATTGACGCCTCCTAAATGGGGCTTAGCATTTATAATCATTATACTTTTTTATCATGGTCTTTGACAGCTTCTCTTTAAAGTCTGAATGGGTCTGTTGACCACATTGTTGTTTGGAGTGAACATCATCAGCACCTCGGAGATAAGTGGTGTGAGATAAGTGGTGCTGTTTTTGGGTTCGAGCTGTATGTGGTCGCACCAGCATCAGTAGTAGTAGTCACACTGGGCATCATTATTCATATTTTGACAATATACTGTATAAGTTGCCACTCTGAAGCAGTATGTAACACACATTACCATGGTTTTATTTGACACTTCTTAGCTGTTAATAGGTGTTTCCTCTCAGATTTACACACTCACTTTAAAACCTCGAATGAGTGACGGCTGGCATTATCAAACATCATCAAATCTTGTCGATAATGTCCAACATTTGTCGGCATAATTAAATGAGATTAGTCCTGGACTTCCTGAGGAGGAAGCCAAAGAGTAATCAGACCGGAGGAGGCATATTTTGCATGTTTCTCACGTCATCAAATACACACATTGTCTCTATCCTTCTCACTGTTCTTTGTGAGGTTTTCTATTAGCATCAACTTGTCTGTTCTGCTGAATGGTCTGGAATACAGACGTATCATTTAAATATTGGATTCACCCAAGTCTGGGATGTGAGTTGTGTCTCCTGTTGGCAGAACAGGCGAGAAAGAGAGAGAGAATGAGAAGGGAAAGGAAGGGAGAGAAGAGGAGAAGTGGGATCCTTGAATAAATTGCTATCAGTTTGTCTCATTTATGGGGCAATCAGAAGCGTGCAATGCAGGCTGAAATTGAATTTTAGTAGTTGTGAAGCATCATAAATCAAAACAGCGTGAGCGTCTTAAGGTGAGAAATCATTTTGGTCAACATGGAACGTGTAGGATGTACAAGGGAGCTTAGAGAAACTGTTGCTGCACCATCATTTCCAAATATGGCACTACAGTACTTAGCAAGACTCTTCTACATGGCTGCTGAAGTGGCAGAAAAGCCTACACATATTTTTTTACCCTCAAGTTCATTATTCTGATTATGAAAGGCCAAATGACAAACAATAAATCCAAATAAACTTGGTCCAAGCATTGTAAAGTCCAGCTAAAGGCTTTAATATCACCTTCGATCCCTTTTTTTAAAAATCAATTTAAAGGCGTATTTAAATAGTCTATGAATACTCTATAATGTCTACAGTGCAACACTACCACTAAGGATATACACAATGGACACAGACCCTAATATCCTATGCACTGTCAGAGCTGTGTGCTGTAATGAACTTCTCATGTGCTTAAAGAATGATGCAGGATGCATGGCGAGACAACTGACAGCCCCGTAATGTGTTTCCCAGCAGCCACCCTGCGACGAGCTCTCTCGGTGTGTCGCTCGCCATAAACCCACTGGAAAATCGATGGCCGATAAAGAGTTGTGTTCAGGGGGAGCCCCCTCTGATTAATGCAGACTGTCAGGGAGCATCATTAATGTATTTCTCCTTTAAAGAAAGTGTATCATTGTTTTTTTTTTTGTTTTTTTTTCTTCCTTTGCTTGTCCATACTGAGCAGAGAGAAATGTGCAGGAATGGAGGTAAATTGCATTGAGAGACTCCTTCGTGATTCTTCGTGAGTTTTATGGATGAAGATATTCACAGTTGTGAAGGTCAAAGAAATTAGGGAGAAAACGAGAGCTGAGTGTTTGCCTGAATGCTTTTAATGTAAAGCAGGTGTTAAGGTCTTCATTTACATCTCTTTTGAAGGATTTAATTTGAGAGACTTTGGGAGAAATTAAATCAGATCTCATCAAATCTAACATGGATTTCTACAGATTATTTATCAGAAAATAACAAACTAAAGGGAGCGTTACTCGTACACGCTGCGAGATGAGTATGAAATGATTGATGCGACCCAACTTTATTTGAACAAACTCCATTTTTTATCTTAAATTGGTTAATAAACTTCTTATATAGTGATAGAATTGAATAATTCATTTTAATTAACAATTAGTTTTATTTTTACATTTGAACTGATCACTTAAAGTGATTGAAAGTACTCCTTTACTGGATTTGCAATTAGTGGATGATAGGAAGATAATTTTTTTTATGTTTTGAGAGATTGGATCTTGAATGTTAGCTTTTTGTCACATAGAGGCTGCAGTCTGGCCTAAAAAAGAAAAGGAAAAATTACATATTTTAGAGGAAATATGAACTAACATGCTCTCATATGTGGGCACAATAGAATTAAGTGTGGAGATAATGCTGGTTAGCTATAGTGGTGAAATGAAGCGTGAGCTCACAGTTTTCATCATGGGTTACGGAATAAGGATGAGGATGAGGATACGTCATCATACGAAGCGATGTGTATCCACTGGCAAAGTTCACAGTAAAAGGGCAGAGAAGAAATAGAACACAATAATCAGAAATGACACTGATATATTCTAAATTCTAAATATATTCATTTCATGGCCTTTTTATTGTCTGACACTACATAGACATTCCTCGTTTGCATCATTCAAAAACAATGTTAGTTGTAATCCTGATTGTTCTGAGTCATCTACAGATGTACTGGAACAACAGCTCACACTCCCTCTATGCTCTATGCTACAAAATAACCTGTGCCGACTGTGGATCAATAATAATAAGTTTGCAGTGACAGGCCAACTTCAATCCAGTATCCTATTGTCCTGTACCTTAGTAAACTAAGGGTTAATATCCTCTGGAGTCCAGCTGAGGATTAGGAAATGGAGGTTTAACTGCCTGTGCTAATGGTGGGTGTTTATCTCAATACTTTGTTTTGTCACTCCCCGACTCGCTCTCATTTCCGAAAGCTGTCCCTGGAGCCTCCACTCTTGTAATGGCTTAGCTTTCTGAGCGCCACAGTATGGAGGTAAAGGAATCACAAGATTCTCATTTGGGCTCTATACACACTGCCCACAGATACATGTATAATTGGCCCTGTTTCCATTCTGCTCTGTTGTTAAATGCACTAGCTATTAGTGTAGTGGTATTGGTGCTGATTTCATGTGTTTGTTTATTGTTGGAAGGTGTGCTCCTTGTTTGTTTGAGCTGGTGCGTGCGGATGTAAAAGTGTGTAGAAGTGTGTGTGTCAGATAGATAAAGAGTGTGCTCTATCTCTCTCTCCCTCCCTGCTCTCTTCTTTCTGAGTTTGGTCGTGGTTCCCCTGGGGCCCCTGTCGCAGTAATGGCCTGCTCCTGATTGCTCTGATACAGGTTAGGAATATTGGCTTTAATGATGTGTAAAATGAGCAAGCAGTGCCTGTGACATTTACAGATGGCACCGCCTTGGCCTGTTCTTCCCAACTGCTCGTTAATTCACGGGAACGGCAAGCACTTCTTTAAGTGACTGCCTGATGCATGCATACGACACAACAAAACACATCCTACACACCACAACAATAGCTCACCTCGTGCACCTCTGCACCTTGTCATCATTTCAGCCAAGTGTTCACACAGATGGATTAAAAGGAAAGGAAACCCCAAGGCTTAGAGCTGTTTGTGAAGTCCGTTTCAAGGGTTTGTCATACTGTTCTCCAGAGGTCTTTTGAGAGGCTTAGACAGAATAGATGCTGTATTGCTACCTGCTGTATAGACAACACAGCTGGGCTCAGTACCAAACCCCCAGAGGTGGTAATCTGGTCTACAGGTCCTCGATGGTACATCTGCTGCACGTGTACAACGATAGAGGGAAAACCGTCCTCAGGTCACCCTTTTGTCTTCCAGCGTCCAGTTTGGATTCATTTGCAGGTCAAACATTGATGCTTTTAAGATTTATAACAGCAAATATCAAAGTAAATATTACATGATATTATTCCATTCTTGATTGATTCACCATATAGCATTTTACTTTTGCAGCTAGTGGAAGTTAAGCCAGTTTTCATGACATTAAATCTAGTTTGATAATGTAGCTGAGAGATTCCAAACCTTGGTGTTGGTTCCCTCCACATGGGGTCAAATTAAGTAATCATTAGAGCATTATCAGGGAAGGAAAGAAAGAAACATGAAGTACAACATAAATATGTCTTTGCTTTTGGTGAAATATTGGATAAATGCTGGTGGGTTGTTTCCTTATTTTATTATAGCTAAAATCATTGAGCTAACAATTCATAAACATCGGAAATTTCAATAGGAGCCTTAAACAGATGCTGCTTTTGCCAAGAAGTCACAAGCTCAAAAAAGGTTTTAAATTACAGGCATGAACAGCTAGTTATGATGGATAAATTATATGTGTAGAAGGGAAAAGGGAGTAAAAACGAGCTACTTGTAGAAATATAAAGCACAAGCACCTCAACATGGTACTTGAGCAAATGTACCACTGCAGCCTGTAAATATAAAAAATGCGTTTACCATTATCCAGAAGCAATTATTTATTATTGGTGAAACATTCGGTTTATTAAAGTGCTGCTGTGTTCCTGCTAAAAGCCATCAAGTATCTGATGAACAACATCTGTAAGTGAGAGGTTCGTGTACAGTTTTATGATCCATGTAAATGGTGGACGATGAGTATCTTTATCTGTTCCTTCCTCTCTGTAGCTCTATGGCCATTACACTCTAATTTCCTTTTTATTATGCCATGTTAATTAAGGAAAATCATATTTCGCTCATTCTTCACAGTTGGTTCCCCCATTGGCTTTAAATTGTGTTCTTCCTTCTCCGCCCACTGGCAGAGTTATGTTAATTTATTTCTAATTGGCAAGAACTTGTTGATTGTAGGCTGGCAGATAGATATGGTCAGAAGGTTAATGCTCATGTTAACGTGACAAGGTGATCATTCCTCTGCTGGCCACGTTCTGACTGCAACCACTGAGTAATAACAGAAGAACTAATGGCCCTTTTACAAGCTCAACATGGCAGGTGCTTGTAAGGTAGCAGCGATGCCTTCGACACATTGTTCATGCTCAGATTTACTGTCTGGGAGAGCAACTCTTTGACCTCAACATCATGCTTACATGGAGCAGAATTACTCTGGCTTATGGAGCCTGAATTGCCTCACTGTGGACAGCATTAAAAAGTAATATCAGTGTGCTGGAGCTGCATGTAATGACAATACCTGTGTCACACATAAAGAGTCTTGCTGCACATGGGCTCTTTAGTGGCTACTACTGTACGTCTTGCATGTGCATTACTATGCATGGAGAATTAGATTTGTTTTCCCTTGTATACTCATCAGTTTAAGAAATCAGCCATCCGTTGCTTTTTTAATCTCCATAATGAAAGTGTTTTAATGCCTCCAATTTATTGCCTGGGCAGCCAACAGAATAATTAGCTTTGTTCAGGTTTTTTAAAAAGATGAAAACACAAGTATAACAACATTTGAGTCTGGGAACCACAAATTCTAATCAAATCCATTAGTTATTGTACCCGAAGGTATATTGGGCTAGAAAAAAAGATTTCTTATCTATGTGGTCCATTTTTTTTTTTTTTTTTTTTTTTTATTTCAAATTTAATTTTCTTAATAGATATTTTGGTCCATTTTTTTTAAAATTGACTCTTTTTATTCCATCAAATTTGATCAATTTTAACACCTATTACGTAAAAAACTGTCACACCCACAAGAAGATTTTTTTTCACTCCAAGTCTAAATAAAGAGGATACCAAGTCTTTATTGATTCTCTGTGACCTATAGTCAATTCCACAAACTAAATCAGATAATTGAAGTTGGTGTCGAGCTAATTGGATTATTGCTTTCCCCCTGAAGAGATGGGCCTCCACTGCTGCACAGGGATCACTAGATTAGTGGCGTCCGTCAGACATCTGTCATTTAACTGCACGGGGCTGCGAATTGATTATAAATATAAAGTGTGTTTTTTTTTTTTTTTTTTAAGTGGATGATTTCTGTGTTATTATCACTGTTATTATCTTAAAATTACCGTCATTTCGAAAGGCACAACCGGGTTAATTCAACATTGAACATTTCCTCGCTCATCCAGTGTCAAAAGGGATTACACTGGAAATCTAAATATAGTCGTGCAATCAAAAAACTTTGCTTTGTAGTGGAACTTCTGTTAATGATAAACATTATAAAGACTTTGGCTAATTAATACAGCACACTAATAGCATATCAGCAGAACTATTTCCAGGACATGGTGGATCAAAGCTACACAGGAGAAAACATCCCCCTTGTGTCTACTTGCCTCCAGTCCTCTGAACATGGTTTATGCAAATGAGATGACTATTTGCATAGACATAATTAGATAATTACAAATCATTTGGCTATGAGCTCAAGCATGTGCAGAGCCCAGAGATGTTACACGAGTCGCGTTGTACAGTACGGAGTTAATGAATTGCTTCTGAACAGCAGAGGCAATGCAGCATGTGTTGGAACATATGTTGTGTCAGACCTCTTGTTTGAAAACGACAGGTGACATTTTCATAAATCTTAGTTAAACACTAAGAGTGGGATGTAAAGAACCACAGCCCATTCACCATTTTCAAAGCTTGTCGGGAGAAAAATTACTTTGAATGATAGACAAAAAAAATAAAAAATTACACATACTAACCGTCTCTGTGTTGTTGGTAAAAACAGAAAAAATAGTAATAATTGCAAGTATTAGCTAAGCTGCAGACCAATACTATCAGAAAACTATTAATTAAAAACTACTATTACATTTACTCTCAGACACTATTATACTACCCTACAATTAAAACCAAAAATTCCTATCCATTATATTCTGGCCTGAAATAATACTTTTCAAAGCACTTAACGGAATAACATGAAGTCTTGCACAGTCTTAATTTAAAGCAAAGATCTTAAAACAAATTGTTAGCTTTGTATTCTGAAAGATGAATCAAAACTTCAGTCAGTACTAACTGTGTACATTGACAAATGTTTTCTTAACACTTTAAATTAAATGAATGTTGTCAATAAAATGTTGAAATCTGGAAAATACACTAAAATTGTTTCTCTTCACCCTTACCCCTCATACCCCTCAGATAGGATGTCATGTGGGGATTTACAAAATATTCAACTGTGATTTGAGGATCCAAAATGGGAAATTCCATTTGGGGCGGTGACATACTTAGAAATTAGGTGGACATCATCAGTGCTAAGAACAGAAGCAAATATTCAAAATTAGATTCAAAAGTAGGATTTCCTGAGCCAGTAGACTAGCTAAATGTGTTAGAGATTTAACTATGAAGCAGAGGAAACTGTGTAACACTAATAATTGGCTTTGTGTTAGAGTCAGGGAGTAATGTGGTGGATAATACTGATAGCTAAGTTAGTTAGCTCAGTGGTGATTGTGCCGGTAGACTCACCTCTTAGTGCTGTTGACCAGTATTTTAATAATACACAGCTGTGTATTAAGATTTGTCCACATCGAACATGACTGTGTTTGTTTGTATGACACAAGCTGATTTGACTATTTACCAGGAACCCTACTATTTTATTTTCTTTGTTGTGTCTTTACGTTGTCTTGCAACATTAGGAAAACCACTTTTGGGGGAAAAAAAAAGAAAAAAAAACATTATTATTTGTTACTGATGATTGGTAATTGCAATGGTCTTTAAAGTTGTTACACTTCAGCAGGATGGCATTTTGTGAGTTGGAGGTTTTGGGGGCATTATCAAACCAAACGGCAGTGCCAGGGAGGACAGAAGGAGCCAAGAAATCACTTGAATGTTGCTGAGTTAAACAGAAGCCCATTCCATCGTGCAGCCGTGCATAGACAGGCCTCAATCACTGAGCTGTGCCGCTGATTTGCAGAGTCAGATTGCACAACTGACGTGCATGTTGCTCCAACTTAACGTATGCTCCTTCAGCACAGTGACAGGTGATTTTCTACCATATGGATGTGAAGCAGAAAGAACCTAAATCTGTGCGATGCCTCATTCTTGAATGCGTTTTTTTTTTTTTTTTCAAAAGGAAAGCCCATTTATTTCTGATTATGCACTCATTTATTTTTCATTTGTGTTTTTCAGAGCAAGAGGATTCTTTCGAGTTCATCATTGTGTCGTTGACGGGTCAGACGTGGAACTTCGAGGCGTCTACGTACGAGGAGAGGGAGCTGTGGGTCCAAGCGATCGAGAGCCAGATCTTCGCCAGCCTGCAGTCTTGCGAGAGCATAAAAAATAAGGTACGTTGGGTCATGAAAGATAAGAAACACTAGACCAACTGGACGAGGCTGACGATTATCATCTAATCACAGCATCATCGTCATCATCCTACAATTCTGCCGCTTCATTTGAATCCCCCCCTAACTTCTTTCCGACCTTTTATTGTGCCCTCACCCTCCCCCCGCCCCTCCTCACCCACTTCAAGCTGTCACATGTGGGAGGTTGTCAGACAGGTGCACCGCAGCGTGTGGGATCTCTTATTAGAACTGACAGACATCAGAGATAGAACACGGCTTGTGTCAGCATACTGGAGGGAAACACGGCCTCATTTTCATATTAATATTTTCTCTGCCTCAGTCTTTTCCTAAGACTTTGAAACGCCTTCTTCCCTCCCTCCTTCATCACTGGTTGTCTGTGATACGAGACCAGCTGTAATTGTTTGCTTTCTCTTACTCTTGCAATCATTAGTTCCTGCTGACTTATTTTGTCCTTCATTTCTTACAGTCTCGGTTAGGTAGCCAAAGTGATGCGATGGCCATTCAGTCCATACGGAACGTGAGGGGGAACAGCTTCTGTGTGGACTGTGATGCAACCAGTGAGTAGAGTTCTTCACCTCCAAAATTGAAAAGAACTGCCTTATTAAAAAAGATTTATATATGGATCTATATATGTTCAGAAACATTCAGTCAAAACATGTATTATTTCAATATTTGAAATTTGTTTTTGCATTAAAGACGTATAGACTGGAGGAGTCTGTCATTCAACCCAACCAATAGCTTATTCTAGTCACCTTTTATAACTTATAATATTCACTGATGACAGAAGAATGTGTTTTATTTTCCATCTGAAAGGAAGCTCAGATTTTACAGTGAGGTATCAAAACCTAAAGTGATGGTATAAAATGTGGTTTCACGATGTACACTCTTTGTGCTGAGATATTTCTTAACTGCCTCCAGAAAACCAAACTATTTGCCTCAAACAAAGAGCATGAAAGCCAGTATCTAGTGACCTTTACAGGAAGTGTATTTCCTTTGCATTTTCCTTTGCAAGACACATTAGATAACATTTGTAAAGTACATCTAAAGTCCAAACCTTGACTGGCTTGAAAGTTTGTTTATTGGAACACATGAATGCAATGTTATTCTTGTAAAGCAATATAAACAAGATGATCATAAATCTTCAGTTCAGACTTAAAGATTAAGCTTCTTTTGTAATTTATCCATCGTCATGGTTGTTTTCTTTTCTTCCATGCAGATCCAGACTGGGCTAGTTTGAATCTGGGTGCCTTGATGTGCATCGAGTGTTCAGGCATCCACAGGAACCTGGGCACTCACCTCTCTCGCGTCCGCTCCTTGGACTTGGATGACTGGCCGGTGGAGCTCAGCATGGTGATGACCGCCATCGGGAACACGATGGCCAACAGTGTGTGGGAAGGAGCTTTGGAGGGTTACACCAAACCGGGGAGCGACAGCACCAGGTTAGCATCTTTCTGCAAATAAAAGGTGCTGTTTAATGAAGTGTACAGAGATTATAGAATGAGAAGCCAGCACTGTCTTCTCTCCATTAGCTACCACTTATTAGCCACCCACATTTCAGCACAGGCACTTCACGCCACAAAATGCTCCATAAGAAACACCGGGGGTTCATAAATGTCAGTCTACTGAGCCAAGAACACAGTGTTTTATGTTTCAGTAGGAATCCTTCCTGTACGCAGTGATCACAACACCTCTGTTTTATTTCAGTCAGTCTCTGGTTGAAGCCTGCGTCCTTCTGTCTCTTCATTTTGAGGATATGATATCTAATATTTCCACCACCGTGTCTGTTGTCCCTCCACCAACTCGACTTGAAACTCATAATTCATGAAACGAGTGTTGTGTGTGACATTTTGCACTTACCGGATAAATGCCCTGACTAGCCCCTGATCCATCAAGTTTGTCATTTGACATGTAACCGCTAATCAGGAAAAAATTGTATAATCTCAACCACATCTGAAACCAGGCAGAGCCCCTTGTTCCTGATTGATATCACCGAATACAGATGGGCGTTTGATAATAATCTCCCTCAACCAGAGTTTTCATTTTTCATCTTTTTGAACTTAATCAGTAGCTTTTCCATCTCTATTAATATACTCTATACTCTATATTCTAAATTATATTTCACCACTAACCCTGTGCTATCCTATCCTAACTTATCTGAACGGCTATCCACTCCCTTTCCTCCGGAGGTACCAAATTCTGGTAGGAGGATTGTTTATCTCTTGGTGACAGGTGAGACCTAGCATCCCAGTCTGACTAATGACCTGCTGTGTGGCTGTGCAGGTAATTAAACGCACCATTATGGCTAAACCCCACCCCACGAGCCAGGCCCTCGGGGCCCCATGCTGCCCCGTCACATATCCATCACACGGGGCCGGGCCATCAGTCTGTCTGTCACAGGAAAGACTGTCTGTAAAGGTTTCCCTGGTGGCATTCTAGTGTTTTAGCATCAAAGCTTTACAACTTTGTTAAGAAAAGTGACATATTAACAAAGAAACATACAGTAGCTGGTTTCTTCATTTTACTCCAACTTGCTGCTGCAAAAGATGCTATTGAAATCGTTTTTGTAAAAACAAATGTATCAGATGTGGAGAAATGTTCACTTTTGGCCAAAGGGAATTTGTGACAACTATTTTCCCACTGTTTTCTAACATTCTTTGGCGTAATCACTTCAATCCATTTATCTGGGATTTGTCAAGAATTTTATATTTAAACATTGGAAGAGAAAAAGAAATTTAAGATTTGGATTTTATGCTTAAGAAATCCAAACCTTATAAGTCCTGACTTGATTTGGCTGACTCATAGCTGAACACACCAGCT
Source organism: Polydactylus sextarius (assembly GCA_016801845.1). Lineage (NCBI taxonomy): Eukaryota > Metazoa > Chordata > Actinopteri > Polynemidae > Polydactylus > Polydactylus sextarius. Next base: position 13,556,033 of record CM028916.1, on the reverse strand, counting down.
GAACTGTTGAAGTGACATAAAAACTATTTGTATGTGTGTATTAGTCTGTCGATGTTGTTTTATGACAGATCTGAAAAACTGAACCAGTTTGTTTAGATGTCTGTAGCGCTACATTAAAACATATTGTAACAGGATTAAACATTAATATTAAATGCTCACTTTTTAAACAAGTCAAAGATGACCTTTATATCAGCAGTGGAGAAATATGACCCTTACAAACCTCAACTGGAATTCTGGATTTTTTTTTAATTGACTTTAATACATCACATCTCCCTCATCCAGAGCACAAGAACAGTTTGGCCTTTGTCCAAATCTTTGGTCTCAGACTCACTGATGTGTGCGTTTTGCAGTAAGTCATTAAAAATAAAGAAAGCAATGACAGTATCCATTTTCTCAAGACCTAAGTACATTTAATAGTTTTGAACTTACACAACCAGTGTAAATAAATGAGGCTCACTTCACTGTGAAGCAGCCCAAGCAGTGTACAATAAGTGAGTAACTTCAAATCTACTTTAATGTGTTTTTAGCAATGGAGCAGCTTCAGCACAAAATCACAAAGAGCTGGTTATGTATGACAGTGGTTCTTAGCTTTTAAAAAGCCCTTTAATGTGCCCATACAGGGACCATTTGAATACAAAGTCAGCTTTAGGAAATCTTAACTAAAATGCAGTTTGCACATGAACAGTTATTCAGTTTTTTTGTTTCTTTGTTTTTTCAGTCCACTGATAGTCGCAGACCTTTTCCTCTTGAATTCATCCTGCTTTCTCCGGCCAGTTCAGAACTGAATGATGGCCTACAGTTATTTATTGAATGGTATCTGTGCTAAAGTGCTCCACTATGGACTTGATGAAAGATTATTGATGTTGATTCCTCTCCCTACCACTGTCAGTCCCATGTCGCCTGAGGCGGGAAGGTTCTTCATTGTCTTAAAAATCCGATCTTACCCGGCAGCAGCATCTCCATTAGTTTTCACTGTCAAACAATAAATCTCATTTGCAGCATAACTAATCCTCAGACAAAAAACAGCAGTTGTAAATATCATATATGGCCACTGGTTATTGTGATGCTGCTGATTTTGTTGCTGATAGAATAATGTAGCCTTGTGGGGTAAACGTTAGTCTCAAATTATTTTTGCTTTATCAGGACTGATGAATTATGACCAACTTAGGGATGTGGTGTTTTTTTTTTCTCCCTCTGTCTATATAATGATAAATCCTCGCCTAACTCTTTTTTTGTGTATGCTGCTCTTAACCTTAGTGGAGCACATATGAGAGAATTTTAATTGTGTAACATCGGTGACATGAAGCAGCTTTGTGATGGCACCTATAGGCAGGCAGTATATGGCTCACGCCTCCCACTAAACATTAGTGACACCTAATCTAAACGATTCAGTAACTACCTGAATATCAACTCGCCGTCTGATTGAATGTCTCCTGCAAGACTAGTTTTACCCCTTTGCATTTTTGAGATTTAACTTAAAAGCATTCATCCACAAGATTGGTTTAGCTTATGATATTCAGGGAAGGCAAAAAACACAACAGATAGATTTGTTGTACGCAAGGTACGCGCAGCAACACTGAAATTACTGGTGTAGATCAGACTGATTACAAACGTTCTGATTGGAAACACGCTTGTATCTGTGTGTATGTACATGTATGACACGTGATCACCTGAAGAATGCATGCTTCCACTTTCTAATAACCTGTTATAATGTATTTTAGTTGTAACTACTGCAGTCAGAGGAACACATTTGGATCGTTTAGGGATTAATAAATTTTTGTCGGCTCTTTCTCACTTGCTAAGAAACCATTACTTCTGTTTCTGTACTTGTAAGGAATACACTGATTTTAGTCCAGACTGGCTGCACACCTTTTCCAGACAGTTCAACCAGACTAAGTGATTTTTCAAAGTTGTGCAGATTAATGTTGTATAACTTATCAATACATAATTGATGAGTTATTAACCATTTATAAAGCCACTACTTACAATTTGTAACCCACTTGTGATGGATGCCTCATTAGAGACGATAGTATTACTGCTGCAGAAAGAATATCTGGTTAGATTGCAGTTAAACTGTGATAATACATTTTGCAGAAGCTTTGCATTGTGGCCGATAACTGCAGTCAGCATATCGGAGGGGAGTTGTTCTTTTAATTAGCACCTCGAAGTCATTGTGTTTTGCAAGTCACCTCTAATTGCTTGGCATGTTTGTGATAGAAAACACCATAGACTATTTTAACGGATACTGTGGGGGAGGTCCAACGACTAACTTTACCGTTATCTTCTACTAGCACACACACACACACACAGACACAGTAAAACACACACACATAACAGACACCAGTTCTCATTTGGGGGAGATGTCCTGGAGCGTGGACGGATGTGGACGGCTATCCCTCACTGACGCGGGCCTCTCACTGTCACCCTCTGTAGGCTCCGAGCCGCCCTCGGCCACAGGCAGGTAATAGCTCTGATGAGAGCCCTCCACTTTGTTTCAGAAATAATTTGCCACTCCTGCCGCCTGCAGGGGCTGCGTGGTAATAAAAATGAATCACACCGCTAACCTCTCCAAACCTGGCCCCGCTGCCTGTTTTAACCCCTTCTGCTCCAGCCGTGGCATCTTTGCTCGTCCTCCCCAAGCTGTTTGTTGCATTTACAGCTTCAGTTGTTCAAGCAGTAAGACTCCTCTGTTTTTCAGGATTTGTCCACACTGGCCTGTGTCCTCTATGTTAGTCCCCAAAACACAGAGCAAAGCTTCCAGGCTACTCACAGGTTAGGAGTGCTGGAACGCCAACTCTCAGAAGAGCTTTTAGAATAGCCGGCCTTGCCAGGAGCCCTGGTGAAGGAAGAGTAATTAATTAAGACAAATGAATGACTGGGTCTTCCCATGTCCTCCCTCTCTCTCTCTCTTCCTCTCTCTCTCTCTCTAAATGAAACCCACAGGTCAGTAATTAGCCCTGTGTGGGAGAAGTGGTACCACGGTCACTAATTGCCCACATGCCACCAGGTTTCAGAGCCAGGTAGCCATAGAGAAAGGACTGATTCATTATAACACAGTCCACTTAACCATGTAATTTGGTTTCAGTATTGTTAGTGTGAATATTGTTTTTAAAATCCTAATTATCCCAGATCAGTTTCTGATGAGAACAAGATCTGGAAATGTGTGGGTAGGCGAAGCAGGCTGAATACATAAGCAGGGCATGTGTTATCGTCCCCTCAGCTTTTGTATGTGAGGCTAGGGTTCAGCAGGGGTTAACAGCATGAGCATTTAAAGGTATTAGTTTCTCTGGCACAAAAACACAGCCACTCCATCATGAGGAGTCTGACAACCTCATTAATGTCACAATATATTCAAGTCATCCCCTCTGCCTGCCTATGGCGCCCAGATGCTGTCCTACTGGCCTCTCTATAGAGCGCAACACAACGACCTTTTGAGTTGTGGTCATCTGTTCAGAGCACACTCTGGAAACAAGAAAAGTGGCATCTTTTCCACTTGTAAAAATATTTGTCTTAATTCTTTCGCCGCTGTTATTCACAAAGCAGAGCATACCATGTCAACACTGTACCCACTGGACCATAGGGGGCCTTATTTAGCACTTTTTCTGCTGCAGCGTTTACTGTGTTGCTCCTTCATTTCTGGCCCTTAGCAACCTTTGATGCTTTGGGGCCCAGCTTTTTTTCCCTGTTGTGTGCGCTCTTTTTTTTCCTTCATGTCTGTCGTTTCCCTCTCAGCCCCCTCTCTGTCTTTCTTGCTGCTGTCCCTCTTCCTCGCTCCCTGTCTCTTCCCTCCCCTCGGTTTGTGGAAGTGAAGCTGCTGGCTGCATGGGAATCAGTCCCATACAAGTTGCCCACCCCCACTGTGAAGTCTGTTCAAGCTACTCAAACCCTGAGGCCACCCCCTCCTTCCCTCCCTCCCTACCCTACCTCCAACCCTTCAACACCACCATTTCTCCCCTTCAGTGCGTCTATTTGATGTCTCCGCAGTGAATTTGGACGCTCGGGGAAGAGTAGGAGGAGTCGTAGAAGCTTTGATTGTTTAAGAGGATTCAGTATGTGTTTGAAAGATGGGCTGGTGGTGGGACGGACATCCTCCTCTTCCTATGGACCAATGCACCTTTATTGAAGGCGGTCAGATTGGTCATTCTGTGGCTACTCCACTGCTGGCTCCGCCCCCTCTGTCTCAGTTTCCCTTCCTATAAATTCCCGTTCGCCTTTGTCTTTCAGGCTTGACTAATTATCCTTGTTTGTACCTCTTTATTTGAATTCAGTCATGTGTTCTTGACTCCGTGGGCTGGGTTTAGGAGAATCATTCCGCCATTTGCCACTTAATTAAGTCAGGGTCAGGATCCATTGCTCAACGGAGAGCTGAAGGGACAGAGCTCTAATAGAATTATAAAAGAGGCCTTTCTCTACTGTTAAAGCTGCCTTTATCTAGGTGGGTCTGCATAGGCAAATGAAAGGGAACACCAGGAATCCCATTTCCACTTTAGACTCTGTAAGCATTTTGATGTTTGCTCGAGATTTCTTTTAAATTAAATCTCGTAAGCGCAGGGAAGCCAAACGAGCGATGGTCAGCTGTGAGATAACTGATTGATGGAGGAAGTTCATGGTGAAGCAAACACCTCTTGTTTTTAAGCTGGAAGAGACACAGGCATTTTTATTGGGAACTGTGAGCTCCCCTCTGTCCCCTAAGCAACAGAGAAATTTAGAACAAGTATGTGCTCAGACCAGGGTGGTGTCTGGTGCCCATGCCTGTATATGTGTGTGTGTGTGTGTGTGTGTGTGGTGGGTGTGTGTGTATAAGTGTAACCATCAGTTCAATTTCCTTAATATCCCCCCATGCTGTGAAAATTCACTCTCCTTTCTCACTCCAGCACCCCTCCCACTCTGACCAGGCGTTTTGACATGCTAAATCTGCTGATTTTATTTTTCTTCCTCCTGTGGTGAGGAAGTGTCCTTTTCAAGGGTCTCAGTTTCTCCCCTGACTGTCTAAACCCTACCTCTGTTTGGATTGTTTTTCTATTTCAAACAAAAGACAGAGGGGGGATTACCATTTCACTTCCTTTCACACTCTTTCTTTCAAGTGGCAGCAGCTGGGGATTTTTTAAAAACCACTGCCCGGCTGCCTTTTTTTTTGTCTAAAAAGAACTGTGGTTGAATTTAGAGCTCAGCATCAGTGAGTGAGGCCTTTTCCTGCAGGTCTGCGGGACTGGTTTTGTAGCGGAGGCTAACAAAGTGTCCTCAGGGCTCCTTTCTGAGATGTTGACGTCTTCTTAATGGCTCTCCTCAGCCTTTTTGTTTCACATCTTGGTGCTAACTTTCTGCCTCATTTAGCTCATATCAATTCACTGGGCTGTACAGATTCAGCATCTCATTCACGCTCTAGCTTTCTGACAACTTTTGGTCAACAAGCTCTTACCAATTGTTTTTAACCATGTTTAAATTTCGTTGTTAAGGGTTGTAGATTTTTTTGTTGCCTTGAGGATTATTTCATAGGTTATAAAGTTTTCAGACATACTTCAGCCTCTTTGACAGTAAAAAGAGACACTTGTTTTCAAAGGATCCACCGGAAATAAGAGGGGAGGGCAGGACGGCCCCTTCCTGCTCTGAGCAGTCCACTGCTTCTAAGGCCAATTGATTTGCTAACAGGCTTGTCCACACATAATGACTGAGTAGGGATTGATGGAGGTCTTACACCATAAAACTCCAAGCCACTGCAATTGCCTGCCATTAGAGCTGTATTGTTGTTCACATAATACCCTCAACCTTAAGAAAGGTTTTGCTTATGGCAGAGCAGAGTGAAGGACTTTTCTACACCACTTTTTCTTCCCCAAGCTTCAAGACAATTTTTAGTTGTGGGCAAAGTTGCTTTTATGAGCTTCCAGTTGTGTGTTGCAGTTAATCAGTTTGTGCTTGGGTGCAGATAAAGGCTTGCCCCCTTTTCCATCACATCCTTAACTCCTGTAGTTAGGGCCGCTGCCAGGCTCCTCTGTGCAAGACGAACTGCTCCGTGAAGTGAGTCTGGCAGCTGACATATGAGTCTGAAAATGGCTGCTGTCTGTGGTAAGTTGGCAGCCCTGACACCTAGCTGCTAAGGTCGTAATCAAGGAGAGTGACTAATGTTGAACTGGTCACGATTGTTAAAATGGCTGCTGTAATTGAAAATGAGCTATCTGGGGATAGACTTAAAGGGCCATATTACGTAATGTCTTGTAATATAAAGATATTGTCTAACATACCTCTGGTGTTGTTTAGCCATGCAGATGAATTCCTACTATTGCCCCAAGTACCGACTATTTTTCTGTGGAGTCTGTCGATTATCTACGTAACCAGGATGTTGCTGTTCATTTTTTTAAGTATAAGCCATGAAATAGTCTGTATTTTTCATCATCATTTCTCATCAAGTATTAACCCATGTAGCTAAAGCCTGATTCCTTTCTGTCATAGACCTTCATTGTTCAAAAACTATTAAAAACACATCAGTGAGCCACATTGTTTAATGTACATGTTCTTCCAGTATTACAACCAAGGGCACTGTAGTTTATTTTGAGTCAATCTCACATAGGGCTGTAAATCCACTAGTGCATTAAATTTGCATTAATCCGCAGCTGAAAATAGTCCCAGACAAACGGACATTTTTATTCTTATTTGATTAATATCTGGTAAAAACTGCTGTCTTCAGTAGGAGCCTGTGAGTGTGAGGCTGGTCTGGAATGTGTAGGCTAAAAAAAAAGAATAATGTCAGTCTTATCTATTAAGTCTTTCTTTTTTTTTTTCAAAGCACCACAAACAACATTTTATTCTTCTCCACTGTGTGGCCCAGAACTATTTTTGTAAATTAGATGAACCAGCTCTTTAACACGTGATGATAAATAGATAATTTAATGTGTACGTGATGTTTCATTTCTCATCTTGAAGGTTGGTTTTGGTAATTAACTTCTTGTCCTGTTTGAGTTTGTTTTTGCTGTGATTATGATGCGATGGGAGCAAAGTGAATTAGACTGTCCGTTAGTACTTGCTGCTGAGCCGCAACCCGTTGATAGAGAGTCCCATGGGAGCCTTGTCACTCTCGCTAGCGTTGGCGCTTGAACTTATCCGTACAAACCTTCTCCTCTCTGTCACTCACCCACAAATCCAAACAACAGCCTCTTTCTGCTCCCCTTATCACACCGGCTGACAGGGTCACAGGGTTAGTGCCACACTGGGCATGCTCAGACATTCACATATTGATATTGATTTTTTTTTCCCTCTCTTTTCTTATTTGAACAGTTTGTATGTGGGCAGAGAATGAAACGGGGGGTCAAGATGAAGAGCAATAGATAGAATTCTGCTTTGCAATAGAGGACAGAGTCTTCCCTCAGCCTCTATTCTCTGCTGCAGGCTGGAGTGAAGGAGCCCCACATCCCTCCGTTCCTCTCTGGCTGCCATTCAGCCCCATCGATCTGACTCAGGGCCCAGCCACCCCAAGGGAGACTGGGGCTCGGAGACACACTGCCTCTTTTGTGGAGAGGATCCATCAGTTCAGACTGACAGCCGACAGCGCTGATAAAAAATATGTCCCCCTCCTTCCTGTATTGTCCGTAGCAGACATGCTGTTCAAGATGTGTAACCTTTAGAAAGCCGTCCAGGCCCAAACTGACTCACTGTCGACTGTAATCACCAGAAAGTGGAATATGGCCCAAAGCGTCACACCCTTTGGCATTCTCTCATCTCTCCAGCCTATCTCACTGTATTATTTCCCACTGTGATAGTAGAGGCTAGTGGCTTTCCAGTGCTCTAATAATTTAGAAATGTCACTTTACACCAGTGAGTCTCTCAGGCCAATTACTCTAATATTCCCCTTGTGTGGCCACATTCTTCCTTTTGTAAGTGTTTTTTGCCTTTTAAATTACTGCCTCTGAATTTTGAGATATGCGCTGAAAGTTCTTTAACTTAGGTGCTAAATTACATGTGGCATATTCATCATGTTTCACCCCGCCTGACCTGGAGCGTCCCTGTCATTTCCGTCTCTCCAGGGAAGAGAAGGAGCGTTGGATCAGAGCCAAGTATGAGCAGAAGCTGTTCCTGGTGGGGCTGCCCCAGTCAGATGTGCCCCTGGGGCAGCAGCTGCTTCGGGCAGTGGTGGAGGATGACCTGAGGTTGGTGGTGGTGCTGTTGGCCCATGGCACCAAGGAGGAGGTTAATGAGACCTACGGGGACGGAGACGGACGCACCGCTCTGCACCTATCCTGTGCCATGGCAAATGTGGTCATCACGCAGCTTCTCATCTGGGTGAGTGGTCACCTGAATAAACCTTGGACGGTGGATTAACGTTGTTTACATTTAGTTTTGGGCAAGTGAATCAGGATTTTAAATATGAGAGGAAAGATCAGTTTAACCTTGCCAAATGTACCAGCTGTTCACAGGCACTTGTGTATAATTCCCTGTAATTAATACCAGATTACATTCATCTTTCCAACAAACCAGTCCAATGAAGTTATTAGGAAATTGCATTTCCATTTAAATCAGGTGTCCCCAAACTATTCCACAAGGGCCATGTGGATGCAGGTTTTTGTTCCAACCGAGCAGCAGCACACCACTCTTGACTCAATAACTATTCTCAGTCTCCAGACTGTTGATTGGTCAAACTGTGTTCTCTTGGATGGTTGGAACAAAAACCTTCAGCCACACAGCCCTTTGTGGAATAGTCTGAGGATCTCTCATTTAAATGGAGGTCTAAACACTGGCTCATAAGTTTCTCTAATCTATCAGTAGTAAAATTTTAATTTCTTGGGGATCCTTTGTTCAGAGAGTCGTCAAATTTAAGTCTTTAGTTCTAAAGTATTTTAGTCACAGTGTGAAATTCAAGTCTAGAATGCCACTTTATCTAAAACCTCAAAATTCTAAAAAAAAAAAAAAAAAAAAAAAGACAAACAGGAAAAAAAAAATTCAACTCTAATCGAAATGAAAAGAAACATTTTCAAAACTATCAATGTAGGTATAAATCTATATTTTTAGTGCTCAGATTTCCACTCAGAATTGACTGTTCTTTCTAACACAGCTGTTTTAAACCCATGTTGATAGTCACTAAAAATGTATCAGCTTGATTGACAGTGGTCACTTTTCTAGTTCATGTGAAATAGGGTCTCTATGCTACACAGCAGACAAGTAGCCAGAGAGGCAACAGAACTTGTATTACAGATATATGTAATTTCCTATTTGCTTTCCAATTTTAATTTAATTTTGCTTTTAATAATTAATATAAATACTTACTGAAAGAAAAAGAAATTCATTGAAATTCCCAAACTGCAACATCTAAGTCTTTCTGATTAATGGTTGACACATCTGATTTTTTTTTTCAACAGTATGGTGTGGATGTGAAGAGTCGGGATGCTCGTGGTCAGACACCGCTGTCCTACGCTCGACGAGCCGGCAGCCAGGAGTGCGCAGACATCTTACTGCAACACGGTTGCCCTAACGATACAAGCAGCCTGACCTCTGTGCCCACGCCCAACATGAGCCGTCGCAACCCCAACCCCAACCCCAACATCAACAACAACAACGCTCAGTGTGAGCTCAACCGTAGTATCAGCATCATGTAGGAGCCAGAGAGCAGCCGCAGATAGACATAAAGAAAAAAAAACCTGCAACCCTCTTGTCTCTTCCCAGTACTTCCTCCTCTGTTTCACACTGTGTAACCCAGATTCAGTACCAATGGAGAGATAGAGATATCAGGAGTGACGGACTCATTGTTGATATTCCACTACGCTGAAAGAAGTTTGGGTTTGGGGTTTGGACATTGTACATTATTTGTTTTATATCATTATTTTTTAGTTGTTTTGTTAGTTAAATTCATTCAATCTTGGTCTCAAATGATCATGATCAGCTTTAAGCTTTATGTTTTTTAAGCGTCAACCAAACAAATGACTTACTTTGGCATTCATACCTACCCTACGAAAAGCATTTCCTTAATGCTTGAACATTTCCTTTTATGTCTTCCCCTTCTGCGACGTGAACCGATTTTATAATGAGCGTGAATGAGAAACTGTGAGGAATAGTTTTAGAAGTGACAAAACACTGATGTGGGAAAGAAACTAAATCTTCCATGATATCAATGGCTGTTACAGCTTTAGTAATGATGCATGTCTTCAACACAGCCATCAAACTCTTGACATACTATTCATACACAAAGGCAAAGCAATTATAGTTAAAGAGTCCAAATGATTTAGATACTTAATTTTACAGGAAAGTGGGTTCGGATCATCATAAAGGAGTTGATTGCAGAATTCCTATGGGGTGAAAGTGAGCTATTTCCTTTGCTACCCTTATCGTGATCCTCCAGTAAAAATGTCCATGACTATAAAGGAATTAAGGGGCATAATGTTTTATGACCATTGAGATACATGGTTTTGAAAGCGTGCCTCTTCAATCAAAATTCATTCAAATTCAAGAGTTTGATTGAAACAGTGAAATTGTACCATTATGATGTCTTTGTTGAGAGCAATTTTCCGATTCACTAGATTGTGTTGATAATTGTTTGACAAAGATTCACACAATTTCAAACCATAAGCGTACTGGAATATCCATTCACCTCCTGTGGCCAAAGGCTTAAAAATTGGTACTATGAGTGCATTTCCTCTATTGTTGCTGTGAAATAATATATGGTACTGTGTGTGTACGTCCGTACATACTGTACGATACGTGTGTGCTTACGTCTTCGTCTGTGACTGTGTGCAGCAGAGAGCGACTGGGCATTTTCTGTTCATAAACAACGGAGAAAGGACACTGGAGAGAAGACAAAACACCTACAGTGAAGATTTGGGAACATAACTGTGTTTTAAATGTACAGACTTCTGTAAAAAGTAGTTCTTGTTCCATCACCTTATTCCTTATAAGACCAGTTTGAGCTTGCTCGCTGACTTTTAGAGTACATTAAAAAAAAAAAAAAAAAACACCCCCAAAAAAACCTCTCTTTTTCCTTAACCTCATGTGCCCCTTCCCCCATCCTCTTCCTGAGAACCTGTCAGCCTAAAAGCAGGGTGACTGGAGTGAGAATTGACATTAAGGGATTAAAATAAGCAAGAAGGTCCATAGAACGAATTACAATTACTTTGAATATCTTAGCATTAATACAAATGGACAGTATTCGACAGACACAATAAGACCTTTCATTTAGTAAATAAGACTTGGACAATAAATTGATTCAGGTGGAGTTGGAACTATGTCTACAGTGTGTTTTCCCATTTATTCAACTGCCATTTTTAAGGTTTTAAACCATCTTGATTTTTATGGGTTTACAAAGGCAGGATGTATGTTTACAGAGCAAGTTATTAACTTGATACCTTAAATACAGTTTTTTTTGTTGCTATATTGTGTTTTTGTTTTCCATAAAAAAGGAAAGAAAATGAAATAGTGGGTATTTTTTAAATCCAGAGTTTAGCTAAATGTTAGAGGACGAGTTTGACATTTTGGGAAAAATGTTTAATGGTTTTCACTCCATGAGTTGGATGAGAAGGTCGATACTGCTCTCATGTCTGTATGTTAAGTATGGTGTGATTAGCCTAGTCTAGCAAACAGTTTATCAGGTATAGCTTAGCAAAGCAAGTTAATTCTTATAGTTTCATCTAAAAACATAAATTGTGTATTTTTTACGTTTGGCTTTTTGTATAGATAAAGTAAACAGGAAGTATCTTAATAATTTGGTAGCTTTAGAGGAACATGGAAAAGTATTTCCTTGCCTTTCCATTCTTTCTGCTATCTAAGCTAAGCTAACCCAGTCTTGGATCAGGCCAAGAGGAAGTTACGCACAGACATGAAAATGGTGACAATTTTCCTTTTTAATTTAATTTAACTCTTTGAAACAAAGTAAACACATTTCCTTAAATGTCAAACCATCCTCTTGAGACATCACAAAACCAACCACAATTTCAACCACATACCTTTGAATTTACCTGTACTGCACTGTGGTACTGGCCTTATTTCTGATCTTTACTTGACCAACTTATTTCAAGTACATTTCGGTGTACAAGGAGATTACTGAGATTAGTTTAATGTGTACAGCGATTATTGAACCTTTATTTACATACTGTAGATGCTGAAAAACACTAGAAACTGCCTGTTTTTTTTCCCACCAAACACAACATGAAGTGTACATATTAGCTTAATACTTTTATCAGAAGACAAGCTCCTCCTAGAGAAACAAATTGAACTGGTTTTTGGTCCTCTTGACCCATGAACCATATTTTGATATGTTGTTTTTGTTTTTCTTTAGGCATATTTTAAGGTACTTTTGTTTGGTCTCAACATTAACTGGCCATCTTTGGTACTTGTGTATAATGATGTACATTTGACATATTTATAATGCAGTATGTAAATATCTTTTTTTTTTTTTTTTTTTGTTATGTTTTGTTTTTGTTCAAGTTCATTTTTCCTATTGTAATTCCTTTACGTTCAGAACGTGAAACAAAGCAAAAGCTAAAGAGTAACTTGTTGTATCCTTGGATGCTTGGCTGACAGTTGACCTATTAATAAACACTCAAATAAAACGATGTAGCCTTCCCTGGATTTAGGGAAATTGACGCATTTACATTGTCTACGTGTTGTTCATTCATCATCCATCACGTTCTTGTCGCTTCTGCACCTGACCTACTGAAGCCTAACAAAGGAGGTGAGACTCTCTTTCAGATTAAAAGTCTCAATATCATTTCAAGTCGAGCTGCCATTTCATGTTTTCCCCCCCTTTTGCATGTTCCTTCATCATTCAACTTGATGAGAAATACAACCTCACTGGAGCAGACCCGGTCCTGTTACTGTGAGCCGGGGAACTCAACCAGGCCTGTCTTGAGGTAAGCAAAGCAAACCTCTCCACTTCCTGCTTGTAGGACCCCCAACAGCTGCTGAAAGAGGATTAAGATAAAGAACCGGGTTTAGTGTCAGGCAGCAAAACACCATGGGGAAAAGTAAAAGGTCTCAGTGTTCAGAGGAGTCAAGCCCTTACTAATCCACTTCTTATTTCCTGCTAATCTCGTCTCGGCATATCTTCATTCCCTTCCTCTCTGTTGACTGGCATTGTTTGTGCTCTATCACCTGGTTCTCTTTACTTTTTCCTCTTCCTCCCTTGACATAAAGCCACAATGCATAGTCAAACCTAAAGGCCCTAAAGACTCATTGTGTCAGTCTGCTTCTTCCTATGAGGGTCAGGTCTTATATGACCATTTCTACCAGTTAAGATTTCACTTCACAGATTGATGTTTTTTTTTGTCTCTGTGCTGTTCTTCCTGGTTTTAGAAAAAGGGCAGGTCTCAGGTGGAAAAAAGGTAATGTCACATATCCTTGCACCATCACCTTTCCTTCATTTGTTGAACCTCCCACCATCTCTGTAGGGGAATGTTTGGCTCTTTAGCTGTTAAATGCACCACCGTTTGGTGCTGGGCAGGTACGGCCCACTGAGTTTTTAAAGTTTTTTGTATTACACTAATGAGAAAGTTAAGAGTGAACCAAGATAGCTTGTGAGCTGGAAAACCAAAACAATGGAATAAAAAAGTGCTAAAGATGCTCTAAAAGAGCCAGCAAAACAGTAAAGTTGGGTGATGATTCTTCTGTGAGTTTGTCACTGAAGTGACAAAAGTGACAAACTCAAACTTTCACATAATACTGTCGATATGACCCAGCTTTAGGATGTGAAGCTAGGTCCTCTGGGCCTTTAAATGTCAATAACGTCAGCCGTTGCTCACACTAACCTAAACTGATCGCCATTTATTCTTTGTCTCCTGAGACAGAAAAAAAAACCGTCTTGTAATTTATTACCATGCCACACGTCTTGGCAGACCCCGGCCACTTGTGTTTGTTGTGGTGAGACTAGAGAGCTTGCTTGCACTGCTGTGTGTTTTGATATTTCATCAGGGCCTGCTAAACAGTGAGGAGGGCTCTCTGCCGCCCACCTCTTCTCAGACAAATTGCCTCTAAGATTGCAGAGGTGGGTCTGAAGCTGATGGATGGGCACACAAAGACCTGACGAGACCATATTTGCAAACATTAAATCCATATTTCCATAACATGTAGGAGCTGCTTGGCCACAGGCCACTTTAACAGACTGCCTTAGCAAGCAGTCAGTGATATGCCGGCTCGTAACATAAATGTTTTTTTAAGAAGGAGTCTTCATTTCTGCCTGTCCTCATTTAAATATGTTACATGTTGCTTCCTGTTTTTTTCCCCACCTCCCGTCACCCTTTTAACCTCTTTAACCAGTAATTATATCCACTCTGCTCCCTCCATCTGACCGACTCCTCTCCTGAATCCCCCCAGACCTGAACATCCATTTATCAATTTCAGCTCCATCATGTTCAACCAGTACATCCATGTTGCACCCTGCCCTTTCCGACTGTGTCAAACCCATGTCTCCGTTCTCATTTCCATATCCTTGAACCTCTCACTAATCAGTGGATTTGGGCACATCTCTTCTTCTCTTCCTCTCTCCTGCTGCCAACCTGGCGGTTTCATACCCACCATGCAAGCTTCCTCTTCACCCTCCTCTCTCGCCTTTGTTTTACATAAACGCTCTGTTCCCATCACTCTTTCCCATTCTCCCTTTCTCTCCTCTCCTCTCTCTTTCTCTCCTCTTCCCCGTTGGCTTTTGCCTGCATTTCTGTGTTAATTTGCCTGAGAATGCATTAGCTGTAATGAAGGCTGAGGGCCGAGGGAATCCTCCAGGGTTCCATTAATCATCCCCCCTCAGACAGGCAACCTTGATTACAAGTGGCAAGAAATTCATTAGAGCCGGGCCTCTGACAACTCTTATCTCCGCCACTAGATCTGACTCATTAGGCAGCCAAATTAAAGCTATGATGGCCCTGATGAAACTCATCGCTTGTTTATCTTGTGCGATTTGATGCATCTGCCCATACATCACTGTAGCCACGACCGTCCGGACCCTCCCAAGAAGTCAGGCCTCCGGTCGGCGCTGAGTCTGTCTGCACACTCACACAACCAGCAAGTAATGAGGTCCCTCGTTTTTCCTCTCTCTTTCCCTGTCTCTTTCTCTCTTCAGGTGAGCATGTGGAAATGGTTTAATGTCTTTGCTGGAGAGAACTTCTGATATTTCAATTTGTGATTCAAGTAGCAGAGTGATACAGATACTGACTGGGAATCAGATATTCGCTTAAGATGTGGCTTGTGTGATGTGTGATAAATCTATGAGAAATCATTCATATAATACACTAAAGCTGTTGTAGCTATTTATTGATTTAATGTTTTGAATAAGCTCATTCTGCACAAAAAAGGTCACCTTTTGGGTTAATTATTAGTAATAAAATTGGAATGAAACTAACCTCTAACAGCATCTTGATAATAACAACTGACATGAAATTAGTGTCTGAGCTGTGTCATGGCTCTTCATTGTCATCTGCACCGTGCAGCTCATGTGGACTGAAATAGCCGCTGCACTCTGGCACAACATCGTGGAATTGACCGTCTATATTAGTCAGCTCTTGGACCATAATAAAACTTCCACTGCTCCTTCACATGATCATCACTCCTTGAATCCCCATACAAGTGTCACAGTCTTGATGTATGAGGTGGACAGTAAAATAAACTTTACTACTCATCGGTGCCCAGGTCATGAAGTGTCTGTTTATGCTCTGAGGTCAAACCGAGATAAGAAAGAAAAAATGTTTTCATCCACGAGAGGCTCAAAGGAAATGAAATGTAAGATAATAGAAACGTGTTTCTTGTTGTATTGGGTAAGACGTCACCTAAACTCACCATATTCTGACTAAATGCTCATTCAAAAGAAAAGAGAAAGCTGTTTAATTTAATAAAATATTAATACTAATAAAATATTTGAAGAATCTCGGCCTATCATCATACTTCAACAGGTGCTGCTGCTGCAGTAGGTTAAACATGGCTGGAGGCCTGAGTCTATTTTTGAAATGGGGAAACCAATCACTTTCTCCCATCTGAGGTGAAGTAAAATTATTCCAACGCAAGACTTTTCTGGAAACAGTTCAGAGGAACTGTCTAAAAAAAAAAAAAAAAAAAAAAAACCCAAAAATGGTGCATATGAAAGTTTTGCATAAAAACATCAAGCCTCACTTTTCCTTTTCCTGTAATAGGATATCTGTGTGGTCAGACATTATTTTAGCTGCAGATTATTTTAATATTGCTGCTCTATCATTTTACATTGCCATGTAAGTTTCCATGTTTTGGGCTGAGTGAGCAGGACATGCCATTTATTTGCGTTTGTCACTACCTTGCAGATGAGGTCTGTTAGTGTAATTGGAAATAGCTTTTAAATGTGATGCAGTTATTTTTACAACCTTATACTCCACAACTGTAAAAAATAAAAATAAAAAATAAAATAAAATCACTAGTGTTAGATTTAATGTAAAATATAATGCCATGTTCTCAAATTAATGAATTAAAAGTAATTCTAAGAGCATTTTATTTTCTTATAATTCTCCATAGGTGTCAAAATCAAAGCACATCTGTTTAGAAATTACTCCTATAAATAAAGTGACACATTATTTAATGTTAAATCTGGTATCCACTGTTGGATAAACTGCGATACGCAACAGACACGACACATTTATCCTCCTTAGCGAGTTTTACTGCAGGGTCCTCCTTTTAATAACTTTTGTTGCTTAAATATATTTGGATTATTATTATTATTATGTTAGTTAGAAATGGGCTGCTGTCGTTTTCTGCTCTGTACTGACAGAGAAGTTCATTACAGTGTGCTGAATGTGTCCAGTCTAATGAGAATCCATCAGTCCACTTGTGAGACAACATGGCCCCCTAAAGAGAAATCAATCACTGCTGCCATTTAAATAAATAAATTAAAATATATATATATATATATATCCATGTACCTTTCAGATCCTCGTGTTTCTGGTCGAAAATACATGTGTATTACATGATGTTGCATCAGGGGGAAAAGCATGAGTGAACTTTTCAGTCGTTACGTAGTTTTACACTGAAACGCTTCCTTGGTTAGAAATTTGTCAGGAATATTCTCATTTTTAAAAAAAAATCTTTTTTTTTTTTTTTAAACGATCCTTTTATTAATTTAAAATGTGTTGAATGAAAATATCCGTCTGACTTTAAATTGTCCTGATGTCTGTCAAACTCATAGTGACTAAAAATTAAAAGATGTTTCATCAAAAAGAATCAAAATGATTCATTCACATTTTCCCATAAAAGCTAAAAAAAAAATAATAAAATAAAATAAAATAAAATAACCCAACAACATCAATCTGGATTCCAACTTTTCGTATAAAGCGATTTATTAGGTCAATATACTTTACAGTTGTCCCTTGTTTGGTCATTATTTCCTTCACATCTTTTCTCTTTTTTTATTCTTTTTTTTTTTTTAATTTCACAAATAGCTTTCAAAGATGGATCCTACAGTTGCCAAACAAAATGTAAAAACGTCTTTAAGTTACATGCAAATGTGGTCAACAAATTGTACGAAACACGAAAAAAACAAAAAACAAAAAACAAAAAAACAAACAAAAACAAACAAAAAAAAAAAAATCCAGAATAGTTTCACCAAATGAGGACATGCACATAACCAACAGAACATTTTGGCCCTACATATAAATACTTTAAAAATCTTTACAGTCTCTTCTCATAGTGCCCATTTGTACCGTGTGTTTTTCTTTTTCTTTTTTTTTTTTTTTACCCATTTATATTTACATATTCACAGAACAATAAATAAAAATGACAGCATATTGCCAAATAATTGATCTGTCTGCGAGCAAAAAAAAATCCTCTTCTTCTCTGCTCAGTCTCACCTCAGACAAAATGACTGAATCCTCCTTTTTGTGCTTCATGCGTTCAACAAATCAGTGGAACATAGAGTCAGTGTAAGTGTTTGTTTATTTTTTTTTCTTTAATTATTATTAGTAATAATAATTTTGTTTTTCTTCTCTTGTTAAGAGTTCATGGCCTGGTCCCTTGTTCTATTTGTTGATGCTGACTCCTCACAGCGAACCTGTTGACGTGCACAGGGATGGGGACCACGATTTTAGGATTTCGCACCGGTTCTCCAGACCGGTTGTTGACGTTACCGGCTTTGATCCGTTTCCATTTGGCTCTACGGTTCTGAAACCAAATCTTCACCTGCACCTCGCTCAGTTTAAGTGCATGTGCGATCTGGGATCGTTCAGTCAGAGAAAGGTACTTTTTACAGTGAAACTCCTTTTCAAGTTCGAGCAGCTGTTCGCTGGTAAAAGCTGTTCGTCTCCTCCGGCTCTTCCCCGCTGAGCTACCGGTCGGCAGCGTCTCCTGCGAGCCCGTTTTTAGTTTGCTCTTCTGAGACATGGAGCCACAGTTGTTCCCGTCCGAGAAACTTTCGTTCTCGCTGTCTGCGGAGCTGTCCTCCCGGTCGCTGCAAACGGTGTCTGCTGATTTTAGGTCCAGCTTCTCGTCGTCTGAGCTGTACAGTTTGGTTTCACCTAGAAAAATAAATAATTAAATAAATGTGAAGAAAATAAAAAGAATACACATTACACATCTAATACACATTAGACATTTATTCATGAGTCTCCCCCCAATTTTCCACTGTGCGTAACGGCTAAAAACGACCATTTTTTTTTTAACAGTAAAACATCCCTCGTTGTGTTTAGACTGTCCTGGTGGAGACAATATCCCACAACTGAAATGATGGTTTTAAGCAGCAACAACAGCTGAACTCATATCTGTGTGCAAACTTTAGAAATTTCAAGAGTTTTTTTTTCTTTTTGCAATTTACTGCATCTCTCTCTCTAGAAGTTTTCTTAATTGTGCTCTAAACGTGCTCTTCTTTACTGTGTGTGTGTGTGTGTGTAAAAATATGATCAACAACTAAAAACTGATTTAATTCTATCTATTTTAAATTATAACTAACTGCAATCATTCCTTTAACTTTCATCAAGTTCCACCCCCTCAGGACGCAGGCTACGTTGAGTGTTGTGTCATTAATATTTCTGTCAGGCAGAACTAATGTAAGATGGGTTTTCTTTTCATTATCCTCGCTGATTCTACTGCCCCTTAGAGACCAAAGATCATCATCACGGACCAACGATTTCCTGCTTTGTAAGTATTTTGCGCACAGTGGTCACTTTTTTTAGTCGCAACCGCCTTGAGGGCTGAAAGTGATAGAACAGCGTAATTAAGTAATGATCTCGTGTGTGTGTGTGTGTGTGTGTGTGTGTGTGTGTGTGTGTGTGTGTGTGCGTGTTTTCTTTACCTGATATTGTTTGAAAAGTTTCCGAGAAGTTGAGCAGCTCGGAGCTCTTGTCCCGGCTGTGCAGCTCATCAGAGTGCGGACTTTCTTGTCTTCTCGCTCCGGGGTCGGCGGCGCTTAAACGTGGACCGGGGAGCTCTTGTGGTGGGTAGAAACTGTCCGGCGGATCCGAGAAACTTGGCATGGTTGTGGTAAGCGCAACCATGGATGGCACCCCTTGTCCCAAACTGGCACAGAACGTGTTGGTGAGACGTCCCGCAAAAGAAGCTAAAGGCGCAAGCGGAGGTATACCAGACGATAAAGGCGAGTGGGATAAAGCTTGAGGAATAACCAATGGTCTGTACGGCATGAACATAGGATAGCCTGTGTAGAGCAGGTGTCCCGGTCTGGGCTGAGGGGTCCCTATCAGGGAGTCGATTGAAAACGCCGTCCCTTGGCCGCCGGGTCGCTGCATTTTTGCAGGTTAACACTTTTGATTTGCTGAAAACTTGATGAAAGCACTTGTCCTTTCCCTCAACGACGCGCAAAACTTTCAGTTTAAATACAGAGCGGATTGAAAGTAGATCCTGTGCCGTGTTGTCATCCCTGGGAGTGGGACCGCTGCTCCGGATCTCTGCTCTCTATATGCGTCAGTCAGTGGGGCGCTTTGTTGTGTGCCCCACCGCTACCTTTTCCCTCTTATTTGTCACACACTGAGACATAAACACACGCTCTCTCTATCTATCTACCTCTCCCCCCTCTCTCCGCAGCTCCTCCCTCCTCTCTGTGCACCTCGTGTGCGCGCAGAGAGAGAGAGAGACAGGGCGAGAGCGCATTGGTTATCATCTGCAATACAAGAGGAATGAAAAGGGGGTGTTTCCCTGGGGGCTCATCCATCTTCCTCAAATTACGCTTCATTTCCTTATTCAGCCTCTGACTTTTTGGCCGTCTTGAGAGGCGGTAGTTTCCCAGTGGAGACCAAATAGACGGGTCGCACCCCCCCTTCTTAGCCCTCCTCCTCTTTTGCCAGGTTCACCATTGACTGCAAAACGGTGTGAGAGACTGCTCCAGCCCTTCCCCTTCTATAATCGTTGACCACACCAACCCAATCAGCTATTATTAATTTTGATTGATGATAAGTAATTACTCTGGATTCAAGGGGACAGCGTAAAACAACGGTGGCTTTTGTTGAAATATTGGGGCCGATGGGCATCAGAGTCAGGAGGGGAGGAGAGGCAGATGTTTCTCTGCTCTCCGTCCCTTTTCTCCGCGGCTAAAAACAATGCGTTTTTTTGGAGGGAGGGGGGCTTCAGAAAAAGAAGTGCCGCAACAATTGTTCCCTGGAGAGAGATACTCTGTGCGAAATTAGATTCAGATAAAAGGCATTTATGCGAGGTCAACTGCAGCGTTGACACGGACGCACAGGGGCCAAAGTCAAATCTGAGTGGATTTCCACTTTGTTTCATCTGGGGAGAGATTTTCTAATGCCTTTATTCACCCACCATAGTCTACCAATTATCTATCTTAATCTACCAATCACACAACCTATATGGCCCTTTATACACACACACACACACACATATAAATATATATGTGTGTGTGTGTGTGTGTGTGTGTGTGTGTGTGTGTGTGTAGGATACATATACACACACAAGCCTAAGTGACACACACTTTTCTTTGCGCTTTGGGGGTAGGTAGGTTTGTAATTCTTGCCTGATCAAAAATGCATGTGGAGGACGAAAAAAATCACTTTTCTATTTTCTTTAAGCAGTGGTTTAATCGCAGATCATTTCACCTTTTAAATGGCAATGGGAACTGATGATGATTAGCCCTATTGAGTCCTGTGTGCCCGGGCTCTCCAACTGGTCGTCTGATTGCACGAGGACATAAACATATCACCACCGACTCTGATTAGCAGTGAAGGGCCAGGCCAGGCTAATTCTTATAATTGCAAGTGACTTCAGCAGCACCTCTCTTTGATCTATTGAAACCATTTGCCGAGAGCTCCTCTGCTTTTCTTTCTGTTTCTTTCTTTCTGAGATGATCTGTGATCTTACATTTGTTTCTCTTGTACACTTCACTAATCTTATCTACACATAAAAATAGCCACATGAAATTAACATTAAAATAGGAATTGAGAATTTGAATCTACATATAAACCATAAATACATCATCATCGCCAGAAGTTAGGGTTGATCGCAAATGACGATGAAAAAAACATGAATGACAGGTGTAACTTCTCTTCTTTTCTGTTTTTGGTTTCGTTGGTGTGTGAAATTTTTGTCACGAACTTTGTTGTTTTCAAATTAGAATGATAAGATTAAAGATGATCTGCCTTTTCACAATAAAAGTGTGCGCATTACAAAACTGTCTAACACGCAGTTGTTCTACACCAATCCATATCTTCTATCAGATGTTTTGAAATTTAAACTTAAAAAACTCCTGCAAAACAATGTCTCATTATATTGTTAAAATATATATTTTTATCTTTATATATATATATATATATATATATATATATATTCTTTTTTTTCCAAAAATGTTGAGAGACGACCAGTATAAGAAAAATTTATGGCAACAGGAAATAAGAAAAGAACAGTCATTAGGTTATTTTATTTAATTTCAGCTCTAATTCTTTAATATAAAACGTCTAATTACAATCATATCCGTAGAAACAATAATAATTTATGCAAATATTTGATGGTATTCCTCGATGTAAAACAAATCGTTACTGTGCGCATTAACACCAGACTACATACAATTATCATGTACAAAAACACCAGCATGTCAGCCTCTTTTCTCACAAGTGCCTAAGTTTAAAAAAAAAAAAAAAATGTAATCATAAATAAATAAAATATATAACATACACCACCGTACTTGATATAGCACTCTCTGTCAACTCAGTGCTGTAGCTCCCTCTTGTGGTGCAAAATAAAACAACGCGCCGGTACTTTGATGTGGAATAAAAGTGACAGAAAACAAGCAGCCGTGTCTTCATCCTTAAAAGCTTAGATGTGGCACAAAAATGTGTTTAAAATGGTTAGTATTGATAAGTGTTGATGCAAACTGCTTCACCCATTATGCTGTGAACTGATCACTCTCCCTCTCACATTTAGCAGCACTCAGCTCTATCAGGATCTCACACAAAGCTTAATGTTTTCAGTGAACATAGCCTCTGTACTCCAGGAGCAGGTAGTTCTTGGTGAAATTAGGAAGGTCAAGTTTAGGAACAACCTTGATTACTCGACCCTCCAGGAAGGTCCTGAGTCTGCAGCGAGCCAAATGCTGCAGGGAACGAGGAGTCATTTGCAAGGCGAAGATTGAATCAAAGAACTCTTTGTGCTCCTGAATAGGAAGCAACAGAAATTTACAGTTAATTTAACAAAAAACAATGATATTTTTTGAATTTAAAATATAAGTAAGCAGAAGACACACTAAATAAACATTTATTGGGTAATTGATCTATATTATCCCAAATACCAGTAAGGTGATGTCTGACTTCCAGTTTTCTGCACAACCCAAAAAATACATTTTTTTGAACATCTGGTTTATTCATATGCTGTAATGTAAAAACCCAATTGGGTTTAAACTTTTCCTCTATCTCCAAATGGCAGGCCACCTCAAATTACCCATCAAACTAATTAAAAACTAATGGAATCAGCAATGATTTTATCTTTGTAAGAGTCTTTGTAAGATTGTATGCCCCCAAACACAAAAAAAATAAAAAATAAAAAAAAATAGAAAAATAATAAATAAGAGTAAAAGGATACAATTTTGAGAACTGAAGTATTGGTAAAATAAGCCCACACACTGTCTTAACTATTTAAAGCACTTGCCTTATACATCTCTGGAGGAACCGACTCAACCCAAGTGTCTGTGACTTTGAGGCGACTGTAGGCGTTCAGAAGAACCTCGATGGTTCGTGGAGATTCAGAGCAGTATTTCAAAACCTAAAGGAAATACAACAACACAGAGTGAGGCGACGAGATTCATACATTATAACCATCATTTAAGTTCATGAGCGAGCTTGTGACTCCATAGAACTGAAGAAATAAAGTAATTAAACACTTGTGAAATGAACAGATTGGTCTTCCCTCCAGGGGTTTAACTGGAAATTATGCAATTAGTGCTAATTAATCTCCTATTAACACTCGCCTAATTAGGAACCATGCATTTTGTCTAGTGCACGTGGGTTCACTGATAGTTGTAGTCTGTTTCCCGCTGAGAGTGCAACACTTCATGTTGTGTCATGAAATGGGAATGATTTGAATGTGAAGTTGTGAACTCTGTAATATTGCAAGGAACAGTTTGGTGTTTCAAGAATCAGGTGTTACATGTGCACCACTTGCTAATTATGCAAAATGAGCCACCTTGATGAACAATTGGTTCATATTGTAAATACAGTATACTACTACAAATCAACCTGGAATACAGGAGCACACATTTTCTTCTCTGGTACTTTGACAAAACATGTAGCTTTTCATTATCCTACCGTGGGCAGAGCTCCAGGCCACACCCGGATAGAACCGTGGTTGAGCAGAGCCCGAACAATCCTCTCAGGTTGGTGAGAAACCTTATAGCACACTGCCTTCAGGATGTTGTGCATGGGAGCTTCACCACCATAGTCCATGTTATTAACATCAGCTCCCTTAGCCAGGAGTAGATCCACTATGTCTGGATTGGCATTCTTACAGGCCATGTGTAAAGCAGAGTGTTTGTCCTGGTCCATGAGGTGGATGTCAGCTCCTGCATCCAGCAGCATCTGGCACACTTTGAAGTAACGCTGGAGGTCCTGCACCTCCTGAGGCTGAGAACAAGCAGTGTTCAGGGGTGTGAAACCCTCATCGTTCTGTTTGTCCACAGTGGCTCCGTAGCGCAGGTAGAGCTCAGTGTGGTCTGGGAGGCCATTCCTGGCTGCCACATGTAAAGGAGTATCATTTTCCTCAAGAGAGCGACCATTGATTGCTGCACCGTACTGAAGGACATACTTGGCACATCTGCAGATAGAAAAATCATATGCTGTGAAACAAGACTTAATACCACCAAACCTGATCTTTTGTTTACCATTTGGAGTATTGTATTGTGTCTGTTGCCATTGATTTAGCATATATTTACTTCTTTTTATATGGTTTTTAATGATTAGCCATAACTACACTCTGCTTTACTCGACCTGGTAAGGCCAGTAGTTTACAATGCCTAATGTTAGCTAATACATGTAAACTTTGGGTAGCTGTTGCAGTTCATTGACTTTAAATAGCACAATTTCCTATTAAAAACAAGAATTCATTAGCAATGAAAGCGTCCATGCTCAGTTAAATACACTCAGGGGTGTACCAGATATACAGTCATAAGTTACGGACTGGTACAAACAGTGGTTTATGGTTGCTAATTTTAGCTTAAGTTACAAAATTTGGGGAAAAACCTGCTGTACACCTCACATTATTGAATCAGTTCAATGACTTGTTGACTCATTTCTTGTGCTACTGATTTGCCAGTGGTGGCAAAGCTTGCATCAAGGTAGGAAAGCTGTCTTCTGTTGTGAGGAGACATTCCTGTTGTATTTAGTGGCTAATGGTTTCTGTGAGTGTTGTTGTGCAAGAACAGCAAAGTTCACAGGACTCCCCAGTGCTATTTGTGTCTTTCCACAAATAGGATTATTCGTTAGGTCACTGTTCTACAATTTCTGGGTTTATTTTACACCACTTACTCAAGAGATTCTGGGCTTGTGCAAACGTGCAGTGGCATGAGGCCGTCTTCGGAGACAGCATTGGCATTGGCGCCGTGGATCAGCAGCAGTTTGGTGCACTCCGGCTGACAGTTTTCACAGGATTCATGGAGAGCAGTGGTGCCACCAGGTGCAAGGTCTACATTGGCCCCACGTTGCAGCAGGAGTTTCAGGCACTCGGAGAATCCTCGACCTGCTGTGATGTGAAGCGGCGTGGTCAGATCCTGCTCATAAGTCAGCGACCACAGTCCTGTCAATAAGGAGGGCAATAAGTTGAGTTCAAATGTCAAGGACAAGTGAAGGCAAACTGGGGCGTAACACTTATATTTCCAATTAATACAGAATGTCAACACCTTACATTGAAACAAATTCACCTTATTCACAAAACAAATTCACGAAACAGTGATTACAGCCTTAAAATCAAATTATTGTAAACCTACTCAGGCATCTGTAGTTAAATCTGAAGTTCTTCCATTCCTCTACATTGCTGGTGTCATAAACGGCATCAATAAGATAGTCGTATTCTTCATCATCCACAATACTGAGAATTGTCAGCTCATCACCAACAAGAAGAGAGTTCCAGAACTGTAGAATACAACCTGTGGCCTTGGCTGTGGCAATCACATCGGTGCGGTAACTCTTTGGTTTGCGCCACTTAACCTTGGGTGGTACATAAGCCATACTGGACTTAATAAAGTTTGTATGTTAGTTTTAGTTGTTTTCCCCTGAAGTAAATAAGCACTAATGTAGGTTGTTTGTGCCGACAGGGCTATTTCAGGGAGGTGTTATGTGATATTTTGTTTGACCCGGTCAACTTCACCACTGCAGCAGCATGAGAGCCAATGACTGGTGCATAACATATCACCTGCTCACTGATTCAGCTAATCTGGAGGAGTCAATAAAAAACCAACATTAATTTTGTAGTGACACATTATATTTAGCCAAAATATCCATGCATCTATCAAATCCAAACTCACAGCTTCCCTGTTTATATTATGTAAAATGCTGAATATTATTTTCTGGAACTAATTTACCTGAAAATGTTCTATCTATTTATATATCTATTAAAAAAAGTAAACATTTAGTCTTTAGTGAAAGGCCACAAACTGATATCCTATTGCACATATCAAAGAGATGAGTCAGTCATGTGATGGTATCTATAAATATTTCCTTGTGCACTGTTTCTATAAATATTGCATCACTGTGTATTAAAATACCAGCTGAGAGTGAGATGCACCAGCTACATGTTGCTTGCAGTTGTTGGTGTTGAACTTTTTGGTTCAACACCAACAACTGGTTGAAGTTTTTGAAATAAATCGAAAGCACTGATTTACTTCTCTATTAACATTTCTGTTCAAATAAGAAGTTCTTTTAGAATTGTGGGAGCTAATCTCCAGGAAATGCAATCAAGCTAGTAGCTATGCTGTGCCGAATCATATGAATTCCTAAATTAATTCCCTAATGAAGACAGATGTCGTCTCCTACCTTCCCCTCTGGCGACCCAGCGCATGTCCCCTCCCTGTGGCTCAATGATGAGGTTTGCTGTGGATCCTCTAGGAAAGAGGTGCTGCATAGCCTCCAAGTCTCCTGTATAGAGAGCATTCTGGATGACCACATCTTGGCAAATAGTTGGTGGAAGAGCCGAGCTGGACCTCAGCGGTTGTCTGTCTCTGGCCTCTTTCTTCAGCATATAGCTATTGAGGTGATAGGAGGCCATCTGTCTCTTGTACTTGTATCTCTCCAGCATGTCCTCGTCAAGTTCAAGAGAACGCAAGGCCGTGGATGTGAAAACAAAGCTGCCTCGCGACATGTTGGATGTCTCGTCTCACACAGAGAAAAGTGGTTGTGTATGATAAAGTGAGGGAGAAGGTCTAAAAAAAGGTTTGTCCCTCTTTTTTCTGTTGTTGTTTCACTCTCTCTGGCTAATGTCCACTATGTGCCTGCTGGCTGTTCACAGGGTTGGTTCACAGAGTTGTTTTGATATTCGGTATGAGACCCTCCCTGCAGTGTGACAAGTAATGCTATTTTTATGTCTCACATGCAGCTATTCGAGTTTCTCCTGTTTGCCTCCAGCAAAGATACAGCCATAAAATGCTTCTGTCTGCCTGCAAGTATCAAATGAGTTGAATAAACTCTTGTTTTGTAAGTACAGTGCATGCTGATGTCTGAATCACACAGAATCATATCAGACAAAACGTTAATGAGCAGAACATGTTGGGTTTGCTTACAAATAGATGAAATAGGTTTATGGTAGCAGATTTTAAAAATAGCACTTAGAACTGGTACACGATGTGCATGCCCATCTCACCCACTCTAAACATGCTGAGCAGGAATAGCCCACATAAAGGGATCAAGTAATTAGATGGAAAACCTTTGCACATCCCAGCAACAAGTTTTTCATTTGGACATTTAAGGTCAAATTTTACTTCACCTCTTTTTCCTCAGAGGAAGAGCAAATAAGAATGCCGTATTTGTAAGCCCCTGTGTGTATATATTTGCAAAATGTCTTTTTCTGCTCAGTGTGTTTTTTTCAAGAGCCTTAATGGATTTTATGTATCCGCATGGCTCCCTGCATTAGAACATTAGGCTGAATGACTGGCAACCGCTGTGTCACTCTGCCCCACGTGTAGTGTTCTGATGGTGGAGGGACGGCACATAATTAAGCCTCTTAAGCCTACTTCCTAGGCATCTGACAAACATCTCTTTTGACTGATGAACCACCATTTTCCAAGCCTGGTAGAAATTTTATCCATGAAATTTTACCCATCCAAAATAAGATGCTAGATATCTTTCAGTTCTCTAAACTCCTGTTATGTGTTGTCATGGCTTTAGAGGATGACTTAGAGTTACGTTTTGTCACTGATTAACACCCTTTGACGTCACCATTCATTATAATTTGCTATATTGAATCTAGAGTGTAATAAAACACACATTTTAAGGTCTGTTTATCTGCCTCTGTGTCGGAGTCCATCAAGATACCTGCAAGCTCTGCGGAAAACAAGGTCTGCACCGCGGGTGGAGAAGTACATGATATTTGTGTGGAGGTTTTACCTTCTTTCCCATTTGAAAACACAGGCGCATAGCTGCATCTCATCTATACCTTAACGACTGTTCTGGTATGGAAATCAAGGTCATTTATTTTATGTTACAGTTTGGTAATAGATGCCACATTAAACTGAAGGCGAGTAAGAGTTTCAACTTTGAAAACACACATTACCAGAGAGAAACTAGGAATATTGTTTTTGCGGCTGGAGTACATCCTTTTAAATGATATACATAATGAGTTTATAATATGCATCTGGGCTACCTCCTCTCTACTTTGATGTCTTCCAAATGGCCCGGGTGTCATCAGCAAAACATGTAGGCACTTTCCCGCCTCATTGACTCCCAAATGTATTTTAAATATCATTCCTGGTAACGCAATTATTTAAAACGCTGAACTAAACACTTACTAATGGGGAAAAAGACAGCGACTTCGATAAATTCATTTCTCAAATGGTGGGCATTCATGTTTCGTTTTCTTTTTTTTCCTTCTTCTTCTGTGAAGCGGAGGCAACTCTGATGACAACAAAAAAACATCAGCAGTAGTAACACCCCCTGCCCTCACAGCTCCCCGTGGACATATTAAATCTTTGGTTTCCTCACATTACCCACCAGTAGCTGCCTCTCCAAGGTTTTCTGCATTGTGGTCAACCACCTTCCTCTCCCAAGGTGGTAAGAAGCCGGACATCAGCAACAGCCCTGATGAGAGTCAGGCACTTCATTTATGCAATCATAGGCAATTAGTTCCCTCTGATTATGTGCCTCTTAATGCTGTTTTGAGTACTGTGGCACACAGTAATACAGAAAGAGATTAAACTATAGCCCTCCCTCCACACTGAGCAGTCATTTAATATACTGAGAACATAATGAAATGTACACAGTAATTACAGTAATATTAAATGCTAATGGCTTTTCAATTGGATCTGCTGTTAGTTTAAGCCAGAGTTAGAGCAACCAAAGAAAGTCTAAGTTTAGATAGAGCGTCAGCATGACATCAGTATACTCAATTATCCATCAGGTGTTTCTTATTTCTGTGATTTATGTGTTATTTAACTATTTTCCAATCAGAGGAAGTGAGATTATGTCTGGGTAATTCTGTAATGGGAAGGGAGCAATTAACACATTTCAACTCACATCTAGGGGGTTAAAAAGAAATAGAGCCTAAAGTTTATATTGTGGTGGTAGACTAACTGAGAGGTCACCATGGAAACATGATAAGAGATAATGAACGTGCCTAATTGGCTTAATTTTCCACAGGGAAGATTGTGGCTGCATTTATACATTTATCCATTGGTTCTGATCGTCAGGGCTTATTCAAATTATCTTTATATTGTATTGACTGTCTGGTCCTTATAGACACATAAAAGTGGACACACACTGGCTTTGATGCCAATAAAGTGTCATCAATAGCCAATCAACACTGGTTTATGTCTCTATACATTGCTAAGGGCTTAGAAGGGTGCCCTGTTTGCAGATCTCCCTCAGGTCTCATCACAATGCTCGAGGCAAGGTGGGGAACCTAAATGAATTTATAGAGCCCTGAATTGAACAGTAGCTCCAAACTATTCGGCGGAAGCATGATTACTTTTTCTGTATTCTTTCAGCTCTGAACCCACCACCTATAATGTATTGTATCGGTCTTTGCAGATTCCAATTGTCTCTCAATGCACTGATCACCACGGAAATAGCCCTCTGTTTCATCATGACAATTGAGAGGTTCATATTTCAACCTAATAGTCCTGTATAACTTTAACCATCTATCACAACCTCATTTCATTGCGGTTGCAGTTAATACGCGCTTCCCTGCCAAGTGGAACATTTTCTAATGATGCACTCTCACACGAAAACAAGGCAAGCCAGCCTGGGTTCTGCATCACTCACTAATGCATCCATCCATAATATGTTCATACCAGCCTGCCTAAAGGAGACAACAATGACTACCAGTAGGCAAGGGCATGAGAGTTGATATGGGGAAGGGTGCAAGGCACAAAACCTAAATGGCCATGATAATCATGAACAAAGTCAGCGCCATCAAAGATTGTATCACCCTCATAATAACGTCTGTAGATTTCATATCATTACCAAGAATACTGGGAAACAACTAAAATGGGTCGCTCAACAATAACAGTCAGTGGTGAGAGTCGCATCTGAGTGCATTATCACAGTGAGCCTGGCTTTGTAGGATGTTGATAAGGGTAGCCTAATAGGTGTATGTAAAGGCTGATGTAAACACCATCCTAATTAGAAAGACCTTTATCAGTTCCTCAATTTTATGCAGATTGGACTGGTGCAAACGCTAGTGTCATTATCCTGTAATCAAGTACTATTCAGTTGACAGTGTCGTCTTTTAAAAGCCTGATTAGAATGCATAACAAGGATACAATGTTGCATTATTTCCTCTGTCAGTTTATAAATATGTCAATTTTTAAAGCCAATGGAATAATGAACTCGGTCAGGTTTAGATGAATGTGTCAGAGGTGAGAGAGATTACTTTAAAAACAGAACACTGTTGTATTTTAAAATATAATGAGTAAATTAAACAGCTTGTAGTGTCTGGAACATAATCATTGTCTTTACACGTGCCATAAATGATGGTTACATGTGAATCAGAGCTGCTTTTTCCACACACATAACAAACATACTTTGATGAGCAGTGGTTGGTTATTGTGGTACTCCTGGTTTAAAGGCATCTCTAAATAAAAAAACTTTCTTTTTTGCCAGTTGTGGCTGCTTCGTGTTTTGTTCTGTCAATGTACACAGATGCTGTCCTCTGGAAATCTGGATTTATCTTCAAAATAATGGCATCGTTAAATGAAGCTTCTTTGTTTCTGGGAATGTACCTAACCAGCGGATGTCATTATCACTGGAGAGTCATAAATGGAGGATGACTATGATGAAGATGTTGCTGACACTGATTTAGCAATGTCAGCTCTGATACGCTGCAGCTCAATATAGCTCCTGATTTAACTTGATAAAAACAAACAAACAAACAAACAAAAAAAAACACTTTTATTTTTAAATTTTGTACTGGCTTGTTGGTTGTGTCAGCTGACTACCATAACAAACAAACCAACAAATTAAAAACAAAAAACAAAAAACAGTTACCATCAAATTCAATCCCTGCTATGAGGGGAAATAGGATTTACAAAATAGTTAAATATAAATGTCAGTAGATATGTACATTTACGCAAATAATCTGAATTGTGAGGTGTTGTGCTTATTATTTCAACTTCACTACATTTCAGAGGGAAATTTATTATGTCTTTTACTTGATTTATCCGATAGGTATAGTCATTCTTTACTTTTCTGATTAAAATTCGACATTAAATATAAAATCTCAAACCTTAACCAGTGATTGCCAACTCTGTCTTTTTCTCCTCAACTTGAATTTATATCCAAATGTATATGAAGTGTTTAAAGCTGCAACGGTAAAATGCTGTTTAAAACACTGATCCATCAATATTATTAATCTAACAATGACATTTCACTTCTTTTTGATCTTCATCTATGTCTTACCTCTAGGAAATCTGGATGGATGGTTTTTACATGTAATTTTTATATTTTCAAAATTCATTTAATTGATATTTTTACCTCAGAAAATCCACACTTGTCTGGTCTATTGTGTCCCAAGTGTAACCCTGCGTTATTTGTGGCTTTGGGATGGTATGGATGTAGTGGATGATGATTTTCATATAATCAATAAAGTGTCTATACATCCATCGGGTCATCCAAAAGAGATATTATATTATTCAATTATAGGACAGACTGTAGTGAACTTATTTATGTGTTGCTGTTTTCTTTTGTTGTTTAACACTGTAAAGATGATTTGACCAAATACGAGCTTGAATGTCATTTTTTTGCACGTGTGAATTTTTATTAATTAACCCGAAACCACAGAAGCTAC
The DNA here is from genome assembly GCA_016801845.1 of Polydactylus sextarius. NCBI lineage: Eukaryota > Metazoa > Chordata > Actinopteri > Polynemidae > Polydactylus > Polydactylus sextarius. The sequence continues at coordinate 13,524,182 of CM028916.1, read as the reverse complement.
ATCCTCATACGTGACTATCATCATCTTGTGCAATTTTAATCCTTAGATTCGTCAGATGTGCAATTGCTCCATCTAGTGGCCAATACCGAAGTATTACAGGTTTGAAAAAATGAAATGAAAAAGGGGGAGCTCGTCAGCCTTTGTGCGTTTATTGACATCAAACCATGTGGTGATTTGCGCAGGTTTGAAATCCTGGTGGGTGTCTTCACTTGGAGCTGGTGTACTTGGTGACCGCCTTGGTGCCCTCGGACACGGCGTGTTTGGCCAGTTCCCCCGGCAGCAGCAGCCTCACTGCGGTCTGCACCTCCCTGCTGGTGATGGTGGCGCGTTTGTTGTACTGAGCCAAGCGGGACGCTTCCGTGGAGATTCTCTCAAACAAGTCGTTCACGAAGGAGTTCATGATGCTCATAGCTCTGCTGGAAATCCCCGTGTCCGGATGAACCTTTGAAGACAAGTGCATTTAAAAAAGAAGAAGATGTGTATGGTTTTAAAGGGAGTTTTAAAGAAAGAAAACTCTGCGCACTTTCGTCACCCACCTGTTTCAAAACTTTATAGATGTACATGGCGTAAGTCTCCCTTCGTTTGGCTTTTCTCTTCACCCTTTTCTCACTCGTACCTTTCCCCTTCTTTTTGGATACATCGTTAGTCATGTTGGAAACGGTGTAGCCTTTTAAAAAAGTGCTTCAAGGTGTTGTTTTTCGTATTCTTGGAAAGATTATTCCGATTTTTTCGGCTCTGGACGCCTGTTGATGTAGCGACGTTAATTAGAATAATGTAGTTCACGTGTGCTCCATGTCAGGATGAAATGAACCCGATTTAATGAATAAAACTCCACCCAACTCGCTTTTAATTCATTTATGTCATAATGTGATAAATTAAGATTATTTTTGGAGGTTTCACAATGGCGCCCACTGGGTGGCACAATTGTACCAGTTTTAAAATGCTGCTTTAACTCTTCAAAGTAGGAATTGTTCACCTGCTGCAGATGAATCTACAGTAATCTCCTGATTGGCTTGTAGGTCACAATTATATGGCTACAGTTTAAATAGCATAACATTCCCCAGCAAACAATTGTGAGCTACATTTGTAGTCATATGCAGTGTTGGTGAGTTGTGTTGTTTTCAGGTAGACTTATACACTGAAGCCAAATGTATTAATCATGTATGTTGTTATGAATATCAGGCTCTTTCTCCAGAGCCCCAGTCCCCAAAAGGCCCCACATTCATCTGTTTAGAAGTAATGTATGGGGGTCTTACAATACTCAAAAATGTTTGGTCATTTTTGTTGTTAATGTCTAGTGTTGAAACTTCCTGATATAGAACAGCATCATTTTAAGTGAATCTATTTATGTGATTTTCAGTCTCATTCGGAGTTAAGTGTAAAGGCCAATAGGTATTTAAGCTTTCTGCTCATGACAGGTTCTATACTCTCTCTCTCTGTCCATCTCTCTCTATCTCTTGGTAAAAAACATAGTTTGGGTGAATTCTAAACATACCCTCAAAACACATGAAAAATTCAGAGATAATGTGCACAATTTTCAAAAAATTCTTCATCAGGAGGAAAAACACAGGCAGCTGGTTGTTGGGTTGAGCCCAAAGTTGGTTTTGCTCTGAGGCCACCTAGTGGCTTCATATTTCCTGCTGATGTGGTCCACAAAGTGTATTTCAATGTTAGGTGGTGTTACTGTGGTGTCTCAACAGGGTGATGAAGCTGTTTTTGTGTTTAGTATCAGCATACTCACATCTCAAAGTTATCTGTGTTTGACCTTGGATATTTGTATTAATAAACATCCTGAAAGCATTATGAAGATTTTCATGCCCATAACTGGGATAAAATGTTTCTCCTCCTGGCACATTATCTTTCTTTAAAAAAATATTGTGTAAGTTTTATTCAAGTTGAACATTTTAACATCTAAATTGGTCCTCGGTGTGTGATTGTTGTTGTCTTTTAGTATAACATCCTTAAAGAGCTAGGAGCTAATAGCTGCTATGAGTATGCACTTCCTTTGAGCACATATTTTTCTTTTTAAAGCAAAGGCTTTTACTATTTATCCCCTATACTCCACTGTGTTATTGCATTATCCTGATTTCCGTTGGACGTTTTGTGCAACATATATCAAAGAGATGTATCCAACAATGTGGTTAAATGTATCCGGTTTCTCTGATGTGTTTGGGTCCCAGCTTGTGTCACTTTGATCGATGCGATCCAAGGCTCTGGAAGGAACACAAATTATACCTTTTATCACACACACACGCACGCACACACAAACCCCAGCACACACACACCACCACACACACTCTCTCTGACTGGCAAGGCGCTTAATCATTTCACGCGTTCATTTCTGTCACACTATACCTTAGAACAGTTGTATTTACTGTGAACATGCGACTCAATTTTTGAGATGCATCCATACAATAACGATATTGTGATAAGTGAGCATAAGCAGTGAAAGTGAGAAAGTTACTGCAACATCAGTCTATCAAGTAGGCTATTTAAACTGTGAGTGTGAAATAGACTGGCAGAAGTGTTGAGGCAAACAGCTGAGAGCTCTAAGTAGTGGAAATTTGCAGTAACAGCTTCATCATGGAAAGGATTTTGATTTTAAACAGCTAGACTTCTTCTAGACACCCAGGACGCTGAGGAGATTTTTTTTAAAAGCATCCGTCACAAGGTTTAAATAGACACAATTCTGTTTGTCATATAGTACACACAAAACAAAACTCTAAACATATTCTGACTAAGTAATGTCTAAAAATTGTCAGTATAGTACAGAGGTACACCGCAACCTAATCTTTTTAGTTTCAGGTTTTATTTTACAGACTTGGGCTATAACACTTCACGGAGCCTGGATTTACTAAAGAAATGACACAATGCCATTTACTGTTGCCATTTCAGTAAGTAATTGGTGCCAAAGTCTCCTTGGTGCTATTTGTATGTTCAGAATCTTGGACTTTTATTTCCTCTTTGAGTTTTGTTCTCCATAAGGACACAACAGATATCGAGCAATACATTACATTTGAATAGGCTGTTACTTCAGGCAGCACTTACGTAAGGTCATTTGCAGCAACTGCAATACACAGTGAATAGCAACAACTGTTTGATTGTATTGTGAAGGCCATCTTTTTCTCTGTCAGACAGATTTCTGCTGTTTTGGTAGTTTCATCTACGAAGAGAGGACATGGGAAAGAGGTGAGTGTTGTGTGCACATCTGCTACCTCTCTCACTACATGTGTCTTACAGTCACAGAAAAAGAAAAGTGCCTGGTGTTATGTTTATCACAGCTCTTCATATCGACATATTGCCTAAGGCCATGAGAGACGTGAATGTTTGTTGTATTTTTTCTGAGGGATTTGTAGATTAGCAGAACAAAGCGTAGCCTGATACCTGCAGTGATTACTCTGTAGTTGCCAAACATGCAAGCTTTGTCACAGTCTTTTATAAAAATGTGAACCAGTTTTGTGTTTCTGTGAATGTACACAAACTCAAGAAAGTATTAGTTGTTTAATCGTGCCCCATATTAAATGACCAGTGTAACTGTGTTGCCTGTTGTTCTACTGTGATACATAAACAATTTGACGCTTCTGACAAGCATGACCATCATGATCTGAATAGAAAGATCCTTGACCAGATGAAAAGGTTCAGGAGTGTTTTCTGGCCTAACTAACTACTGTTGTGAAGGAAATAGTTGCTATTTAATTATGCTTATTTATTTATTGTCCAGCAGTTCTACTCATTGACTTTTTTTGCTCCGTAATTATGAATTAGCTGCTGTTAGAAATCTGCTGAACACTGTATATAGGAAAACAAACTGCTTAGAAGTTGCGATCGCTGTAAAGGATCACACTTGCAGTCTGATTTGTAGTTCGAATTGGGTTTTTGCTACTTCACACTGGCACCTCTCGATTCAGTGCAGTGTTGCATCTCTGCTGCTGCTTCTTTAACTTCATGATGTATGTGCTCTTAAATGTCGACTGCTTTACTGCCGAGTTTGGTTCCTAGCAGGGTAATCTGTCCTGTGAGTTGCCTGCCAAATCTGCATAACTTGGGCATGACAAAGAATGACTTACTGTAATTGTTCCTTTTAGCTCTAGATCATGTCATATCAGGGCAGTTTGCTTGGCGTAGGCATTTTCACTGAACTGTAACAATTACAGTACATTACTTAATATCCAGCATAATTTAAAGTCACCTCTGAGTGTTGCAGCAACACTGCTGTACTGTTTTCACTTCATTAATGTGTTTATTAATCAGATCAGATTAAACTCTTCTTTAAAGTTCTTTGCAACACATCATTGTGGAGTGCAGATATACCAGACAGTCTTTTAACCTTCCTTTATGTGCAGTCTCGGTTTAACATTGTATACATTTGCCTTTAGTTAATCATTTCTGGTTTAACTAAAAGCTTCAGTGTCTAGTAGTAGTTATGTGAATTAATAGACAACACATTTCTTAGGGTTCCTTCATATTCCAATGCATTAGACCATATTTTAGATAAGAGTTGGACATTTCCATTTCCGTTTCCATGTTCAGCAAAAAGAGCCTAGATTATGATGAAGATCCACATTTATATTTAGTGCTGTATTAAGTAGGCACATTTATCAACCTTTACCGTAAATTGCAGTTTAGCGAGCAGCAACTTCAAACTCTTGCCTCAGCTACATCCAGATCGCCAGGCATGGTTTTACAGACATATCTGGACTAGTTGATGTGAGGTGGAACGTTACATCAACTAAGAAGAAACACACTAGTCACTAATCTAAAAGCCAGATGTGTTTTAGCCTAATTTTCCAGAATATTAGCAAAAAGTCAAATTCAAAGACCCCGAAAAAGAGAGCGCAGTGCTTTGCAGCAAATCAAACATTATCCCTCCTTATTAATATTTCCGGCACTATGCAGTGCATCCTACCATCCACTTGAAAGCCAATTACTGTTGAATAGTCCACCACTTTCATTCTGCAATCTGCACCAACAGGCATGCCTGCTGGTGTGAATTTGGAATTTAAGTTTCCTGATATTTAGACCAGACAGTGTTGCACAAATTTTAAAAGGATGCAAATAAATCCAGTTATTTGTATACATGGAAATTTAATGTTGTATGTTTGTTTCACTGGAAATAATTAAGCTTTTTTGTATTAAATTCTGCAATTTATTGAGGCTCTGAGTCTGTGTTCAGATACTGTGAAATCTACTGTAGTATTGTCAGCATACTCACAGGATTTCACCTCAGTATTCCCTGTTTTTCTCATAAATTGCTGATGTGAGTTCTGATGAGACACTTAATATCATCAGCATTAGGTCAAAAAAGAGTCAACCATCTGCACATCCATCACACCTCACAACCTCGTTCTATCCCTGGAGACTAAAGACATGATTCCTGCTGTTGTGGATTGCTTACTATGTGTTTTTTTTTTTTTTTTAAGCAGACAACAACGCTAGCTACCTTATTTTGCACCACTATGGTACATTTTCTTGTGCTCTTTGTTAGTTATTAAGGTGCACACATTGTTCTTTATTCTCATAGCAAACTACTGTGTGTAAAATACCTAAACCATACTTGATTTTCTGCTGTTTTAAGTAGTAACTTCATTAAATGTGACACCATGGTGAAGGATTTGTACTTTGTCAGTGTTTGTCAACCACATTGACTTAGCTGGCACCGTTTGTGATGGAAGACATATTAAAAGCCAGTGAAGGTCTCACACAGCCTCATATGTTAAATGGGCACAGCATCATCCATCACTGTTAAGTGGTTTTTAGCACATTAATCATTATTGGTCATGACCGTGAATACAAAGGAGTGTAGCTGGATTTTCTATATTTTAAAGTATAGGACATCTTAATCTACTCACAGATATTTTGACAAGAAGTGATACTGGGAATATTTGAGGTGTCATGATATTATGAGTCATTAAAGTGACTCAGTCTTGTTTTGATTTTTAGCCTCGAGTGCCTTTGGTGGGAAAGAAAAGGAAAAAAAAGCTGCTGTCTTGTTTTCAAACTGCAGTGCCTCAGACATTGTTCTGGTAGACGTATTCCAACTCTTAGCATTCCCTGTCAGGTAAAAAGGCTGCGATAGGTAGATTCAAAGCCACAATAGTTTATCACTTCAGGCATCATATTACATTTCTTCCACTGAGCAATTTTCTGTTTACATCTTGTCTATGACAGTGTCACTCAGAAGTTTATGGATGAAATTGTATTCACAGTTTTTTTTTTTTTTTTTTTTTTTCCAGTCACATACCTCTATAGTGTTGTGGATAATGGTTGCTATGGTCTCTGTGCTTGGTTGCCAGGGCAGAATATTGATTTAATCCTCAAGGGCTGTGGTCATATCAGTTCAACCATTGTTATGATAATAAGACATCCCCGGGTAGCCAATGAGTGATAATCTTGTTTGGTCCAAGGAGAAATGAAAAGGTTTTTCAGAATGGTGTGTGAACTTTTAACCCCTATAAAATCACCAACTCCATTACTGGTCAAGCCTGAACGTCTCTTGTAGTCACACACAGCAAAACACACAGTGAGCCATATCCTTCGATTGTTAAATGTTTTGGACTGTCACTTGGAATTGTAGTTGAATATTGAATATAAAATTAAATATTTTACCTATGTAGTCACAGGAAAGGACCAATCAGAGGTTTTATCAGTCATATATAATATTAAATAAATTGTCTAAGGAGGTGGTTTGATAAATACATTTGCTTCTTTTACTCGCATCATTATGAAAACGGTAAAATGTGGTCTTTGTGTCTGTAACTTCATCACGTATGTCAGTGCAGTATACATCCAACCTGTGGCATTCTTGTACAACACGAGCAAACATGTTAACGGCAGAGGCTGCAAGAGCGGATAACAGAATAATAACAGTGAAGGTGGTGTCCAGATTGAGCGACTTCCCCTGTGAGCACAGACACACAAGCAAAGCAGCCATTCAGCAGTGGGATGGATCCTGACTACTAAAGAGGGTGAGAGAGAGAGAGAGAGGGAGACTGAAAGAGCGAGAACAAGAAATGGGGGAGTGGTGGGAGAGAGAGAGAGAGGAAGCGAAAAAGAGAGTGAAAGGCTCCACACGGCAGAATATAAATCTGTATGTTAACAGGACTAAAGCTGGAGATCTCGGAGCGGCTTTAGTGGTTGTGTTGGTGGGGGGTGGCCATTAAGCGTCAAGAGGTGGTCTTCCCTATTAACAGAGGATCTGTGCACAGAAGGAAGTGGGACCCGTGGAAGCTGTGAACGCCGGTTGTCAAGCACAGTGGTGGGTTGGTCGGAGGTCTCTGACCCTCTCATTTTCATTTCGGCAAGAAAAGAGAAGAGCAAAAGACACACGAGAGAAAAAGGAAGGTGGCAGCGAGGGACCAGTGAGCCATTTCTCTATTTATTACCTCCATTCACAAAACCATTGCATCCCATTATCACAGCGATGTAGAGGCATTCTCTCCGATTGGAGGAGGAAGGGTCCCATTGACTGCTTAGGCTTAGCACCTCTCTCCAAACGCTAGCCCTTTTCATTGCAGTCCCCCCCCCACCCCCACCCCCCCATCTCTCGCCTCTATCCCTATGTCTGCTGGTTTCTCTGTTCTTCTCTCTTTTCTTGTCCTTTTTCACACCACTCAGGAATCAGGAGGCATTGCGTTTTGGTAGAAGTGGGTGTTTCTCGAGCTGTCATTGTGTTTGGTGCCGCTACAAAGGACAGCTGAGCAGGGAGTGAGAGAGACAGCTTTGGAGATAATAAAATAGCAGCCTGAAAGGAAAGGGGGGGACCTGGGACTACAGGGACAGCTGACAACCACTGGAAGGTGCATTGTAATGAAAAGAAAACTGTTACAAAGACTGTCAACCATTTTAAGGTAGCTATTTATTGAGACCATTATCACTTCTTGAGTGAATAAAGAAGCAGTGTGCCAAACCAACATTGCTGGTTGGATTCTGCTGTTGCTGTTGCTAAGCAAAGTCCTAACCTGAAGTTCTTGGGGAGACAGTATTGAGCATCACTCTACAGCCATGAAAGGAAGCTCAGAGGAAAGCATTGAAAGCATCAGGCCCTCCAACCTGCAAGCTTTTGCTAACATATCCACCCTGCATGGCATGAGTCACATTTTCGCCTATGGGCACATGACATTCCGCCGGTTCCTTTGGACTCTCTCATTCCTGGGTTCACTAGGCTTATTGATGCTTGTCTGCATGGACCGAGTCTCATATTACCTGGAATATCCTCATGTCACCAAGTTGGACGAGGTGGCGGCGACAAACCTCACCTTCCCAGCAGTTACCTTCTGTAACCTCAATGAATTCCGCTTCTCCAAAATCACCAGAAATGACCTCTATCACGTGGGGGAGCTGCTGGCCCTCCTCAATAATAATTATCAAATAGCCAATCCACATTTGGCTGAACCTGAGGTTTTGGCTGCCCTAAAGGATAAAGCAAACTTCCAGAACTTCAAGCCCAAACTGTTCAACATGACTGATTTCTATAATCGTACGGGTCATGACATCAGTGATATGTTACTGCAGTGCACCTTTCGTGGAGAGGACTGCTACCCAATGAACTTCACCACAGTAAGTAACCATATTTATCTTAACATGCTGCAACTGTGCACAGTACACCTGCTGTTCAATTCCCTGCCAGATCTGACAGTCTTTATTTTATGTTCAAATGAGCCTAGATTTAGGTTTAGATGTGTTGAGTTTCATGGCAGTATATCTAAAACAGATGCTTGCCTTATTTGCTACTCTGATATAGACCAGTGTTAATGGTGTGGTTGTACCAAATGCTGTTGTTAGTGGTGTTGCACTGTGTGCTGGTGTGTTCATGCTTGCACTGTGAAGAGTGCAGTAAGTATAAAAGTTGTGACAAGGGCAAGTTTCTGAAGATAAAATGCTGTAAAGATGCTCCACTTTTGCCATATAGTGACTTGCTCCGGGACCTCTGACGTTTATTTTTATGTTTGTTGTGTGTTTTTGTGTGTGTGTCCTTGCGTCTTGAGGAAACACTTACCTCCAAGGTGTTGCTACTGTTACTGAGGTCAAATGGATGCTCACAAGACTTTATTTTGACTAACCTGACAGCATTTTTGTTTTATAACAGTTCACATTGAGGTTCCCAATTCAGTACTGCTTTGTTATGAAGTAGGGTTCACTGTGATGTCGCTTGTCGCTACTCATCCCCCTTGTTTATGCAAATCTTTGAAATAATAATCAGCACTGCTCTAAACTACATTACAGAAAAGTCATTTCTCACTAGTCACTGGAAGAATTAGCGTTATCTATGCATTTGAAATGTCTAAAGAAAAGATCCTTTGGTATATTGTGTGCCTTGATTCGTCCTGCTCTCAATTTCACATTTTGATCAATCAGAAAGAACTCATTCACCATACAGTATGAATGAGCAAACTGTAAATGGTTTCCCTTTTTGGGTCTGTGTGTCAATAGTAAACCTGCACAATGTATAATCAATACATGCAAATAGACATAGGAACATGAACTTTAACCTTCAGTTGATGATTGGAATGAATGGAATAAAAATAAATTGAAGGAGAAATGATGGTTCAGGTGACTTGAGACACTGTAACACTTGATTATAGCAGCTGATTTATAGTGCACACTGTGATGTGACTGTATATTCTTAAAAATGCCATTAAACAAGGCGTGAAGGATGGTTTTTGTTGAAGTTGGCTGGTGTATTTTTGGTGTAGATCATGAAGTCCTGAGACTCTTCTGGCATCTTTCTTTTGAAAAGTAGTACAATTGTGACAAAAATGTGATTATATTATTTTTATTGTATTATCTGTTTTACTGTTGTTTATCAGAGATATGGGTTTATCGTGATTTAAGAGGCAAAGTTTTTCTCCCCTGTCATTCATGTGTTCTCTGTTTTTGAACCGTTTCATAACTATTATCCCATTTTATTTGAAATACAGACTTTAAAAGCAGTGTGCTTCGTCACTGCCTGCGTAGACAGTACAGCACACTGGCAAAAAACAACAACACAAAGATTACATTTTATTATTCTAACTGTGTCTGTATCCCATCTCCTAAAGTGCAGGTTTGATGGAGTTACACCTAACTTACTTATCTCTCAATTGACTCTATCCACTTTCAAAAATACGATTTCTTATCTATGTTGTGCCTTTAATCAACCCTGAAAGAAACTCCTTCAGATGGCCAGTTTTTAAGTGACTTGACTCTACAATCTACAGAGTTGATCAAAGCTTCTCTCTGCTGTAGGAGGAGATAAAACGCTAATTTAATGTCACTTTTCGGTCTTATTTCTTTTCGATTTGTGCCACAAATATTGCAAATTGGGAATGTCTCCATCTACATGTTTGTTTCTAAGCAGCGCTCAAGTGTGTCTAGAGAAACTAATCATTCATGGGAAGCAAATTGCAGTCGTATTGCTTGATTGAAAATTCTTGCAGCATCAAATGAGCCAGTAGGAAAAAAAAATGAATTTAGTTATGCTGCATGTTGTCTAATTTTTGTCAGGCAAATTTGGTGGTCCAGTGAAGTGTGAACTTTCTCTTTACTGATGTCATGTGTGATGCTGTTGCTGATACTCGTCCATCACTGCGGTGTGTTGTTTAGATGGACTGATTAAAGCAGTGCCACACCACACTGTGTTATGCTCTCAGTGCTTGTCAGTATTTGGATGAGTGCCAGTGTGCCATAACCATCTAGTCGAGTGTTTGATGTGCTGTATCTGATAATATTCTCACACAACTTACTGCAAATACTGAGGCTTGTTCATTATTAGAGTAACTGAGTTCATAACCTGCTTTAATTGGGGGGAAAAAAACATCCCAGCGTTCATTTCTTTCAAAACCTTTCACAGAAACACACACACACACACACACACACACATTATTGGTTGACTTTATCTACTAATATGTGTTCATGTTGTTTTCCTTCACCAAGTCAGAATCACTATTGACTGGCAGTGTACTGATATTTAGATGACTACAACAGGAAATTTTCAATTATTCAAATTCCCTCACAGACATGTTGAGAGAAGATTTACAATGCAAAGGGCTCTGGGAGTGATGAGCTTTGACCTTGAATAAATGAAGGAAGAATTCCATTAAGTCTGGGTTATGATGCATTTGGGAAACAAAGCATTTAAAATGCTTTGCATTATAATGGATGGGTGGGAAAGGGGTGAATGGTAATTTGAATTTCAACTGCCATTAACTACTTTAATCCCCCATAATGATTTTTTTTTTTTTTTTTTTTTTTTTTTTTTGCGAGGGGGGGCTATGTTACTGGCGTCATGAAAAGAAAAAGATGTTTTTTCATGCTCCCTAGAAGTCCATTTTCTGCTACCAGTTGAAATTCAAAATAACCATTTGAGCTCAACAAAACATGAACACTATCAAAGAAATTAGCCCCCTCTCATCCTGTCAGTTCTCATGTCATAGGCAGTTATTATCTTTGTAGAATATCCATGTCTTTTTGGATGAGCATACTAAGCCCCTGATTCTCATGCTTGAAATCCTTCCGCAGTGAGCTTACTCTTCAGAGTGATGAAACACATTTAACACAGTCTCTTTGGTGAACTATAAAAAATACCTTCCAGTCTGAAGTGAACCGCAGTTCAAATCTTCTGCTGCTTTCCATCTCTATTATACTGCTAATCCCGAAACCTCTGGTAAGGACTTTTCTATTTAAAGATCACTGAAGGATTAACCAGATTTTAATTTTGACATTTTGTCACCATATCAACAATAATCCATCTGAAGAGTTTAATGTGACTTGGTGAGGATTACTGCTATTTGCTCAGCATATTTATGTTTTTAAGGTGATGTTTGAGTGTAAATGTTCTTTTTTACTTCCTGATCGTTGGCATGAGTAAGCTATGACTACTAACACTGTATGTAAATGGCACCTCTGTTGACGATAGACTACAGCTTGTGAACAAGAAGTTGATTATCATAATCTGATAGTTTGGATGTACTGCTCAATTCCTAAGACTTGACAGGTCATGACAAGTCCCCATGGACTACATTTCTGTCCATTTCTTTTAGTGTGTGTAAAATCAGTATTCATCATCACATTTTGCTGAAGCTCAGTCTTTAAGATGTGAGTTGTCTTTCATCCTATCATCCAGATGACAGCAGGTGCCAAGGGGATGAGACATGGCAACTGTTGAGACAAGGCTGACTGACACAGTGTGACTTGTGGATGTACGTATTGGAGATTTAAGCATTTCATTTGGCTGCGCCTTTCCCCCTTTGCTCGAACTAGACAATTTATTTGTGAGGTCCTGATATTGTTGTCTTATCACAGATGCTATATGTCAGCAGTGGTGCACATGTTGGCTGAGTTGCACAAATACAGTACAGAGTGCAATAAAACATCCTTGAATTATTTTAAAAACAGTCATAATTTCATTGTTTGTCAAGTAGGTTCTTTTGTTTACAACGCTCTGCAGCAGCTGAGTTGGCAGAGTAAAATATCACAGTTCAGCAGATGGTGTTGCAGATTCTGTTAATAATAAGGATAATGATAAAATGTAGGAAAGACTGAAAACATATCTTTGTCCCAAACTCCTAATAAATAAATTAAGTAAATTACACACTAGCATTGTCTCACAGAGGACGTGTCAGACATGTTAATTATAACTGTAGATTTGCATATTTGCTCTCCAGCATATACACAGATCTATAATTATGTTTATTTTATATGTTTTTTTGTTAGTATTCCACACTAACCTTTTCACAATACCTTGCTTTTCTCTGCGCATATCGTCTTTGTTGGTAATAGACAAACTTTTGAAAACACTGAACGCTTTACATCTAGACATTAGCATTCTCCATAGCAGCTGTTTTACTGTCTTTTTGGATGGATGGAACTGACTAAACGCTCCACTATGTTTAACAGTCCACTAATCACCAAACACGAATGTTCACTACAGTCTAGAGCTGGGCAGGGCTAGCTCCATAGAGCCGATAGGAAATGCAGACTTGCTGGATGCTGGATATTTTCTGTGTGTTCATCACCACATGGGGTACCTTCCTTCACTCATTTTATCCACGATATAAAGTAAATGATCCACTATGCATGTTTTTCCTGAAATGTCATCTGTTTGGAAAGCCCACAGTATGTATTGTTATCAGAAGTTTGTTCTCCCAAATATTTGGATTTGAAGCCAAAATCCAGCATCAGTCATGGTCTCACACATATACACACACACACAAAACTTTTGTTTGCATTATCTGCCATGATGCCATGTGTACACATACGCAGGCAGACACACTGCAGTCAGGAACTTGGCAGCTGACGCTGAAACATGGAGCCTTATGTACACTTACAGGGATACACAGTCAGCACATAGAACAACACTTTACAAAGCTACTTACCATGAAATAGAATTTGCAGCAGTAAAATGCCAAATCCACAGGCTGCTCCAGCAGCCGCTGTGTGAAACTACTGCAGTCGTTGTTAAGTGGATATGTGGGCTGAGTTTGTGTAACAAAGCTTTCCTCAGAATTAAGCAGTCATTTGCATCATTAGGCTGATCAGTTGTTGTGAATAACTGCTCCAGTCTATAGGTGCAAACAGCATGTAGGCACTTGTGTGCATCTCTGTTAATAAACTCAAGAAACTCTTCTGTGAATTCTGTCTTAAGACTGGTAATCAACTAGCATACGCTAATAATGTGCCGTTGTTGTGAACTTTATCCTTTGCACATGATGTTGGGCACTGTTACCCGTTTTACAATGTTGGTGTGATGATGTCAAATCACCAAATGGTTTAAGTTGGTTTTTATTGTTTCATCAGTTGGCGCATTGTTCTTCAACTAACCCCTCTGGAAAGGATCACACACATTCTCCAAGAATACAGTTAAGTTTCTCTCTGTTTGGAGCCTTAATTTAGATTTCATTACTGGCTGAAATTATACCAAAAGGTTTTACAGCGTTGAGGTCGAAGCGAGTATAAATTTGGATGATATCTGTAAGACTGGTCGTCTGATTTGTATTTTTGCTGTGTAATATTTGAAGAATTTTGTTTAAAAGTTATTATCGAGTATGTTATTGTTATAAACTGAAAATAAAAGTCTAAAAAAATAAATAAATTCATAAATCCACACTGTACTACCAGCTGCTCTGCAACAACAATTGATATGTGAACACAGCGAAGGGAAGCAACATGGGGAACTGTCAGGGAAGAAGAAAACAAGATGCTCCACTGAATAATGTTTCATGAGTTTTTCAAGAGGTGATGAGTTGTGAGAAGTTACCAGAGTGTAGCAGAAGTATTCTGTATAAACTTGGGACCAGTGGGAGATGGAGGAAAATAGGAGAGCAATATCTGGAAAGTGAGATAACTCATAAATGCACTGTATGCTACGAATACAGCTATTTGATGCATTTTTTTTTAAAAACGAAAAATCCATGACCATTCTTTATGTTTTCATAGCTAGAAACTTCAAAAATCTCCTTGACAGCGGTTTATGGATTTAAACAAATTACTGAGTTAAATGGAGGTGGTGTGGGTTCTTGATGTGCGTGCGCACAAGCAAAAATAAGTGTTTTCTTTTTATGGGAAACGTCAACACTAATTAAACACACTCAGTAAAACGCTGCCATTTCTAGAATATATTTGGACAAATAGTCATATTTTTTGTCTATCTAGCCTCATGTCAGCTCATACACACAGTAAAATTATTGAAATGAATGGTGAGCATCCATTTTTATTATAAGCAACTTCCCTGGTGGAAAGATGTGGTGTGTGTGCTCTGAGATGAAACAGTATGTGTTTTTGTTGTAAATAGCCGACCCAGGGTCACCTCAAGGACATTTTTTACACCTGGCATTCCTGCACTGCCCTGTGTCTATTAAATTTCAATCACCAGTCTCATTCTGCTGTTTACAACCTCACCTGTAACATTTGGGTCTCCATCACTCAGACCAGAGTGTGTGACGAAGATGCAGTGAAAGGCCGTGTGTGTGGGGGTGTGGGTGTGGATGTGTTCGTGTCGGGCGGTAAACATTCATATGTCTAAGAAGTAAAAGAGAACAGATATAGAAACAAGTGTTTATTCTTTTTCCTCTGCCACAATTTCTCTCCCAAGTATTAAACAAGGTCTAAAAATAAATGTATGGTGCAGTGGTAAACGACAACTGTGAGAGGGAAAAAAAAAAACGTCATTACATTCAAGGAGTTCAGCAATGTTCAGGTAGTTTGAGTAAAGCATCTCTTGAAATCCACTCAGGCAGGGCTTTAGCAGTGTGTATCTGTAGGTATGCAGCATGGACCCAGCTCTAGGCATTAAGGAGAAGGATTTACTGTTTACTTAAAAAAGTTAGAGATACATACCATTATCCAACCAAGGCTGCAGTCAATCATGTTACATCCTGTGACATTAACTGATTTTATCCGTAAAAGGCGGTATGCCTCCTCACTGACTGTTCCGTCCTGGGGAGAGGTGCTTTCTCCAAGATGGACCAGTGTCCTCTCTTATGGCATTGTTCCCCAAGCCACAGGCTTTGCGGAACTGTATTAAATATGAAAGTCAGGGTTCAACACTACTAGAAGACCTGTCATTTCCACCCGCAACTTCAAAAGTGCACCCACCAAGACACCAGTACAACACTAAGCACAGGTAAATTAATCCTGATCCTTTTGTGACTGCACAGTTAGAAAGTAACACAACAGAGTATAGCAGACATTAAAAGGCATAATTATTTTTATGTTTTGTTTTGTCCTAATTGCTGAATAATTATCTTGTAATTCCAACTAGAAATTGGAAGTTAAGTATAGCATGCCGTCTAATCATTATCCTATTATTGGATGGAATGTAAAACAACAACTTTTACATTTAAAAAAAAATGACAATAGCTTAATTAATATGAACATGGTACTTTTTTGTCATAATGTTTTCAATGTCAGCAGTAAATCCTTTGCAATATCACACATCTAACTGACACTCGGTACCATCTGGAAGGCTGAAACTGTTTGAACTTGGCCTCAGTTTTTGTCATTTCATTCGATCTCAGCTGGACTCTTGTGTGCATTTCAATCAGCATGTTTCAAATGAACCTGATCTCTGTCACAGATTGCCTTATGTCACTACTCACAGGTGCCATCAGCAGATAACAGCGCTAGTTATTACTGTCTACTGCTGCTGCTGCTAAATGACAAGTTTCCTGTAATGTTCCCTAAAATAACCCTATAGGCACTGATGCTGCCCTGACAGGAGGTGTCATATGTATGGTGATCATCACTACATGACAGTCTTTTACATTTGTATCTGATGATTGTGTGAAGACAGTTTTGGTTTATGTAGAGATTATTATAATCCCAACAAAACAAAGCTTATTATTCTTCATGATAAGGGACATTTAGTGGGACTGTCCAGAGCCAATTTGTGTTTTAGCCAATTCATTCCTCATTGATTTGTATTTGGCAACAACTAGCTGATGAATAATCAGATTCTTTGTGTATTGTTGGCTATTCTTCTGTCATTCTCCCTTTTTATTTCTTTTAAAATACTGGTATTGGGTTGGACATCCCCAGGAGGGGGGGGAGTAATTAAACACTTTATTAATGAATAGATGATTGTACTCACACACACAAAGAAAATCATAGTAATATAAGAAATAGAAAATAAGTATCAATAATCATTTATCCATGAACAATATAAACACAAAAATATAGAAATAAAAACTACAGACAGTAAACTCTCAATATGGGCAGTATACTATAACAGTGCTGCAGTCAGTCAGTCCTGGTGAATGGGTGATCTACTGGGGGCAGTGCTGGTTGTAAAGTCTGACAGCACAAAGAAGGAAGAACTTGTGATATCTCTCCTTCGCTCTCTTTAGGGTAAAGGAACCAGTCACTGATGGAGCTTCTCAGGACAGTCAGCGTGTCCTATGTGCACAGACACAAGGTGGACATACAGACTCCACACAGAAAGGCTGCAGCTCAGTGTTTTTCAAACATCAACCCCAAAACAAAAAAAGTAAAATACATTGCTTCTCTATCAAATCTCTACATGAGGAAGAAAACCCCAAACAGATTCCCAGAAGACATGCACTGGTACATTACCTTCCTTATATGTGCAAATGACAAGAGCACATTACTCACTGGGTTTGACACTGTAACTATTATGACTCGCTGGAATAAAGACTTGCTGGAATTGTTTTTTAACATAACTACGCACCGTTAAAGTGTGAAACATTCATTTAAACTGTAAGCAAAGGTTAATCTAGTTTGATTTCTGGGAGTAAAGAACAACAGATAAACAGAAGGTGATGTTGCTTTCACAAAAATAGGCACTTGTATATCTTTTGGTGTTTTTGCCGGTGCACAATGAGCATTTTGCACCTTGTGTTTGCATGAGTGCTTTTTTCCATTAAAGTACAGCAACACAATGAGGAAGCACAAATGAATATGTCTGAGTAAATCGATTCTGCTTCCTACATGTTCAGAATGTTTATTAATTTCCACAAAATCTTGCCCAGAGCTTGAAATGGATGACTCCTTTAGTTCCTTACATTTTAGTTCATCGAGCCACTAATCACACAAACAGAAGTGTGCTAGAAATCATTTCACCTGTCATTACCTTGATTGTGACCTGAGCCGCACCATCATAAAATAGAGCTACAGTGCTTAATTCATTTACATTCATGGGCTGTGGTGGTTCGTTTATCTTCGCTGGGACTGGATCGAGGGCCAAATTATGAACATGTCCTTCTGTATTGTAAAAGTCCGGTTTATGACTGAGAGTTGCCCTGCTCCAGTTTGTTTATAGGAAACAAACTGTTTCCACTCAAACAAGTCTTGGAGGAATAATAAATACATTTGAACAACAGAATTTCTTCTGTACCCACAAAAAAAAAAAAAAAAACTCTGAATACTTTATCCCAATAATGAAAAAGTTGTTTTGCGCTGTGCTTTTGCTTTGATATGAGATAGCTCGCGGTCTTGAATTACTGTTCTTAATGAAATTAATCTCAGAGAGATTGTTATGTGCCTCTGAGCTTTACAATTGCTCCCCTTTTTTTTTTTTTCTTCATTACATCCACTTAGTTTGCTGTTGGTACATAATGTGCTCTGTCATGATTTGTACTGTAACAACCATGGCCAATATTATTTGTTTCAAAATCCTTTAAATTGTGGCTAATGCTAAATCCTGAATATCTCTTCACATCATAGTATTTCATACGGATGGCGGCCTTATGTTGTTTTATACTTAAACGTACAGTGCTTTGTGTTACTACTGTACAGGATTCCCTTTGTCAGCTGAAACATGTTGAGTAATACACAGTAGGTCATTGCCCCTCAAACACTGAAGTCCTTCAGTACGAAAATCCAATCTTACAGTGTAATGGCCACAAACAGAGACAGGCTCACAAATAGGCTTTGCAACAAGTTTATTTCTTTATGCTCTTATAGCCTGCTATGGCAGAACATGGTGCAGTTACAGATACAAAGCTATTAGATGATGTGATAGCCCGCAGTCACTGGCCAGACAGAAGGTCATGCCTCTGCTACAAGAGTAACAGACCACCCCAGTATTCTTCTGCCGTCTCTCTGTGTGTAACCATCTGAGCTGACATTTGAGTTTGTATGCCCGTGTGCTGTCGGCGGCCGTGTCCAGAGGCATCGTGTTTTCCAGTTGTCCATTGTCAGGGGAATTTCTTCAGATTTGTCACAAATGTTCACTTAGACTAGAGATGAAATCATTATATTCTGTAGGTTAAAGGTTAAGGTCAGTGTCACCTTCTATCCATCCTATTCTTGTGAGTTCAATACCACAGGAACGCTTGGAGAGAATTTCATTACTGGATAAAATTTGGTGGTCAAAGGTCCCCTGACAAAACAATAGAAGCATTTTTGGCCATAGGAATAAATGTAATCACACATTAATGGATATGTCAGTGCTATTAAATGTTTTGAAACTTGAATTCAACCTCCTCTAAAACACAGGTAGAAATACAATCACCGTCTGTCAATTGTTTCATAATCAGTGATGGGAATAATGGCGTTAAAAATAAACAGCGTTACTTTTTTCACTGACGGGTAATTACGATTATGATATCAATTGTTACAATGGTGTTGCCGGTACTGCCGCTGCAAAGTCTGGAGCAAGCAGTAAGGGATACGTGCAGGGTGGACACGGTTTGTGTCTGTTTTCGTTTAGAATGCATGTTAACAGATTAGACCGATCCACCCGTCTCATCAGGCACAGGGACTACACTGCAACTAGGAAATGACCTACTGTGTATTACTCAAAATGTTTCAGCTGAGAAAGGGAATCATATACAGTAGTAAAACAAAGCACTGTACGTTTAAGTATAAAACAACATAAGGCCGCCATCTACATGAAATCAAGTCTATTTTTCTACGTGGGAGGTAAATGGGATGAGCCAAAATCCTAATAAAAGTTATAACACAACTATATATCCCTGGTAATTAGTTACTTTTACAAAGCTGTAACGTAGTTACTAACGAAGACGTAACTAGTAACTGTAACTGTAACTGTAACTAGTTTCTTTTTTAGTAGTAACTTTGCCAACACTGTTCATAATTAATCCAATAATTTATAATTGAGTGCATAATTCATTTTTTTTCATAAAATGTACGAATTTAACAAATAAAAGGCCAACCACACTTTCCAAAAGTGTAAGTTGACATACTCTTATTTCTTATTTCGTCCCATCAGATCCCAAATGTATTCATTTTAATGTCATAGAAGTCTATGAAAATCAGAAAATATTCATGTTTGAGAAGCTGAAACCAGGACTTCATTCCATATTATATCATCATATCATCATGTCACTGATAAATTGCCCAATAATTTCAGGCTTAAAAAGATCTTAACTGTAGATGAAATCATGTAAAGTGTGAATTATTATTCCAGTGATCTTTATGAAATATATTATATGATGATTCAACAACCATTTTTGCCTGTAGTTTTTTTTTTTTTTTATCTGTTTAACTCCAAGATTTCAAAGGATGTAGCCAAAGGGAAAGTTGTTGCATTAACAAGCAAGCACAGGGTCTGCCTTTTGAATACTCATAGGAATTTAATTATTCTCGTCTTCCTATATTGAATCCATCCATGGTCTTGTTTTTTTCTTCACTGTAGTACATAAAGCTGTGGATGTCTGAAGTTTAAATAGTTAATAGACCTGTACAAGACTTCAAATGAGTAAATAGATTTTTGCAGAATATATCAGCTACAAATTAATTAAGAAATGTATCCCATACTCCCTCTGTAATGATTAAATGTCATTAACAATCCTCTGTGAATCCATTTACATTCACTAAAATTGAATATTAAAGCACTATTTTTTATCAAATCTTTGTCTAAATCCAGATAATAAGCAGCTTTTGTTAAAGATTCAGTCTCTGACCATCAACTGCTTAAACAGATCAAAGCTTGATATGTTGGTTGATGATAAATCTATTTTTTCATTTCACTGTGAACTGAAATGAAATCTAGCCCCTTTGCTACCTTGGGCCAGTCTGTTGCCATGGTAGTCGTCTGTGAGGCATGCTCCTGTGCTGTTGTCACACAATTGCATTACTCTATGTTCAGCACAATTACCCGACTCATCTAACCGGCTCTTAAGGTGCAACAACACTCTTTCTGTGGTTAACATGGGGTGCAAAGCAAACCTCAGCACTATAGCTCATGTTTTTTGTCTTTTGTTTCTGAATTGACACTCTCTGCAGGGCACAGTGGATCACAAGCATTTGACCATGTCGACAGCAAAGTGACATCTCATTTCCGTGCTGATCAATATATTGAATCGATGAACATTACAACATACTAAAGGAAGCACTCTCAACTCCACATAGATGCACAGATAATCCATAGGTGAGCTTAAGCACAATGGGGCTTGTTTCAGAATATTTTAAGAGAAAAGATTGATTCTAATTCATGAGCAGATATCTGTCCTAGTTTTGGTTTTAAAATACTATTAAAGGTCACTCTAAAGAGTCAGTCTACTTAAGTCATATTTTCAGTGGACAATTAAAGGACAATTAAACCATTTTCCTGTTGCATTGAAGTTCAGTGTGCACTGGAGTTAACTATAATTAAGGCTAATACTTTCAGTCTGATTCTGAGAGGATACACTTACATGCTTACAAAACCAAACTTTAATTTTTCACATTTGTTTTAACCTTACTGGATCCAATTAGTTGCTTTGTAGAGATCTGTTCTCCTCCTCAGTCAGTACACTTCCTTGGACAAACTGTTTGCGTTTTTTGGATTTAAAATAGTGTAAAAACTGTGGGTTGCATTTAAACTTAATTAATTTTTTTTTTTTTTTTTTTTTGAAGAATTACCAAATCCTGGATGTAGTGACAGTAGGTATTCATTTCCTATAGCTTGAGGACAACAGCATAGACTGTTGCTATATAAAGTTTCATACATGTGCTTGTTTTGTGAGTGATCTAAATTATTATTATTATTAACTGAAACAACTTCGAATTTATTAGCCTTTCCTGTCTTCTTTGTGGTTTGAGAGAGATGCTTGGTATTTCTGTGCACTCCCCTGAGACTCATTATGTCGGTGGAACTGGAGGATATGAAGTAATATTTTCACTTGGGACTTGATTCTCACCAGAAACACGTTTCCGGAATGTGAAGCTTCAACCCATGTGCATGTTTGCTTGTTTTTTTTTTTTTTTTTGTGAAGGTGTTGGTGGCTCTTGGGTTGTCGTAGTGGGGACATTAAAGATGTTTGCATTTATGGTCCCGCCCTTCAAAAGTCATGAATATCCAAAAGTGACTCATATCCAGTTCATATCCAGTGATGGTTATTTATTAATGGGTTTGATTGGAGACTGCTTGAAGCATTCATATTAACTGTTTACTGGTGCAAAAGTGATAAATACTTAATGCATCTGTCTCCCTCAATAGCTATTGTCTGTTCAGCGCAGAAGTTGCCATTATTGTGTTGCGCTTATGCCAACTGGAAGCAGTACAGGCGAGAAGACTTGTTTTTTTTTACCCATGGACTTGTTTTGATAAGTTGTTGCTTCTTATTTTCTTATAGTTTAGGTGTCCAATCTATGCGAATGACTACTTTAACTTGAGAGCCGTCTCTTTTGGGAAGTGGACAAGAGTACGTCTCCACACATTTATATCAAGACGGGGGGCATGTGCAGAAGGATCTCCAAGAAAATAAGCTTAGTTGCTAATAAGTTACATCGTCCACTCAGTAGAATTTTACCTCAGTTTCGTTTAATTTAAATTTTAATTGGTTTTGGACCATTTATTCTGATTCTTGGGCTTTTGAACTAGTTATAATCAGAATATTAAGGTCCATGTAAATGTACCTAGTGTCTGTATCATCAAACCACTGCCAGTCCTCGGATTGCCAATCCTAAAACTGTGCTATTACTGACCATCTCAGGATGGGCGGTAATAGCACAATAAATGAGGGTCATAGCTCCCACTAAGTGAAGTGGAGGGGTTATTGGGAGGACACTGACAGAACTGCAAACCTGCAAAAGATAGTGGAAAAACAATCACACGATTAAGCACAGCACTGAATTCACGTACTGTATTGTTATCTGTTATTGTAATGACCTTACCTGAATTGTGTTCTGATATGTGCAAGGAGGAGTGGTGACTCATCTAGTTTGCATTTTCTCTAACTGTGCTTATCTCAAAGTGTCTCTATTCTGCAGCATAGTTCGTACCTTCCTGTCTCCCGCCTCTGCATCTGTGGATTACTAAACCTTTGCTGCTGCTGATTCATACTTTGTCCAATACACCACAATCCACAGCGCAGACTATTTTGCTCATAAAGTGGTAATTCCTTGGTATGATGTCAGGTAATCATACTAAATAACAGCATATTATTTGAAATGAATCCATACTTAATACTGTGTTGCATTTTATCAGCTCTCTTGAAACTGTGCATGATCTGTGTTTGCTTGTATTTAATTCTTGTGTCACTATTAGCCCAAATTGATCATTCTCAACGAGTTAGAATGGTTGTGTTTTTAAATTCTCACAAAAGAGCTGTTATTGCAGTGATTATTGGGTACCTCAGAATACAGTAATTACTAAAATAATGTAGCACTGCAGTTACAATATCCTTCTTGCATTAAAGAAATGCAGCAGACAGATAATTTATGTATGCCGGAAAGCCAAAGAAATCTCTATTTCTCTCTCACTATGTCCCCATGCCAGCCTCATCCCCTCCTTCTTTCATCTTCATCATCCTCTCTGTCTCTGCCATCCTCTCATGGCTGCAGATAAAGTCTATTAGGGTTCTATTAGAAACTGCTCTTCTGGTAACAGAATTAGCATTGCCCAATGGCTAGGTGTTGGCATTCCTCACATATGGCCTCTTGATAGTTATATAATTGTTGAAATTTTTTGTCTCTCGTCGAAATCCATTGATTCCATATGGTAATTGTACAGTCCAGACAGGAGAGTAAGGCCACTCTTGCATAGACATTAGTCTCCATATGTTGATGTAGCGCCACTGCCCAGAGCTGAAGGAGATGTGTTTCTCTTCAGTGGGTCGTGGGAAGGCTCTCTGCAGACAAGTCAATGTCTCACTCACTCTGCTTAGTCAGGCCTAACACGCCCGAGGCAGATCACTCTCTGCCTGCATATAAATTAAAGCAGATAGCTTTGTCCATGCTTTATTATCTGCTGTGCTGCTGAGTGCTGTTTCAAACTTCTCACTGAGAGGCGGTGCTTATTTCACAGAGGCTAACGACGGGAGCGTCGACCTCATTCGCATGCTTCAAGCTGAGGATGAGTAATGACTGCCGCCATGAATTTATGGGAAGAGCCGCAAATGAATGATCAGTGATTCATTGTGGTGGTTCTGCTTTTGCCATGCTTTTATTGCAGCTCCAAAACAACACCTTTGTTTACAGCCGGTACATAAGGCACTTTACATGTGTGTGCCACATTTTTAAAAACATCAAACATAGTGTGACTCATTCCGCTTCATGGTTTTTTACCAAAAGCTATGTTTTTCAGGGTATTGTCCTCATCCAGAACATGACAGCTGGTTCAATCATTTTAAATTGAACACTTACACACCAGCGTCCCGTGTGTAATGTGGCAAGTCTTTGATTTAAAAAAAAAAAAAGGCATGAATATGAAGTTAAAATGCTGATTTTCAGATGTTTGAGGATGTTTATCTGTGTATTGTGTGTGGTACTAGTAGACATTTTTACACACTCTGCCTTAATTGTAGAAGAGAGCAGCAGGACAGGACCTAAATGTGCAGCAAACTCAGGCAGAGGGATTTCCAGGGACAAACACAAGCCAAGTCAATCACATGACCTTAATTCAAATGATTGTGTGCTTCACTTGATGAGGCCAAGTAATGCACCAGCAGCAGGGAATATACTAAGTGATTAGTGATATCTATGGAGACTAACATTCAATTCAGGTATTGATTTACAAGGACTTGAAAGCAAACATTAAATGTAATGACTTCATTGAAGTTTTTGTCCATAAAAACCTGAAAAGATGTCAGATCAGCCAGAGTAAGTGAAAATGCCAGCATGGATGTGTAGCTCAAGTGTATAGTCAGCACTTTAACTTTAACGTCTGAGTCAACATTTGATTTCACGTTTACTGTTTCGAAAAGGACAGACTTTGGTGAGATTGCTGAGATCTAACTGATACTGAGACTTCACATAGATGTTTTAAATCCATTTGTTGCATGAATCCATTTTTTGCTTAAGTGTCTGAGGTAGTATTTCATGATTTAAATCGAGCCTTTTTTTTCCATCTTAAAAAAAAAAAAACAGTGCTACAACTGCATCATTGCAGCTCCCCTGTCTGTCAGTGTTTGTCATCTGTTACAAGGACATTTTACTTGGGAACAGGCATCTTGTCACACAGGATCAGGATAGTTCACCCAGACTAATGAGAAGACTAGATCAAAACTGGGTTGGACCACATATGATAAATGTGCAAAATTGAGGACATAGTTGAAAAGCGTTATGAGGGCTATAAATTAACTGATATATCCATGATGTCATTGTATTGTATATGTATTTTACACGTCACTGTTTAAGTTTGTCAGACGGTGGAATAAATTTGGTGGAAACGCAGTAAGTGAAAAACGATGTCTGTATAATGGTTTTGACTGTATTTACATGCGAGATGAGACTCACGCAGAGAGAAAGTAACAAGCTCATTCATATCTATCAGCTGCTGGGGCACAGAGAGACCTGAACTCATGCTGATAGGGAAATGTCTTCTGCAAAAAGAAGCTCAGGTTTGTCTAAAACATCTCTAAAGTCAGTAAATCTAGCACCAAAAAAAAAAAACACCAAGTTGACAGCACTGCTTTGAAATTCCTCACAATGA
The DNA here is from genome assembly GCA_016801845.1 of Polydactylus sextarius. Taxonomy (NCBI): domain Eukaryota; kingdom Metazoa; phylum Chordata; class Actinopteri; family Polynemidae; genus Polydactylus; species Polydactylus sextarius. The sequence goes on along the minus strand of CM028916.1, from coordinate 13,498,870 downwards.
CATAGTTGAACCTTTTTGAGCCAATTCATCTAGAAAGAAAAGTAACAGCTAATTGGGAAACTCCTCATCAGCTGACCAATGGTGTAGCTTTAATCTCACCCAGAGAGTCAGGGAGTTTTTAAACTCTTGAATATCAGTATCTTCTTAATATTTAATATTTAGGGATATTGAGAATATCTTTGTAAAAAAACAACAACACTAGGAATGCAGGATCACCACAACAAAACCTTTACAAATAGACTTTGCTCTGTGCATCTACATCAGCCTTTTACATTTCTCTAAATTCTCAACAGCACTTGTTTTGGATCTGAATGTTTGGTAACCTCTGTGTGTTCCGGAGAAGCAAGGTCTTATCTGCTCTGTGCATTTGTTGCGTCTGTGTTTGCGTTTGCTAATCTAAATTGCTAGTGGGGAAGCTAATACAAGGGTTTAAGATGCAGAATAGAAAATCAGCCTTGGCTCTTTCATTATCCTGATGAACTCATTATGGGTTTGATAATTGTCCTGAGTTGCCACAACTGATTGGAAGCCTTTAGCAGGAGATATTTCAGCATGAGTTTATTTCTTATATTTATATATGTATGTGCTAAAAAACACAGTAGTATTCTGTAACTACACAGCCACTCTTATTGACACAGAACCCGAGACATCTAATTGCCATTTTGTCATTGTAGATGCTGTTGTGATTATAGTTTCATGAGGACCAGTTTCATCGGTTAGATCATCTTTCCTTCTCGCGCGCATCAATTATTAAAGCAATTTTAAAAAGAGAGGGATAAAATTAGTTGAACCACAGAAATGGAACATGTGATGAGATTAGAAAGATCTGTGGGAATCTGCCCACAGGAAGTTTGGACAGTTGGGCTGGTGATTGGGATTTTTAGGGATTTTCCGAACATACCACACATGGAGGGGTTAAGAGTGTCTCAAACTGGTTTGGTCAAAGTTTTGTCTGTCGATAAAACTTTCTAATAATAATAATAATAATAATAATAATAATAATGTAGTCAGATACAGATCATTATACGTTGTTATGTATTTGTTTTGCGATTTGTGTGCATGTTTTTTTTTTTTTTTTCATGTATTACGCAAGGCATCTGGTGTTTGGAGTTGGTGTCTGAGTAGGAGCAATACTTTCTAAGACTGCTGTTCTTCCTAATTTGCCAGGTTAGGTCTGTCCTCATTTAGGCTTGTCACACACGATCTCTGCTCCTGTCCTTTAAAAGACCATTTCACTCAAACTCATGTCTCCCCGTCCTTTTCCCCCTTGCCCACACCAAACCTCATTTACCAGACCAATTTCCTTTCTCGTCCGCAAATCAGAGCCGAAGTGGAAAAATAACATGCGCTTGTCTCTTGTGAATGCGGGAGCCCACTCTCTGACAGGTTTGGCACATGAAAGCAGTGCCTGGCCTGACACCACTATGAACACTGCATGTGATAATGTTGCAAGAACATTAGTCTTGGATTCAGTCTAAAAATATACCGAACGTTTCAGCAGTGTCCATTTAAATGTGGTTCCTTAGATGTTTTATCGTTGTTACATCTTTGATACCCTGCTAGGAGTCTTGTGGTGTTTTTTCTTTGCATTTCCTGGTCAATTAGTATTACCATTAATATGATGTGATTTTCCTTTTTTGTTTTGTTTTTCTTTTGTCTGCTCTGTTTAGACTTGGTGGTTACTGTTCTTTATGCTAACTGCAGAGGACTTTACACTTCAAACAGCGATGCTAGTAGCACAACATCTGTCACACGCTGTGCTATAGAGGATTTTCCTCTGAAATGTCTACTTGGTTATAAAGTTGGATCTTGAGCCCTGTGTATATATCAACAAACAATTATCCAAGGACATTAGTGGAGTACTTATTTGAGAAATATTCATTATATCATAGATATAAAGACTTTCTTAAACTCTAAAATCATAGTGTTGAACTTCATTGTTCTGAAGTTCATCTTCTCCCTCCCAGGCTTGGTGAAAGTCCCACATGCCACAGGCATGTTCTGGCAGACTGGTGCTCGGCTTGTACCAGGGGGTGAGAAATGGCTCCCACAGCCAGCAGGATAGCATTCTCCTCCCCTCCAGTCTAACAAAACCACCTCCTGCCAAGAGCTTCCTACTGCACTGCCACCTGGTATTCTGTTGTAAACCTAATCCCAGCCAGAGACGCATCCATAAGGCGGCCAGGTTTCCTTATGAAGCTGTAGTCACACCATCAGACCTCAACACGGACCCTGGCAACAACTTGTGTGAATAATGGAGCATCAGTGCCAAGTGTTTAGCTAATCTGCTTTGTTTAGGTGCAATTGAATTACAGGACTGAGTAAGCAGAAAATTATTTGTTGTCCTTTTCATACGATCCTTACTAATGTGATGGCCAATTATAATAAGGATTGATAGGAAGCCTTGCACTTGTTAACGATGAAATAAAAAACATAATAATGGTAAAATCTGAGATCCGGTTGTTAAAAATGAATGAATCAAAGCATAAGACCTGATATTTGTGTTTAGAAAACAACTGTCTGTGGTTTTCACAAATGTGTGATTTTGCTAAACAAAGGCAAAGGCATTTAAGTCAACTGCATGCTTTAGAAACAGGAGGGCAGAGCCACACAGCAACCCAGACATTTAGTTATTCACTATCAGGAGGGTTGAGGCTGACCTTTTTAAATGGAATTTTCCCTAAGAGCAGTCGCCAGTGACCAAATTCAGTCTTCAATCTTGTAGATGTAAACTCTGACATTCAGAGCCTCTATGTTTATCTCATTGATTCAGCCAACGTCAAGCATCAAGGCGCTGCAAGCAAATTCTCTGCTCTCCTCCCTTCTGTCTGCCATTTTTTTTTTTTTTTTGCCTCATTTTAGCGGTGTAAACAGTGAATACAGATTGAACGTGATATTTAAACAGCCATAACATTTACTTATATCAAACAGTCAATGCCCAAAGCACATTGCCTTCAATGACAGCATGTTAAAAAACAGGGTCTTGATTAGTGTATGTAATTTGTCCTGCTGTCTTGGATGACACTACAGCACAGTAGCTGCATGTTTGGAGGTGACAGGGCTGCTGTCGAGGGCTTTAGTACCTGTTGCTGAGTGCGTTTATTCACAGAGAATCAAATTTAAAACAAAATTGGTGAGTGAGCCTATTGTGACTGATATTATTGGATGTCTAATAACTTATTAATCAAAGTAATTATACAATGAAATTGCCCATCTGCAGTCATTAACTAGTGTCATATTAAACCAAACCTGAACTGTGGGTGAAATAATGCTGACAGTGGAAGGGAGAGGAGGAGGAGGGATCTTGTATGACATATCACTCACTGATGCTTTTAGCCAGCTGAATTATATTTTAACAATTTAATAGTAACAAGTAAATTTGTTAAGTAAAATTGTTATATAACAAACAACAAGTTTGATTTATTATAAGGCCTAACTACAATATTGTGATAAACAATGTTACTAACATTTTGAGCTAATTTAATATAATATAATAACAGTATAACTGCTCTGAAACTGTCTATTTGTATTGTTATGCAATCAGCTTGCAAGTCTTTGCAGTCTTCAGACTTTGTAATTCGAAGCATGTTTATGTTAAAGTTCTCTCATCATCCCCCAGAGGTTAAAATTTTTTTTTTTTTTGGTGGTAGGTGGTGCATTATGTGATTTATGTGTGCACAGGGACGGTGATATAGAGGGGGAGAGCATAATCCTGGTAGAAAAAAATTCTGTAGCTATAATTTACAAGTGCCCTTTGAACACCTCAGATGCAGAGTATTGGACAAAAATGTACCGATGTCCCTGAACGCTGCACAAGACTATGTTAATTACATAGTTGCAAAAAAAAAAACCCCATCTCTTTCCAAGGAATATTTGTGTGTATGTGTGTGTGGAGGAGCCACCTGGGCCCTGAGTCCCATCCCCTGTGTAACTCTGACACAGAGAACACTGGAGATGACAGACGCAGCTTCTGCATTTCCTGAAAAAAATGTTTAGGCTGCAGCCAAGTCTTATAATTATAGTGTGTTCTTTTTTTTCTAGCATCTTGTTGGTTTAAAATGTTGATGCCATTCTCATGTAAACACACACATATGGACAGTGGATAATGATAAATATATATATATTACAATGAGATATTTTTTGGCCATTTTGCCTTTATTGATAGTAAGTGAAGATAGACAGAAATTATCGTTGCAGCTGGGATTCGACCTTGTGATCGCTACATGGCTTACGCGCCAAAGTGGTGTGCTGTAACCACTCGGCTATCCGGGTGTGGGACCTGGTCTATATTTGTGCACAAGTTGATAAGGTAATTATTGTAACAGGCCTGTGTGTTACAGTTAAGCTACTCTGTAGTATATACGGTAATTTAAATTACCGTATATAATTCTAGCTGTGACATTAAAATAATATTTATGCATTAAAGCATCAATAATGGTAGAACAATCGTAGAGCATATATTATTCTGAAATGGATCGTTCTGCATAATGACTACTTTTTGTATTATAAATGCCAGTGTTAGTGCTAATAGTTGTACTTGGCCAAAAAATGGAATGCATGACATTTACTTGTACCTCGAACAGAAATTTCCTCACTGGCTCCTCCACTTGCTTTTACTGATTTAATTGCCTTTAGCAGAGGAGAAGTTCCCTTCTGTGACCGTGCTAGTACTACAGAAAACCCACTGCTATCTGTAATGCTATTGCAGGACTTTTTGAAGTGAAAAAGGCTATGGACCAAATTGTTTACTTTGTTCGATCAGTTTGCTGATCAGTGCTCTTTTTTTTTTTTTGCAAACATTGATCTCCAGTGATATTATGTTTTTAAGCTAAATCTAAAAGTGCTTAAATGCTTTAGTCTGGTTAAACACTGTCTCTCCTTTCAGGCAGATATGATTGTTGCAGCTGGAAGAAGACCTCCGTGTTACTCAGTAGTTAAACTGCCAAGCGTCCTTACAAGACACCATGATGAGTCACATTACATGCTTCCCCTCCCAGCCCAGACTGTGTGTTATGTTGACCAGAGTGGATCTGCAAATACATGTCAAGGCAGAAAAATGTGGGGCACACTTAGCTTATTTCTCATGGCTGCGGCCCAGGGAACATCCCTTCTTGCTCGGAGGGGGGGGATACACTGACTACACACAATCCATCACAGAGGTACAGTGATCATAGCCGTGATCTAGCAACCTCAGCTGGATCTGAGTATGAGTGCCTAATAAAGGTTGTTATATACCTCACATTTCAAACAAAATACACCTGATTAAGTCTTTTTAGATGTAAATTCTTTTCCTTCCTTTTCTGCCAGCTAAATTGAATGATGCCTGTTTTAACACAGGGTGAAATTATTGGTGAGTCATCCTCTTCTACCTTTAATAAGTCTACTTATCTATTGATAATGATTTAGCTTCTTTGCTTCCAGTGTGTGTTTTATTGCAAACACAGCTGAATTGTCACAGAAACTAATATCTAGCTAATGCTATTGTGCCCCCAAGGCTTTGTCATATATTCAGAAATCAAAGATCAGCAATAGACCACACGAACGCACATGGGTGTGAGACTCCCAGGGCGTCATTGGATCTACGTACTGTCATTGTTCATGAACATTGTCAGACAGAAAGAAAAATGAGTGAGCAAATGACGAGGCAGCTGCATTGTTCCTTTGTTCCATAGTGAAGCACAAACAGAGCACAGAGCTGCTGCTTTTTTTTTCTTCCTCACCAAGTCTCTTGCTATATTGCAGTGGACTACTGTTGAACATATGTAATTACCTGGGCCTCTGTAGGTGGGATTAGGAGCAGAATTAAAATAGAGTATGGGAAAAAGGGAACAGAAGAGCAAAGACAAACCAGACATTAGTGATTACATTACATTAATATACAGCAGTGGAGGTTACAGAGCCACTGAATGTTTGTGTGCGTGTACACAACTGTGTGTTGTGTTTTGAGTGGATGTATGTAATGAAAGATATGCTGAATATTATTGCAGATGCAGCCTGGTTAGTAGACATGCGTATGGCTGTGGTGCAGTGGAGATATTTCTGTGAGGTTGTGACACACCCACATGCACTAATGGTTGCATCTGCTAGGTGAGTCTGACCTGAGGGTTTGATGTGTTTACAGAGCACCGGGGCACTCTTTGAATCTGTGACCCGACTTGTGCTCTTGTGATTTCAGGAAGATTCTTGAAACTGCACAGGACTCTGTGTGAGTGAGGAGTTTTTATGGTCAAATGATAATATTTGAAGGGCAGTTACTAGCTACTGGGCTTAATAAACCTTTGATTATTGTACAGTTATGGACCATGTGATTATCACCTGTCCATAATGACACAGGTTAAATATGGATTGCATGTCAGGGTACAGATACTGCATTTTTTATTACAAACCTTCAATCTTCTCAATTTCCACAGAGACATCATTCATGTGAATGTTGTCAGTTCCCCAAGGTGAGAGTTTCATGGGATTCAAAAGGGCAGAGTGGAGCTGCCTCGGTTGTTGATGGATGAGCAGAGGGATTTCGCTCTCCATAAGCCTTTTTATCAATATAACTTGTATCTGTGTAACCAAATATTTCCACAGTATCAGTCACAGATTTACTCTAGGTTAAAAAGTCAAGTCTGTCGCATATTAACTCAGTGAATTGCTTTTTCACAGTCAAACACCGGCTCTAGTACATCGTAGTTGAAAGTTGACTTTTCCTATGGGGCCAATTTCTTATCAGTACATTTCTGCTTTCTGGGTTCAAGGTTTTGAAATTCTTGAGGCATCCTGAGTACTGTATATATGATATAATAACTAAATAAAGTGAGCCAACGAGATATATTATGCTAAAAGCTTTTCACTTTTCTCCAGCAAGCATCAGTCGACCTTATATGATACAGTGTGAGTCTATTTCTAATATCAGCTCCGTCTACTGTTGATTGTTGTTGCAGCCCTCCAGCTGAGATCAAGGATGTGATCCCTTCAAGGATGTAGAAACACTTGCAAACCACTCAGGTGTACAATCATATGATATTATGTTCTAGCAGTCAAATCTATTGGACATTCAGCCTTTTGTTTTCCTGTGTTTTCTGCTGTTTTTCTGAGTATCTTACTAAGCTACAATGGCCTTTTGGGGCCTCTCTTCCCAGCCTGCTTTATGACAGGAAGCTGAACTAACCTCTTCACCTTTTGGAGGTTGATGGTGAGTTGTTTGCCAGCTAAAGTACTTTGTGTACACAGCAAGGATGAAAGAATTTTTTAAGGGATTTATATTCGAGTAACTATAGAAAGAATAATTTTTCTCCATTGTGAGTTCCAGCATCTGTAGCTGTAAAGCAGATATATTGCCATTCACAGCCATTGTTTAAGTAAATGTTTTTTACATAGTGAAATATTATGTCAGCAGTCTTTAAGTGTTGAGTTTAGACTTGTAAAGCAGTGAGCCCAGCAGGGCTCTCAGCTAATTGCAGCCAAAGAAAATAGTGTACAAGCTCAAAGTTATCGCACTTTTGTAAGATGAAATGGTGACGCATGATCACAGAATAGTGGGATAGCTGACTACTGTTGTTAGAGCTTTGATATAGATGGATGGAGGAAGAGGTGAACAGTAAACAAACGGACACAAACAGACAGGCAGAGACAGACAAATGTACGGACGGTGACCGTCCTCTGAGAGGACGCTTGTTCACTGTTTGTACATGGAAAAACTAATTACCAACCACACAGAGCGATGATAATGGCGGGGGCATTTGTCAGAAACACTTTCACCAGAAATAGTTTTGTTGAGGCAGGTTGTTACCAAAATGATTGTAGAGATGATTGCAGAGGTCACAATGCTCCTGGAGAGATTTTTTTTTTTTAGATCAATGTGTTTGTAAGGCGGAAGAAACACAGGATTTATTTTTTTTATTTTTTTTACATTAATGTTACTGAAGGTAGATGGATATAAAACTATGAAATATCAACCTTTTGTACAACCATTATCTGAGAGGGAGAAAATGTTGTGTCAGCTCAAAGGCCACTTTATTTCTGGCTATAGGTATACTTATTAAATTATGATAATATAATGAATTAAAGTCTTATTACAGTGGACACATACTGTACATCTCTTTAAATTTACCAAATGAAAGGAAGTTATTTCTTCTACAAATGTACAACTTTAAAAGCTTCTTTATATATATATATATATATATATATATATATATATATATATAACCAAAATAGATTATACTTCTAAATATTAAATTGGAATGAGATCCAAACTGCAATGCGACTCACAAATAAAAATTGTGTTTTTGAAAAGACGAGAAGAGCACCAACAGATTAGCCGGCATGAGCGATACTTTTCCTTTCGAAGAAGTCTTCCTCCAAATCATTCTCTCAGATATCTTGGTGATATCACCATATTTATTCTGTGCTGCTGGTTTGAAATGCATCAGAAAAATCTGTGTCTCTTGTGGAAGCCAATTTCGCCGTGAGTTGCATCTTCTTACTATACCTCCTTCTCTCTCTCCCCAGGACAGGGCTGTCTCCTGTTTTCCTGACAAAACTGCTGAGAGGGCAGTTTTACATCTTTGGTTTAGGGCGCTACCGTGAAATCATCTGCTGCAGTGGAAATACTGTGGTTTTATTATGTTTTTTTCTTTTGTTTTGTTTTTATTCTTGGTATATTGCAAGACAATTAGGGGAAAAAAACATAATAAGTTACACTTTTCATTTGTATTCTCGTGATTATTCTTCTCATAACAGCAGATTGACAGCTGAGAGAGATCTAGCTGCAGATTCTGATCAGTGTAAGAGGAAAGTTCACCTGCTGTTTCTTGTGCACAGAATTTCAAGAAGCACATTTAGGAAATTCACTTTTGTGTCTGATGCCTGTTGCTCGTCTTTCCTTGTAGTTAAGATTGTGTGCAACTTTGGATGCCTCAAATTACTTTTAGTACATAAAATAGGCCTATCAATCACCCCGAGGTGTTGGGCAAGTTTAGATAAAGCCAAGTGGAAGTATTGACTGAGCCTCCGCAAACAACACAGGTATTAAAACACTTCTCCCTCGGCTAAAGATTTCCCGGTCCCTGAAAATATCACCTGGCGTTAGATGAGACAGACAGTTGCTTAGCTGACACCAAGCTGAAATTTAAAAGGTCATGTGTGTAGCCTTACTGAGGTTTGTTTATCCTCTCTAACTAAATGAACAGCTGACAGGGTGGAGGAAGGGCGGATCAAGCTCATTATTAATGTATACATGTTTCACAGGGGCATTATTAACAACCGCAGCCAGTTCACACACTGTAATGTTGCTGTGAAGTGCTAGGGAAAATTGAATTGTCTTTTTTTTCTTTCTTTTTGCTTAATGGATGCTGTTTTAGCAGTGATGTTTTCATAGGGATATTTCAGCACCTTTTACTTAACAGCATTTACGACTTGTTTGTTATCTTGGCGTGAAGCCAAATACAAAGTATTAACAAGGGATGAACTGGTTTCTTTTATTTTACGAGTACTCATAATAGTTAATATGCTTTTTCTGGACACTACTACTGTTTAACCTCTGTATGATGATGTAACGTTCCAGTGATGTCCTAACAGCCCAACCATCATGATTGTGTTTAAGTAACGAACTGACAATTTAAAACATGTTATTATCAGTAGTAACGCAGCTATCATGTCTGGCTCTCAAATATATTTTTTTAATTGATTTATCTGTCAATTACTTATTAAAATTAATTCACCATAAAATGTCAGACTATCGTTAAATATCGTTATATATGTGTATGTGTGTGTGTGTGTGGTCACAGTAGAAAGTGGAACTAAGAAAGTGGAACTAGTAGATCATGATTAAGTTTTTGTCAATTGATAGCTTTCATTCCTTGAGTCCAACGGATCCGTCAACAATGTCTGTTTTCAGTACTTTATATTTTCCCTATTAAAAACCTGTTGGGTTGATGACATTCGAGTGTGGAAGTGCAGCAGTGGAGGAGGGAGGAGGGCTGCAGAACTCTGCGTCTTGTGATTTATTTACATCGGCTGTGCTTTGTTTCTGCCAGACAGTCACATGCTGTTTTCTCAGGACACAATCACAGGCAACAGAGCATGTCCTCCTCGTACAGATACAGAAATGAGTATTATCTACTCCACCGAGGCCTGTTATTAACCTAGGAAGGGCTGCATTAATTAATTATCAGTCACTTCATTATACTTTTGACGATACAGTAAAGTTTGTGCAGAGAAGTTTCCTAGTGCAAGAGGTCAACTAATTCTGTCATAGGCCACAAAGACAAATGGCCAAGCAGAAAACTCAGGGGAGCGTAAGACAGGAAATGAGAAAATTGAACTCTGTCATGGTTTTCATGATCTTTTTGCCCGTTTTGAGCTTTGGACAATGTTGAAAGGTCAATGCCAGCCACTGTACGTTCGAGATGACATCTAGAAGAGCAAGTAAATGTTTGTGTTTACACCCGGACTGACAGTGACATACAGAAACACGTTCCTGTGCTTGCACTTACCCACCCACTCGTGTGTACGCACACAGACACGTACGCACAAATACACAACGGAGGGCAGCCGCCCACTCGCATATGCATGCAGCATAAAAAAACACATCACGTACACACCGACACACAACACCATGAAACACATCATGTCCTAAGAATCATTTAAAATGCAACCTGTCTTTTAAGTCGGCGTCAGAGAGTGTTTTTTTGAACCACTGCTTTTTTCTCTCTCCCTGCGAGTTAAAAGGACGCTCAGCTGGCCTTAACAATATAAAAGAGTGAATTCATTTAGCATTCAAGCCTGTACTGTCATTATCTCGCTTAATTATTTGGTGAGCCTGTGTTTGGTGTTCATGCATGTGGGTGAATGACAGGGGAAACGGGTGCTTGCTTTAAACCCTTTAAACCCTTTGAAGTTGGCAAAAATTTTGGCCCAGTTCAATAGAATGAACTCAGACCTGCTCAGAGACCATTTTGTCTGTATCTTGTGAGAAGTACTTTCTTTTTGAAATGGCAGCATAATAACAGAGTATCTTGGTGAATTGCTGTTATTCAACTGGCTTCAACTGATAAAATCTCAATGGTCAGGAACTTCATACTCCCACATATTCCCATAGTCTGTTGAGTGGCTGGTGTGCTATATTTAATACTTTTAAGAAGCTTATTAAGATACATAACTGACAAAAACAATACGTCTTAATTTGGTAAATGGCACTCTTGCAATAATAGGTCCCAGCTGACTACCTTTGTACTGAAGCAACTGGCGTCTTCTTCTGACGGTTCCCTGTTTATCATTTTGCCGCTTGTACTATGTATTGAAAAAAAATGCTCCTCGTTATGAATCACAACTTTTGTTTCCTGTTCACACAAGATGTTTTGAGAATTAATTTTTAGAACAAATGGTCATACGAAAGCCCAAGGTATTGGATAAAATTTGAATATTCGTAATTAGTCACAGTTATAATTAATGTTGAACAGACAATTAGTGTAACTGAAATAATAATAATAAAGATGTTTTATTTTTTATTTTTATGGCACAGCATAATGATATTGCTACTTATTATTTGTGTGGGTGGGTGTGGTGATTTTAACACACCCAACATTACTTATGATTCAAATCACAGCTTGAAGTGCTGAGGTTAGTGGACCACACAACACGTGGTTTTGTGTGTTTCGACCACTCCTGGACCACTTGAAGTACTAGCTAGACCTCACTTACTTTGTATAATGTTAAAAGCACCCAACCCTATCATTAGCAAGTTAAGCTAGCAGAAGCTTAAATGGCTAACAATAAACTTTTGTTGTTCATATATTGTGTTAGATAGAAGCACAACATGTGTTCTAGCATCTGGTTGACAGTCAGTCGCCATTGTGAATTCCTCAATGGCGGCTGAGACATTTTCAGTATGTCCTTATTGAAGGACATACTGAAATAGAAGAATTTGTCATAGTATCAATGTATTTTGTATTTCTTTTCAAATATTATTTCAACTTGATTGTCAAGATAAAATCTGAAGAAATGTTGGACCTATTGTTACAGTTTGTGCAGAGCAGTGGCAGTTTAATGTACTCTTTGACCCCCTCAGACATGTTTGATTTTGTCATCACAAGCTGTGCAATGCACTTTCACCGTAAGACAATGTTAAAAAAACGAGATCGAGCAGGAATCCAAAGTGAAAACTTTCTGTGCAGCAGCACAAACATCAGAGTAGTAGAACAGCGTAGCCCACTAGTTTGATAGGACTACATTATTTTTGGCTTCATAATTTACCACCAGATCTCTGCAGAACAAACAACGTATGCAGCTCACGTCTCCTTAATTAATCTATCCTTGATGTTTGGCATGTTGCCTCGTGCTCCTCTTTATTGTGTCTTTTTCCCAAAATCTGTGCACACAGTTGATGCTGTAAGCTGCTTCCTGCTCAAGCTGCATTTCAGCTGAAAATGAAGAAAAACAGTCACATTGCAGTGTGTAGTGTGTCAAGGTTGTTCACAAAAAGATCTTAGTAGTCGACATGATTATGCTTGGTAATCCAGTTAAGTGAAGCTACAGGTACATGTGTGCTGCGTGTGGTGTGCTTCCAGCTTTATTTTGACATTGTAGACTTCAAATGTTTAAGATTTCCATATTTGGTTTCGTCATCTGCCCCCACATTGGCATTGCCACCTCTGAGAGAGCAGACAGCTGTGTCTGTGACTTAGGTTTATCAGTATTTTTTTCTTTTATCAACCATTTGTTGCAGGAATAGTTTCTTGCAAATAATATTTTTTTTCCACTGCAGTTATGTCTGTTGAAAGTTGAATTTCTTCCTGGCATTGTTCCCTTCTCTCCTCCTTTTGATCCATACCCTCACTGGACATTTTGTTTTTCTCCTTCGCTGTGTACCTTGTTGTTTAAGCATGGATTAGGCACGGGGAGGAAGTGCACCCGTCGATAACAGCAGGGAGACTGGAGAGTTTTTTTTTTCTGCAAACAAAATGTGCACTAACCCAAGGCTCATTTGTTGATATTTTGTTGCATTTTGACACTGTCTCCAAAGTTTTCCCCAAGGGGCTCTAAGCTTGAGTTCCCCGTGGTGTGATGTTTGATTGATGCAGCCTCTCTCCATCTATGTGCTGTGTTCACTGATGCAGTGGTGATGGAGTGAGATACCCCTGCTGAAGCTGATCTAGTGAGCAGCTGGCCCGTGTTCCCCCGCTCACACAGCCGCTTCACAGTTGTTTCCCCATCACATTTTTCCTCCTCATTATGGCTTGGAGGGGGGGTTGTTTTCGACGGCTTGGCTGTAAGAAAATGGCAGGATTTATCAAGCATTTTCCACTCCAGGTTAGTGTTTTTGATGATGCACCACTAGAATTTGAATTCCCATTTAAGAAAATTAAAGTGAGAGTGCAGAGAATAAAGAGAATAAGGATTTTCATCTTCTCTACAGCCATTGTTTTCACTGGATTTGACATGTTGAGGAATGCAGAATTGCAGTTTGTGTAAGATTTGTATCCTGGTTGAAGTTGGCAAAATATCCACTAATTTACTCAAAGCTCCAAAGCTAAACTAAACTAATCTCTCACTGAATCTATTACTTTTCATCTTTCTTTGTATTGGCAAAGACTTATGCTGAAAACATCTTTTTTTTCCTACCAGTGCTGACTATTGTTTTTCATGATTAAAATGACTTACTTCACTGGGGGCATATTATTATTGTCTGTAGCTCATTAAAGTTAGTTCTATATTGGCTGTGATAATAATCAGTGACTGTAGCTAGAAATTGTTTGTGAGGGTAAAGAGTTATTGCTTTGTAATGCAAGTATGCGACCACAAGTGAACTGTTTTTTTTTTTTTTTTTTTTTTTTTTTTTGGTTCAACAAGACCAGCAGAGCGGAAATCCTTCTCTAGAAAGTTTTGTCAATTTCAGGACAATCTCCTAGTTAAACTCTCTTTTATATCAATACTTTCTTGTTGCCCAAATAGCTCTCCATAGGGACCTCCAGTAGCTCGTGAAAAATAAGGTTTATAGCTAGCTAGACTACCTCTGCCTTGGAAGCATATTTCAGCATATAGCTTACAGGTTGTGAACATTAATTAGGCTACCACTAAAACCTGTACTCTTTCTTTCTTTTGAGTAAACAAAAGGCAATTGTCTTTGAGTTTTAGTTATTCATACCTTTAAACAACTGTTGAGAGCTCAACTAAATTTAATTTTAAGGTAATTTCATGAGTAGATTTGATGCTGGATTCAGAATAAATAAGAAAAAAAAATCACTCCCATGGGTGTGATTATTGTTATTTGGCAATAATAAACATCAGGCCAGCTCTGTTAATATGTATAGGTTTGTGCAGACCAGCTGCATTGTCTCTGTGGAGCCACTCTGAGCAGGCTGGTGTTGTGCAGCAACAAATAGATGTACCTGCTGTACACTGCTGCAGAGACGCCTCCGTAGGGATGGCTCATTTCATGCTTTACTGACATCTGTCTCCAGCAGATACATCCACTCATTTTAAGTAGAAACAGTCACCCTAACCCCGTGCCCTGTCTCTGTATCAATCCATGTATGTCGAGCTCTTTACTGACAGATCATATTTTTATACAGATACAGTCATTAAACAGCATGTTAAAATAAAATTCTTATTTTTGCTGAAGGGTTCATGTTTGTTAGCTCAAAATGTGGTTATATTATATTGCTTCTAACTTTTAACAGCATATGCTCATAAATTATAGTTAGGCTTCCAGTAATACTTGAAAATGAACTTAAAATTCACAGATGGAAATGGTGTTTTCCATCAGAATGGTTTTATTCAGTGATCATTTAATGCCTGAAGAACCCTTCAGCTCTGAAGCTCATTGACTCATAATAAGTTTGAGCTGAACCTCTGCAATGACAGTTCAGTCACCATTGTGACCGTGAACATCTTGGAAGAACAAGACCCTAATCTTTTATGCAACGTGGAACTGCTCAGTTGGTGTTACATGAGACTGACTTTGAAGACTTGTTTGAATTTACATTCAGATGAGACTCATGCCATGACAGGGTTTTGAGTTCGTCACCATATTTACTCTGAACGCTAGAAATTTATCCCAGGTTCTGGGAAGCACCTATTTCTGTTCTGTATAAAGCTATACATTATCACTGCAGCATGCCATGCAGTAGATGTTTGTATTACTGATACAAAATCCTCCATCCTTGGGGTTAAGAAAACAGCATTACAGCTCAGAGTCCTTTCTGTTTAAGATGGAATATCAGGAGAAGTGTCTGCTGTTATTCAGTTGGATGGTGCACCCACTTTAGAGACAGTTAGTGACTAACATCATGACTTGAAAAACTAAGTTCTCATGCCTGCGTGCTGGCAACAGATGCGGCTGGAAGAATAATGTTTTCAGGTTGTGCCAGATAATCTGGCACAAATACTCATAGACTCCCGGATGAAGTCATTAATATTTGGTGGTCAAAGGTCACGGTCAATGTGACCTCACAAAACAGCTCTTTGGCCATAACTCAAGAGTTGATACAGTAATTATAATGACAAAATGCACCTAAAATCTGATGTTTTCGGTTTGTCCGTCCTATGTCCCATTCTCAAAAATGAATTATCACCATAACACCTTGAGGAAATGGATTGTGTGTCCTTACAAAACAACTTTTTGGCCATAAACCAAGGACTTATATATTACTTAGGATAAAATATACTTTATAACTGTTTTGTCGATTTTGTGTATAACTGTGTGTGCCATGTGGTGATAGTACTGCACTTTAATTAGTACAAAATTGGATTTAAAAATTGAAAACTAAAGTCTCTAATTGTTTGCCTTTTTTTGTGGAGTGATGCTCACAACAATAAAAATTCAGACGCAGTTTTGCAGAAGTTTGAGGATTAAGCTTTGTATGCAGGAATTTTGCTTTGATCTTCATAAAGATAAGCTCTGGAAAAACAAAAACAAAAAACAAAAAACAAACCCCAAACAATCCAAATTCCACAAACAGAAACTACTGCTCTCTGTAACACATGATCTTAATGGTGTCACATCCAATATCTGACACATGATCCCTTTTCTTTTTTACACACATATTTGCAGCAATTTACCCTGATATTTTAATACTTAATTAATTGTAATCTAGAGTTTGTTTGGTATTATTTTTTACTGTATACTTGTTGAAGCTGAACTTCAAATTAGGTTGAACATATTTTTAAAATGGAAAAAGATTTTTCATACATACAAATAATTTTATTTTTGTGCAAGAAACGATCTTTAAAACTTTTAAAAGGCTAATGTTACTTCTTTCTAACCTTTAAAAACGTCTCTAGATGTACTGTTACACCCTATTACTAACTGATTAATTGTTCTTACAGGGAGTGAGAGAGAGAGACAAATAAATCATTAAAATTTCATTAAATTTCATTACAATTTCCTCCAATGAAACATGATGATAAGTGAAGGTTCCCCTCTAATCTGGTTTAAAATGAACTTTTTTTCAGCTCTCAAAGCTCATTGTTGGCATCGATCTTACTAATCAGTTGGTCTGGTTTTAGTCAGGAGGTCTGCTGCTCTTAATGAGTAAAGTAAATCTGTAGATGACATTACAAGGCGGGTGCCACTCAAATCAAACTAAAAGACTGCACGTTTATTGAATGATAAAGGACATTATTGAATCGAATTCTGTCTGTTTTATTTCATTGTATGCAACAGTGCAGTATGAGGATAAAGATGTCTGATAGTTTAGTGTGAAGCACATTTTTATTTGCCTTTAAAAAGGTGTCGAATCCACCATGGTGCAATGGAAAAATACCAATTTAGAATCATAGACAATGTTCATGATCATCTTCCTTTGCCTGTCAAGCCCTGCATTTATACATCAGCTTCATTACCATAGAAGGTGTATTGAGTCATCCTCCTCATCACTGATATTTTTTCCCCGAGCATTATTTAACTCTAACACCTGATAAACAGACGTCTGTTGAACAGCTTTTGAGACTACCTAATACACAGCATACCTTATGATTCATCACTCATCAGCCCAGAAGACAAGCAGCTTGACTGTGCTTCCTTTTCCTATGCAGTTTTGGTTTGATGAAGTGATTTTTCTCATGTTAACCACCTGTAAATCTTCTTTGTAATGTTGATTGCGGCCCAGGTGCGTCACAGATTATCTTCTGTGGCATAACCGAGGCTCTGTGGTGTGATTGCAGTCTTCAGTGAAGGTGATTTGTTTTGTTTTGTTCTGCTTTTTTTTTTTTTTAACTGTCAGAGTCATACGTTATCAGGAAAGCTACAATATAGTACAGTGCTGATAAACCCCATACCTCACATATAAAATATTCCCTGTAAACAATGAGTTTTTTTTTTTTTTTTTTTTTTTGATTGAGCACTGATAATCCCACTTGATGTTACCAGTGCAGCATCAGTTACAGACAAATGGGTGAACATAGTAAACCATGTAGCTGCTTAAGGACCAGATATTTCCCTCAGGAGTTGGTAGAGACCAAAACAGCTACAGGCAGTTCCCTGTTCACATTCACTCAACACAACAAATTCATAGAGTAATAAAATATCAGTGTTTTGTTTATCATTTGTTCCACTGCCTTTATACAACCAAAAAACCTATTGCAACATTAATAATCAAAACAGTGTCATTTTTAGTGATTTATAGTCAATATAGTCAATGTATTTTTTCACAGTATATCTTAGTTGTTAGTCCTGCACCAATTTAGTTCCTTACCTTGCTCATCAAAGGTTCCATTTAAACTGAGTCTTTGTGGTGCAATCATGCTGATTATATTGCCTTATCTATAATGTATTGATTTTTAGCACCAGATTTTATCTACATATTGTTAGACCTTAGATATGGACATGTCAATACCAATCACTTGTTCCCAAGGTCCACATGTTAACATTATGATGTCAGTGTACATGAAATGACTAGTGTGAAGCGCTGCATTTAAATCCGAGAGTGTAGCGCAATGGAAAATTCCAGAAATGTGTGGCTGCAGCAAAGATTGAAGGAGAGGAAACTTTCTGGCTTAAGATTTCTGCTCCACTGAACCAGTTCCTTTAGACACACCTCAACTCACTCTGTTCATTCTGTTCAAGCCCCAAAGAAAGACAAATGAAATGCTTTTTTTTATAGCATGATTCTAAATGTTAAATTTCAACATTTAATTACACCAGACCTGATTAAACCACTGCTCTCCGCTCAATACAAGGGAACAAATGGATGCACCATATTATTATACAGAAAATGTGCTTTCATTCTTTACTGAACCTTCAATCATGAATCCTGAGAGAGTCTGCAAGACATGACGAGACCAGCCTCATAATTAGGAAGTGCTCAAAAAATAGTTTCACTGGTGGTGCTGAAATAATGACCGTAATGAGGTTTAAATAACAGCAATGCCTTCCTTAGTATGTGTATGTACATATATAAATACAAATGTATATAAACCTCAGGATGGAGCAGCTCAAGGATGGTTTTGTTGATAACATAAAATAGAATACACATTTTTTTTTAGTATTCTAGCCTCAACAGTGCTTGGTTTGAATATTTTTCTGCTGCTTTTGTTTGTTTGTAAATTTAAGAGTCTGACTTATCTCTTATATGCAATGGGAAAATTAAAATTATAACTGGCAGCTACAGCGCACTACTTGGGGATTTACTACAAATTATCATTTGATTCTTGTTGGTTTACATGGAATGTAATTACCTATACCAAGTGAATTTGCTTTAGAACTTTACATTCTCCTCAGGTTTTCCTTTAACTAATCCTTTATTGTTGGCTATTGGAATGACCTTTTTGCTCTTGACAGCACCGACAGTTAAGAGAATTATCACTGTCCCTATGAGAAACACACAGATAGATACAGCAAGAAAGAGGAAATGGTAGAAAAGAAAGTGAAGCATCGCGTTGAGCTGCTTCACTAAATGGTTATGAAGCAAAATTTGATGCTTTTGTCGAGATTGTACAATATGGTGGCAATATCACAAACCTTATAAAGCACTTAAACATCACCCCCCATAAAGGAACATGAGGAGATGTAATGATCATGGAAGAGGGAAAGATAGCAGCCAAATATTACTGCACCAAGTGCCAGAGTGACACAGAAATCTCTTATGAAGCCTTTCGGACCAACACAGTCACGGTGCTGCCCAGAACGCAGATAGGTGAATGTCAAAGCTCACGCAGACAGCTGTTCGAACATTAGGCATTCGTAGCAGGATATCCACGTACGTGTCCAGCTCTTCATTTGTGGACTAAAGGAAAAGAACAACAAGAATATAATGTAGAAATAGCTCATTTGTTTTTGGATGATTGAAATGTCGGGCCGCTCAGATATGTGGTAATCATTTTTTTTAACAGAAAAGATTAATAGTAAGACTTGAGGAATGACATGTGGAGAAAGAGTTAAGTGTTGTGCAGTGTTATTATTTTTTCTGTGCACTGCAGAGAGGTAGAGTTTTTCATTGCACTAGAATGCTCTGCTTCTAATATACACAACAACAACAATAAACTTAAACTTAACATGCACAATTGCTATTATGCTTCACTTACATATACCCCACTACTCTCAGCATTAATACAGTATCCAGAACAGCTTATTAGGCAGGGTATTGCAGCTTTTACTGATATTACATATAGATCTTGATATACAGGCAAATAATAAAACAACTGAGAAATGGCTCAGAGAAGGATGCAGAACTGCATTAGGACTATTTATAAATAGCCTGCGGCATATTCAACCTATTGCACTCAGTATAAGGAATAGAACATACCCCGTTCCCGCTGTTTGCTGTTTGGTTCACCCAACTTCGAAAATATTGTGTTTAGTGGTGTGTGATATTGCTGGTATTATGATTTTGATGCCCAAACAGTCCTCTGTGGAAGGACAGGACGGGACAGGGACAACCTGAAAACCCTATTATCTGCAAAAAAAAAATCTCCAAAAGTAGTTAAGAGTCTCCATCTCATAACAGAAGCAATTTTCATGTTTTATGATACTCCCATCAAGTAGATGGGTATATGTTAATGATTCAAATTACATCCACAGCCACTTTAATATACTGTGAACCGCTTCTTTTCTTAGACTATAGGTAGCAGTTAATTACAGCAGCAGATCTGTGCCTTTTTCTAGACACAGTCCAGTAATTCTGTCTCTGTCAAAGGCATTCTGTGAAAAAATGTGTGATCTCGGCAAAGCTGCCCCCTGCATCAGTACCCAAAACTGAAATCAGGCCCTCAGTGTTATAAGGTGCGTTCTGTTTCTGCAGCAACTGGTAGAAATCCAGATATTGCATACCATCCCTGGTTCTCATCCAGAATTCAGAGCTGTAGTAATATGTGTAACTTTTTTTTGAAGGGTTCCAATTTAAAAAGAGGTGATTGTTGTTTGTAGCGGGGGGATTGGAGACATTGTGAATTTTCTATTTGGCTACTTAATGATTGCTGATTAATGTAAAAACAAACATAAAGGACACCAGCTTTAATTTCCTTATCATATATTTTTTTTCACGGTCTGGTAAAGATTATGCTTGTCAAATATGTCACATCCCATTTGGGTCTTAACTGAGGTGGGATGTGACATAAAAGTTTTCCGTTGCACAGCTAACAGTTAAAAACGGTAAATTGTGTAGTGATCCTACAATATACTTCTGTCGCTGGTCTTCTCGTCTCTATATCTATGCAGATATCCTGCACCAGAAGCCATCTAGTTAAATATGACCCATATTAAAAAAGAGAGAAAAAATTATGCTGGGGGAAGTGGGAATCATGGGGTTCACTGGACAGTGAGATGGATACATTGTGCTGGATATTTAATCAACAGCCAGGATTATATCGTTGGTCTTTTAGACTCTTGTATCATTAGTCATACAATCACACAATTGTTATCTACCAACAAGACACAATCGATCCATATCCAGGTGGCCATTCTGTTAACGAAAAAATTAGCAAATGATTACGAGATTAAATCCTCATCAAACAGATGCCTGGAGAAATAAGAGATAACAGCATAAATTTGATCGGTTTAGAAGATAAAGAAGCAGGAACCAGCAGTTTATGGCAAAGAAAGAATGGGGAAAATTCTGTCGTCGATTAAACGAATCATGAATTTTGCATAATCACTTAGTGATGGGAGTGTTATCAGCAAAGGGAGGAAACATTTGTCTTCATGAATATCTAATTGACCTTGTTGTTGTAAGAATTAATAGGTAACAAATTGAAATATTCCTGAAGAGACTTTAAATTGTTAGCTGTTATATCTGAAAAAACTTATTTTCAGATTTCAGATTATTGCAGTTAAAACTGAATGCATCACAAGACTGATCTATTAACTTCTGACTGCGCCACCAGCAACAGGTGTATCATATGTTGTTGTTATATTAATAACTTTCAATCAGTGTATGCAGAGAAAAGAAATATAATGCACAAGGGGGGTAAATTCTCTCATTCAGAGACATCTGCATGTCACAGTTAGGCAGCTTCTCTTTAAACCTGTGTTACTTATTATCATATGTAGCCTCCTCATGCTGTAGAAACTGATGATAGGGGCCAAAACGATGAACAAATATCACTTATCTATGCAGTTTTCCCTTCCTTTAGTACTTTTATTCCTCACAATCATATTTTCAATTTACATATAATTTGTCTGACACAGCAACCCCCCACCTTCACTACCCCCAATCCCCTCTCTCCTTTGCAGAGAAAATCCTTTAGAAACAGCCATAGTAAATCTTCTCCAAGGGCCTGTGCATGGGCTGCTTTAAATCACGCAACCTGCCCATCGACATGTTTCTATAAATAGCCCACTGGGTTTTATAAGTGCGGCTTTACGGTGATGGCAGGATGGCAAAACTACATGACATGAGTGCACATACCTCCCTCACAATTAATAACAAGAGACGCATCATGCAAATTAGCTCGATGCCTCATCGCCCCTTCCTGCAGAAGAGATGCACGAAGTAAATGAGTTCAATCATGGACAAATATCCTCTGCATTTGGTTGGAACCAGCTTTTTAGACAAGCACAGAGGAGAATTATGTTCAACCTCTCTGAATCTGTAGCCATTTCATTAATACCTTCAGTGTCTGTGTTATTTTTATACATTTGGTTTGATGAGAAATCCAAAGCTTTAAATGTCTGACTTATTCTCCAGTCATTTTTTTTTCTAACCTGGATTACACTGCTGAAGGTGTAAGCATAGATAATGGACAGAAGGTATACTAAGACAAGTACCTTCAATTTTCTTCATACAAACTGTATATTATATTTAAAAAGAAGCACTTGAGCCTTTTCATTTATTCACTTTCAGTATCTAGCTTAAAAAAATAACAAAGAAAACAACAAAGTATCATGTTCACTATGTTTATACCGAATCTCCCGGAGAATCATAATGTGGACACGTGTTCAGTAGAATGAGTGGTTTGCCTCAGGCACTTGATTGTATTGTTTCCTTTCTATTGATTCGGGGGGGGGAATCAAAAGGCACCATATGAGTGGGTTAGAGGATGAAAAAACAAAACAAAAAAATGCATCCACTGCCGCAGAGCATTTGTTCTTCAAAAACAGGCGGCGTAAAGAAAATGCTTATTTAACCCCTACTTTACCACAGAAAACAGCACCTGTATGAAAATAACTGTATTTGCGACTAAGTGTAGGTTTTCTTCTAATGCTGAGGCTGAGAAATGGATCGCATAATCTCATAGCTGAACAATATCATTGGCATCTGTGGTAGCATGTCTGAACCGTGTTGTTTCAGGAACACTCTTACAGTGAAGTTACATACTATTTGATTTTGCAATGAACCTGAAGATGAAGCCAAAATCTGCACCGAAGTCATGATAGTGATGGAAAATAGACACTTCACAAATATCTATTTGTACCCTGTGGGGAAATCTGAATCAGTTGTGTACACTGTTTGCATATATGAATCTACTTTACATAGTGACTGCGGCAGTAAGTGAGACCCCGTTCCTGACACTCCATGCCCACACACATTGCTGTGTGTGTAGGAGGGGGATTGGATGACAAGTCTAGGATATATAGTGCTCAACTCAAGCTCACTTGGTATTCCTGTGTATTTCAAAAGCCACATAATTCACTCAGAAAGGCGGTTTTCATGCCAAGACCCACCACGTGCAGCTTACAATCTACAGTACATGTAATGCATGAATATTCTCCTCTTTTACTAACTGCGAAAAGCTACAGCAGCATCTAGATAGATGAGAAGGTACCTCTTTGTGCTGCATCTTTTTGATTTCACCCACCCCCCAGAGCTACAAGCAGGAGCCTTCTCCAACTAATGATCCTTCACAAATTAAAACGCTGTAGCCCTGAAACCAAAGCCATCCCCGCCCATCCATCACAAGGTGCCTGTCATTGGACCAGTCCATATTGAAACAGACCTAATCCTGTGTTCTCTTCTCTTTCCCTGATGACACATGGCTGCACGCAAACTACATAATCAGTGTAAATGGACAAAGGGATCTAAAGACCAGTTGATTGCTGAAATTAGCTCTGAGCTCTGACTTATGATTAAGCATTTGTTATATGTGGAAATGATTCTATGTATTGTATAGATTCCAGTGATTATGTGCATAATTGTCTCTTAACTGTTCTGATTACACCGGTAAATCAATGCAGATTTGAAACGATGTACCTAATATATCTAATCAAGAGCTTGTGCCTCTCTTTCCCCTCTCTCACAGTTCACTAGATGTGATCAGTGTCAGAAAAATTATTTTCCTCAAATTATAGACTGTGTTTATGAGGAGAAATGGCAGCACATAGCACCAGCTTTTCTGTCATCCGCAGATTTGGCCTAAGAGCATTTATCATGGTTGGACGGACTTGTGTGCCTTCCTGTATGCTATTGGTCATGGAGGCTTGAGATTAATGGGTAGAAAGCCAAGTCCCCTTCTACTGCCATGTACCAGTGCCTCTCACCGGCTCCCAGACCCACTGTAATCTCTCACACAACTGAACTTAAATTAAATTTAAATTCTCCGGTGTCAGAAATGTATGAGCTTTCTTCTGCAACCACTGCTCTAACAGCTTATGGGCACTTATGATTTTTTTTTCCTGTAGGCACAAAAATATATTTTACACGGGGATAAAGTTTGCCTCACGTCAGATGCATGCTTTTTCAGATCCTTCAGAGCAAACCCTCATGATGAATGACAGCCATCGTTTATTAATGTTCAGCTGTCCTGTCGTATGAATGTATTTTTGTTTGAATGTGGCTGCTCGAGTCATTTTGAAATGAAAGCGAGCGATGGTGACATCCACCAGAATGAAAAAAAATCAAATTTCACAGAACACAGACTTCACACGTCTCTGTCGAGACCTAATCTGGAGACTCGCCTCTGCTGACGGGAGCAGATCTGGACCAGGATAGATGAATAGCTTGTTTGTTTTTACGCTAACAGAATGAATTGTGGTTCAGTAGTTCCTTGATGATGAAATACACACTGTTTCTGTTAGTGTGCGTGCTCATGCCACATGCACAAAACACATAGTTTACCAGCAAAAGGTTCATCACATTATTTTCTTGCATCTCAGGTCTAAGTTGACTCACAAGCTGTTAGTATGTAACACAGCCAAGATATAGGAGGTGTGTATGTTATATTATTTTCAGTACAAGGTTGATGAGCCAGCTGTATCTGTGGTGTATGGAGGGTTTAGTCCTGTGTGTAACAAAAAGTTAAAGTACAGTAAATTAAAAAGCACTTTAGCCACACACTTTATTAGGCACACCTATACTATCCAATATAGTGCAGATCAATACAACACCTCTAACGCACATTCTGCCTTTTAATAAACCTAGAGTGACCATTTTGTGTTAAGTTTTGTGTTTCTGTTTCTGTTTGGTTTTAGTTCAGGTGTATAGTTGTTCTTCAGTTCATAAATAGCAGTGCTTGTTGTTGTACTGAACTGTTTTATATTGAAAATATGCCTCCGCCCAATTTGTTTAATACTTCTGTGACACTTTTGATTAAAACTGAATATTATTAGAATTTATTAGGTGTTGGACATGATATGGTCCTAAAAAGTGGCCACTGAGTGTACTTTGTCAATTAGCTAGTCTTTAAAGTAGCTCCTCATATTCATTGTCACTGTCTCAGAGACAATGCCACTTTTCCACAATAGTGTATCTGTGACTAAATAAACATTGCCACCTGCTGCCAGCCTCTATTAATTGAATCTGGGCGGCCAAAGATTCTTGGAAATACTTTGTTCAGCATGTGAGTGACTGACTGACATTTCACTTTGCTGTTATATTCTAATAGATCACTTAACTGACTGGGAAAAAATGTCAATATGGAGCCTTGTGGGCTCAAATCCTTTTAAATACGTGTCTTCAGATATATCAACAAGCATTTAGCATCGCTGAAGGACCCATCAGTATGTATTTCACAGACATACGCAGGCAATGCAGCAGTTTGAGTGTTAAAACAGGCTCTTAATCGGAGAAGTAGATATGCGGTCTTGAAAACTATAAGACTATACCACCGGGGGGGAGTGAACACAGTTTGCAGGGACTGTGTTGGTAGCGAGCACTTGGTAGTGCAGATACATAGCAGATAGCTCTGAGGCACACAGGAGAGCTTGTTAAGGAGGCAACCGAAAAGGATAATGGAAACTTCTCACTTCACTTTCTGCTAACACGCCTAGGAAAAAAAAGAAGAGGAAGAAAAAAAAAAACCAAAAACAAAACAAACAAAAAAAAAAACCCCAAAAAAACCCTGCACTGTGAGAATATACATGCACACAACACAATGGCAGCTGGCGCTGTTTTTGTAGCCCTCCCCTCCCTAAAAAGAAAATTACATGGCCCATGTAGCAAGTGCCAAAATGGAAGACAGGGAGCCAACATCTTTCCACAGCTGAAATGAAAAGTTGTTCTTCACAGTTTACATTACTCTACAGACAGGTTCTGCACACGTTGCGTAGAGAGATGAAAGGTAGAGAAAGCTGTAAACAAGTGGAGATAATAACTGAGTCTCAGTACAGCAGGAGAGGTCTGGTACGCAGGCTTATTCCTCTTAAAAAAGGGGGTGGGGGGCAATTGATCCTGTTGTTGGTAATTTGTAACATCTACAAAGAAAGTTTCACAACTATTGATTAAGTTTAAATTGCTACAGTGTATGAAATGTTCCATATGTATTAGCCTTGACGTCTTTGCTGCTTGGTTAGTCATCAGAAAGACTGATTTAGTTAATCTCTAGGGAATAAGGGTAGTAGGACTCTGGAGGGTGTTCCCATGGATTAATGTCATAGGTTGTAGTTGAATGAATGTTTACTTGCCCAATTTAATTGAATTCCTCATGCTTTATACCCAGCCATTAGAGGCCGAAGACAGCCTGATTAGTTAACTCAAGCCTGCAGGCTGATGACAGTTCTCAGCAACAGCAAACAATCCGATGTAATAGGGAGAGATCTTGCACTCGGTAAAAATACAGAATTAAATGCCATTGATTGCACAGCCGAACTATAGGCTTTATTTTGTCTCATCTTTAAAGTTGCCTGTCGGATTTACAGGAAGAAGGTAATTGGTTCAAAAGTGTTCACCTCTACACCCCTCTCAGACTCACACTACATATGAGTTTTTAAGGCCTTATTAAACCAAACAGAAAGATTATATCAAATATGTAAATAAGGAACATCAGGAGTCATCAAGAAGTGTGTGTGCACACATGGATGAGTGGGCAAAACAAGTTTATTTGCATAGCACTCAAACACTGAGGAAATGAACATTTGAAAGGGGAGATAAAATGAGATTAGATCATAGGAAAAATATAATTGTCAAAAAAAAAAAATTACATTGAATAAATTTCATATTAGAGCGTTAGTGTAGAAATACACAAATGCCACAAATGTAATGCAGGAAATAAAGAGTTTTGAATTTACATTTGGAAGAGCAGGTATATTTTCAATTGTGTGAAGCACAGAACAACAGCTAAATTTAACTGAACTGTCTGACTTTGTTTTAAGGCCATTAAGTGATTTATGAAATTGCAGTAATTCTGTCCCTAACCAGAGGCTGGGGTAAATAAATAAGAATGGGACTAATGGCTTCAGTTCTCATGGCTCTTGGGTGGTCAGTGAAATTAATGCTATCCCTTAAAAATTATGTAAACACTACCAATTTGCAGCAGTAACATAGAAATGAAACATTTATGCTCAGTGTGCTGTATCTGCAAATTGTTCATTTTATCTGTTTTTCCTACAACACAATATCCATTCGTGGCAACTAAAATATGGCTTGCAATTTTACGGTTATGTTTAGTTCAAAGCATTTGCTTAAAGATAAAGAAATCATTGTTGTGGTAAACATGTTTCTTTCTCTTATGTCTTTATCTAACCAAAACCACTATAGGTGAAGAACACTAGCCTTTGGTGTAAAAAGTCCTGAGCAAGCTTGTGTGGGACAAGACTATAGTGTTTGCCGGTGGACATCATCGATACATTATTTTTCTATCAGTAATGTATAAATATAATTGGGGATGTTACTCTACTTGCAGCACTCTGATAGTGATGGACTAATAGTCGAGACCTTGTTGTGCCAGAGACTAAATCATCAAGAAGGACCTCCAATTCTTCCATGGACATGAAATCCATATTACTTACTCTGTGTTTTAGATGATAAAAGGTTGATTTAGTTATTGCCTTAGTGTAGCTTGGAAGCTGAGTTCCATTAAAACTTCAAGATTTCTAACTCAACCTTTAGTCTTTATAGCTTGGAATCGAGATGAACATTAAATTTAAGTCCTTCCTCCTCGTGGCCAAAAAGCATTGTCTCTATTTTCCCTTTATTGAACCGTAGAAAACTTTGTCACGTTCATCTGTTTAGTCTGAGCCCACCCAAAACAACAAACCAAATACCAAAAGGGAGAGGGTTAGAGACAGACTGCCTCTATCAGCTTACATAGCCGTGGATCCAGCTCACACAGGTGTCAGCCATCGTTCTGATGGACTTCCTGCCAATCTCCCTGAGGGAGAAGACTGCAGCAGACAGGACGAGCCGCACTGAAGGGCTGTCACAGCCTTCGCAGTTATTCCATCTTTCTCCTCTGTTTCTATTTGCAGACGGCTTTCAGACAGCCGTCAAAACAATCAAGCTACCTCCAGTAGTATATTAATTGGTCCGACGCAGTTTGTAGCCCCTATAATTAATGGCTGTGGGTGTGAGTCAGTAGCAACCTTGTGTTCTCCATGCAAACTCTACACCCAGACATAAATGAGAAGGGGGAGTAATTCTTTATTGACAAGAACTGTCCGCTGCCTGCGTTTGACTGTCATTGCTAATCCAGTTAGCTGACATTGTACAGCAATGCAGAGTCGGGCTAAGCTCGGTGGACATTATGCTGTAGAGCTGGCTAATACTCAAGTCTATTGCTGTGTCTCAAATCGGACCCTTCATTTAGTACCGTCATATACAGTCCACTACATACAGCATACAGTACATTCAGTACAGAGAAAGTGTTCTCCTTTCTCAACTGTCGGTTTCACTTTCAGTTGGAAAAGTACGTTTGTGGTCGCTCCTGTCCTCTGGCAACAGTTGAGGATGAGAAGCAAACCAGGTATATTTACAGTACACTGGATGTTTACTTGTTAGTGTGACAAAATAATTTAAACTCAAGGTCTGATTACTGGCCTTTTCTGGATTTAACATCTGATATACGTTCACAGGACTTCAGGTTGTGATGAAAACTGAACCATCTCTTTGACAACTGAGCAAATCCCACCTGCTGGTGAATACTGCAGGATGCAATTTAAACTTCTTGTGGAAAATAATAATCAGCCATAGTTTATATAAATAGCATGTTTCATATAGGACAGATGACTTACAAGGATTAAATATAATAAAATAAAATGGATACCTGTCAATAATTTTCTCAATATGTTTATGGATATTTCTTTAAAAGTGACAAGTGAAAAATTTGAATTTAATTTAAACTTATTTTAGGTAATTAGAAATAGGAGCACTATGTAAAGAAAGTCAGTCATGTTTGGTCATGACTTGGCTGTGCCTTTTCTTCCTGTTGTATAAAGTGTGAGTGCAAGCTTAATAAAATTGAAACACCTTCTATTTTAGCTGTGTTGAGATCAGTGGCATCTGAAGTTGTTTTTGCTTACTTTAACACAGTCCATCAGTGACTTCACCAGAATCACCCAGCTTACAAAATAATATTTAAATCACGAAGTCATATTTTTAAAAAATATATTAACCCATCAAATATGTGCTTTGTGGCCAGGGCTACATTGAAACGGCATCGATTTGTGAGTAAAAGCTCCAACAAGACCACATCATGCAAATTCAAGTCAGCACACACAGATAAGAGTCCTTATCTGGATCACCCAGGAGAAAAATCACAAGTCAAAGATCATCCATGGCACCAGTAACTGTTACTGTTAATTCAGTTTTAAGAGGCCCAATTCGTTTGAGTTTGAGATCTTCAAAGATCAGAACATTAAAGTGGTTCTTCAGAAAATTACCGGTTAATCTTAACGGCATCTTCATGGCGGTGCTGTCGGCCATTCCTCAGACTTAAAGGTTCGTCTACTAATTACATCACAGATTAGAGCCTTGGGCAACTTTTCTCTCTCTCTTTTTTTATTTTTTGCACAGTTAATAATATTTGACATCAAGAGATCACATAATATTGGTTCCTTTTGTGGAAAAGATGCTTCAGCGCTATTCCCAGACACTGAGACTTAACCTGTAAAATCAGATTGATATATTCCTGAAAAGTTCACTTTTTGAAGATTGAACGTATTTGCTGCCTGCAAAAACTCAGAGGATATATGAATGTCATTTTCAGATAAGATTTTCTTCTATGGAGTGTTTTCTTAAATGGAACTATTGGGGGCGAAAGTTACCTTGTATTTCCCTTAACTGTGCTTACAGCTAATTGCTGTCTCAGATGGACAGAAATTAATTTTTGAAAGGTGCTTTGAAGTACCCACAGTGAAGCCTTTCTGCCTTTTATATTCCGTGTGATTACTTTGGCAGCTGTGTGAAGTCCACTGCCTGTGTCTGATGAATAACTGTCCGCATGGAATTAGGCATTAAATCTAACTGGGGACAGATTCTCTCATTACTGTGAAGCACAAGACATAAGAGACATGAGAAGTCATAGAGCATTCTTTTTGGAAAGCAAATCCACAGTATGCATTGCTACTGCACAAACAACAACAGTATCTTCCCTCTACTGTTGGGATGTCCAATTTATGTGGGATTGTCTTGCGTTAGTCAGTACTGTAATACTGCATTTCCTCATTAGTCGTTGCCCATTTCCTGCTTGCCGTAAGAGAAACCAGCTGCAGTTTACATTCAGCTTTGTCCCAGGCCCTGAT
The DNA here is from genome assembly GCA_016801845.1 of Polydactylus sextarius. NCBI lineage: Eukaryota > Metazoa > Chordata > Actinopteri > Polynemidae > Polydactylus > Polydactylus sextarius. The sequence continues at coordinate 13,468,554 of CM028916.1, read as the reverse complement.
TATTGATATTTCAGATCTGCTTTTGTGATGTGAATGTGGAATAGTAGATGAAGAGCAGTGGATACAGAGCTGATATTAAAATATGTTAGGGTTGGGTTTTGTCGTATGGTTCCGTCAGCAGTGATTTATTATTATTATTATTATTATTATTTCTTTTTAATAAACAGAGAATGAAGAGATATGAAACATGGTATCAAAAGTCATGCTGTCAAGCTCCAACGTTGTGATTTTTATTATAGCTGGATTTCTAGTAGAAAGAGATGATTTTTTAAATATGAAGTTTTTTTATTTGTTCTGGAAGTCATTAATTTATAAGTTAATCCAGAAAATAATAAGCAGATCAATCTCTTTCACCCAAATCTCATGGTCTGTCAGCAACTGGAATCAGCTTAATGTACATTGATTCACTATTTATTTGTCTCCCACATATTTGAAGACATTAATACTGAGATGAACCTTGAAGCTTAACATTCAAGAGCTTTGTGGTTTAAAACATTTTTTAAATTAATTCCAACGTGTAGTTTCCGCCTCTGCAGTTTATTGGGTTTATCCACATATTCACTCATCATTATCTCAGTTAATCTCATTGATGTGAAATGTGTCATTACAATAATTTGTTAGCTCAGCACTATTAAACTTGGCTCCTTCTCTCTGTTTTGATTTTGGAAAGACTTAAAAGGAGATAGTAAGTTCAGAATTGATAAAGATTGACAAAGTTTCTGTGAATCGAAGTGTCCTTGCGTCTTTTCTTAACCTTCAGTCTCCCTCTGCAGACTAAAAAGTTTTTGCAAAGATACCAACTGGAAATTTATCAAGAACACTTTACCCTTCTAGTAAACTCAACATTTGGATGGATGACCAGTTGCAGAGACGTACTTGGGTCGACTGAAAGGCTAAAAAAGGTCATTAGAATTTGAGGAGCAGAGGGACGAGTTGAAACCTTTTCCATCCACACTGAGTATTTAAATGACCTTTCAGCACTATGAAAGTGACATTCTTGTAGCCACCCCTTACATGTCCTCCATCAGATCCACCGCAGTAACTCTGACATTCTCCACACAATCAGGACACAAAGTGGCTGATTAGAAAGAGCATTTAGCTTCTGAAGATATCAGTACTCTTGACACGTGTGAATGCAGCCTCTGCTTCTTCTCACTGAGGAGTAAAAGGAGGTGTTTTCAGGCCACAGACAAGCCCGTGATGCACAGAGCTGCTGATTTCTCAAGGCAGCACATTAAGCAGTGCACCCAACTTAAAAGAGCCTGGAAAAAGTCAACAATGCATTGATTGAGTAGTGGTTTACACCTCACTCAGAGTGTTCCTGTTAATTACAGAAATACGTTTTGACCACTTTCCTATTTGCTGTAGTTGAAGAGAAATGTCTCCACTTTACCCAACAGTGATGGAGAACAGAGATGACTACTGAGATGGTACTGACGGGGCACTACAGCTCAATTTATTGTGAGCTTCTGAATGAATTTACCTAAATTTAAATAAAGTGAAGCGCTCAATGTCTCTGCAAACTGTGAATGAAAGAAGCTAACGTTTAAAGCTGCATATGGTTTGAAGTGCTCTGTTTGTAAACTTCTCCACTTTTGATGCATCGGTGCTTCACTTGACGTCTAAATTTTTTATTTTCAGTCATGTGACATTTTTACTGAGGAAGAGGTTCCCAATGTTTCTTTTATTGAACATTAACTTTAAACACAACTCCAACACTCAGTCAGCCTTCGTGTTTTGAATGCTCAGCTGAAGTTTACTGTGGCTCTAGCATAAGGTTTTGTGTTTTCTGAGTTCATTGCCACCACTGCCAAGGAGTTAAGTGCATGTATTCAATCCTGTGCTTTGCTCTGTAAGCTTGTCTGTTTGTCTAAGGGCTTATCCTAAACAGGTTTTTATTCTGTGAAATGTTAAAGTAGGACATCAGCCAAGGAACTGGACATTTTTTAGCCATTTTATAAGCTACTAAATTTACTGTAATGAAAAAAATGTTGCATGTATCTTATGGTTGTCACCCGTCACTACGTGAAGGTGTAGCTTTCCTATTCTGGCTGACATGGCTACTGCTGCTAAATATAGTGGAGAAGATAGCAGCTAAAGAGTTTCTTCAGGACTTGGTTGAGACCCAAATAGAGCTTATAAAAGAGTAACTATTATGCACTTGTGCTCACTATGCTAAGAGAAACATTACAAAGTTCAAATATTGCCAGTGTCAATTTCATGTGTTAATATCCTAATGTATGCAAAACCACAAACCCCTTAAAACTTGTTAATATGTCATTGTTGTGTTTACAAACTGCTGTGTTGCCCCCAAGTTGGCAAAACATGAATTAATGCAGGTTTATCTTTTGGTATGCAGTGTGGTGCATGTCGATAATGCTGTAAGTACACCATGTTCTTTACTCTGACTTTAACTGGTTTAAGGATCAAATATCACAAATGCAACACAGAGTAGCACAAGGAAATCAATCATCGATGAAATTCAGTCCCAGACCACTGGCTGAAGGAAATAAACCAGAGGGATATGCACAAGAACGAATGAAGGTAGAGGTCCTGTTTGTATACACCAAGTCGGTACAAGGTGCTTCCAGCAATGAGGTTCACCCTCCAGCTACTTGCTGCATTACAGAAACAGAATAAATAGAATATGAAAACAAACCAGGAAGCTGTTACAGAGGAGAATAAAATTGAGTAAAATTGTCTGATGAAAAGATGGTAAGAAGATACACACAGAGGGAAGAGTTATAAATGATAAAGAGGGACTGGTGAGGAAACTAGAAAAATAAGTAAAACAACAAAAGTTGGTCTGACTTGTTAAAAGTATCGTGGAAGCGGTCCTGACAGATGATTAGAGGTCCTTCACTCCTAACGTCAGTTAACTTATTAACTTCATTTTAAACGAACACTGCTATGAGCAAATCAATTTGAGACGAGACAGATGTGTATTAGGATGGACTGAAATATCCTCAGGCCTGCATTCTGTGAATGTACACCTCTGTCCACAACTTGAAATGTATGCAGGAGAACACATTAATAATTTATGCTGTTACAAAACACATGATAGGGAGGCTGCAGCAAGATAGAAGATGATGTGCTGCAACCTTAAGGGATCAGCTCTGGTTGGCTCAACTAGAACTTAATGTGTTTTTTGATCTGTTTAATGGATTTAAAGCACTTATTGAGAACGTGCACAGAAGATGGATACCTCCTCTAACTCTCCAGAGTGACTTATGACACTGTATTATGTGTAATTGTTAAAAGAAATTCAAATGTTTAAGAGGGATGGTGGAAGTCTGAAGATTATAAATGTGAGTCTGTGACCATGAAAGGTGCCAGGTTTGAATCCTATCACCAGCTGTAATAAGCTTAATGGAAACCATGAATGACTAATACTCCTTGCCTTACACAACAACATCTGTTAAGGTTTCATTAAGGAAAGTACCGGGTGATTCCCTTAGAGTAGGTTCTCAGTGACTAACAATAGATTAATGTGGTTGTACATGGCAGTTAACACTCTTTGTCAGCTGATGTAACTAAATGTGAGGGTAATTGGTAATTTCCGACATTTTGTATCTGCGATATATCAACTTTTCAGGAACTAAACCCATCATCATTGTCAGGGCCTGACTACACACTTGTGATGTCTTCATGGACTTTTAATTGCATCACAATGGATTATTTTGCCCATTAAATAGCATTGAGGTTGATAGATATATAAGTTATTTCTCCCATCATGGAGATTATTGTTAGGTATAATATAGTGTTAATGAAACAACATTAATACGTGACTATAAACCCTCTTTGGGTAAACTCATGTAAAATTGAGAAGAATTTGGGGTGCATTAGGGGTCACTGTATTTAATGTGCGTCAGTTTTCATCCTGGTCCCTCTGGTATATCCCATCCGCCGCTACCCTCTGCGGGATCAGGTCTTACTTCCCAAATGAAACTGGATCTTTTGAATTCAATGTGCCCTCTAAGACCTCAACGAGGATTGGTTAACATAACAGTCTATTGCTACTTCCCAGCTCCTGATATCCAACCCATTCCCCTCCCTCGGGTGCGGAAGGGAAACTAAACCCGGTCTTGTCCAGCCTCCCTTGTACATTTAGTTTGGGTGAACCTCTCTGCTCGAACCAGTATTTGTCAGGTCACCGCTGCAGCAAGACCTCATCCCAGATCACAGAGCTTAACTTGGAAAATTCTGGAAAAAAAATGGGAGCCCCAGAGGAGGAGGCACCACGGCCGCCATCGGACATCACTGTATTCGGGGCCAACTGCACCCTACATGGCCTGAGCCATATCTTTTTGCCCGGTGGAGTCACTATCCGACGGTTGCTTTGGGCTGCGGCATTCAGCTCCTCACTCTCCATCTTCCTTCTCCAAGTGGCCGACCGTGTGATTGAATATTACCAATACCCTCATGTCACCATCCTGGATGAAATGGACAGTCCCGTCATGTACTTCCCGGCCATCACCATGTGCAACTACAACAGCTATAGAAAGTCACAGATCCGTAGGAATGATATATTCTGGATGGCTGGGCTCCTGGGTGTGGAGCAAGGGGACTTTGATGACTTCATGGCTGCTATAGGTCAGCCCTCAGACAACAGCAAGTTTTTTCCCAGCAAGACCTTTAACATGCTGGAGTTTGTGCAGAGGACTAGCCACAACATAGAGGAAATGTTGCTTGACTGCAAATACAGAGGCAAGGACTGTGGTCCAGAGAACTTTACCACAGTAAGTATGGCTCCCTCTGGGCATCCAGCCTCCAATGAAATCAATGTAAAATGCATCAGAATCATTACAAGAAAAACACTGATCCCTAGGTGGTGAAACATGAGAGTAAAATAATCCTATCTTAAATATTTTCAAATATGTCTGCAGGATAAATGTTGATTTATTAATAATTAGGGTAAATATTAATTTATATAGTTTTTATATATATATATATATATATATATATATATATATATATATATATATATATATATATATATATATATATATATATATATATATATATATATATTAAACATGAGATTAGAATACATCTTGAAACCTGTCTTCAATGCCAGAAACTGTGAGCTTTGTTATAGTGTTATGTTGATGAACATTAAAGAGACAAAACAACCACTACAACAACAACTGCTGCTTCTGCTACTGTAGAGCAGTGCTTTTATTTTTTTTTATTTATTTTTTTTTTATAAAACCAGCATTGTCATATTGAAACAAACACATCCACATCAGGTATCGTTAGGGAAATAGATGTCACTTTTATTTAAATTCTGTTGTCATTTCATAATTGCTTTTTCCAGTAATGGCTCTGTAATCCCATTTTTTTTTTAAACAATTAATGACATGTTTGTGGAAAGATTAAGTAGCTCTAGAAGAAACAATAGGTGAGGGGGTGTTAGACAGGAAAAATGTCTGAGGAATATTAATAAAGCAATGCTGTATCTCTGTTTAAATGTTCTGGCACTACAAGCAGCAAGAAATTTCTTGGCTTTTTATAGTGATGCCAATATTTATACTGTGTCCAATTCTTCTTTTTGTGGCTACGATTAATAGTCATTTTTCTTCAAGGAGAAATGAGTTGCCTCCTTAAAAGTGTCCTCACAAATGTGTAAACTGCTGTGCCATATGGTTCAGCAAATCTCTGCTGACATCATGCATCATGCATTATGAAGCAAACATATGCTATTTTCAAGACCAGTAGAGTTTGTAATCGCGTATAGTTTTTTTTCCTTGCAAATACCTCTAAAGAATGATCAGCATGAGTGGCACTAACTATTCCAGTGTTTGTCTCAATTTGCAAAATCAAAAACACACTATGTCACAAAAGATAAAACAGTGTCATATTTGTAATGAAAAGGTCATTGTTATCTTTTAGCTTTCATTTTTGTTAAACCCAAGCTCTTTCGCCCCACAATTTTCAGGCATCTACCAAAGAGATAAAATCATGTCAGCAGAATTTGAATGGAACTTAATCGTCCTGCTGCAGAGACAGGGGAAGGATTGTATTTCGATGAAATGGGCCATTGATTTGAGTGATGAAAGCCTAGCACCGAGATGGGCTTGTCATGCTGCACAATTTCTTTGAAAACCAGCAGCAGTGAATCTGAGGCAAATGATTTATACTAATTAGTTGTTCTTTAGTGGCAATACTATTACTTAGTGCAAGACAATGGTTTAATCTGAAAGATGAGGGTTTAGCCTTTCAACTAACATCAAATCCGACATCTACAATAAGAAAAGCTTCAGGTTTATATGAAAAAAATGAAGCATCGGATTTTGCTGGAAGCTTGAAAAACTAAATGGCACATGTTGGTTAATAAAGGCAGATTTTGATATCATTGTCAGTCAGGTGACCTTGGCTTTTTCACACAGCCATGAACAAAGGGCAAATTTCAGCTAAATGTCAGAAACTGGAGATGCTCTGAGGGCCTAAGTATAGAGAGGACTAATTAAAGATTCATGCAGCTGCCTGAATTCCCCCTTCCTCGGCCTGCTGATCTTACTGTGGGAGGCTCAAAGGCAGGTCCTCTCACAGGAGATGAGATGTGATGGATTTGAGATTAGCCATTATATACTTCAGCAACATCACCGCATGATGACTCACACAAGGACTAGACAACATCTGACAATTAGTTCTCCACATATGGAAAAAACTGGAGAAAATATGTGTATGAAATCATTCAAATACCTCCACTGATTCACCTTCCATTTAAAAGGCGTGCATTTTGATATGGTGTTTAAAAAACAAGCACAACATTACAATAAATACTCTGTTATCTTTTGTTATTTAACACCCTCAGAGGGCGATTATCTCTGCTCTACTAGAATTTAACGTATGCCAACAATAATGTGCATTTTTTGTGTCAAAGTCAAACAAAGACATAGCGGCTGAATTCAATATGCCTACAGTAGAAAAGAAGACCAGATGTTTCAGCTAATGAGTTGGATATGTGTACAGTGATGCTGTGAAATCTTGAGGAAGAAATATCAAGGCCCCCAAGTGCAATTATTCCCTCTGCATAAAGTATTTTTTTTTTTGGGAGAAGATGCTGTAATTCACTGGAGAAGAGCAAGTCTCAGATATTAAAAGGCAGGCAGATGGTAGATGGTGGAAATTTTCTACCCCGCTATAAATACATACAGAAAAATAACCTTGAATGTCCCCATATCAATCTGTGAGTGAACTGTGATAATAAGCTGTCTTCCAATTGTCTTTCTGCAAGACTACGTTTATGAGACATCTTTTTTTTTTTTTTTTTTTTTTTTTAGCGTATATAACTCAGCGTTATATGAAAGGAAATATTTCAGATTTCAACACAAGTGATCAGCCACATAACTTTCTTAGTGGCGGCTTTATTTCATTTTCAAAATGAATGTCATGCCATGAGTTGTTGCCATACAAGCTGTCTGTGAAATGGTGTGTGATTGATTGCCTCATTAATACTCAAAAGCGTAAGCATCCCAACCCGCAAGATTGGCTCTGACCAAATAAATCATTTGTCAGTGTGTATAAGCAGAATGAATGACGAAGTTGGTGTAATATCATTTCAATCGATTACTAGCTCAGTGCTTTAGTGAGTCTGTGCCAACGCATTGGACAATTATAACCCGTTTATCCATTTACTGTTGATTTTATGCATTGTGATTAGGCTTCCTGTTGAGGTATCAGCTTGTGTTGAAACCAAAGCTGAAACCTTTTTAATACTACATTATGGCCTTTCTGCGGTGTTAGGGGATTTGTTCAGGGTGTGCCAAACTAAAACCTGGTTGTGGTTTTTTACTTTACACATTGCAGTACATTCTGGAGGCTAAAGTTGGCTTTGGAGGACAAACAAAAGAGAAAAGGTGAATAAAGGAAGCAGAAGTCAGGATTGAGTGTCAGACCTGTTCAGAAACAATGAGTCTGGCTGCAGACAGAGGCAGAAAATAGGCAGCCAGTGTGGGAGATGGGGGAAACGGCTAATACAAGAGAGATGGGGAGAGGGTGAAAAGTAAGAAATAGAGTTGAAGGAGAAAGCTAAGACAAAGTGGAAACAAAAGATGAAGAAAGACAGAAAGAGGAAAAGGAGACTGGAGTGTTTAGACTGAGGAGGGACTGGGACTCAGCTGAGGACTGACACCATCATTGTGATTCAGCCTGCTTTGGAGCTGAGCCAGCGTTGCGATGCACAACTGGAAGCATTAGGAGAGATGAAGGGAAGAGGTGTGTGAAGGAGCACAAAATTACAGTGCTGCCTAGAGCATGAAGAGGGTGGGGAGAGATGAAAAAAGCTTCACAGTGCAAACAATGAAATAAACAAATCTGAGGGAGTGAGTGTAGATGACAGGCCAAATAGCAAATACCTAATGTGTTTGTTCCATTACTCAGAGTCAGTAAAGGCCAGTGTGGGAGCCACTGTTACTGTAAGTGCAGTATTGGCAGACCGATCAATGGCGCTGAAGAGGAATAGTGAAGGAATTCATAACGGGGACGCTGCACAGGGATGCTTTTCGCTGACTTGCACATTGGGGAGCAGATACTGCCAGTGGCAGACGTTGGAGGTGCCAGTTGACAGAACCTCTTAAGTTAATTAGCTTGTTAGGTGGGGACACCGGACACAAGTGTGGCTCTGTCCAAAACCAATACAGCCATTAAGTTATGTTGTAGATTACCTGCCTTTTGGCATGGTTGATTATGCAAGCAAAAGGGTGTGTTGTACCTGTGAATATCCAGATCTTTGTATTTTTACTGGATAATGATGAAGCAAAAATGACTCATGCTTTCACATTCACCACGTGTCCTTTTGATCTTGAATTACCTGACATGTCCATATTTAGATTTTGTTTCTACTAATGGTCTCTGGGATCTATATCCTGTTCTCTTAGCCAATAAAAGCAATGCCTAACGTCTTCCAAAGTATTGTATCGCTATCTTCTTTCAAGTAAACTGATATTCCCATCGACAGCGATCATCAGTGTACAGGGGAATGCCAGGCATGACACATTACTTGAAAGGGCGAGGTGTTTTTTCCGGTACAGTACAATTGAGGATATAATCCAATTTGAGGTGTTACAAAATCCTTCATATTTACATTCTGTAATGACATTTTCTTTATGAATGTCAGAAAGAGAGATGGCCTGCACAGCTCGGAGGATGTTTAAAGATAAGATTTGAATTCATTATGTTCCACCCTACAGAGGGAAAACTGGATGGAGTGCTGCGACTGAACGGCACTTTTAGGCCCCTGGCAAGTGCTTACTTTGCTTAATTTCTGGGTGAGCAGGCGAAATGGATTCAGGAATGTATACCAAAAGCCTCCAGCTGAGTAAACAAGATGAGGAATATGCAAAAAAGAAAAAGATTATCCTTGCAAATGAAAGTACTGGTGGGGAAATTTGGGGAGTGAGTTTATCAAAGTGTGACTGCAGGCTGCAGACTGGAAGCTTGAGTGACAGCACATTTATGTTGTTTTTTTTAAGCTGGTTTCTGCCTGGAATGGAACAAGGGGAAAAAGAGACGGCAGGTGTAGCTGGCAGCATCTGTTTTTATTGATACAGACTGCATCTGCCCTCCGCCCGGTCTGGTGGGTGTGGGGTGGTATATGCAGTACATGTGCTGTGTCAGAGATATTTATGAAAACTGTATATTTCAAGTTCTGCCTTCTCCGTTACTGATCCTGAAAAACATGCCGCAGCAACTGAAGAACAATATATTTCGAAAAACAAAACAAAACAAAAGAAAATTGTGACAAACAAAATAAAACATATACAGAATGTGGTTTTCTCCAAAACCGCTTTAGGTTTGTGTCTTATTTATTTGATGTTTCTCGCAGCGTATATGCCGACATTTCTCTCTGTTTTGATTAATTTTATACGTGGTGGTTTACAGTATAAGCCTCTCTTAGCTAAAAATCCATTCTTGCTTCCCTTGCAATACTCATGCAGCATACAGAGTAGCTCTGCTGCTTTTCAAGGCAAAAGAGGTTAGTTTAATTTTGAGGCAGGCCACAAGATGTCTCCCTCCGCTAAAGAAGCTGCCCTTCCATGGCAACCACAGACCGGATTGTAAATGTTTTTAATGTAACAGGCTGCAAGTCTTTGGTTATCTTTAAAAAACAGCTCTCTGCTTGTTTTCTGGCCTTGACTTTGACTCTGGAGATTCTTTTAGGCACTCAAGTTAAAGGTAAAGTTTGCGTGTGAACCCTGCCTGCATTTAAATGAATTCCACAAGGAATCCTGAACTCTTGGTTGAGAAAGTTTGGTGTAATATGTATGAAATATTTATTTAATATTCAAACAATGAGCTGTATTTATTTTCTTCTAACATTAGAGAACTTCATAGATTTGTATCTAATTTGTATTCATCTCGGTCACCTGCTCAACATAGAAAATCAAAATTAACTCAACTGGGGAGCCAACGAAAAAGGCAGATTTCTGCTCAGACCTGAAATGATTAGTTGATAAACAAGTGAATCAGCCAACACAAAATTTCAACTTCCAACTGTTTTAATAATTGTTTTAAATCCCCCTGATCTCAGGCCAGATGTGTGGGTTTGCAGCTTTTCTTTGTCAGTTTGTTATATTATACTGGATATCTTTGAGGTTTTGGGACTGATACTCTGATGTTTACTATTTAAACAAATCCAGAATTGGCTGATAAATCAATAATGAAAATCTCTCTCTTGAAAATATTCAAAAATCATTAATTAACCTGCTGGTTTTTCATTACATAAAATGGCACAAATTTTTGAGAAATTGCCTCAATAACATGTGATATCGAGTTAACATAATCCAATTGCTTGTTTTCTCACCAATAGAGAGAAAATGAGCCCAAAGATATTCAGTTTATCATCATAAATACTGAGTAAAAAAAAACTCTCAATGGGTGTTTTTTTCTTATTTTGGTTTTGTTTGTTTTTTTGCTTAAACAATGAAAATGATCTCAGACCAGTTTTCTGTTCGTCTGCTAATTAGTGAATCGACTCCTCAGTGCAGAACTGCAGTAACTGGACATTAATGTAAAATATAGATTTTTTTCCCCACCCTTATCTCTTTGCTTGGTGACTTTGTGATGTGCATCTAATTGCTGCCAGGATTTCATTTGGTGTTGAACATTCTCACTGGGCCTTGAAGGAGCTTTTACTCTTTACTCAGTCAAAACTCTGCTCCTCCTCTAATGAGACCTCTGGGGTTCAACTTGGCTTTGACATAAAAGAGGATGGTTAGTGTCGTTCTCTGACAGGCTCAGGAGTCACTGAGCTGGTCTTAAAGTTGGGCAGTAAATGTAATAAGAAAAGAAAAACAACAGAAAAATAAAGCTTTCAGATAGTTTCACTTTTCATTTTAGTTTTCAGTTGTTTAGTTTTGTTTGATACATTTTATTACACCATGATCTTATAATTACATGCCTGAATACTGAGACGAAGATTAAATGTGTTTGCACTTCTAGGAGGATAACAATGGTAATGTGTTAGCAACAGAAATGTGTCTTCAATAAGGAGGCTAGCAATTTAACTGAGAAGAAAAATCATTAAGTTTTGCCCTGGAGGGTTTTATATTCATGAGTGATTGCAGCACTGTTTTGTAGATTATATTTAAATTAAAGTAATGATTTTGTTTAAATGATTTCACAAATAAACAATTTAAAACATTTTGCCAGACAAAAGTGTAAGTGACTTAGAGAATTCTCTAAAACACCACAGAGCAGAAACATGATTGCAGAGTGTTGCAACAGCTCGGTTGTTTCTCAGCCTCATAGAGGGAATTGAAAACACTCTGCTCTTGTTATGTCATCATCTTATCGCGCTAATAACACAGGTGCAGGGCAAATGCAAAATTTATGTTCACGCAAAGATACACTGTTAATTTCCTTGTTCTTTTATCTGTATGCCAGCACATTATTGATTCTGCTTAAAACAAAGAGATACTTTGGTAACACCTCGCTGAAGTTTTCCAATATTAATATTTAATGCTGCACTCATCAATATTCTCTATATTTCACCAGTGGAGAATAATATGTCTATAATGTGACAACATAAGTTTCACTCAGATCTTCAGAGCATTTTAGTATCTTTCAGCTTTTAGTTTCTAGTAAACCTATAGACTGTCTACCTAGCAGTAAACACAGTTAGCAGAGAGCTAGCAACAAGGCAAAGCGATAATGTTTTTTTTCTGCAAGTGGACAGACAACTAAATTTGCGCAGATGTTTCTCTGTTTAATTAGGAAATGGAACATGTTGCCATAACAACCGTTAAACCATTGTGTTTAGTTTGTTGCACTGCCTCCAAGTGGTGATGGCAGTGAATAGGTAATGCAGCTTTAAAATAATAGTTATTCTAATCAGGTGACAAGATAAAGCTGTTCAACTAGCTCATTGAGATTCTGTTTTTTTTTTTTTTCTTGAAATTGACAAGTAAAGATCTTGGCCCAAAGTGAAAGATTTAAAATGTAAAATGAAAATATAGATTATTTTATGGAGCACTTACACTTGAACGCACCACACAGTGAAAGGCTATGATTGAAAGTCTATGGTTAGAGAGCCACTGTCAGCAGCAGAAAGTATGTGTTAAAAAGACTAATGATGATTCTCATGCATTGCCAGTGTGTAACCTTTGGAGTTGGGAGTAATGAAATTGCGCTTTGGTTTAAACTGCTGATGAGGGATGATTCAGAGACCAGGAAAACCATCGGCTTCATGCCTCTACTGGGGTTGTATAGGACAAATGAGCTCAAGCAATTAACTCACTAGTTAAATATGCCTCATATCTATTGACATGTTTCTGAAGAAACTGAGATTAGAGGAAATCAATGCAGCTGGTCAATAAGAGGAGAAACCAGCCGGCTATAACTCTAATAAGATTGTATTGCTGGAGTTATTTACTTGCCTGCTAGTCGCACAGCAATAGTATTTTTTCTCCACTTTGTTTTGCGTTGTTTTTGGGTCTAAAACTGAGATGTTTATCCTGGTTGATGCAAAAAATAGCAGCTATAGTTGTCTTTGATTGGATCTTTCCAAACAAAAGAGCAACTTTAATTCCACAATTAAAATAAACCTTGTCTGATTGTTTCTAAGAATAAAGAGTTCCGACCATAAGACAAAGAAAGGATGCCATGTAGTAGCTATTGGAGGAGATGTATTCAGGCAATTAATTTACTTGCTTTGCTTCCGGAAAAACCCTGAAAACACACTGAGGAATAATAACTATTACCATAGAACTGAAGTTGATATTTCGCTTCTCCTTATTTTTCAGCATCCAGACACTCATTAATGTTATCACACTGTTATTTTTGCAACTTTTGAACACTGAGACCACTGTTTTGTGCTCTCTGTCTTTGTTATGAATGAATAATTTTGTCTTTAATTAAAGTAGCTGGGAATAAATGTAAAAGTTATGAAATAGTCTTTTTTATGAATTGAACTTTTGCATTTTATTGAAATGTATCGTCGTCTCATCAGCATCAGATGCTGTTCAACTGTTGAAGTTACTGGCAATAATATTACTAATGTAGTCTTAACTACTTAGATAAGTATTTTCCACCTTTTTAAATATTGATAATCATACTGTTACACTTTTGAATGTATATTCTAGAGCAAAAACATATAACTACTTTTATATTCATAGCTATAAAAATGGCCTTCCCCTATTAATGCTAACTGAGCTTTGGGCAGCAAACACTTTGTATTTCTCTTTATCTCTGGAGTGTATTTCTCTTTTTGTCAGCTCACCCAGTTGTTAATGCTGTTGCCTTGGTAATTTGCATCCATTAATTTGGGGGGTGTATTTGTTTGGCTGTCGGGTTCAAATATCAACAGTCTTTCTCCCCAGTTGCTTACTGTTTTATTTTCAAACATGGTCCTATGAAAAGAGGAGTTGCCAGCGTATAATAACCCCGAATTCTTCATTTTGACCTTTGGATGATTCTATTAAATGCAAAAAAAGCTTGTTTTAATGACATTCAATTACATTTCTTGCTGTAATTATAACCTTCTTTTCCCTTGTGCACTTACAGCGGCACTTATCGTTGCTTTTTATCGAAGGAGCACATATTACGCCAGTGTGATGAAAATCTAAAACTACAGCACAGATATTTCCTAAATAAAAAACGCTACCGCAGATAAATTAAGTTGGTGATTTCGACAGAAGTCTGAGATGAAAACAAGGAGTAAGCTCACGTGACGTGGCAGAGCAAAAATAATTGCAGCCTTATAAAATTTTAATGGCGCCTCGAGGAATTTATAAATTATATCTAGAAAATGTTCATAATGAGACCCAAATCCCATGTACTGTCTCTTTAAAAAAAAAAAAATAATGCGTTTATTCGCTTTTTAATTTTTTACATGCACAAGTCACATCAACCTTTTTGATTTCATTCAACAAGAAAGCAAAAATATTTCCCAAAGCTAACCGCCATCTTTTAAAGCTGCAGTCACATGATTATAGCTTTTAAGTTTAAATGAAGGAGACTGAAACATCACTTTCATCAACTCTTGACATTTTTGCATCATGCTAGTTATTAAAAAAATAAGTCAGATTTTATGATGCCAACAAATCATTTTTGAACATTTTATTTTATATTTTAGGTTAAATCCAATTATTTCGATCAAAGTCGATCTACATTTGCAAACACTATCCTCTCCTGTAATTAACTTATCCCTCTTTTCAAAGTAAATTTCTACTACCATATATTACCACATCTGTGCTTCAGGTATGTTAGCCAATATTCACATTACAGACTGAAAAGATTCCAGCTAATGTAATAAACAAAATATTCACAGTGTGAAGCTGAGCTCTCTGCCAAGCAGAAATCTCTAATAGTCTCACATAAACGGAGCTGAGCACCTTTAATATCAGCCAGTGGTACATCTGCATGCAGCAGGATGTCAGCCCTCATTACACTGCATTTGTAAAATTGTATTTGAAACAGCAAAAAAAAAAAAAAAACTAATATAATATGAGCTTTAATTTCCACTGCATTTTTAAAGGGATTTTTCTGTTTTTTCTCTGTGCTTACCTCAGTTATCAATAATATAGATATATATTGATTAGGTGAGCTGAAGATTATTCAATATTTAAGACTTTTCAGATTTCATCTTTTCTCTTCTTTTTCTTTTTTGGTACATTTTTATCACAATTATTCCTAGTTTTGATTGATACCTCCCCCTCGCCTCTCTATACCATTGGAGGTCTACTTCATCACTGGAGGAAAACAATTTCATCCACTGGCTCCACCTCATTCTCCATTCGACTGAAGAGAGAGTGTGTAGGGGGGCAACAAGCTTTATATTCCTTTCTGCAGGCTGCAAGTCAACAGACTAAAAAGCATCTCTTCAATCTGTGGAAAAAGGGAGGAGTTGGATTCTGGGCAGCTACTGCACAGAGCGAGAAACCACTGAAATCTGCAAGTATTGTCTGGCACTGGAGAGGGAGATGGAGGAGTGAAAGATCTGAGCAACAGGGGTAAGCCTCACCGGATTTTCAAAGTGATTGCCTCTGGGAGTGAAGCCGTCGCTTACATCTGCAATTATCACGTCCATTTATCTATTGATGAAGGACTGGTGATTGTCACGCTTGATGGTTTTTGTTAATGGAGTGATTCAGCTGTTTTTCCTCATAAAGGAATCATTATGTAAATCAATTTTACCTCCCCCAAGGAGCTCCATCCTTTGTTTATATCTCTTTAAGCTTGAACAGTGGGACAGCTGCACATCAGGACTGTATTCGCTGCTACCTGGAATTGCTTATGAATAAACGTGGAGATGGTTGTAGAGAAAGCCACTGTGTGTAAATTGGGGAAGTCTGGGGTGGGCTACTAAGAAACTGCGTCTAATATAGAAGTGCCTGCCTTGACTCAAGTCATAATGGTTAAAACCTCCACGCCTGAATCAATCGCTCTGGGGCCACAGAAACAGAATGATACCCAGGAGACAACTGTCCAAAACCCTGAGACTAGTTCAGTGAAACAAACATGGAAAGAGATCACAGTGGATTTCATAATGAGGACCAAGATCCATGGGTTGAAGTTCGTTTTCACTCCGGACAAATCAAAACCGCAGCGACTCATCTGGACCGTGGCCTTCTTTGTTTGTGTCGGTCTCCTCGTCACCTGGTCCTGGAATCGAATCCTCTACCTGATGTCCTACCCTGCCGTCACAAAGATCTACATGGTGTGGGCTCACAACATGTCTTTCCCAGCTGTTACTTTCTGCAATAAAAATGTTTTCCGTGCATCCACCCTGACCAAGGATGACTTGTATCACAGCGGCTACTGGATGGATCTCATGTATCCTAATCACACGGTGATAGAGAGGAGTCTGTCCATTCTTAAGGACAGCCACAAACAGAGTTTACTGAGCCTGCTGGACTTTAATAACTACAGCCCGCCTCCTGATTACTGCGTCAACACCACTGAAATGATGGGACGCCTTGGCCACCAGCTGGAGGACATGCTGCTGGAGTGCAGGTTTCGCGGGGAAACGTGCACCCACAAAAACTTCAGCACTGTATGTACAGAAAGAAAGATGGTGTTTGTCAGGTGTGAATATGAATGTTGTTTACAAGGTGTATTAATAATTCATGCAAGCGTTTGACGATGCTCCCTGCTGCAGGTATTCTCTCAGGGAGTTTTGAGGTGTTGTTTCAAAGCTGCAAACAAGCCTTTCCAGTTTTCTGCCTCTCTAACATGACAGTTTTTGCCTTGTTAAAACTGATACATTCAAAAAGTCACTCAAGGAAACAAATATAGTGCCACATTAATGTGGTGGAAACTTTCATGCCATGCTGGAAAATCAATGTCATGTCATCATCAGGGATTTCAATGGTTTTCTTTACAGTTTACAGCTGAAGTTTCTCGTTCTACTTGCCAGGTGCTTGAACACCTTTCTGCTTTATAACCCGTGACAACAACATTAAGGAAGAAAAATTAGAGCATTAATAATTTAGACGTTGTAAATTAGTCCGAATTAAAATTTTAGCTTCCATAATTAAACATCTGGAGGGCATGTAGAGTATGTTCCTGCCTCAAAAACACAGCTGTGTTTCCTGTTTAAAACACCAGACAAACGCCCCTTTGTACCCTGTGAATAACTGCTGCAACTTTTAATTTTAAGATTTACTACATTTAAAATATCACATAGGGAAACACCCGCATTGATTTCAAACCCTAACCATCTGCTTTTGTAGACACAAATCTGAGCATCCAGCTCAAATTCATCTACATTCCAGTCATAAAAAATCAAACATGAAACTGTGACGGCCTCAACTGGCCTGAAACGTTTGAAATGTAAAGACCTGCATACAAAAAAGATATTGTTGTCTTTTAAGGCTTCCTTGTGTTGCAGGAACCCGTGTAGAGTCTTCACACGGTTTAAATTCAGCTATCATGTGGAGATTGGCATCAGATTTGGGATATAAACTGTGTTGTGTGCTTGCATCTTAAGCAACACATGGTATGGTTGCGCTGGGACTGAATAACAGTCTTATTTTATCTAACCTTAAATCTTAATCTTCAAAAATAGTCCCCAGTTAGATGCTTTCTACTCACTTTGCAGACCTCATTATATAGCCAGCAGGAGGAAAGGACCAAAGCTCTGTCTTATCTGTCTGAGCTGCATGTAAGTCTGTCTGAGGCTGGACATGGAACACTGACTCTGATCTCTTGAGATCAGATTTGTCATCGCCATGCTGGTTGAGTTTTTGCTGGCAGCTCTTTTACCACAACCTCACCACAGTAGATACTGATGAAAATTTACCACCAGACAGAATCCTTTTCTATACCTGTTGTTTAGAAAAGCAGTAAAGACAGAAGTGGGGAGCGAAAACTGCTGAGCAAGCCAGTAAAAACATCATATCAGCAGCCACACATTTATTGTCTGGCTGCTGCATTATATATATATATGTGTGTGTGTGTGTGTGTGTGTGTGTGTGTGTGTGTGTGTGTGTGTGTGTGTGTGTGTGTGTGTGTGTGTGTGTGTGTGTGTGTGTGTGTGTGTGTGTGTGTGTGTGTGTGTGTGTGTGTGTGTGTGTGTGTGTGTGTGTGTGTGTGTGTGTGTGTGTGTGTGTGTGTGTGTGTACCCTATTACTGTTGCCAAGTAAGACTATTTGGGTCATTAAAGTATTAAAGTATTAATGTTGGTGCCTCTGTTGCAAAGACCAAAATGTTTCTTTCACCATAACAGTATGGAGAAGTTTCACTGGTGTTCAATTTAGAAAAGCCTCCACCAGAAAATGTGGCCTTTCTAATCATTAAATGGGTAGTGAAATTGTTTCCACTGCTAGTGCTAGCATTAGCAACATGGCTCCTACTGCCTGAAAGCAAGAAACAATCGTAAGAATTTGAACTAAAAAACCCTGATGTCAGTGCTCTAATAAAGGCAGAGTACAACTCCCAGTTGTATTAATAAGCTGGCAGGTTGTCTTGGTGATTTAGTAGAAATGCCAACTGAATGTCAGTTTGGACATCTCTCCTTAGTCATGACCACCAGGAAAAAATCCCGGTGGAATACAGCATCTGTGATCCACCAATATTTAATTTCATTTTCGCAATTATGAATTGTATAGAATTAATATTACAGCTGCAGGTTTTCTAGTGTGTTGAGGGATAGGTAATCTAGTTCTGCTAAGAGCTGTATAAAAAATTACGTTGTGTGAGTCTCACATTGGTAGACTTGTATTGAATTTGCAAAATCCCGCCAGTATTCAGAGTTTTTAGTCTTAGTCTAAACTTTGCCCTGAGTTCAGTTTGAAATGTCAACATTTCTAATCATAGTACAAATTTATTCGTACTTGTTTGGCACAGAATTGAAAATGATCTCTTAACAAAAAAAAAATCCATGAAACTGCAAAGAGAAAAAAAATGTCAATCTGTTGACAGTGGCTGCTGAAGCAATAGTAGAGAATAAATAACTCCAGCCAATTGGAATAATTAAATCAGAAAGATATTTGGTATGAGCAAACCCAGCTTGATGATTGCACATCAATTGTTATGTGCAGCTGGGCTTTACTGATAGAGGTTTGGTCTCCCAAGAAGTTTGTAAGTCAAGATGCACAAAGGTTTTTTACAAACCAAGTTTAGAGTTTTGTGTGTCCAGAGAGCTCCTCCGACAGATGTTTCTTAGCAGTACATTCACTCTAAATTACTCAGGGGAATTTTGGAGTGGAATTAGATAAAGATTAAAGGTGTTGTTGTTACTGCTTGGAACGCTCATTAATTCCTCAAATCAGAGCCAGGTGCCTGTTTAAAAGCGCTACTCCTTTCTCTGGTAATCACACAATGTCTGCAATGATTACCTGTCCCACACAATTACAGATTGATATACTGGCACACAATTAACACACTTTTTTTTCTTTCTTTCACAGATTTACACACGCTATGGAAAATGCTACACTTTCAACTCGGGATTAGATGGCAACCCACTGTTGACCACATTAAAGGGCGGCACAGGAAACGGTTTGGAGATCATGTTGGATATCCAGCAGGATGAATACCTGCCTGTTTGGGGAGAGACAGGTCAGTAGAGAAACATTTTTAACTGTAACATTCACATTCATGTGCAAATTTCTCTATTTTTTGTGTTTAAATCTCTAAATCTCTTCTAAACTTTTGTCATCTCTTTAACATGTACATCACTTCTCATAGAAAACAAAACCTAAAAAAAATCCCCTTTTCATTCACTTGTTGCTATACCTTTACATTGTGTTGCACTACACAGAAGTGATGTCTGATAGCGTATTATCTTGATGTGTTTCTGCTAGTTTAAAACCTGACAGCAAGCCTAATAAATCTCGCTCATTCACCGACACATTGTTACAACAGCACTACACCACTGTACGGCACATTCATAAATTTAACAGCATGTAATAAATCTCTCAGCTGTAAATCTTTAAACTATTGGTGCAGCACAATAACATATGAGGAGTTCTCTCATATTAGCTTTTGTGTCCATATATAACTCTGCACCACCGCTGGTAGGTGGATTAAGAGATTACATATAGAGAAAAGTGGGTTTCCATAGGCGATCATACCTTCTGTTGTCATTTTCTGGCGTGCTGTATCCACAGATGAGACCTCGTACGAAGCAGGTATCAAGGTTCAGATCCACAGCCAGGATGAGCCGCCCTTCATTGACCAACTGGGATTTGGTGTGGCCCCTGGTTTTCAAACTTTTGTGTCATGTCAGCAGCAACTGGTACCTACTGTTCAGCCTCCTCCCCTCTCCCGATCTCAACTTGTCTTTTTGCTGTTGCATCACTTTGTGTTTGTACCCAAATCTCTTCCCGAGCCAGTGCCCATTACCTCTGTATCACAGAGCCTGGAGCAAAATCAGATTTCTGATTAGCAACATGTGGGAAATGTGCAGTTAAAATGTTGCATAGACTTCCAATAAATCTGTGTTGAATTAATGAAAGCGAGGAGTTACAGCAGCCAAGGAACATTGACACAGCAGGTCCAAGTAATAGCAGGACGCAAGCATCCAAGCAAACCAGCATACTGTGCTTCCCAAAGCCAAAAGAACAGCAGTCTGCACCACATGTAAAATGTCTTGCAGCTTGGAGTGTTTTCTTTATTTTTCATATTGTGTCTTAACTACTTTTAGTCTAAGAGAAGGGGATATAAGAAAATATGAATTCAGCTTTTTCAGTGCTGTGAAATTTCCCTTAATGGCACATTCAAAGAGACAGTAAAGTTGTGAGGGAGATTCAACGGGTCCACACAGCCACGGTCAGCAACTGTTATTAATAAGAAATCAACCTAATTTAAAGTTTCTTAACAGAGAATTAACTCTCTCATGATGAACCCTTTGAGAGACATAATTAAAGTGATATTAAGCATTATGAATGATTCTTCTTACTGAAATTATTGCCGAAATGCTCTATTGGCAGAAGCATGCAGCCTGCTATAAAGCCTTACGGTAATATATCAGACTCTGAAGACTTAGTTTATCTTCAGTGAAAGATAATGAATTTATTTTCTAGCTTTTATGTTAAATTGAACTACTAAAAGGAGCCCGGTGCATCTTTCATCATATTAGTTTATTTCCCAATTCCACTAACACTTAAACTACTCGTCCATAGATAATATCGATGACCCACAGCTATTTTTAAGTCATATTTTCCTCCATATTGTGATAAAATGTGTGTTATGGCACCAAATATCGGGGGAAGAAGAAAGGCCCGTGGCAGGTTTGTTGATGGTAGAAAATTAGTTCTTAGTCCTCCAAGTTCCCTTCACCGCAGCCAGTGAAGGATGAAAAGTAATAACTACAGTATAGTGCAAATTGATCAGAAAGTCCATGTGCAAGATCATAATACTGAGCTCACATGGATTTCCTATCTAAATCTAATGAAACTGTACAACAGTTATGTGATGTTGCCAAGACAACAAATTCAAATTACATCTCTTTTGTCTTCACTAGAATGCACCTCTTTCATTACCAAAAGGAAACATTGACAGAGTAGGAAAATATCCACTGACAAACAGCAAAACCCTCATCGTAAGTCAAGAAAATGGCGACTGTGGCAGAAAAGGATTGTAGGTATTTGCAGTGATTATCTTTGAGATCAAGTGTATTTTTACGTGCTGCAGGCTTATTGAAATTTCTACCACATAATCAGCCCTTGTGAGAACTGGATGCTCCGACAGTAAATCTAATTTGTTACTTTAACAATTAATCAAGCCTAATTTTAAATGATTTTGCTCCAAAAGTTAATGGTCTTGGTCAGGTCCTGAGCATGAGGTAAATTATGAAATAAAAATCTCCACCCCACCCCACCCCCCTCTTTTAGCAGAATAACATGGGATTTGTGAGGCAAAGTTTTTGTTTTCCCAAAACAGACACTTGGACACCACAAACATGACAAATTTTATTGATGGGAAGCAATTTTAACTCTGTGTCTCTTTCAGTCTCTCTTTCTCTTTCTCTTTTCACATGCTATAAAATGCTCCAAGTATATCATCATTCAGCCATCTCCGAGGAGTGAATCGTTCTGTCAATCACCATCGCAAAGTTTCCCACCCCAGAAAGCAGAAGTGTGTGGATTCGTCATTTATAATCATGACACAAGCACCCACACCAGTGACAGCTAAAAGACATGTTTACGGCCTAAAAGATGTGCTGAATTAATTAGGCTGTCATTAAAGTCTGGCCAGCATTAATTTTAGTCAGTCTCCAACGAGTACAGTGACACTGCTCTCAGAGTAATAATAGACAGCTGGATGAATCACTAATGATTTCAGGGCTTTTCATCTGTAAAGCTTCTGTCAGAGGAACTTAATTTTTAATAGAAGACAGTGGCTTGTGATCCAAGAGAGACATGAAGACTACACCACCAAATTTTGGGCTTGAATTATATAATCGTTGTAACCGAACTGTGTCTTTTCTCAAGCTTGAGTAGAGGTAAGAAGAGAACGGCTGAATGATAACCCATGAGTACATGAATACTGCAAAGTTTTCACACGTTTCTTGGAGGTGGAGCTGCTTTGTTGTTTTTACACTGACGACAAGGTGTCTGTCTGGAGGGGTTGACCACTTTCTGTCCCTTACCTTACTGTTACTCCTCTTTTATTTTAATAATGATGTGGGCTGTGTTCCCTCACCCCCTCGCCCTAGATGAGACGTCCTATGAGGCCGGCATAAAGGTACAGCTTCACTCTCAGTCAGAGCCTCCTTTCCTCCATGAGCTGGGCTTTGGGGTCGCCCCTGGCTTCCAAACGTTCGTTTCCACTCAAGAGCAGAGGGTAGCGTATGACTGTTAAGGCTTGCTGCATGCCTTTTAAAGAAATTAAAAAAAAAAAAGAAGTGTCCTGTATTGTTAAATAGCTACACGCCCATCATTAAACCATACTTTCATGTGCTGGTCCCCTCCCCCCTGGGAAATTGCTCCATCTGCTCCCCTCTGTGTGGCTGAAGCAACAACATCTACAGTGCCTCCTTGTTGTCATTGTCTTGTCTGTTTCATAGATGTCAGTGAAAAAAAAAAAAAGGAGGCGATGTGTTTCATCACAGCTTGAAGCCATTCACCTGAGTCTGTACCTTCATCAGAGCTGTTGCTTGGCTTTACCCTTTCACTGCCATTCAGTTCTATTAACATTTTGTTCTGTTTTGCTTCTGTGTGTCGTTGGGGCGATCCTGTGGACCGCTTCTCAATGTAATCTGGAGGGACCAGACAGAATGATACATTAGCTTTTATTACCCAAGAGAACCCAGTTGGAAGTCTTGCATTTATTGCACTAGGGTTTTTTTATCGGAGGGTAACTCCAGTTATGAGAATCTGTGGGCGAGAAATGGACTTCAATAAAGTCTTAATCATGTTTTCCAGTTTAAGTCCACTTCCTCAGTGAAATGTACTCTACCACTGTCACTCTCTATTGACTAAATGAGTGTTAGATTGTCAGCGGTAGCCTGGATACAGCTGGCGGAGGTGATTGGGAATGACATTGAACCTTAATGTGACAATAGCGGTGTCATTTCTCTCTGAAGTTTGTCGGGAGGAAGGCTTTGGCATTGATTGCTGGCTAGCTTCCATTGCAATTAGTAGCTGCTCAAATTCCCAAGCAAGTATCAGTGCCCTTCATAAATAATTGGCTCGTTGTTTGTTATTAGTAAGAGGCATTCAGAACTGTAAATTGCTGTAAACAACACTTTTAAAGTTTTTGCAAGTGGTTAAATGTCACTGCGTTGAGTTTACCAGGAAAAAAAAGTGTTCTCTTTAAAAATTCTTTTAAAAAAGACAGCTTAAAAACAGATCGTGCAGAAAATTCTAAAGTTGTTATATATTCCTTATTCATGGTTTAATTTAGAAACCCCAGAGTTACTTGAGAGAGAAGTGATCTGCCCTTCACCTTTCCATGAGAGTTTTTCCTCTAATAACACTGCAAACAGACTGTACCCTACATCTTCAATTCATTGTTAACTGTCGACAGGTCTGTGCAGTGTGTAGCTTTGAAATACACTCTCATGGGTGGAGATTAGAAAATCGAAATAGATAATCAATAATAAAACGGCTTTAGTGAGCTCTAAAAGAGAAGCTTATTTATTAGGACTTATTCTTATTAAATGTACTACTTATCAGCATATAATAGTATGTTATGCTCTGTATAATGTCTGTGCATTTAATTATTCATCTGAAAACTGTTAAATGTTTACTGTGCTGAGTTTCATTCTTGGGGTTGTAAAATTTGTCCATTGATTGTGGTGTCCTGTCTGAAACTACACATTTTACTGAATTGTATTAAGCCAGTCTCTATTCCCATGGTATTCTGCTTTCTACTGGGGACTAGACCTGCTTTACTAATGTATTGCATGATGTCTGCTTGCTGCTAATACATGAGCAATAATGTTGTTTTTGACTGCACATTTTGTGCGAATATTGTCTCAGTGCACATTTTTATTTTAATCCTTTTGTATTTTGTATTTTGTGTTTTTTTAATGTTTGAGACATCTTTGTTGGGTTTTGTCAGCTTGATGTTCTCTCTCTTTTTTTTTTTAGTTTTTGTAATTCTGCTGTACTGGGCTTGCATCATGTTTTTCGCTGTAATCCTGTGTACTTATACACTGAAGGAAAACATGTGCTGTTTGCTCTTTCAGCTTCAGTACCTCCCTCCACCTTGGGGAGATTGCAAGTCTACCCCCATAGACTCTGAATACTTCTCCACATACAGCATCACCGCCTGCCGCATTGACTGTGAAACCCGGTACCTGCTGGAGAATTGCAATTGCAGGATGGTTCATATGCCGGGTATGAGTTTGTATTAACCTGTACTTTATGTATCATTTTTATATCTGATTTAAATAATTTTTCAACTTTATATTATTTAAAACAGGAACCTCAACGGTTTGCACACCTGAGCAATACAAAGACTGTGCTGACCCAGCTTTAGGTGAGCTCTTACTCTGTACTGTATGACAATAACAGCTTTGCGTTAATGTCTGAATTCAACCAAGTGCTCTAGTAGTGGCAAGAGACTTTTCCAGGTTTTGAATAATGTCTCAGTATCTTTAACTTAGAGTTTCTTTTAATCACAGACAGTACTGAAGCGAAATAATAAAGTGAAATTATTGTTTAAAAATTCCACTAGGAAGATTTGTGATGTGTCTGTCCTTGGCTGATGTCAAATAAATCCCACGGTGCTTTTTCTCTCCTTCCTCCGTGTTATAGCTTCAGTCATTATTTGCTTTCATGGAAAGTGAACGATGGCAGCAAATGTAGTTTTTCTGTTGTGTGAAGAGCTATTTTTAACACAAACTGAGAGCCTCTGTATGCAGGTTTGTTTGATTCTTCGCAGTCATCACAATATTTTTTTGAATGACTTTGATCATCCACAGACTTTTTGGTAGAGAAAGACAACGATTACTGTGTCTGTCAGACCCCCTGCAACATGACTCGCTATGGCAAGGAGCTGTCCATGGTTAAGATCCCCAGTAAGGCATCTGCTAAATATCTGGCTAAGAAATTCAACAAAACTGAGCAATATATTGGGTAAGTATCATATGGCAGCAATGAGGTATTCAGATAATGGCCACTTTTTTCTGTTCTGTTGATGGATGGGAATGACCTGAGTCTCCATCGTTCACCTTCAATGTTAAAATAATGAAAGATAGTTACACAGGAAATGTGAGATATCATTATCTCGAGTGCAATATCACACAATTAAAATCTTTTTGGTGTGCTTTTATCTGTCCTGTCATCAGAGAAAATATATTGGTCTTGGACATCTTCTTTGAAGCTCTGAATTATGAGAAGATAGAGCAGAAGAAAGCCTATGAAATTGCTGGGCTTCTCGGTAAGATTCTCGCATTTTCGGGTTCATTGTAACAAGAAAAAAAATGTGGCTGACCTCAGTATTCAGCACTTTAAGTGAGCTCCCACTGCAAATTTCACATTGTGTGTTCATGCCCAGCTCTTTGAGATTTCCTCTTTGAACTCGAGAAACACGCTGAGCACATTTAAATAATCTGATGTTCTTGCAAGGGCAGCCAGGTTGGGTCTGATGAGCGGCCACGACGGGATGGACAGTTGTGACAGTTCTGCTCAGATTACTCAGAGAGATATGGAGTTAAAAATGACAGATTGTGGGATGGATTCACACACCATTGTTCAACTGCAGTACCTGCATGTATCTGAAAATCTCTCCTTTCCTAGGTGACATTGGTGGTCAGATGGGGCTGTTTATCGGAGCCAGTGTTTTAACTATACTGGAAATATTTGACTACCTATATGAGGTAAAGTGATGTCTTTTAAATAATCACATTTCAGTACCAAGCATTACTTCTCTTTATTTACATTGTATTAATATGTACATAAAGACCAGTGATTTCAGCAATAGTTTGACAAGTTTGGGGAAATGTTTACATTGTCTTTCCTGTTGAGATAGACTGTGCAGTTAATATGTAGTTAGAGCGAACAACCCTTCTAGTGTAGATTAGCATTGCATATAGACTGGAGACAGTACATGATTCAGTTCAACCAGCTCAACAAATGTGAAGATCACTATATATAAGCATTAATTTTACTTGTTTAATCCAATCAACGAGGGCCCACTGCCAGACTATTTCTTGGCTAGAAGAATTTGGCACACAGCAAGAGTTCAGGATGTCAGCGGTCCTGGTCAGGAAAAAGTCTGGCACAGAACTCTCTAAAATTCTATATTTTCAGTTTTTATACTGTTTCCCAAATTGTCAAGCTATTGCTTTAATAGCTACTTGATTTTACTCCAAGTGAAATCATTTATAACATTAGATGACTATTGTAGTACTGCTAACATTTAATTGTGATGTCAATGATAATATATATTTTTATGTGTCTGTAATGTTTATCTGATGTTTTTGCACAGGTGTTTAAGGATAAGGTTTTGGGTTACTTCATACGCAAGAAACGACCACAACGTTGCCAGAGCGACAATCTGGTAATTTTAGTCTCTCAGAACAGATTTGACTGAATGAATGAAATCAATGTGATGTATTAGGTGAGCTCTGGAACAATGGCAACAACAAGAAAGTGTCTGCTCACACTCAAAATGCTTTTAATGAACAGTAGCACCAGAGAGAAAGCCACACAACATTATGTCACCATTAGTTTCAATTTGTCTTCCAGAAACAATGTATTGTTTGCGAGAACACAGTCATTAATAACGTGTAAATGCTTTTTTTATTGCACAGTGAATAATCAGAGCATTACTACACAACAAAAGTCATCTTTATTTAAATGGTGAATGGTGGAGAATCAGGATAAATTATTGCCTTTGATTACGAAAATCTACAGTAGTTTTTTTTTTTTTTTTGTCAAACATTTTTCTGCTCAGATGCTCTTAAACTTTTATGTGTGAACAAGAAGCAAATAGTCTGACAGGCTTTCAATTAACTTTCATTCATGACTCACAAACTGCTCTTATGATCACAGGTTATAGCCCAAATTTTAGTCAACCCCCCGCTGCAACTCACTATTCAGGAATTTACTGAGTTAATACTGAGTAAGCTTCTCTATGTCACCCTCAATCTTGCTCAGTACATTTCAGTTAGAGCAGGAAAAGCTGCTATTGTGCTTGGCTTTTCCAGCTTTATGTCATGCAGTGTGATTACAGCAAACTCAGAATAGATTCATGTAAGCGCAGACGAATGAGCACAAAGCAGAACAAGATTAAGGGGTCTGGAGATTTTATTAACATTTGATGATCAACTCGTTTTCCAAGCCTTCGAGGCAATAAAACCCATTTTAACTTCAAAATGAAAACTAGAGTAATGTGAGGCATTTCTGTCCTGCGCTAACACTCCCCACAGTATATCGTTGAGCCCGGTGGGTTAACACAGTGCATCTAGCAGGAAACATCACTTCCCTTGCAGACTGTTACCTAAGGTTTATAACAGCAATTAAGAAATTATTCATAACCAAAATTCACACTCATAATAACAGCAAGCAGCTACAGAAAAAAAAACATAGTGAATTAAATTGTAAATAAGACATTTTTAGTGGTGTAAATTAAGTAAGAACATGTACTCAAGTACATTTTTGCAGATACGACTTTGAATAATACCTACACCACTTGACTTAACAACCCCTTCAGACTGATTGTGTCGGCTGAATTGAAATTAAGTTCTTTGTTGTTCATACAAAAGGTGCTTCTGAATAATTTACCACATTTACTTGGTTTACTCGGTCGAGATTTGAACTGGCGAACAGCTGCACGGCATATATACGCCAACATTGTACATCATTTATTTAATGATAAACAACTATCTCACGCTGTTTTTTTGTCAGTATTATGTACATTCAGTAAGCCTATTTGTTGTGCCATGTCCGGAAACTTAAACGTTCCAGTCAGACACTCCACTGCCGATACTGAACCACAAAATAGCAAAAAAAATTTCTCAAAAGTCACCAAAACTAAAATGTATGCATCTCACATAGTTTGTCTATAGTCTTGTGCATTTTTTGTTTGTTTTTTGACCTTTATTTGTTCTTCTGTTTTTTCTTGTTCACTTCATTTCAGAAGCTCTGTTTCTCTCTATTAACATTATTTATCTACTCTACACCAGTGCTTGAAATAAAGTTTTCTGAAAGTGTAACCAACCACGTAATTACTTTCAAAGTTTTCTAGATAATAAACCAGTAAAACTTCAAATATATGAGCTATACTTAATATCCTTTCAGTGTCAATAGAGATTCATTTCAATATCTGAACTGTAAAAACAAATACATTTCTTTCTAACACATAGGGCCACTGACCATTAAGGGCAGTTTACTATATAAAAAAGAAGAAACCTTTCCCCTGGTGCTTTTTTCATTCAAAGCATTTAGTTAAATGCAGATGTTTTCTTTTGTTCCTGAGTGTAGTATATGTACTAGTTTGCGAGTCTCAGAGTCTCAGAAATACAAGCTCTTATTTCTTTGTTTTGTGTCACACAAGCCCAAGACTTTTTCATCACACGTAGGCATGCAAAACAGGCTGTTGCTCAATATTTCCTGCGATGAAAAAGTTCTGGGTTTGTGCCTGCATGAGGATTGTGTGTATGCATGCGTGGTCACCTCAGGTTCAGAAATTGGTGCGACAGCTGATGTGGAAAAAAAGATTGAAAAAAAAGTTTTCTCTCTCGTAGAAATGGATCTATGCTGACTTAAGCCAAGAAAGTTAAAAAGGGAGGTTGTTCTAGTTGGGTTTTTTGCTTTTTTAGAGGATCAGTTTGTGGCCATAGCTGACGAATATATTTAGTGGGCTGATATTTACAGTATGTCATGCTTTTCCTAGAGTGTGACATAGTGTGATGTTTACTGTATTCTGCTCCATTCATGTCATATGTTCACCTGCTAACTATTGACCATCCTCTTAACTTCCTTTATCTCATATTCAGTAACTGTTTTTCAACTAGTCCATTGTCATGTCTCCACTCAAAACAACCTGACAATGAAGTAGTGCATATTAAGTTTGACATTCATTCTCTTCAATGATCGTCAACACAGTAATTGCCCGATACTTTCCCTGCTTATTCAGGGAAAAAAAAAAAACTCAAATCCTGCTTCGAACCACCAACTTCCCTCAGTTCCTCAGTGATACCACTGAGGGGGGGGATGAACTCCCTTGCAAGTATATTCCCTCACGAGTTTAACTAATAGCATTTGCACTGTGTTTTATTTTCATTTCAGTCACCCTCACCCATCTTTCTTTTCATCATGTCTATTCCAGGAGTTTCCAGAGAACCCAACCAGCCCTGGTGTCACGCCTAATCATGCCCCCAGGTAGCACACCCCATTGATAATAGATACTCCCTCCCGTGCTGTCCCTCTCTCTCATACATACTTAAAAACCATCTCATACATCATTTCCTCAGTGACTACAAATGATTCGGTTGGCTTTAGTAGACAGCCGATGACAAAAGGGGTGTAGGTTGTTGTCCAGTGAGCATTTAACATCTACCATTGTGTCAGGACAGGTTAGTTTGGTGTGTGTCTGTATTCACTGGCTCAACAGGAGGCATGAGTTGGTTGGATACTCCAAGCGCATACAGATTTGACTCTTTTGCACTATGCAAAACTTGCTCCTTCCACCGAATAATGATGCTTTCTTTCCCATAGGATAAAGTGCGGTAGTCCTGTGAAAACAGATTACATATTTATTGAATTGTACAAAAAGCTAAACCACACGAGATCTATTTGTCTCCCTGCGGCACAGAGGTCCATTTAGTAGCAATGAATTTCAGGCTCGTGACAGATAACATCACTAGATGCATTACTTTGTGATGTTATCACAGGTCTGCATGCAGTGAGTTTGCACAAAATATAAATGGTTCTTTGTCTGCTGGAATAGCCATTTTTGCCAATGCAAATACCAATGTTTTTATCCACATATCAGCACTTATTTACTCAGCGAGCACACATTCAGGGAATTTCAGACATATGTGGATGTTTTAACTTCCGTAACTTTAAAAATTGAATATGCTAGTATAAAAACAGGACTAAAAATATGCTGTTTTCTGTCTCCTCTCCCTCCTTTCATTCATCTCTCCCTGCCTTCCCCCAATTTTCTTTTAACTCTCTCTTTTCTCACTTCCTGTGAAACATATGCGATGTGGCTGATCTGGGATCCTTCCAAATCTGTTTACCTTATCTGTTACCTCATTATTGTCCACATATGTTTCTGTCATTCATCATTTTTCATTATGTATCACATTATTGTGTCTGATTTTTTCCCTCCTTTTTTCATTTCCTTTTCGAAATCTCCTCACCACATTTTTTTTTTTTTCTCAAATTCTCCACCTCTTTCCATGATCATTCCTGTCACTCTCCTTTTACCTGTGGCTCATCTCCTTCTTCTGTCATCATCATCACTCCCTTCATCACCCCTCCCTTGATCTGGTTGAACTCTTCCCTCCTTCCCTCCCCTCTGTTTTGCAGAGCACCTGTGACACCCTCCGGAGTCACTCGGACAGTCTCGGATTCACGCCGAACATGTTACCTCGTCACCCGACTCTAGGCAACTTTGAGGAGTTTGCTTGTTGACAACATAAAGTAGGGGGTTCGGGGTGGGGGTGGCACATCTGGGAACTTGACAGTAAACTGTGAAATAATTTATGTTGGTTGAGTGTATAACTCAAAAACGTATAGTAGAGTTTATCAATGCCTGAATAGAAATAGAATACTATCATCATAAAAACAAATCAAAACAAAAAAAAAAAAAAGAAAAGAAAAAAAAAGAAAGAAAAGAAAACAAAGAAGAAAGCGAAAGACCACTTCCAAAACAGAACTCAGGTTTAACTGCCATGTCAAGGCATCAGTGTTAATTTATTCATGTTTCATTTTGTGGATTTGTTTTGTTTTTTCTTATCCAGTCACTTTAGAGCAAACAATCACTGAGGATAAATGTATCCACAAAGGGATTCTGATCTGTGTTAAGATGAGTTATGTGGTAATGTCGTGCTAGTCTTGCTGTACATCAATCAACAACAAAAAAGAGAACAAGAATACCTGTGGATTGGTATGTGTAGCATTGCAGTTACTTATCAGTGTTAAGTCTCCAGCATCTAAGGAGTGCTGTGTTGAGTGACCTTAAACCTGTCGCCAGTTAGAACAGACAAGCCAGACAAGTCGAGTAATCTGCTTTGACTTTAAAGAGCTGATCGTTGGTTAAAAGAGCTGCTCATACCTGAATCACTAGACTAGTGTTTAATGTTGCCTTTTGCTACTGTGAGGCTCTGATTCGCCTCATTAATTAGACAACTGTGTTTATTCGATTTAAAAAGAGAAGAAGAAATTATTTGTATATATGCAAGTTGTACTCCACATGGGCCCTTGAATGACAGAAGCTACTGAATAATAAGGTTTTTGTTAACTCTCTTTTTACATATATTAAGGACAACAATGAAAAAAAAAAAAAAAAAATCAGGAGGCAAAAAGAGTTGTTGATTGTATCTTTATATCTTTATATAGCTGACATTTCAATTTTCATCAACATTTCCCATTTTTCTTTGGGATACTGTTTCACAAAAATAATGCTAGCATTCAGCTTGCTGTAAAACTGGCCTGTAGTTACATGGATTCCATCAGAACAACAATCAGGCTTTCTTCTTGCCTTTTTTAACAATTCGGATTTTTTTTAATTGATTTTTTTTCCCTTATTGTGTCTTAAAGGTGTTCATCAGCACAATCCCCTGTGATAGTAATCTATTCTCTATTGAACATAAGCAGAGTTTAAAAGGCTTGTTGGTGACATTCCTAAACTTGACAGACATTTGTAAATAATCGCAATCAATTGCCATGAAGAAATTCTATACTGCTCATGTGAGACATTTGTCATATAGATATATATATAGAGAGAAAATATATATACCGCTAAAAAAGTTTCTGGTGAATACAACACAATGACTGACAGCTGGATAGAATTGCCTCAAAACATCAGAACCACCATGCACCTCAGCCCCATTCAGTTCAGTTGATTTATAACAGAAATGCATTGTACAATTTTACCACTGTATCCTATTATTATAAAAATTATTATCATTATTATTCCAGAACATGTAATAAGTCACAAATAACAGTTTGTGATGTATAAATGATCAAGTATAATAAACTCTATATTTACCCATCTTACTCATGTACACAACTTTTCTTCTTATCTTCGTGTCTACTTCCTCTCTTGTTAACGTTCTCTCTGTTACTTAAATCCTTGACACCACAGTTATGGACTTGTAGGTACACTTACACACCTGTCACTATAAATACATTATTGAGATTTTTTCTAAATGTGAAACTTTTAAGTATAATGCCGATCAAAGTGAGTGGTGTTCATAACACTGTAGCTTTATTACTCTGTTGTCTGTGTATTAGATGACTGTTGATGTGAAGCACAAACCCTTGGAGATCAGCCATCACTCGAAAGCCAATGACTGGACGTCTATGGTTGTGACTGCCTTTTATGGCTCAAGTTTTAACTTCTCACACTGTTACACATGGTGTGTTCACTGCTCCAGCGTTATCAGGAAAAAAAAGAGAGTACTCCAAGAGGAGCCAGAGACCACCTTGTGAAGAGACTTTATCCAAATGGAAATTTTACATTTCAGGAAAAAAAAGAAAAGAAAAAAAAAAGGTGAATCAGTGCCGTTGTGTTGTGAGCAATAAATGCACTGAATCAGAAAACCATTGTTACCAAATTGACATTTAATATATATGTGTATATATATATATATATATATATATATATATATATTATATATATGATTTGGGATTCCCATTTTCAATTCATGACGTATTCAACAGCTGGAATGGATGTAGACTAAACAGCTGCCAACTGCGACACAGATGTGTGATATGACAATTGTATAATAACCATCATCAGCCAAATAAAGAGACACAAATGCCAATTCATGTTACACAATGATGCTGTTCTGAAGATGCTGCATTGCCATGATGATTTTGAGTGTGTGTGTGTGTTATCTAGTTGGGTTCAAATACGCATAAAAGTGACCCAGCACCTACCGTAAACTGTGGGGATATGTAGGATTTGTGACAATGTCCACCCCCCCTGCCTTACTACCAGTCAAAGAACAGCAGAGTGTATCTGAACTGGCAGAAACTATTAGTGAACTGTTTGTGCTCATGAAGTAGTCCTCAATGAACATTTATTGCATAGTTATGGCCAAGTAGAAAACAATATTATATATGTTTCTGTCACCAAATACTGAGATTTCAAACTATTTTATTCTTACAGTCAATAATTTATGCCACATCACCCACTTTCTTCCTTGCATGACCATTGTGTATTCCTATTATCTCTGGTCTCTTAATGTAATATTAGCCATGCTATTCACTTTGTATTGTCCAAAGTGTATTTTTGGAGCCAGATGAATCAGAATAGCATTCTCCACATCCTTTAGTACAATGACTAGAATCTTTATAATAAGAATCCTTAATCAACTCAAGCTTGGGATTGTGCAATATTGCAAAAACAGATGTGAAAATGGAAATTTTATGTATTAGAAAATTATAATGGGGCTTAAAATGAAAAATGTTCCTTTAAGACTGGTTCTTACAGGTAACATTTTCATGCGGGTACACATCTGGGGAACAGGATTTGCTTCATCTGGCTCTATGTGCTTTATG
This sequence comes from Polydactylus sextarius, assembly GCA_016801845.1. Taxonomy (NCBI): domain Eukaryota; kingdom Metazoa; phylum Chordata; class Actinopteri; family Polynemidae; genus Polydactylus; species Polydactylus sextarius. Next base: position 13,434,475 of record CM028916.1, on the reverse strand, counting down.
TGCATTTTATTGTAGATATGTGATTTTAACTCTGAACTGTACATTAAATAGTTAATACTCACTTAACTATGCGTAACGTACTTAGTTTTAATCTGTTACGAGCATTTGAAACCATCCTGGCACAGACTAAACTTGCGTGCGGACTGAAAAGCACCGAAAACATAAATGTCTCAGAACACCTGCTCAAGATGAGCGGTAAACACAATAAAATCTGCTACCGCTTTCGAGCAGTTTTGATTATTTGAGGTGAAAGATGTCTGTGTTTGTCTTTTCCTCAGAGCTCGTCGTTATTTAAAACATAATTTTGCTGTTGCGCAGCGACAGAGACGTGCTCTAGTTGTTTTTTTGTTTCTCTGTGATTATTGATATGCACGTTTTGTTAATTCTATTCAAACGAAAGCACACAATGACTAAATCACACAACAAGGTTCATTTACTCGCTGTTCTGTAGCTCTTTCCTCAGCAGACACTTTACCCACTTGTCATGGATGTGGTTGAAAGCTCCAGAGCAGCTACTAAATGGACCCCGTGGTGTTATTACTTTGTTTACTACCGTTTCAAAGGTTGAGAATGAACTTCCAATCTCAAAAGCAAAACACGTTTTTCATGTCAACTTTACTGAATACTGAGTCTTATTGCCTGAAATATACACAAGAAGAACTGACAATATTTATCCCAATTTCTACTGACAAAAAGCAAAGAAACTAGCAAAGTGCAAAATCCACTCTTCATTTCAAATTAAAATCTCAGCTGTGTAAAGAAAGTCTACAGCAGTTTGAAATGTCCTGTCATTACAAGATAATGAAATACTGAGCAAAAGCTTTTGTGTCTTCGTTAGAACTTCATCCACAGACGACCTTCAACATTTTAAATCCTAACAAAAAAAAAAAAAAGAGAGAGAAAAAAGCCTGCTAAATACTATAGATCGGAGTATTATTTCAATCATTCAAAGAGTTTCTGTACCAAATGAAGCTGTGCTACAATTTAAACAAATGCAAAAACAAAGAGCAGACATTCCATCAATAAATACATGCATCCGTTATCTGGTCTTACATCAGCAAAATGAAAATAAATCCTTTCCGTATTAAGACAGCTCAACAAAACGTATTTTGTAGGCTTTTATGGGATAAGTAGCACTGTGATAATCTGAAGTAAAATAACACTGCAAGCTCATTAACCTCATTAATATAATAAGTAACCAAAAATGAAAACAGCTAATGGTGCAAAAACAATCGATCTGTGAAAATACAGATTATCATTAGATAATCTGCATGTTTTCCATCTCTGATCTGAACTGTTACAAAATCATTTCATAAAAGACACTATCATGAAAAGGATGAAGGATGTGAAAAAATAGTGTGTCACAAATGGTCCACTAGTCATTTACATACATATATATATATTTTTTTGGCCCATTTATTGATAACCGATGTAATCCTGGCTGTCATTATATTTAATAACCTTGTATAATATAACTAAACAACTTCAAATCAAACTGTCTGTTACAAAGTGCACAAAAGACAAATACAAAATGGGAAAATAAAAAAATAAAAAGCCTGAGAAAAGAAAAAAAAATTATAAATTAGCTTCAGATGCTATGATACAATCTTGGATTAATTAGTGGGACAGAGAGTTGTGAAGTTTGTATGTGAAACAACAGAAGTAAAAGTGTGAAGCCTCTTCAGGTTTTAAGTCTTAAAAAACAAAAACAAAACAACAACATATTTGTAACGTGTTAGAATGTTTCCAGGAAAGAAGTACGTCATTTGGTCCTAATTATCTGTTATTAGGGAGAAAAATGCAATGGAGACAATGTTCATTTTATTGTGATTGAAAGCTTGTGTTACTTCTGTGTGCGGACAAAAAGTCACACGTTCGAAAGTAAGAATGAGTTCACAAAATAATTTACTGTGGTTTATCACATTCAGTGTTTCCTCAGTCATTAGAACCAAATGACGGAAGTCTATCCAAGAAAACTTCAAGAGAAAAAATATCGAAATAAACAAACCTGTAAAATACAACATGATGCAAATAACACACAAGTTTAAAAGAGGGGTAACACTGACTTACGCATTTACAAATTTGAAACAGCAATTCTAAAACTGATCAAATTAATCTTTTATTTTTGAATAGTGTTTGGTTTTGTTTTTTTTTTAGCATTAGCTGCCCCAAAGATCTGTGGTCTCCACTAGAGCCAATCAATCAATAGATATTAATAATTACTAAATCACAGATTCATCAGGAACCAGCTACATTGCGGCCCAATAAACATTAAACCTGTCGAGTCTGTTCAACTGTGCACTTCAGAGGTTATCTTTCAGCTGTAAAATATTCCACTCGGTACACGTGTATCTTAGTCAAAACTCTTTAATAACCAAACTGAAGCAACCCTTCTCAGAAATGTGTATTATTTGCGTTATTAAAAACATTAATATTCCCCTTTTTTTTTTCTTAAAAGTAACAATATTGGCTTTAAAACCAGGAACAGGATCCACCCTGTTGGTTATGTGTTTGCTGCGTGTGCTAAAGTGTTTTAAATTTTAGATTCAGTTCACCACAGATTCAAAGGGTCTTTGTTCGTTCTCCGTCAACCAATTTAAAGTCAGAAATAAAGAAACTAGTACGTTAAATTAAATCTGCTGGATAAGAGAGACTTCTCTCTTTCCGCAGATAAAATGTATTCAATGAAACACGTAGTGCTAATTAACCGGGAGGCTCAAATGTATCAAATTAAATCAATTCCTAACTTGAAAAAAAAGAACCTAAAACTTTTGCAGATTTGCTAAGACTTTGTTCCACACAGAGGCACAACAGAATGAATTGCAGGGGAGTGCTTGAAAACCAGTGAGGGATTTGCCTCTTTTTGTGAGACTGGTCCTAATGAAACCAACGGACTAAAGGATGATTGATTCTGGTGGCTGAAGTTCTCCGTGAGGAAATTTAGCATTTAGGGTGGGCAGAAATCAGCAAAGTAAGGGTGCTGCAAGGCCTCCTCTGCAGAGATCCTCTGGACAGGATTACATTTCAACAGGTTCTGGGTGAGATCAAAGGGAACATTTTAATAGGTGAGCAGCAATATCAAATTTCTTCCAAATAAGAACTGCATATTGGCAGCAACTGGCACAAGATTCTGAGCTGCCACTTGCACCACCGCCTACCTAAGTGTCTTAGTATTTGAAAACAAGAGTGCGTGAGTTACTTAGAAAAGTAGAACGTCTTTTTAAAAATGAAGAACATCTAAAAAAACTGAATTGAAACCGTTGGCAGTGATTGTACCTGGAGAAGATCCCGTCCTGTGCTACTTAGTTTGGGGACCACGTTCACCAGTGAGGTGGTGGCTGGATACATGGGATATGGCTGCAGGTAGAAACAAGAGACAGTGAAAAATATTCCGGTTAAATAATTCAGTAAAATACATTATATGCTGAGCTAATACTGTGGGTTTTACAAAATGAATGACATCAATTATTTACCTTGTAATCTGGGAGTTTGGTCATTGTCTGCCACTGTTCTTCAGTTGGTGTACCCAACAATGTACCAAGTGGTTAAAGAAACTTTTTTTTCCCCTCACATTTTTCTCTCATATTTTGTGTTTGTAAATCATTGTTCACATAGTAGATGAATAGTTCTGCCAGAGTGAATCACTGCAAGAGCATCTCACACACATAAACACATATACACATACATATAACTGTAAAAAAAAAAAAAGATATCTGAAGATTCTTTTCAACTGGTCATCCACATCATTCCCAGGGAATAAAGGTCTTCCAGCATTAGCCAGCTCTGAGTTGGATCAAATACAAACATGGTTAAATAACGACAGGGTTTAATTTATTCTTACATAAACACAGAATGCACTTTTCCTCTCATTCACATATATGATTTATCCTATTTGACCCATCTCTCTTATTTTAGTGTTTTCACTCATTTTTAAAAAAAAAAAAAAAAAAAAAAAACTAACCAACTAGATTCCAAAGAAATGGTATCACCTGGTAGTTCTCTATATTTAAATAGATGAACTGTTCATTGTTTCTTATTGGTTTCAACTCTTCCACTAAGAGAACAAAAACAGAATTATTATATCAACAAACCTGCAAATATGCATCCAGCGGACCACATGTCAATTGAGGTAGAATAAAGTTTAGCACCAAACAGCACATCTGGAGGCCGGTACCACAAAGTGACCACCTGCACATAAATCACACAACACAATTGTAAAAAAAAAAAAAATAATAACAATAATAATAAATATATTGCAGGCATAAAAAAATGCATCTGGTGATGTGCACTAACGGACCAAAAAAAAAAAATTTTTAAAAAGTTCTATTTCTCTCTAAGAGAGAGTGTGTGGGCAGAAGCTCCTATATTTCAGTTCACTTTAGTACAGATGTTAATTGTATGCCCACCTGCTACTGAACCACTACTAACTTTTCATGAGTCATTTAAAACGAAGTAAAAATGAAGTTCCATTTGTGTAAGAGCACAGATATGTTTTAGGCTTTTGAAAATGTCACACTGTCAGAGGCACGGAGTAAGAAAAAAAAAACATGTCGACTAAACATGCTTTTAGTTATTGTATTAAATGGATCTAGCCAATGCTCCTGAAAGAATGCTGTTATTACATTATAATGTTATTATTATAAGTCATTTTTGACAAAAGCATCTTACAGATTTACTTAATATAATGCTTTTAAAAAAAAAAAAAAAAAAAAAACACTCTTTTTGGAGAGCTATGTATTACGTTTAACCATATACCCCTTGTCAAATCACATTTTAAAGCAAAAGCTAATGCACCGTGTTTTATACAATACCCATTCTGTGGGATGTGAAGATTTTTTTCTCATCTGGGAGAATCGTTTAAGGAGTACGATTTCAAAATAAGTGTGAGGAATTCCTGTGTATGCACTTTTCTTGCATAAAATTGCATTAAAAAAATTGCTTATGCACATGAATAATACTAGCTGTTGTTACTACTTTACCTAAAACTGAGGTCGGTTAAGGAGGAGTTTCTAGGAAACTTGTATCACTTGAGGGAAAAAAAAAAAAGTTAAAACATTGATGCCCTTCAATTTGAAATACTTTCTTAAGAGTTTAAAGGGATCTAGGTATGGCTGTGAGGAACAATAACTGTGTTAGTGTTCCGAAAATCCCCACAGTCTCATCATTAAAACTTAAAATGTGCTGCATGTACGACATGTAGCATATCCATGTAGTATATAATAGTTCAAGCCTCAGGGGAATATATTCTTATTCATAAAACGACCTTCAAAAGCTGTTCCCCTCTAGGGTTTTCTGTTTATTACATTTTCAGATCAGTAGCGTCATGGCTCCATGAAACCAGCTCTGCAGGCCTGTGGATCAGTCCCGTTATTTCTCTGATTATATCAACAACAACATAAAATCACCCACCACTTTTACCACATGCTGTTAAGAGAGTTTAATTGAGGCCATATTGCTAATAAGACCACAATTAAGACAAGCTCATTTTAATAGAATTTAAAAAAAAAAACATCCAAGATTCTGTATGAGGCAGTTTTGTTAATGTTGTTAAAATTGACTATTTTGATGTTACTATTACCATATTTGACATTACTTTTTCTACTGAAATATTGATTATTATGTCTTGTAATTCTGCCTTAAAAAGAAAGTCTCTAAATCTCTTATTGATTTAAAATTAGAAAAAAAAAAAACATTTAGCAGCAGATTTATGACAGTTCACCTTGGCTGCACGCACACAGATTAAATTCTTTAACACCTCAATTAAAGAGCACACATCTCATCTCTGTGGTAATACAAAATGTTCAGATATGGCTCTCCGTCTTGGTTTATGTTTAGATGCTGAAGGTGTCTAAAGTCTTTGCGATTTCACACAGGTTATAGATTTTTGCTGGATGCAGTCAGTGATTAGCACCTCCAGTGTTAATCATATACAACCTACCTCTGCTGAGTAACACCTCACAGGAATGCCAAAGGCTCGAGCCAACCCAAAATCAGCAAGCTTCAGCTCTCCGTTCTACAGACACAGAGTCACCAAATCTTTCCAGATCACAGAGTCACAAATAAATTCCACTCAGAATAAATAACAAAAAGATAAAAGACTCAGAGCAAGTTAACCAGACAGATTAGTCAATTTAGTTTCTGTCAACATTATGGAATTTGTATCCCAACCATGCAAAATGACTTTATTAACAACACTAATGATTTTTCTGTTAAACCTCAAAGTTAAAGTCCAAAAAGCTCCTAAACACTTACTCTGTTGATGAGGAGATTCTGCGGCTTCAGATCTCTATGAAGAACATTTCGACTGTGACAGAAGGCGAGGCCTTTCAACAGCTGGTACATGAACGACTACAGATTAAAAAGAAAATGAGAAGTTAATCACACATCTTAAAAGATGTAAATCAAGCGATCTATACAGCGTGCATTCAATCATACTCGTGAATTTCTCTCACCTTCACAGTTTCAGGGTCTAGATCCCCATTGCAGCTGTCAAAATACTTCTTCAAATCCTGCAATTGACAGAAGGCACATTAGCCTCATAAAATACCTGCTGAACATATACTGGAAGCTTCAGATGACTCACCTGATCACAATATTCAAAAACCAAGGTCAACTTCTTGTCACTGTGCAAAACATCATGTAGTCTGAAAGAGACAGGGCAGCTTTAAATTGTTGTTTGTTTTCCTATCAACAATCAAACAATCAGTACAACAGAGCATCGGTGAAGAAACATAACTCAACATAGGTTAATTAACTTACTGTAGACTACTGACCTGACTATATTTTTATGCTTTAGCTCCTTCAGAAGACAGATTTCTCTCAGAGCAGAGCTGGGCACCCCCTGAAACAGACAGCAGCCACTGTGATTAGCACTAGCCTGTGAACAACTAGCTAGTGAACAGCAAAGAATATTGTTTTATTTTGAAAACATACCTCATCGTCGTCGTCCAGCCTCACCCTTTTCAAAGCCACTATTTCGTGGGTTTCTCTGTTTTTAGCCTTGAAAACGGTCCCGTACGTGCCTTCGGAGAACGAAGCGTTGTTTTAAATCACACTCAGCGTATTGATGAATGACAAATAAGTCCAAACATTAGCTAGCTAAACTAGCTAGCTAGCGTTGACATTGTAAAAGCTGCCAGGCAAAAATAATCGGACAGATCTTGTAATTAACGCATATAAGTATAAGTAAAAATTGCTGTCCTGTACAGGGTTAACTGGGGAATTAGTTAACGCAAGCACAAAGCTTTCAATCTTGCTAACGTTTGCTAGCTAGCTAGCCCTACAACTACATTAATGCTATGTTAGCAAAACCGGCTAGCTAATGTTAACTTTACAGAAAAGCGTATAAAACTTACCCTCTCCGATTTTTTCAAGCTTTTCATATTTCTGCATGTTTGACTAGTGAAGCCAGCCTTGAGCCAGCAACCAAACTAATGATTGATTAAAGCCCCAGATTGGGCTAAGTAATGTTGTGATGGCTAACGTTAGCTTGAAGCTATCTGCACTTGCAGCTCCTCCTCAGTCTGCAGCCAGGTTTGTGTTGTTGGCCATCTAGAGGCCAAACGGTGAACTGCAACACTTCAGAAAACCCCAAACCACAGAACCCTAAACATTACTAGATGGGGAAACAGCAACATCTTAATAGCAAAGTCATTTTTTTTTCTTTTCTTTGAAGACATTTTATGTCAGAATGTGGATGGAAAATGTTCACAGAAGTTTAACTGCTGCTTAGATTCCCAGACTCTTGAGCTTGAGCCACAGTCTGTAGTCAAAGATAACAGCTGTAAACTAAAGTATATACTTATGGCTCGCCATGTTGTGGTATCTGAAAAAAACACTCATATGTGTTTGTCTTACTCAATTGATAATGTGTAGTCTAATCTCCAATTGGTTGTACAGCACCAGGGAAATATTTTTGAAGTCAAACACAAGCCCAATTTGCCTGTTCAGTGATGTTAATATTATTTTTAAGGGATGTGAATCTTAGCTGTTCTGTTGCTCCACTTGGCAAATGAGCTCACTGTGCTACTGAGGGAAAATGATAGCGAATATTCACCAGTGTGCAAGACTTTGTGTCAATGCACATACCATGCAGTCAGAAAAAAGATGGATAAAAAAAAAAAAAAAAAAAAAAAAAAATCCATAAATAAAACACTGCAGGGTTGAAAAGAGGCTGTTAAAAAGTTTGTGGTGTCCAGTAACTGTCTTATAATAGATTTAACTTACATATGGTAAAATCACATATGCACAGTTACATGCCAGTTTTAAAAGGCATTTTAATAGCTATTACTGGTATAAGGAATTTAATATTGGTTACAACATAGCAGATCCTCAACCGGTTTCAGATCCAAACAGAATGGATGACTGGGGAGAAAAATGGAAAATACATTTCTCCTTTAATTTCTCAGTTAACTGGATGATCACCCTAAGCAATTACACTATCCATAAAGAATATACTCCTTATCACGTAGGTTCAGTTCTTTTTTGTGGAAAAAATGTAGAAAGTGTGCACAGTATGACCCATAAAGGAGACAAAGAATACAGCACGTCGTACAGCATGTCATCAAAAGAGATTTTACTTTATTTTTTTTGCTATCACATTATAACTTAATGTTCTATACAGGATAAGAGAACACAGTCTTATGAAATTCCCATTTAATGTAATTCTGTACAGTAGTGTAGTATGTTAAATATTAAAGGCTGATCCAGTTGGTCCACTTATACAGTACATTTATGTTTGTATGTGATTTTGTCATAAAAGTAAACAGGGATCTGTTTACACTTGATTTCATATAATGCACCATGTTCATGTAAGTCTCCGCTATGCAATCAAAAATAAAATCTATTATTTATAGCAGATCTAGAATAGTTTTCCAGTGTTCATTTCTGCCCCTCAGCTCTTTGCCTCCGGATCAGATCAGAATAAAGTCCTCCTTTGCTCAGCAGTTCCAAATGTGTTCCAGCCTTAAAAAAGAAGAAGAGGCTGTTAGACACAGTATATTACATGTTACACAGTATATTGAAAAGTATCCAATATATCTAAATGGATTGCTGACAGCTGGATGAAGTAAATTCTCTTTAGTGCGTCTTTGAACTTACAAGGTTGTCTCATAGGTGAGTAATTTAATACCTTTATTTCTCTAAGTACTCACCTCTACGATGCGGCCATTGCTCATGACACAGATGAGGTCAGCAGCTTGAATGGTGCTCAGCCGGTGGGCGATGATGAGCACGGTGCGACCCCTTGTAGCTCTGTCCAAAGCCTCCTGCACCACACGTTCTGATTCTGCGTCCAGGGCACTGGTGGCTTCATCCAGTACCAGGATGCTGGGGTTTTTGATCAGGGCACGGGCGATGGCGATGCGCTGTTTCTGGCCACCTGACAGCGTCACACCTCGCTCACCTGGATTTAGAAGATATTAGAGCTTAGTATTTACATGCCCCATAATTTCTTAACAGTAATAAAAGCTTAAACGAGGACCACTTACCAACCACAGTGTTGTAACCGTCTGGAAAACCTGTAATGAAGCGATGAGCATTGGCTTGCTTGGCTGCGTTAATGACCTCAGCATCTGTGGCCTCGGGCTTCCCAAAACGGATGTTCTCCATGACAGATGATCCAAACAAAACTGGCTCCTGCACAGAGAATTTAAATGTACAGTAAAAACTTGGACAGCCATAAATATAGCCTCTAACGAGGCACTAATGATAAGGAATCTTCACCTGATTGATAAACCCAATAACTTGTCCCCTGAGCCAGGACAGGTCGAGTGTTCGGATGTCAAGTCCATCCAGCATGACGACACCGCTGCTTGGGTCATAGAAACGCTCCAGCAAGGCAGCCACCGTAGACTTTCCTAAAATGTATTGGATCAATTATTTCAAGCCTCAACGTCACACTGTTGTCAAACAATTACAGTCGAAATTAATGTATAACAAAAATACCTCCTCCAGATTCTCCAACAATGGCAACAGTTTTACATGGAGGCAATGTTAAGTTGAACTTCTTCAAAACCTGATGTCCTGGTCTTGTTGGATAACTATAAATACACCACAAAGAAATTAATAGATTCTAACAAGTGCCATTATTATTTTATTTATCGTGAAATGCACATTAGTTTTGAATAAAGATTAGGGTTCTAACCTGAATGAAATGTTCATGAAGTCCACTCTTCCTGTCAGAGAATGGTATGGGATGCGTCCTCCTCCAGCGAGGGGAATGGTTGGCTCCAAAGAGAGGTATTCAAACACCCGGGCACCAGAGCTTATTCCTCTTACCATCTAGAGCAAATGTTAGAGATTGACAGCTTGTTTTCACTTGGATATTTGAGATTTGATGTGATGACATGATATGATTCAGTCAGTTAAGACATACTCTATACATGTATAGAATTTTTACTCACCTGTCCAAAAAGGATTGAGATACTGGCCAATGATCTGAGCACAAAGATAATACATAAGGCATACACCAACACCAGCTACATTTAGATACATTTAACTGTAAATGGTAACATAGAGCAATAATTGTGGAACAAGTTATATATATATTTTACCTCTGAACAGTCTGGGAAGCAACCAAAAAAGACATGAGGTCTCCTGGGGACATTTCATTGCTGGAAATTAAAGTCCCTCCAGCAAAAATAGTTCCCAGAACAATGCCTGTGTCAATGGCACACAGTGCAAACACATTACCACAACAGAAGGTCTCAGACACAAAACCAATGTTCTACACTGTTCAACACTGTGTTCATCAGTTTATAATAGTAACACACACTCACAATTCAGTGCGATGTTTGACAGTCCTTGGAAAACTGCAATCCCAGCACCAAGATTTTCATTCATTTCACATGATTTGTCAACTTCATGTGCATATAACCTGGGAAAAACGATGACGGATGTTAAAATACATTACTGAGCAAATATGAAACACAATACACTGGCTTTAAAAAAGATCAATCTCACTTACTGGAGCTCTCGTTCCTCCATGGCAAACGCTTTCACTGTCCGCACATTGCCAAGTGCTTCATCTGCCACTCCTGTTGCTTTTGCCACCTTACATTTAACACATTGTCAGTGTTAGACTTTGTTAAATAAAAAATGTTACCACAGAAAAAAAATATATAGTAATGAAACGTGAACTGTGTAAAAGACACTGTGAAGTCTAATACTATATTTGGTCTTACCTGTTCTTGAGCTACACGGGATAGTTTGCGGAGAAACGAGCCAATGAGAGCCCCAGCTCCAACTAGACAAGGAAGGACAACTACTGTCAAACCTGTTAGTTTAGGGGAGATGAGGTAGAGAGAGACGAAACAGCCAACTGTCTGTGTAAGACTGCGCAGACCCTGCAAATGCAGAAAAAGAGCGAAAAGAGGAAGGAAAACAAACTTTAAACCTAGCATACCAATACCATATTAATGATTATTTTACAACACCAACTATGTACCTGAGAGATTACAAGTTTAAAGGATGACTTAAATTCCTGAATGTCAGCAGTCAAACGATTCACCAGCTGGCCAGTTTTATTAGCATCAAAGAATGCCACGTCTTGCCTGAGTGGAAAATAATAACAAAGACAGTGTAAACAATGGTTATCTTTTGTGTTGTAAATTTGGTGTTAATTAAGAGTAATTATGATGATATATGTGCAGTTGCCACTGCTTTTGTAAGGTCTACCTCAGTAAGGACGCAAAAAGTGTCTTCCTCATGTTTGCTGCCACTCTCTCTCCCATCCGTGATAGCAGAATAATGTAGCCAGTCGTCAGCAGACCCTACACAAAGGAGGTGATTAATGACCAGTGTAACAGGCCATTTTCCAGAAAACTGCTGTGACATTTAAAAGTTTTCATGCACATCTAGAATGAAAGTGAATGGAACAGAGCATGCACGTGCAAAATGCAAATAAGCATCCCAAGTCATTTGGGAAGATTGAACTTTCTGAAATAATTTGATCTTAAAGCTGACTATAAATGAGTGAATTAACTGAAAGAAAATGAACAAAACAAAGAAAACACAGAAATGTAAAGTAACAACAGCCCTAAAAATGATGGTATCACAGAACTAGACAGCTCTACTTTGACACAGATGCAATAAAAATACAGTATAACCAGCTTCATAAAGGTAGTAATTACTTCAAAGCTGTTGTATTGGAATACATTATATTGTCCAGGTGTTCTCTTTATTGCATCCACCTCCTCCATTTACCCTCCGTTAATTTACAGAGAAATAAATGTCCAGTTACCATCCCCCCTACTGTATATTGTAATTGTATTACATAGTTTACATGGTACATTTATCCCAAGACACCTTGTGAAAATAATACACCTCGCTGGGCAATCGTTGTTATATCAGGTATATCTCTATTTGACAGCAAAAATTAATGATACAAACAAATAGTATCATCTGTGTATTAAACCTACTCAATGCTAACAGCTACTTTATCATTATATGACTCTTGTTAAAGCGCTGGCATAGTCAGTCATGCAGCAACTTTGAACATTGACAACTTTCTTGTCTCTACACAAGAAATGAATGAGTATACTTACTTGGACACCATACAGTCCTAGCAGTTTCAGGGCAGGACCCCTAATCTCATGGACATAATTCCCAGTATGTTCTCTGAGGTAACGTGCTACAACATTCACCAAATCCCCAAGCAACAAAGGGATTTGAATATTCAAGATGGCTGCACCAAAGGCAAGCTGAAGAGAGAAGTACTCAGTTTAGTTGATCAGCATAAATGTTATGTCATTATCTTCATAGCACAAATGTATATCACATAATATTTTACTTGATAGACACTAATGTTATATTTAAGAGAACTGATTCAGGCTTACCACAACAGCTCCGATGAGAACAAAGAGCTGAGGTTTGACAAATTCCCACAGGATATGCCATTTGAACTCAGGCACAGGGTTTTTGGCAACAACTTCCAATGGAGTGTTGTTATTCACATCAGCCTCACAGTGAGCTACATGGCAAAACAGCCGTGCAGAGACAGTGAGTACCGCAGGTCCCAAGATGAATTTAAGAGCCACTCCTGGAGGTTTGGATGTTTGGGTGGCAGACTGGCGGACGGCTCTCTGAGTGAAGGTCCAAATACGTCTGATGGCATTTCCAGGCTGTTGTGAGGTGCTACATCCATTGGATCCTGGAGATAAGCACCACCTGGATATGCCAAAGAATATTAGTAAAGTTAGATATTCAATAGCTTCAATTATGGAAGTTTTGCAAAGATGATCAGTTTTAACGCCACATGTCACTGTAGCAGACATTAATCTTTAAACATTACAGATATAACAAAATAAGTTACATAATTTTAAGTTAACAAATAATTCGACATTTAGAATGATAATTATTGAGGTCAACTGATAAATTATTTTGTAATGTGTTTCCAGTTGTTTTTTTTTTTTTTTTTACCATATTGCCCAGTCCTGTTACAGCCAGTATTTCTCATTTTTTAATAACTACATAACATAACCAAGATAGTGTCTCGTCTAGACTGTAGCACAAACTCCTACAACCTATTGTAGATGCTATACACAAAACTATTTGTCAGGATGTACTGTCAAGAAAATCAAAGTGGTCCAAGCTTGTCAACATCGATTAATTACTTTATATATTGGACACAGATCAACTGTCATTAGCCAAAGTAGCAACCGGTCACATTATCCTACCGTGACAGTTTCCATGCGTCTGCTGTTTTACTACACCGCGGGTATAACGACAATGACCGCACAGGAGCAGCAATTCTTGCTTTACTGCAAAGTATCTGAAACATGTTGTGTGCTTATTTCAGTGATAACAGGCTCATTGGACAATAATAATCGTTAAGCTCTGCAGTAATCCAGAGCCAACAAGCAGGCTGCCATGTTGACACTGACCCAGAGTGCATTTCTGTGTCTGAAGCAGGACCTCACTTTTACTGTGAGTATTGATTTCCCTTCAGAGATACCTGCTTTATTTCAAATCATGTATTAAGCTGACGAATTTAAATCGAATTGTGCAACACCAGTGAACAAAAACCTGACCAAAATGAACTTTTTCCGGAAAAAAATCAGAAAACTACAACTGTTAGCCGGAAATGACGACAGTGTGTGTTGCATTCAAAACCCATAGTTTAAATTGTAAGCTATGAGCGACCAAATGGAAAAGCCTTTCACGTCGACCCACTTGTAATTTGAGTACTTTGAGTGTGAGGATATTTAAAAATTGAGGAAAATGTCAACACATTTTTAAATTTCAGAATAAGCATTCAGTGTTGAAACCAGTGGGTTATAATAAAATCGTGTCGGAATAACAGTGTTTTCTTGTTCTTACAATTCTTACGACATATCATGAACGCATCATTAAACCCAAAGTGACGTCAATGACGTTTGTTGACATTTGTTTGTGAAAGACAAAAACAGTGGACACGCACAGGACAGTGTATTTTTGGAAACCGAATAAGCGACCTCGGGACAGGCTGAAGACAACCGTGTCGCGACGAAAACATAGTGCTCTGTATTAACCGAGCTTTAGCAAAGACAGGATTCAAAGCAAAGGCGACGGAAGATCAAGAGCAGCAGATGGACGGACCAAGTCGCGAACAAAACAAACCGTTGTCACCCTGACTACACGAGTGGCTGAATCATTCACAGGCTAGCCAGTTCACAGATGTAGTTAGCTTACATGCAGGTATTTTACGTGCGTTAGTTAACTACAGAATATTTGTCAACTTAATTTCAAACTACTTTCCAGTATTTTGTATGTTATCGTGGTAGTGTGGGGTTACACAAGCGCCGTCCGTCCGTTATACTAGCAAGTTAGCAAGCTAATGTTAGCTGTAGCTAACGTTACCTTCACGACCTGCTTCAGCTGCCGAGTAGCTAGCTACAGTATGTAGTTGAGGTTGCAAGACTACATTTTATTGTACAGTGTTTTGGTACGAGCTACGCATCATTTGGGAGTGACATTAAGAATGTGAAGCACAATGGCCAACTTTGAAGCTTACCAGGAGTATCAGAGAATTGAGGACTTTGAGGAGGACTCACCACCGGGGGAAGAGGACTTACTGGTGCATGTGCCTGAAGGCCTGAAAGGTAATCATGTTATTACGACAACAAGTTATTTTTTGATAAAATCGACCGACTATATTGAGAAAGTCTAATAAAGACGCTGGCAGTCTGGCAAAGCTGGCCCAAGTGGGTCAAGGCTGATTAGAGTTTCTATCTTAATTAATGTTCTAATTTCTGTTACAGATTCATGGCACCATGTCAAGAACCTGGATAATTTCTTCACAAGGATATCCTTTAAATAACAGTTTTGTCAAAAAGCAGGTCTGGCAAGGCTTACTGTCATCACACGTCACTGGTGTCATGTCATGCTGACTCATAAACTTCGTAAGATGCTGGTAAATAGTAATATTTAGAAACTGTTGAATACCACGATGTTTCTTTCTTGACCGCCACCTGTGTTACTGTAGGCATCAGTGTGAAAGTGAATGTTTGATGATTGGTATATTTGTGTAATGTGATGTTGTGTTGTTCTGAAGATTATGTTTGTTTAATTAATCAATGTACCCCCAGTCACAGAGAAAGTGCAATGTCATGTTTAATATTTTCAGTTAAAGAGTTTTTGATTTTTCCTTAACCAGCCTGTTCACATCTATCATTTTCATCAAAAGAATGGCTTTGCATGTATGATGTTATCAGAGTTCTTTGAACTTGTGTAAGTATGCATAACTGCAGAATTCAGATACCTGATGAATATTTCACAAAATACACTTTTAATTGCAAGTGCATGAAGTCCAGGTTAATAGAGGTTGAATGTTTGGTTGAGTTCAATCTTCAGCAGAATGCTTCTTTTCAGTAAAACTCATTTCTACCACTGATCATGTTGTTATGACAGTGTGTGTGCCTCAGTGTGCCTCAGGCTCTAGCATGAACAAGCCCAACCAGATACTTTTAACAACATCTGTGAACATCATGTGGGCAGTTTTCCCACTTTTTTATATCTTAGCACTTCTCTTTTCTAGTCCTGTAATAGGTCCTGGTTTGGTCCATGTTGCAGTGGTTTGCCACAATGAGCCAATTAATATGCGGCCTCTCAAACTATCAGATGTCGAAAATATATCCTCATAATGAAATCTCAAAACAAACCTCAGCCTCCATAGTTAACCAGGGATTTGAAATGGATCTGCCTTAAGCACATTATAATGAGTTAATCATTTGTTAGAGTACCTGTCTCCTGGTGGCTAGAAATTAAAAAAATAATCACTTATCTCAATACCACATACTAAGACCAATACCACATTATTGGTCTTTTGTTATTGTCATTATTTTTGTGTTATTTAGTTTAGTTATTTTTATTGCTTCTAAGTATAAAGCCTAATTTTGTTTTTTTCCTCTCATTTCATCCTACCAGTCAGTTTTTGTTTGTTGTCACTTTCACCACCTTCCTTGTCAACTGTGTGGAGTATGATGTCCTGTTTGCAAATCGAGCTGTCAACCACACCGGGCAAGGCCAGAACCCCTTGGACAGGAACAAAGTTACTCTCCCAGATGCCATCCTACCTGGCCCGCAGTGCACTGAGAGGTAAAGAGTATTATTGAGAAACTGAGTGGGTGCCCTTTGGGGAACAGTAGTGGTCAAATCAAGGTGAAATAAATAGAGAAAGTTACACATCACAGTCACATAAGGTCATGTTTGATGTGCGTGTCCTCACATTTTGTGGATTCTTTGCTCTCAAACAGACATTGTCTTGGATATTATTAGAACCGAGCCTAGCCAGGCCTTCAGAGGGATTTACTTTGTCTGGCTTAATACAGTTGTAATCAGACGTTCAGACTTAATATCTTATCGGATTGTGTCTGGTGTGGTTTCAGACAGTAAGATACAGACACATTCACAGGGCAGGAATATGGAACAAAAGCTTTTTTTTGCTACACCCTGTGGGTTTCTTGATTCAACCTAGAACATTATCAGACCTTATTATGTAGTTATAGTGTTAGGCAATAATTCTTTAAGCTTTTGTAATAACTCTGCAGTGACTTCAGAAGAGAAAGTCCTTTCATTACCCTGTATGAGATCATGAACACTCAACCAGTTATTTGTTGATCTGAGTATCCAGTGCTTGAGTTCATTCTTTAGACAAAGTGTAACACATATTAAACATGTGACAATGTGACTAAACATTTGTAATGTACAATAGTTTTTGAAAAAGTGCTCATGTTGTTAATAAAATACCAGAACAGTTAGCATAAAAACTGTAATTAATTTAAAGAGGAACAAAAAGTAACCAGGCTTGAAATTCTGTTTTGATTAGATGTAAATGTTATTCTTACATTTGTTAAATTAAGTACAGGTAATATCAGTTTAAAGGAAATGACCTTCCTTCTCAAGTTTGTTGTTTATTTCAACCTGAGATTAGTAGCTTCGAGTTGCAACACTCCCACAACTGATGGTTACTCAGAGGAAGGTATTTGTGTACTGACTTCAGACTGGCTTCAAGGAACAGGACAACGTAATTGATAGCTTCAGGGATGTAGAAGTGGCCAGCCATGACACTGAAAACCTGGCAGGACCAGCAAGCTGACAACCACATGACACCTCACTGGGTGGCTGCAAATGACCAAAAACACACACTTTCTCTCTCTCTCTCTCTCTCTCTCTCTCACACACACACACACACACACACACACACTGCCTCTCACCCCCAACCTCATGTTGTCATGTTGTGCACTTCTGACTGCTTGTTTTCTCGAGTTAGTGTAATTGGCATCTCATCAATTTGTTCCTCATTCTGATTGTGGTTGAATATCAAAGTCAACGATGTACAACTACTTGAAATTCTAATCTGGGAACAGCTTGTTCACCAGTTTGGAAACACTCTGTTCTTCTCAATACCACATCTCTAATTTCTCTCTTAATTCAGATACTTGTCCCAACAACATTCTTATACTTTGTTTTTTATATCTGGAAAGCAATGATATTGCTCAGGTATTGGCCAGTGTGTGTTTTGAAGTGTTTCAACACAGAATACTTGGAAGGATAGTTAATTATAGAGTGAAGTAAGCAGGACACCTTAACCCAAAACCTGTAAACAGGAGTTCAGTGTCAGTTTAATAGATTACAACATGCCCTGTTTTCATATATAAATGTACCTCACATATCTGGACAACATGTTGTTCTTTTACAAACTTATCTTTTTTTGGCTTTGTATCTGCCTTCCCTATTTTTATTCAGGATTCAAGAGAACAGCTGGATTATATTTCTTCTCATCATGGCAGCCATCTTCTGGGTCTACAGACTTGTTAAAGTCTTTTGCAATGTTCTGAGCTACTGGGAAATCAGACAGTTCTACATTAAAGCACTGAAAATCAGAATGGTAAGCAATACAACTGGAGATGTCTATCAAACGTGCTTAAGAATAAGGTCATTCAAATCTATCATGTGACAGATGTCTTGTACCTAATGTTAGGAAGAGAAATGGTCACTTGTCAGGCACTGTCAGATTACACTGTGCTCCTTGTGTCTTTGTCCCAGGACGAACTATGCAACTTCACTTGGCAGGAGGTGCAGGACCGGCTCATCAGCCTGCAGCGAGAACAACAAATGTGCATACACAAGAAGGAACTGACAGAACTTGACATCTATCACCGTATCCTGCGATTCAAGAACTACATGGTGGCCATGATAAACAAATCACTGCTGCCAGTGCAGCTGCAGCTCCCCCTGCTGGGGAATGTCGTGTTCCTCACCCAGGGGCTCAAGTACAACTTTGAGCTTATCCTCTTCTGGGGTCCCGGTTCTCTCTTTCAGAATAAATGGAACCTGCACCCCAAATACAAGCGGAACGGGAACCGCCTTGAGCTTGCCCAGCAACTTAGTAGAGTCATCCTGCTGATGGGTTTGGCCAATTTGCTGCTATGCCCTTTCATCCTGGTGTGGCAGGTGCTATATGCTTTCTTCAGCTACACTGAAGTGATCCGCAGGGAGCCTGGCAGCCTGGGTGCACGGCGCTGGTCCCTATACGGTCGCCTGTACCTGCGTCACTTCAACGAGCTGGACCATGAGCTGCATGGACGCCTGGGTCGTGGTTACAAACCCACCTCCAAATATATGAACTCCTTTACATCACCACTGCTGACTGTGCTCGCCAAGAACATAGCCTTCTTCTCAGGCTCAGTGTTAGCTGTTCTCATTGCACTGACAGTCTATGATGAGGACGTTCTGACAGTTCAGCACATCCTGACCGCTATCACTGTGTTGGGGGTGGTTATTACTATCGCCAGGTGAGTTCTCAGAGCTAGATTTTTTTTTTTTTAAACCAAGACTATTTCTTCATAATGAAGATATCAGTACATATAATGTAGATTTTTTTCTCTTGTTTTGAAGTTCAGGGCATAATTTATTTCATTAATATTTTATGGGTTTGCAGAATCCTTCTCAATGATCTGCACAGGAAACATTTTTTACTATAGTCATTTTGCATTTCATTTAATTATGACTACAGGAGAAAATATCTTTGTCCCATAATTGTTCACATATTTTCAATCAAAAATCCAACTTTACTAAACATACGTTTTCTTAATTCACATGTCATATGTGCAGGTTCTATTAAAATGCTCATATTTTGTATGTGTCCCGTGCCAGGTCCTTTATCCCAGATGAGCATATGGTGTGGTGTCCAGAACAGCTGCTGCAGTGTATGCTGGCACACATTCACTACATGCCCGACCACTGGAGAGGCAGCGCTAACAAGAGTGAGACCCGTGATGAAGTGGCGCAGCTGTTCCAGTACAAAGCGGTGAGGAAGGAAAATAACTATGGATGTGAACACATTTATCACTCTCAATTTGAAATTGTGGATGTGTTTGATGGAGTTTTGCAAGTAGCACCTGGTCAATACAAAGACTGGGTACAGTCAGATAATACAGTTGATGCATTTTAAGGAGTGTTAATGAGCATATAACTTTGTAAGTGAATTGATTTTAGCAGTCTGTGAACAAATATTGTCCTTTCTGTCCAAATCAGGTGTTTATCTTGGAGGAGCTGCTCAGTCCTATCGTCACTCCCTTCATTCTCATCTTCCTTTTAAGGAACAAATCTCTAGAGATCATCGACTTCTTCAGAAACTTTACTGTGGAGGTGGTTGGAGTTGGAGACATCTGTTCCTTTGCACAGATGGACATCAGACGCCATGGAAACCCAACAGTAAGGCACATTCCTTCTGTTACGCAGGACTCAAACCAGCCCACTCTGAAATCGACAACATCCGATATCCTGAAACAAGATGTAGTGAATACTCAGTAAATACTGCAATACTGTTGTTTTTGTCAATTTACACGTGTCTTTGGATGTTTCTGCAGTGGATGTCAGAGGGCCAGACAGAAGCCTCTGTGTACCAACAGGCTGAGAATGGCAAGACAGAATTGTCCCTCATGCATTTCACCATCAAGAACCCACACTGGCAGCCGCCACAGGAGAGCTCGGTGTTTATCAGCCATCTGAAGGAGAAGGTGCAGCATGATGCACAGGGTGGCCCCTCCACCCAGCTGCTGCTCTCTGAGGCTCCTCTCTGCACCTCGCTGCAATCCAATGAATCTGCCACCGGGGTAAGGATCCATGAGTCATCTGGACCACACACAATGCATCAGCTGAAGATACAAGTCATGTTGCTTCATATTCATTATCACAGGATATTTAGATACTGTTGTCATACATTTTTCTCG
The DNA here is from genome assembly GCA_016801845.1 of Polydactylus sextarius. Taxonomy (NCBI): domain Eukaryota; kingdom Metazoa; phylum Chordata; class Actinopteri; family Polynemidae; genus Polydactylus; species Polydactylus sextarius. The sequence continues at coordinate 13,413,761 of CM028916.1, read as the reverse complement.
ATATGCCTTATTATTTGCTTATTTACTTGGCACTGTATTAAATACATTGTTGTTATTTCCAGCCTGATAATCTGTTGGCCAGTGTCCTGGCTCATCCTATTCTAACTGCATCTGGACTACAAGGACGAGACCATCACTTCATCCCACCAAGTACCGCTGCCTCTGCTGCTGCCAGTGTCCTGGCCTCTTTGTCCACCTCCCAGCTTGCTCACACCGGCCGCGGTCGCTCACAGGGCCTCCTGCCCTCCTCCATCCACCCCGAGAGTACCATGTACCGCAGCGATCGTACTGTCATCGAAAGGTACTTATTAGCCACTGTATTTTCTACTGCAGCATTTACATCCTGCTGGATTAGCATATTTTGAAACATGTAAATGAATGCTTCAGTGACATCTGCTCTTATTGTCATGTTTCTTTTTCAGTATGTCTAACAGTGATTCACGCCTCCGGAGCAATACACTGCACTCAGAGTTTGCCTCTGCAGAGATGAGCCTCCATGCCATCTATATGCATGAGGTAATTTCCTAACCATAAATGTTGGCGTTTAGACATTATTTTGATACCTAGACTACTTCTTGTGTGTGTGGAGTTTTAACTCCACAAATTGTATCAGTTTTATGATGGGAAAACATGCCTCAAAACATCTACTTTCTAGTCTTCAGGGATAAGTATTTGATGCTCCTTTTGAATATTCTTTTAAATCACTAGTCTACAGCTGCTAACAATAACTGTTGTTTCCAGCTCCACCAGCAGAACTCCCACCCACAGAGACCTTCAGGCCAGAGGCAGAACGCAGTGCCAATGAGAGATTTACACACAAATACTGGTAAATGAAAATATCGATTTTGAACTTGTGTATCAGAAAGTTCTCTATAGGAGAGTTGTGCATTTAGAAATAAGGGATTAATATTTTTGATATTAGTATTGACGTAGATGACCCTTTGCAATGTAATCAGGATACGGCACAGTGCTGAAGCGATTACTTTAGATTAGAAAAGATTTTCAAATCAATCATGACAAGGTAATGCAATACTTCTTCCAAATGTGCACGAACACCATGCAACAATAACATAGGATTAAATGAAAGTATTAGATTTATAGTACATCATAAAGTTTCTAGATTCCAAAGTTTTCAAAATTCTAAACTATATTTAGCGGCAGGTAGAAGCATGTCTTTCTTTTGTTGTTATGTGCATATTATATATTGTTATGTGTTGTTACTTGTGAGTGTATTAGGTACATCAGAGTACTCTGTCCTTCAAGTATATTCCTTTGTTTGCTTTACAATCATGCTTATTTCAAAGATTTATACATAGAGAGCATGAGTCATGGAGAGCAGCCTTTAAATTCATTAATTCTCTAATCTTTGGAACTAGTAACATATATAAGCTTATTGAAAATCTATTTTTACATGTGTAAGGCACTGAAATAAATCTGCAGTGCTTAAAAACTAAAGGTCAGGAAAAGTTATATGTAATAATAATAAAGGTAGTAAATAACCATTTATTTATCACGTGCATTAGGCTTCCAGGCGCGTAGCAGCCTTGGTTCCAGTCTGTCAATGCCCACTGCTGTCCACCTTGGTGGTTGGCAAGAGGAGGATGAGGATGAAGATGAGCAGGAGATTAACAGTGAATCTACTCCAAGGCAGGGCACTGGGAGTAGTTGCTGAAGTGCCTTATGTCATAAGGTATATAATCAACCTGTCCACTACCCATCATACCCATCATTCTTGTTTGTTGAACCTAACCACAATGGCTTGTTATCCTAAAGAAGATACGTTGCCAGGATAATTTCTCTTCTCTCTCTTTTTTTAATTTTAATTTTTTTTTTTTATAGTGTTTACATTTTTCTTTCTTGGATGAACATTGTGGCCTTAGATGATCTTCATGGAATTTAGCATGGACCTTTAAAAACATCACGCAGCGTTTGTTGTGGGAGGGGCACATTGAATAACCACTGTCTCCGCACCTTCACGCCTCACCATGTCACATCAGGCAGACTATGGCATCAGGGAAACCATATGTCTTCCGTCCTTATCATCATAATCTCATCATAAACTTGTACAAACAAACTGCATATAAAGTACATGTGATAGAGACATAATATAGTGTATTGATAGAAACAGCTTGTGGAATGCAAAAGGCTCATCACAACTTCTGCGGAGTTGAGTGCACAATTCAAGTATCTGTGCATCACAAGGTTTAACAGTGTGAGTCTAATTGATGATTTTACTGAATGGTGTCTTGGTCCGTGCTACAGAGACTGCAAGCTGTATCTTAGCTGCCTGAACAATTTTGATCATCTGAAAAAAAAATCAGTATTTTGAGTTGTGCTGTTTTACCCTCGTGATTTGTAAATACACTTCTGTGTCTTATTTATCATTTAAAAGACAACATTTTCACTACCAGATCTAATCCTTGAAAAAGATACCAAGTATTGATATGGTAAAGAGCTGACTGTATGTAATCATACTACTAAATCACCATGTGTACCCAGCAGAGGCTGAATGGGTTTCATGAAAACATGTCTTTAATCCAGACATACACCTGCTTTGATGCTGCTGTCTGTGTTTACTGATCCTAAATACAGATTTTGCTCAGTATTAATTTTCTATTGCTGCTCTATCAAAGCATCACTTATCCCTAAAAATAGCACTGAAAATTGTGCATCAAATACTCTTGACATTAAAATCTCAGCATAGATAGAAGACGTCTTTTTAATTCTCTATAGTTTGACACAAAGTCAGCTTTATGCCTTAACAATCATAGAAACACATGTATTTAAATCTTAGTTCTCCATATTACCTCAGTGGTAGTGAGGATAAACTAATACTCCAATCAGTACCTCTGCAGTGTGTTTACTCCTGTGTAAATGCAGCAAACATACATATATATGTTTTTCCCCCCTTTTTTGATTTTTGCAGTGTACAGATGCATCTTTTAACTGCATTTAGATCTGATGGCAGGTGTAAACAGAACCTATTCTATTTCTAGATGATTTGAGTAACGTCCCAGGAAATGTGGTAGGGGATCTTGGTTTTTGTCGATCTTAACAGGGTGAATTTGCTTTTACAAATCTTTTTTTTGTGCAAACAATATTTAGTTTGTGTCCTTTTCCCCGTGAGCTCACAGAAATAGAACTTTTGTCATAAGGGCTGGATGTGGGCTGTTGTTTCTGCAGCTTTAGGGTCGTAGGATTTAGGACCAGTTCCTCTCAGGCTTTATGTTGTCTCAGGCTTAACACTTTCAAAGTAAGAGCATGAGTAGAGAGAAAAAAGCCTTTTTTCACAGTCGGCATCATGTGTTAGCTTCAAGAGTATTTATTATCTGTTTTCCCCCAGATGTTTAATTGATATATGTATGTGTATTATTTATTTAAAAAAAGTTGTAGATTGTTTTGTCAAACAATTTACCTTACTTTTGCAAAAGGTTATAATCTTATTAATGAAAGGAAATGGCATGTACCCCAGCCCTTACTCCCCTTACCAACCACCACCACTAAAAGTAGTTTAAAAAAAAAGAAAGAAATTTTTGCTTTTGACTTTCAAAGTTTTATTAATGCAAAAATAACATGCCCAGCTGCATGATGTTGAATGTAATTTAAATTTAAAATAAACTGGGACTAAATCTGCTTGTTTCTATAGTGTATCTCTACCCGATTTTATTGCAGTCTAAAAAAAGATCACAGTCGTATAGATCCTCATCCTCAACTACTGCAAAACTTTAGAGGGTACAGATACAGTGTCTTTTGCCGTCTTATTTGTTTAGAAATTACTCCACTTGTGTGTGTGTGTGTGTGTGTGTGTGTGTATCTGTGGAAAAAATACGTTTTGACACCTACGTAATTATGGCCACACAAACTCAAGAACTTTGCACTGAAAAAAACAACAAAACATTTTTTAAAAATATATATATGTATAGATACATTTCAGACAGGGCATGTCTCATAAAGGGACACTGAAGTCGGTCTCCATCCTAAATGACCTCCTCATATTGTTTGTATATAAGCATAATATCAGCATGTATTGTATTGTCATTGTCCACAGCCAGCAGACCATCTGGGAAAACTGTGGCCAATCACATAAGGTCATTCTTACCTCTGGTCAGTAAAAGGTTTGTCCTGCAGGGGATGATGTTTGTTTCTGTCATACTTATAAATGCTTACATAGAAAATATGGCCACTGTTTATTTGTGGTTTATCTTTACAAATGCAGTGCGCTCATGTTACAGAGACACTGAAGCTCAGCTTTGTGCACAGAGTTGATTTCTTCGGACAGTCTCCACTTTAACATCTCACTATTGTCTTTGTTGTTTAATTTTCAGCAGTGCCTTAGTATTAAGTATGAATAGTTGCTCATTTTTAGAAGCCATTTCATGGAAACCATCAGATTTGCTTTCACTTACAGTGTACAGTATTTTTGTTTGGGCAAGTCATTGTGTATAGCATAAGAGTACATTGTGAAATTGTGGCTGTGGCTTGCAAGATGAGCTGCAAGTTGATGTTGAGATCTTGTGTCAGTCTGTTGCATCTGACAGTGCAATTGTTCTTAACACAGTGTCTAACTTTGCATTGTCTCAAAAATCCTAAAGAAGCAGGAGTATGCCTGCCAGTGTCATCATGGCCAACCCACTCATCATGCTTTGGTTTCTCAACAACTATACACCAGTCTAACATACACACTGACTGGAACAAGGTGCTAAGTTTTCACCCTGAGATGTTGAATATGTTTTAAGACATGTTTTGTCTTTTTTTTTTTTTTTGGTACATTAGTTTTGTCTGTGTGTGTTTTTTTTTTTTTTTTTTATCTGTAAAGTAAGAAACACTAGCTGAAAAACGAAACATGCCAAAAGAACTTGTTTTCAGCACAGCTTTACAAAATGTGAGCAAAATTTTGTGAGCGAGTAGAGGAAAAAAAATTAATCTTATTTTGAGTGTATTTAATCTTTTCATGTGTGCTTGATTATGTGATGTTTATTTGAAATAAAAATATATTTTAATTTTCCCGCTGTTCTGTATTGCTGTCGCTAGTTTGCAGTGTCAGCTTGTGCAAGAATACAATGTATAATGTGTCTCTGCAAAGCCTACGTGTATATACTGTATATGATAAAAAACTAACAGATTGATAATGATTTTTCTTTTTTTTTATGACATTAATGATGTGATGTTTTTAGCATGGTTTCACTGTCATGGCCTTTTTGATTGATTGACTACCATGAGATTTGCCACAGACATCCATGATCCATAGGAGATGAATTGTGATGATTTTGGTGAACTATTGACAACTGCATCTAGCACCACCAGCAGCATGACATCCAGTTGTTTTTTGTGTGTGTATACTGAGAAACTTAAGTTTGTATGTATGAAAAAAAAGCTGAAGAAGAAAGGTGTGAGGTTAAGTTTGAGGTGTCCCAGATTGGTCACTATATAAAGGATAAACCAACTAAGAGACCCAAACATACAACTACCACTACTAGGGTTTAAACTGTTTTTTCCAGGAGTACATGAACCACTATTTAGCTTGTTACCAGTGTCTTCTTCATCAATGGGTTCATATGTTCAATACTTAAAACTATAAAGAGTGATTCTTATTGAAGCTGCCAGCTGCTTCCAAAAAGAAAAAAATACTTCATCAGCAATATGTGTTTTCTGTTTTCTTCTCCTGATAACTCAGCATGTAACCTATAGACTCATCTAAACCCACAGGCTGGGACTCACTAACCTGGACAACACTGCATTAAACTGTATGTAGACAAATCATTTTTTGTTTTTTTTGTTTTTTAAACCTGATATTCACCTGCCAAAAGCACATCAACATGGATATTGATTATATTGTATTTGCTTTATGGCACTAACCTTCCACCTGAATAGAAAACATTGAGAGGCCTATATTGGCACTTTGTTTACACTGCTTTTAATAAAAGCATCAGTTGTATAATCTCTTATATGCATCAAGTTTAATAATTGATTTCCTTATTATAACTTAACATTTCCCAACAGTCAGGTTCTTTCCCTGTCTTCAGTCAGTGAGTTAAAATGTTTAAGGTGACTTTTGTGTCACAGTTTCCCGTGGCAGTACCTCATTGTCCTCTGTTAAAACTGTTGTCCTATTTGTGTCACTACTGTAAATGGTATCTGCATTGTAAATAAACACCACGTGTTTCTATTTTGTTACACACTATTTAATCTCATCTATTTCCCGCCCTAGTTGATTGTCAGCATTTCAAGTCCCCTTGGACCTTTTAAGGCACATATACGCCATCTGCTGGTCACTCTTAATTCTCTGCCCTTGCAACAACTGATATTTGTCTCACTTGTCATCTGCTATGTAAGTATTCTTTGAAGGCAACGCTCATATTTTGAGCATTGAACATGATACAACCATGACCTTATTCCTGAGATGTCTGAAAGGTCGGCTGGGAGGCAGTGAGGTCTGATACTGGTGAGTATACATTGCATCCATTTTGTCAATCTGTCTCATTGCAAAGAAATGTTTTAATTGGGATTTCATCCAACTCTATAGTCGCTAAAAGCATAGCCAGATGCTCTGTCCCTGTCTACTGCTTCCACTGTCTAATACTCCAGGTACCATCAGAGGGTAAATGCTGAGTGAGAGTGAGGGTTTGGACGATTACCAGAGGTTGTGGAAATACAATCCATGATGTATTTTGATGCTGTTAACTGATTGGGCGTCAGTAACTGTAGATTACAGAGAGAGCAGAGGGGGAGGAGAATACTTGGGAGGTAAGTTAAAACTAAAGTTCATGTACAATGATTAAGTTTTGAGTTGTTTTTTTTTTTTCAGTGACAGATGAAACTAATGTCAAAGTTAGAAAAACTTGATTCTTTAAGACAAATAGCTTGGGTGAAACTGGCCAAAAAAATACAGTTAGTAATAAAGAAAATAATATGTGAAAAAGGAAAAACAACAACAGTTTTCTTTTTCTGGGGCATGGAAACTAAACACAGTGGCCAAAAACAGGATGAACCATGGGACAAGCAGCAACAGTGGATTACCGTCTGCTAGAGTTTCGGGGGTTTAAATCAGGGTCCAAGCGACCTGCTGCTGTCACTCATTGGCACTGGGGGGGAAAGCCCACACTGTAAGACAGAAAATACCATGGAAGCCAAAGAATAGGGAAGATGGTGTAAGGTTTGCTACCTCTTGTTTTTGGGTGCAATAAACATTAGTTTCCATAAATACAATTATGTTTCTAAATCTGTGATGAAGTAGAGAAGTAGAAGTAGAGTAGATTAAAAAAAAAGAAGAAAAGTGCCACACGGTTTAGTGTCCTAATAGTGTGTAAATATTGCTATGTCACACTGAATTGTTGCTAAGTATTTTCATCATTGTGACGAGTGGTACATTCAACGCTTAACTTTATTTTAGGCATTTGTTATACACTATGAAGTCATAACGTAATTATGAGGCAGCTGTAAAGCAGCTGTCGCAAAGCTGGTCGTGGAATACAATGTGCCACAAGCTGTGTGATGAGTTCAGTTAATCTTTCAGCTTACACCAATCACACTTACAATCAATCAAAATATAGGCTCCATACGTACTGTATACATACAAAAAGAGGAGAGGGATTTTCAGGTCTTATAGTCTCTGAAGGTGTCGCTGAATGGGAAAAGGGCAGTTATTTAGAAAATTAACAAAATGATATTGAGGAAATGATGAGAAGGGGTAACTTTGGTGATGTTAGTAGAAATGCCAAGAGATTAATTTTAGAAAAGCTCAAAAGGATTTTCTTTTATACTTTAATTATAGCAAAAAATATGAAACAATAAAATGAGGGTGCCATTGGCATTACATTAGTATTATTTGTGGCCTTTTACCCCTGAAAGCTTGCAAAAGAGTTTATAATCTGACCTGAATAAATGTGCCTAATGAGACACTCAGATCATGTCTTAAAAGTGTATTTTCCTGGAAATGTGTGAGTTTATTTATTATTATTATTGAGCTAGGATGAACCTGTATAGTGTAGCTAAAATTACACACAGTGGATGTTCGATTTCAGTATCTTAAGAGTATATTTCAGTTTGACTACTTTTAACCTATGAAATAAAAGTTTTAATGTGTGGAGAGGGCTTTAAAACAGCTTTATATATATATATATTAGTTATATCATAAAATTTGGCATTGACATGTATGTTATATGTGGCCTTTTCCTACTGAAAGCCTGCACTATGCAGATGTAAAACATTTAAATGTCCAGCATTATGAGTTGTTTACGACTAGAGTGTCTGTGTTGTGGTGCTCAGGCTGCAGCAGTGGCCGGGACCAGTCTGATCGCCCCTTCTCCTTCCCATTCCTCGCCAACAGGCTCCTCTCTCCTATCTCCACGGTAAATGACAAGTCTATTTTAGACTGGAGGCTGCGCCAAAATAGGCACGTCAGCTATTTGGCATCATGAGGTACCAGAGAAGAAAGAAAAAAGGAGGCTAGTCAGCCGCCCACCGCAGGAGACTGGGGGGGATGTTCCACCATCCTGGATTTACAACCATTTCAAGGATATTTGAACACAAACAAGACTTTGTTTTTGTTTTGGATTTTTTTTTTCGTGGTGGGATTTTCTAGCACTGATCCTGGAGCAGGCTGTCATCCGGAAATTGTGAAGTTTTAAGGCCACATGATTCAACGCCAGTTTCACCTGAGTGGCTGAAGACTCAAGGTGAAAAAAAAAAATAACGTTATGGTTTAAAAAAAGTTGTATTGTATTTTTTTTCTTACTTTTTCATTATTGTTATTATTTATAGCTAATAGTTTAGTTAAGTTTGAGCTATGTTGTGATGAATTTACAGTGAGTCTGTAACTAGCCACACACCTGTGACGGTTAACCGTTTGATTTAAGCTAGTTAGCAACAACTTCTGGGTCCAGTTAAGATAATTTTACGTTATTCGACTATTTAAAAGTATGTATTTGTCCAAAAAAAACGTAGTTTTTTTTTTTTTTTTTTTTACAAACTAGTAATTGAGTTAAATTCAAACATATATTTTTGTATTTTATTAACTTAATAGTTTATAGAAGAGAGACACAGTAGAAACGTTAGTGAAGTGGGAGCTTTATCAAGCAGCTGATGTCCCTTTCGCTTCTACAAATGGCAATGGACAGAGACGGGGTCTGACAGCTGAGGTTATTTTTGGGACGAGCAGTTCAAGCGACAGAGGTGACAAAGCTGGCAAATGTCAATGTCTTTGAAAGGCACATATCTACTCGATTTGACCTTGTTAGAATGGAATTAATTTGTTGTTGTTATTAAAACTACCTGCCTGGTGCATTAGCTGCGTGGCATGAAGTTAAATGTTTGTGCTAATGAATATCCGCTCTGGTCTAGGACGAGGAAGTTGGACACGACTGACACTGTAACTGCCAGCTATAAACATACCTCTCTGAACTGTGGATTTATGTCTATTTTCATCGCATAACATATTTATAGAGTACACGTAGCAAGTTGTCAAATCTCACAATGTTTTGGGTTGTATTTACCATAGTTTATTTTGTTTATAAATAAACTGATTAAACCTCTGTTATAAACATTCAGGAAAATATTTTTTATGGCTCAGATTTAGATTAAATTTCTGAAAAATGAATAGTAAAGATGAAGTGGTGGTGCTGTTATATGTTATTATGTTTGTTTTGCATAACAACACCACAGAAATATGTTGAAAAGCATTAAATCTCTAATTAAATTTCATAATTTGGTGCAAATCTTAGCTTAGATTTAGAATGTGTTGAAAAACATAAAATCACCTCTGAAGTTTTATCATTTATGCAAATTAGTATCAAGTACCAACAAATCTTTGTGTGAAATGTTTTTGCCAGCTATGTGCTTTTATTAGTGCATTTATAAGAACTGTTACATATTAATTATTTTCAAACTATTCACTGATATTGTATTATGATTTCCATCTTTTCTTTGATTATAGAAACAAACAATGGATCCAAACTTGTTTGGAGGAGCCCCGCGGTTTCTCACTCGCCCAAAGGCTTTTTCGGTGTGTGCAGGCAAAGATGCCACACTCAGCTGCACCGTCGTGGGCTGTCCGACCCCACTGATCACCTGGGAGAAGGACAAGCTCAAGCTGACATCTGGAGGCCGCTTCAAGACCGTGGATGATGGAGATGTGTACCGTTTGACCATCTATGACTTAACACTGGACGATAGCGGGCAGTACATGTGCCGGGCCAAAAACACTGTTGGAGAGGCTTATGCCGCTGTAACCGTTAAAGTGGCCCTGCCGTCAGAGATGGCTCAGAGGGCACCTGTCTTCACGGTGAAACCTACCTCTACACGTGTAGGTTTGGGAGGTGACGTTGTTTTCCAGTGCCGGGTTGCAGCTTACCCTGAGGCCAACTTTGATTGGGAAAAGGATGGACGTTACCTTGGGGAGACGAACCGCATCAAGATTGTTTCTGACAGCGACAGCAGCACCCTAAAGATCCAAGGTGTACGTAACCTGGACAGCGGCACTTACACCTGCAGGGCCCAGAACAGCGTTGGCCGCGCTCATGCTGCAGCAGCTCTGGTTGTAGACGCTCAGGACTCCAGCCACCTGACTGCAGATAAGAGCACCTCCCTCCTCTCTCACCTACAAAAGCGCAAAGAGGAAATGAAGAAGGACATCTCCATCTATCGCACCGAAGAAAGAGGCTCCTCAGGTTCTTCTTCCTCCAAAGCTAGCATTAAAGATGGTTTGAATCTAGATCATGAGTTTAGGGCGTCAGCGCTGTCGAAGCTTCCCAAAGGTGTTTTCACCCGCACCTGCACAGTGACTGAGGGCAAACATGCCAAACTCAGCTGCTTTGTGACAGGTCACCCGAAACCCCACACGATCTGGAGGAAGGATGGGACGAACATCACCGAGGGCCGCAGGCATGTCATTTATGAGGACCAGGCTGAAAACTTCATCCTCAAGATCCTGTACTGCAAACAGAGTGATAATGGTCTCTACACCTGTAATGCAACTAACATGGCTGGTCAGACCTACAGTGCTGTGTTGGTAACAGTCAAAGGTAAGTGTTATTGCTTTTACAAAAACCCTTTGTAAATCACACTTGAGTGAACTATCATTTGGCGACATGTTGTTCATCTATTAACATATATAACGTAGAGGCAGTCCCAGTATTTACAGCATGATCCTAGGTACAGAGATTAAAATTGAAGCTGACTGTCTTCTGTGACCCTCAGGCCAGAAATCCAAGCCCATTCGTTCCCACTAGAAACATAGCTTTTTATTTTTAAAAAAGTTTTTTTTTTAAAACTATTTCCTAAAACAGCTGTCCCCTGTGGTTTTTAGCAGGCATTTCTCAAACAGAAGTAAATAATCATTTTTTGAGACTATTTTGAGTCATAGATTAATACACATGCTTAATACACACATGCTTTAGTGTGTATTTATAACAGCAGGATGGTGTCTATGTAATTTACTCAAAATAAGCTGCAGTACCTATTTTCATCATAATGTTAGAACACGTCACCTTGTATAGCTTTGTGTTTCATTCATGAGTTTTTAATAGCAATAAGAAAATTATATATGGCACAAAATAATGAGAAAAATGTTAGTGTCATAAATGTATTATTAGGAACTGAAATACTGTAAATGCACTAACCCAAATGACTGTACTAAGTCCTCATTTAAACTTCTAAAAATGTGTGTGGCTTTTCACAACAAGGTTGAATTCTGGCTCATCTCTGAAGACGGGTGTTGTGTTGCATCTATTTTCTGCTGGTGATGAGTAGTTCGCAGTTGCAAAGATGGTCACTCACTTACTGGAGCACATTGGCACCACTGCTGGTGTGACTTCCCTTGGGAAGAAACTGTCCCACGGGATATCACTTAAGTGTTGTAGATTTATGTCGGTTGCTAATCTCCATTCACTGATCTGTCAATACAGTGTAGGCACATAAGTGCCAGGAGCAGGAAATTAGTAAGCCTATTTAAGTTTGACTCACAGTTTGATAGTTTGCATGATTTAAAAAGAAAGCTTGCAAGGTCAAAGGTTATTTTGAACTTGTCGTTACTTTATTCCATTTATTTACATTGTACAGTACTGAATAAAAGGAAACATATTTTAAAGGAGGAGGAACTAACAAGGCTGTTTTATTTGGATCACATATGATCAAGTTGAATAATGGTTGTCTGTTGTTGACCTGTATTGTTTGGGTTGATTCATTTTAGCAGCCATAATTTTTATGATGATTTTATCTGTGTAATATTGACTTTCTCTAAGTAAAAGCTCCTCACTTCTTCTTTGGTAGGTGCAATAGATGAAATATTGCGAATATGTTTTTGTAAATGTTACATTCATTTTGTTGGGATACTGTGAGTGAACCTAGTGGACTTCTTCTATAACTCAGATAAGTGTAGATCCATGTGTTTCAACACTTCATTATTGATGTAACTTACGTGTTTATTAACCTGTTGGCTCAGATATAAAGGAGGAATTGAGACACAGTTTGACACTTTAACTTTAATAGGTGGTGCAGAGCATAGAAGAAAACTGAGAATATTGAAATTGGGGAAGATGTACTCTATAACCTTAGTAATGTGTTGTTGTTATTTAGTTCATAATTATATTTATACCGACTTGATTTCCTTCCTTCCAGACAACTATGTTTAAATATGAAGGCTTGGCTTCAGCATTCAAGCGTTAACTATCAAAAAACTTACCTACAGTGGCAAAGCAGCCACTGGAAACAATAATGTTGTTTACTTAAGTTTTGAGCTTTTCACAATTGGAAATGCTGTGAAATAGCCAATTTTAAAGTCTTTGGTACTAAAGGTTCCTTAAACACCAGACTGAAAAAATTACACAGATTAACTGCAGAATATGATGAATCATCAACACAATTTTCTAGTTTCTTTGACCTGATTTTGAAATTGCACCAATCTGAAGAACAACAATAAGGTTATCAGGCAAATAAAATCAGAAAAGTTTGGAAAAAGGTTGCCAGTATCATTATTTATGTTTTGCAACTAGTAGATTATAGACATTCAGTTAGTCACTTTATTTGTGTAAAATGAAATTTGTTCTTCTTTCATTGTGTCAGAGCCCAAGGTGCCTTTCAGGAGGAAGCTACAGGATGTCGAGGTACAAGAGAAAACATCAGCCACCCTGATGTGTGAGGTGCCTCTTACTATCACCCAGGCCAATTGGTTCATGGAGGAAACAAAGCTGCAGCAAAGTAACAAATATCGTATGGAGGAAGAGGGCACCCTGCGCCGTCTCACCATACACAATGTCTCCACCAACGATGATGGTGTTTATATCTGTGAGATGGACGAGGGCAGTCGCACTGTGGCTGAGCTCACTGTCCTCGGTATGATGGAGAATTTCTTCCTATCATTAGATCTTGATTATTATTAAGTATTTTGCACGGCTAAAATTTAGGAAAACATGCAGTTTTAGGCTAATCCACAGAATATTTGTTTCTAGTTTAATGTTCTCATTTGAGTCAGCTATGCTATCAAGAACATCTGTCATAACGTAAAATCTACTTATTGTTGTATCCTAGGAAATATTACCAAGAAGCTTCCCCGCAGGACAGTAGTTCCCGTCAGTGACACTGTCATATTCTGTGTGGAGTTGGAGCATCCCTTCCCTGATGTCTACTGGACCCGTAATGGAGAGAAGCTGAAGGAAGATTCTCGTACAACTATCGCTTGTGTACTAAGACAATACACACTCACCATTAGAGATTGTCGGGCAGATGACTCAGGAGAGGTGGCCTTTGTGGCCGGAGACTGCAAGACCTCCACCCGATTCTCTGTAACTGGTGAGGACGACAGCAGTTTCTAATGCTGTTTTAAAACTAATGTATTTTTGTCAGCCTGCAAAATACTAACAAAATAATGTTTGAGGAGTAGGGTGAGCATTCAGGTTTAAAAGTGTGTGCATGTGCAGGATTGTTGTCTTACTTAAACCCAACCTATTAAATAAGATACAGAATATTACTGTTACACAAAATACTGCCAGCGCCATATTGAAAAGACTTAATTATGAAATAATTTTGCAATTGCAAACACTGCTGTAGAGATTGATTGTTTTATGTTAGTTGCCAATGAGAAATGAAAGGAAATATGAAAATCAGGTGTTGATATTTTAGAATCACCTCCAAATATACAGGGAAAGACCTCGTAAGGATACGTACAGCACAAACTGTTTGAAATACATCAGGCTCTGGTCACATTCCAACACAGGCTTATTTATTTATAGCACATGACATTGTGGTGAACTCATTGTTCCATTGAGCAGAGTACCTATCGCTTCATATCGCATTACAATAATAAACTGGTGAACAAAATATTAAACTGACTTGAATGATTGCCCGCAACCAGTAAAACATAGGTTGTGAAAGACAGAGCCTAACATTAACATATACATTAACATTGTATATATCTTGTATAGATAAACACCATCACTGTTTTCTTCTGTAGCTGCAAGGAAGCATCCTCCCGATCCCCCAGTCGATGCTGTGGTGCAGAACAAGACTGACTCATCCATCACCCTTCAGTGGTCTCCTCCTGACAGTGATCGCCCTGTGCCCATCAAGGGTTATTATGTGGAGAGGAGGAAGGTTGGCAATCAGTCATGGCAGAGGTGCAATGCTGGAGAAACTGTTGCTTCAACAGAATTCACCATCTGCAACTTCACTGAAGAAGCCAGCTACCAATTCCGTATCTCTGCTACAAATGACTTTGGCCAGAGTCCCTACCTGGAGGTGCCTGGAAGCTTCTACCTTGGTAAGGGTGACGTCACATGTCTGGTACAGTTATCTACTGTTGTTGTCTGTGTTCTCAAAAATAATTCTCTTGTTTGGTTTGTCTGTTGCCCTCAGAACCCACTGGAGAGATCAGGAAAGGCCTGGTAAACAGCACTGCAGTTTTAGGCGAGGAGTTCTCTATATCTGTGGAGCTGTCTGCCATTTGCTCTGGCTTCTGGTCTCTAAATGGCCGCCTTCTACGCAGTGGAAGTGACTACCTCATCACCAGGTCCAAGAACACACACACATTGCTCATCCATGTCGTGACCATGGAAATGAATGGAGCTGAAATCAAGTTCGTGGGTGGAGGCTCACAAAGCAGTTGCACCCTCTCTGTGAAGGGTATGTGCTTCAACCATCCAAAACACATCATATCACAATTTACTGTGGTGTATTTACTTTTATGCATTGACATTTAGATTTGTAGATGTATATGCTTTATTCAACTTGTTATTAAATACAGACCATTTGTACTTACTCTATGTTTGTACTTACATACTCTATGGGAGAAGTAAATCAGTCATGACTTCTTACCTGACAACTGTATTTTTAGCTCCCTCTGTCAGGTTCACAAACAAGTCAGATGTGATGGAGGTGGTGACCTGCAGTGCCCAAGCCACTGCTCAGCTGACTGCTGAAGTGTCGGATTACGATACGCAGGTTTGCAACGGAAACATTTTCAGCTGTTACTTTTTGATTTCAAATTATATCAATATGCCAGCTGCTATAATTTCTGTAATTCAGAAACATTTACTCACTGCTTTCCCTTTGTTGTCATGACTGTTGTGGCAATCTGTTCTGTATTTGCTCCTCAGGTGGTTTGGATGAAGAATGGCCGTGAGTTGAAAGTGGGCAAAAAGTATGAATATATCACCAGTGACCGCAAGAGGATCCTGGTCGTACACAACGTTACAGAGGAAGATGTGGGCATCTATGAGTGTGTTTTAGCTGATGACAGGATGTCCATGCAACTTGCTCTCAAAGGTACAATTATCAAAACCATCAGCACAACCACAGTGTCTACCATGTTTAATCTCACAGAGCAACAGTCTATTATAGATTGTTTGCAAATGTGGTGAATTCATTGATCTGTGAAACAAATGTTAAGTACTAAATACAAATAATACCTACATGGCACAGAGATATTTTAGAGAAAAAACTGGGCTCAGTGTGTGTATTAAGTATTGCCTCCAGCTCACATGGAGACAGTCAGTCTCAGACCATGTGATATGCTGGAACGTGTTCTGCTCTGATGACTACTAGCATGTGCTTGTCAGCCGTCAAACAGAGGAAAGGTATCTGTCATCATGTGTTCATCATTACACTAACTTATTCACTTCCTACACATACATTCATGCATTTCTCTGTGATTAAGCAACCCAGATATTTAGTTATCACTTTATAAAAAAAGTCAAAATTCAAATTAATTGAGAAATATGTGTTTATTAAAAAGGCCATCTTGTCCATCTTTTTTTCCTTAAAGATGAACCTGCCAAGTTTCTGAACAAGGCCAGAGGTACCATGGGAATGTCATCTTCCCTTAAAGGAGATCTTGAGCTAAGCTGTGAAGTATCTCTTGCTAGTGCGGCCGTTGTGTGGAGAAAAGATCAGGTGGAGATCACTGAGGACCAAAGAACTAGCTTCATCTCCAAAGGGACTCAAAGGAAACTCATCATCAAAAATGCCAAGAAAAGTGACGAGGGACATTACTCCTGTGAGACGGCAGCAGACAAAGTCACATTCCAGGTCAAGATAAAAGGTAAGACCATGATGCTTTAGTTGGATTGTCCAACATTTGGCTGCACTTGAGCCAATTTGAATGTTCTTATCATATTTTCATCTTAGAAAGTCAAGCACTAGCTGCCTTCGCCAACAAGGAGTCTGTCCAGAAGGAGGTGACAGCCACTCTCTCCCAGAAAGCAACTCTTAGTTGCAATGTCTCTGATAGCAAGACAGAGGTGAAATGGTATAAAGATGGCAAACTGCTGACATCAAGTAAGACCATATATTCAGAAGTGAAAGGAAATACTCGTCAGCTGGTTATTGAAAAGGTGGAGAAGAGTGATGCTGGAGAATATACCTGTGAAGCTGGAGGGGATAAGCTGGTCTTCAAGATATCCGTGTTAGGTATGACTACTGACTGACTAATCGATATTTGCATTCTGGAGAAGATTGTCTGACAGTTATATTTCTCTGATACGTTTTAGTCAGTGCTGTTCGTAAACAGTGCTCATAACAACAATGTATTTCCCATTGATGTTATCCTCAGAGGCACAGTCTGCTTTCTTCAACAAGGAGTCCATCCAGAGGGATGTAAAAGCCATTCTCTCACAGAAAGCCATTTTAAGCTGCGAAGTAGCAGATATCAAGACAGAAGTGAAATGGTACAAGGATGGCAAGCTGATGACCTCCAGCAGGACAATCCATGTTGAGTCAAAAGCTAAGAGTCGCCAGCTGGTGATTGACAGTGTGGAGAAGAAGGATGCTGGAGAGTACATCTGTGAGGCTGGGACCGAGAAGTTGGCCTTCAAACTGCAGGTGGCAGGTATGGACAAGGACTCAACTAGCTTTTAGATTTTCTTGATTAATGTTTGCGACTGGTATTTGAAGGTGTTAACATATTAGTGGATAAGGAGAAGTTTTGTTTTACCCACATTGATGGTCTCACCCACAGACACACAGGTCTAATCTGAATTCTCTAACAAGGAGTCAGCACAAGTAGTTTTGTCTGACAGCTGTCAATTATATGTCTCTGATGTGTTTCGCTGAGTGGTTCATAAACAGTGCTCATAACAACAATATATTTCTCATTGATGTTACCCACAGAGGCACAGTCAGCTTTCTTCAAAAAGGAGTCCATCCAGAGAGATGTGAAAGCCATTCTCTCAGAGAAAGCCACTTTAAGCTGTGAGGTAGCTGATATCAAGACAGAGGTGAAATGGTACAAGGATGGCAAGCTGGTGACATCCACCAGAACAATCCATGTAGAGTCAAAAGCTAAGAGTCGCCAGCTGGTGATTGACAGCGTGGAGAAGAAGGATGCTGGAGAGTACATCTGTGAGGCTGGGACTGAGAAGTTGGCCTTTAAACTGCAGGTGGCAGGTATGGACAAGGACTCAGCTTGCTTTTTGATCTCTTGATTAAAGTTTCCAATGGTATTTGAAGGTGTTAAGTAATGTCAGTGGACAGGGAAAACTTTTGTTTCACCCACAGACACATAAGTCCAGTCTGCATTCTCTAACAAGGAATCAGGTTAAGCAGATTGTCTGACAGATATGTCAATTATATGTCTCTGATATGTTTCAGCCACTACTGTTCATAAACAGTGCTCATAACAACAATATATTTCTCATTGATGTTACCCACAGAGGCACAGTCTGCTTTCTCCAACAAGGAGTCCATCCAGAGAGATGTGAAAGCCATTCTCTCCCAGAAGGCCACTTTGAGTTGTGAGGTAGCTGATATCAAGACAGAGGTGAAATGGTACAAGGATGGCAAACTGGTGACATCCACCAGGACAATCCATGTAGAGTCAAAAGCTAAGAGTCGCCAGCTGGTGATTGACAGTGTGGAGAAGAAGGATGCTGGAGAGTACATCTGTGAGGCGGGGACTGAGAAGTTGGCCTTCAAACTCCAGGTGGCAGGTATGGGCCGGTTTTATATAAAATACAAAATTAAGAATATTACGTTTGTCTCACTTGAACTTGTCACTGGTAAACAGTTTACAAGTCACATACACATTTAGTTTAAATCTTGTTATTGTTTGTCTAACTCAGTTATAATTAGGTTGTATCATAGATTCTTAAAGCTTGTACCATACTTTTATTGCACAATAATAACTTTAAAGCATGGAAAAAAAGGTTTTACTTTCACATGATGACCAAGTCTTTACTATGTGAAACTAGTGAGTTTGTGTTTTCTGTGTTAGTTGTGGTGTCATTGTCAGTTGCTCCAGTTACATAGAGGTATTTGACATGCTTTGCTAAAATGTCTGAGGTCTAGTGTTGAGTTGTCTTTTTTTAGATTATAATTGTGGTGATTAGAGTGCCCTACTTGTTGTTGCTATATGAGCCCTGGAGCTTTATTTTTTGAATTGCTTGTACCATTAGTTTGGTGAGACTGACCTGACCTGTAGCTCTGCCATTTGTCAGATACAATGTTGTATTTTTTTCAGTCAGCAAAGGTTGTTTTTGTTGATGTCTCAATTATTCACATTATGACTGCCAGTAGCTACATGTACCTGTTCAGTTTTCATAAATGTGTTCTATTCATTGAGGGTAGTGTTTTAGAGTCACGTCCCTATTTATATTGGTAACTTTTCCCAAATCTAGACTAAATTTTCTTTTCTCAAATCTGTCCAGTAGGAAGTGAAAGCCACTCTCAGAAATTAGAATTGAAGAGCAAGATTTGTAAACTGGTGATGGATGAAGTAGTGATCAAAGTTGCAGGTGACAGATATTAGGACAGTAAAGGAAATAGTATCAGTCTGCTGTCTGAATCAGAACAATACAATCAGAACATTGTAATAGTTGCTGTTGGAGAATTTCATATTTTTTGTTTTCTTTAAATTTTTTTAGTTGAATTATTATGTGTTACTGTTCACACGTACAGTATTTGTGCATATTGTCATTATTTTTATTTAGCTGAGCAATGCTGTTTACTTATGCTATTTGTCTACCAATTTAATCTCTGTAGATACTTCCCAGCTGTTTGTTGTAAGGATGACAATGTAGAAATGAAGGTGTGATGTTGACATAACATTTTTTTTTATTATCTCTCCACAGAGGCACAGTCAGCCTTCTTCAACAAGGAGTCCATCCAGAGGGAGGTGAAAGCCATTCTCTCCCAAAAGGCCACTCTTAACTGTGAGGTAGCTGATATCAAGACAGAGGTGAAATGGTACAAAGATGGCAAGCTGGTGACATCCACCAGGACAATCCATGTAGAGTCAAAAGCTAAGAGTCGCCAGCTGGTGATAGACAGTGTAGAGAAGAAGGATGCTGGAGAGTACATCTGTGAGGCTGGGACCGAGAAGTTGGCCTTCAAACTGCAGGTGGCAGGTATGGACAAGGACTAGAGTGTGGCCATCATTGCTCTAACATGCTCTAATTTGTTTACATTACATTTTGTATTCACTCTGCAGATGCTCCTGCTGGCTTCTCTAACAAAGAGTCAGTCCAGAAGGAGGTAAAAGCTGCTCTCACCCAGAAAGCCACTTTGAGCTGCGAGGTTTCTGATTCCAAGACAGAGGTGAAGTGGTACAAGGACGGAAAGCTGCTGACATCCAGCAAAGCAGTTCACATGGAGTCAAAGGGCAAGAGTCGTGAGCTGGTGATTGAAAAAATGGAGAAAAAAGATGCTGGAGAATACACATGTGAGGCTGGAACAGAGAAGCTAATATTCAAGCTGCAGACATCAGGTAAAATTTGTTTTGAAATATTATTCATTTGGCACAGTATTGATAAGAATGCTGTTGAAAATAAGTTGTTATTCCTCTGCAGATGAAGCTGTCAAGTTCCAGAAGAAGTCTGTCAAGGACACGTGTGTTGTTCAAGCAAGTGAAAATATTGTTCTGACCACTGAGCTGACTGCAGAAAGTGGTAGCGTGAAATGGTTTAGAGATGGTGTGGAAATCAAAGAGACCAGCAAGTATGAAATGAAAAAAGATGGCTGTACCTGTACCCTGATTGTAAAGTCCAGTGAAGTAAAAGACAGTGGAACATATTCCTGTCAAACTGCTAATGACAAACTGGAGTTTAAAGTTCAGGTTAAAGGTAAGTCATGCAAAATATTAAGAACCTTTCAATATTGTTGTTTTCTTTTCATTTGATATCTAATGCCTCTGTTTTTGTTTTAGATGCAGCTTTGAAGTTTGTTGTCCCCCTTAAACCTGTTAGTGTGGAGTTGAGGGGTATACTTAGCTTGACATGTGAATTAAATCAAGCTTCAGGGGATGTTGTCTGGCACCATGATGGTCGTGAGATTAAGCCTGGAGGCAGGAACTGTGTCAGGACAGATGGTACTAAGCGGGTTCTTACTGTTACTGGCATGACTAAGGAAGATGAAGGAGAATACAGCTGTGAATGTCGCAATGACAAGACCTCTGCTAAAGTCTCCTCAAAGGGTAATTCATCTTTCGATAAAAATGCCAAACTCCAACATTCACAGTTGGAACTTTTCATTTCATATCATCTGGCATCATTTGATGTTCCTCAATCCTTTCAGCACCCAGACTAGTGAGACTGACCACCAAACTCAACAACGTGGCTGCGATGGAGGGAAAAGAGGCCATTTTTAAGTGCGCTGTCACCCCAGCGGATGCCAACATTAAGTGGTTCCACAACAATGTACCCGTCACAGCTGGGCCTAAGTATAAGATTGAACACGGTGGCAGCAGTCACGCTCTCACCATCACTTCTGTCACACAAAAAGATGCTGGAGAGATTAGTGTTGATGCAGAAGGCAAAACCTGCAAAGCCACCTTGCAAGTGCAACGTAAGGATGTGCGGTTATTGTTAAAATATCTATTTTATGTATGTTAAATAGTATCATGTCCTTAGCCAAGCAACATATCTGTTTTCCTCATTAGATGAGCCTGTGACATTTAAGAAGAAGCTGGAATCCCTGACAGTGGAGGAGCAGAGTGAAGTGAAGCTGGAGGTAGAGCTCAGTAGAGCATCAGGGGAAGTGAAATGGATGAAGAACAGTGTAGTACTGCAGCCTGCAGGGAACCTGGAGATTCAGGTAGATGGCGCCAAGCAGGCTCTGGTCTTCAAAAGTGTGACTGCTGCTGACCGTGGCATCTACTCCTGTGAAACTCTGGATGACAAGACTCAGGCCAAACTGACTGTCGAGAGTAAGATTCATCCACATTTCACGTTTGCTATAAGATATAATATATAATATTTAAGCACATACAGCACCTTAACCTTTAAAAAAAAGAATGTCATTCACTAGTGATGTGTATTTTACTTTGTGTATTCCTTCTCTTCCTTTCAGTGAGGAAGATCCAGGTAGTAAAGGGCCTCACAGAAACCAAGGCACAGGAGACAGAGACAGTCACCCTGGAGGTAGAACTCAACCAGGCTGATGTGGAAGGCTCGTGGACCAGGGATGGGGCCAAGTTAAAGCCAGGGGCGAGCTGCCGTATCACAGCTCTGGGGAAGAAGCATGCTCTTACACTGTCCAATCTCAAGAGGGAGGACGCAGGAACTATCACCTTCCTAGCAGAGGGTGTCCGAACGTCTGGCAAACTGACTGTCACAGGTTAGGGATGGTTCCTGTTAGTCTGTCTGGTCCTCTGTCCAAAGGGCCTTGACCAACCAGTCTTTATTTGCCATACAGCTGTTGTACATAGTCATTTTTGGTTTTTGATTTTACAGAACCTCCTGCCATGATCTCTAAGCCCATGCTGGATATCACTACTCCTGAGAAGGAGAAGATTACTTTTGAATGTGAATTGTCCAGAACAAATGCAGATGTTAAATGGTTCAAGGTGAGAAATTATGTTTTTTTTTTGTCTGCATACTAATATAAGTAAAATAATAAGACTGAGAAAGTGTACAGGCCATGTGTAACCTGAAAAAATGTTTTGTCTGCAGAATGATGTAGAACTGAAACCAGGAAAAAACATTAGCATCCATTCCTTAGGCCGAAAGCGCACTTTGATCATCAACAAATGCGCCCCTGAAGATGCAGGCACTTATATTTGTCGCACTACTGATGATAACAGCTCTGCCAAGCTCACTGTTCAAGGTAAACAATACTCCTGACCTGGACCACACAGATGAGTCAGGCACTATTATTTAGAGTATAGTTGAACAAATTCCAGTACACATCTGAACATGTTTTTCTGCAGCCAGAGAAATCAAGATAATAAAGAAACTGGAGGATGTGGAGGTGACGGAGAAGGAGAGCGCTGCATTTGTTTGCGAGATCTCACATGATGAAGTGGACTGTCAGTGGTACAAAGGAAACACTAAACTCAAAGCCGGAGACAACATCAAGATGCGACAAGAGGGTAATGGTCTTAATCCCTTGGAAAAAAATAATGAATCTACCTGCTCACTGATGCGATATTATAGAAAAGACCTGCATGATACATTTTGTCACAGTGTGTTGTCTTGTGTTGTATTCCAGGCCGAACGTATGTACTGCTGTTTAAGTCAGTTTCCATAGAAGATGTGGGTGAGATTAAGTTTACAGCTGAGAAGGCCTCTTCAACTGCAAAACTTAAAGTGAAAGGTAAACAAATGGATGTTAACAAATGTAAAAAATGTTATTTTCTGGAATCACAGAGCTGCTGTTTATATTGTTACTACTACTGTTTATGCTGTGCATGCATTAGTCAATCACTGTGTTACAATGTTCACGTGGTTGCAAATGGATTCTTTACTCATTTCGACAAAAAAATGTCAGAAGTTGCAAATTCCTGTGCATCTGTAAACATCTTTTTCTTCTAGATTGAATTAATTAAGCCATTTTAAATTGAATATTTTGAAGATAGATTGTTTGTGAGCCATATATTAAGTTTAATGAAATATTGTCTTATAGTGCATCCTTCTGATAATATTTAGTCTGGTGAGATAGAAAATCCATTTGCAGCTTGCATTTACATTGTTGTGCCTCATTGAGGCCTGATGGCAAAGGGAACTCAACTATTTTGGTGTCATACTATCTTAGGTTTAGGATTAATAGCAATTATTATTATTGGAAATCAAAAGACTGATGAGAGAGAAAATCTACCCAAATTTATAGATCAGAGACAACTTTGCTATCAGTTGACTGTAAGTTGCATCACGTAGTGTCTTGCAGAATGCAATCAAGCAGCTGCTGATACATAAACAAAACTGATTCCTATTTAATGTAGTGTGTCATGACAAAGTCTTGCTATCTGCTTTAGCTTTTGCAAAAAAAAAAAAATGATGATGCATCAAGAGCATTAATGTGCCTTTTCATTTCAGCCCCATTTACTTTGGCTTTACCACAATTTGATTATAAAAATTGCCTGTTTTTTAGTGCTCTCAGGCAGGGGCTGTGGCAGGGCTTTGGCATTCATAGACTTTATTGTTCCTTTTTGGCACACATGATAGTTTCCATTGATTCAGTATTATTGTTAATGTAGAGCTGCCTGTCAAGTTCGTGAAGAAACTCAGGGATAAGATAGCGATGTACAAGCATCGTGGTCACCTTGAATGCCAAGTGTCACGTGCCAGTGCAAAGGTGAAGTGGTACAAGAACAAGACGGAGCTCAAACCCAGCAAGAAGCACGAAATCAAAAGCGAAGATGTGTATCGAAAGCTCACCATCAATGATGTGGACTCTGGGGACGAAGACACATACACCTGTGATGCCACTGATGACAAGACTTCATGCAAACTGCTTGTAGAAGGTAACATCATGGAAGATGGAGAAAGTTAATTTTAAATGTAGTGTCGGGTTTAGTAATTGTAGGGCATTTATACGTCCAACCATGTAAATACTCAAAAATATTTACTCAAAACAAGCCATCAGACTCCCAGTCAATGAGGTATTTGTTTGCCTGTCTACCTATCTATCTGAACTGTTAATGTTGTACTAATGAGGAATATGGGAACATTGTGGTGATTTACACCTTGGTCACTTAACCAAGTACTATGTAACAAGCCTGAGTAACTAAATGAATTAACATAGAACTTGGTCTTTCAAATCAATTGTTTATGCAAGTGTTTTCAGGTATTTTGATTGATTAGACGTCTTTTCAGGTTCAAGTTTGGTGAGAAATACATGAGGTTGTTTTCAAGTCTGGATAAAAGAAAATAGGCTTTTTTTCACAGAACACATTTTGTCACAGCAGGAGAAGCACAGGTGTAAAACATGTTTGCACTGAGCTGTTTGGTTTCATGATGCTGGTATTGTGCAAGCTTGCACATACGCAGTTTTCTGACTTAGTAGAGCCGTGGTTAATGATATTAGTTATACTTGTGCTATTCCTACTATGACCAAATCAAAATTCAAGATATGTGGATGTGCAAGAAAAGACACAGGAGAGTGAGATGTTGCATCAGCCAAAAAACCTGAAAACACTTGTGTAATTGTACCACAAAATAAAATAGGACAAATGTAAGTATCATAACTGAGGATTACATTGACCATTACTCTGTTTGTACTTTAATGGTGTGTCAAATGTATTTCTGATGTAACTTAGTTGTTTGTGTCAAGGTTATCCCCATTACTTAGAATATACCAAATAGACTTAATATCTGAGTTTTAAAACACCAACAGTAAACTGTGAGAGGCTGTGTTGTAAGTGCAGCTTTAAAAGTAATCATGTAAAGGCTGTTATTTGACAAATCATTTTTTGATTATCATTGCCATAAAATTTAGGCACCACTAAAGGATCCATGAACCATTAACCACTACGATTACAAGGACCATTAACAGCACAGATTGTGTGCTGGAGGAGCTATACTAGAACTAGAAATAGTGTTTCCAAATTTGTTTTAAATAAGAATTACAATAGCAACTGTAAATGTTGCGTGTGGTATATAGGAGAAATTTAAGAATCTTAGGTGTTTATATCTCAGATTTAGATTTATATCTCAGGCTTTTACTTTACGCATTTATATAGAAAAAATCCTACTACTACCTGAACATTTAAGTTAATTGTACATCTAAAATATTGAATGTAAATTTCTCCCTATAGCATTTAACAGTAATGTTATATAAAAATATGGAATATGCAATTTAATTTGGGTCTTAAAAGGTCATTTACATTAAATCAACATTACTTTTATTTCACTAAACTGTTTAATTGACTTCTAACTGAACCTTTATCTTCTCATGACCCCCCAGAGCAGTCCATCAGCATTGTGCGGGAGCTTAGCGCAGTAGAAGTGACAGAACCTTTTGCAGCTGTTTTTGAAGTTGAGATCAGTATGGAGCTGGTGAAGCCACCTATCTGGTCTCTGAATGGAGTTGCTGTGCAGGAGAGTACTGATGTTGAAATGGAGAAAGAGGGCACAATGCATCGTCTCACTTTCAAAAAGACCAAAGCATCGATGACGGGTCCTGTGCAGTTCACTGCTGGGAAGAGCAAGTCTGTTGCTCAACTCACAGTCAAAGGTATATATATATATATATATATATGTTCAACTCCATGATAGTATAGATGGGACTCATTTATAGTACATATACTACAAAAGTAACATAAGAAAATATTTCTGGCAAAATTCTTTTGAATCTAACCTGATATTGTTCTTCACATTTAGAGCGCCCGCTTGAGATTGCTGAGCCCATCAAAGATGTGAGGGCGAAAGAGAAAAGTTCAGCCATATTAAGCTGCAAATTCTCTGCGTTACCCAAAGACGTTAGTTGGTTCAAAGGTCAGGTATGTCTGGCAGCATCAGACAAGTATAACATGAAGCAGGATGCAACAAGGGCTCAACTTACCATTCAACGGTTAACTGAGGAAGACAGTGGAGAGTACCGCTGCCAGTCTGGACCAGCTGAGACCAAAGGCACACTTACTGTTGAAGGTACAGTGTGCATCTTTTAGTGTAACAGAAAATACACACTTGAAAATATACACTTGGGCCTTTTCTTATGAAAAACATCATAAAGCTTCTACTTTTGAATGATTTTGGAATAACTTCAAACTTTCTTGTTTCCACTGTCTAGTGCGTGAAATTAAAATCACCAAGCACTTGGCTAACACAGAGGTTGATGAAGACAGCGACGCCATGTTCACATGTGAGATTAACTATGCAGATGAAGAGGCACAGTGGCTTCTGAATGACAAGGTGCTCTGCACTAATGAAGTCAACACCATCACTCACGATGGCAAAGTTCACAAGCTCACACTGAAGAACTTAGCACCTCAGGATGGAGGGACTATCACCTTTCAAGTACGCAAGGTGAAAGAGTCTGTTACTCTGAAAGTTAAAGGTAAGAGCCATCACACACTGTATTTTCAGACACACAATAAGATTTATCACTTAACTTGAAAGTAACCAAGTTCTCAGTCACACTCCATGAAAACAGTTTAAAATGCAGAAGATCAGATTACCAAAGTCAGTATATATGTTGCCAATGGACCAGAGTCAACTATTCTTTATCTTCTAAATTGTCCTACAGAGAAACGTGCTGTGTTCCTCAAGTCTCTGGATGATGTTACTGGAGAGGAGAAGGGAATGATAACTCTGGCATGTGAAGCGTCCAAGCCCAGGGTTTCTCCCACATGGAGAAAAGAGGGTAAAGTGTTGAAGGCTGGACCAAAGTATGAGCTTCTTCACACAGGGAAGTCTTTGGGATTGATCATCAAGGATGTCACCAGAGATGATGCTGGGGAATACAGTTGTGATCTTGGAATTGAGGTCTCTAAAGCAAAGGTCACTGTAAGAGGTTGGTGCTTTTGTTTGCGATATACAGCTAGAAAGTGTTTGTGTGTGCCAGGATACATACAGTACAATTTAGTTAGGACTCTTTACCTTATTATATTTTTGGTCCCAAATTTAGAGATTGGCATTGGAATTACCAAATGGTTGAAGTCAGCTGAGGTGAATGAGGGAGAGGCATGCAGCTTTGAGTGCATCCTATCTCGTGAGAGCACAGATGAGTGCTTGTGGACTCTTAATGGCCAAACCATTTCAAATGGAGGTCGTTTTAAAATCGCCAGTAAGGGCCGCAAGTACATGCTAACCATTAATAATGTCACCCCTGCTGATGCCGGTGAAGTGGTCTTCAACATTAAAGAACTGAGCTCTAAAACAACTTTAACAGTTGAAGGTAAGTTATATATCTATTTTTAGTAAATGTTTTTAAACAATGTGTTTAAATAAAGATTGCATCAACTGTCTATGCAGGCAGAGCTTCATCTGTGTCCAAAGCACTGCAGAATATTAGTGTTGTTCAAGGCGAAGATGCCATATTTACATGTGAAGTAACTCAGGCCAGTGCCAGTGTAAAGTGGGCCAAAGAAGGCAAAGCCATCAAAAAGAGCCAGAAATATGACATCAGCCAAGAGAACAAGGTCATGAAGCTCACCATCCATGGTGTCTCTGCTCAAGACTCTGGAGAGTACAGTTGTGAAGTTGTTGGAGGTGCAACGACCAGAGCCCAACTGGAAGTCAGAGGTAGGACTGAAATTGCTTAATTTGTCTTTACAGCAGTTTTAATCTTTGTATGGGTGTTTATGAGACTTATTAACACTAACCACTTGAAATCGTACCTACAATATCGGTGAGTTTGTTGACTTTTTTGTAGATCCAATCCACAAGTTCACTAAATCATTGAAGGATAGCCAAGCAGAAGAAAACGGCTCTGTGACCTTGCAGTGTGAGACGGCTCAGACCCCATCCACAGTGACATGGCTTAAAGGCCACACTGAGCTCAAGGCTGGAGGTCGATACGAGATGAACCAGAGAGAGGGCGTCTTAACTCTTATCATCAAACGCTTGGAGGAGAAAGACACTGATATCTACACTTGTGACGTGGGCACTGCTAAAAGCATGGCAAAGGTCAACGTCAAAGGTAAGGGCTTGTGTGTCTTTATGTACAAGTTTGGGGTAAGTTTGTGTCTTACATAGCTGGGAAATGTATGAGCTCTGTTTAAAGAGTTGATAAGTCATATCATGTCATGTATCACTATAGACTGGAACATCTACTGAAAGATGTCAAAATTATAAGCGCATGTTGTCAGTATTATTTTGTTCGCTCATGTCTAATGTGGTCAGTGCTGTATTGATTTAGCTCATAGTTTGGGCATTTTAAAGGCCTTCCTCTGGCTATAGTGAAAAGCCACAGTATGGTCATTGTTTGAAGGGAATCTGCTGCATTTCTTTGCATGTCAGTCCTAGTGATCTGCCTAATGTCCAGTGGTGCTTAGGTCATGAGGTGGGTATCTACTGTCTTACTGTAAGAGAAGTGAATCCTAGGTGCTCGGGCACCATACATGTGGTTGCTGGTTGTCAATATGTACATATGTCTCATGTTGTCGAAGATAGTTGATGCCATTCTGAAAAAAAAAATCTACCCAGCGTTGAATTGTGAAATTGTTGTGGATTAGTAGAATCACTTTGACAATATTTTTTTTTTATCCTGAAGAAAGTGGCTGTCTCTGTCTTGCTTTGTGAGTGAAATACTTAAGAGTCTGCTTTGTGTTTCTGCCTTCTTTGTCTTTGGATTTTGAGACTGTTTGCATAGCCACAAATTGTAAAAACAAATCCATCTGCACATGCTCTTGTTTCTCTTCCTATTATGAAAGGACTGATCACTGTATAAATGAATTGTTTCTGTGTTTTGCATTTCAAAAATAGTTTCATCCTGTAGCA
Organism: Polydactylus sextarius; assembly: GCA_016801845.1. NCBI lineage: Eukaryota > Metazoa > Chordata > Actinopteri > Polynemidae > Polydactylus > Polydactylus sextarius. The sequence continues at coordinate 13,384,683 of CM028916.1, read as the reverse complement.
TTGTAATAACTGTTTGTTCATTAAAAGGAACATGAGCCAAAACCTAAAATAACCTTCAGGATATGAAGCCTAACATTGGACAACAGGAGTATGTCAACACCCATCATCTTCGCTTTTAATCATTTTCCATCACAACCCTAGAAAAAAGCAACTCTCTGTTTCAAATCAAATCATTGTTTGTTTTATTTTAGCCTTGCCTCCCAGTTTTAAAGAAAATCTCAAGAACCAGGATAAAAAAGAAGGGGAGACAGTGTCACTTTGTTGTGAGATATCAAAGCCTATAGTTGATGTTCAATGGAAGAAAGGCTTGGAAATTCTCAAGGCTGGAGAGAAGTACAAGATCAAGCAGAAGGACACATCTTTAGAACTTCAAATTAAGAATTTGAAGCTTGAAGATAGTGGAGAGTACTCATGTGTGTGTGGGGACCAGAAGACATCTGCAACTGTGAAAGTCAATGGTATGGATCTATGATTTTTTTTTTTTTTTTGGGCAACATTTTGGAAAAGTTTTATACTAACAGAGAACAAATGATAATGCTGTCTTAACCAGAAAAAATCTACCTGTGATACTTGTGTTTTTGACATGTATTGAAACCTTGGTTGTACAGCATTACCACCAACCTTCAAACAGAAGTTGAAGAGTCAGGAGGCTGAGGAGGGAGCCAGCATTACTCTGCTGTGTGAGCTCTCTAAACCTGGAGTCCCAGTGGAGTGGAAAAAAGGAACACAGGTCTTGAAGTCTGGAGAAAAGTACAAAATGGAGCAGAAGGACTCTGTGAATGAACTCTTAATAAACAAAGTAGTGCCAGGAGACAGTGGAGAATACAGCTGTGTGTGTGGAGACCAGAAGACCACAGCTAGCCTTAATGTAAAGGGTAGGAAATCTTTTAAAGTGTTGGTCCAAGAAAAACTGTACAAAACTACCTTGAACATGTACTTATTGTGATGTGTTTGTCTTGGTGTTGACACGCCATCGTGGTTCGCAATTGTAAATTGTAATCTATTGTGCTCTGTGTTTGACTGCTTATGTATGTATGGATTTTTCATATTGTGTAATATGACATGCCACTGGTGCTAACCAATTAATCAATGCTTAGCCCAACCAGTGACCTTCAAACAAAAGTTGGAGAGCCAGGAGGCTGAAGAGGGAGCCAACATTACTTTGTGTTGTGAAATCTCGAAACCTGGCGTCCCAGTGGAGTGGAAGAAGGGAACACAGGTCTTGAAGTCTGGAGAAAAGTACAAAATGAAGCAGAAGGACTCTGTGAATGAACTCCTGATCAACAAAGTGGTGCCAGAAGACAGTGGAGACTACACCTGTTTTTGTGGAGATCAGAAGACCACAGCCAGCATCAGTATCAAGGGTAGGAGGAGGATTTTTAAAGAGTTGGTCCAAGGAATATTATCAATAATTGCACAGATCCACCTCTTTATCACGCATGTGTGCTTTGGAGTCAGCATGTGCTCACGTATTGGAAAGTGTCCGGTTTTGTGTATCATGTTCTGTTTGACTGATCTCATACATAGTATGTATTTTTATACATATTATGAAATGCCACTGATGCTAACCAATTAATCAATGTTTAGCCCAACCAGTGACCTTCAAACAGAAGTTGGAGAGCCAGGAGGCTGAAGAGGGAGCCGACATTACTCTGCGCTGTGAAATTTCTCGAAACCTGGCGTCCCAGTGGAGTGGAAGAAGGGAACACAGGTCTTGAAGTCTGGAGAAAAGTACAAAATGAAGCAGAAGGACTCTGTGAATGAACTCCTGATCAACAAAGTGGTGCCAGAAGACAGTGGAGACTACACTTGTGTGTGTGGGGACCAGAAGACATCAGCCAGCATCAATATTAAGGGTAGGAGGTGGATTTTTAAAGAGCTGGCCCAAGGAATATTTTCAGTAATTGCACAGACCCACCCCTTTATCATGCATGTGTGTTTTGTAATCTGCATGTGGTCATGGATTGCAAATTGTTTGTTTTTGTTTATCATGTTCTGTTTGACTGATCTTATTCATAATATGTATTTTTATACATATTATGACATACCACTGATGCTAACCAATTAATCAATGTTTAGCCCAACCAGTGACCTTCAAACAGAAGTTGAAGAGCCAGGAGGCTGAAGAGGGAGCCGACATTACTCTGCGCTGTGAAATCTCGAAACCTGGCGTCCCAGTGGAGTGGAAGAAGGGAACACAGGTTTTGAAGTCTGGAGAAAAGTACAAGATGAAGCAGAAGGACTCTGTGAATGAACTCCTGATCAACAAAGTTGTGCCAGAAGACAGTGGAGACTACACTTGTGTGTGTGGAGATCAGAAGACATCAGCCAGCATCAACATTAAGGGTAGGAGGTGGATTTTTAAAGAGTTGATTCAAGGAACCTTTTAGAAAATTGTACAGAACCACAGTTTTATCACCTGTTCAGACCAATTTGTTTGGGAGTCTGCATCTAATCATGGATTGCAAATTGTCAGTTTGTCTTGTATTTAGTTTGATTGATTTTATACATAATATGTATTTTTTTATACATATTATGATATGCAACTGATGTTAACCAACTAATCAATGCTTAGCCCAACCAGTGACCTTCAAACAGAAGTTGGAGAGCCAGGAGGCTGAAGAGGGAGCCAACATTACTCTGCGCTGTGAAATCTCGAAACCTGGCGTCCCAGTGGAGTGGAAGAAGGGAACACAGGTCTTGAAGTCTGGAGAAAAGTACAAGATGAAGCAGAAGGACTCTGTGAATGAACTCCTGATCAACAAAGTGGTGCCAGAAGACAGTGGAGACTACACTTGTGTGTGTGGGGACCAGAAGACATCAGCCAGCATCAACATTAAGGGTAGGAGGTGGATTTTTAAAGAGCTGGCCCAAGGAACCTTTTTGATAATTGCACAGACCCACCCCTTTATCATGCATGTGTGTTTTGTAATCTGCATGTGGTCATGGATTGCAAATTGTCTGTTTTTGTTTATAATGTTCTGTTTGACTGATCTTATACATAGTATGTATTTTTATACATATTATGACATACCACTGATGCTAACCAATTAATCAATGTTTAGCCCAACCAGTGACCTTCAAACAGAAGTTGGAGAGCCAGGAGGCTGAAGAGGGAGCCGACATTACTCTGCGCTGTGAAATCTCGAAACCTGGCGTCCCAGTGGAGTGGAAGAAGGGAACACAGGTCTTGAAGTCTGGAGAAAAGTACAAGATGAAGCAGAAGGACTCTGTGAATGAACTCCTGATCAACAAAGTTGTGCCAGAAGACAGTGGAGACTACACTTGTGTGTGTGGAGATCAGAAGACATCAGCCAGCATCAACATTAAGGGTAGGAGGTGGATTTTTAAAGAGTTGATTCAAGGAACCTTTTAGAAAACTGTACAGAACCACAGTTTTATCACCTGTTCAGACCAATTTGTTTGGTAGTCTGCATCTAATCATGGATTGCAAATTGTCAGTTTGTCCTTTGTTTAATTTGATTGATCTTATACATAATATGTATTTTTTATACATATTATGATATGCAACTGATGCTAACCAACTAATCAATGCTTAGCCCAACCAGTGACCTTCAAACAGAAGTTGGAGAGCCAGGAGGCTGAAGAGGGAGCCAACATTACTCTGCGCTGTGAAATCTCGAAACCTGGCGTCCCAGTGGAGTGGAAGAAGGGAACACAGGTCTTGAAGTCTGGAGAAAAGTACAAAATGAAGCAGAAGGACTCTGTGAATGAACTCCTGATCAACAAAGTGGTGCCAGAAGACAGTGGAGACTACACTTGTGTGTGTGGAGACCAGAAGACCACAGCTAGCCTTAATGTAAAGGGTAGGAAATCTTTTAAAGTGTTGGTCCAAGAAAAACTGTACAAAACTACTTGGAACATGTACTTATTGTGACGTGTGTGTCTTGGAGTCGAAGTGCCATCCTTGTTTGCAGGTTCTAAATTATTATCTATTGTGCTCTGTGTGCATTTGACTGCTTATGTATGTATGTATTTTTTCTATTGTATGTTTTGACATGCCACTGATGTTAACCAACTAATCAATGCTTAGCCCAACCAGTGACCTTCAAACAGAAGTTGAAGAGCCAGGAGGTTGAAGAGGGAGCCAACATTACTCTGCGCTGTGAAATCTCGAAACCTGGCGTCCCAGTGGAGTGGAAGAAGGGAACACAGGTCTTGAAGTCTGGGGACAAATACCAGATGAAGCAGAAGGACTCTGTGAATGAACTCCTGATCAACAAAGTTGTGCCAGAAGACAGTGGAGACTACAGCTGTGTGTGTGGAGATCAGAAGACCACAGCCAGCATCAGCATTAAGGGTAGGAGGATTAGTGACTTGTACAATATATTAAGATGTGTCTTTATAATGTAATAAGACTAAGCAATATCTTCCATTCTTTTGTTGTAACAAAACTGTTTTAACTTTGTTACTGCAGGTAATTTATTGTTGGTATTTAATCACAGTTTACTTCAGCTGTTCAGATGTTGGATAGGTTGGAAAATACTTTCATTTCAGGCTTTGGTCCTTGAGCTCTTGTATTGAAGAGCTTGCTCTTGCTATGAAATCTGTTTGCTAGCTCATCAAACGTCTGCTTGTGAATGTGAAATTTATTATGTCTTTTCTTTTCAATATGTTGTGAGGCAGTAGGTTGGATGCCTGTGCCTGGATTTAATACCAAGTTTGAATTTAATCCTTCATCTTTGGAGCACTTTTCAGTACTTGCTTCACTTTTTCTTTTTATTACTGTGCACTGGACTAAACAAATCCAAGAAAACTGTAGTCATAGAACTGGCAATACCACCAAAGCAAGAGTCATCATTTCACATGACACAGTTTGACCTTTCTTATTGCAGTTTTTGTGGTGTCTTGTGTTTTTGTGTTAATTGATAGTAACACTGGCATCTGACATTGTATGAATGCTGGTCCTACTTTTGTCTATCAGACGAGCTGATTGATATTTGTTTGTGTTGTATTTCAGTTATCATCTCTGTGTTATGGTGCTTGCTGAGTCCTGACATTGTAAATACACTGTTGTTTTGTTTTCAGTTATTGTTAGGTGCTGTAGTTGATCAGGCATATTACAGTATTTTCAATTTACATTGTTTTCTCTCAGCTGCAAAGCTGTCAGCTCCTTCTTCAGCTGCTGCACTGGAATCTAAAAAGCAGGGGGCCGAGGAAACAGCGGAAGGTACGGAAGGACGACGGCAATATGCTGGCTTGACTTGCAGCTTCATGTGCCCTGTCCATCTTGATAATGGCCTTTGTGTTTTCATGTGCAGCCAACCTTTAAATTGGACCTGCACTTTGTCAGTTGCACACAGGGAGATAAAAGTGTTGTTGTGTCATTGTTTTTTTCTCATTTACCAGATGTTTGTTTGCAGTTTGCATCCTCTGTATCAAATTTTGCCTCTGTCTGATAATGAGATGACCCAATTTTCATGTCAGTGGTTTACGAGCTTGAAAGGAAAAGAACCTGTGTATTTCTGCTGGTGGCATGTTCAAGTATGTTGTGGGCTGGCATTTATGTGGATAATTTACTGGGTCGTGGCACATTTATGTTTCTACAAATTTTATCTTACAGTTTGAGAAGAGTGAAGTTGTTTTTAACCTCTGTGGCACTTATGTGTGGCTCTGTTGACTGGTTGATGTTCCACTTTATGAAGAATTTTACTGACTATGTCATATTTTCAGCCAAGACCCCTGAGGCTTTGTCCATATCTGCTAAACTCAAGCACAACAGGCAGGAGATATGTGAAACAGTAGAAGGTAATTTTCTAAAAGATCATCAGCTTTGCTTGTTCACGTAGCCTATTGGTATTTGTAACTAATCACAACGTGCATTGCAATGCTCATATGTAAGTCAAACTGGCTGCTGTTGGTACTAAGTGATGTTGATGGCTTATATTGTTTTTGTTGCTTTGAGTCTATATACAGTTTTTCCACCTGACTGTTGTTGAATGTGGCTTTTTATGTTTGTGTTGAATATCATGATCTTTGTCATTTTTGGTGGTTGTGCTACCAGTATGAAAAAAGTGTCATTTTAATCTAGATGTGTGGATTTCTGTGGTTTCTGAGTTGCTGAGTTGCACAGAGGCTGACATTGACATATGTGTTTTTGTTCCTATCAGCTGTTTATTCATAACCCATACGCCTTATTGATTTTAAGACTTTGGTATCACATTTAGCAATTTTGTGTTGTCAATTTCATAGCCGTGACTCTGCCGACTACTAGAGAGACTCCTATAAAAGAGGCTCAAAGAGATTCACAAGACCTTAAAGTGGGAGGTGAAGGTAATGACACATTTGCATGGCTTTTCGTTGGATTCTGTGACATCTTTCAGCACTGAAGGTGTGGTTGGTGTTTTATTTCAGGTAATGTTGTTGCGTTACAGTTACTTGTTAGGCCCGTGTCTGGTTACAGTTGCCACATTTGTTGTTGCTCTGTAGTTCCTTGTCTTTTCTTTTGTCATATGTTCAAAATTTTTGTGGTTTTTGGAGGAAGCGACATGACTTAGCAGCTGTTGCACAGCAACAGTAATGTTACCCAAGACGTGTTACTGTGTGAATTGTACAGTATACTATGGCTGTTGGCTCTGAATGTACTATGTTTAAGGTATAATTTGGCTTTCTGTTTTATCATAGCAGTGAGAACATCAAACCGTCATTATTATTGTGTTGCTTTATTCATTGTGTACTGCATGAATATTTGACACTTGTCAAAGTCTCAGTCAAGTGGTATTCAGTCAGCGTGGCACATTGCTGTGGGTTTGTTGCATTGTTTGGTCTGTTGGTGAAGGTTTCCAGTTCATGTACATTGAACTCAAATTTGCATTTTTATATGTATATAAATAACTTCAATTACAGCGGAGAAGTCACCAGCTTCAGTGGTGACCTCCAAAGTTGAACATGAGAAGCAAGAATCCAAAAACCAAGTTGAAGGTATGTGGTAGTTTTGTAAAAATGTTCCTGGGCACAAATATAATGAGTAAATGGGGCATGAAATCTATGCAGTAGGTTTCTTTTTGTGTTCTGGGGTTTTGCCAAAGCACATGCTGTGATAGCAGGATCTAACCATCCAGACCATTATGATGTGACTTTGTGTCTTGAGGGTTTCGTCAACATTCTGGCTCATTTGTTCTTGTTGGCCAATGGTTGGAAATTGCAGATGCATTTAGTTTAAGTCATTGAATTGAATTCACTGTAGAATACAGTGTTGTAGCTGTTTTTTGTTCAATTTAATTTTGAGCAATTTAACATCCTTTGTTGCTTTTTATTCAACTTAAATTACACTTTTATTCTTGTACTTGTATGACTTTTTTCACAGAGGTTGTTCATGGTCAAATTATTTTAATTACCTACAGTTGCAGAAATGCAAAAGCCTGCTGTTAATTAAGTTATCCTAAAGCCCAAAGTTAAGCAAGAAGGTAGAATTTTTGTGACTCCCACACATGGTTTCCCTTTAGTAATGTAGATTTTTTTCATGTGGATGTTAATATTCTGTGCTGTACATTCAGTCTGGATTTTTGCTTACTTAGTAGTCTCTTGTGAATACCGGATTTGCTGTATTAATGGTTGTTGTTGTTATTGTCTTCAGAGGAATAATTAAGGGGGAATTGAAGCTGGGATCAATAGCTGTGTATCACTGTTGTTGTGTGTATGAATGTGTATACATACATACTTTTTATTTTTTCATTTTTGTTTTTGTTTCCACATAAGACATGTTAGGTCAGGTAAGTTAAGAATCATCATGTTTTACACAGCATACTGTGGTCTGTATGTAGCATCCAATCTGAAATCCTGTGGGTTACAACAGGTACAGATCAATACCTTTATTCATGTATCAATCTCCAGCTCTGCCAGTCGTAGTCATTCAAGACCTTGAGAGCCAGGAGGCTGAGGAGGGAGGTAGCATCACTCTGCGTTGTGAGCTTTCTAAACCTGGACTCACTGTCGAATGGAAGAAAGGAACTCAGATTCTGAGTCCTGGAGGAAAGTACCAGATGAGACAAACAAGATTCAAATATGAACTACAGATCTATGATCTGAGACCTGAAGACACAGGAAACTATTCATGCTGTTCAGAGGACACAGTGAGCTCAGCCTCTCTTGCAGTAAATGGTAGGATGGAGACAATATGGTCATCTCATACTGTCGTCTTCTTTCTTGAAGTCTTTCATTTAATTTGTCGATCCATTCTTCCCTGTTTCTCTTTGTTTCCTCTACACCATTCTTGATCTTGCTAGATAAAAATGTGGTTATTTCTTTTTCACCCATCAGCTGCCCCAGTCATATTTACAAAAGAGCTGAAAGGCCTAACGGCTGATGAAGGAGATAGTGTCACTCTCCACTGTGAGCTCTCTAAACCTAATGTTCCTTTGGAGTGGAGGAAAGGAGAAGTTGGTCTTTGTCCTTGTGCCAAATATGAGATTAGACAGACAGGACAACTTGCCACACTAATAATTCATGATGTAGACCCAGAGGATTCTGGGAGTTACACATGTGACACTGGTGACCATCAAAGCACTGCACAACTAGCTGTGAATGGTATGCCTGATTAAACGTTGTTTGCGGTGGAGATACTAGAATTGCTTGTCTTGCTTAAGACAATGGATGACTTTATTATTTGTGTGATTAAAGCCAAAAACATCTCAGTTAGATTTCAGAAAAGGAAGTTTTGAATATATATAACTCTGTCTGTCTGCCACATACTTTTGAAATACGACTTTCATGTGTAATGGGTTTTAAATTGTGCCAGTTTTCTGTTAGTCATCCTAATTTTTTTCTTCTCATTTCCTCCCCTGTAGCTCAGCCTGTCTTTTTCAAAACCCAGCTGCAGAACCTTGACAGACAGGCAGGGGAGATAGCTTGTCTCCGCTGTGAGACTACAAAACCAGGATCCAGTGTGGTCTGGAGATGTGGGGACAGAGTGCTGGAATCAAACAGCAAGTATCAACTGAAGCAGGAGGGGTCTGTAGTCGAGCTCATCATCTATAAACTCCAGGCAGCTGACACAGGAAAATACTCTTGTGACACAGGCAGCCAGAAGACATCAGCTGTCCTCACTGTGCGGGGTATGGTCTGTCTCTAAGATTGTCCTTCTCATCCTCTCTCTGAAGTCACATCTCTCTGCTTGTCCTACATCACTCTGTCTTGTTGATTGACTTCTCACAAATCAACACTTGAGTGTGAAGCTCACTGACTTTCCAGATTCTGTTTTGGGTCTTCTCAGACTTCATTTAGTATTATTCCTCATCCTACGTGTGTTCTTGCTTTGCAGTTTACTATTTTCTAAACACTTGTAATTATTCACACAAGGACTTGTATCTCACCTCACTTGCTTCTTATCATTTGTGCCTGTCTCTGCTTTCTTTTCACAAAATTAACACACTTGCTTGACAGCTTGACAGATATCCTTACATAGTACATTTATTCACTCTTTAATCACAACTTCACTCATATCTGGTCAAGCACACGTTCATTTCATACAACAAATTTGTAACCACTCTGCTGATATGTATTTGTCAAACAGAGGTCGAGGTTAACATACTGAAATTCTTGGAAAGCTGCGTTGTATATGAGGGTGAAGATGTCCACTTTCAGTGTCTGGTTTCTCATGAGGAGGCGCCTCTAGCACAGTGGAAACTCCAGGATGTCCCACTACAGAATAACGAAATGAATGTTATCAAGTGTGAAGGCCAAGTACACAGCCTCACACTCAGAGGTGTCACCACAACTGACTCAGGGACAGTCACTTTCTCAGTGGGAAACCACACTTCCACTGCCTCTCTAACAGTCAAAGGTAAGAAAAACATATAGGCCTTTAAAAGACATGAATCTGCTACATCTACAGTATCACTTGGACTTCTTTCTTGTGGCCCTCTGTGCCCTCTGTCATTTCAAAAAGTTTCTCTACTAATATAGCAAGTTCTGATGCCTATAACTTTCTAAAAGGCTTATCTTTCACTTTCTTTTGACCTGTTTTACTGTCACCTCACTTTCTTGTTTGTGCAACATGTACTTTACAGGATATCCCGCCAAATTTCAACAGTCTATGCATGTTTTCTCCATTTTTCGCTGAATCTTAACACACTCTGACTTTCTTTTTCAACCTTGGAGTTGCATATTGGTCATGCTGATCAATATGTTTCCCTTTAATATGTTTCCCCTGTTTCTGCACTGTACTGTGTGAAAATCACAACTGTGTACCATACACTTCATTCAAATAACTTGAAGCAGATCAGTCATCCATCCATTAACTTAATCGCTTATCATTTGAGGGTTGTGGGGAGCTGGAGCAAATCCTAACTGACAATGAGTGAGAAGTGGGGTGCACCCTGGACAGGTTGGCAGTCTATCACAGGGCTGGCTAGCAGGAACAAACAACCATTAACAAACACATTCACATTCACATGAATGGCACTTTATTCATCATTTAGAGTTACATCAGCCATTTGGCAGTGAGACAACAGCAATAACCACTCCACCACTGTGCTGCCAAATTGTGTGATAATTCAGCATTATTTGTTGATTAAACTCCAAATATTTTAATTTTTCCATCCTTTCATTACACCATAATGAACATGACAAAATCAAATGTACTTTTTAATAAATGTATGTGTCAAAAGAGTGTTTTTATTTTTAGGATATCACTCCTGAAAACTCTCTATATTATTGTTATGTTAGTTTTTATTATTTTATTTCAAATTAAGTCTATCCTCTCAGCAATTACTTAAAAAGATTTCTAGTGGGTGGGTCAATTGTAGGTTAATTTGGTGTTTTTAAGAATGCTGTTGGTGTTTTGTTTTAAGCTTCCACCTTGTGTGGAATTTTGTGGTAGCCGTACTTACCTGAGAAACAAGTTGAGATAAATAATCCTAATTGATGAATGGTTTTTCTAGCAGCTGCACCAGTGTTATTCAAGAAGGAGCTGGAAAGCGTAGAGGCCACTGAAGGAGGCAAAGCCACTCTGTCCTGTGAGACATCCCGACCCGATAGCAAGGTGACCTGGCGGAAGGGCTCAACTGTGCTCACCGATGGGGAGAAGTACACCATTGAGCAGAGAGCTACCATTCACACACTGGTTATACACAAGCTGAATATGGAGGATTGTGGAGAATACACCAGTGACACAGGGGACAGGAAAAGCACTGCTACCCTGACTGTGAAAGGTAACACCACATTAGCAAATCTTTCTTGTCCCATCATCCTTCCTGGAGTTTTCATTTACATCCATCCATCCCATTCTGAAGAACTGGATCATGTCCTCCAATTCTCTTGGATTTCACAGTTGTAGTTAAATTGCATCAATTTCTTAGTTGTGAGGAAATTTAAGAGGGGAAAATTACTTTTAAATTAATAAGTAAATTAAATTTACTTATTACAGACTCCAACTTTTTGCATTGTATTCTGTTTGGGAGTCATTGCATTTAACTTATGCTTACAGGAAATACTTTTTTAAAGTTTAAGTTTAAAGTTTCATTTTAAGTAACCATCATCCCATTCGCCCTCAGAGCGTGTGCGCATCATTCGAGAGCTCTGCGACACCACTGTGATCACCGGGCAGGATGCTGTCTTTGAGGTTGAGCTGTCACACTCCGATGTGACAAACGGGGAATGGTGGCTTGGCGACAACCTTCTCCAGAACAATGATCTAAATCAAATGAGCAGCCAGGGCAGAGTGCATCGCTTGGCCCTGAAGATGGTAACAACAGATGAATCGGGAGATGTTGCCTACGTACTGGGAGAAGAGAGAAGTGTGGCCTGTCTGCTGGTGGAGGAGAAACCCAAAGGTAATGGGGATGACATGGTCACTTGAGATTTTTAATCATCCTCATATCCATCACCATCGACCATCATACAGCTTTGTATTGGCAAATCAAAATCTATTAACATCATCATCCTCAACATCCTAACCTTTAGATGTGTTTTTCCTTTTTTTCATAGATTGTTATTAAAAGCTCTTAGTCTTTGAATTTTTTTTTCCCGTATATAACTTAACAGTTTTTTAGTTTGTCTTTTTTAGATACTAATATGTTTTTATTTTAATGTCAAATCATTTTCACCATGTTGTATATTGTGTGACAGCAAACAGTAACCAGTGCACACAGTTATGTATTTATCTATGATGTTTTGAACTGATGCCAGGGCTGTGTAGAAAGGGGAAAAAACAGCATATAAATTCTACTGTTATTAAATCTAGTTTTGGATTTCCCATATTTGCAGTGCTAATATTAGAGAAGCCACACAACACTTTGGCGTTAGAGGGTGAAACTGTCACTCTAGCCTGCACCATCTCTGAGCCCAAGGCCTCTGTCACCTGGATGAGAAACAACGTGGTCATCCAAGCAGGCGTCAAGTACGACCTGAAAAAGAACGGAGCGTTCCACCAGCTTCGTATCTACAATGTGGAGCCTGAAGACTCAGGAACATACACCTGTGACACCGGAGATGTGCGATGTGACATCAGCTTGTCCGTTGAAGGTAAACAAAGATGGCACCTCTTTCTTGTTGATCATATTCAAGACTGTGGACCAAAATAGGATTGAAATAAACCACGTCAAATATTCTTGAATTTCCACTTCCCACAATCACACACCCAGTCTGGCATCGCTGTGCATCTGGAAAACTTTTGTCTAAAGTACCACGGAGATTTATGTCAGATATGTCATCTCAACATCTGATGCCAAATTTCCCATTTTAAATTCTCACCAGGTGCCCCAGCGTTCTTCCGGAAAGAGCTTAAGAACCAAGATGCCTTAGAGGGTGATAATATTACCCTGAGCTGTGAGCTGTCTAAGCCAAGTGTTCTTGTTGAGTGGAGGAAAGGAGGCATGGTCCTCCAGCCTTGTAAGAAGTATGAGATAAGGCAGGAAGGGTGCATTCGAGAGCTCTGTATACGGACCGTGTTGCCTGAAGACAGTGGCTACTACACCTGTGACGCAGGGGACCAACTCACTACAGCTTCTTTGGCAGTGCAAGGTAGTCTCCCTAAAATACTGTTGCGTTTTTTCTTCTGGTATGATGTCATGTTATGTTGTTATTTAAGTTGACATTATGCTGAATGAGTGCGTTTTAGGCTCAGTGTATGCATATTTGTATTTTTTCACTCAACAGTGAAAGAAGTCCTCATTGTTTGTGGTCTTAAGACCACCGACGTCTTTGTTGGGGAATGGGCAACATTCTCCTGCCAACTGTCTGGTAGAGCACCAGGCAGGGTGCAGTGGTGGCTGGATGGCACCTTGCTGGAGAACAGCCCTGTATGTGAGATAGGGCTGATCCAGGGCAATATCTACACCCTCACCCTAAAGAACCTGGCCACAGACGACTCTGGCACTGTCATGTTCAAAGCTGGCAGTTTAACATCAACAGCCAAGCTCTTAGTCAAAGGTATCATGTTACAAACATAACCACTAGAGACTGAGATAAGCAGTATCTCAGTCTTTTTTTTAGACCCTGCAGCCAGTTCATTTGAAATCCCATATACATGACATCCTATATTAGAGTAAAATCTTTAGTCATAGATTAGCAAAATGGCAACTTTTTGAATTAAATGTGGTAGACACTGGAGTCTAAAATACATTTCTAAATGATAATTAGCATCAACCAAACAAAATATTTTGGTTTCTCTTGAGAAAGATGAGTTTATATACCATTAATTTTTTCTGCAGGGTTGAAAAAAAGTTTTGAAGTTTGTGAACAAATTAGTAGTTGACATTTCAGTGCTTCATCATGCATGTGCAGCATTGTTTCTAACTTCATTAATAATAATATTAAAGAATTCTAAGCCATGTGCTTTGAAACGACCAAAACATACGTACTGGGTGCAGCACCACAGCAAAGTTTTGTTTAGGGTAGAGCAGAGTAGCATCTTAACCAAAACACCTAATTTATTTTAGCTACCTGTGCCAGTTATCAGGAATAAACATTCATTAATGCCATCAGAAATGTTCTTTACAATTATTATTCTTTTGGATTCCTGGAAATATGCTGTATTTTGGGCTGCTGAAATGATAGTATGATAATCACGATTATGTTTCTCACTATTGAGATCACAATCATTTATGACAAATATTTGTCTATTATGGGATACAGTTGTAAGCATAGTTTACTACTGCTTTCACTACTGCATAGTGACATTTCAGTTCAAATTTCGAGATAAAACAAGATTATATGAAATCAACTTTTCTTCTCAAAAATAAATACCATCACAAAATGCTAAAAACAAGTTTTTTTATTTATGTTATAACAAGGCCCATTTACAGTCAATATTACTGCGTCTGGAGTTGGTGGATTCTTTATAATGGTCACATTCAGGCTTGTTATTTCACCCAGGAAGAACTTTCTCTGAGCGTTGTCTGCAACAGAACAGAAATGGTCGGTCCACAGCGAAGATCTACACCACAACTCACATGGCTCGTCTCATGAGCACTCTTGACTTTATTTGTCTGATCTTTATTGAACCCACCAGCAGTTTCACCGACATCTTGGTCAATCTTTATCATTCGTTCTTGGGGGCTAAGTTGAGTGTTGCTGCTGCACCACTGGTGTCCTATGGATCATGCTGCCACCCCAACATCGTTTGTTTTTTGCTGTTTTTTGACTTATACGAATGACCTCTTGCATTTCAAGCCAGATCAAAGTCTTGTTTATGTTTTGATCAACAAGTAAATACTGCTGCGTGTTATGACTGTTACTGAAACTGTAGCCAAGCACCTGTGATATAGACGTTAAAATGCTCTGGAGCAACTGTATGTGGGAAACCAATTAACATAGGGATCCTGCAAAAAAAAAAGCATCTGCAATTTGGGATTTCTTGTGTCAAAATCCCAAATCATGATCGTGATTATTATATCTGTGCAGCCCTAACTGTTAATGTTATATTATTAATATTATAGTTAATATTTGGTGATTGGATTTAATGGATAACATACAGCAGGCTTTGATTTGGTGAGGTTTAGATATGTTTAACATTTTACTCTCAGAGGTAGTGATCACTGTATAATGACGATTTATAAAGTGCTGCTCCACCCATCCATGCAGGCTGACTTCCGTCGAATAGTCTTTTTCCATGTCCACTGTCCCACCAAACCCTGCCCCTAACCTACAAGCACTAAAACCCCTAACCTCCCTACACCTCCTTTATGAGTTTGATATTTCTATCCCCTCCCTTCTCATTAGCTGGCAGCTCTTCCCCCCCTTGGTTGTGACCATTACCCTGATTCTTGACATTTGGGCTTTTTGACCCCCTGGATGCTCACACATGACAATACAGTGTGCAGCAAAATATACATTAAAATACTGCACCATGGCACATACAATTTTTATTTGGACAAACAATAAAAACATCATGTCATTCACATATGAGCATTACCTCAGTATTTCTCTGGGGGTTATAAAGTCCTTGTCATTTGGCATGTCCTGCATATATCCTTATATTTCATGGCTAAGGCCTGACCCTATGACCCCTGACCCCAACCTCAGATCCCACAGTTGAAGTGGTGAGCGAGATGGAGGACCTTCGGGTGGTCGAAAACCAACCAGCCGAGTTCATCTGCCAGTACTCAAGGCCCGTCAAGGCTCACTGGAAGAAAGATGGGCAGCCATTGCAGCCTGATGGCCAAAGGGTGGTAGTGGAGCAGGACTGGAATGTGGCTCGTTTGTACATTAGCTGTGTGTCCGCTGAGGACAGGGGCACATACTCCTGTGAGGCAGGGGGGACCTGTGTGGTCGCTTCACTTCATGTGGAAGGTGAGCTTCCCTCCACATGGAAAGACCACCAACCTTTAGGGAATCTCTTCTGCTCCCTCAAACCTCACAGTTGTTTGGTCAGATAAAGCAGCCTCTATCGTTTTTTTGGCAAAATCCCATATGAGTTGACATTCTCACCACTGGAATCTTTTTAACATTTTCTTGAGTGTGCTCTCTTTTTTCGTTATTTTATTTTGTCTTTTACAGGCAAACCTATTACCATTGTTCAGGGCCTTGAGGACATGGAAACCTTTGATGGAGGTGAAACACTGTTTGAGTGTGCCCTGTCTCGACCCGAGAACAAAGATTTCCGTTGGCTTCTTAATGGAAAACCAGTGAAGGAATCTCCAAATATTGAGATTGTGACATTTGAGAGTGGTCGTCGCCATCTGCTCCTGCTGAAAGAGTTGCGTGTTACAGACAGTGGCACAGTGACCTTCCAAGCTGGCACAGCATCCACATCTGCCCAACTCTCTGTTAAGGGTGAGTTACCCAGAAAAATACTGTAAAAAATATAATAAAAAAATTGTATTTACAATAACATCTTGATAGAATCATACCTTCTCATTACTCTAACTGACAGCATTACTTTTGTAAATTTCTCCCATAAGGATGGCAGCTGGATGTTGCAAAAGGTCTGGAAGACAAAGTGGCCGCAGTGGGAGAGAAAGTTGAGTTTTGTGTTGAACTGACCGAGCCTGTCCCTGCAGCAGAAGTAGCTTGGTATGCTAATGGGGTTGAGATCAAGCCCAGCGATCTCTGGGCTATGAGGGTTGATGGACGTTCTTATCGCCTTGTCCTGAGACAGGCGCCACTTCTGCCCCAGCAGGAAATTACATTTGCTGCTAGAGATGCTCTGTCTTTGGCCAAGCTAACCATCATCAGTAAGTGTTTGACAAACAGCACTGCTTAGAGGCAGTGCCAAGAGTGTCTTCCTGCATGTATCACTCCTTTTTTCCTATTCATGCTCATTGCATTCTGTGTAGTTTTTTCTCAGTGTTTATAGGAGCTGTCTTTCCTCCCACAGCTGTACCTGATCCCCCAGAGGACCCAGAGGTCCTCAGTAAGACTAAACAGTCTGTTAGCCTCTCTTGGTTTACTCCACTACATGATGGAGGAAGTCCCATTCTGGGATACAGGGTTGAGATGCGGCTTGTAGACAGTGGCCTCTGGCTTCCGTGTCATTCCGAACCTGTGTGTAACACAGAGTTTGTGGTTGAAAATCTTACACCAGGGAGTAGCTACAGGTTTAGAGTGGCAGCCATCAACAGAGCTGGGACTGGAGAGCCTGTTGAACTGCCTCAGACTGTGCAGCTTGGTGAGTGAATGTGTGATGCAGGTTGTGGCATGATGACGTTTCTAATCTGTTATGGTCCATTGGTGTTTATCAGGGATTTTTGCTTATACTGTGTTTTATATTAGATCAAAAACCTTGCTGTATTTTTGATGCAAAAGTACTCTGTATTAACTACTATTCAACTCAGGTAATAGCATTTATTTGGGTGTGACCTACAGACAGCTGTATACATGTACAACATTCATTTAAACTTTTTCTGAACCATTACATTATGTGCTTTCTCTCTGGTTCACAGAAGCACCTTCACAGCCACTAATTTATCCAGGTAAGGATGTGTTTGAAGTGATTTTTATTTTATTTTTTTCTATTCTGCACCTCTACGCACTCATTGCTCTTAAACAAACAACATCTAAAGCCTTTACACATGTCTTTGAATTTTAATAGGTGTGGCACCAGTAAATGTTGTGCTGTGTGGATACTGACCGTGAGATTTCAAAACTTTTATCAATGTAACAATGAAAAATGCATTTCGGTTATAGGTGTAGAGACAAAACAGGTAGTGTCTGAGGTAATGGGACAACCCAGTCTGCCTCCAGAAGCTGCTGAAGAAGGTGATGTCCATGAGCTGTGGGAGGCTTTGGCTAAGAAACGGCGGATGAGTCGAGAGCCCACTTTAGACTCCATCACTGAGGAGGATGATGGTAAAGGCAAAACAGAACAGAAGGAGCTGACATCGGCAGAACAAACAGAAATAAAATCAGGAGAGAAGGAGCAGACCATTGTATCTAAGCTAGTCACCAGCTCTGAGGATGAACTTGTTTCTGGAGGTTCAACACTTGTGTCTTACCTGAAGAAAAGCAGCCAGTCAACCGTTACAACGACCACTGATGCAGAAACATCAGCCACTGAGAGGTTCTTTGCGCATTTCCAGATGACAGATGAGAAAATAGTGCAGCAAACTGAAGTAAAAACATCCACTGTTCAGCAGACCCATAAAACTCAAGTGTCAACAGAGGAGACCGACATAATGGAGATCACTAAAGAGGATGAGCCTGAGCTCAGAGATGCTGCTATTAAGATCCAAGCTGCCTTCAAGGGCTACAAGGCCCGCAAGGACATGCGTCCAGCCTTCAAGGATGTCTTCAAAGACCAGACCAAAGAACCTAATGGCACCATACATCTGGAATGTGTAGCAGAAGGTAAACCTGATAAGGTGCGTTGGTTGAAGGATGGCGAACTATTGACGGATGGCAAGCACCACCACATCGATATATACAATGATGGTACTTGCTCACTGGTCATCACTGCAGTCACTACAAAGGATACTGGGGTTTATACTTGTGAGGTCACCAACAAGTTTGGAGTCACGTCTCACAGTGGTAAAGTGACAGTAGGAACAGTGAGAGAATCATCTGGGCGAAGGCCACTGACAGTGGGCTACAGTGCCGACAGTGAGCCTGAAAGCTCCTCAGGCAGTGAGATGGATGAGTCATTGAGGCAGGCAAGCAGACGTCTGCGGCGCCTTTTGCGCACACGTCTCCCACCAGATGTTGAGGAAGAACCATTTGTCAGTGCTGATGAAGGAGACCTACGTCCCCCAGATCCTCATTCTTACCGTGAGGATGACAATTACATCTACATTCGCTTTGATACATGGGCAGATGCTGAAGTCGCCTCCAAGAGGTTCCAGGAGATGTTTACAATTCATGGAGTTCCTGTAGAGACCACGATCATGGAGGCAGGACCTCTCAAAGTAGAGTTGCGAATTAGAAAGATGGGCTACATGCAAGATGGCACACAGACCCCAACACAAGATAAGCAACCTCCTGCATTGATTACTGGAGCCGCTGGTAAGAAGCACAAAAGTGTGGCATTCTCTTGAATTATGATTAATATTCAAATAACCAACTTAATAATTATCATGCTATTTTGTGTACTAATATATAAGCAGTAGAATTTATCTTTCTCTCCTGTTACAAAATCAGGACATCATATTGTATTTGTTATGAAACACCTAAATCTATCTACAATTTACAGCTAATTCACACTTAACTATGTTATGCTCAGTTACCAGAGGCATAATGCTTTCTGGTTGTTAATCATTATTATTCTTTTGAACATGATATCTCAAGAAGGCTTTGAGGGAATCCTTTCAAGTTTTGCAGAAACATTCACTTAAACTCAAGGACGACTTGATTAAAATTATTGTGACCTCACAGAACATGTTTCTGGTCCTTTGAATATGAAATCTCAAGAGCCCCTTGAGCAAATGAGTTACTCTGACTGACAGATGAACTGATATTCATATCAGGAATGACCAGAAGGAATTTCTTGACATCTGGCACAAACATTCACTTGGACTCAAGCATGAACTGAAGGTCAAGGTCACTGTGAACTCACAAATCACGTTTTTGCACTCTTGAAGGTGATATCCTAAGACTACCTCAAGGAGAATCTCTACACATTTGGCAGACATCTTCACTTAGACTCAAGGATGAACATTTTGGTGGTCCAAGGTCCAGGACACCGTGACTGCACACAACATGTTTTTGGCCATAACTCGTGAATTTAAGCACTAACCACCTCTAACTGGACTGGTTGGCAGAGGCGCACAACTGCGATAATTCAAAGTCGGTAATTCGAGTTCTTACTTTGATTTGCTCACAGCTGCCCCAGTTTTCTTGACACAGCTACAAAGCCAAGATGTTCCAGACGGTTATCCAGTCAGTTTTGACTGTGTTGTGATCGGCAAGCCCCCTCCAACTGTTCGCTGGTATAAGGATGGCAAATTGTTGGAGGAGAATGACCATTATATGATCAATGAAGACCAGGAGGGCTGCCACCAACT
This sequence comes from Polydactylus sextarius, assembly GCA_016801845.1. Classification (NCBI taxonomy): domain Eukaryota; kingdom Metazoa; phylum Chordata; class Actinopteri; family Polynemidae; genus Polydactylus; species Polydactylus sextarius. The sequence goes on along the minus strand of CM028916.1, from coordinate 13,364,788 downwards.
GATCATTACCACTGTGCTGCCCACCGACATGGGTGTCTATCGCTGCACAGCTGAAAATAGCAGTGGCATTGCAGCCACTAAGGCTGAACTCAGGGTTGACAGTAAGTGAACAGGCAACAGGCACAAACACACGAGTATGTCTGACAAATCCTTGTGAGTGTCTTGGTTTGAGTAAATGCCCAAAACGCCAGCTGGTTCTCAGTAGGATAGCAAAATTACAAAATCACAGGCACACAGTGATACACACATTGTCTCCGTTTTCCATGATCATTGTATAATGCCGTACATCAATCTCTTCCATTAGTGTCTTGCAGCTCAGATTATGACACAGCTGCTGATGCCACAGAGACATCTTCCTACATCAGTGCCAAGGGCTACATGTCCAGGTGAGTGAACTATTAACAGTTCTTTATGGTGCCATAAAACACATATTGACAAAAGTTTTTACTGATATTAAGAAATCCTGAGGTGAACTATTCTACTGCTCTTGTACAGAGAGACTGAGACCTTTGAGTCTGTGGCTGAAGATGATCAGCTACCACAAGTTGTGGAGGAGCTTCATGATGTTCATGTTTGTCCAGGTTCACCTATTGCTAAAATGCAACTCAAAGTAAAGGGTAAGATTGTGAACTGATAATAGTTAGTGACTGTAATGGTCTCATAAAGTCAACTTACACATACATTTCCCATGATTAAAGAATAATGTTTCTCATATATCTACTGTCCTCCAGGATTCCCCAAACCCAGAGTATACTGGTTCAAAGATGGCCACCCTCTGCGGGCCTCAGAAAGGGTCCAGATCCAGACACAGAGTGACGTTCACAGCGTCGAGATTCTGCAGGTGAAGAAAGAAGATATGGGGGAGTACTCTGCTTACATCAGCAATGCAGCGGGATCAGCTTACTCCTCAGCCCGACTGATTGTCCTGAGTACGTCTGTTAATGCCTGAAAAACACAACTATACAAAAAGAATTAAATACTGTATTTTAAATTGATTTCAGCTTTAACACAAATGTAATGAAGATGTTTACAAACAGATTAACTATTGTATTTTGCAACAGGACCAGGGGAGATTATGCCACAAGATAAGAAAGGTAATTTTACATTAATCCTACACTCTTGGTACAGGTACTATACTCAATATAAACAGTAGAAACATTATACATGACTGCACATTTGTTTTACTTTGTACATTTACAGACTCTAAGGAACCTCTGGTGCCACCACGTTTCCTCGAAAAATTCAGCAACAGGAAGGTGAAACAAGGAGCAAGTATCACTCTGTCTGTCAAAGTGGAAGGTTTGTTCACTTTATTGTTTCATCCTAACAGGAACAGATGCCAGTGCTGACATCACATATACCCAAATCATTTGTCATCCAGTATCTATTCAAAGTTCTCCATTTTCACTTATACCTTCTCAGGATCTCCCACTCCAATGGTCTCCTGGCTAAAGGAGGAGTCATTGGAGGATGTCCTGTGGATCAAGCATGATACGAAGGGATATAAAATAGCAGGCTCTGGACGCCAGCACAGCCTCATCTTGATGGACGTGGGCCCCGAGTACACTGGCACCTACACCTGTATTGCTACAAATAGAGCAGGACAGTCCATCTGCAATGCCCATCTTGAGGTGGATCAAAGTAAGGAAAACAAAGACACCTAAGCATATTAAAGTTATATTTACCACGAAAATACTAGAAAGACCTTTAGTAAAGGCCTTTCTAGTATATAAGTCTTTGGCTGATTTTGGCTAATTTTATGTATGTGCCCCTAGCACCACCACCAAAGAAAGAGACCAAAGCCTCTGAGTAAGTTATTGCAATTATAAGGACATATACATCCAATACACAAGTAAATGCAAACATCTGAAAATAAAATGTACTTTTTAATTTTCCTCAGGGTTCTTGGAATTACAGTCAGTCCTCCAGAAGGGGAAGCCAGCAGCAAAAAAGGTGAGAAGTGTAGTGTAAATTATTTGTAACAGTAAATAATACAACATGTATTGTATTCTTTCTTCTTTGTTATCCACCTGTCTTCTGTTCTCTACCACAAGAGGGTAAAATACCCTGTCTAGGTGAAGTAGGTACAGAGGAATTCCTCATGAAACTCACCTCCCAGATCACTGAAATGGTATCAGCAAAGATCACACAGGGTAAGTCTAACAAAAAAAAAAACAACAGCAACAGAATATTAGGCTAATTTAATACTTAGATAATAAATATTAAAGTTCAAATTATAGTTTGCAGTGTTTTCTGGCAAAGAAACAATGAAGAGTGTTACAATATATTCAGGGGGCAAGCTTCCAAGGTAAAAAGCTGAACTTAGTGTGAAAAGTCTGACTCGAGGTCTCCAGTTTTCCACAAATTAATCTTAGAGCCAATATAATGGGGTTACTTTGGGCCTGGTTTAAGCCAAGATAAAGATGCTTTGAAGATTTGTTAACATTTTGCTCCAGCTCTCATGAAGTTTTGACAGTTTTCCAGTGGCTGTTTAATAAATTGTTTTAGGTTGGTTTGGTCTTCAGACAAAACCAACCAAACCAGTCTTATTACAATAGTAGGAACATATTTATCTTAGAATATGGACACAGAGAGATCTTCTACCCATCTGTGGGAGTTTTGAATATCTGAAAATTGTTAACACTCAAACTGCATGTTCAGTTAATATTTACAAAGTGCGGGTGAAATAAAATCACCGACTGTTTAATTCAGTGTGAAATCATTAATTATTTTGTTATTATACATGCAGCAAGCTAACAGACCAGATAACCCACAGTAGGTCAGAGATAGGCAACCTGGACTCACAAAAGTGTGATTCAGTCCAGCCAAACAGCATACCAGTGTGCATTTCAGTGTGAGGACACATTGACCCACATGGAAACTCATTGTCTAAAATCAGCTGGTTTTATCAGTGGAAATACCTGCAGGTTGCCTGTCTCTTTGGAGTTTTCTGATCTGGGATTGAAACATGCAGCCTACCATGAATGGCTTTACTAATACTGAAGATGTAATAAATATGTAATCCACATCTTATGTTGACTACAGTGTTTACTTATGTGTTACATGAAAACCACGTTTGGCTGAATTCAGTGAATTCACTCTGATTATTCAAGAATTATGAAAGTGTTGCTTAACCTGAACGTTTTCACTCTTCAATTCTTGAATCAGAATTCACTTTGCAGTATATTTGGGGTCGACACCAAACATGACAGATTCTTTCACTGCTTTTCCAGTGTTTGTTTTTCAGCATGTTGTGCTTTACCCACTGCCTTGTGACTTAAACCATCTCATTGATTCACGTAGACATCATTCCTTAAACACTTTTACATCCATCAGTTTATCAGTCCAACCAATTAAATGCTCATTCAATCATTAATTTGTTATTCAGACAGCTTACAGAATCATGAAGTGCTCCAGTGGATGAAATCTTGGCCCAAAAATACCAGTATGTATCCCAAGTGCACCAGTTTCATAATAATTCTACATTTTTCCTACAAGGAACATGACTCAGCGAGATACTTCAGTAGAAGTGGGTCACAAAGAAAACAAAGGAAATCATTTACATTTATTATACATACAGAAAAATGTGTTATGTGTTACTCTGCAATTTAATAGTTAGACTTTTTTCCAAATAAACCTTTTGCATTTCATGTCGTCTTTTCAAATTGGTTTCCAACTGACTTATAACTTGAATACATGTTTATACACATGTATGTGGTGAGGTCAGGCAATGATTTTTATCCGTATCGTAGTTTTGTTTTGTATGTTTTCACAATACTAACACTGTAAATAGAAATGATTATTTAATAGTTTTTTGAGTGATTTATTGTTGTGGAATTTGTTTGCATTTTACATTTAATTTGATATAATTTACTTGATTTTGAACCCAAATTTTAAATAATATAATGAAGCATTTCATCCCTGTTCAGAAAAACATTACTAAGTAATGTTCGGCAGATGGCATCAAAGACTCAGTCATGGTTTGAAATGTGACTGAAAGCTGACTGGTCCCGCCTCAACCAAGCTTTGACAAATCGAGTGGTGTGGTTACTAATAATTGCTACATGAATATATGTCAAACTCTTTCTTTTCACCAGAGCAAAGTATAGTATAATACCCCTTTTTCCTTGTTGAACACCAGTGGCAAACTAAGAGTAAAACCATACTGTGGTCTGTATTGATGCTACATGCTCATATTCTTTGCACAACTGACCTATGTTCCTCTGACTCCCTCTATCTACCCTTCCTGTACCAGCTTCATTACGCGTACCTGGTGTTGATAGTGACGATGAAACCAAGACTCCTTCTCCATCACCTCATCATGGCCGCTCTCGTCCTCCCTCCCTCATTGCTGACTCCTCCTCAGAGTCTGACGAGGGTGATGCCAGGGGGGAGGTGAGATATGGAAATCATCTATACTCTATCAAGTGGACTGGACTTTTTGGACTATAACTTGTTAATGCTGACCATAAGTAGATAAACCTAAAACACAGTTAGCCTATATGTTATTTCAAAGTGGAGAGGACTTGAATTAGAGGAAAGAAGATATAACCAGAGACTGAATTAATGTAATGTAAATGTGTCTTGTTATTAATCTACTTTTGTATTATATACATTTTTACAGATGTTTGACATCTATGTGGCAACAGCTGACTACAACCCCACAATAGCAAGCAAAGAATCTATCTCTCTGAAGGAGGGACAGTATGTTGAAGTGTTGGACTCAGCCCATCCACTCAAATGGTTAGTCCGGACCAAACCGACCAAAACGACACCATCCCGCCAAGGCTGGGTCTCACCTGCCTACTTGGACAAGAAACTCAAAGTATGTCTCAAGACTATAACCTTTAATATGTCATAACCATTAACATTTTTCACCAGTATTAGTTCATTGCATTGAGAACTTTGAACATTTTCATATAATGATAAAAATGTGGTGTTATTTCAGCTTTCAGCTGATACAGGTGACCTTCCTGAGACAAATGTGGAAGAGGTGTCTGAGGGTGAATATAAGAAGAAGTTATTGTAAGTAAAGCATCTCTACGCTAAAATCAAATACTGGAGCCAAAGGACATATATAAAACATCATAACCATATATTTTTTCATTTCCTCAGCCAACTGATCCAGGACCTGATAAACACTGAATCAGTGTTTGTAAAGGACATAAACTTCTTTACCTCCCATCACATGAAGCATGCAGAAAACCCTGATGCACCGCCTGATGTCAGCAGCCAAAAGGAAACCATTTTCAGGAACATTGATGATATCAAGTCTTTCCATAGCAAGTGAGTTAACCTGTTTGTTATTTTAGTCAGCTGCTTTGAAAAGCATGGTATCCTCCATCAACGCATTACTGCTCCTGAAAAATGTAATGACAGCAAGGGTTACTGTAAGGTATGGTTTATCATCATTGCATTGTTTTTTTTTCCACCTTGTGTTTTTAGGGGATTCTTCCCAAAGTTGAACGACTGCGAGACAGATGATGATGTAGCCATGTGCTTCCTGAAGAACAAAGAGGGCTTTGAGAAGTACCTCCAGTATCTTGTTGGTCAGGGTCTGGCAGAATCTGCTGTCAGTGACAAAACTGTTCACCGCTTCTTCAGGGTAACACAGCACTGCTTCTATTAAGCCAGAACTATAGTTACAGTGTTTCGGAACCAAAGCTCATTACATCTGTCCCATAGTAGAAAAACATTTTGTTAAGAAAGTTTTGTTTTGCTAGCTTATCTTGTTTAAAGCTGCAATTTCTTTGGTAACTTGCTACTTCTCTTTAAACAAACAAATTCTCCATTGTAGGAGTACACCGAGAAAGAGCAGGCAAATGCAGACCCTGCAGACGCCCCTGTACGCAGCATCAATGCCTTCCTCCAACAACCACTGGAGAGGATTCAGAAGTACAAGGCTGTCCTCAAGGTGACAACCTTAGCACAGGAAATCTTGCTAATATGTTTACATCACTTACTGTTGTGTTGACGGTTCTACTTCTCACATATTCAGGAGCTCATTCGAAACAAGGCGAGAAATGGTCAGAATTGCTGCCTCTTGGAAGAGGCGTATGCAATGGTGTCTGCACTCCCTCAGCGCTCTGAGAACACCCACCATGTCTCCATGATTGAGAACTATCCTGCCACACTAGAAGTACTGGGAGAGCCAATTAGACAGGTAAGATGTTGTTATTAACTGAGGAATTTACTGATTACAGTATCGATTTTGTGTTGTGTGACAGTATGTGTGTCTATTATTTTTTGTGCATCAGGGACCCTTCCAAGTATGGGAGGGAGCGCCTGGAATTAGAACGTCCTCTAGAGGTCACCATCGCCACGTCTTCCTCTTTAAGAACTACTGTATTATCTGCAAACCTAAAAGAGACAGCAACACTGATACACAAGCATATGTCTTTAAGAACATGATGAAGGTAAGATTTTTATATAGTCACCTTTATTCTTTCTCCTTTACTGTCACCTTTCATGATCAACAGTCTAAATGATTTTCTCCATATTCTTCATCTTGCTGCAGCTGAACAACATTGATGTGAATGAGACAGTGGAGGGTGACGACCGTGCCTTTGAAATCTGGCATGAGCGTGAAGACTCTGTGAGGAAATACACCTTGCAGGCCCGAACTGTCACCATCAAGAACTCATGGTTGAGAGACTTCAGAGAACTTCAGCAGAGATACAGCATGCCTGCATGGAGTGAGTGGAGCACACACACATCTAAGTTTTTTCTGCATCTTATTTCTCTTTCACTTATCACTTATCACTTTCCAATGTTGCCTTTTATCACAACTCTTTTTATAGGTCCTCCTGACTTTGATGAAATTCTGGCAAACTGCACAGCAGAGCTGGGACAGACTGTTAAACTCGCCTGCAAAGTCAGAGGAATACCTAAACCTGTGGTCACCTGGTACAAAGGTATGAAATTTACACCATGTAGGTGATCATGAGTATATAGACTAATGAGGACAAATGGTATACGCCCTTATCAGTGCTCAGCTAACTTGTCCAAAAGTTTATCATTGATGCACTGATTTACATGTTGGATACAGATGGACGTGCAGTGGAGGCAGATCCTCATCACATCATCATCGAGGACCCTGATGGTTCCTGTACACTGATCCTGGACAACATGACAGCAGATGACTCTGGCCAGTACATGTGCTTTGCCACAAGCTCAGCCGGCAACGCCAGCACTCTTGGAAAGATCACAGTTCAGGGTAAGTGTACTGTACTTTTCATATAAAATGTCTGTGTCCTGAAATACTGTATGTTTTCCATCATAATCGTAACACACCACTGGAAATAGCTGTAATAAGTCAGACTGTAGTTAGACTTATGTTTGGTTGCTGGTGTTATGTTAGATTATAAGGTGATCTCTGCTGATATCTAGACATCATCCCATCAGAACACTTTTTTGGTGCTCAAATATATAAACCATTTTGATGTGTTTTTTGCAGTACCACCTCGTTTTGTTAATAAAATGAGGAATGCCATCTTTGTTGCTGGTGACGACGCACAGTTCACTTGTGTCATACAAAGTGCTCCAAGTCCCAAGATCAGGTTTGGATTCCTTATATTTGTTAATATGAAACTGACAAAAAAAAATTGAATATTTTATATTATTCTTTTGGTCAAAATCAGTAAGCTTGTGTGTTTCCCAGTGTGTTCATCTCTACTCTTTGGCTGTGTGTACCTTTTCAAGGTGGTTCAAAGATGGCCGGCTGCTGACTGACCAGGAGAAGTATCAGACCTACAGTGAGTTACGTAGTGGTGTTCTGGTCTTGGTGATTAAAAACCTGACAGAGAGAGACCTGGGACACTACGAGTGTGAGGTTTGTAACAATTCTGTTCAGATAAAATAACTTATAATAACTAACTAAACATATTAATTTGGTCTCATACCCAGGAGTCTGTTAATGTCAGTTAGCATCAGTAAGTCATCTAAAAATGAGACTATAAACAATAATATCCCTGCTGTTTCCAGCTGTCCAACCGTCTAGGAAATGCCAAGTGTGCTGCTGATTTAATCCTTCCCTCTGCTGTGGCTCGAACTGGTGAACAGGCCATCACTATTGAAGGTAGGAACACTTGGAAAATAACCCTCGTTATTGCTTTTAATGGAAAGACGGAAGCATCTTACACCTAGATGCTTTTTCACTTCAACTCTAGCATAGACTTATCTTCTTGATTTGTCAACTATATCTGTTTCTTTCTGATTCTTCTATAGTTACTGAGCAGGAGACTAGAATACCAAGGAAAACTATCATTATGTAAGTGTTAAAGTGAGCCTCATGCATGCAGTGTGTGTCTGTGTGTTTCTCGTGGAACACCCAGAGAATTTCTCTGGAGATTAGTATTTTATTGTTATATAATCTGTCAAATTCAAGATATATAATTAATTTCTGCTGCAACGGTTGGCTTTTGCAGTGTAGCTCGTTTTTGGCTTCATTGTGTGGAGACTGCAAACAAAACATGGACTAAGAAGAAATTCGGAGCACGTTTGCATGTGTGTGCTGTTCTCTGCGGCCCCATGTACACATTTCCTTGTAGTATTTAAAACCTAAGTGCAAAGGATTCTATCACAACGATGATGAAAGGACGGGCTGTTTTCACTCGGGTGCTGTCTTCTTTAACCGGCAACTTTATTATTGTAGTTCCTCATACAGCATTTAGAAGTCACTTCAAATCAAGTCAGTTTTATTTATACAGATCAATATCACAAATTTACCTCACCCTTTATATTTAGTCTCTTGATTAAGACATTAATAAAAGAAACCTCAGCAAGAGCTACAGAGAACTACCATCTAGACAGAAAGGATGACTTCATATTGAGGTTATTGAGGTTGAAGTCTGAGCCTCTGTCTAGTGTTTCCTTAACATCAGACTTTCCTTTACAGTTTTTGGGGAGTCACCTTTTCACACTTAGTTAAATATGGCTCCATGTCACGTGTATGTTTGACTTATGAGCCATTTAAGTGACCAGCTTCGATCATAAGTGTGAAAGCTGCATGCCACCCGGTATTTTGTACAGAAGGCCCTCGTCTTCTAGCACTAATCCTGTCTGTGGTCGTCTTTTCAATCCAGTGAGGAGACTATAACCACTGTGGTGAAGAATCCACGTATGAGGAGGCACAGATCTCCCGGCTTGACTGTTACTGGAGCCCACCGCTCTGAGACTTCAACCCCAGAGCCGCCCACAGCCAGGCTAAGGAGGGTCCCCACTCCAAGAAAGACCACAGTCCCTACACTCTATGTTACTGAGGCCGAGGGTGCTGAAGCCCGGTCAATGGAAGGCAAACCAAGGTGGGTTGAGGTAGAGGAGGTCATAGAGTACAAGGTCAATAAATCTCCCAGGCTGCCTAGGAGGAGGGGCTTCTCACCTGCAGGGTCTGACCGTGCCAGCACTCCCTCCAGAGCCAGGAGGTCTCGACTGGAAAACCCAAACTTTAATAATTCTAACAACAAGCTGGTGGAGCAGGCTCAGGCTACGCTGCCCGGAGATGTGAGCAGCGAGCCGCTCTCCTGGGAAGAGGAGGAGGGTAACACTCCATCTGTCTCTGCCTCTGGAGAGCCGCATGAGCTCTCAACTGTCCTCACTCCTGATGGAGAGGACAGCGACGACCTGGATGATCAACAAACTGTAAATTTTCAACCTGAAGATGAAGATGAAGAGGAAGACCAGTTCAGACAGCACGAACCCAAAATCCTGAAACAAGGTGATCATGTTTTGACCCTGGAGGACTTGGAGGATTACGTTCCCGAAGAAGGAGAGACCTACGGCTCCTCTAATGTTGCTCCAACCACTGAGAAACCTTGTGAGATCTCTGTGCTACAGAGGGAAATCGGCGGGTCCACAGTGGGACAGCCAGTGCTCCTGAACGTAGGGTTGCCCGTGGTGGCGCCAAGACAGAGGAGCAGCTTCTTCAGTCGCTTCAAGGAGCATCTCTCCAGCAGCCTGTTCTCGTCCGCTGCTCCTCAAGCCAGCAGAGTCCGGTCTAGGACAGAAAGAACCGTCCCCATCCAAGTGAGCCACGCAAAGCTGGAGGTGAAGCCTTCATACTGCTCAGAGGTGCAGAGAGTTGAGGGAGGGCAGCAGAGCTTCAAAACCAAAGTGTCAACTCAGACCTACGGCTACACATCAGTGGGAAACCCCGTCACTTTTCAGATTAGAGATAACCATTATCAGAACCAGTAGACGCAAGCTGCTTTGAATTTGGTGCCACAAACCCTCTTAGTCTTAAATGGGGACATCTCTACTTACATGATGAAAAAGGACATATCCTAACCTCAACTATATTTGCTACATTTGACAGACCATTCCATTTTGAAGCTTCCCATCAGAAAATACACTCGTCCTCTGAGTCTTTTTTTTTTTTGTCAAATGATTAGAATCGCCTTGTCTCTTTAGACCAGGTGAGTTGGAAACTGTAGGTGTGACACTAAGCAGGTTTCAATCCCGTGCTATTTGGTACAACTGCTATATGTCACATATATGTGTTGTACAATGCACATGATGGACAGAAGCCAAAAAACAGTTTAACGTCATATTTCTTTGACTGTTACTTTTGTAAACTTATACATGTCTGTGAAATCATCATCTTTGACCCACTAATAGTAACTGAACCAGGCATTATCTTCAGTGCCGCCTCGTGTCATACTTATAAACGAATATATTTATATATTCGTTATATATTCGAATATATGTGTTTTTTGTACCTTTCAAGAAATGTGCCTTTATGCACTTCTGCAGTGCCTTGGACTTCTGGAAATCAGCAAATTTTGGAGTTCATGACTGTTAATGAGATCACGACTACATATTTCTATTTCAGCATTACTCTACATCCATTTCAATGTGCAACACTGATTATGTTAAACTGACGAGTGAGCAGGTGACTGTTGAAGTCCATGGCTGGTCAAGTTTAATCAAACCCGCTGTTAAGTTATAGTCGGTTTGGTAAAATCTGACAGACTTCAGATCTTTACCACCATGGAGCAGCTTCTACAAATATGACATTTCAACAAACAAATAATTCGGCAGGTGACCTGACGACCTGTTTCACTGAGGATCTGTGTTAGACTGCACTGGTTTGCTGATGTGTCTACAACTAATTGGATGTTACACTCTGTTTTGTGGACATCTCGACGTCTGTTGCGGTGCAATGACCTGTGAACTCACAGGATCACAGGGAAATTCATACATATGCGATAGTTTTAGATGAGTGACTGCATGTATTTGCTTTTCCAGAGCAGACGTGTTTACCCAAAGCCCCTGAGCTTCCTTGTTATATTTGATTATGAGGAAATTTTTGTGCGAAGTACTTGAGCTCACAGAATTTACTACCTTTTCAATGCAATTTAAAACAAAAAAAATGACTAGAATAACTGTCTCTTTAAAGACGTGTGGTGTTGATCTTATTTGTGTTTTAGTCAGCTACAGTGATCATGTTACATAATAATTAGTAGTACTAACAGATTGTAATTGCGTGTATTGTACATGTTTAGCTTTTGGAAATGTGAGATTTTCAGTTTTAAATCTGAATTAAATAAATGTTATGCAAATAATATCAAGTTTCTTTCACAATTCTTACTTAACAGTGTGAAGAGAAATCATTATTCTTCCAGAACTGTGTGCGTGTGTTTTGTTAACATGTTTATTGGAGTTTCAACAGGTAACACAGTCTTCCTGCTGGACATTTAATGGAATTAATGACATTTTCCACAACACGCGCAACATTGTAATAGCTGGTTAAGTGTAATTGGCAAAGCAGAGGACTGCATTCACTTCAATGAATATGATGTGATATTTGCACAAGTAATTACTTGAATTGACACTGAATAATTTATAATAAGTTATAACAGGAACACAACATTATCTGCACATAGGAATGAATGTCACACAGTGCCTGAATACAATTGCCAGGGTTGATGGCCATTAAATTTAAAAGATGTAAAAATGTAAAAAAAAAAAAAAAAAAAAAATGAACAGAAAAAACAAAATCAAACCACTCTACAACTGGATTATGAAGGTTTTGTAAAATGTGAGTAATTGTGTGCTTGATTCTAAGTCGTATAAAAAAAGTTAAGCATACCAATTATTTTATTGTCAAAGTTAAAAAGCTCTTGTTTTGTTCGGAATCAAAACGGTCCAGTGAACGTCATTTCACTCTGCAGCAGAGTCATAAAGTTTACACATTATAAATGTTTTACAAATGTACAACTGTAAAATTAAAAAAAACAAAAAATAGCTTCAGTCAGAGTCTTAAGAGAGAGAAAAATAAAAAGCTGTATTATTATATTATTCTAAGAAACCTCTGTCCTACCTCTGTTGTGGGTTTTAATCCAACTAGAGCACATCAGTATGTATCCAGCAAACCAAACTTTAATGGAGTTAGCTTTGAGACAATTTACAAAAGTATAGAGTAAGATCATCCAGCCCTGGAATTGTTGTATTATTTCAACAGTACAGTTGATTTGCATGTATCCCTTGTAAGTAAACAACTGTCATGTTTTGTAGAGTTCAGTTAAAAAGCTTAAGATCCTAATGAGTTTCCCGCCCAAACTAAATATGTGCAGTGGCCTGAGAGTCGATTCCCGCTATATCTACTGTCAGTATTTTACCGTCTTATCTACTTCAACGCAATACGAATACCCTCAAGTAATAAAGTAAATCGCTGCCATTAAACAAAGCCGTCTACATTTGCTCTTTTTTGCACCGTTTCATACCAGTTTATCCACCAGATGGAATGAGTCATGTTAGCGCTGTTTGTGTTCAGTCGCGTTTAGGCGAGAGAGCGAAGCTGCAAGCACTTTATCTTTTTATCTGTGTCCAAGAGAGAGAACGCCCCGCCATGCCAGTCAGATCTCAAGTAAGGATGGATTATTGGAGTATCTTCTTTTCATACAAATGAAAATAAAAAATATAAAAAGCGCTCTTTCAGTAAAAGTAGAAGTTAAAAAAAAGAAAGAAAAATGTTCCACTTTACAACATGTTATCATATATTTTTCTAAACAAGATGCAAAACCAACACAGACCTCCATCTGAGGGAATGTACACGACTGGTATGGAGGTCTGTGGTTTCTCGAGGAGTGGATCGACGGGGATAAAAAAAAAAAAAAAAAAAAAAAGGTGTCAGGATGCTGCTGTGTCCTACGAAGACATGTTGACTTTCTTGACCTTAGTAATTTCCTAGAAAAAGAAGTAAATGTTTTAGTGTGAAAACAGATGTGGTTAACACTGGTCACGAATCAGAGACAAATCACAATAAGAAATTTAAAAGCAAGACAGTACTGGTGCATTGAATTTGTTTTCATTTCCCAAGATATTTATGTTGATCTAGCAAATAGTCATTTCCACTTTTCCATTTGTAATTAGACAATTGTGTTTTAAATATGTTTGTTGCTGCGATTGTAACTTACCTCAAGAAGAACATCTTTTAATTGCCCGTAAGCATCCTCCAAATTATCGTTGACAATAATAACATCGAATACACCGGGCTCTTTACCTACAGGAGGATACAATCACAATCAAGTCTCACAATAATGATTTGAACATCTGTTTTTTTATAGGATAACTGTAAATACTTACTAAACTCCATGTCCACTTTGGCTGCTTGTAAACGCTTTTGGAGGCTCTCCTCCGACTCCGTTTTTCTGTCTCTTAAACGTTTTTCCTGGAAAAAAAAAAAATGCAAAAGGAAGAGCTCAGTTAAGATATAATATTCATAAATATTGATAGTTTGTCCAAAACCTGCACAACCGGTTGAGTGTGGCACAAAGCAAACTCGACGTCTTTGTGCTGGAATAATAGAAGCCCGTTGAGGTGAACAAACTGGTTATTCAGAGAAATGTGCTGGATTCCTTCTGCTCTCACCAGGGTCGCCATGGATGGTGGCTGGATGGAGATGTATATGGGATTGAGGTCCGTCCTTTTTATGTTCCTCACTCCCTGCATGTCAATGTCAAGTATGCAGATGAGGTTCTTGGCCTGGACGTCTTGCACGGCGGCTTTACTCGTCCCGTACATGTTCCCGGAAAACTCTGCGTTCTCGATGAAATCGCCTTTGTCGATGCCTGCCTGCATCACCTCTCGTGTAACGTAATGGTAATCTGAATTCCCAAAATGAAGATAATAAGGACACGAAAACAACCATGAAACTGAAGAAATGACGCAGAGGAATGTCTTGTACCTTTGCCGTTTTCTTCTCCAGGTCGAGGATTTCTTGTCGTATCTGAGGAATGATGAGACAATTATGTTGAAGTCTGGACTGGATCTGAATCTAAATCTGAAATTATTAACTGACAGGGGCATTAATGTTGTCTGACACATAATTATCAACTGTTCTGGTGAACCGTTAAAACAAACAATCTCTGGTTCCAGCTTCTTAAATTGTTAATATTTGTTAGTTGTCTATTTTATATAGGTACAGTTTATGTAGCTGATAGTTTATAGAGTTAAATTAAGTCCCACTAATCAGAGAAAATACATTCCAGGTTAACTGCTCATTATTTTCTGCTATAACTAAGTAAAAAAAAAAAAGTATTTACTTGTTGCATTAGGTGACATTAAGAACATACACATATACATCCATGTCCTAGAAAACAATCTAAGTGTTTGACTATACTGATCAATAGCGACCCTTGCTGTTAGTCGCTGACACACTTACGCGAGACGCTGAAGCCAAAGATACTGTCGTATTCCTTCATGAGCTTCTTCAGCAGAGTGCTCTTCCCTGCCCCAGACGGGCCGCTAAACACCACAGGCCTGGGTCCAGCCATAGCTGGAAAACAGGGAGGAAAGAAATGAGGAGTGTTTAATAGAGTAAACAAAGAGGCTGGAGCTGGAAGAGTGACACATAACCAGTGGAAACTTACAGTATGAGTCACCATAGGAGCAAATCTGTGCTCAAGCATATAACTTTACGTAGACGTCAGTTTCACAACGGTCGGTTAGCATGTTTAGACAAGTCTTCCACTGATGGGATAAACACGCTGAAATGATAAGCCGGCGTTTCTCAAAAGCAAATCAAATCGCAGGACCAAAATATCTCCCACTGGAGCCGGGGCAATCAACAGCTTAGCGAGCCGTGGGGTTGCCATGGAGCAGTGGAAGAACAATTACTCACTAATTGAAGAGCCCCACTCCATTTCTGATGGCAGGAGGGAGAACAGACACACTGATGATTATTAAGGACTGAGCAGAAATCTGCCATTAATACAGACAGGCTCATGTCGAAGTAAACATAAAACACAACAATATAAAATGCAAGCTGTGATTACAACCACGGGTATGTGTATTGTGGATGACTGCCAGGATCACGTGTGTAACCTGAGTGACACGAATGACGTGATAAAGGAGCCTGACACCACCAGCAGTCGATTCCTGCAGAATCTTCTTGTCAAGACTGGGCAACAACGATGTTGTCCACTCGTGCAGAAATCATATCAAATCATCATTCTTCTTGTTCTGCTTCATTCTTCCTAATTGCCAGAGGCAGTAAATTATGCCAAAGAAGAAGAAGGTGCAGAGATGCATAAGTAAACTCAGTATATCACTCAGTGAAACAACCTTCAAAGCAGCCAGAGATGTTCCTGTTAGAAAGACTGTTCATTGAAGGCACCGCGGTATTGGTGAAAACTCATCTCTGCTGAGAGAAGGCACAACACCTCTATGCCCTTGATTACAAACATTTCATCAGACTTACAAAACCCAGCAGACACATTATTCTGTCTCAAAGCCTGAACAGAAATGCACGCTCTCTGCTGCTTGTTGGATCAGGAAAACTGCCAACCTGAAAGTGAAATTGATCGACACAAAAACACTCCCTTGTGTCACACAAGGTCAGTTTTTGTGGATGTTCATAAGGGGGGAAAAGTGTTGTTTTTTTCCCCTCCAATGGCCATCTGAAGTTGGGTTGTTCCTGGTTTTCAAATGGTGGCAAACACCACAAAGGGAGATGACACACTCAAGATGTCAAGGTGAATGGAGAAACTGGAGGCGTACAGGAAACAGCCTGACCATGTCCACAGCATCGTTCTGCACCATCTGCACCTGAGATTCACAACTTGGTTCTTTCATGGTGATGCCAAAACATGAAGAACTTCTGTCGTGGTCAAAGTGAGTTAAGTGAGACCAACAAGAGTTGCAAATGGAAAACAAAAAGGAGTTTCAGTGATGAACAGCCCAAGGGATCAGCTGATATAACAGCATAGTGGCGGAAGAAATAGTTAATGTCAAGGTGAGAGCACACAAGCACAAGTAACACAATAGAGACAATAGCTTAGAAGAGCAATAAGATGCTAGCTTATGCTAACAACATACATGACCTATATACAGGTATCACATACCTTCTCTCACTATCAGGAAGAATAAAACAAGAATTCCTTTGATTAAATCTACAGCAGTTCCTGAAAAGCCTGAAAACAGGCTACTTGTAAAATAACTACTTGTTTCTCAAGATCCAACCAATCTCTTGTCTATTTTTCCCCTACTCTAACTAAAGTCTAGAAAGTTTCACCTTACCTTTCCTCAAAAGACACACAATGCAAGCAGACAGGATATTCAAGTGAACAGGAAGGGTGTGCCTGCATGCGTGTGTTGTGTACAATAGCAGAGGGGAGGAGCAAACGGAGAAGGGGGAAGGTCCATATTTAAACACCAGTAGAATTTTTTGCCAAAACAAAATTCAATACTTTAAGTGGATTATAAATAATGATCTTATAGACCCACACGTTGTATTATTTCTAGTCAAAAGGTCAAGTCAACCCTCCACTCACATGTAATTTAGAAATGTTTGTCAGCTGCTTTTCAATAACAACTGTGAGCATCTTCAGATATTAAACATTACCAAAATTGCTAATTTTAACACATATTAGCAGTAAGAAGCCAGTTGTGTTACAAAGGTGCTCAAACAACTACAGTTAAGAACTAATATCAACTGTGTTAATTGATAATTACAGGACTATTACTTACATCAGTCTCAGGTATCAGACAGGTTGGCAGTTAGTCCAAAAATGAGGTATTCCGTAAGACATGGTGACATATTACAAAAGAAAAGATGTAAATTTGCTTAATTCATTTTTTGAAAAAAAAAAACAAAACAAACAAACGTAAACTGTGGTAGATTTTGGCACTGCCGCTGTGGTCTTTTAATAGAAAAGAATGAAATCACAGCATTATGAGCCCGCTGGTCTCCAGGCACACAAGATGCAGGGAGGTTGTGTTTGCAGGTGCAAATGACAAGAGTCATTCTCCGTTGCCTCTTGAACGCTTCCCGTAAACAGCAACATGATTAATTAAAGGTGCAGGAGTTCCTTTTGTTTTTTTTTTTCTTTGTTTGTTTTGTAGAAATCACTGAAGGAGACCAACCATCTCAGAATAGGTATTACCCCACCTTGCCAAATTTTTAAAGGTTATCCATTACTCTCTGGATTATTTATTATTACGCTTCTTGTAATCATTTACCACTACCGTGGCATTTTTGTTTGATAAATAACTAAAATGATTAACTGACAGATATTATTTTGTTTAGCACTCAACCGATTATTTTAGCTTTGGCAATGATGCTGCTTATACTTGTGAATACATAATATATGTATGAGGATCAACAGTCTCTTCGGCTTGTCGATATTAAACCATATACAGATAATTAGTGTGGGAACACTTTTCATTCAAAATTCTTGAACTGATGTGACTGCAACAATTATTATTTGCAGTCACTGTGTGAAACACTATCATTGACACTAGAGTACTTTTGGCTTCTTCGTGTCCACAGAAATGTTGGAAGCGAATAATCAGCATCAGCCCTGAAACAATTAGGAGTCACACATCTCATTTTTGGAGGGAAACTAATAATGAATGAGATATAATTTGCAAACTCAATCACACGAGAACAAGACTCCCCACTTTGATTTAGACTTGAGCTGCATGACAGGAAATGAAAGACATGTGAGTTTACAATTAGGGCTGGCTGACACTGAAAGCTGCACCGTGGTTCACTTTATCCACGTGCACTAACACATAAACTCATGTGAATGAAATTTTCCAGAGGCTAAGTTGAAGTCATGTGAAGTCTGTCAGACTGTCATTAGTGCTCAGATACAGTCTGCTACATGTTCAGTTTAGGCTAAATGCGTCAGGTCTCCAATGTCTCAAATGTGAGGACATGACTTACATTGTGTCTAATATGAGAGAACATTATAAATGCCACTTTGGGCTCTGATAAATTGTTATAACAGACAGAATGATTAATTTGTTCAGGAAGAAATTACCTGACAGACTAATGAGAAATGAAATAGGCCTAAGTATTTGTTGCTGATTCAGAAAACACAACATACAGTTTGTGATGTAAAAACGTCAATGTTCAATTTACCTTGAAGCCGAGGTGATTTGGGGGTTGTAAGGGGAAAAGGTTCAAACCATTTTCCTCACTCCAATGTTACCTCTTCATTCTGACCAACTGGGAAAGTAACACTTTCCATTTATCACCATATAGGGAAGTGTGTACAATCTTATGACAGACTTATCTAACAGATCAAAAATCACATTGCACTTTGGTCAACGCTCACTGCTTCACTGAGCCATGAAAGTGTTAAGGATTTAACTCTAGAGAAGACGGATATACTCCTGGATTGTTGTGTGCACAGGAGCTGACTGGCATGATTTTGGGATTACTTTATAGACAAATAAAAACTAGATGAGCTTGATGTAAATGGTTGTGATAATGATGCAGGAATGAATGGAGGCTTTAAAATAAAGCATCATTACACTTTATTACACTACAGTATGTAACTAATATACTGCAAATATTGTCATAAACAGCTTACGCACAATTGAGTTTGCGTGATACACAAACAGCGGCATAACTTCACAGATGCCAATGCAATATATGGGATTCATGATAACTAATAAATTATTCATGACTTTATAATGATCTCATGTACATTTTATCAACAGGTAACACTGGAAATGCCTTAATTTAGAAATACCAACACAATCATGTGTATTGTGGCTTAGACAAATACAAATAAAATTTGTAGCATTGTTTTTGAAATCTAAAACCAATAAATCTACAGTCGTTGTAGAAATCATCAGTCTACAGCCACTAAGTACGTTTACTCTAATGCCCAAGTGCAATTTTAAAATACTAGTACTTTACCTGAGTATGTCCACTTCATTTATTACTGTTTGTCTGTATCTCAACCGACTATAAGAGGAAAACTATGGACATTAATGCAGCATCAATTATCTGATAACATAATTAGAACAATATATTACACTAAAGGGTACGTTTTTAGCACTACCAAAAACATTTACTTTTATACTTTTGTGTTTCTGGCTGTGTTATTAGTAAAAGATCTGAGTACTTTCGCTTTATTTAATCTACCACTGAGAATGTAGCAGTTGTCAGCGAGGAAATACCGCTTCAAAATAGATATTTAACCACGATCTGTGAAGATAATGATTAAAGTGGTGGGAAATATTGCGTCAGCTAAGCTTAAGGTAGTTCAGTAAACACAACAACCGTCTTCTCCTGCAGCAACGGTGCAAATAAACAGTCAGACTACGGTCACACTGGGGGCAATGGATGGCTGTCTCCAAGCTACAGTGATACAGTAGATAGATAAAACATGACAACATTAGAACGAACACGGGCAGACAAACAAACACCAGCCTTCTTACCTGAAAATAGTCTGGAAAAATATCTCATGTACATCAGGAGTTGCGTTAGACTAAGACTGTGTAGTCGTGTCTGGAGATTTCTCTCCCTCCTTCGCTGCGAGAGCCATTAAGGGAAACATAGGTTACCTACGTCATTACTGCGCGTCACAACACTCACATGTCACGGCGAGAATGTGCGACACCAAACAAAGGAACGTGAACTTTTGCTAACATTAGCCAAAAGCTAAGAATGCCGCAGGTTCGGGCATTTTAAAAATGCTATCGCATCAGACTGATTGTTCTATTAAGTTCTTTCAAGGAGGAGAATAGTATGCGTAAGGCGTGGCACCCTTAGTGTGGTGTCTGTTGTTAAACGGCAGAGTAACGTGTGCAGCTTAGCATAGCCTAGCTTACGTTGGACGTTGTTTTACTCAACTGTTTGTCTCGCGCTGTGTAGACATTTCTGGAAAATAAGAGCTTTTTTTTAAAAAAAAAATATTATTATTGTTGCGACAGTCTTGGTGCTCCAGCTAACCACCTCCGTGGGAAACACGTTGCTCTGACAAATGCAGGAAATACAAACTGACCACAAAACTCCCCGGATGAGTGAACGCTGAAGGCCTGACCAATCGCGGAGTTCGTGTGCTAACGAAGCTAAAGTTAGCAATCTGCTGATACGCATCGAAAAGTTACGGCTTAAAAATGTTTGGTTCCTCAAGATCTGGAGGGGTCCGAGGAGGCCAGGACCAGTTCAACTGGGATGACGTGAAAGTTGATAAACACCGAGAAAATTATCTGGGTAAGTGTGAAAGTCCAAGTCCGCTAGCAACGCTAGCCAAGAACATTGCTAATAGCTGTGTGCTAACTTGCAGCCAACGGGATAAGACATTTAGACTAAAACTATACACAGTAGGTTCACGTACTGATTCTCTATACCTTGTTTTGTAGAGTCCCTCATTCCACGGTGTCAGGGCTGATCTACTTGCTAGGTTTCCGTCCTGTTTTACACCTTTAAAACAGCAGGACCTCACTTTCACTTCTCACCCCTCCCTCCCAGTGTCTCCCTCTGACCAGGCACACGTAGCCACCCCGTTATGTGAACCCACGCCACTGTCAGCATGCCAGAAACGAGCCACGTTGTACTCAATATGGAAGTGACAATAAAACAAATCAACAAAGGATCAATTAATTTGTCCAGAAAGTAAAACAAACATGCCGAGTTATTAATAATATACAACATAAAAGCTATTTATCACAGCACATGTCACCAGCTGCAGAGGTTATTAAAAGACTACTGAGATCAACAGGTGGCTCTGGGAGAGAGAAGTATTGCGAGTCAAAATGTGTGTGCAAAACTTTTCTTCATTCAAGTACTAAACCAAAGGAGAAAATGTATCCAAAATCATCAGAATTATAACTCAGGTAGTCAACTTGATAAACCAAAAGTTGATCAGTCTTGTAAACAAAATAATCTTATGTTTCTGGACTGTTGTTTTTACACAACATTCAAAGGTACAACCTTATGTTGTAGGAAATCTGTTGAGGTTTTTCCTCTAATTTAATATTTTATTGACAGAGCAAATCTTTCAATTGCAGAATGAAACATATTTAATCTTTAGTTGTTATGTTATCACTGAATTAGACTAAGCTCAATTTATATTTGTTTGGATTGTTTCATTCGTGGGTTTAATTTCTGCAGCACTGACTGTTTGCTGTCTTAACAAAATCAAAACTTATTTATTATTTGCAATTCCTCTGTGTTCCCAGGCAACTCTCTGATGGCTCCAGTAGGACGATGGCAAAAAGGCAAAGACCTGACATGGTATGCAAAAGACAAATCGGGCCGTAAAGCTTTGACCAAGGAGGAAGAAATTGCTGCTGTCAAGGCTGCGGAGCACGAGGCACTGATGGCTGCACTGTATGTATAATTTTGAATAAAGGGAATGGGTAACGTGCTGGAATCCACAGACTAAAATAATCAATTAATATTTTCTGTTTGGAATCTAGAGGCCACAAGAATATAAAGAGACAGCCAACTGGTCTAACCAAAGAGGTACATCACTTTTTGCTTTCAGTCAGATGCCTTGAGAAGCTTTTTAAAGAATTTGCCTTTTTTTTTTTTTTTTGAATGCTTATTTTTCTTTTAACTTCATCCAATTTTTGTAACAGGACCTTGCAGATGTTTGCAGGAGGGAAGAAGCTGAGGGTGAGGAGAGAAATGTGGATCGCATCTCAGGCTTAGGAAGCTCCAGGTGACTAACCCTTTTTTCTTGAGAAATCGGGGTTCTATTTTTAGTCTGTAAATGATCCTCTTGACAGTGAAGTGGTGGTGAGAGAGCTGCTTTTGTTAATGGGCTGTGAATGTGAAGTATTTGTGTTTATAATCTACAGTGTGGGGTCAAGGAAAATGGTGTTGTCCCAAAAAGAAAAGGAGGCTGCTAAAATGGGCTTACCAGTTTTTACAGTAAGTGTTTTTTAGCCATTGTCTTTTCAATATTTTAAAGTTTAGGTCTTTAAAATATTAATGTTCAAAATGTTGCTAATGTGACAAGTGGAAAGATCAATGACAAACGGGAAAAGGGCCATTCAAACGTCTTGAGTAGCAGTAAAAGTTCTTGTAAAAGTGGTAGTTTAGAAAAGTTTAATTTATGAAATCTACAGCCTGATGCAGAAATTACAAAACTGTTTCTTTACAGCACCACAAGACCGAGGCTCGTCCAGAAACCACAACAGCAAAAATATCTGAGAGTGTAGGAAAGGAAGAAGAGGAGGAACAGCGGTGTGTACATTAACATTAGTTACCAAAAAGTTCTGATGCTGCAGGAGCAAACGTGAACCAGTATCCAGATTACCATGTTTACGCGAGTGGTGAATATCTTTACTACTTGTTAAATGTAGGTCTGCGAGCAAGAAGAAAAAGAAGGAAAAGAAGAGCAAGAAGGAGAAAAAGAAAAAGGAAAAAAAGAAGAAAAGACGCAGAGACTCATCCTCCTCAGATTTAGATGATGACAGAAAGAGGTTGGTTGGGTTATTTCATCAGTCATCAGCACATTTTACCTGCGTCATCACAACAAATAATAAACATTAATTTGTGAAAGAACCATTTTAGCAGTAGTGATAATATATTTACTACATGCTTATTGTTTGTATCTCCTGTACTATGTACTGCCATGTCCAGATTTGGGAACTTGTAGACTTGCAATGAAATAGAAAATTTCTTCTGTTTAGCACTAGAGGGCACCAAGGCACTGTCTTACACATAGTTACTTAAAGCTTTGCCTTTTAAAATTAGTACTGAACAATGTGAATTCCAAGGTAATAGATATAATAGATGTTTCCAGATAATAGATATATCTTGTGAGTCAGGTGTGTTACATTAAATAATGAAATTTGTGTGTTTCACTAATTTGTGCGAGTAAAGGAGAAGTCTTGATATAAACTAATATATTGTACATAATTAATCAAATTTATCGCCACAAAAGTTATATTCTGTTGCAGCTGCCATTAATTGTTTTCTGCAGACGTTCCAGTAAAGCTTATCTGGCAGTTACTTCTTCCCCAGCGTCACAACATCTTAAGTGATCCTCACCGCGACGCCCAATTGTCATTGATTGTTTCCTTTTACTCTTTAGGCACAGAAAGGACCACCATCATCATAATCCATCATACCATAGTCAGAGTGGAGCCAGACCCCATGACAGCCATTCAAGGGGGGCAGCAAAGGCTGAGCGACAGCCCTCCTACCCCTATCACCGACAGCAGCGGCATGACACAGACTCCTCTGATGGGGGGTCTCCTGTCTCCCGTAACTCTGCCAGCCACAAGATGGCCCCTGCTGGTGCAACACAAAGCCACAGGCGGCGCCACGACACAGACTCGGACGACTAATGTCCCTCCCCCCCAATTCAAAGAAGCATAATGCGGACAGAGTGCTCTACAGCAGCTCGACTGGCCCTGAGGACCTCATTTACCCCGAATGACCAAACAGACTGCGGATGGTCGATGTGTCTGACAAACAGGTTTTGGCCTAATGTTTTCACACTTCACCCAATGAGTTGGTCTATTGGTCATGGGACACTGGTGTCGTTTGTGTTATTTTAGGTTATGTGTGATGACAAATTAGTTTTTAAACACATTCTATGTGATTATATCACTGATACTTTCTGTATTGTCATAGATTGGATGTGGATTTTTAGTTTTTATTTTGATAAAATATCGTGAATGATAAAATAATCTGACTTATTTTTATTCCTTCCTCATGAAATATTAGGAATATATGTTTTACACAGAACATTAACACAGGAAAATGTAATGGGTGCCACATGATTTTTACTGGAAAAATTACACTTTCCTGACACCCATTGTTTACAAGAGCATCAATTAAAAGGTCTCAAAAATTGATTTAATTATCATTTAATTAGGATATTAATCATTTAATTATCACCGTATAAATGCCTATGCTTTACAAGTCTTAGGGAATAGTGGAACACATATAGGTGGTAGTTTTTCACAGAAGTGAAGCTGTAACTTTTTTAGGCTGCAGTAAGTTGATCCACCGGCACAATGTATCAGTAAACATCAGTTTTATAATGAAAATATGACTTTCTAGCTACCTGCTGCAAGATGACATTAGAAATATTAATTATGTTTTTTTTTAATCATTTGGGATGCTCCTTGATGCCTTTTCATCCTCTGACATCTTCTCCATCCCACTGTGCCTCTTGCACTACTCAGCAGCTCTGGTCCTTTTCTTTTACTCAGTCATGCCAGCTCTTCTTAATCCCTCACCGTTCTGGGTTGAGCTCCCTGACTGGTGCGATACCACTGGAATGCTCTTCACTGGTCATAATAGAGTGTAGTGTTTGCATTTTCCTTGAATTGGTCTGAAAGAGGGTATTCTGCTGGCTGGCACCTGGGGGGTGCACTAAAAAAGAGCAAGGCATTCATAAAGAAGAGTGCAAAAAACCAGGCTGGTCCTTTTATATGGCCGAGTACCGTTAGACCGCCACACACAAACCAAGCTGATGGAGCAGCAGGAGAGGAGGCCAGACAAAGCCACCCCATGAGGGACCTAAGACTCGAACTCCCTCTCCTTCCACCACTACCATACTCTCCTGCCATGTTTTATAGGCTTGGCTGCATTAACCACAGCAGCCTAATCAACCTGCAAGAATGCCGTCTTAGATTGCCACCTCTTCACAATGTGGAACAGGGTGTGCTCTTCACATTACTGCTTTAACCCCAACGCTGGGTGGTTTCCATCACCTTGGGGCATCACATTTCTTCCCAGGTCAAAGGGCGTTCACCTCAAACAACTCATTTTGACGCCAAATATTGGCCCTATTGTTAAATCACAGCAATGTTTCCTGACATTTATTTGTGTCCCATTGATGTACAGCTAATGATTATCTATTATTAATCCAAGTTATTTTTATTATACCTCATAAGTTGAACAATTAATCTATCACGTTTTATTTCAGCTCTACTGTCTGTGTAATTTTCAAAAAAACAGAACAAGTTACTGCCAAGTAGTGTGGGAGGCTATATAATACACATTGACGTTCAGTAATTTTATTGCATAGATGGAAACACAATGAAAATCAGCTTGGAACATTTTTCTCCAGTCACTTTAATTACAGTGTTTTTTCACAAAACAAAAGCTTTACATAAAAAACAGAAACTTAAGTAAGATGTTAACATAGTTTTCAAACATTTAGGCAGTTGTAATTAAAATAAATGTTCAACACAACCCAGAATAATCATCAGAGCAGAACACCCACACCTTTTAGAAAAGAAGCTTGAAAATAAGAGGCAATATGTGTCTTGGATAACAAGGCAAATGCATGACTTCCCCTTTACCCCAAGGACAATATACTGCAAAGAAAAAAATGGCTCCAAAGTAAAACTAGCTCAAGTTGATTTTGTATTGCCATCAAAATGCCATTTCCCAGATTGTGTTGAATAGAAAAAAGCATGACTTGCTGGAGTCATAATGAGGACACTGGGGGTATTGTAGTTTGCAACTCCTTTAGTAACAATTACCTCACATAAGTTACAGCGAAGGGCTGTGGAAATAAGTACTCAGTGGGGTAACAGCTCCTGTGCAGCCTAATGATGTAAACACCCAGTAAATATGCATGCCCTTTCCAACCAACGGACCACATCATGCAGTTTTGCTAACAAGTATATTGCAAAGGCAGCACATGATCAACCTGAGACTGAGAAATACAAAAATCCAACGCTGACACAACAGACTGCCTTTCAAATAACCAAAACGCAGGTAGATAGGACACCGTTGCAGCATTTCGTAATTCAAGCCAACACCCTGTATGACAAAGGCTGGTAAGTGTTCTCAACTTGGCAGAGTGATGTCAGTACAGAGAACAAATAGTTTGCCAGTGTTTACTAAATAGTAATTGGAGGGGGTGGGTGGGGGGCTGGTACATGTAGTCACTGGTTAAAGTAACCATAGTAGCTGCAAGTAGTGCATCAGTGTATAATTCAGTTTTTGAAAATTAAAAGCCCCTCATGGATCACTCTACAGTACGTGTGCCAAGATAATAACAAGTCATCAAATTGCATGAGGTCCTGGGGCCACCGTGTGCTGGTAAATTCATATTCCTTGCCTCCCTTTTCTTATTGAATGCACATATGGCTGCTGAGCAGCCAGAAAGAGAAAAATAACCACGGTAGGATCTATAAGAGTGCAACAAGCTGCCCCATTACCAAATATATTTACAATTACATAAAATTAGAAAAAAAAAAAAAAAAAAAAGTTTTATAAGAATAGATCAACCCCACCACTGGCCTGTATGTTTGTGGTAATAACTGCTGAGCAGAGGGCAGCTTCCAGTAGGTCTTTTTTTTTTTTTTTTTTGGACAGTGTAGCTCAGTTATGCGACACCTTATGAGAAGAGAGCAAGGTCAGAGATCGGGTGGAGTAGATGAGTTTTGGGTAGCTGTGATTATTAATGGTTCTTAAGCTGATTAGACAACCAATCCAGTCCTTCATAGAGACCATCTCCAGTGGTGGCACAAGTTGCCTGGATGTACCAGTTTCTGTTGCGCAGGGAGTGAAGAGCCAACTTGTCTGTGAGTTCTGCAGCATTCATAGCATTTGGAAGATCCTACAAGAAATGAACAGTCAGAAAAATCAGAAATGTTTCCTGCAAATGCATCAGACCAAGACAAAATATCTACAAAAAACCTGGTTACCTTAATCTGATAGATTTCATTAAGTGAAAGACTTACTTGTTTGTTGGCAAACACTAATAGCACAGCATCACGCAGCTCATCCTCTGACAACATTCTCGAAAGCTCATCCCGAGCCTCCGTGCATCGCTCTCTGTCGTTGCTGTCCACAACAAAGATGAGACCTGAGGAAAATGGCAAATGGAGACAAAATGAGATCCTCTTTAAATGCAAAGATTTAAAAATATATATAAAGTGAGGAACCGAAAGCTAATGTCAGGCGTTAAGGATTTGATGAAACTAAACGTACCCTGTGTGTTCTGGAAGTAATGACGCCACAGTGGTCTAATCTTGTCTTGACCACCGACATCCCATACTGTGAAACTTATGTTCTTGTACTCTACTGTCTCTACATTGAAACCTGGGGGAGGGACAAATCACATTAAAAATAAACTCAAAGTTCTCTTTTAGCAGTAGTAAAATAAAGTGGCTTTCTATATTAGTATTATTCCGCAATAAGCAGAATATGTAACATTCATGTAATTGGCATCATCATACGATCTGCAACATACCTATTGTGGGAATGGTAGTCACAATCTCTCCAAGTTTGAGCTTGTACAAAATTGTTGTCTTTCCAGCAGCATCCAGACCCACCATGAGGATCCTCATCTCCTTCTTCCCAAACATTTTAAAAAGGCCTGCAAACACATTCCCCATGGCGCCCGGTGATGGAAACCTACTTTGGTGGAAATAAACCTGCGAAGAAACAACAGATCAACTGTTAAAATTAAAGTACTGTGAAAGAGGTGAGTAGCTGATGACCAAACTTGGTCATAAGAAGAAATTGCAACTAGAGTTGAGACGATTTGTCAATCAACAGAAAATTGCTAACTTTTCCGTAACTGACTTCTTATTTTTGTTATATGTGATAGTTAAATAAGTCAAAGAACTGATAAAACTATAGGGCAATAAATCAATAATGAAAACAATTCGTTGTAGTCTTAATCACAACTACATTTAGTACCAGAGTTTCTGCCTATCACAATACACAAGAGATCCCTAACAAATACCTTTCTTGATACAATGTAGTCTATGTACCACTTTATACCTCCAATTCATTTCAGAACAAACTTAGTGAGACCTAGCCGTCACCTAGTCCCATTTTAACCCACTTCTGCTTCTGTATCAGATACAATCTTCCATTTAAATCATTCTATAATGATGAATCCAAACCTCCTTAATCAAAATAAATATAGTAGCCTAGTCACTTTATTAATGGTCTTTACTCTTCAATTTTGCAGTCAAACATTTTTCTTGCAGAGGAATGTTTGAGGATTAAAAGTAACAGTAAATAATGTTCAGTGACCTTTGAGGATTTTTCCCCCTTCCAGAACATTGTCTGCTTATTATACCATGTCCAGATCAAATAAAAATTTGATTAAATTTGTGTTTAATTATTTCTAGGCTGTGGGTTTTGGCTGATGTCGATTACACCACAGCTTTGATAAGAAGCAGTTCCCCAGTTCACATGAGCATGGTGGAAATAACTTCCGACAATAAATGTGAAGTTCAGAGGCGTTATGAAACATCTGATCACAAATAGCAGACAACTATAGGATGACAAAATACAATGGAGTTTGATTTACAATTAGAGAATCTGCTTTATAATATACATTTAGAGAATAGCAGAGCTGTTGTTATAAGTAGGACAAGACTGGCACTAACCTTGTAATGAACCAGCACTGACCCAGTATGTTAATACTACTATAAAAATACTTATCGTAAATTGAACTAGATGTTAGGACCCCGATATTTTCGCAATTTGGGAGACAAATTGCGAAAACAACTCGAATACGTTTAGCTTCCTAGGGTGCGATGCTAAAGTGGCCCCAGCTGACGAGCTGTGGTGCTGCGGTAGCTAAGGTGAAATGCTAATAGTCCTCCGACTAGTTCCCATTGAAAAAAAAAACATTTAATGGTAAAATTACTGTCCAGTACACTATGATTCTAACTGCACCATTTGCACACAAATGCATCACAGTAGTAGTGTGGATACCAGGTATAAACTTAGAGAAATGTGAAATAATGTCAGATTCAGATCAACCGGCTAATGCTAATAGGTAAAGTTAGCTCGTAGCGGCGAGTCGCTGTTTTCCTGTCGGCCTACTTACAGTCGTGACCGCGGCCACACACACGGTTTGGCTTGTAAACACGTTCCTTTTCGTACCACTGTTTTCGGCAAACACTATATATTAATTAGGTTTGTTTAAGACTATTTTTTAGACTTACACAGTTGTTATGCTTCCTTCCTTCTTCAAGGCGTTTCCTTCCTCAGGAAAATGGCGACAATTTGACACGTCAGAGGTTCCGTTGTTGCAAAACTTCCGCATATTACAGTTTTTGATGTGTCGCCCCCTGTGGCCGAGAGGAGAACTACATGTACCCTTGACAGTCTCAGCGGGTAAACGATGCTTAATTGGTTAATTGCTTAATTTAATCCTCCAATTTAGCATTAATAATTGGTGTTTAAAAAACTTTATGATTTGTTTATAAAATATCAATGTAGTTTTACAGTAGTTTACGGTCATTTACTAATGTATGTGTCAACAAGTATAACTCTTAGCAGGCACAGCTAGTGTATAAATAGTTAATGACGTGAGATTAAACACAAACTAATAAAACATTACAGTGTGTTGTAAAAAATAAATGTTTACACATAAAAATAAATCATCCATGGGTTTCAAAACTGTATAGAAAATGTGGTTAAAAAGAAAAACTAAAAGGAAATGTTCTAAACACACAATTTAAATATCCAAAACAGACAAGCAAAACAACAAGTTTAAATTAGTTTGTTGTTTTTGTGCATTTAATTGTAAACTTGCTAGGTTTTTCTGACCAAGAAGGATCAATCTTGAACTTAAAGGAAATATTAATTAGTATTCTAACAAAATGTATGGATCACTCCAAAGCTGTGCATCAAATCCCAGAGTTTTTGGTAGCATTTATCCTGTGTTATATATTTGTACAGTGTAGTATTTTGTATTTTATTATAAGTTACACACCATGATATCTGAAAAGTTTAACATGCTATGTGACAAACTTTCCTGATATGGTTGAGAATGGAAACTTCTTGTAAAGTGTGAGGTGACTAATCCAGTCCTGTCTAGTCATTTTCCACACTCTCAATGATGCTTATAAAAAGAATGTTTATAAGCAAGGCCAAAGGAGCATCCTGGTGATGACCTGTGGTCTGTCATGCTGCACAGTTTAAATCAATTTAAATAGAGGTATTTGTTTTCAAACTCATTTTAAACAGCAATTTCCACTTCTTTTCGATCTACTACCGGGTCATTAAAAAAGTCTAACTGCGTTGTTGTTGGGCCAGTTAAATTTTAACCAGGGTCAACTATGCCTGCACCCCCAGCAGAGGTGGTAGCAGGAGGGGAGAAGGGCAGGAGAGAACAGCGGGAGGGGAAACGGGTCTATAGTTGGTGATGGACCACACAGTGACGGCTCATAATGCCGTCTCACTCTACAACCATAATTTGTGGTGTTGCCCTGACAAATGCCTGAGAGATCACTTTCAGCATATTTTCACAGCAACTGCTGTCTTTTTTATGTGCATGGAAGGTGTTTACTGAATACCAACCGTTTAGATTCTTGTAGAGTCACACATATGACTCAGAGTCAATCAACAAAGACATGCCGTCTCCTTAATTTGGTTATCAATTTTCATTATGCAGTTGGTGCACTTGTGAAATGAGTTTTACAATAAGACATCGAATAATACACACTAGTATCAGACACCAGAGTGTGTGTTCTCTCTTTATCTTATTTTTACGCAGATATAGTTTGAACACAGACAACTTCACACAACTGATGAAGCACATTCAAATTCACAAAAGATACAGCCATAAGAAAAATCTACAATTAAAAGTTTTATCAAACCTTTTCAAAACTGAAAAAACTAAGGGAAAAAAAACCCAATTAAAAATACAATAACTGAAAAAAAATGTTGTCTTCACTTTTTTGATTGATTCTCAATTCTCAGTTGGTTAAATTGTGAAGAACACAGTACCCAATAGATGCCATGTTCATTTCTGATCAGAGTGTTGTAAGAAAATTGCAGTAAATTTGACATTTAGGTCCAAGTTTTTGCATCAACAAGTTTATTTCCCAATCGACTGTAAGTGTGTCAGTCTAAAATGCACATACACACTGTGCATTTTCTGAAGTAGTAACAGATGCTCAACACTGTTACTTTTGAGCATCTTTACTTAAATGCAAGCAACTTTCTTTTACCAGTATCAGTCTGACCAAGCTCAACCGCCACACCACTTCGGTTTTGCAAAAAAACACAGTAGCAAACAAAAGCTTGAACTCTGTAACACTGTTATGTATTGCCTCACTGCAAAACTAACAATAAATCACACCACAAATTGCATTTTTCATGCCATAAATATAGCTGTACACTTGTGTTTGATTTGGTTAGCCTTCATACAAGTTGGAAAAAACAAAAGTCAGTCCCCTTTATTCCTGTTTGTACAGTCAAAACACAGTTGAAGGTGTCACAAAACAAGTGAGGCACATGCAATGAAACCTGCCAAAATTATATTTTATTACTGCTGTGTCTTCTGATGCACTCACATGTCTGTAGTCTGAGATACTCCATTTGTTGGAAAATTATACCTGCAGGTTGAAAACAATTTTGTCTGAGATATTGTCTTCTAAGATTAACAAGAAGAAAAAAAAACATATGCAGGAATAATTCTAGATAACTGCAAAATTTAAGAATTCAAGAGTAATTAAATTAATAACTGAATTATTTCACTTTTTAAGGATTTCAGCAAAAATTACAAAAAGCAGTCTTTATCGGGTTGACATTAATATAATATGCATTTGAAACGTACCATGCAGTGAGCCGGAGGTACAGTGAAGATCCTGGAGGCAGAGCTAAATCCACCTTTCTGTTCTCAACAGGCAAACCCAGCGGTAACATCCATTTGAACGGCTCCTTTCCTTCCTTCTTCCTCTTTTTCGGCTTCATATCTCGCTATATACTGACAGTTGTGATGTCTGGACAGAGAACTAGAAATAGGACAGTAGGGGGTATTTATATCACACACTCACACCCTCAAAGCACTCACACAAACACACAAATTGTGATGCCCATACTCGTGTACACGCTTTAAAACTTTCACATGCACAAACATGCGCGTGCACAGACACATGTCTGCCCCAGAGGGTACTGCTACAGTAGGATCCTGCTGGTTTTTACCAGATATAATCCCCCCTCTGAAGGAAAATATGCCTTTTGTAAATATATAAAAGTATGCAGACTAGATCATCACCTGTGAGGTGTTATCCAAGTTGCTATGTTAGTCATGCCCAAATCAAAGAAAATGTATGGCTGATGAAGCAGAGAGTGAGGCTTGTCTGCAGTTTGTGAATGGATGAGGACTGCCAAGGGGCCAAACAGGCTTTGCAGTAGGAAGTGGGTAAGGATCTCAGTAGGGGCCTTACTCCCCTCTGAGACGAAGCCTAGGAAGGATAAAAACACTCAGTAAGGGGCTTGGGAATGCTGATCTGATGTGTATGTGTGTGTGTGTAGTATGTGTGTGTACCCATAAGTGTGTATGAGTGAGAGAAAGTATTATCTGCAGTTTCATGACCCTTCACATTATATTAAAGAACTTATTTTGGATTGGAAGCTTGTGTATAAGTGTAGGGTTTCAAAAATCATAATAATGATGATAATAAATGCACAGTATGAAATGGCCCTCGGGCAACCAATAGACTGCTGTGTGAATCATACAAAGGAGCTGGTTTGGGCTAAGCAGTGCTGGAACTTGGATGGACAGGCATGGGATGCCTCCCTCCGCGTCTCATGTACTGGATTATAGGTCGGGCAAAATCCCAAAGGAGGTGTGAAGCAGGAAACAAACCGAACATTATTACAACGACCTGCATCGTTGCCATGAGAGGATCCATGCTGGCTTCATCCATTGGCAACAAGTGCCACTGGGCACCCTACCCCACGCCTCTCACAGTAGGGGGCGCTACAGAGAGAGACAGGCCGGGGCAAAAGGATAAATGTGCACTAGTGTCGCCTGCCAATCACCTTTGTATGGTGATTGTCGGCGGACTGAAAAGGTCGTTAAGGGGATTTACATAACATTTTGCACTCCACCCCGGGTGCATACGGAAATGTTTGATTCTATATTGAGTCATTATTGCATGAAGATTGTTCTTATGGATTTTGACAACAAAGTTTATGGAAAGTAAGGTTTTCAGGCAATCTGGCTGAATGGCAATTAAGAATACAAAATGCATACCACGGCATCGGTTTGGCCAACAAGAAAATTAAAGATGTGTAGTTCATAAACATCTACATTTTTTGCATTTAGCAGATATTTACAAAAATCTATGCATGAAATACAAATTTCTTTATCCTTAGTGACAAACATTAACTCCGACTATGCTTGGGCTAACTAAGAGAACAATTGGGATACCATCTATTAGATATAACTAAATATTAGTATTCAATTTCCACGTGACTTCGTCATTCCTCCAATGACAACTGGTCCAGTGTCCAGTGTGGGAGCCATTGGTGCTGATGGGAGATGTCCTGAGACATCCGTGACAGATGGTTGAGACAAGCTCTTCAACGACGCACTTCCTCAGAAAGGACATGGGGGCCTCTGCCGTGGGATTGGGGAGGGGGTTGTATTAACTATGGGAATCCGGATGTGAGTATACTGGCAAGGTGTGAGGGAACACATAGAACACAACGTCCATGCCAGAGAACTGGATTTCCTGGTAAAGGATGACTTGGTCGGACGTGAGGTTACCATGGTCTATTTCCTCAAATTCTCAGCAGCCTTTAAACGACCTACATTTAACAGGGAATTTTACCACTCATGATGAACTCGAAGGGTATTTTGAGTCGTGTAATATTTGAGGCTACATCTGCTGCACTCACTTTGATACTTGCTTCAAGCATCCACACATATGAGCCAATGCAAGATGAAACAATAGTGAGGATAAAGGTATTTCTTTGAAAGACTTTTTTGTGTCTTTCAGTGGGTTGGTTTGAAGTTGATTCATGTTTGCTGTGTATACAGGTTTTTAAGGGTTGTCCCACCCTTGTTCCCCGTTTTAAATCCAACTATATCCCATTGGTGGAGGCATCAAAGATTAAAGTGTGAACCTGTTGCACCTTGGGGTAGATAATTGGTTGGAATGTACAGCATGTCGGAGCAGGGCCTTGAGGACAACCAGCACCAACCAAAACCTGTGGCATCCAGACCAGGTAGATGTCCAGATTTGGAATTTTTCACTTGTCATGTTGATGCCAAATGATTTGTAACATGGTCTTATCTTATGTCTCCAGTATTTAAGCATCCGTGATGTTGACAGGTTGATTGTAAGCGGCCCTGTGGGCCTTAAGAGAGGTCTCTTGGTGACAGGCCTAACATGCTCCCAAGGTGGTCCAGGTAAGGTGTTTTTATTGCTACTGACAACTGATGTCTCTCAGTTATGTAAGTCCTTCAAAGATAATCTTTAACTGAGTGAGTAATGAATTTTTAGACATTTTTATCATTGGACACAGGCACGGGAATCACAGATGGAAAATACAGTTAATCATTTTGATAGTTCCTTCATTCCTATCATGATCTTTGATTTACTCAGAAATGTTTTGATTTCTAACTCTTTTTTGTGTGTGTGTCTGTGTGTGTGTTGCTTGTCTGCGCACCTGTCTGCCTTGAGGCTGGAAAGGCTATAGCCTCTCATTTCTGGCTGGCACTCGTGTGGTAACGCATTAGGGGGCTTGTCATTGTACTTTATTGAAGACCTCTGACAAGCTATTTGACACTTTTGACAGGGTCAGAGGTGTCAACCAGTACAGACTGACACAGAGATGGACACATAAGGGCACAGGCGAATTAGGCTGCTACTCGAGTCAATTGCAGGTT
The DNA here is from genome assembly GCA_016801845.1 of Polydactylus sextarius. Classification (NCBI taxonomy): domain Eukaryota; kingdom Metazoa; phylum Chordata; class Actinopteri; family Polynemidae; genus Polydactylus; species Polydactylus sextarius. The sequence goes on along the minus strand of CM028916.1, from coordinate 13,329,965 downwards.
GTAGCCCAAGGGCACTTTGCTGCTCCATTAGTACATCGCAGATGTCATGCTTGTTGTCTAGATAGAAAACAAGATAAATTTAGACCATTTGAGATTTGGAGACTATTAAAGATAGAAAAACACGATTGTACAGCTATTATAACCATTTGTGTGGCAATCAAAAAAGCTGCAAGGTGAATTGATAAAACTAGGTGTATGTGATCTGCAATTTCAGAGGAAACAAAGAAACATACACAAGGGAAACAAACTGGAAATAGTCTGAATAATCTGAATAATGGTATAATTTACATATTATGTAACAATCAATTTACCTGTTGTGCACACAGTTGCATGAAAATATGTGAAGAACTATTGGCTTGTAAGGGCCATGAGATGCTAAACAATTTAGCTAAAACTGCAGCAGATGGAAATAATGGCACAGTGAATTCTAAAGTCTCAAATCCTTGTTAAGACCCTCCATCTTTCCAACTAAACTGGATCACACCAAGAATCTCCTATCCCTTTATCCTGTTTAGATCCTCTAATCCCTCAGCCATTTTCCATTCTTTCCCTTTTTCTCATTTCAAATGGCAACTGTTTGGTTGTCCGGCAGTGGAACGTTGAGAATTTGTCCTTTTCGGTGAAAGGAAAGTAACTATATTGAAGAAAAGGAGAACAGCTTCACAGAGCCAAGAATGCTACGGATCTCTTTAAGTCCCATAATGAGATGTTTTCTCTGCTCGGAGCTTGTATTGACATGGAGACTAATGATTTCCACAAAGTAATAGATTGAGAGAGTAATGCGCAGGGGTGGGAAAGACAACACAAAGTGATTTAAGTTGTAGACTAGCCAAGACGCACAGTTCGTCTCTTTGTATGGGACGATGGGTTCTGTGGAGCAAACACTCACACGGCTGCATTATCATACTGTTTGTATCAGTCTTCAGTATGAATGAGGAAGTTATTAAGTTCAATTTAAAAGAAAACACACAGATTTAATATAATACAAACTGTTGTAGCCACCCAATATTTTGATTCAAGTACAATGGAGGAACTGTGTATGAAGGCAAATGTTGGTTAAAAAAAAGCAAAGCTGAGGTGGAGTTGATATACCAAGAAAAAAAAAACTAAAAAAATATTTTTAGGATTTAAACAAATAATTTTTTGTTAAGGAACTGGCTTTATTTTGGGAAGTTGGATCAAACACATCATACCACAAATCCTATCCTGTGCTGTGTTTTATTCCTGCAGTGGATGACCAAATAATACTTTGGATGGATTTGGCAACAAGGACATTCCCATAGCATTAGAATCAACATGATCATGAGTACCCAAACTTTGAAGAAAAGTTGCTTTTGTGCATCATAAGCTACAACACAATGGACTAATGCAAAATATTGTTTACAGAAAGTATGATGAGGTCAATCCAATTTGCGCAATTAAGTCATTTGGCTGCATGACTAAAACACACTATTTTTCTAAGGCTTTTTATTGTAAATGTATGACTTTATAATATCAACAAATATTTTCTTGCAAGTTAAACATTTTAATCTCAGAGAATATCCTACTTTCCCCCCCAGAAAATTACAATGTAGTCTCGGGAAATTTTAAGTTTTTTCTTAGAATATTACTTGCTGTGGCAGCTTTGTATGTTTTTTTTTTTTTTTTTTACCTACAATGGCCTTAATATGCTGTCATATTTAAGGACTCCTTAGAGAGGTGAAACTTTCCAGTGTTTGGAGACCTTCTGATTAGGGACTAATGCTATCTATATTAACCCTTCGCCCCCTCCCTGACTTAGCTTTATTGAAGGAAAGGCAAAGGGGGTTGGGGTTGCCTCAATAAAAACAGCACTAAAAAGCAATTACAGTGCTGTGAAGAATGGGACTTGTCAGTAATTTGCTGTCTAAAACTGAGGAGATTGCAGGTCTGGGGCCGATTGGAATTCTGTGCCTGCAGTGCAGTGTGGGAAAAGCAGTGGGAAGGCAAGCACCACCCTTTGTGAGGTAATTACTGGAACTACCAGAGGCCAGCGCCAGTCCCTGCTAATGATAACCCCACTCCTCTCCCCTGCTAGTCACCTTGTAACTGATATACCCGATCGCACTCACTCAGGATGTGTCAGCAACAATGTGGATAAATTTGGGCATGGATCGTTTTTTTTCTTCTTCTTCATTTTGCTTCTCACCGACAATAAGATGGTGTTTCTGATCAACAAAAAAAAAAAAAAAAAAAAATAATAATAAAAAAAAATTAGGTAATGCTTGATTTTTTTTAGAAAATGAATCCTAAATATATTTAGTTATCCTAATAGTTACTGTATGGAGAGATGTATGTATAGAGGATGAGGGTGTTTATTGTTTTCGCATCGATGAATTTACATACAGGTTCTGTTACTTGCACTGACAAGACAACAAGGCAACGGTTTAACATTTTTAAATTTTCATTACTCCTAGTCATGACTTTTCTATCAAACGTGTTCAGAAGCAGAAACAGATATAAATTTTAAACTATTTAAATGCTCAGAATAATTTGAACCCAATTAACCTTGTAAACAAAGAGCTGCCTCAATATACCTCTAAAGTGATATGCTTTTATTTGCAATTAAAGGCCTTGCTGTGGTTGATAAATTATGTTTTGAGTACAGCTCAAAACCAGCAATTCTTTCATCTTGACTTAGGTTGATAGTTTCCATCTGGGCCTCTTGTTTTAATCTATTATTTCAAAAAGAAAACCTATTAATACTTTCTGTTTGAGATTATTATTATTATTATTATTTTTTGGTTAACATGTAAAGAGATCCACACATTCACTCAGGGTTAGGAGAGTCTATTAAAGACTAGAGACTATTAAATAGCAATTGTAAAAAGCAAACAAATACAAAATAATGTAACAGTATGAAATTAGTATTTTATTACTGTAAAACTGCCAGAGACAATGAAGAAAAGTGTGTCCATAAGTGACTATTGTATTTTTGATAAATGTGTCTAATAGAAACACAAATCGTAATTACAAGCCTGAATGAAAAAATTTACACGTTCATCCTACCTGCTAAACCACTCTGAGCTACAGGGAGGTGAAAATGTGACTAATGAGTAATCACGTCTGCCTCCTCCCCTCCAAAGCCCCAGTTCACAGTGATCTGAATGACCTCTTGTCAACCTCCAGGCTTGGTACCCACCCCAGCCACCATCATCACCACCACCACCAGACCACATCTTACAGCAGCAACATACCTGAAAGCTCGGGGCTCCCCTGAAAAACTACTAACTTCTGCCTTAAAGCGGTCAGTGTAGTAATCAGACACACCAGCAGACTGCGTAGTACCCCCTCCCTCCCCCTTTATCTCTCCAGTTTGACTAATGTTCTCTTGTGAGTACAGAGGTTTAAAAAAAATTTCCCTTTGTTGGCTTCAACAATACAAACAGGAACTTCAAAAGAGGATAAAGCTGCTTTACAGGTGTCACATCTCTTCTGATGATGGCTGTCTTCTTTAGAAATCTTGTAGATAACCCATCATCCTCATTCAAGGCAGGTGACATACTTCACACGTTCCTCTGCTTGGCTATAAAAGAGAAAATATACCGCCATGATTGCTACAGATGTTAAGATGTTTCATCACGGCCCTTAATGCAAAGAGAGAAGGTTTGTTTTCGCGAGAGTGCATAGAGTTAACCACAGAGATCTGGTTATTTGAGGTCAGGCCTCTCTACTGTGTCTAATGTGGGAAAAGTGTCATTAGTATTGTGTGATAAACAACACATTGTGAGATCTTAAGTTAGAATTTAGCAGCTGAAGTGTTGGATAAAAGTGTGAGGTTTGTAAGGGTTTATTTGTTTAGAAAATGGAGCTGAAGTTTACAATGCAATAATAAGATATAAGAAATACATGTTAATTTAATATTTTGAGGTGCCGGGTACAAGTTTTTTTTACTTAGTTTATGCCAGAGCCTAAATTCCATGCAACAAAGATAATTTATTTTTTGTAATAATCTTCCAATCTGGATGCTCTTGTGTGTTAATGTGTGTTAAAAAGAGAGTTTGTATTGAATCCAAAGGAGTGATCTAATCTCAGACAGAAGGACGTACAGACATCAAGAGACTGGCTTCAAAGTCAGTTACAAAATGAAAATGCCCACACACTGCACACCCCCTCTGTAGTTCAGGTTTTCAGCCCATCACCTTTGGTGTGTATGACCCATAAACAAGAGGAGCTTTCAGAATCGCATTCTCTACAGTCAGTCTGCATTCAAACCCCTTTCATACAGACGTGTTGTGCATTGGAACAGCTGATCCCAACTCTGTAATGCCACTTTTCAGCGCTCCATACCCAGATTAAACATGAACCCAATCACATTGGCAATCAATAATCATTCAAACTTGCATTGTTTGTTAACAGTGTGAAGGGATTTTAATGTTTCATAGAACATCAAAAGGCTTTAGGAAGAGTGAAACAGAAGCTTGCTGTAACCAAAGTGTGACTTCAGTGGGAGTATTTGCATCATGTCATCTGAGTGTGGGCCTTTGCACCACTCCACTGTATATGTTGCTCTGCCCTGTCCCCACAACCACATAGCTTTATTGAAATGCATGCAGTGGCCTCTTGTGAAAGTCAGGGTGAAACTCAGGACATAAAATAAAAAGAAGACACTGATTGCAATTAGGCCTATTGTCTTCCATTTATATGGTTATTGGGTGGTGCCACTTGCAGTCTGGTCGTGTCGAAGTTCTCACAGTCAGGATGCCATCTCTCTCACTGGGGCTGCCGTAGCCTCCTCTGTCAACTATCTGCTAACAATGTTCATCTCACTTGGGTGACAAAGCTGCTAGGTGGGTCTGGCTGAAGGGAAGGGCCCATTTCCTTCAGCTAAAAGACAGCGTTGCTGCAGGGCTGGAGTTTCTGTCCATCCTGTGATCTGTTTCATGTTTTGTACTTGTTCTCTCCCATTCAGATGGTGTGAAAAGTGTCAAAGGTCGAGGTGTGGAATGAGTTACTGACAGTCTCCCAGTCACTAAACCAAAACTCAGCCTGGGCCAGACTCCCGGGAGTTCAGATAGATAGTCTGCAACAAGTCTTTATTCATTTCCCATTATGAGGCAAGGGTTTAAATGCCATAGCATTTTTATGAATGTCTGGGAAAATAAGTAAATGTAATGAGTTTTAGTCACTAGACAAACTGTGAAAGACGGCTTAAAATATAGTCTATATGTGGGGGTGGGCTGACTAATGAATCCACATGAATGAGAACGGAAGGGTATCACTTTTTGTGGTGCTTCCACTCCAGAGGGGGTGTGTATCAATCTTTCTGTGTGATAATGGGGTTAGATAGCAGTGAGACCTGGCCTCTGGTGGTGACATTGTTGCAGGGCTCAGAGACTATCAGGGGTCCTGAGGGGCTGAGCCGGAGCACTGGTGGGCTCTATTCACTTTCAGCCACTAATCTATCTTGAGATCAGGTCTTTCTCTTCAACAAAGCTCTGTCTATTTCCAAACTCTCATCACTGTGATTTTTTTTTCTGTTATTATTGTTTCTCCAAAAAGCACAGCTGGCCTCTACAGCCTCTCAAAGGAATCAAATTATTAGTCCAGCCGTACTTTTTCTACTTTATTCCTATGCTAAATCCATAGCTCATGTTTGGGTATTATGGCTTAAATCTATTCATGTTCAGCTTGTCCATATTATAAGAATGTGATTGTGAAAATAATCATGATGGAGGGCATCAGTTTTATCTGTGGTAGGTAGGTCTTTATAATGAAGAAGAGGTTAATTCAGCAGGTGATCAACATGGTAACTATATATTGTATCGTCTACACCAACTTGACAAGCATACAGATGTCACTAAGAGGGGTTCAGGGTATGTTGTGTATTGTGTATTGTGGTATTTGTTTGTGGTATGTCCTAAATTCTCAGCCATTGTTAACAAGAGTAGTTAGTGCCTAAATTGAAAATGCTATAAAAACTTAGAAGCTTAAAAGTTTTTCAAATCGGAGATCTACATAAAAAATATGAAAACATTTGATGCTCAGGACATTGCATGACTTGTTATTGCTGCTTGTTTTTTTTTTTTTTAAACTGTTAGGGTGCTCCTTGAAAACCACCTTTAGGGCGTACCTGCCACTACTACAACCTACTTTACACCCCTCTGAAGCCGATTAAATTCAGTCACATACTCCTCTGAGCATACGATAGCAAATTGTAATTGTAATTGTAATTAATTTAACATTTAACATGAACAGACACTAAATAGTCCAGTAGTTGTCAAACATGGGGGCAGGAATCCATGAGGGGCATGGAGCCACTGCAGGGAGCTGTGAATGACCAGGCATGAATTATAAGATTATTCCTACTACTCTTATGTTGGAAAATAAATAATATGGAGTTTAGCTAATATTCAGCACGGATACTTTTTATTTATTGCTTTTTTTTTTTTATCATTGTGAATGATAAAAAAAAAATGGTGGGAAGTGAGGCATGACAGGGAAATGTTGACAACCTTTGATTAATATGACTTTCCACTCACACTTTCCAATTTTTTTTTTTTATAGCCTATATTTGTTTCATTTTATTGATCAGTACAAGCTATTTTAAATATTTTAGATACTGTTAAGACATAACGAAAATGAGAGAATCAATTTGACACAGACACACACACACACACACACACACACACACACACACACATATATATATATATATATGTACTTAATAATTTTGTGTGTGTGTATATATATATATATATATATATATATATATATACACACACACAAAATTATTCAGAACATATATATAAAAGTCAACCAAATGATTCAGTACATGTATATTTCAGTCATAGACGATAGAACAACAGTTTGGTTGTTTATGTTGTTTTATTTTGGTGTTAAAGAGTTAAGTTTAGAAATCTACTACAGGCAGTGGGACAAACAATACCTGTATGGAGTCAGTGAAAAAACAGATATGAGGTAAAAAGGCTACAGTGTTACAAGTCAAAACACTGCTTCAAAAAAAAAAAGTTTGTCTGCAAATATATATTTTTACTTACTAGTATGTACATAGCATGAAATAAATAATTATAAAAAAAACATCCAATTTTAGAAACCCATAAAAACGCATTTGTACAAAAGCTAATTTGTACAAAACTTTGGATTTAAAGACTTAACAAAAAATAAAAATAAAAAATAAAAAATTAGAACATAAGCAAATTGTCCACACAAGCAATCACTCACATATAAAGTGTGCAGTAATAAAGGCAAGATAACAGATCTTGTGCTGATAATGGCAGCTGTGTAATTTATTTAAAATGACTTAAATGTAAAACTTGTTTATGGCTGTTCATTAATATTTTCAGTCATGATGTAAAGTAATCATAGATGGGCAATTTTGTTTACAGTCAAAACTATACACGCCTGAGACAATAGCATCACATTGGCCATGAACAATAATTCATCAGTGACTTGACACATCTTTCCATAGTTGAGGCTCTCAGTGAAATGTACACCCACTTTTGTCTTTTTCAGTAGTTGTTCACAAAATAAATAAATACTGTGGTGTGTTTCGTCTTCTCAAATTAAGGGAAAAAAACATGAATCATTTTTTGCCCTGATGTTTGGCACGACTACAAAATCCATCGACAACTAGAATAACATCAACTCTATTTTGGTCTACTCGGTTAAATGGGAATTACTGAAATTAAAAATTAGTCAAAACTTCACATTTTCTTTCCAAACTATATATAATATATTTCTTTCACAGAAAGAATCAATACATGCAAGAATATACATACAACACAGACCAAGACATACTTTAAAGACCTAAACACACACACACACACACACACACACACACACACACACACACACACACACACACACACACACACACACACATACATTATCTTTACTTAGCAGCATTAAAATAAGGGAAGTATTGATAGTTTCAGAGTGATGCTGCTTGTTGTTTAGTTTGGGGAACAATAAGCCACAGCTGAGAATTATCACATGCACAGGTTTTGGTCATAATTTTACTGCAATTGTAAATTATACTGCATTAAACAGAGCTTATATGATACAATTTATATTGCTTTATTTTTCTTTGTTTGTTCCATATGTGTTGCCATATGTGTTTTTATCTCAGGGAGAACAGAATTTACTTCTATCTGAATAAAACTTCTATCAAAATAAAAGAATATTATGGCTGCATAAATGAAATTCAAAAAATAATGGGAATATCCCTTTTATAAATAAGCATTTTCCCCACACCCAGTCAGTCGAGACAATTCTAATACTGATAAAAAACAAGGAGAACATGCTTCATATTTCTCAACAGGACACAAGTGCTGACCTTTCCTATTCATTTACAGCTCTCTGACCAACACAGACTAACAAGAGGTTGGGGGTGGAGGGTGGGGGTTCTTGTCTTTGGTCGTTCAAAGCGTTGTTACAAAAGAAAAAAGCTTCCAGGTGTTTCATGAAATGTGCAGACTGTGTATGTGCTTGTTTTACCAATGTTCAGCGGATGTGGCTCATGTTGACTCGCAGATAAAATTAGTTGTTTAAAGCAGATACTAACTTGTTAGCTTACGAATTTGTGAACATGTAAACACATTACAGCATAATAACTACATTCACTCAGGTGCAAGTGCATTCTTACCCAAACATCAGTAACATATTAACACTAAAATAAAAAATACAAATAGTCACTCTCACGACAATAATGTTAGTTTTCAGATATACACATACATACTAGTAATGCTGAGGAGGAGAATGCATGCTGTTGAGTGTCTGATCATGTAAATTACTCTTAATTTTTTTTTTTGTGGCAAAATGAGTAGTTATTAAACATTGACGAAAATTTAACATTTCCATTGTTTGACCCATAGACTGGAAAGCATTGGCAGTGCTGTACTATTCTCAACAAAAATAACTACTTGGAACACAGAAGCAAAAAAAAAAAAAAAAAAAAATCACCAATATGGTGTTTGTCAATAAGCCAACAGTTCTCCTTTCCTACGTCAGTACATGAAAACTCTTTCGTCATTGCTATAGATATCAACATTGTTGTCACCATCACAGTTCACATGGGTGATGCCTTGAGTCAACATCTGCTCAGTTGTTCCAGTTGATTAAGACAGAGTCTGGCTCTTCTTAGCATCACAACACAAAACACAAGGCTGTGTCTGCTGTAGGAGTTCAGGGACAGGGCAGACACGTTTACAGTCTCTCATGTCTTGTAGAAAGGTTCCTGTATTTGTTCTTCAGCCTATTGAAGTCTTTTAATTTTGGTGAGAATAGATGAGAACCAGACATCCCTATTTGCAGGTGTGCACATCATAGACTCTCACGCACTCCTGACAGCTGACATAGCAGCACCAGTGGAAAATGCAGTGGCACTTCTCCTTCCGCTTTTCAGTCCGGGTGTTGTGACCTCTTCCGCAGCACAGGAGATCACACCCATCTATGCCATGGGAAGTAAGGTTGCACATGCGATCACGAGTGCCAAAAGAGCCAGTCTCAGGATTAGGGTCACAGAAATTGGGTGAGCTTTCATAATAAACCAGGTCACGCTCTGTGGGTGGTTTGTAGTAGTTGTACTTGGGTCTCAAGGTCTCCACCCAACCACGGGACTCCTTGTGTTTCTCCACTACCATCTCAGATGCACTGTCATACTTATCCTTCATGTAGTCACCAATAACTCGGAAATCAGGCTGAGACCACCAGCACGTCTTGACCTCACAGCTACCCGAAAGACCGTGGCACTTGCACTTGAGGAACATGTTGTCGTTGAGGGACTACAGAAGAAAAAAGAAAGGGTTAGTCAATGATCTGAAAATGAAGAAAAAAACAACAACAACACAATTAGTGCTCTCTTAAAACTAACCATTCTTCCTGCCTCGTTGTTATGACGATTCATGGCTGAACGCGCATCGGGGCGATTCTCTCTTGCATCAGCAAACTCCCGTGACACCATGCTCCCAAACTCCACATCCTCGCTACAGCCGCCCCACTTCCACCCCTCACCAGGGGGGCCCTTGTGTCGTGTGTCACATCCGCAGATGGTGGCTGAACCCTCAGCGCAGGCACGGGTCACTGCAAATGCCACTCCAGCCGAAGCAATGGCATGAACAAATGCTGATTCTCGAGTGGCTGTCGAAAAAAATTGGAAGAAAGATACCAATGAGTGAACAAAGTGAACAATCATGGATTATCACTTCAGTCGTGTATTGTTGATAGTAATGATTATTCGCAGGATCAAATATATAGAAAAGTTGTAGCTATACTTGCTATAAAATGTAGGTCATCTCATTTTTGTATAGCCACGTGCTTGTGTTGGATCTACATCAAAAGGTAACATCAAACAAATTATACATATTCATAGAGTTCAGCACTTTGTTTGTCCACACATGTTTAGGTTGTATCTCCCAATGTTTACCACTGTGTGGGTTCAATCAGCTCAGACATCAATCGTCCTGTCTCTGAATAAGACAAGCAAAGGCCTCTATGTCTCTGTCTGACATAGCTAACTCATGACTCAGAGGGATCAGGATCTTCCAGAGAGATGAGAGGAAGAGACGGGCCTGACAGGCCTATAATTAAGAGACTCAATTAAGCTTTTGAAAGGTTAAGAAAAGGCCTCACACAAGTCAGAGACACAACACAGAAGAGGGACTGCAGTGTCCAGATATGCAATCCCAAACAATTGTTACAGAAGGAAAGACATTGCATGCTTCACCATTTCCTGCTTTAACAGGACTCATTATGACAGGAAGGTTGCCTTGAATATATGTACTTGTATGGTCTTGCACAATCATAAGAAAAGACACAGAGAGAACAGGATCAAGACAGTGGAAACACCAGGGGTAAACATGAAACAATGAGGTATCTGAAAGAGAGTCAAGAGATAAACAGAGGCGGTTAAAGATCAATAGTTTGGGAGTGTGTATGAATATGTGTGGGGGGTCAAAAAGAAAGAAAGGACTCAGTGCATGTGCACATTTCTGTCTAAGAAATACGGACAACAGAGAGAAAGAAAGAAAAGAGAGCAGGGAGGAGTATAAAGCTAAAGGGAATAGGAGCACCTCCCTTACAGCAGGTTCCAACCAGTTTGAGGACTAAAGGGCATTAGAAACAATGATGCAAGAGAAAAGGTCTACTGGCATCCTCTACCACCCACTTCATACTACAGCTGCATGCACACAACATTACGCATGCTTACACCAGTGTTACATGAGAACCTTTGCTCCCCTTCATCAAACCTGCTCACGGTGTCCATCATAGATATTTTCAATTTATTATTGGGTTATTTCTTTGTAATCTTGGTAGCTGAAAGCTGCGAGATTTATTCATGGCATGAAGCAACTCTCTCGGGTGATTAATTACATATTAACAAGCATTATTAGCATAAGCTTCATGTTTAAAATTGTTGTTAATTTCTGATGCATTTGTCCTGACATAATTATACAATGGATTCTATTCAAGGTGCTGATAAAGGATTCTGGATTTTATACCAAATAAAAGTTTCTTCCTGTATACAACACCACACCTTAGATTCTTTTATGCTATACAATATTATACCATCAGCAAAACAATATAATTAAATCTAAAGCATCACAGAATACTGGTCATTGTTTATAAAAACATAAAGAATAGTTGACCTAAAACAGAACCTTGGTGAATGCTGGAAATGGGGTTTAACGGATGACTGGCAATGTTATAAAGTGTAAGTGGGAGAGGTGAAAATGGGAGAGGAAAAGAGGATTACCATGGGATGAAATGAGCAAAGGAAAAGGATCGGGGCAAACTGAATATGGCCAGTTGTCTCTATGTTTGAGTGGTCGGGCATACCTGATTAAGTAGGTAAAAGATTTTTTAGTTTGGTTTTTAGGGTTGTTGACATTTTGTAATTACCTCAGATGCAAATGAAAATACAGTTTTGATTCATACAAATATCTACAGGTTGAATGCAATATACTCCTACTGACAGTAACGGTAAACATAGCTTTAGTTTTGAGTAAGTAATTTTTTACTTTTTTTTATTATAAATATTTACCACCATGCAGACCATAGCTTCTTAGAAAATTACCTAAACACCACACTCTAAACCTGGTGTCAATTCCAAGGCATTTTGTTTGTGGTTCATAAAATGTACTTTATATTCTCTGTAACAAGTGCATATATTGTATATCATGCTTGGTATGTCATGTCACATGTTGTCATCATTTGGAGCGTATACACCTGTAATAGTATTTACTTCACCTGGAAACACCAGCTCTTACATTAGTTCCACTGCTTTTCTAAGTTTTACAACCAATTTATGGTATTTCGGGACACCAAACTTTGCCAGATCCTGGCAGGCCAAGTGGTCCCTACAACCTGCTGGGGGGTTGAATCCCCTATTGTGCTGCCACTGTCACGCTGTGTTAGCCCCACAATAGCCCCAGATATTTTATATGAAATTTGCCCTGGCCAGTGATTAGTGGGGACCAAGTTAAGTCATAGCAACAGAGAACTATGCATTGGCTGGACCCCGCTTGTCGGCAGACGGGGAAATCCCTATTCAAATGGTTTAATAAAACAATCTAAAGGGCGTGTGAATGGGGAAAAGCACTTTTTCTCCTGCTTAATCTCATGGTTGCGAAGATATTGTGCTCTGAGCAATGCCCAGCAGGGAGTGGGGCTAAGGTCCCCCCATCAACTCCATTTACCACACCCCTTCTTTCTTTCTTGCCTAGAGTTAATGATATACTGATGCGCTAGCTTCCCTCCCCCAGCATGGATAGACATACGTCTCGTGAAAAGCACAGACCTCTTTGCTCATTCTAAATTGTTACACTTTCTCATCCTCAGGTCGTAGGTCGTAACCCACATCCCCTGACCTTTTCCCTGTTAGTTTAGATGAGACTTCATGATTTACGTTAATCTATTAGATGGATTTCCCAGTAAAAAGAATTAGGGCAGGGTAGAAGCACCTAAGGACTTGAGAGGTTAGAGCTACCACAGTGTAAAACTTTGTAGTTCCCTCCACATGCCTCACATATTACGTAACAGGAGTTTCCTATGACCCTCATTTTAATTTAATGGTTTCGCGTAGAATAGTGATGGTACATGTATGTACCTGTTTGGGATGGTAGCACCTGTGAAACTGTGACTGTCCACTTTTGATTACAATGTTGCCCTTAATATTTCTATCATATGACTCATAAACTGGAGGCTGATTATACCCAAGTAGGTAGGTGTTCTGCAAATACCAGGAATGCCGAAACAACATTGGGATCGGCTCTGCGGACTAAGAACACCTGTGCAGCTTTCTCTTACCTTTCATCACAGGCAGATTCCAGCAGAGCATGTTTTGACACTTTAGTTAATGTAAATTAATGAGTGCTGACGCAGACATAGCCTCGAGGTAGGGCTCGTGATTTGGGGTGTGGAGTGAGAGAGAAACATAGAGAGAGGATCACACCATGTGTAAGGGGCCACGAACATGCACAAGAAAAAGAACACGTCCATTTTACAGCAAAAGAAACTTAACTCTCATGTTTCAATACACAAGGTTGGGTGTGAGTATGATAGGGAGCATTTAGATGGGTGAATCTTTGTGTGTGGTCATGCCTGTGTACTGGCATGAGCATGTTTATACAAATGTATTTCAAAAGAAAGGAGGTTGTGTAAGCATTTCTCTAAGCAGAAACTGTAAAATGTTTTCAGTTCAGTCTCCAACTCTTTTATCTGTAATCTCAACTCAATTTACAGGATTGCATTCTCTCCTTAAACATCCATGTTTTTTGTTTTTCTTCTACTCTTAATCCACCTCCATAAAACAAACTAATACCCTAAGTGAAGGTGAGTAGGACATGAGTAGTGATGGGATAACTGATAGGAACTAAGCCCTTGAGGCCAATAAAGGCACCTACTCTTCCTTTCAGCTTTTGCCCTTCAAAAAAGGCAGGAGGAAATGGACACACAACAGTCTGAATCGCAGACAAACAGACACCAGTGAGGACAATGGTGCTGTTGCACAGACAAACACCAGCATCAATCAAATCCAATGAAATGGAAGCCCTCTCCTACTAAGCCCTATCAAAGGCCTGTGAGCCCCTGAGCCACTCTCCTTGGCCTCTGACAAAGGCACTTAATCCAGCCACTTTGACCTCTCACATTATTAAGGGCCTCGGTGACCTTAATCCAATCAAAATGATTTACTAAAGCCCAGTGGCTGCCTCCTCTTTCCACTCAGTACCCCTACCATTTAGACCTGAGAGGGGAAGCAATGGAAGAGATGTGGTGGCATTTTGCACCACAAAAGGGCTTGGATTGAGAACCCCCATCGTTAGCCACCTAGCCTTTTCTACCGACATGCTCAGGAGTTTATTAAAAGCAATTGCCCCAACTAACCTCCAACCCCTTGTGTTTATGGCAGTCTTCTGCTCAAGGCATTAAAGCTTTGTTAGTTAACTTTCAACCAAAAACCAACATGTAAATATGTTATTTGCTACTAAGGTAACCAATTTTCCCAAAATTGGTTACCTTACGTGTGCTTACGTGTGTGTTGTATTGCACAGAGGGGGTTTTCTACTAATTAGAGCAGAACCAACATGCACTTGAAAGTTGCAATATATCATCAGAAAATCAAATCTAATCTAAAATGTATATTTGAAAACCAAACTCTGTTGTATAAGGGCCTTCAGGGGAAAGTACAGCAGAACAATCACAGGGGATTTCCTCCTAAAGAAAACTCCAACAAGACAGAACTCACTCATTGTAATTGTGTACATTATTTCATGCATACAGCCGCTTAGAGCTTGTTCAGCCCAAAGTCTATTTAAACAAGGATTTGAAGGAACATAATGAGTGATGCTTGCAGAACCTTCCAAGAAATTAGGTGGAGTTACAACATTCAGAAGCAACAATTTGGAAACTGTGGAGTTAGACATCATCATTAAAACTATGACGACATTGTAGGTGTCTCATTAAAAGAATTACCTTTAAATTTATGGATAGCATTATTACAAATGCCAACTTGTTTTGCCTGAAATATAGTTGGACAGAAATGTCAAAACAATTGTTTGTGTAACATTACCTTTATCTAATACCGGCCCAAATATGGCTAGGTTGTCATTGATCGTGGTGCAGTTCCAACGTCGGCCTCTGAACTGGTGCTGGCACTCCTGGATGCCAATCTTCACCCCTTCAGCCACACTGGGCATGATTTCCACATAGTTCCGGCAGAAACGTAGCTGTTTGGGCACCAGACCTGGGATGCTGCCACACAGAATAGGTTGAGTACCCAATGATGAGTACTGGTGGCCCACTGCTAGTGACCTAAAGAAGAGGAGGAAGTCAGAAGGTCAGTGCATTTTCATGATTTCATCTTGTCTTCTTATCTGTCTGTGTCTTTGTCTACTGAGTCACCACTGCTGAAGTTAAAGACTGATTTCCCTTCAGGGACGCATGTTAATTTTATGTCTGCAAATGTTTGATTGTGTATGTTTATTTGCCGTATCAGATGCTACCATTAGGTATCCATTCTTTATCCCTTCAAGTACCCTCTGTGCAGACACCTGGCCTTTGTGTGTATTGAAATTGCAGCCCTGCTGCCACAGAAGCAGCCAGTGTTTCTGTCTGAGATGAAAGTCCACAATGCATCTAGAGGTCTTCATAGACCTTAAGCTGACAACTTGGAAAACTACACCTTGTTATTAACTGTCCGCACACTTAACAGGCCTTCAGCTTAGAGTAATAAGAGTGCAAACCCTACACTGAAACTTCAGAGAGTGTATTAAGTGTAACACCGAACCCACCCCCCTTTTCCTTTGAGGAAGGTATTCTTGGATACAACAAGTGCAAACTTGGTTCACTGATTACATCTCTCTGTCTCACTGCCTTTATTGCTTTCTGTCTTTATTTTCCATGCTCTCTCAATTAGGCCTTTTAGTAACTAGTAATCATGGAAATGGGATATCCATTGTACTATAGTACAGTGTCTGAACAGTATGTAATTAGACTATCTATGTATGTATCTGTCTATGTATGTATGTATCTATCTATCTATCTGTCTGTCTGTCTGTGTTTATTACAATAATTCAGATAAATGCACGAATGACCTGCTGACCTGTATTGTTTTTGTTGAAATGTCACCAAAATCAATATTTTGACTACTCCATTATTTAATAGCACAGTTCCTATTATCTTTGGCAGATGCCCTGCAAAGTAGCTACAAAGTAGCTTGTTGGCAATCCAGACAAGTCCTCATTTCGCATCAGCTGTCTATTAAAGTACAAACACTGGCAGCGGTTGTCTGATAATCCTCCCCTGAGTGAACTGAGCTTGATTGATAACAGTTACTTCAGCTATTGCACAAAGTCAGAGCCGGAGCAGGTGTGCAGTCTTTTGCTGCTCAGTTAGCTCACTATCTGTTGACCTGTTCACTGATGTTCAAGGACTAATCGCTGATCACAACAAGATTACCAAAACTCCTGACACTGGCCTCAGGCTGCCGTCTTTAAAAGCTCTCAGCACAAGATCTGCTCAGCAAAATGACCCGTGGCTGATGGCATCTGAGGCCTTCCAACATATTCACCTTGAATACCACAATTATGTACTGAGATTTAGAAGCTGATCTCTGTTCATTTTCAAGAACACGCTTTAATGATGTTAAGGAGTCAAGGTGCGTGTAAGCCATCAGCCGACCTTTTAAATGAACTATATACTTTCATATCCCCGAGAAAATATTCAAGGTATGTGTCACGCTGGTTTTAACAGGATTTCTTGCCTAATTTCTACAGACTAGACCTTGCCAGTTAATCACAAATGAGACATCCAGTAAGCGAGCAATGGCAAGTCGAAAATGACTCCAGAGGAAATCACATTCGTCCACAGTTTGTCTACAACATCCATCATTAAACAAGGGGTACTGCTATTGCTGTTGACTGCTATTGACAAATTGACCTCTCCTTGGCCCTTGTCAGTCCACACACCCTGCAGCACAGCATTCCCTGTCGAAACCTGAGTCCACATCACAAACTGGTGAAGATGCTTGGTTTGCTCCCAAGTCACACAGAACAATCAGAGCACAAATGTACCATGTACAACAGTTGAGCTGAGGTTCATCATTGTGAAATGTTTTCTGGGACTGATGGGAGGTCAAAACAAGTGCTGCAAGCCTACAGTTTTCTAAGTAGTTTACACTTGTCTGTCTAGTCTTAAACCACCTTTTGCTTATTCTTTTTCCACATAAGATTAAAACATACCTCTTCGTTTCCATTGTATTTTCATTATCTCCATTTTCCAAAGGACCAAATACATCACCACAACAGAAATAAAAGCTGAAAAACTCAGGATTTGTCATCACATGATTAGATACACAGGAGTTTACTCATTTAACCCCAGTCTTTAATCAGCCTTAGTACTCATTAGGGACTACACCTGTGAGGAAAGGTTTGTGTGCATTTCTGCCAGATTAACATCATGAACTTGGTCACACGAAACCATCATGAGTCACTGTGCTTATGGTTTTCTCCACTGATGTGTGTCTCTGTGTCTGTCTCAGTGTGGCTGAGTAATCTATGCCACCTCTTCCTGTGTTAGGAAATGGCCTAAGAGAGGAGGCCGGGCATGTTCCACCATGGATGATTTATGATTTTCTACGGAGCCGTTGCATTAAGAGGAGGGTTGTTAGATACCAGCTCCAACAGACATTTAAACTTAACTGCTGGCATTTTATGTGTTGTCTCAGTTTGACGTTTCTATTGAGTGCTCATGTCTTCAGTGGATTTTTCAGAATACATGGGGGAGCATTGATGGGAATGATACAAGAAAGTGATGTTCAGGGTATTTGGTAAAGAAATAGAAGATTCACTAATGTTAAGATTTGTGTTGATTTAAGAATTATAGTGTCAAATAAACACTTTAGTAAAAACTGTTACAAATAAATACTTAAGCAAAACATATATCACATTCAATTTTTGTCTCAGTACAAACTTTCCCCCTCTCATCTAAGTGTATCCAGCACAGGTTTAATGCATATTTCAGCAAGCCCAAGCAGGGTACCTTAGAATTACCACTTTACTTGTGGGCCCTGGGGCCTTGGAGCCGACTTTGACATCAAGAGAATATGTTTGGGAAAAGGAATGTGCGGCAAGCTTTCACCTCCAGGTATTTATCTTCTAAGGTGGGGTGGACTAGGGAAGGGGGTGGTGGGATGGCGTCTGCAGCCAGGCTATGTCATGGCAGGTCGAGAAGAGACAAGACATGAACCTGTCTTAGTGCCGAGCCGTACCCCCACACAGACTACTGTGGCACAGAGGCTGAGTGTGACGCAGCTCCAACGGCCACTTGAAGCCAAGTTCAGCAGCTTCTGTCAGCAAAAAATCCTGAGATGCTTTTCACAGAAGCGATAACTCTCAGATAGCTGACATGCTGTTTGCAAACGGAGAGACAATGCAGGCTCATTGAATGCAATCTAAAGGGTACAACGTTATTTGACTTGGGATGAGTTGCCATGAAAAAAAATACATCAGCTATCTTGCAAAGGAAAAAAAGAGTTTGAACTCAAAAGTGACTTCATGTGCTATTTCTGCAGTCAACCATTGTTTGTATTAGAAGGAATGATGCATCTCATGCTTGTTTGCTTGCTACTCTTTTCCTTCTGTAGTTAGACTATTCAATCAATGACCTGATCCACCCTCTAAAATCAAACCATCATCACAGAAGTTAGCTCTTGACTTGCTGCAGGGTTTCTGTTATGACAGAATGGAAACCTGCCTTTTATTGTGTCATTCATAACTGGCTGCACAAATAGAAAAAAAAAAAAAAAAAAAGAGATGAAAAAAGCTTCTATGGAGATTGACGTTTAAGTTTCTTTTTTGTGTTTGCTCTATCTGTCAGGGTGCAGGAGAAAAACACAACTTCAACAGAAAAAAAGTGCAGAACTGACTTATATCAGATTATAAAACACATAGAGGTCAACGATCAAATAGGTTTGAGAAGAATACAAGAATACACCGCAATTGTATGCAGTGATTTTTTTGAATCAAGAGTATACTGATATGGGACAGTGTGTGTGTGTGTGTGTGTTTTCCATCACTTGGTCCAGAAGGCCTGCTGTTACATCAGGATTTCCTTCCAGCTGAGCATGTAATTAGTTTCAAATCAGTAATACCACTGGGGGACCCATTAAGGGAAGCAGATTAGGGTACAACCAATATCTAAGCAACCCCAAATAGTGACTGATTTATTTTGAAAAAAAATATTATAGCCATAATTTATTTGTTTAGGGATAAAAATGCAGTTGTGATTGATGTGTGCAGCTAAAGCATCACGTGTGAACATTATAAAATCAGACTAGAGCTCTTCTGCAAAATGTGACAGCATATTTACCGGAAAAATGAAATGTAAATAATTAGCATTACTCCTTGCAGTATTTATCAGTTATTTAATGTCTTAAAGGCTTTTTTCATAATTAACTGCTCCTTGAATAGAGAGATAAAGAAAATCCAAGAAAGACAGAAGTGGTTTGGATTTCTGAGAGGAGTTGGAAGAAAAGTACAAAAAATAAATAAAAAAAATAATACAAATGGACCCCAACATTCATTATATCATGTGATGAAATCAATGTTTATATTTAGTCAAAAGTGAAACAAACTTTTCACATCTGATGAGGAAAATACAATCATTCTCTTTCAAATGTTGCACTGATCATTACCGTGAATAATTCTCATTAAAGAGTATGCATTTGTGTTTAGAGCATAAAGTGTCAGAGGTTTTAAGGCTAAATTCATATTTTATACTTGTTTTATAACTCTGAACATACTCCCATCCACACTGACACACACACACCCTCACACACACACACACACACACACACACACACACACACACACACACACACACACACACACATGCGCGGGCCAACGTGCACACACATACACACACTTTGCACCTGCTGTAATATGAAAATTACTCTCAAGTCAGATTGAATCATTCATGCTGCTGCAAATCTCGGGAAGAAAAAAAAATGAATTAAAACTGAGACAAATGCATTTAAAAATATGTTTTTCCTCTGATTTTTTTTTAAAATTAGAAACGTCATTGTTTCACGTTATTTTCCTCCTTGAATTTACCTTCATCTCAAATTAGTTAAACACACAAGTCAGGGGTCTGCAAATCAAACAGGTATAAACTTTTCCATCAGTGCGCGTCAGTGCTCCGCTATTATCACGAACCAAATCAAACTGGCACAGGAGCGGATCATCATGTAGTTCTCAATATCTTAAAAAAATATGTATCGTCGGTTGTCCGGGATATAATGAAAATAAAACTTACCACCAGATTGGATAACTTGCCATGACATGCGTAAGCCCACAGAGTAACAGGAAACATCCAAGGTATATCATCCTTAAAGTTTCGCAAAACATCTCCAGGAGAAAGCCTACATGCGCGCTCATACGCTCAGAGATTTTAACTGAAGCGCTAAGAAAAAGAAGAACTGGGAAAAAAAGAAACCGAATCTGCAGCGATGGATTTTTTTATTCGTATCCTTGAGGAAAGAAAAAAAAAAACCGAAGGAGAATCTATCTTTCGCGACTACTCGTGGCAGAACTCGGGAGCCAAATATTAAAAAGTTAAAAGCTGCTCGCTTTTTTTAAGGACCCAATCAGCAGGTATTGCCAAAGGGGAAATTCTGATGATATGTTCCCTCAGTTGCCTAGTCAGCCACTTTGAACTCAGACAATTTTAAGATGTGTTTTAGTGCTCATTGAGAATTGCTCGCATTAGCATGCAGTGTGTGTGAGATATATAATGTTGTTTAAAGGAGAGAGAGGGAGGGTCTGAGGGGTTTTAAATAGACATCGGAACCCCTGTGGATTGCGTAGCTATAACAACCTGTCCGGATTTCACTCCCTGGCTTGAAGCTTCTAAAATGCAGAAATAAATATGTGTGAATTGCTTGAGACCATTATTGAGGGTCTCCACTCCTTTATTTGTGCCTGTTTACCATGAATGTAAAATTAGAAGTTTGAGAGTTGCTTTTTTTTTTACCCCTCCACTATGAACTAATAACTAGAATAAATTGCTACACTTCTTTTTATATTTCCAAATGATCTGACATTTATTTATTAGTTGTTTTTTTTTTTTTTTAGAAAAACAACAACTAAAAACTGAAATGCTTTGCGTCAACAATTGTCTCTGTTCCTCTTTCCATAATTTATGCTCTGTGATATTTAAAAGGCTTTAAAGGGCCACATTTTGAGCATTATATGTAGGTAATTGTAATTGCAGTTACTGTCCGAGGAGGAAGAGTTCAACACGGCACGTATGATGAGCTGCCAGGCTGCTTATTCCAACGAAAATATCCGTTAAAATTGGCCGCACCACTGAGTTTAAATGGCAGCTTGTCTGTTTCCCCTTCTCAATGTCAAGTGGCTGTTGATAGCTCGTGTAATAGGTGGTGGACCGGTCTCTCCATTTACAAGTACTGATGCTTATCTGAAGATTAAAAAAAAGAAAGAAAAGAAGAAAAAAAGGAGAGAAAAGAAACCTGTCCTAGTTGTGCAATATCAGTGACTAATAGCGTTGCATCGAGTGAACAAACATTTTCTAAATTTAACGCCAGTAATTTATTCAGTTGAGTTGTTTTTTTCCCCTTTGAGACGCTGATACTCTTTTTATGTTGTTGATTAGACTATTCATTATTGATAGTAGTTAGTCATTATTTGATCATGATAAATACTGACAATAATACCAGTTTTTACGCACAAGCGGGGACTGGAAAAGTGACGTGCACCAAAAGAAAAAGAGCATTTATTATCGTAAGCAAGAAAAAGAAATAGTAGAAAAACAGTTTTATGAAAGAAGCTTAGTGTTTCAGTCGGAATGTCACAAAAGTTAAAAACAAGAAGCTCTTGAAGAATTGGTTGGTATTTATTTGTTGGCATCTGTGTCACTTAATTATGTGACAGAAACGATTTTTAATTCCGATCTTGAATTTCAATATTTTTATTCTCAGTTGTCTGAACGAAACTAGACATTACCACGACCTTTCTTAATACGTGTAGTTTCCAAAGTAACATAAATTCTGTCAATTCTTCTTTGGTGTTCGATTTCCTCAATGTCCCAACAGATGTTCGCTTATCCACGGATTTATCGTGCAGTATACGCACGTTGTCAGTCTTCTGTCAAACCTGTCATCGTCGTCTAATTTCCTAAATGTGTTCTTGTGCTAAATTTGATAAGACCTGGGTTACGCACGCCCCGAGGTACCTGGAGGCAGCTGGAGGACAAGATGTTAACGCCATCTGGTGGAAATAATTGTACACTGCAGATATGGCAAAAACTGCCATTTTTCACACAATCCCACGATTTCCTTTCCTTTTATTTCTGTTCTTATCTTTTAAATTCACGTTTCACATTATTATTTGCTCTTACACCTTATCCATCCTTTATATCTTGGTGCTACACAGAAAAATGTACAGTGATAAAACACAAACACACAAACACATATTGCACTTAAATATTCTCTAAGATGTTGAATTGGTAGTAGTTTATATTGTGGTTGACAGGAGTTTCCATCACCATAGTTTATATCCACAAGGATGTATGTCATTAATGGCTTATGATTATTTATTTGATTGGTTTCATAAAAATTACACTTATTGTTCCATTAGTATGATGATTATTGTTCATTAATCATCATACATACATACATACATACATACATACATATATATGTATATATGTATTCTGTTGACCAAAAAAACAATTTTTTTTGTTTATTGATATTTATAAAGGAGTAGAGTTGGTGGGTTTGGGCAATTGCTCAGGGGGTAATCTGGATTATGCAAGGATGAAGTAAGAGGTCATTTATGAAGTAAGTCTTTCTTTTCTCTCAAGCAGCTGTCAGCAGTGGCACAGAGGCCAAGTCAGGTACTGAGTTAAATTCATGTGAAAACACAAGGAAATTGCCAATAATGTTACAATAATGTAGTTCAACAAGCTACACAAGGAGTGTAAATATGTGTTTAAAAGTGTTGTCAACACATTTTTAGTTAATTAGTCACACTTCCAAAAATAATCAGTTATGTAATAAAATGGAAACTTCTATAGGGTCATTTCATATCCACTAACACATTTCCTGTTACTCTGCCTCAGTCACTGCAGTCAATCCATTCAGGTTTTCCCTCTGAGCAAACACAAGGACATCATGGCACCTCTGTGTGCCCACGGTGACCTCACCATGATGATGATGTCATTCTGTGAAATGCCATTAGGACCAAGTCATGTCCGACAAGTGAGTCTTGTCATTGCTCTGCATTATGGGCCTCAGTGAGACTCCCTCTCTTTGACACAACACAGCCACACTAACATCATGCCATACACAAATATTGAACTAATCACATTTTCATTACTTCAGTCACTTTTCCATGAATATTTTCCACATGTGCCATGAAGCTGTTAACGCTCATTTGTGCTTTCAAGTGTTCTAATAAGATGCAACAAATACACAAGGGAGATTTGATAAAAGCAGCTACTGCACTGAAAAGTAACAGACCTGTGTTATGTACAAATATGACATCACCACTAGATGTCAGCATTGTAATGGAATTATTATACCTATTGTCACTGCTAAGCTGTATAAACATCTCAAGTTGAAGCCCAGGTAAAAAGAAAGGCAAGATCATTCATATATATACAGTAAAATATAGTATTTGCACAATGTTTAAAATTACAAATTAGATCTATGTCCAATACATTGTTTGGAATACATACAACATTTTTCACCATGTTTTGACATAAATACAATCCTGAAACTGCTGCTGCTGTAGTGATGCACGTTTCCTCGGTTGGAGTAATAACATTCTTTTTGGAGACAGACAGAAATATCAGAATTGATCTGGTCTGTGATGAATTGTCCAGATTTCATCATTACAATTCATTAATTTTTATTTAGTTCAAGTATGAAAAAGGAAAGAAAAGTGAGTATTGCGAATGTCCACACTGATGTTGCTCATCATTTGTTGTGGCTTTCATGCCCTTTTTTGTAAATGAAAAATAAATAATAAATTCTTAGATAAAGAGAACAAAATAGAAAGAAACAAGAAGCAGGATAATGACTATTTCCTCTATATAACAAACTCTGTTTGAGATGTAATCATTCCAAGAAAAAGGGAGGAGAGTTGTGCCTCACGTACGTCACGTAACACCCCTCCAAAAACTCACACCTGGAAACAAGTCACTTTCCCTTTGTACTTGACCCTCAGTTTCCATACATGGGAAACAAAGCAAAGGTCTGCCTCTGCTTTGACTTTATCTTCAGGATGGGCATTACCACAGGCGTTGACGTCCCTATCTCGCCTTCTTGCCTCTTGGTAATACAGGGTGTAAAAAGGCTTCTGATAAGAGAAATCATGGGAGACAACTTCTAAATCCTAATGTAAACTGTCCCGGTGACCTCTGAGATCAGATTTGTTGTGTTTGAGATCAGAACACGCCTATCATACGTCACTGTAGAGTATGTTGGCTGAGAATGAGGTTAGGTATTCAGCTGTGGTAAAATCAATAACAAGTTAAAGGAAAACCTTAAATATATCAGATGAAAGACATAGCAAAATTCTGATTTACTGAAGGTTAACTGAGAGAACTGAGATAATTTGAATCAAAAGATAGGTGTGACTGAGATTTGTCTAAATCTAAAAGAAATACTATGATGTTTTTGAAATATTTGACCTTAAGTAACATCAATAAAGAGAATAGTAAAGGACCACGGACTGATCCTTGATGTGCTCCAGGAGTAAAATGGGTATTGGAGGGTTAACCATTCTCTTTGACCACATAAATATATTTTAAAACTGTGCCAGATATTTAATATGTTTCATCAACAGTGGTCAAAAGCCACAGTAAGATCTGAAAGGCAGTAAAACACATGTCTAGATTGTCTTTATCCTACAAAAGCAGTCACAACTAATATCTGGGCCCATGAGAACCAAATTGATGCACCCGAAGGCCTAAAATCCTTTTGCCTGTCTGCCTGTGTAGCCTGTAAAGTCTCATTTTGTCTACAACTGAAGTCTTAAACTGTCTGTGGTGGGAGTCTTTGGTCATAAGGTTTTTCCTTTGAGAGACTCAGATAGTTGTGTTGAGGTCTAATCTAAGCCAGAAGGATGAAGCCAAAAAACAAGAAGACACAATGGAGCTTTTAATTAGAGGAACAGGCCTACAGGTCGTATCGGGCTGCTGTGTATTTTATCAACTGTTAAGACAGGGAAAAAGTCTCTACTCCTCCACCTTCCTTCAGCCTCGTCTTCTTCTCCGCTCTTTCGCTCACAATGACACTTTAACTCTGGGTCATCCCAGGTCACGATCAGAGGAGAGGGAGGCTGCACTGGCTGCAGCTGCTCAGTTGGACTCTGTCTTGTTTCATTAACGCTAAGTAAAGCAGATCATACCATTCCATCAACACCACCTGTTGGTCAAGAGCACAACCCATTCATTAAACATCTACCGTATCGTCTATCTACGTAAATCAACCTGTACTTTCCTGGCTCCGACTTTTCACATGTCACTACTTTTTACTGTTGAGACTGTGTTGTGTCATTGTGGATCCTTTCTCCAATGAAATGAAGTCAACCTGGATGAATGGCCGTGTTTGTTCCAGGGCAAATAGAAAATTGCGATTCTGTAAACACCATTCAAACAGGGTGTTTCACAGGTTGCTGGGGAACCAAGCAGTGGATCGTATCATGCAGCTTTGGCAATAAAAACCTAGTAGACTGTGGTTTGATATTAATGTCAGGCTTTCACGTCGTTGTTTGCAAGAAATGAAATGTAATTGATGCACGGTTGAGCAAAGCTGTTGGCTGGCGAAGGCATGACAAATCTTGACAAAATAAACTGAAAGATGCCTTTGGGAACACAGTTTTTCGAATTTCTAAAAGTTCAAGCTTTTGAGTTTGACGCTGCCAAGCATTTCGCTCTGCATTCATGTTTTCTCCCACAGTGACCCAGCAGCAGCAGCTTAGATGTGCCTACTTAAACACTTTCAAGAACTGACAAGCCACCACATGCTCACATACAATTTGGCTCAAGTGTGTCACAACACTTCACAAGAAAATGTGTATGGACCATAGGTTGCATGCCACAAATAAAGCACTGAGATTACGTTCCACTATGGTTCCACTATGGTGGAACTGAAGATACTGTTTTGGTTTTTGTACATCAGGCGAGTCTGCGGAGACATGCTGAGCCACGAGTTCTGTAATCTTCAGAAGCTGGGAGCACTGCTTTACCGGTGGCATCTTTTCTTGGTCTTGTTACTTTAATTTTTTTTTTTTTTTAATTTTCATTTAATCATTTGTTGTATCTGATTTGTTTTTGTCTCAACATTGCAGTCATACCAAAAGAAAGAACGTTGAAGGTGCTCGTTCTGTGGATTGAAAAACAACAGCTACCTCTCTAGCCCCTGAGGATGGACTTTTCCTGAATCCTGAGAAATGTTGCACATGGTGCACCCGACGCCTGAAACAGCAGAGTGGCGCAGACGCACCGTCAGCCTCCAAACCTAAGCCACAAATTATGTCTGGTACATGGAAAAGATCATGTGGCCCTGCAGCGGAGTAGGGGTGGTGAGAACGAGGAGTTTGGTGGTAACTGGGTTGGGATTGGACGGATACGATTTACATTCCTCTCCAGGGATGTGATATCAAGACAAGGTCAGACCAAGGCTAATACATAAGACTCTGAGGAGAGGGAGGAGGAATTTAATCTTTGCACTTTACTCAAAATTACTTTTTCTGTAAAATATAATAGCATATTTTGTGTGAACTATGCATGTTATATAACATTTAGCGAGATACAATCTCTCCTACATTAAATTATTCATCTACATCTTTCTGGATCTCTTGCCTCAATATATATTGACAAGAAACAGGTGCCTTGAACACAGTGTCAAATTATATATATAAATATACATACATAAAAGTGTATTCTGTGTGCTGACATTTTTAGAATGCATTTTAAGAGATTGACCCTTTTAAGGAAATACCTTAACTCCATCAACATCCTACAGCACATTCCTTCTCATCTGAATGGTTGGTACCTAACCTCAACGCCCAGAGGAACCTCATTGTAACTGCAAAGAAATGTAACACTGCAGGCTCACACTCTTATCTGAGCAGAGTATTCTAATCACACTTGGAGTTTTTCTGCACCAAGTCCATAAGGGTCACTTTTTATCACAGTTAAATCTGTTGTCAGAAGAAGCCATAAGATTCACATCTAAAATGCCGTACATTTTATTCACTTATACATTCCTAGAAGTTGAACAGCGAGAGAGGGAGAGAATTGTAGAGAAAGGTAAGGCAGTATCTCCAACAGCAGGGAAGGTACCACTCCTGGCAGTCTAAACCTATCGGTGTCCATTACCAAACAAATTTATGCTACTACCTACAGCACTTATGACAGGTCTTACTTCAACCCTCAAAGGAGAAAAAAACAAAAACACACACACTTTTGTCCTCACGACTGTTTCCCTCAACACCAGAATGAAACAAGCTCTGTTTTCTCGGTTGCTCGGTCTGAGAAGAGGGGGGCGAATCTGTTTTAAGAAGGGTGTGGGAATCAATTATCCCACTCAAGAGACATGTAGGACCAGTGGGTATTGCTTGGGATTAGTGTCCATTCTTGTCATGTACTGACAAACCCTCCCGCTGATCTCCTTAAAACCAGGTGTTATTAAGAAGCAAGGCCCTTACTGGGGGCCTATAAGCTTTTTTGAATAACTGCCGTTTAAGAATGACTGACAAGCTTATAATATTGAAAAAAGTGCATTCCTGTGCTTTCATGTGCTCACCTGTGTTCATTCTCAAATGATATTGAGCGTGAGTTGTGAGTGAAATCATACAAAAAGCAAAATTTGTAAGTCTTACAATCTTACCTGCTTCTGCTTTGCCAGAAGCAGATTAGCACAGCTTTGCATAAAGACAAGAAAGAGTTGGAAATGGTTAGCTTAGTTTCATTTGAGGACAAATAAATCTACCTACCGGTAGGTCTAACATCCAACATGAAGTTAAAGCACTAATTGAGAAGTAATCATTCAATCAGTTTAATTGGGCACTTTCTTTACATTTTGACGTTTTTGTTGGCTGCTCATCTAAGAAATAATCATACACATACCTCCTGCAAAAGACCAATTGCAATTTTTACACCACAGGTCATGCACAAATAGAAGAATGATAGTACAATTTGTCAATTAGTGAGCTTTAGAGGTTCAGATAAATGGAATTTATTACCATTTGACAGAACCAGACTTGTTGTTGTCACCTGTTTCCACTTGCTGTAGGCTCATATTCATCAAAGCGATTTGAAAGTGGTATTGATTCACTCATCTAACTCTTTGCCAGACAGCAAAAATATAGCATATTTTATTCATCTCTAAGTGAATGGATGGCACCTATACACTGTGAAAAAGCTGAGGTGATCTGTTGATGGGAATGATCATCAGAGATCAAAAACACACAACTGCAGTTATCAAGTTTGCTCACTTTAATCTCCAGTTTTAAGGTGCTACATTGTTTACACACAGTAAGTAGAAACTTGGCTCTGTGAAGCCACTTGGCCCATCTGTGGCTGTATGTGATCTGCGGTAAACGGGCTGGATATTGTTTGAGATTGAGAATGAATAGACTTCATCCCAAATCCTGGCAGGAGCGCTCCCCAGGTGTAGCCGAGAAAACCTGGACTCTTCCCAAGTTCAGATACTTCTCTCTCTTTATGTGCCAGAAATCAAGGTGTGTGCGAACACAAAAGATGTCAGGTGCTAGCTGAGCCACTGAAAGGTGTTTACACAGGAGTTAAGTAGGGTTGTCCCTGACTAAAAACATTCTCAGCTTGCAAACAGTCAGTGGATATTGTTTACAAATCAAAAGGTCAACGATAGTAAACAAATCTGTCTGTTACTGTCATAAGAGGGGAATGTTCCTGGAAATAATTACAATAAAAATAAACTTTAAAACCGAACATTTGTTTATCTATTTGCCAAACATGTGCAGCTGTGCTATGTGTTCATTTTAGTGTCTCACAGACATATAATTTTTTAAATACAAGTGAGTCAGTTCTGATTGCATGTCAGAGACGGTTTTCTGTGACAATAGCTGAATGTTTTTGTAATCTCCAAATGTCATGTAATTAAATGCGTAGGAAGAGTAAATAATTTCAAGAGTAGACCTGCCAAAAGGGTTCAGATTACTCTCCAGAATGATTGATAGCTTGCCAATTGATTTATGGTGCTCAATATGATATTTTGCAAAGTGATTAAAGGCTTCATCTTCAGTTGTTGTGAAACTGCCTACAGTGATATTTGCGGACTAATTTTCCTTTCTTCATTGTGAACTGCTGATGAACTCACCTCAGCGCACGCGGTTTAGGGGAACTGATCAGCGTGTTTTGCAAAAGGCAAGACCAGACTGATATTTCACTCCAACAGGCAATTTTTAAACCAGCACTTTACAAACTGGATGCCTTTTTCTGCAGTGATGTGCATGAAATCAACACAGACACAAACAAACAAAATAAATAAATAAATAAAAATGAAAAACATTAACCACTGAGCTTTAGGACAACTCGATAAACACTTTATTTGAATCAATTTATTGCAGATGTGTTGACAGAATTATTCACATCTTTTATTTGAGTGAAAGTAGTGATATCACAATGTAAAAAAATCTTATTGCATGCATCATGTGTCCTTAAGTATTCAAAATCTGTAAAGTCTACAGTAAGAAAGACAAATGTTTTACATGTAAAATATTCTGTGGCACATATAGAATTAAAAGTACAAACACTCATTATGCAGAAAAATAGACACTGGAGTGTTAATATTACTGCAAGTAAACAGTATGTAAGCAGCATTTTACCTCTTTGGTTGGTGATATTTTAACTATAATGATGTATCATATTTTATAAGATCGGACCTCAAATCTAATCTTTACAATATCTAAAATAAATGTAAAGTAGAAATAGTTAACATGACACAGAAACTGCTAAATGTGTCAAAACTTGACAGCCAAAGTTATTTTTCTACCTTGAAAAACAGCAGCAATCTCAGCACAAAGTCCCGTCGTGGCTCCTCTGAAGCTTCTGATCAAACATGATCCTCCTGTGGAGCTTCTTGTGGTGAGGACAATACTTTTAGCAAATGTACTTAGTTACTTTTCACCAAGTAAGTCTGAGTTTACACAAAATCCTATAGAGTAGCTACAGTGTATAGAATAGATGACTATTGCTGCAGACAAAGGTTGGACTTTCTGGAAATAAACAGTCACTTTCAAATGAAGGTAAACAAGTATGTTATCATGCAGCACAGGCCTGTTCAGACTGACCTCAGCCTCCGCAAACACTGACGGCATGGT
Organism: Polydactylus sextarius; assembly: GCA_016801845.1. NCBI lineage: Eukaryota > Metazoa > Chordata > Actinopteri > Polynemidae > Polydactylus > Polydactylus sextarius. The sequence goes on along the minus strand of CM028916.1, from coordinate 13,299,594 downwards.
GTTTAAAACGCCCACAGAGGAGAAAAGTGTCATGCCAATCATAAATTCAGACAAGTGAGATGATTTATCTGTCTGAAACCTGAGAGTGAATTGTGAATCAGTTCAGCTCTCTGTATGTATTGCCCTATCAACCCCCTCCTCCCTCCATCCCTCCTCCTCCTCCTCCTCTCTCTCCCTTTCTCTTTCTCTCTCTCCCTCTGCGCTGATGGGAGGAGCAGCAGCAGCTCCTCTCTGTATAAGAGGTGTTGAACATTGAGCAAGGGATTTTACACAGCTACTCAGGAGAAACGAAATGATCTGCCCTGGAGCCGCAGCAAAATGCTGGATGGACACCTACTCCTGGGATGGTTATCATTCACAGTTATAGTGTATCTTCTCAACTTGCCTGGACCAACCGCAGCATATTTCGGGTAAGAACTGACAACACACACAGCATGTCCATGACATGATGCTGCTTTTCATTGATTTGATTGGTTCTTGATTTTACAAAGCCGGTAACAAACTTTTTTTTCCCTCTTCCCCACCTTTTTTGTGTGAACTCACTGAAAACTCTGAGAGTATTTTCCAACAAAGTGGAGAAAAAAACAACAAAAAACAAAACAAAGTCTGACTCTGTTCCGTCTGTTATTTGAAGACGTGTTCTGATTTGCGCTAATATCTGCGGGTCAGTTAAGTGTCACTTGGCGGCGGTTGCGCAGCGCACAGCTGGTGGCAGCAGCAGCAGGTTGTTTTGTCCTCACTCAGGCTGCTGGCTGTTAACCATTATTACTTCTTTTCCTTTTTTTTCTTTCTTTCTTTTTTTATTTCCCTTGACAAGCAAGTGTCAGCAAATATCTTAACAGTCAACGAAACCGTAGCCTATCAACACGGCATCTATAATAAGTGGATGAACGCAGCCTCGGAGTAATGTTGGCCGAGGAGAAGTTCACCCCATTCTTTCCCTGACAATTGAGCCAGCGCCCACTGTAAACTAAGCTCTGGCACGTTTGAATGGCAGGTAGCGGTTGAGTGATTATTTTGCACTTGTAAAATCATATCCTTAGTCGACTCTGAAAACAGCCGAGGAGCGAAAGGTGAGTGTTATATGCCTCAGACTCAACAGCTGGTAACAATAAAGCGATCTGACTGACTGACTGAACTGGTGGTGGCCGAAACGTCTGCTCAGCTCGCACAGAAAATTCCCCCCATCCAGCATAAACATTGCACAGGCGTTTTTTTTCCCTCCTCCTGCTGCTTCCATCAAGTTTAAAAACACTTTGGAACACGTGTTGGGGGAAATTAATATTGAAAAAAAATCCAGCTTTTTCATGAATCATGTCATAAACACAATAATGTTTAATTTAGAAAAGAGCACAAGGGTGTATATTTCAAAGTAAGCCATTCCCAGGGAACGCCTTGGATTTTTAGGTGTAGCCCACAATGACCTCCACTTCAGAGTGGCTACTAATGCACTGAACTGCTCATATGATGAAGTGCACTCGCTTTTCTTTTCTGTGTTTTTGGACGAACACTTGCAGTGCAGCGAAATCCAAGGTCACTCAAATGAGGTCAGCGTGTCACATGGGATAGAAGCCATGTTTCACCTGGAGTTCGAGAGTTTTGATCCAAAAATAATCGATACCTCCATACCAAAAACGTACCCATATAAACTGACAGTCGCATCTCTGTGTTTTTTTTTCCCTGATATTAGTATCTACAAATATCTGTGTTGATGGGGGTTGTTAGTACTCCCTTTGGCTGCAAAGAGTGTGGAGGTGCAAGGAGACAAATGTGGAGTGATGACACTTGAGGCCTTTCCAGCAGAGTCAAATATATGGTAGGTATGGGTGTTGTGCAGGATCCAGGAGTGTTAGGTGATCTGGGGACTTGTTGTGAATCTGTAACAGAACACAGTCCCCCAAGGGCCCGTTAGACTGGAGTGTTATAGACCTGATGACCTGTTGAAGTTGGTTTTAACTTTCTTCAGGTTATGAGGTTTGAAACTTTCAAGAAAAGTAAGTAAGTAAAAAAAAAAACCCAAACAAAACAACAGGCAAAGTTTGCAGCAACATCAGTTTCGTAAGTAATTTCAATCAAGCTGTCTGGATAAACTGGTTTGTTGTAATTTTCAACCAGTTTTTTTCCCCACATCTCTGTGTAAATGTTGTTCTCTTGGGTGTTGTACCAAAGAGTTGGCAAACACCTCTGGAAACAGGGTGATGCAAACAAGCTATACGGCACCTGTAATAGCCGTGAATGCTGGAAATATTGCAACGCTTCATCATCTGTAGAGCTCATGCTTGTCTTAAGCACTTTCTCTGTCTCAGACTCTTGTGTTTAACTTCTAAGCAACTCTAAAGTTGCAGTAGAAGGACAAATGTAACTCCTGCTCTCTGTTTCTGTTTCCCTCCCTGTTGCAGTGTGTCGCCCTTGGCAGGCTGCGTGTATTAAGGTTGACGAGCCAAATTGGCGCTCGCGTCAGCCTTAATGGCCCTAATGGTAATGCACATTTAGTTGTTCAGTTAGCACTTAATTTCAGTTCCCTCTGTCAGTCTGTTCTTTATCTGTGGCCTGTGTAGTGCAGAGAGACATGTGGTATTACGATACTCCCGGTTTATTATTCCGTGGCCCTGACGAGAAGGGAATATGAATGAGTGTCAGTGAATGATTTAGCCCTGCAGCTGAGGAACATGAAACATACTGAAAGAGCTTGCACAGGTGACACAGATACAAAATGTGACTGCCCCGTGGCCAACTTCCCAGAAACACGACACCGGTGACACTCTAGCACAGTCCTGCTCTGCTTTGACTGCGGGACACACTAACATAAACCTGTTCAAATAAATATTCCATGAGCACGAGGCATCCTAGGGCCTCCTGGGTACTGATTTACTCAAAATAGAGGGTCAATGTTGCATACCCAATTTCCAAAGTGCGGTGGAGCGTAAGTGTAACATAAACACAATCTCTCCTGCCCATAGTCTGCGCAGCCGAGGGTGGGGTGGGATTCCTGGCGTAGTCAAGCACCCGCTTAAATTGTCATCCTTTGCCACAAAAATGTGAGCGCTCATTTTCTTTCCCTCAGCCTGCTGGGGCAGGTGCTGGTTCTGCTAAATCCGTTATCATTAGAGTTTGGATCAGAAATGTTTGCTGTGTTTTCCTTCACTTGACTATGTGAGGTTTTAGCACCTTGATGAGATATTGTGTAAACTGTCGGACGAGGAAGAGATTTGTTTGCTCAGTTGACCCCATCAGGGCTCATCAGAGCGCTGTCTGACACCGTATTGTTGGTTTAAATTTGAGTTTTTGGTAAAAAGGCATGTCATTCTGTGGTCTTTTAAACTACGCTGACTGTGGGTCCTTACACTGAGTCAAGAGTTTGTTTTTATTTAGTTCATGTACGACATATACAGGAAAGCTGCCCACAGTCATGCAATTGGGATTTACCAATCACACAGGCACCGCAGCATCCGGAAGAAGCAAATATAGCGGTTGCTATTACTTGCCATTTAATTACTGTGATATTCCTTAACATTTTATCATCAGTTTGTTACCGAAGCAGAGCCGGTGCCCTTTCAGATGGTATTATTGTTTTCAGTGCTCCATTAAGTGGGGCAGCATGCCAAAAACAACAGGATAACAAATGGGATGTGTGTAAATTTACTGATGAGGGCTGATTTTTTCAGTATGCGGCTATAAAAGGTTTTTATCACTGCGCTGAATTAGTTCCTAGTGTGAATCAAACAGCAGTGTGTTTTTAAAGTTTTAAAGGAGCCTCATTTCTTTAGCACAGCACAGAAATGTTACAAGTTGTTTTTTAAGCGGCTCCATGTAAACATTTCCTTTGGTTCCCTCCTCTTGCACACTCTCTCTCTCTCCCCTCCCGTCTTCTGGTTTGCCTGCCTCATATGTGCGTGCCGGCATCCCTGCAGTGGTTTGTGGGGAGCTGCTGGGTGATTACCACTCATTAGGAGCAGCAGAGTTAGTGTGGGCTCAGGCTGGCGTTGCCTGGCAGACAGTGATGGCGGGCGTCTCATTACCAGGCCTTAAGGACTGATTAGCCCTGACGTGCAGCAGGGCGGGGAGCACCGTTGATAGAGGGATTTCCCAACTTCATAGGATATCCTGTGGCCACAGCCACACCTCAAAGGGTATCACTTTACCGTGAGCCAAGAAGATAGGATTCTCTCAGCACTGGTGTTGTGACCGCGTAGCGTGGTGAGATCACGCAAACGTGGAGGCTTAGATAACGGACCACATGGGCTCTGAAAAGAGAGAGCTTTGTTTTCTTTATATTTCTGTTTGATACATAGGGATTTGAGCTAAGCTGTGCTTTGCTTTGACTGACCTGCTCCATGACATCCCTCTAGAAAGGCTTGCTATGCCCTCAGATGCCACAGGGTGGTGTAGTGTCTTCTGAGAGCCCAGGATGGTCCTCAATCAGCACTTTGTAACCTTTTTGTGTAACAGTAGGAGAGTGGGAAATGAAATGTGAAAACATCAAATCTAAAGGCAGCCAAGTCTGTGTAAAAATAATTTAGTGAAGGAAAATAGTTCTTTCTACATATGCTTAGTTGTGGTAAACCTGCATGACATGTTTAAAATGTCTTTTAACTTTAGCTTACAGAGCAAAAATCCACCTCTGTGCGCATAATCGTATATCTAATGAAACTCAGTTTCATTAGATAAGATTCTAATGAAACTTACTGTTTATTTTACAGCTTGACTCATCAGAATGTGCAGAATTTGGTACACTACTTTATTATGGAGGTTTCAGTGGTCTCTGTAGTTGGTTGTCAAGGTCCTCATAACAGTCTAATATCATAGTTATACTGAATATTTGTGAAGATCACATGGCTTGGTGAGGCTTTTAAAATGCTCTCACATCCGAAAGTCTTACAGCTCTGATGTCATTGCAGCTAAGACATGTTTGATTTTTAAAAGGCTCCAGCTCATTCCCTCCACTCAGCGGTGCACATGATTGGTGGATAGTCAGAAGATATGGGAGGAAAACTCCCATTGAAGGAAACTCTTGTTGGCCAAACTGCACACGCATGATGATCTTTGCAGATGGAGCTGGAGACATGGGCAATTTGCAAAACAGGAAAACTAATATAGACTCAAGATACTTTTAGTGGTCGGGCATTGATGAGATGATGCTAGTTAGTGAGACCACTATGTCCTGTGTTTTCCATACTTGACCACAGGCAAAGTTTTCTCAGCCTGGTTTGTGGGAATAAAAGAGGCATGGTGCTTGACATGTGCGGAGATTAGAAGATTGACAACCCCTCACTTAAAACTTTTATTCTTTTAGAGAACATCTATATATTTCCCACAGCTTCCCAAATCTTGGAGATGTTGTCGCACTTGGTCCTTTTCACTAGAAAGTTTCTGTCTGAAGCAAATATCATAAAACTAGGTTTTTATATAATGCACCTGTTTGCAAAGATGTTTAATTTCATAAAGAATCAATAAAAGTTGACCAAACCCTTTTCAGAACTGCAAGGTTAGACTTTAAATGTACTTTATCTGGATAAACATCTTGCATAAACACAATCTTATTGTAGCCTGACCTGACATGCACTCAAGATACTCCATGCAAATGTGTGTATTTGCCAAATGGGTGTTATTATATAGACTAAGGTTTGCCCCAAAAGGCATATTTATCTATAAAGCCTAAGTATTAGTTTGAGAATGGACATAATCAGAAATACACTGACATGAATGTGCCTAGACATGGTAGATGTTTTATGCTGTGATTATCCCTGGAGGAGTGTTCATTTCATGTCAAAAATGGGCCACTTGCATGACTTTTAAACGGTTACTGCTGCTTTAATCGCAAAGTTGTCAGAAGTCAGACGTTTTGACTGCAGGCGATAAATGAGCAGCGTCAATACACACAGAAACTACACAATGTGAAATTACTTTCACAACAGTCATGAAAACATGTTGTATTTTTTGTCATTTGCATTTGAGTTGAGTTTACGGGAAAAAAACAAAGGTTAATGAAGTCAACCACTTGCCGTTACTGAGGCATGAGTGAGTCAAACAGCTACTGTTTTGTTTTGGATTTTGTGGTTTGACTTAGTTTATTCACTGAAGTGCTTTTGCCTGGTGTAACAGACACGAAGAACAAACCTTTCCAGTCTTTGAACTCATTTGAATATTTGCTTTTTAGTTACTGTCAAACTGTTGTGTTCACCCCACCAAATAACAGTAGTCTGGGTCTTGTGTCAGCATGTGCAAATCGGTGAGAGCCGAGTACAGTATGTGTGCCTCAACGTGTTTGGTGCGTCAGTGCTCTGGTACAGGGCTGCTCTGTGCCATGGCGTAGGCTAGAACAGGGGAGTCATGTGGACACTCCTGCGCGCCCAATCTGTGCCAGTCACACAGTGACTATAACTGAGCTGCTGACCTTAGAAACCTTGAGTTCTCACATAGCAGTTAAACCTCTTACCATGCCCCCACTGCCTTTCCCAAACCCAGGCCCTGTAGTCCCCACACTGCTCAGCTACCAGAGCTTGCATTCATGACAGTGGTTTAAAAAAAATTAGACAGAACACTAAACTTCTCCACTTTTTTATGAATTGGAAAGGAAAGTTATGTTATAGTGCAACTTTTTGTGCGAAAAAAAGTGAGAATACACAGATGTGTATTCTCTGTAAGTGTTAAAATATGGTCTGAAAGTATAAAGAGAGAACACGTTCAGGAACTTGACCTGATCTGTCAATTAGTGGGAGTAGTCGGAGAGTTGGACTGTGTGGGTTGTAAATGACCAGAAGGGACAGCAGATGACATAACTCTGGGTCATATCCTGTTAAGTCATTCAAGATAGCGGACTTCCCCCCCTTACATTGTGAATAGCAGTGCTTCTTAGCGTTTCTCGACATTCACATTCTCCAGAAATGGCTCAGTATTCAACTAATAGTGACTTATTAAGTCCCAGGCCTGTGCCACTTTGTTTTCAAAGTCGTTTTGTCATGTTACTGTACTGTGTCAGTCACAGCTTGTTAGGAATAGTCACAACACCCAGTGCTTTCAACCAGTGACTAATCTTATCTTAGCCTCATACATAATCATTTATTCTTTCCCAGTTTCTGGTTTTAATGAGTTGGAGAATGAACGGTGTCACTATGGAAGTTAAGAGCAGGATTTCTTCCCGTATTAACTTCTCAGGAGGTGGACAATAGCCTGGGGACTCTCTGTACCCGAGAGCCATTCGACACTGATTCATGGTTTCTTCAATTATTCAAGTCTAAGCTGTGGAGCACATTGTCAGCCATAGTTAGAGTGGGCCAGAGGGAAAACACCACACACACTCACATTCCTACTACCTCTGGCATGGCCTGGGCTGTGATACACCAGATGGGACTTGGGCAGGGTGGTCTGAAGTTCATCCAACATTTCTGAGAAAAGCACACACTTTTTTCCCCCTCAAAAAAGTAGCATTTTGAATGCTGTGAAGGAAGGAGGGAAAGTGAAAGAGAGTAAAGGAGATAAACACTGGTGAGTTTAATTTCCTATGAAAAGACAATGTTTAATTTAATGAATAATAAATAAAATTTTATTAGCCATATGTCTAATAATCTCAGGTGAGCGGTGGTAGTTTGTCTTCGTGACAGCTGAACTGTTCCAGGACACATGTTCATGTCTGTCATTGTCTTTTGTACGTTACATTCATACACAGCAGTGGTTTTGTCTACAGGAGGCTTTATTTTGAGCCAACAACTAGGCGGAATGATTGGCATTCGTTTATAGTAATTGACCAGTGGGAATAGTGGGGAGAGGAGGAGGAGGGGGTGGTGGCGGTGGGGGTTGGTTGGTTGTGATCTAGGAGACACCAGACCACACAACCTGCAAGTTCAGGCTGATGGAGAAACTGTGGCTTTTGTTGCTTTTTCTGCCTGGGCGCGTTCAGCCACAACTGACTCTCGTAGGTGTTGACTTAAGCTTGTAAGTGCCCATATGAACGTGCACATGCACGCTTGCACGCACACGTGTGTACACTAACTGCGAACACAAATGTAGCCAGCACCTGTTAGTTTGGTGGAGCTGAGATGATAAACAGACACTTTCTGAAAAACGTTTGCAAAACATTTGCCACTTTTTTTTTGTCCTTTCTATCGTCATAGAAAGTTTGAGTAGTTTGAACATCTGAACAAGCTTTTTCTTTGGAAATGCTGAATCATTGATCTTGACATTGTGGTTTATGGACGTATAGTTTTTAAACATCATAAGTGAACAGGTTTAGAGTCACAGTGAAAGAATTCTATCTAATCTTTTTTTTATTTACTTTTTTGAAAATAGTATTTTTTATAGCGTGTCATGAAGTAACAGTTTTGATAAGGTTCCCTTAAATTAATGTATTGTAGGAATTATGACCAAGAAATGTAATGAGGAGGATGTTTTACTGCTGAAATATAAACATGTCAGTACACTATGTTGGACAAGCCTCAGACCTACTTCAGACATATCTTTGGCATTTCTGTGCTTCAGTTTCTTGTTTTTTTTCTCCAACTATCAGCAGTAAGCTAAAACTAGCTGATGTATCCTCCCCTTTGATGCCTCAGCCTTGAATAATGACTATTTTTATTACCAATTAATCTGTCAATTTTTTTAATGGTTACAATATCCAATTGCTTTTATGTTCCATTCAAAAAGTATCCAAAGAACAAAGGTTTACAAAGACATAAAACACACAAAAGCAGATAATCCTCACGTTATAAAAGTGAAAACATTACTCTCTTTAATGATCTTATATAATTCATTCATTATCAATATTATCAGTTTCAAGAGTTCAATACAAAATCCACAACATTTTCTGCTTAGAGGACTTAATCCTTCTGAGATTAATCTATACCACATGGAGTAAGCTGCCTTTGTTTATATATGGCTGTGTGAGTGTATGAATAACAGCAGCAGTTACTAAGATGTCTGTGTTTGTAGCTCATACATGGAGCAAGCACTTCTTTTAAGCCACGAGAGTTAAAGTAAGAGTGATCATATGTTTTCCACTATCTAAGAGTTCATGTATTATTACATTTCTGTGCCTATTTACATACCAAAGCTGTGAAGAATGAACAGAATTACCAACTGAGGGTCACTACCAGGACTGTAACGTAAAGCCAGAGAGGGGGTGATGATGGCGAAGTTTACTGCTGGTCAATGATTTCCTTGAGAGATCGACTCTGAGGCTCCGCTGTGTGAAATGAGCCGTTTTCACTGAGCGCGCTTGCATTGGAAAATGTATATAAAGTAAATGTCACGGGCAATGGGAGGTGCTGACAGGTGGAAAGAAAGGACTAAACAAACGCCAGCATTGCTAAGTGAAAGACAGTGGAGGAGGCGCAGCGTGAGAGTGGGTCAGCGATGTCTGCGAGCAGTGTGCAGAGGCAAGTGTGTGAATGGAAAGCAAAGCTGAGCAAACATCAGCGAGAATCCCACCTCACGTAGGATAATAATGAGTTTTATATGTCGGTATTATATTCCACATGTAATTGGTGTTGCTGTGCCAACAACTCAAACAACACCTCAAACAAAAACACCTACAGAAAATGGTCCATGATGTGAAAACACATTATATGGTTTTTACTTTCTAATCCAGTTTGGTGGAGATGTCTGCGCTTCACTTTTTTAAATCATGTTCAATGTTTATGAAAAGCAACTACATTCTCTGTCGAACACCACTTCCCAATATTGTACCTTTATTAAGGATTTATAGTTGCTTTTAAAGTATTTCTTATTTGCTTAACTGAAAATTAGAAGTGCACAGCTGAAACTATTACTTGCATAGTTAATAAATTAGCTGTCATGCAGTTCAATCAGCTAACCCTAGTTAACCCCAAAGTGGTTCCTTGTTTTGTTTTTACAAAAGGTTCATTATTAAACAGTGGGGTCCTATACAGTCACTGGGTTATCACAGATGACATGTGGTTCTGTTTTTCTATTTTCGTAATGGGAAATCACAATAATGACTTCCATCTGACCAAAGCTTTTTCATATTTATGATTTGCCTTTAATATTACCTTCAGTTTCCCTCCAACTTTGAATGAAAAAGGAATGATTGACATCTATCCCGACTCAAAGTATTTTAAATAAAAAAAAAGGCAACTAAAAACAGGATACCAGCTCTAAAAAGACAGAGGAAAATGAAGTCGCTGTACATCTGTGATACTGTGTGACAGCTGGTCTGCCGCAGAGTGGAAACATGCACCAGGGCGAACCACAGAAAGCAGTGTCTTCTCGGAACGCGTGAAAAAGTGTTTCTCTGCTCCTAAATCTCTCCCCTCCGCACTTTTCCCTCAGGCTGTCTTGTCTTTGTAACTATGCCTTTGTGTGAAAAAAAAGCCACAGAGACAGTAGCTCTGAGATCAGTGTCATGTCATCTTTGGCGTCCTTCCAGCTCTGCTCAGACCATCTTCTTGTCTCAGACAGGCAGGCAGACGTCACACAGAGAGTTGACGCCTGTCACTTTAATGGTGTCTTGTTTTTGCAGGCATGTTGCAGGCTTTTAGAAGATTTGACGCTGAGACCTGTTACACTCCACGTTTTACCATGGAATGTGCACGTCATGTTGGTGGTATTGAGTAGATACACATACATTATACAAATCCGGTTAATATTTATGTGTTATTTTTCAGATGCAGACAGTAGTAAACCGCTTCCTGGTGTAGTGTGGATTTGAAAAATGACTTGAATTTTTCCTCCAGACTGTTGTTTCAAACGGACTCAGGCAGGTTACTCCACGTGGCACCATCATTCAATCACTGCTTGCTTGCCACTGAAATGTTGTGGAACGGTACTCAGTCATATGTAAAACACTGGGTCAGCTGGAATTGTTTGCTTTGGCACTTTAAAGATGTTTCCCTGGCATTGTTAGCACAGTGTATTATAACAAAGCATGAAACAATTAAGAAGAAAATGTCAGCTATTCAGACGGAGACGCAGTTCTTGTGCATTGTGTATGCTTCATTCTGTACGCCTCAAACCATACATTTTTTTTTTTTACTCCTTAAGTGTGTTGGTAGAACAATCTCTGTCAAGACACAGCTTGCCAGGTTTCCATTTGAAAATTCATAGCTGTCAGACAAGTTAAGGAAAGGCAAACACGCTTTGTAAAGAGGAAACCATCTGACCCAAACTGAAGGCAAATCCCGATGCCTCCCCTTTGATTAGACTTCTCAGATTCTCCACTGGGCTGTGAATACACTGCAAAGACAATATCGTATAGCATATGTGAACTATTAAGTCCATTGGTATGAAACTGAGGACTCAAGGGGAAACATTTCAGTCAGTTATTGGACTTAATAAAACAAATCTCTTGTTGGGGAACTCCTGTGACCTTATGCAAGAGGCCGAAGTGAATATGAGTGGTGACAGAATTTTTGCTGAAAAACAGTAATGAAGTTAAAAAAGAAAAAAAAACTCAGTAATGCAGATCACCGATCAACACTTATGGTACATTAACTAAACTGGTGTGGACATTCAGCAGGTGCTCTGAACCTTTACAAAAATATTGTAGAATAATTTCTTTTACACAACTTGGCTGTATTCAACTCAGTGGCAGGTTTCCCACTTGCTGTGGTTGCTCCTCATAATCGTTTAGTTGGACATTTTTTCAATTCAGTTGGCTGTAAGGACACTTTTCACACTCACGAGGGGACTGACAACAATTCCAGATTGTTGGTTGAAATATAAAAAGCTTTATATATATATATATATATATATATATATATATATATAAATTACTTATAATGACACTGATTTCAAGTACATCACTCTGCAACGCTCAAATTCTAAAACAGGACACTCAGATGTATCCTGTTTCTCGGACTTGCATTGACTGTCATGTACTTTGTACGTAAGCCATTTACCACAAAGCTGTGCCTTAACTCAATTTTTACAAGGATAAAAATGAACACTACAACCTACACCAGATGCAAAAGGTCAAATTGCTGCATTTCATCCATGTAGCATTAAGGAAGTTGTCAATCCATGGACAAACTTGTCCTTTAAATGTCCAGAGTCCGTCTGCAAAAGACACGTTGGCCTGAGGACTTTTGTGAGTTCTGTAAATCCATTTATTCTTCAGTTTCACTTTAAGGGTGTAAAGGAGGCCAGAAATTACACATAATGAACAACTACGGTGCCAATCCTGTCAGTTGGTGTGACCAAAATGGTCACAGGCTGACAGTCATGTCCCCTGTGTGTGTTTATGAAAGTAATGCTCTGCTTTCTCCATCACAACCTCAGAACGCTAGTTGTCCATTTTGCCAGCTATGTGGCAGTCCTCGCTTTGTGTGTTATATATATGCTTCCCTTAAATAAACTGACGAAAGGAGTTCAAGTCTACCACATGTTCTCCATACCATGTTTAGAAGTGAAACTTCTGCTTGTTATATTTCAAATGGATTGCAGCTTTAAGATCCTGAATACAGGACTTTTGTTATGTGGATTCTATAACGAGAGTGTAAATCCTGCTGTGTGATCATGTTTAAATCTATGCAAGTGAGTGACATTTCCCCCCTCTAGATATGATATAAATATTAAACCAAGTAACCCTCTGGCTACTGTTTCATATACATAGGGTGTGACTGTCACGTCCACTGCATGCCATTGTTTGAAATATTTCCCTGTACCTGCTGAGTGCTTTATTAGTCATAATAAACAAATTATAATCACAACCAAAAATTCACAGTACTGTGAGCAGTGAGCTGCCAGTCCCATGACCTGATTCTTGTGATCGAGATCTAAAAAACAGGGACGAAACTGTGTCAGGAACAGCATGAGGAGAGAGAAGTCTTCCACCTCTGCAGAGAATTTGCTCTATACACAGACACGCCTGTGCTGGAGGTTGATCTCAATCTCCAGCAAATGTTGAATTCCCCTGAACATTAACCACTGAACAGCTGAATTCATTTGAACATTAACAAAACTTTTGAGCATTATATGCCCCAGCTGTGCTTCCTGTGCTGTTTATGTAGTATATCTTTGCAACTTGGACTGTTTATCCAGGAAGGTCAGCATCCTGTGCTTTATTGGATACCTTATCAAGATGTATCCGCCCCCTCTCTGTGCACTGTTTAAACTGACCTGCCTGCGTCTCTGATGTTTCCCCTCCAGGTTGACAGGTAATGAACCGTTGTCTATCCTGCCACTGAACTCTCTACCAGAGGAGAACATGGGCAGGGCTCACTACAAGCTGTGTGACAGGCTCAAACTGGAAAAGAAGCAGCGCAGGATGTGCAGACGAGACCCGGGCGTGGCGGAGACCCTGAGAGAGGCCATCACCATGAGCGCCCTAGAATGCCAGTATCAATTCCGCTTTGAGAGGTGGAACTGCACCTTAGAGGGGCGCCACCGAGCTAACATACTAAAGAGAGGTACGAGTACATGTCATTCTAAAGATTTGAGCTGCATAAAAAATGTATTTATGTGTTTTAGTTGTTGCATCTTTTGAACTGTTCATGTCCATCTGCAGGATTTAAAGAGACAGCCTTCCTGTATGCCATCTCCTCAGCGGGTCTAACTCATGCAATGGCCAAAGCTTGCAGTGCTGGACGCATGGATCGCTGCACATGTGACGAGGCCCCTGACCTGGAGAACCGCAAGGCGTGGCAGTGGGGAGGTTGTGGAGACAACCTCAAATACGCCAACAAATTTGTCAAGGACTTCCTGGGCAAACGCTCCAACAAAGACCTGCGTGCACGTGTAGATATGCACAACACAAATGTCGGCATGAAGGTACGGCTGTACGAATAGAGCACAGTGTTTTTTTTTTTTTTTCACTGATGTCAGTAGGTGAATTGAATTGTAATCTGAAAGTGTAATTCACAACTTGTCTCACGGCCCCAACAGAAATCATTTAATGTATGCTCAAGGATTTCCAACTGCAAACCTTTAACACAAATCCTGCATTTCACAGTGGGTTTGTGGAGTTGAAGGATGTGAATGTTTTCCAGGCAGACAGAGGCATTACTGGAAGTGTAAGTTCCAGTGTTGTTGGAATTTGACTCACACCATGGATATAGAGTGAGAAAGAAACTTGGCTGCGGTCGCATTGATTTTGACCACTGTTACTTCAGTCTGTCTCTTGTGAGGTCCCCAACTTCAGGGAGGTGCAACACTAAATCGTTGGAACTATTTGTTTAATGTCTCATTCAATTTTCCATCCATTCTTTCATTAATTATCATATCTTGTCTGCTGCTTTGACAACAATGGTATTTTATTAGCTAATTATTTTTCTAAGTCATTAAACTGTATCTTAATTAAAGTGCAGCAGACAATTCTTTTGTACACCTTGGTGATGTTAAAAGAAGTTACGCTCAAAAGACAGAAAAAAAAAACAAATCCAACTGTCACCTTATTAAAAGTAATAATTTCAAATGTGAAAACCACTATGCATACTTAAATCTAACCAGGACACACTCATAAAGAAACCAGTTTGAACAAGGGCAGAGTTCATTTGGAGTCACAGACAGTATTTAAACAGAAACGTTGGCTAATTGCTCACATGAATCAGTTCAACGGTGGGAAAACTGCGATAGTACAATACTGTCTGAGTTCTTTGCAATTATGTCGACAAACAGCAACATGAAGTGCCAATTCATAGTGAGCCTTATCCCGGATATACTGCACCACCGTATCTGTGATTTAGCTTTTGTAACAGTGGAGTTTAAACATTACAGTGCTGGTAAATGACTACTCTCCAAGACTAAACACACTGTTCAAATATATAGTTAGAATGACCACAGAGAAATTTAATATGACCGCAGCAGAATGACATTGATAGAGTTTTACATGGGACATCTCAAGAGGGTTAATTACTGAAAAATACTGTTCAGTTTTGAATCATCTCCATTAAAGATGGAAAAAAGTACCCTAAACTGATTAAAGTAATTGCTACTGTAAATTTGGCAAAATCTGAAAGTGCTCATTAGTCAATATTTGGTTTTCTCTTTCAGATTAGATAGGCAACAACTCTTACTTGTGTTCTGGCAGCACTCAGCAATTGTTTGTGGTGAGCAAATAAGGGTTTTTCATCTTGGAAGTAAAATAAAAAAGAGGGAATGGTCTTAATCTGTCAAGCCAAAGCAAACTAAGCTGTTGCTTTTACTCGGCTTTTCTCATATTGTAGCCATTTTCATTTTGGTTTTCATAGTGAATTATAGCAGAGGCACACTTCCCAAATGTTAGCAGACACAAAACTCTCCCAAAAGACCAATGCAGGCTCTTCCTTTTCAGCTTGGCTCTCCAAAATCCAATTTCTCAAGAGATTCTATTTGTGATAAAAGATTTACAACATTGTTTTTGCTCCTTTTTTTTCTCGCAATTTGCACATGTAGTGAGGTATACCGCATTCATTCAGGATAAATTCCCACACCGAGGACGAAGCTGGAATGTGCTAGCATCTGCACCCCCCGACATTTAAAGCTGACCTATCAGATTTTCTTGACCTGCTGGTGTGATGAATATGCACTTCCTGTTCCCCCAATCTCTTTTGCAGTCTGAGAAAAGAACTGTTGATGCTATTCAAACCCCATCTAAGACAATGTGTTATTGTCATTGATTTTTGCACACACACTGCTTTTGACATTGCGGTTGATGCTTAAGTGAACTTTGGCTGACCGCTAAGTGGTCAGGTAGCGTTAAAATAACGCATTGTGGTCTTTTTAGCTGATGATCTCGATGTTTTACTTGAAGTTATGTATGATTTAGCATAAGCGAATACCTTCTTTATTTCTCTTCTCTTTTCTTTACTGTATGCATGACTTACTTTCTGTGTTAATACCTCACTGGAAGATTGGGTTGATCAACTCTGGCTTTAGAAAATACATTAACGGTCTAAGGACATGAACACTGCCCCAGCATATGGCTGTCAGAATGGATTGTACCTTTGTTTGTGCTTCTAAGCAATAACCATCGCTCACTTATTATAATAACAGTTATTGAGTTAAATCAGAATGTCACCAGTGCTTATCACAACAGAGTCAATCCTCCCACTAACTATTATTCACTTACTATTTTATATGAAGCCTCAGACAAAGTGTTATATTGTTCTCTTTTAGTTCACAAGCAAACCTCTGATTTTCCCCTTTTAATTATGATATCAAAAAGAGCAGTGAATGTAATAATTTTCCATTATATCTATGTTCCTCCAAAACCACTGTGCTCCACCCTTATCATCTAATTGTGAACATATTTAGATAATTAGGCTCTTTGAACCACTGCTTACTAAACAAAGGCTCATTAAATTATATAGCTTTCATTATATTCCTTTAATGTTTCATGCCAGTTAACAGTATCGCTCTGCCTCTGAAACAGGTAATCAAGGCTGGAGTGGAGACTACTTGCAAATGCCATGGCGTCTCCGGCTCCTGCACTGTCCAGACCTGCTGGAGACAGCTCCTGCCCTTCCACGAGATCGGCAAGCAGCTGAAGCAGCGCTATGAGACCTCTGTCAAAGTTGGCAGCTCCACCAACGAGGCGACAGGGGAGGGGGAGATCTCCACGGGCCGGAGCCAGCAGCAGCAGCAACAGCAGCCGCAACCCCTGCCTGGCCTGAACGATCAGATCCCTCGCACTATGGACCTGCTCCACATTGAGGACTCACCCAGTTTCTGTCGACCCAGCAAGTACTCGGCGGGCACAGCGGCCAGAAAGTGCTACAAGGATAAGAACTGCGAAGCAATCTGTTGTGGGCGAGGCCACAACACTCAAAGTAGAGAGGTGACCAGGCCCTGCCAGTGCCAGGTGCGCTGGTGCTGCTACGTCGAATGCAAGCAGTGCACACAGAGAGAAGAGGTCTATACCTGCAAAGGGTAAACCAGTCACCTGTCGGTCCCAGTGGAGCAATGGAAAGATGGTCATGTTGAAGAGGAGTGGCTCTTTTGTTCTCAAACAAGGTTCTGCTTCCACTGTCGGAACAGTGTCTGAACATACAAAGAGGAGCAAGCCGAGAAGCAATAAGCACTTTGAGGGATTTCTGTGGGGTGGGGTTCAGAGGTCCTGTGACCCCGCATGTCTGGGGTTTTCAGAATTTAAAAAAACGTCTCAGACAACTGGGTCAACATCTCAAGCTTTTTGTCATGGTGTTACCTTGAAGAGAATAGCTTTTATTTTCCTATTAACAAAATCCATCACATCTTCATACAAGAAAATTGTATAAAAACAATTGTGTAAAAACAGAGAGAAAACAAAGATTAGCTTCTAGTTAATAAGGATCCAATTCAAGGACAGTGACACCAACAGACTTGGTTTCTGGGCCTTGCCCCAAGAAGAATGGTGTGTGTGTGTGTGTTTGTGTTTGTCAATTTTTACGTTGGTGTGTATGTTTGTACGTGAGCACGTGATAGATAACAAAAGGGGAGGGGGGTTCAATTGACGACTTTTATGGCGATGAAAACCATAGACTGCGAAAAAAAAAAAAAGACAGGGTGTAAGATTTATTCTACACGCACATATTTACACTCACACACATTGTGTGTTTGCATATGTATGTACATAAATTCAGTTATATTGTAATGATATTATACAAGCCACTTATCTAACTATGTTAAAACAAACCACTAACCACACAAATGTATGTTGTTTGTGTGCTCTTTCTCATTTTTCTTCTTGATTCATGTTGACAAGGCCCTTTGGAAAGCAGCACACTTGTGTCCGTCGTCTTGCTGTGGATAATTTATAGATCCTTTGGGACTACTCCTTCACAGGGAGAAAAAAAATCTCATTTTTTCTTTCTTTTGTAATATAATATGAAGCTGTTAGTAAAAGCATTAACAGAAAATAAGTAAACCTGCCAGTTTGGGCTATTGTCGGCCTTGAGCGAACCAGTGTTCAGGGAATAACTTAAACCACTATAACTATTTGGATGAAATAGAGAGAAATAGTGCAAATAATATCCAAGTTGGAGACGACAATGGCCTTGTTATTATAGCCAATACCATTTCAACAAGTTAACGTTTGATCAACAAATGTTCCATGTGTGACTTAGATAAAAATTGTGGAGCTCTGCAGAGCTTAAATTAAAGCTTACTTATTAGGACTTTTTTTTTTATTTTATTTTTTTTTTTTTATCTTTGAATACTTTGAAGTTGTTAAGAAAACTGTGGAGAACTGGAGGAATGTAGCCCCCCACCATTTCACATCCTTCTTTCGTCCTCAGCTGCCACGATTTGATTGAGCCATATTCAACTTGTAGACATGCAGTATATACAGTGGGAGCTGCATCGCTCAGTCCAAACAGTATGGGGCAAGTCAGACGGAAATCGAACTTGACGTGTCTGCAGAATTGCTCAAGTGAAGATGAAAGCATGAGCCTCATAGCTAATACAAATATATTTTATAAGACTAATGTTTGCGTAACATTCAGCAAATTGAGTCTCAATGTCACTGTCGACATAGGGGTTTTGCAGATATGCTGTCTTTATAGAAGTCAGTGTCGGTTTTGAACTTATTGTTGCCTATTCATATTGTTGCTTGGAAAACAGTGACGTAGGTAACAATGCAAAATATTGAACCTTGTCCTGCAACTACGGCGACAGCTCAAAGCAGTTGATGACATTTTTACAAATACACTAATTTCCTTTCTTGCCGAGTGTTAGATGATTGAGACCACTCTCTTGTCTCTTAGCCAAAGGCTAGCAGCCAGTTAGAGTAGTTTAGCATGAAGAAATAGCGGGAAACAACTAACCCAAGTCTGTCTGAGTCAGGTTAGCTGTTTGCTTTTTACAAACTGAATAAACAAGATTCAATATGCTAATCAGTGAGCTTTACAGTTACTAGAAATGAGGTTTGTTACCTCCAGACAGCTACTTTCAACTGCCCCCAAGATGTAATTTTGTATTAATTGGGCAAATGTGAGAATTGGATCGCCTTTGTCAGCTAATTTACGGCAAGAATGCAAATAAGTGTATTTCCAAAATGTCAAATTATTATAATTGCATAACATGAAGTCAAATGTTTAATTTTATGAGAAGTGCCTCTGTACACACAAATGCAGACAATAATATGTCATTGTATTCTCAGCACTTAGCTTCTGGGAACATAATGTTATTTACTATAAGATATAAGACCTTATATGCCTTGTTTTCAATGGGTGTGAAATAACTACTGAGTGAGGGACCCAGCTTTGTATTATAGCGCCATTCACGCACTGAAGCCCAAAAGCCCTTTAAAGTATTTAAAGTTCTGTATTTATAGATACAGTGCAGTGCAGAATCTTTTTTTTTTTTTTTTTTTTTTTTAAATTGTAAATAGCAACGGTTTCTTCTCCTGTGGTATAGAGACAAAAGTGAGGCACATGTTCAACTCTCATAAGCGACCGAAACAGAAATTATTAACTATAAGAGACATCAGGGCAAGGCATTTGTCGAAACAGCACACAGCTGCAGTAACAACACAGTTACAGATTGTACAGCAATATATAACCCCCTGACAAACATCCTTAAAAATGGCTAAACAGATGGTGTAGTGTTTAAAGATGATTATCTTGATATTTGAAATTAAGCCATCATCCCCTGCAGCAAAAAAAAAAAAAAAAAATAGAGCCTTGCTTGGCTTATTTGTCCTGAGGAGATGAATTCCAAGCATTTTGATATGAGGAGGCATGCCAAATAAAGACTGGTCAAAACATATACATAGAACTTTGCACGCTACATGGAAACCATAATAGCTATGCTGAGACTCGAAGCATAAATGCCTGCTTCCCACAGCTTCTGGTGTGTGTGTTCTCTACACACACACACGTGCGCACGCACGCACACTCTCTCTCTCTCTCTCTCTCTCTCTCACACACACACACACACACACACACACACACACACACACACACTCGGCCCAAACACACTCTACTATTGAACAGATTCAAAACAGGCATGACAGGAATACCAAATGCACACTGAGTGCATTTTTGTTTGTTTATAGATTGTACATAGGCCTAAAATTTCTCCCGAGGAGCATGATGCAGCAGCCAGTTGGTTTTTAAGATGTCACAGTCGTCCGTATTCTCAAATCCAAAAACTCTGCACTGTTTAGTCGTCAGTGGATCATGTACAAAATTCTATTTTGTAGAAAAAAATAAAAGATAAATTATTTTTAAATATATTATGAGCATGTGTTTAGTGTAAATAACGTCAAAGTCTAAATTGATTTTATATCCTGTATTTTTTACTCTGTTTTTCATTTGGGTGTTTGTTCCTTTTTGGGGTGGAGGCTTCAAGAAGCAGTGTATACTATAAACATATTTCATTTCATAACTCAACGTTTGCTGTTGTCTAAGCACTAACAAATCCTAACAAATTTAGAATCAACTCACCTTTAGCTGTCTTTCATTCATTCATGCATCCATTCAATTCATTCACACAATAATGAGACATTTCTGAAAGTATTCAAACAAAATCACAGTCATTGTTGTTATTTTAAAAGGATTTGATCTGTTTGTATAATCTTCTTTTTGTGAAAAGACTCTGGCTTTGTAATGTTGGCCATGTGATAAAGTATAAACTGATGATGTTGATGATTTCATCAGTGTGGACTGGTTTATACTCACCTTTGGATTGCTTTACATGTACATGTACTTTTTGTTAGGATTTGTGCTGTGCTTGTAAAACAAAGATAAAACAAACTCACCAACAAATGTATTACCCTCTGTGATGATACTACACCAACAAAGCTTTGTCCATGTTCACTTATTCATGTCTTATGGGAACCCTAAATTATTTTCCTCTACCTCATGTGTATAGCTTGTAGGTATAAACAGATCACAAATGACTGGTAAGAATGTATTTAAGTTATTTAACATCTTTGTATAACAAAGGCGAAAAAAATCTGAAATAATAAATGAATTTTTAAATTATTTCATGTGTGGTTTTATTCTTTAATTGTAACGGACCTATATTTAAGATATATTATTAAAGAAAAAATAATGTTTTATCATAATGATAATGATTATAAATCAAGTCAATGAATGTAACAAATTGGTGAATAAAATGAGTCATTTACACAGCACAATGGTGAACATCTATGTCTACGAGCTGATAGAGGAGTTTTGTGTATTTTTCTAATATTGTACACAATAAATAAAGAATATGAGATAATAAAGAGAGTAGGTTATAATCAGTTGATTGAAATGTACCAATTTCAGTTAATTTTTGAGGGAATTTCTTAAAAAAAAGAATACTTTAATATATTGAAATATCTAAGATTTCATACTGAGAAGATGGATGGGCCTCAGGATTTTCATTGTGTTATGAACCTTTATATGATCATAACTTTAAGAAGTCAGAGTTGTCCTACCCTCATGTCACAGTGTCTTTGAACAAGATATGTTCAGTCACCTTAAAGTTTAAACCTACAGTGGATTACTCCAAATGTTTTGGAAAAACACAGTAAAAACCTGTGTGACGTTATGACCTATATGACATAACTGCACAACTTAGACCAAACAAAACATGCACACAGTCATTGAGGGGACTTTCCCCCCTTTGAGGAGGGCAACAGGAACTGACCTGAAGGTTCATACTCCTGGACTGCTGGGAAAATGTCTGAGATCCACCTTTAGACAGAAGAATGGAGAATGAAGCAACAAGGCCTCCCCATCATGTAATCACACATCATTGTTGAGATTAAGTGTTTACAGGAATCTGATACAGCCATTGTTGGATTTTCAAAGTTTCATGCAGGATCATACTCAGGTTGCTATGACATTTTATATTGATTTAGTGTAAAATGATTATCAAGGCCTCCGTCATATTACAATCCACACTACTATGGCAGTGATGTTTTTACTTCAATGTCAAACAAAGTTACCATAAAAGTAATTAGTGCAAGATATAAACATTTATGTTTTGGGTTTACAGTGTTCAGACACACGTAGTTGCCAGAGAATTACCCCGCTGAACTGATATTATTTCAACAATCTTTATTCCCTCAGTAGGTGAGTGGAGATTTCAGGGAGTTTTCTCTCTCAACAATCTTGCAAATATCTTATGGCCTCATCATACAAGCTGTGACGGTTGACTAATCCAAGAGAAAGGGGCCTTTGTGATTCCAGGCTGTGAACAAAAGCTTCATGTCCAGTTACGAAAACAAAACACAATTACTGAGTGTATCTGTTCTAATACCTAAAACATCAGTGGAAAAGCCCATGATATCCCTGACGCGTGTATCTAAATTAGCAGTACCGGAGTAGCACCCTGTTGGTGTTAGCTATTCCTCCCCTGGGTCCTAGCTGCTTTTTCTCTGAGAAACTGAGAGGCTTTAATGTACCCCACTCACTGGACTCCTCCTGACTTCCTGCCCTCTACCAGGCTCTAATACGAGCTGTAACTTTGCGGTACGCTGTAATCCGACAACATTTTTACAGCTGTTACCATGAAGGAAGTGGGTGCAACTAAAGTGCAGTCAGAAAAAAAAAAAAAAAAAGGACAAAAAAGAGTCCCCCCCCCCCATCTCCACCTCCCACCACCCCAACCCCCCTGACTACCTTTATGTTGCCACTCTCATCCTCCTGGTCTGCTCGGACATGCAACGGACTGTCAAGCTGTCAAGCAGAAAGAGTGGATAGTGAGATAATTCTTGAACTGCTGAAAATGGCAGAGGATTTGTTTTTCCAGCATCACCCCACTGCACAGGATGTATGCATGCTGCCTTGTGGAGGATTTGCTGAGGAGTGTTGATTGTGGTCTACTTGTGCTGGATCATGTAACTGAATGCAGACTTCATGGCATGAAATGCATAGCTAAAAACTCAGAGCCAGTAACACAGACTCTAGAAGTTAGAAAGATTACTGTTGAAATACAAGTTAACATTTTGGGAACTCAAGCATATTCTCATGTCTGTGTCATAAAAATGAAGCTACTGACATCAGGTGGTTAGCTTAGCCTATATTAGCTTAGCATAAAGAATGGAAACAAGAGGAAACAGTGAACTTGGCAATCCCACTGTGATGAAAAGACTCCAGGAAGGTTCTGCGCCTGGCCAAGAAATGGTCTGGCACTACCAAACTAAATCTTGCTAAAACTTTGATTGGTGCAAAGAAATATGCACCTTTTTCAGACTCAGACCCCCCACGTCAAACCATACAGAACAGCACAGAGAAAAACATCAATCATAGAAACCTCTCATGTAAAACATGTAAAAAGTGTTGCAGGACTGTTCCAAAACTATTCTCTCACAGTAGGAGAAGGAATGAATGTTGTAAGAAGTTAATACAGAGTGACTCAGTAATTACTGAGTTAAATTTGCTGACATTAGCTCATATTAGCCAACATGTCATATCAGGACCAATAAAGTTGTAGCAGTAAAATCCTTATGTATACCAACCTCAACAGGAATGTGTTGTTACAAATTCAGATTTGTAGAATTTGTGACTTTTCCCTTGAAAAGATTCAACGTTTTACTTTCAGTCAGTAATGAATACTTAAAATTAAAAAAAAAAAAAAACAATACAATCTGGTACAAAGGTTTCAACAAAAGTGTAAGACTTGAGGTAAATGAATGTGAATCCAAACATTAGCTGCTCAGAGTCCGACTCATTGGGTGAAACATATGTGCCGAGTGCTATAAAAACACCTTAGCTCATGCCACAGGTCTGTGGAACTCACAGATTTATGATTTTTTTTCAGCACGTTGGGAAAAAGCAAGTTCCTCTCTGGAAAGTGTGATAGGAGTCTGAAGGGTATGTGCCTTCCTCGCCTCCTTCCTGCGCCCTGCCCAATAGCTTACCCTGTTTATAACTGTTTTTGATTGTTGTTAAGTACCTGTCAGAGCTCCCGCTTGTCCCTCATGCCTGGAAAAACATGTGATCTCAGCATCTCTCAAAACAGGAGAAAATGCAGTGCATTAAGGAAAAATACTTAGTGTACTGTATATATCTGGTGGTGCGAATCTGCTGTGCAAACAAGGTTGACTTTGTTTGAATCAGCACATAGACTGTCAGTTGAATTGACTGAAGTGGTTTGAAGAGCTTTTAGTGACAAAAAGACGCATTTCAGTCATATACTTCTAACAGCAATATCAACTCAATAATCACTTCAGTGAAGATTACAGGACAGGTTGCTCGAGAGATTTAACACCAGGAAGAACATTCAAGAGTAATATATCTTGAATATGTCTTGTGATACTTGCACTGTAAAAACTATCAGGGTTTCCCCCCCCTTTTTTTTAATGGACATAAACTGCTCTATACTACATCCCCTCTCAACAAGGAAGAAAGCTCATTGACCATGTCTAAAGGCCTCTCCACAAGAAGCGATGGATAATGATGATAACTGGCTCAGGGGGTTTTCAACACTTGCTCACAATCATAAAAATGTCAGTTTCACATGACAAAGCTCATTTTTCAAACCCACCCACCTTCTGTTATAACATGCTGCACTTCTGACCAGGTCCAAATGAAGAATTCAATACAGCCCATAAAGTGGACAAAATCAGAAGCGGACCTGAGTTGACATTTTCCTTCTGGAAAAACAGAATAATAAACAAACAAATTATTCTATAAATAATAATGGAGCATGTGTTTTTTTCATTGGCAAACATACTTGGGGGAGAGGGGAAAGCCCCAGAGACCCCATAGCAGAGTTTCTAGGGGGATGGGATAAACATAGATCTGTGTAGACGCCTGGGTTTTTTGGCAAGCCTGCTGCGCTTGCAAATCGCACCGGGAGAATTGGAGCGCTCAACAGGAGAGGTGCAGGGTTAGAAACATTTTATTCTTGAGGAAATTCCTCCTATTACTCCATTATTCATCGGAATCTCAGAGGAGATGGATGCTCTAACTGCTCTAGCAGAGACTGTTTTCAGGAAAACAGTTCATCATGGTAGATATCCTAGACAAGAAAGTGTTCTGATGTATCACCAGTAGGATGTATGCGATGGACATATACTCCTCAGTCCATCAATTTACAGAGACAGTAAGTACTTTGGAGATCACTGAATGGATATTCAATACCATAAGTACACAGCATTAAATGTCAGTGTAGAACAGTCATTTACAATTGTGAAGGAGAAATTTCCTTCAACCAGGTCACCACCTGTTTTGTGCATCAGGGATGTATTAAATATTAACTACTGGGACAAATTGTGAGTTTTGTTTTCTCCCAAAATGTTGACGTTATATAAGCACATAAGGGAAAGTTGTTCAACTGTGAATCGAGGAGGACCTGGAAGTTTCTATCGGCAGCTGTGCTGACCTACGACCGCTCATTTGTGTCTGCATGTGGGGTGATGGTGAGGAAATGAGTTGTAGTTGTGGTGATTGTGTGTGTGTGTGTGTGTTTGTGTGAATGTGTCTTAGTGGCAGGGGAGTGGGGGTTACAATGGCAGCCTGATGAAAGCAAGGGGGTTTACAAAGATGGGCCATGAAGCTGCTGTACAGCTCATGCTTCAATTGTGCAGTAAAGATTCCCCAGCTGTCCTGAGGATTAGTCCGTGTGCTTATGTGATTAGGATACATGGCACCGCGGCTAGACCAGGCGCCTCTGACCCGGAGAATGCAGAATGAGATGAGATGGGAGAAAAAGGATGGATGGATGATGCTGCAGAGACACCCAGCATACAAGCAGGGTTTGTTGAGTCCACAAGAGGACAAATAAACCTGTTGCTACCTAACAGCATAAAAGCCTGAATGTTTTGGAAACTAATCTTTACTCCTAAAGCTGGAATTATACTTGGACTGTTGATTCCTCTGGTTCATCATCAGCTCTTAATAGCACCACCGTCATATTAGATGGATATGTCATGCTCATATACATCAAAGTTGATATGGTTATATTAGTATATAAACCAATGACAGGGTGTTTTTTCTTGTTTTTCTAATGTTACTGAAGATGAGGCTATTGCATTCATCTATGTTATTTCAATCAGTTCATGGCATAAAGCAACAATCAATTGTGGTGAAAATGGCACTGGTAAGTCATCGAGTCTGGTGTTAGTGAAAGTAAGGAGAATATCATTAAGAATTTCTTCAGCTTGTTTGTCTGCGATATGTATAGCCTCAACCAGCATCAGAAAAGGTACATACTTTCCTAACAATTTCCAAGAAAAGTTTGGAAAGAACTATGTAATTTTGTGGCACTGGAAAATTACAGAGCAAACATAGACAGTGTTCATTTTGTAAACTTTATATTCATTAATTGCAATTAAAAGCTTGATCAATCTACAATCTTTAACTCAATGTCAGGCAAAAATCCAAACTTGTCAAGAATTTGTAGTTGAAAGTTAAGTTTCCAATTATGAATCAATAATAATTCCATATTAAACTGGTCTCATGTGGAGCTGCCCCGTTGCCCTGTCATTATTTTTTTTGCCAAGGAAACTTCCTGAGAAAATGATTCCAGGCGGTGTCTTTGTACATAATTGAATACTGGGGGCATTAGGAAGATGCAGCCTACATGTAGCTGAGATAATTCTGTTTAATTCCCCTCTTACACAGTTGAATACATAGATCACCCCATTTTATAGATGTGCAGTACTTCTATGTAAAAATATGTGTATTTTAGTATTCCTGTTGTTGCAGTTTCCTGAGGATGGCAACACAACATCTTCTTGTATTTATGTTGACAATAAAGAGTCTTATGAATTATGTTACATTCTTGAAGCCCCAGTGCAATGGACAGTTTGTAGTTTACATGTGCCCTGGTCTTGAAAAATGCCTAAATAAATATGGTTTATGCATGTGATTACTGTCATGAGAGGAACTGGAACATATGTACTCTGAACAGCATGGGAAAGCTTCAAAATATGGGAAACACTGATGCTAACACAGGAAGAGACTGTACTTTTCCTCCTGCATCCTCTCACTTAAATGTGTTCATACTGGCTTGGGAGAATGACTGACATGTGGAATGACAAACAGTGTGTGTGTGTGTGTATATATATATATATATATATATATATATGTGTGTGTGTGTGTGTGTGTGTGTGTGTGTTGAGTGGCCTTCTAGCTCAGAGTCCTGCACAGCTGCACATTGCCCGCTTGACTGTACCAGACACTGTGGCATGGGTTCAAGAGTAACGCTGATCTCATGGGTCACAACCAGCGCTGCCTGCTAACTGGAGGTAGTGAAACCATCGCTATTGCTCATAAATTAGGACAGCGTAACACAAATAGGGCTTAAGTCGTGCTGCAGACACGCGGAGAAGCAACTCATTCATCCACTCACCACCACTTCTACGGTTACAACACCAACGACAAATCTGGTGTGGGAATATGAGCTAAGAAGATAATAATCCTGTCTATAAATGCAAGATAGTTTGCTTTAGCTTGATTCCCACCCTTGCTGTTTTTGTGACCAGCATTTGCCAACTAAATTGAATCCCAAAGGATAGTGGGGTTTCGTTTAACAGAGAGGTACTTGAGGATCTGTCACCACAATCTCAACAAGTGTGGCTGGCTCTCTCAATGGGAGCCTCTCATAAGGACAGAAGAAAGGAAAGACCACATTGTTGATGGGGGCGGGTCTCCATTTTGTGTGAATTTGGTCATTTGTTGGCCGAGGTCAGCTCCTTAAGATTAGTGTTGGTGGTGGCAGTGTGTGTGTGTGTGTGTGTGTGTGTGTGTGTGTGGTGGGTTGGGCTAAATTGTTAATCCATTGATTTAGCTGGAGTTAACATGCTGGCAAGGGTCCAACAGAGACTTAAGTCACAATTGGAGTGGGGCAGAGATATTGAGAGGAGATGGTGGGAAAGTTGAAATGCCGCTTTTATTCAACAAAAAGGGGAATTTAAAGAGGAAATTGAAGCAACAGTCTGCGGTAGGTTTGCCAAAAAGGCCTAACTACTGTCTACACTGCATTTTGTGATTTGTCTTTGCTAATATTTTGAGACTGAAACAAAAGAAATGCAGAGGGAGCTTTTGGCATATTAAAAAAATCAAGCCCCATTGGCAATATATTAGCATTTTTAAGCTTACTTATTGAAAAGACAGATTGCACAAACATCACAATCGTGCCCAAAAATCTAATACAAATGTTTTTCTATGTAGCACATTGACAGAACAGTATTTCTTTGGCAATGTAAACATGGGGAATATTGTCATCGTGCATAAAAACAGCGATGAATAATTTCATTTTAAAGATAATAGAACAAGGGTTGCATTGTGGAGCACACTGACCTGTAGACAGATTCAGAGATTCTTGGAACATGTTAAAACAGGACAGTGGAAGCGTAACCATCCAGGACAAAGAAACATTCCTTGTGTCAGTGATACTTGTGTTTTTTCACGTCCGTGTTTTCAATTATGTTTGCAGGCTTGTTGAGAGAGACAACCAAGATTACCACGGAAAAAAAAAAAAACTCACACACACTCATCATGCTAGACAGCTATTTACAGAGCTGCTGCAGCCTCGCAGGAATGGTCCTCCACCTTGACTTATTGAATTATGGAGAAGCTGTCGACAGGTTGAGCAACTGTCTCCTTCTCTCTGTGTTTCCTTACATTCACTTTACTCAACACGCTGCTGCAGCTGTCAGTGTGCGCTCCATTCCTTGGCTTCAGTCAGCCAGGGTAGATGAGTGCACCTTGCAGTCTCAAATCGCAGTGACCTCAGGTTGTTATCATTCATTCTGATCCTCAAAACACCAGTTAAGGGACACGAGAAACTCCCATTGGCAACGGCAAATACACCTTTTTGGGTGGATTGATGCTTCAACTGACATTACTGTCGCCAACAACGATGAATCAGATGATTTCTCTGTTTATTCTGATTCTTCATATTTATATATTTTTCACTGGAACAGTGCTATATTAAACCAGACAAGGTATGGGACTAATCATAATTTCATCACTTCTCTTCACTGTAATATAACAGATAACAATGAACACTCCCACAGATTAATGTAACAGTCCTAAATACTCCACTATTACTGTGCTGGATCTAAACATTGTGTGGCACTTGTAGACAATTTAAACAGTTAATCAGTTGTCACAATTGCTTAATAACTAGTCAATGAACTAATCGCTTCAGCCAGCTTAGACAACGCAACTGATAAGATTTGGAGGAGATGCATTTCATCACAATCATTCGTCTTCGACTAATCTATGTGTCAGTGCAGTCTTTCAGACACTGCTACTGAGATTCTGGGGAGTGAAACATGTTCATTTGCAAGAATAATTTACTGTTTGGAGTCTGCCAGCTTTGAAAACTTATTAAATATAGTGCTGATGCTGCAAGCCATTGCTGCACCACCTGTTGTTCCAGCCAAAAAACACAATTAATTATAAAACAGGTGTGTTTTCTGTAAAATGACCCATGACATTTGAGTTAAATGTACATACCAGGCTCATACTAGTATTAGTAATGTGTTGACTCTTGTAAGAGTGCACAGCTGTCTGCTGAGATCTTGCTGAGCTTTCCTTTCTTGAGCTCTTTGTTGTTCCAGGTTTGTTGTTCTAAAACAGTAAATTTCTTACACCATCTTCCTGCGGAGCTTAAATGCTTTTAAAATAAAAGTCTAACAAAAAGAAACTGTTACATCACTATTTTTGAAGGACCTATTTTCACATTACAGCAGATTTTAAGACTTGAGTATTCAGTTCTATTTGACCTACCAAAAACATTCGGGTGGCTAATATGTGGTATATGTGCAAAAGCCGAATGCATGCTGAGTTTAGTGGTGTTTAAAAATTGGAGGTCATTAAAATGTGAGAATGCAGCTCAAATTGTGATCCTTTTAATTTGTGGCCAGCTCTGAGGTGTGACTACAGGGAATAATGACGTCACTGTGTGGCTCGCGAAGAGGGTGGTTGGCTGGAACCAGAGTTAATGGACCAAATCCAGAAATGCTGTAACCTTCCAGTGAAACAGTATGGAAGTGTTCAGTTTCATCCAGGTTGACAAAAGAGGCAAATACATGTGAAGCAGATTTGCCACCTTCCCTTCTTCTCTCCACTCACTCAGTGGCAGGTATCAGTGAGTTGTAAATGAAGCTGAGCACGTCAGCCTCTGCAGTTCAGACCGGGGAGCGTGACGCTGCTGGGCAGGAGGGAAAGGTGTGGCAATCAGATGTTGTCTTGTTAACTGGGAATATCCGGCAGCGGAGGCCATTACAGATTAATGTACAGCAGGTGTTGGGTGTCTAGACTAGCCGAGAGAAGTACGCTCACTGAGTAATTGAAAGTGCAGGTGCATCTTGGGCTACTGCCAGCATGTGGGGCTGCTGTAATGTTTTTAGCTGCATGACATCTCACTTTTAGGTCTCGAACTATTACATGAAATGCCTCCAAGTGCTGATGAAAAACATGGTGCCTGAGGAATGCCAGATTTGCTTGTAAAACATCTCTCAACTGTTATGGACTTTTGTTTCTCCTACATTGACAGCTATTAATGTCATTTCATAAGTTCAGTTTTTGGCTTGTTGAAGTGATATAAAATGACTTGGCAAGTTGTTTGGAATAAAACCCTCCTGACTTTGTCCTCTTAATCATAAAAACCTGGTGGGTTTGGCTTCCTCTGCTAACACAGAGCTGTCTGAGCCAAGAAATACAATCAAATGTTCTTGAAAAAGTCAGTCATGGTGGGCAACATAGACAGAATAATGTCACCCGATATTCAGTGATATTGGGATAATGGCTTTATGTTATTCTCTCGTACTAATGGTCTTACTGTAGTGTTGGTGTGGCATTAAAACTGACAATATGGTGCTAATTTTTCTTAATTTACTAAGGGCTGATCATTGAAAAAGGACACTTTACAGTGACAACTGTATCTACTCTCACAACTAATTTATCTGTATATACACGGACTTTAATGCAATTATTTATAATAAGATTTATGTGCTCAATGTAAGAAGTATTTATGTATGACTACATGGAAAACATTTGTTAAATCTGTTCTTTGGCAAAAGATATAGCTAAAAGAGCACAGTAAGTGTGCAATTTGCATGCATCTGTCAATAGATGAATAAACAAGCTATATCTGACCTGTGTTAAGTTTAATGTTGCTGAAACTGTGATGCCTGTTTTATTCTCTGACCTGTATGGCTGCTCCTGGCTCGAGGCCCTCACTGGCTATCAGTCTCCAGGGCTAAGAGGATAATGTGTTAGCTGATATCTTAGCTCAGTGTGGTGCTGAAATGGGAAAAGGGGGAGTTTAGAAGAGGTAATGATGGACCACTTTGGTTTCTCCTGAGAACAAGCGATTCAGACCCATACTCAGAGAGTGCAGTTTAAACATGAGCAAATGCACATAGGTTTCCTGCCTACTGATATTTTTTATTCCTTTGTAAATATACTGTTCAGATGCAACAGGTAATTTGTAGTGTTTCTTTTTTCCTTTGTACCATTGTATCAAGAGACCAAATTTCTGAAAACTCAGATTGTTTGTTTGAGATTTTAGATTAAAAAAATATGACAATAAGTCATATTAAATGTGTTTTTATGGCTTAGATCAGGCCACAAAACATAACTTCAGCATTGCCTGCAGAGTGAAATGAGTGTGGATACGGTGCCAGCCGAGGGTCCTCTTTCTCTCCTCACACTGAGCCTCTCCAGTCATGGATCACAGAGCTGGAGAAGCAGCTAATAGCTCTCTCTAGCTGGGCCTGCTAAATACTCCCTCCACTAAAATTATTCCTCTGGGAATCAATGGGCCCATTCTTTTGTGAGCTGTAGTTTGCTTGATGGTCCCAACCTCAATGTGTAACGTTAGACAGCAATGGGGAAAACATAAAACATAATACTTGTGTGACCAGCTTGTCATTGGCTCTTCGGTGGCTGTGTTAAGAATTTTGCCCAAGATAGTAGATCCAGTGAGGGAGAGACTAGTGAGGGTAACAGGCTCTCTGCAGATTGAATCCCAGCACTGATACGCAGTAAAGGAGAGGCTTTTGATGAGTATCACTGTAAATATTTTGGGTGCCTAATTCACAGAAATACAAACATGCAATATTTAATTCCAAAATAATGTTTTACTCTTGTCAACAACAGAGCTCTGGGGTTGGCAATGTTGCTCTGCCCACCACTTTATTTTGCATTGAATATCACAACAGTTATTGGAAAGATTGGAGAAAAGTTTGGCAAAAACATTCATGCCCCCCAGAGGATGATTCCTGCTGAATGACTGGTCCTGTAGCACCACCATCAGGTTGAGATCTCAACATTTAAAGAGCCACTGTTCCCGAATACAGCCTTACAGAGCTGCTAGCATTGCTGGAGACTCACAGTCTTGTTGAAACAGATCGATTTTTTTTATCTTACAAATTGTCCATTTCTTGGTATGAAACACACCCATTTGGGTTAATTTTACAACAGAATCACTTTCCATTTTTTTTTACGTTGTGGTCAGAGCCAGCACCTTGAGACCAGGGATCAAAGATGAACCACAGTCTTTTCGTCTGCATCCCGTTCTTCGATCGAGCTCCACAAAAATGTCTAACATCTAAAATGGAGCAAAGCATTTAGTGGAAAAACAAACTTCTCTATTTCAGCTCTTCATAATCCTCATCGTGTTTTTTCTTGAAGCCCTTTTTAATCTTCCAGTAATTGTTCTTTCAGTCAGCCGCAGAGATCACTACCCTTCACCCAGAGAGTTTAGCCTAGCCCTCGACCACAACATCTCCGCTGTCTCGCCACAATAACCTGGTATTGGATACTTACTCACCCATAATACACAACTGCCAGGATTTCTAGGGTCCTTGCTTCCCAAGTCAATTATCACAGATCTGCTCAGACTTTCCCAGCTGATGATGGGAGCCATTTTTTGCACTCAAAGGCTCCAAAAACACACACCAATGTATGTCACTAATTAAAGTTAAAAACCTAATAGCATCCATGTATTATTAAACACAAAAAATATCTGGTGATGTAATCGCAAAATCAGGCATTTATATTATCTCTGAAGAATGCAAAACTCTCGCAGAGTGGCACAGTACGAATTAAGCAGATTTAGACTAAAGTGTTCACGGCAGACCAGCAGAGTAAAGTACCCAAATCAGCTTAATTTGGCTAAGCCTAAATATTTATAAAATCAGTTGTAATGGGCTTCTCCCCTGGCAGTACCATCCTCTCCAGTGTCACTGTGGATATAAGCTGGAAAACTGTGACTTTTGATGTACAGTGTGAGCTGCTATTGATCAGAGTTGGGTTTTTTTTAACACCAATGATTAGACTAGTGTTTTTAATAGACCACTTGTCTGCCACAAATACTGGACATGGAAACCCACTTAAAAACTGTTATTTATTGTTTTTGGTCATAATAAGTGTCTAAACGTTGTCTGGATCTGCCTCGTGCTCATAATGTTCCCCTGCCCATGCCAGACCTCAGCTCAGCGTGTCTATTTGGTTACTATTACTGAGCCTTTGTTTGTACTTCAATGGAAGCTGATATGAGTTGTAAGAGGAGCCTGTTGCTACAAGAGGCTCTGCAAAGGTCAAACATGGTGGTTTGTTTTTTCTAGGATTCCTTAGGGATGCAGAGTGAATAACTTTAAGGCTTTTTACCTGTAGGCAATAAGGAGCAACAGCACCCCTGCCAGTTTGTCAATTAGAGACAAACATGTCTTTATGGACCTGCCAGATTGGGAAGTGTAAACATTTCATAACAATGACTGAAATGAAGGTGAGACAGTTATGTCCCAATATAAAACAATAATATCCTAAGGCTTTAGATTTTAGTCATATTTAAATTTAAAAATTATATTAGCTGAGAAATGTGTATATTTTCATAGTATTTTGCTTCCACAATTTCAGTCAGTTGGTCAACATTACAACAGGACTAGTCATTGCTGTGAGTCATTTGCCATCACCACAACTGGTGCAATGA
This sequence comes from Polydactylus sextarius, assembly GCA_016801845.1. Taxonomy (NCBI): domain Eukaryota; kingdom Metazoa; phylum Chordata; class Actinopteri; family Polynemidae; genus Polydactylus; species Polydactylus sextarius. Next base: position 13,265,853 of record CM028916.1, on the reverse strand, counting down.
AAAAGAGACAGCTAATGGCAGCAGGAAACCCAGCTTTATATAATATGGGATGAACATAGCCCTGAATGCAAAGGCTATTTGCAATAATTCAATTGGTGTTTTAACACCTCACTCTTCAAAAGGAGACCAGTTAGTGTAGCTTTCAAGTTTGTAGCACAACTACAAAGTGCACCTTTCAAGATCATGGATAACATGAATGGAGATATGTTTTACTAGGTACTTTACAAAAGTAGAAGCCAGCCTTCTGAAACTATTTAGAAAAGTCTGACTTAATCTTTGGCATGACAGCTAATTGTTTGCATACTGACAAGTACTGATAACAATCTGGTGATACATGTTGAAAACCAAAACTGTCCCAACAAACATTTGCCAGGACTCACTAAACTTGAAACTCAGATGTCCTAGACAAACTGTATCTATGATGTGCTACAACTAAAAGTGAGGTGTGCATCTCCTACCAAGGCCCTTAAAGTTCAGTCTACCACTGGTATCTGAAATACCAACTCACAGACTTGAAATACCAACTCACAGACTTGAATCTTAGAGTTACATATCCTCTTTTGGAAACAGTCATTATAGCTTGTATTTCTGTACACACACAGAAGTAGTCTTCAGAGTTCATGTTAAATACCTTTAATAACACTCATTCATGCAGTTTATTGTAGACCATGTGGGCATCAGGCTTCCTTTCTTTATTGTATTTCATAAAAGGTAGGTTACTGATTGTACAGTTAGGGCAAAAGTAAAATTATAATTTCCCTGTTTACAACAGAGCAAGAGGATGTTGGGGGGATTCCTTGCACTGCAGAATTTAAACAATATCGACTTGACCATTATACTCTATAGGTGTGGCTACATGTGTGCCGTCCAAGTCAAGAGTATGCTGACCCCACCAAGTTGGCCTCATAGCTCAAGCAACATCATCAAATGGAGACCTTATCTCAGCTGTGCTGTAGGATGGCAAAGAGCCAAAAACACATGCCCTTTCCCTATTTTCCTCAGCGTCTAGATAAGTATGTGTGTTGCATGGGATGTAACTTATTTGTCGGTCACGTCAGGCTCGAGAGTGATGAGAAGTACGTGGGGAATGTTAAGTGCAGTGTATCAGAAAACATCAAAGAATGCATTGTGCCCCAGGGAGCCTGTAAAATTAATGATCCAGATTGACTTGTGCACAAAGCAAAGAGAGGAGAGAAAAGGCTACTGTATGAAAAAGGTCACAGTCAAAGTTCCTGTGTGTTTTACGGTCTACTGAACCATAATGTTTCACCTGTTTAAAAATGGGTAGACACATCCTGGATGTAGTGTCAGCTTTGGAAGGATCTGGACACCTGCCAAAGAACTGGAAACATTGATTTCATATTGGCTCACAAAGATAATAATTAAAAGACATGTAACAATCCTACTAACTGGAATCACAATTTATTTTGTTTGTTCCTAAAGTGTCTACCTTTTAGTGATAGTAGTATCTGCCTTTTTTCCAACACTCTTTAGCAGAAACAGAAAAATGTTAATTATAGCACTTAGTCTTTCTTGTAATGTCACTGGTCTTTCTTGTAATATCATATAGCATGTCATCATACCTCCTCACATATATACATTCCTGTAGACCTGGAAAATATGTGTCAATATGTGTCATATGCGCAGTTTTGAGAGAGAGAAAAGGAGAAATTATTTACGTCACTGAGTAACCTTGTTGAGTTTCTAAGGGTCATATGTTGAGACCATTTGTATCTGTACTGAAGCAATCCCAATCTGGAAAAGATCCAAATCCGACCAACTGGCCAGATGCTTCTGTGGAGCCTGAGCGCCGCTCATGTCCATGGTGACAATCTCTGCCCACCGAGCAAGAGAGAAAAGCTTGAAAAGCAGCTTCCTGGGGGAGCTGTAGTGCCACTGGCGCCTGCATGAGTGTGATATAAATCCCGGCTGCTTTGAAAATAATTAGTGCGGGATCAAGACTAGCAGGGCAGTCTCCCCGTGCTGGCGCTGAAGAGGAGACAGGTGCCACCAGTGGCCTAAGCCACCGGAGCTGCACCCTTGTTGTACAGAGCAGTCCCAGGCTGGGAGAAAGAATGCCAACGTCGATTAGACAAAAGAAAGAACCCCACTGGTCAGGCAGCTCTTGTTCCTTTTTTGTGCTCTTGCAGCACACAGATTGGGACTGTGGGAGGCTGCTGGGTGTGGGATTTGTTCAGGTTTTGGAAGAGAAAGCGGCAGGAGAATTAGGTTTGAGGGGTGGGATGTTTGTGTCCACCCCTATGACCTGACCGTTGAACTGACCCCCTGGTATGATGAAAGCTATGTTTTTATTTGGCCAATATCTACAGACAGCAGTCAAGTCCAATGCAAATAGATGATGAGGAGATTGGAGGAATGGAGGACTTTCTAAATAACAAAATCCTGAGTTCAGGGCTCAGATGGAGATTAGTAAAATTGGTGATAAGAAAGTACACATCAGTAAGTAAGTAACTGTATTTTCTGTATTAACAAGATTCATGACAGAAATCTCCAACTTTCACTATGAGAGTCACACATTTGCTGCAGCAACTGGCCAGGTATGCAGAGGTATGAGGATTAGTTTGGGTTTGAAGTTCTCTTTCCACTTTTCACTACTACTTCTGCCACTAACACATAATTACAACACCATAAAGCCTCTAAAGATGAAAACAAGGTTTCAACAAGTCTGAGGCCTGTCTTATCTATCTTTGTACAGTCAATTGTGTTGAGACTACAAGTAACGCAAAAGCTCTAGCAGAGAGATCAGCAGTCTTGCGTGATGCAGCAGGGAAAGGAAGCCATGAAAACAGGCCTTTAGCCTTGGAACAATCAGATGTTGTCAACCTAGTTCATTTTTAGTATAGTGAACCATTCTCAATTCTCTTGCTTAAATGCTCTCCACCAAGAATTTGATTCCAATTGAGGTCAAATTGGTTTAAATCCAGAATTCCAGCCCTATGTTGTTCAAAAGGGAAAAAAAACCAACTTTGATACATCTTTACCAATTTAGTGATTGATTTATAGCATCTGTCAATTCCATGTTTCTCATGACTGAGATGTTCTGAATGAGTCAGCACCTCAAAAGTGAGTTTAAGTGACCACGTCTCCCCAGTTTGGTTCCGTCTTGTAACAGAGCTTCCCATGTCTGCTTACCCTCATGGAAACTCCTTTTCCCTCACAGCTTTGGAATATGTGGAGAGCCTGTCAGTCATTGTCCAGACAAATGACACAAGACCATCATTTTCCCTGGCTGTGGTCGTCCAGAGGACAGGAAAAGGAAAAACAGGATGAGAAGCAGTTGCCTCAACTAAGCAAAGGCTCCCAGGTTTGAGCTGGGGATCCCCTCTCTGATCTGACTTGTGGTGTTTAGTGTTGGAGAACCAGACAGCTGAGACGTTCCCATGTCATATTGTCTATTGTCTTTTGCACTTGGGTCAGGGATTCTCTTTCCGTCCCATGTTGGCGGTGATACCGCTGCTGCCAGAGTTACTGCGGTTGGGCGGCTTGCAGAATGAGCTGTGAGACAGCTGTCTTTTAAGTGGAGAAGCCAGGTTCAAGCCCTGGTTTTGGCAAACATCCATCCTACAGTAGAGTCCTTGAGGATGACACTTAATCCTCTGTTGCTGATTCTGCACATCAACCTCTCGGTGAAATGGGGCAAGAACAAAGAAAACTGAGGAACGTTAGTTTTGAATTTGTTGATTTGTTTTGACTCACACCTGGTTACTGTGTGGGTTAACATTCATAGCAGTATAACGTTTGCCGAGGTTCTGTACTCAAGTGTAATATTGTGGCACTTGTGCTGTCATTTTATGCCAATGTACTCAATTACACAGCATAATATGTTTTCTCCTGAGGTTACTTGACATTTGGATTGGTTTATAAAAGATGATGCATTGTTATAGATTGAAAGGATAGTACATAGGGTTGGTAAATTTATCTCCACCTTGACTACCAGATTAGCTACATGAACTTTTGACTTTTACTTGTAATGGGACATTTTAATAGTGTGGAATTGCTTCTATTACTGGTCTCATATTCAGTGTATGGCACACACAGCAGAATTATGACAGTGACACGTAATGTCTGTTGCAATATCCTTGTTGAGAAGTGTCTACCGTAGTCTGTCTCACTTTTTGTGAGTGGTAGAAAGTTTAATCGCTCATATAACTTCTATGTGTAACAAGACCCAGGATGGCTTTATTTAGCCAGTAGAGGTGACATCAGTCACAGGGATGTGAAAGGTATTTCAATCCCTCATGCCAACACGTTCATACTTTTGATGTCGTCAGCGTTGACTTTTGCCTCGCTCCAGGCCTGCAAAGCTGGCTGCAGGTAGCTTTTGACATATCTGAATTATGGTGTACAGAGATGAGCAGGAACAATTGGACTCATGGCGTTTGCTTCAAGCTCAACATTTCTTTTCCTCATGTTCCAATATTTAGTCATTGACTCTAGACTGATCACCACAAGGTCAGTTCCTATTATAACCCAGAAAAAAACCTCACGCTCACTTGCTAAGTGTCAAGTAAAATTATGACTGCCTAGGTTTATGCCAAGAAACAGTCCTTGCCAGACTGTCTCAGTAACAGAATAGCAGCACCTGGCATATCATTGTTACAGCATGTGCCAAACACACTTTTCTCTCATTAGCTGTCAAGGGATAGTAGTACATTTTGTTTATTGAAATAGTGAGTTGGGATTTATTATTTCCTCTTCCAGAGGAAATGTGGACACTTATTAAACACCTCATACTCAGGACATTCGTATGACAACGAAAAGAAGCCGGAAAAAAGCAATAAAGAGGGGAACCCAGAGAAGAATGGAGTAAGTAAGCATGCCAGCTTTTTAGGAAGTTTAATCTGGAGACAACACCCTGTCTTTGCCAAAGGCTTTACCTAAGGTCATGAAGCAGACTTGACGAGGTGACAAAGTACTCAGGTACTCCTCAGTGTCAGCAGAAGTAGCAGGCCTCTTTGTCTTAAATGTGGTACAGCCAAGTTTGTCCAAACCGGGCAGGGCTACTTAGGGCAGGACAGAGATGACTGAGGAAGACAAATGGGCATGTTTAAAAAAAGTATATTTATTGATTTTATTTTAAATGAATGCCAACCTCCACATTCAATTTACTGTCTGCTGCACTGGGCTGAAGAGCAGTCATGGGAAAATCTGAGCTTTATACAAATAATTAGCACTGGGAATAAAATCTGATACATTTTGAGCAGACATTCATTTCCAGATTTAAAAAATACCTCTGTGAAAGTAACATAGTGATTGTTTGCCCAATTGGTCCGTGACCACAATTTGTCGGGACAAATCATATGACTGAGATACTTCCTTTCAAAATAGTGTTTAAGGAACCACTGAAATATGAAAATCAGCCCTTATTTTCAAATTAAAGGGCAAGCACGTTTACAGTCCACATTACAGAGATTCCTGATCAATTTGAAGCTTTCAAGTTATTTTATACCATTGCAACCTCAAATGTTTAATTTTTCGGTTGTTTAAAGTGCTCCAGGCATAGCATAATGATTGAACATTGTGTGTACTGGAAGGGTTCCACATTTTTATATTGTGGGATATCTGCAGTAGCAGCCTTTCAATGGTTTCCCTCAGTGAATTTAAGAGTAGGAAAGAGGATGGCCGTTAACTTTACTGACATCAGCCACTGACCAGCGCTGTCGAATAGACATCAAAACATGCACTTAGGCAAACTGCACACTCCCTTTTCCCACATCCCATCCCAGAGCCCTTTATGTTGTCCACACAATGGAAATCCAAACACACAAGAAAGATTTTTCCATGCAAATGTGAAATCCATACAGGAAAAAGAAAAATATGCAGTTCAAGATTCACCATGCGCCCAAAGAAAACAAAACTCTGTAAAGTGCTTGCGCCGCCAGCCCGACAACCTCCTGCCTTTCAATTACACTGCCAGCAGTATATCAACTTGACAAATACTGAAGGATGTGACCTCTTGATCTGAGCTGAACCCAACCTTACCTCTAAATCATGGTCAGCGCAAGATGACGAACAAAACTGTAATCCCTAAAAAAAGAGAGTTAGGTAATCACAGTAACATTCAGTAGCTACAATAAAATGGATAAAGAATAAAGAATGTTTTTTACTCCTCTTTTTGAATATTTCTTAGTTAAAATGTGACGCAAACTCCGCTCTAGTGAATGAGATGTCGGGAAGGCCATCTGTAATTATATTCAATCACAGGGTGGGTCAGTGTTTGGATTAGCTTCACTTGTATCAGTTTGTAGATAATATGGATGTATGTGGCATCTAACTGTTGCCCATAGGATTCTGAAAAACCTAAATAACCACCTGAGACTTTACAGATGATATATGACATTTTCAGTGTGATCTAGTCCCCCATTTTTGTTCTTTGTGACGTGTGTTTCTTCATTTTCCTCTTGATGTTTTTCTTTTAACATTTTAGGTAAACAGTTGGCAGTAGATAGCATCGGCTGTCCCACTGGGCAGGGGACAGGCTGTGGGAAAGTATATAAAAGTGGCACTGAAATGATGATCACTCTTCAGATGGGACTCTTAATTGTTGCTGTCTGAACACCTCCTCCCAGTCTTAGAGACACTGTCGTCTGAAACACGCCGATGCTGTTAACAATCGTCTGCTGATGCACTCCTCAGTCCCTCAGCTCCAGAAGTCAGAAAGACAACTGGCTTTGGTACAGCACTGGTACGCTGACAGATGTGTCGACGTAAGGTCCTTGGCACGGTCAACAACTACGCACATTTCTCTGCTTCCAAAAAGATGCAGACAGATAGACGTGACTCGGTTGATGAGCAACTCAGAATCAAAAAGATAAGACGGTTCTGATTCTTATTATCTGTTGCTAAACCATCGGACGTTTCCTACTCATCTGCGTAGATTTATTTACAGGCATTTCGATATTTTAGCAGAAACATATGCCAGTACATTTTTTCCCCACACAAAATTAATTAAATGCACTGACTAATACAGAGCACTGATGCTTTCACTGAAGCCATTCTTGTTTTTGCTGTTGGTAAGTGACAGAAAGAAATTGAATGTTTACATGATGCTTGGATGTAAAAATCTGTTCTGAATACACACTGCATGATCTAGACTGATAGACATCTAGTTGGAAGGATGAAAGGAGCAACCTGTGTCATGGACTACACATAATGAAAACGTAGAGTTAAGAAATAAAGGTAAAAAATAAAGCACAATACAGACTGATGATTGACACTCATACTTTACAGACAGTTTTATATGTGTCAGCATGCTAACACTTGTGACTTTGTTATAAAAAAGTATGGTTGAGGCTTAAAAAATTTTAAAAACTGGACCTGTTGACTTGTTTGTGGAGCTCGAGGAAAATTCTGATCACCAAACTTATTGTAATTGACTCTGGCAGGCATATTAATGTCTGTACCAAATTTCACGGCAATCCATCCAATAATTGCTGAAATATTTGAGTCTGGCCTACAGTGGTGAACCAACAACAGATGCATGTGGTCCTTCTTCTTCCCTTGAGAGGACAGAGTGAAACAAACATCACAGTCCCCTTAGGAAAGATATAGATGTTGTCAGATTTTAAAAAGTTGTGTTTTTAAGGCTTGACCCTTTTAAGTTTGCAGAAGTGTTCCCTCCTGTAAATTTGATTGGCGCTGCCATAAAATCAAAAGGACCTATTGGCAAGGGCACATTTGACAAATTGTAAACCAGCTGAGTTTACCTCTTCAAACTTAACATGTAACACTTGTGAATGAGTCACAAAACTACATTATGGATCTGCCAAACACATTTATGTGCTTAACCACCGTGCCAAATACAACATGTGGATACACAAGAGTGCAAGTAAGGCCTGCACATCCGTATGGAAACCCTGAAGAAATTATGTACAGTCTTATTTTGAAACTTAAAAAAAAAAAAAAAAAAACACAATTTGAATTTAAAATTGAATGTGTAGAATGAAGATCGTCTGTGTTAATGGTAAACTATGAAAATAACATATCATGCTCAACATCAATCAACTCCATCAGTATTTAGAATCTGTTGCTGAGCCAGAACACAATTCTCAACAGCTTTTATAATGACGTTTACTTCCTCAGTAAGCTCTATTATACATCTGACTGAGCTGAAAGGTAATCATCACTTACTGGGATGAAAGCTATTTGAAGCTTTAATAAGTCAGTAGGTTGTGCTTTTATTAGCAACACATCAATATCTCTTAGTTTATCAGGTTTAATAATGTTACTGTTGGAAAGAAGCCCAACATTGACATTTCATCACACATCTTATATTTCTCAACTGTAATTTCCTCCTTAATGTTGGGAAACTGTGCACACTTGAAAAGGAAACATCTAAATGGGTAAGACATTTGAAAGCTGCAGACATCAGATAGATCACATCAGATTTCTTATCCTCAGTGCCACACACAGGGTGATTACCATATTTATTTGACGTACACATCTCGGGACATACAGTGGATGTGAAATGGACCCGAGGAGACCAGAGGAGAAAAACAAGTCACTTTCTCCACCAACAAGCTGGAGAGATTTAGGATTGTGGCCTCAGACTTGGCACAAATATGGAGGACAGTCACGAAGCTGAATGTGGGCAATAAACAACAAGTCACGCAAATGTACACTTCACATGCAATGCAGTTGGTGATTCACTTAACCGTCTGGCTGAAACTTTACTCCTTTTGGCCATGGTTACATATGGCATCATTTCTTATTACAGCAGAGCACAGACAAACACACAAGTGAAGCTGAATGCAGGTTATCAATATAATACTCACAAATTACACCATTCAGGGAGAATCCAAGTAAACCACTCTCGCTGCCAACTTCATTTGAGACAATGGAAACATTTTTTGGTCTCCCCTCCCTTTTGAGCAGTCAGAAAACTGCTCCCTCCTTACGTCAGCTCCGCTCCCCTATTAAAACAATATACGAAAGACTTTGTGTAAAGGCCATTAATGACTGAGGGGATTAATACTGAGCCACAGCCGTGTTTCAAAGAGTTATGTCGACTTCCCCACGTCATGAGAATCTGCTATGTAGCAGACCTCCATCAGCGTTTGTCAGGTCACGAACGTTAACATCAGGACCTACATGTTTCCTCTTAATTGGTTGCCTTTCATCAAACAATTACAAGCTGGATTCTGCCAACCAGCTGGGAAGGGAAGGGCTCGACAGAGATAACACAATTACATACAGAGAATGGAAACAAGTAATATCTGAGATACTGGGTATGAAAGAGAAGAGCTAACTGGGTCTCAAATCACCCTTTTCCTAAACACATTATGAGTGTTTATATCATTTATTACATATGACATGACAAACTTTCTGCCGGTGGCTCTTTCTCCGTGTCAACGGTGATCAGGTTTCATATTTGATATAATTAGAAACCGCACAAGGTATTTATCCATATTTTTTTTGAAATTTCATCATTTAGACAGCTGAAAAATTCCCAAAAATGATGTAATAATGATGAATGAATGGGAATTTTCTTACAACAATGATGCTGACTGACACGCCCCTGACTCTCCTTTTGGTTGCACTTGATAGACTGGGACAAACTTTATCATTCTTATTAGTTTAGAAAGTGCAGTAACTTCAAGAGTGTCATTTGTCTCTGACCTGTGGAGATCAATCAAATACAATTTGCATTTTTATTTCATTATTGCTGATTAATTCTGACCACCATTAGCCCCATTCACACATGCAAGGAAGAGTTTGCTTGCAATAAACCACTGATGAACCTCATCTGAGGCAGAGATTCTCATGCTATTACAGTATGAGCCAAGAAATCTTCAGAAACTTTGTACCAATTAAAACAATTGTCTGTGCAGTGAATAAGATGGCTGGTCAAAGCCAGAAGAGGCCACACAGCTGATATGACCACCAACATTCAGACATGTTGTGAGAATGCTCCATGAGAGGGATTTAAAGATCATCATTCATCTGGACTATATTTTCACATTCACTACAGTAGCCCTGAAGGCAAACACTGCAGCCTAACCCTCTTAATTGGCGTCCACAGGATCCCAAAATCAATCAACATGTTCTTAAAACTTATTTCTATCTTGGTAAACATCATTTCTGTTGTTATTTCACATTATTGTGACTGGTCGAGTGGTTTAACATGGGACATGAAGGCTGTCTGTAGGTTGATAAGGTCCAAATCAAGGCAACACAGCTTGTAAAATAGTTATAATTTGTATTCATTTATTTTAGATTTTTTGTAGCTTGAAATACACCTAACATTTTTGAGTAACAGGTGGGTTGATTTACAGCATTGTGGGTTATAGTAACATCTTCTAAAATTACAAATCTGAACATATTACCCATTGAAATATTCTGGCCACATACCAGAATGGCTTGAAAGATTCATGTCGTGTTTATGATGGAGTTAGCAGGCTTTTGGCCTCTGGGTTCAAAGAGCCATCCTGAAACAAAGGAAGATGGAGAATGACCTGACCTGGCTCGGCAGTGTGAAATCACTCCCAGGTCACATGTGTTTTTGTTCATCCTCTTCACCTTGAGATTTTAGAAGATGGAGCAGATAGCACGCAATGGTGCAGCAGACCTGCTAAGGGCCACCTCGTTGGTCCAGATGCAGTCTTTCATCTTTTTTTAGAAGCACAGTTGTGGTAATGATTTCTGCTCTGACAGAAAGCCTGTGTATGATCACAGCATGCTGTTGCTCGGGGACAGAACAGGCATGCGGTTTATTATTCTGAATCTGGAGAATATTTCATGGAAATATTCTCCGCTAGTCATGGGGGTGAAAACCTTTCACGCTATTATTGACAACTTCTCCACAGCGAGCCAAGTGACTCCTCCAGCTTGTCGTTTTCACAGTCGGGCTCGTGTGTGCGTATTGCAAAATAATAATTGTCCAATTTATCACACTGTTGGAATGGTGAAATGCTGTGGATATATGAAACTGATCGGGTCAGCAGTTGACACTAGACAGTCCACTGCCCCATTCAGATCAAATGAGTGCCATTATGCACTGAATCTCCTCAAGTTTTTCATGATAAGGGAAGCATATTGAAGCTCTCCAGACCAGCTCTGCTGTCCCTGCACAGATAAATGGCTTCCTCTTTTGAAAGGCCCCACTCCTCATTTGGATAAGCAGCATAATCAGTGAAACACTTTAAAAACTATTCCCTCATTAATGGCAGCACAAGCTTTGAAGCAAGGGATTCTTGTTTGCACCCAAGTCATTTTGGATATAATCCATGCTCTGATGAACCTTTGATGAGCTGAGGTTCATTCTAGAAAGATGATGGTCATTCCAGTTATTATCCTGGCTTTAATATAAATAACATAAACCAGGAATTTTGTAAATGAAAATGAAAAATTAATGAAAAACAAATCTGGCTTTGTATCTAGCCAAATGTTTTTATGTCTGAATAACAAAGGAACGCCACAGCTGCAGTTTCACATTTTTTGAATAAAAAGTCTTTTGAATTTTCATTTACATAACTTCAAAAAGTCTCAAAACAGACAGACCAAGACAGCAAGACATAATTTAGAGTGAAAACAGAACTTAATGACCACAAAAAACAGATGGAAGAAGAATGTCTTAAAATACTGGAAAGATGTCCAACCAGACAGACCTCTGCTCTTCTCACTGATGTTAAATTCAAGCATTAAATATTCATGAATTATGTAATTCTACCTTGCTGTGTTTAGAGCCATTTTAGCCAACTGCAAGTCATCTTTGCTCAAAATAAGCTTTTCGTTTTTGCTCATGCGACAACAACAAAAATAAGGTGAAAGTTTCTTTTCTCGGCTCCAGAAATATAACTTTATTCCAAGAATTATTTTAACATTTAAAACATCCAAAATATTTAATTTAGTGAAGATTAAGTTCTTCCATTGTTAGCCACCATCAGCTGATGTCAAATGAAAGGCACCCAACATGAGGTCCCCTGCTGTTTTCAATTACACTCTACAGTTGTCCAGACAAACTGAAATACAATACAACATGTGGTTGTACTTAAATATATGCTGTACTCATCGGAGCCATATTTCTACAGAAAAAAAAAAATCTATTCATCTCGTTGTAAACACTATTTTTCATAATTCCTTTTTTATTTTTAAAATGTTGTACATATAATAAAATTGCCTGACATTGGCATTGAAAACTGGACACTATAAGCTTTTATTTCATAATTGTATCTTTTTTTGGCAACAGTGTCAGTCGCTTATTTTAACCAGTCTTTTGGATGACTCGTCTCATTAAGGATCTTTTTTTTACTCCCTTCTGAGAAAGTGAGTCTCCAGAGTGATGGCTGGTTCTTAGTAAGACAAAGTTAATCTGAGCTGCTAAAGTGGTTACACACTGCCAACTTACTCACCATGTTAAGTTAAAAAAAAAAAAAACATTTGCTGAACACATTTGCGATGCCTCTCTTTTAACAGAGCCTTACAATGACAAAAACAATAAAAAAGACTATTAACTCAGACACATCTATTATACATCCCACTGCCTCATGTGTTTTTAAGGAGATACAGACACAGTGAAGCACATCATTCCTCATTTTGCCATCTATTTCCAGTCTGAATCTTAAATGACTGAACCTTACAGTAAGAATTTGCTTGAGTCATGTTGTTTGCTTACAGGAAGCTGTGATAGTATTAATGATAAAAAGCAGGCTGTGCAATTAAATGTGTTCCATCAGGCTCTGAGGTGGTACTCTTTCATCGTAGTGCAACTTTTTACAGTAAAGAAAAAAAGGCCTATTTCTACAACCCCCTCCTTCTTCATTTTGCTTTTAATCTGCATTGACGCTTGTTGCACCACATATAAGCCAGTCATAACACAGTTTTGGAAAAGGGTGTAGACTTAACAGTAACAGATTAAATTTATGGACACAATGGCCTAAAACTGAGCCCACCCCTGACTGTCAAAACTAAATGAAATTTGAGTGCAGAGAAAAGGTTTGGAGAGTTCACTGAGTAGTTGTGTGACAGGATTGAACTTATGACGGGCCGACAAGTTTGCATGCTCATTTAGATATAAACCATAAGCATAACTCACCATGAGGCTAAGCTGAGATTGTGTTTTACCTACGTGTGTGTGTATTTGTGTGTGACATGGAAATGACACCATTAAAAACAGCTCTGAATTGATTACTTGTAGTCTGGAAAATGTAATGAGCACCATGGGAATCAACAAAAGGTGTCTCCAAAATAAAGAAAAACAACCATCTCACTGACTTAAACTTCATTTCCCGGCTATTTCACAATAAGTTCTGCTGTCAATGAATTGTGCAATAATTGGTTTCACAGACAGTAATCAAATTAATTCAATCCAGATGACTTCAGTGAGCTTTGTTTTGGTATAAACACTGCGATAGCTGTTGAATTCCCAATTGACGGTAAGAGCATGACTAACTGAGGATGAAACTGAGGCGAGATAATAGGACTGAGAATGTGAAAAATGTATGTCACTGTTCTTACATTTTAATTAAAACATTTTGACACACCATCAATCAAGATGATCCAGCTGTTAGTTACATGTCATGTGACATGATCATCACTGAGTATATCTCTCGTGTCATGTGTTCATGGTCACTGAGGTGTTGTCGAAACATCTTTCAGCTTCACCGACCAAGGTGCCGTCAAGCAGCATCTTGCTTGTTTTCACAGCTGGCCAGTCGAGTGTCCACGGTCACTGTCATGGCCGCAGCCTGTGGTCTCCGCATCGTTAGACAGGAAGATAAATGCGTTTGCTATGGGCAGCATCATTATTAATGAAAAGTGACATCATCGCGTGGTCTGCTTAACAGCAATCAGGCCTTTCTCTCTGCAACACTCAATGCAATCCAGATGTCCGTTTGATTAAAGGCTTAAACGAGATTGGAGAGGGTGAGAAGGGGGGTGGGGTGTTGCACAGGTCAATCCCTGGATTCTTAAACAAAGAGTTTTATAAATTTCTCTTAAAATAAAAACACATGGATAGAAATTCCACTCCAACCTTTCTCCTAACCATTTCTTTCTGATGGTCGTCACCTGGTTTCAAGCAGCAGCACTTGATAATCTGCATGAAAATTCTTGCCTAATTGGATCCACAACTTATTGTGAGACATTACATATTTCCTACTCTAATAGTTGTGGGAAATTCACACACTGACGTTTTCGCACAGCTGGATCCAAAAGGACAATATTATCTCACCTTAAGGTATGAAGACTATTTGTTGTGATCAATGCTTAGTGCTAATTAGTGAATATTACCATACTCACATGAAAAAATAGGACGGTAATAAACATCATTATATCAGCACCGTCAGTGTATGCGTCCTGCAGCCTGACAGTGGTGCTACAGAGCAGCAGCATAAGGATCAATGTTGCTGGGGAGGAAGTGTTGTTACTGGTACCACCAAGATAGAGAAATTTGAGCAACAGATCTTTTAGCTGAAAGGTTTATCAGAAACTAAAACATTGCACGGTAGTTTATAATGCTACAAACAGGACTTTACAACCATGGAAAGTTACAGTCACAATTATTTTTATCCTTCATCTTTTGATTGCAGGGAGAAAAAAAATGGAAATACAGGTTTATGTAACAAGGTAATGTACCAGGAATGTGTGTTTATACAATGTGATTGGCCACTTCATTTGAATGAGGTGACTGCATTTTTTCACACAAGGCTCTGAACCAACTAACATCTTTTTTTTTAAATTGAGGGTAAAAGTTCAGCAATGGGTTTATGTTTAAAGATTTCTTTTTTGTCTAACTTATTTCCTTCACCCTCAATTTAGCCCACTATTTTAACTGTCAAACTTGCACAGTCACTTGGTGAGGTGAGCAGCCAAAACCGATGATCCATGGACTGTCTCTAACTGCACCAGAATGAGATGAATAATGGGACATGGTTTTGATCTTCATTTTCTCTCAAAATAACAGTTCAGCAGTTTTCCTACATCCCTAAGGTGAAGTCGCCTTGGAAGTCTCACGGTGACAGATGCAGTCATCTGGCAGTGCCACCAGGGACTTGCCATCTGTCCTAAAAAAGAAGCATTTAGGTAAACTAGAAAAAAAAAAGAGAAAAAAAAAAAAAAAAAAAACATAAAACACACCTGTCACAAGTGAGAATGAATTAAGTCTACCTCGATTTTTCCCTTCTCTCTCCAACCAGCGTTTGACCTGTGCTGGCCACAAGAAGACGCGGGCGGTTTGGACTGACTGCAACCTGAACTGCCACATAAAATGACTCACCTGACGCTGACTGGGCGTGACCGTCTTCAGCTCACATTTTCCCTCACCAATTTTTACGAGAGCAAAGCCAAGGTCGAAATAGAAGCACAAACCCACCCAGTGCTTTTTGGCCCACTTGTTTTCTTTAGTGTATATGTTGCTGATGCAGGATGGATAGAGGGTTGAAAAATGAGAATCAGTGACTCACTTTATTTGCCTTATTCCCTCTAATGGCAGACATGATGTTTATCATGTTACTATGGTGGCTCTGATGGTATCCCAAGTCCTGTGACGTGCTGTTTTCCAACATGTTTCCATGTTTGGGGGGGTCACTGAAAAGCCTAAATATCATTAAAGTGGTAGGTGGTAGGTTTTTTTTTTCAACTCTGCAGGTACCACATAAACATGAGGTCCCCCTAGAGAAAACACTAGGAAACTCCCTTTTCTGTGTTCTCTGTGAGCCAGAAGTTATATAGGAGAAACCATCACTCACTGTCTGTGCCTCTGTCAGGCCTGTGATGATGCTGTCTGTTGGTGTAAACTTGATGGGTGCCACACATCCGGGCCAGACCTTGAGCCAGTTAGACAGGGAAAAGTAACAGATGAACTAAAATGAAAACATCGAAGAGAGAGATGAATGAGGAGTGTGTGGGGCCCGTCCATCAACTTGTTTGCATGTTTGTTTTACCAATTAGTTGTTTGTTTATTTCCCTGCATGCCGTCTGAGTTATGAGGCGTAAGAGGGGGAGAAACATTTTCACATTTTCCACTCATACTCATTTTGAAGGTAGAACCACTCACTATGAAATACATATATTGCTCTGGTCTGGAATATTCAGCAACATGTCGAGGACCTCAGACCAATTATTAATCTTTAAACAGTTCATAGTTTATTCACAAGATAGATGATGATAGATAGCATTTATACCTGCAGCCTAAGTCACACAGCTGTATGAAAACGCCTGCTCAGTTATGGAACAGTTTTTGGACCAAAGTTTAACTGGTTTTACAGCAATGAATCTATTTTATCATTTATAATCCTGATGTCACCAGACCCTAACTGATTTACTGGAGGAGTAAATCAGTGTCACTTATAAAAGATATTTGTATATATCGATGCTGATATATTAGAGTGATGTTTATTTCTCATTTTATCAGGCATCTTCTGACAATGATATTTTCAGTGTTACAAACCTGAAATGTCAGATACAGTATTGGCTAGATTTATTTAAAAATCTGACATGTTGACTATGACCCGGTAGTCTAGAGGTTAAAGCCCCAAATGTGAACAACCACATCCAACTCATTTTGCATAAAACAAGAGACCTGTATCTCTCTCTCTCCTCATACAGTGTCTCTATTTGCTTCACATCGTCACAGTAGTAGAAGGTATATGTTGTCATGGTTACAATGACGAACATATGGTTAGGCTTACTGATAGGTCAGGGTTGGGTTAAATTTAGGAAAAGATTGTGGTTTGGTTTAAAATAACTACTTCCTTAAGGTTAAAGGATCATTGTCGTTATGGTTAATATAAGGTTGTGGAACAGTCACTGAGAAAAGAAACGCTGACTATTGGTTTCAATCAGCCAATGAGCAATGGTTTCCCGTGTCAATGTCCGATGTTTCATTTACCCATCTTCTTCCCTCTTGTTGCTTTCCCTCTTATATGCTACATCACCTTATCAACTAATATGAAAACGAAACACATAACATATGGAGTCATTTTTCTCTGAAAAATATATTGAAAAACTGGTTGATTATACAGTTCTTCTGTGTACAAACTCTCCTCATATCATATTTTGAACTAAGAGATAAACTCTTTAAACAAGGTAACAACAAACAAACAAATATTTCAAACTGAAAATGACTGTAAATTTACCATGATAAATATTTGAACTGCTACAGCGATTTTGAAAAGATGTAACACAAGTGCATCATTCAAAGCAGCAAAAACACAACAAATACCTTTATCTGTGTTTAGACATCTTAAAAATATCTTATCAGGAGGGACTTCTTCTTTCTAAACACAGCCAAATCTCTCTTTCCTCTCTGGTCCGAAGAGACATGCAAAGCAGCCCTGTGGTCTCAGGATGTCTGTCCCCTGTTTGAAGTTTATCTAACTACCATATGTATTTGTTTTCCCCAGCAGAGTAAATGATGACTCTCTCTGTCCACTTATCATCCGCCCCCCCCACCAGTGCAGATGTTATTTATTATGAAATGACACCTCACTGTCCAGAGAGCCTGTAGTGGGCATGATTCATGGACGCAGACTATGAGACACAGGAAGGCCATTAAAAATCCTATCAACGTCGTGTCGCAGTTGAGGAGGAAACTGGATAGCCAGCGAGAAGTTTTATGTTCAAGCCTGTTTCACTAATGAGGAGTCCAGATCAAAACACTATAATCCAACCTTTATCCCAAATGTGACATGATTACTTTTTTTTTTTCCTTAAAAAAGATTTAGGAAATACGCTCAATAGCTTTCTTGTGGAGAGTTAAATGAGAAGATTGATACCAACTTCATGTCTGTATAGGAAGTAAGAAGCTATAGGCAACAGTCAGTTAGCTTAGCTTAGAATAAAGAACTGGGAATTTAGCTTTTTTAAAGCTCTATAATTATATATCTCGCTTGTTTAATCCCTAAAAAGGCTAAAGCGTAAAAATGACAAACTAGCGGTTTTATACTGTCTCCTGGTTCCATCCTCATTTTCAACAGATAGCCAGAGATCTTATCACCCAATCCTTGGCAAGAAAATGAATATGTGTGAAAGTTTATTCATTTTACAGTTTATGCAATGTTGCACTCCCGTACAGAAACAAAGGCCTAGTTGTAGGTCAAAGGCCACAAATATTAACAGGACCCTGGTCTGTTTTTGTATATTTAAAGTCAGACATGATAAATACGACGTTACTTAAATTATTAGACACACATGAACGGTCTTGGCAAATAGACTGAAAATATCCTGACAGTTGCAGATGCCTGAGCTCAAATGGCATCAGTCTGAGCTGAAAAACATCCAGCATGCAATGTTTATGAAACTAAATCCTTAAGAGCCCAGAAATTTCAGCTTGGTGATAAATTTCCTTTTTGGATTGTTTCAATCTTCAAATGCACTTAGATACACATTCGAGCTGCTTTGAAGACTGAAGGTGGACATATGGCTCTCCCTTTCCTCCCTTCAATTTACTGATACATACCAGGTGTTATACTTTTCATGTTGCTTTTTCCAGATAAAGGTTTCATTCCTGGAAGAAAAGAAAGAAAAAAAAAAAAACACACATGTTGATGTGCTACAGTGAAAGAGGCTGCCTTTTTCCAAAATATATTGTGCTATCCTGTGGCAAAAATGAATTCTAATTTCTTTGTCTAAGAGACGAAGGGGTCTGTTGCATCCCATGTGGCCCTCAGATGTTTCTGTTATTACCACTGTGCTAAGACAATTTATTATAACTGTGTTCCAGGACACAAAGGAAAAGAGAGAGGCAAGAATGCTTTCCCGACAAATGCTGCAAAGTCTTACAGTGCAATTGACCAAATGGGCAAAAAAAAAGAAGGCCACACGAAAGAATGTGGTGCATAGATAATGAAAAGATAAGATGGGAGGAATGAGGCTTTGTTCATTGCCTGTCAGGTTCTCCTGATGGGTGTCTCCTTTAAAACTCAAGGGGTGGTCAGTATCAAACACTTCACAGAAAAATGCATGGAAAATGTGGGTTGAACTTCTGGTGGTGGCTGTTTTGAATTTATCACAGCGATACACTCCGTAACTGTCATGGTGTACTGTTTTGGCATGGTGGGGCGGTGGTGGTGAGGGGAACTTAATTTCTCATCTAATTTCAAGTCTCTGAGGGTGCTTGACAAGGAGCTGCATGACTTCTTCAAGTGAGTAAAGCTGCCAGGACATGCCCCTCTCGTTGTCATATTAATTAGTGGAGGTAATAGCGAAACTCAACTGAGAGTGATTCATCCCCACAATCAGCAAAAACAATCTCCCATCCTCACGCACAGATAAATCATATAGGTGGACTTCCACGCCTGGAAAAAAAACCCCAAAAAACCAAAAAAAAAAAAAAAAACAGTCCCATTACGCTTTGCTGTGTTTTACTGAACCCAAATGATCCAGTACCAGATGTGCAAATCTCTACCAGCAGCTCACTAGGTTTCTGTCAGCTCACACTAGAGTGTAAATCCTCCAAAAAATGTCTGTTAAAACTGCAACAAGGAGAAATATAGCAACATTAATAGCCCTGCTCTATCAGGGGGGACTGTAAGAACAAACTCAGTGGATGTCAACATTCCTGTGAAGTCTGTGTCACTCTTTTTCATAATCACATTTAAAGTTTTAATCAGATTAAGCATGTACAATACAAGCTTACCCCATGTGTGGTCTCCTACCCTAAACCCCCACCCAAATCCTATTATTACCCATTTTAATTACAGGATAATACCTGTGGGATATTGTATCATTATTGTTGCTAATATTATTAATACACAACTGATTGACACCTGCATCACGTGTTTTGCTTTTGAGATTCCCTTTTACTCCAGAGAAGATAAAAAAAAGTGGACATAGACAGCTACTGTTAATACAGTAGTTGTGTTTTTAAAGTAGTAAATAGTGAGTACCACTGAATCCTACACATTCCTCACAAGCTTTTGGCAGTCAGATGTCAGCAGACAGGGTGGACAGGCCTGGCTATTGGAAGACAACAACTGTTCCTTCTATTTTAATGTCATGTGGATTGTGTATTAAGTTGTTTCTGTTTCTAAATGTAGAGTGTTATTTTAAATGCATTACGCTGACCTGTAAAACGTGCTGCTGTAAATTTTTCCCCGTTAAGTCTTAATAGGCTTGACTCCTGTTATTTTATCTACCGTGTTAAGAGTGCTAAATCAAACTGTTTCTAATTAGAGGGAAGCGAGTGCAGGGAGAGGCAGGGAGGTCTGAGGAAACCCAGCCACTGAAGGTGTGAAAGATGAGGACAGATGTTGTGTTGTCTCTGATGGTGAGGTCACTTTGATGGCTTTGACCTCATACGCGCGAGTCAGCAGGACTCTCGCAGCCAACAGGTCATAAATATATGCCTGGGATCGGGAGGCAGACATTACCAACATAGTACTGCATGACCTAATGATCTGGCAAGCTATAGACGGCGTAGTGTGTTGTTTTGGTGTGCCCATACTACCATTCATTCACACTGCAAAATAGATTTACTGTTCTGCTGTAATATATAAGAGGAGAAATTTGATACTGATTAAAAAGGTAATAAATTAGCTTTATTAAAACTGAGAAAATATAGCATATTGAACAGAAAACAAGGGAAAGTTAGAAGAATATTTACACTCACAAGGTTGGGGCAGAAGAGTGTTTTTATACTTTGCGCTTATTCCAGGTGTTATGCCAATGAGATGTCCTTGACCTAACACTTGCATGATAGCAAAGGAATTACAAATTGGCTAATTGAGCACTTTAGACTCATTATAAAAATTAGTGTTGGTCTGACCATGACCCCTTAGACTGTGTTTGATAAATTACCAAAAGTCATGGTGCAAGACACAGTGATACACTGCCCACCGTTGGCAGGAATGCATATTTACAATATGGTCACCATTACACCACACATCCATCACCTAGGCCTGTAGGGTTTTGGGGAGGTCTGCTTAGTGTGAGCTTTGTTCTCTTCAGAGCATAAAGTTCAGCTTTGGACCACAAGTCTGACATTCACAACTACTCTCCAGCTCTTCCCTGTTGTTTTGCAAAATGACTGTATCAGTGATCACGTCCCCAAACAGGTCAGGCAATTCCAGTTGCGAAGCCACATGGAGGATTTATTAGAACCAGATGGGCTGTGCTCTCTTACAAGCTCGGCCGAGTCGAAAAACACTGGGCTGGCTTCTCCCAGGCCTGCTCTGGGGGAAAGGAGAGCGGCTGGTCCACCCATTTCCTTTCCTTGCCCTTCCCAGGCATGTCAGAGAGGAGCCAAGCCAAAAAAATCAGACCTGCAGTGGCTTTTGGACAGGCTAGGACTCGAACAGTGTGGTAATTACGGATGGCAAGAGAGAAGGTGTGCGGTAGAGAGGAGGGGGGCTGCCAGGCGGAATCATCCCATGCCAAAGGCTTTAAAAGAGCCACAAAGGAACTAAAAGAAAAATAAACAAACAGATTGCTAAAAAGCCCTGGCACTTTTTTTCTCTGACATTCCCTTGACACTGACTGTCACAGCAGAAGCAGATGAGGTTGGGGTTCATGATACTCTTTGATGAAAAACAGTGATACAATATAATAGCCATTAGGTCAGTGAGCAGAGTCTGTGATGAAGAAGCTAAACAGTGAGCATCAGCGAGACCTGATCCACATATTGTATCTATGAAGCCGTGATCTTGATCTTGAACAGTGTATCTCTACTGCCATCTCCAAGATACTCTTAAAAGGCCTTCAGTTATTGCCAACAGAAATTTACACTTGTCCTTACAACTCATTTACTTCTGTCCAGCCACCTGTTTTTCATTGGCCAGACATACTTCTGGTATCCTTTGCCATCTCTTAGCTGAGGCAGCCGTTCTGCTCCCACGGCTTGGGCCTGGCTGGCAGGAGTACAGTTTACAGTGGTTTTTAAAAGGCCTTCTCTTGCACCATGCAGGAATCAAAAGAAATTACACTTACCTGCATTCTGGTGAAGCCACAGAACATGTACCCCTATCTGTTACCAAGAAGGTTATGGCTCTAAGCAAGCAGAGTATCATTGACATAAGGTGTTCATCAAAACTTTGGACTTGGGTGACTGCAGTGAGATTTGACATACTTGAACTGGAAAGCAGAAAGTCTTGAGTGAATCAATATATGTGTTTTGTCATTTAACTGGAGAACTTGTTGAGTTTTCCTTGTAAACATCCATTGACCTGAAAGAGCTTAAACTCAATTTTGTGAGAACTTGTGACCTGGTTTTGACTTTCCCTCAAGGAAATCATCAAAACTTACTGACTTGCACTGGCCACAAATTAAAAAAAAAAAAAAAATTAAAATAATAATAATAATAATAATAATAAGAATAAGAATTTGTCTCTAATATAGCTGCTATATATATATATATGCTATATTCACTATATTTAAATCTTTTCAAGATATATTATCCTGGTTAAATTTTTATTGCAAATATTTCTTCACACTTAGATGTGTTCCAACCATGAGTAGTGCAGTTAGAGCGTACAAATATGAAATGTTCGGTCAGATTTAATGGAGCTGGACTTGGTTGTTCAGTCAGGCTTAATAGAGCTGGACTCAGCTATGGGACATCAAGTCTCAGTTTTCCCATTCTCCCACAGGTTCCTTTTGACATGTCTACATGAATCACAAACAATATTAGGTGTTGCAGAAGATGAATCTGCAGAATGATTCATTCTCTCCAATTTTGGGTGAAAAGCATTGCCAAACTTTATTTGCTCATTAAGGGCCTTGCTTATGATCCTACACAGGGACCAGAAACCATTCAAAGATATTTCCAAACAGGTGGAGAAACTTATGAGCATGGGTGGATTTCCTGAGAAGAAGCATAAAATAGAGCAGAAAACTGGAAAAGCAGCACAGCCCTATTAGGAGGATCTGGCGTTTTCTCCTGTTTGTAGTAATGCAGTGGAATAATATAACATTACACAATTTTGTTTTGGGTGGCCTTGCATATCCCCCAAGAAAATATAAACAGCCCCTGTTCAGGGAATGCCCAAACATAATTCATTGCTTGAGGAGAGGTTTTTCCTTGCAGCTGCCATTTTTGCCATGACAAGTACATGTCTCAGAAGGATCATGTTGGAGAAACACTGGCCAGAAGTGCAGTTGATTTACTCCATGAGTTTCTCAAAATGAGAGGGGCTTTTGTTGTGAGACACAGATTGAGGAAACAGGTAAGTATCAAGGCCAAAACCCTGAAAAACAACATGTTTCTGAGCTACTGTTTCTCAGTGTCAAGGACAGAGGCATGTCTGCAGTACAGTAGTCTGTGATGGACAGTTTGAAAAAGTAAGCAGTGGACAGATGATAAAACGAGCAAAGGCCTTGGAAGAATAAAATCCACCGTTATTCATCTCTAAAAGGTTTTCATTCACCGTTGTTTTTCCAACATTTCCTAGGAGGCCTGTCAAGTCTTTAAGGCTCAGATGAGAGCAGATGTATAGGATTTACATGCCATTTAAATGCACTCTGGTGTGCTGCACTGCAATGCCCAGGAACAGCAAGCAGCCTAACAGGCAGTAAAACTCAACTATTAGGAGGGCATTTGCCTGTGATATTCCACTCAGTGGGAAGAACATCAATTAACTACAGAAGGGTTTAAGTCAGTAAATAACATAAAAAGTGTAAGGGCAATCGTAGGTTAAACAAATTACAGATGCTCAGACTGCAGTTTTATTGTTGAATAAATAATCCAATAGCAAATAGAATACACCTTAAAGGGATAGTTTGCAATAATGGAAAAAAAGGCATATTTGCTTATTTGCAAAGAGTTTGATCAATACCACTTTCATATCTGTATAGGCAGCAGATGGTTAGCCTAGCTTAGCAAAAAGACCAGAAACATGGAAATAGAAAACAGCTGGCCTGGCTCTGAAGGTCAAAAATCTTCCTACACGTGCCTCTAGAGCTTTAATTAACACGTTCCTTGTCGTCACTGGGAGGTTGTAATGTCAAAAGCAGAGGGTGTCAATATGCCAAAAGTAGTCCAACACAAAACTCCTCATTTAGTCACAACTTTTTAAACTTGGTTTTTGTACAGATTAAACAAACATGATATAACATGTTAATTACAGCCATGAGGCTGATTGTTTTTTCAATGTTTTTTTCAAGTTTTTTTTTTTTTTTTTTTTTGACAAAGTCAGGCTAGTTATTTACTCATGCCCCTGGTCTTTATGCTAAACTAAGCTAAACATGCCATCTCTTGTGTCTGCATATTTATATACAGACACATGTGGAACTACATTCCTACTTTCCTGTAAACTCATTGCATCCAATGCAATGAATTACTCTAAACTGCATGATGAAGTTAAAAAACAAACAAAAAAAAAGTTGTTGTTTACAGGTTCTCTTTGCTTTTTGCATCATTTACTCATGGGTCATGGGTCAGTTCTTGTAATGGTTTAAAAATGCACATTATGAGAAAGTTAACAAAACCAATTTTACACTGTGGTCGCCTGCAACCTTATTTATTGTCAATTAAAATGACTCATGTTGTAGATTTGGTAGATGATGTATAGAGCACAAAGAGAATAATAAATGATACACAATTAGAACAATTGGTGGCCAAATTATTGTTGATTACAGTGTGAAATTACTGACAAAATATGCACAGGTTTAATGGCATTCCTTTACAGCATCTGGTGTGAGTATGGTGAATGTAGGTCATGTATGGTTCAAAACAAAAGTCAAACCATTTTTATTTGGATGTGACATCCCGCTGCTGCCAACATTTGCAAAAGACATACAAATAACTTACAACTCCCTGATTAATGCTAAAGCGTCTCACTCTCTCTTGAAACTTGGAGCAAGCACTTCTGTTAAAGCAACAGCGAGCCTCTTGATGTGGGCTGTCATTTCCTCTGAGCTGGCTTCGCTACAGCACAGGGGTCCGAGGAGTGTGGGAAAAACCAGTGTGAAAGGGAAGAGAGGAAGTGTGTATTTATCTCTGTTGGTGGGGCATGATTCCCACTTTGATCTGTCTGCAGACCAGCTCCTGGACTGCCTCGCGGGCAGCAGAAGCCATAGGTCACTTACCCCATTTACACCTAAATGCACCCAAGATATATTGTGGATGAATTGCGATCCCATCAGCAAACTGCCTCTGTAGGTGGTCAGGGACTACACTGCGTTGTCAGTCAACATACAACAATTACGTGGGTGGAAATACAGAATACACAAACAAGTCTTCCAAGCCATCGAGGTAGCAGCTATGCAACCGGCAGCCATTAGCCACAAAAACACAAAAATCAGTGCTGTCTACAGTTCTCATCTAGGGATGTTATTCGAGACACTCACGGATGGAGTAAAGTTACGAGACGAGACCAAGTGTCTGCTTTCAATTTGGTCTGACAGAAGTAAGTACAAGTAAAACATGGCAACTGATATCGCAACTGGCTATTTATGAAGCAATGGCTATGCAAATGGTGGAGAACGGCCACAACCGGTCCTGGCTGCAATGTCAATGAAAAAAATTAAGCGCATAAAACAGCCACACGGAAATGCCAAAGACCGCAAGTTGTTTTTTGGAAGCACACAAATGAGAAGACGATGTGACGTCAGCTGGACTGAGAGATCAGAACTCATTGTGGACACACTGTGGAGACACTGGAGTCATTCTGAGGAGACATATTAAAAATATGTCTCTGTAGAAACTGGATATAAGACACATTTCATTTCTGAGCGTAAATGGCGTCACTATGTCTGCTGAAAAAATCTTGCGTGATGCTTGGGTAGCACCTGTCTACATAAAAAACAGAAACAATCCAATTAATTCAATGGAATAACCTCAGAGTCAAGTCAAAAAAAAAGAAAATCTAAAGCATCTTCAAGTTTCACTGACTTTCTATACAGTAAATGATTGACAGCTTGTCCCTAAAGTACCTACACATGATATTATTATCTTATTCCACTGTCATGACAACTCCCCTCTACATCCAGATCAAGTATTATTAATTATCGATCATTCAACAACAATCAAAAGGTTTTAACAGCCTTAATGACAAGACAGACTCTGTTCAGCACTAATGAATCGTGAACTAAGTTTCATGAAGGAGATTTACAGTAAAGGATATGATATCATGGGGTTTGGTCTCATTTGTAGCGATCCATCTTCAATCCATCTCCAAATCTTAGTCACTGAGCAAACAATCTTTTATTTGCTCTTCTCGTTCAGCCAGGAGTGGCTGATTAAATGATCCATTTTCCATTGTCTGGAAAATGATATATTTAATTAAAGCACAGGCTTCATGTCAACACCTCCCCCAGTGTACAGAATGAAATAATACAGTTGTGTTCACATGTCATTGTGTCTTCAATCTGTAGGCGACCCACACTTATGTCTGTGTTCAAAGTGATTTTCCAAACGGGGGTCCCTTGCCAGGAAGTGTGTTTCCCAGAGTTCAGTTGCATCTGATGTTTGGTAAGCATCCCCTCATGCATGTATCTATACTCAGGATTTCCAGCTGTGGGTACACCCAGGTCTCCTCCACCTCCTTCTGTGTGCATATGGAGGAAGTCGGTCAGCAAGAGTGCAAGTGGCACATGGTAGTGAATGGAGACCTGGGAGCAGATTAGCTGCTCTTGTGTCTATCTGGTGCTGACAGTTCACACAGGCCTTTTTTCCACTGCCCCTGGGTGTATCAACACACTGTTTCCCTTCTCAGAACGCTCTATCTCCTGGCTTCTGAGCTAAAAATGCGAAGGTGTGCTATATGTATGGCTCCAAAAACAGACAAAGCTTAAATCTAAATGCTATGTGGATGAATTGGTTAATCAAATGTATTATAAAATTGAAGCTGTCAAATTTTGGTGGAAAAGGGGATTTATCAGTAAATCAGCTACAAGGATTCTTTTGCATCAACAAATCCACAATACATGCAAATAGGAATGAATAAGAAGCTATGTAGTTATCTTTTCTGGATAGCTGGTAAATCAAGTCAGGGCTTGAACCAAATTATGCATAAATGAAAATAAATTTAAGAGACAACTTTCTACACTACACTACATTTCATATAATATCAGCAGCAGAATCCTCACCTGGGATATTGCATTTAAGTGCCATGCTCTATCCACCACTATTGTACCATTCGGCTATCAGGATACCTGCTGTCCTGCACCCACCTATATGTATGTGTTCAGGTAATGAATATTCACAGCTCTAATGGTCATAATTCCAGGTTAGTTACCCAGGATGAAGAGCCCTAATTCCAACTAAGCCCATCTTCTTTCATTGTTTCATGTTTTTCAAAAGACTAATAAAACCATTAGACTCTCACACAAGAAAAAGGTTAATCCTGTCACTTAAAGGCTCTGTCTTTGGAGCTCCTGACCTCCTGGATCTGTTTTTGTAATTCATCCATGGACACTGTGTTAACATAGTTTTTTTTCCCTAGTCATAAATAGAGCAGCTCCATGGGGCCATCACCGCAAGAAATTTAAATTAACTGACTCATCTTTCTCCTAAGTTGGCTGATGTGTTATTCACCATCCGCCTCATGCCTTAACCTCTGACTGACTTTTCAGTTGTTTTTTTTTTTTTTTTTTTTTTTTTTTTTTTTAACTCCCGCCACCCATTAGAGCACCCATGCGCTTCATTATCTTTATTAATGATGTTACTTCCCTCTCTGTCACATCAGAGGCTTTCACTTATGGTTCTGGTGATACTGCTGGTCATTAGGACAGCTCAAAGTGTGGGATCCCATCTGGAGAGTCTCACACCAAACACAGTGAAGGCTGCTGAGGCTCCAGCAAACTTTCAACAGTTGTCTCAACCAGGTCCCCGTGTTGCAGAATATGGGTCTTAGAGAGACAGAAAGTCTGTGGGTTATAACTCTCCATACCAATGGCTCAATGAGTGCACAGGAAAAAGTAGTCATATTATTTGGAAAAGCCTTGAAGGGGAAAATTAATGAATATTCAGAGTGGATGTAGCAGACAGAGGCAGGCGTAGAGAATTCATTACACTGGAATGAGCTTCTCATCTCAGCAGAGAAAGAGTTCCCAAAGCATGATAAAAATTCTAAGTGTCCTTCCAGATTTTAATCACCAACACATATCAAATTGCAAATCTTATTTTTTTAGAAAAAAAGAGAAAACAATCCAGTTGTTACTGATTAGCATAAACAAACGAGGTAAATGTTAACATTAAGAGCTTTGACAGTGATGGAGGGTTGCAGAATTTCCATTTGCAGTCACGCACAGTAATGTCATCGCTTAAAGGGAATTTAACCCCCCTGTAGATTAACAAGCCCAGAAAGCTTTGCAGAGCAGGTTCGAGCACCTGACGTCACGTGCTGGGGTGGGAGTAGGGTCTTTTATATAGAGTGGCAAGGGTGTGGTGCTCTGAGCTTGGAGACCATTAAGCTGTCACCACTTTTTTTCTACGGTGGGAGTACAGAGGGTTTTCTCTCGTCCCCTGTAGCACTGGCAATGATGAGATTTGAGGTTAGTCAGCCACTTTGCTGTGTGTGCAATCACAACTCAAGATTGCATTTGCAGCTACTGTTGAGGTGCTGCAAGTATGTGCAAGTGTAGGTGTTGCAGGCACATGTTGTTCATGTGCTCTCATGTGTATGAGGTTAGAGGGGGCAAAAGCATGGCACGTACAATAATGTAAAAGATCTGCACATTTTTCAGCTGACTGATGGTAAATCTACAACTCTTTAATAAAGTCGAATTATAGCCCTTCATGAGAAACAATTAAAACAGATTAAACATAATTGCCAGGTATGACTGTACCATAACACAGGCATGTCACTGTGCCGATCTGTTACTATAGCAGCAAATGTTTTTGTGCTAATCACTGTCAACTTACAGTTTACAGCTCACTCAAATCAAGGGTTTCGCAGCAAAGTGTAGTTTTGCTCTTATTACCATCTTATTTTAAGAGCAGGGCGTTGTTGACAAACCTTTCATTTTGTCACATGGAAGGAAATATCAGTATAGTTATGAAAAAAGAAACATTTTTCATGACATAGCTTCACCCCGGGAAACTTTTCCGGGTGGGCAAAGATAAAAGATAATTGAATGTATAAAAACGATATAGCTGTAACTACTGGAATGCATTATTCCCCCCCAAGCAAAGTAGTCTGGGTAGTACAGGATGACATTCTTAACCCCCACTCACAGGAAGTCAGTTCGGTTGCTCAGATTCTGAAGCAGCTCTGACCTGAAACACATGGCCTTTACCCCGTTTGTCTGTTTGGCATCTTTGCAGGATCCCTACTGCAGAGAAACAGGACAGGAAGATACAGTAGCACCACCTTGTGTTGTGGCACAGTCAAAGGTTAAAAGGTCTAAAGGAGTTTTGAAAAACTTTGTTTTTATTCTTAGAAAATTTAGCAATTAAAAGACAAACATAATTTAATATTGGGCTCTGCGGTAAGGGTCAGAAAAATACCAATAATCTTGCTCGTAGACCAGAAATCTTTCCTAGTTTGGTAATCTATATTGTGCAAAGAACAAAATCAAGATTGTAAATGTAACATAATATAATCTTGACATGATTTACCAATATTTTTTAGAATACAGCAACTTTTACTCTGGAGAATTTCTGATGCTGATGATGAAACTGGGCGGTATGAGGGCATCCCCTTGGCCTTTATGTCTTACGCACAGAGAAGAGTAGAATGGCTTGTGTTGGCTATTGCTCTAGCCAAACGCAGCCAGACACTGAGTTGTTCTGGCATAATTAGAACCTGCTGCAGATGTCTGAAGTATTACCTCACTGCAAAGAACACGGCTTCCCCAGCTAACAGCCCCAGCTGCCTGGATCTGGATTCTGTTCCACTACTGATCAATGGGGAGCTCCCTGCACTTACAGCCACCACTGGTGCTGTATATTGACCGAATCGAAAGGGAGGAGGGGTGCTGGGGGCAACGTTGGCTCTTCCATCAAGCTCTTTGCTGAATAGGAGCCAGTTTTTCCTGCAGGAAAGTGACTGTTGTGCATGTATAAGAGCTGCACACTGAAGGCCATCCAGGAGAAACTGGTTCCTCAGCATAGATATGAGCTTTCTTCAGTGGGACGATTCAACTCTCCTCCTTATTGATGGATGTTTTTCTACTATTTGGGTATTGAAAATGTGCTCATACAGACACCAGGGGGGGCCAGTAATGTGAGCCCATGCTGTGTAATATCATATTTTAGATTATATTTTTCCACCGTCATTTTACAAGTATTCAAAATTCATTAATAAAGGAATTATTACAGCACTTATATCACATAAGGCCTTGTGCTGTCATTGCACAGGCACTATAATGTCTATGCGTACTTCCCCAGTGGCAAAGTATAAGCAGAGACTCAGAATAAAATCATGTGAGGGACAGCGTAGGGATCAAGGCTGTCTCCAAGGTCTCTTAACTGCCTGAGTCTAAACTTAAGGTCATTCCTCTGCTGCTCGACCAATTACCCACGCACACGGCTCTGTGGAGTCTCAGCCAGACGCTTTGGCTGAATTGTTCCAGGACATCCTCCTGTGGGTTTACACTGGAAATACGGCCTGCCATCGACTGGTGTTTTTTCATCAACCACCAATACGCAGAAGGCACAGGGGATAGATTTTGAAAATGGCAGTTGTAGGAGGGGTCGGACAGACATAAATTTGCATTGTAAAGAAAGCTACTTCTTTTTTCGTTTCTTTTCCTTTGTAATTACTCAAAGGGCATCCAATGACACATCATTCCAAGCACATTTTAATAATTTCCATATCTCATAGGAAATGTGTAATCACTGCTTGATATTTTCTCAGGGATGTGAATGCTTTTAGAATCCGAGACATGGTGTCATTGACATCAGGCACATATTTGTAGACGCAGTTTGGTGGGGTGAGTCATGTCATGACTCGTCTGTATGTGTGTTCCATAACCCCCGGTCCCTGCAGAGAATCTCATTTCAAGGAAAATGGTGGTGATTGTATTGTTGTGATGGGAGGAGGAATCTAGATATGTCAAAGCACAAATTTGCTTTGTGTAATATTAATGAACAGACATAACCAAAAGGATTGTTTTTTTTTTTTTTTTTTTGTTACGTCAGTTCAGCTCAGGTATGTTTCTGATTTTCAAGTGCAGGGGACAGCAACACTTTGTAAAATTGTGCATGAAACACTGAAAACACCTGAGAATGAACACAATCGTGATTTTTATATTGGCAAAAGATCAAATGACTGGGTGTAACGTGAAATTGGTTTCTCTGTAGTGTGTTGAAGCATCTGTTTTTGTGTCTTTTAGCTTATTATTTTAGTTTAGATAAACTCATGTTGACTGTTGTCTGGTTCACTCGTACCACTCATCATTATTTGTACAGCAAAAAGGAGAAAGATCCTGAACAGCATGCTAGATGTCCAACAAAAAAGGAAAAACAAGCAATTGATTAACAAGCTAAAGAGTCAGATGTTTTGTGCAGTAGTCATTAGAGACCATAGCAGAGCTAAAACAAGAGTACTGTCAGGTGAATAAAAATAAAATTCCAAATGAATGTTAATAAACTACTCAGTGCTAGCATGCTAGGTTTATAGCTCATTGTGCTGCTCCCAAGTCCCCCCCTAATAAATCAACATGTGCATATTTAAGAAGAATTTTTATCCAAAGCCCATAAATATGAATTATGATGACTTTTTAATTCGATTTTTGGTTCTTTTATTTCAGTCTTTAGTTGTTCTTTTTTTTTTTTTTTTTTTTTTTTGAGTTTGTTCTTGCACAACATGTCAAGGAATCCCATGTTGTTTTCTCAAATGCACTGAAGTTTCCAGAGAAATATTTTGATGATCATCTCATATATAGAAATAAAAAAGCAGGCATAGTGTGTATAAACATTAGGCCAAATCCACTGTTGAATAAAAAATGTTAATTTCAGCCTCTTTTCATTTAAAAAATGAACACACTCTGTTCCTATTGAAAGCCCCCAGACAGAGCGTGTCCGTTTTGATTTATGGAGAGGAAATAGTTGCGTTCTCCTTGCGGGTGGGCCCAAGAAACCCAGGTCCCCCTCCTCACTCTGGCGTGGCGGCCTTGTGTAAGCTGCAGCGTAAGCCCAAATCACAAGAGGTCACCATCTCCAATAGTCAGTTGCAAGTCTTAAATTACGACTTGGTCACTGTAGACAAATATTCCCAGATGTAGCTTCAGTTTGAGGGGTGAACTAGAAAAGAGATACTTGATCGCTCCTAACACTCGAGGGAGGAAGGGCTGTCCTTTGCTTCGCTCCTTAAGAGCACATAATGGAGTGAATCCCTTGGTCATTGAGAAGGAGAGAGAAGCTGGCTCCGATTCAAGCTGGAAAATCTACGTAAAGCTGATGCACAGCGGTTACTTAAAATTATATAGAAGACAATGAGTGCAGAGTATTCACTTGTTACAAGGGAGTTCTGTGCGAACTGACATATGTGGGTAATAATAAAACCAGACATGGTGTCATAGCTGAACACTCATTTACTGCTTCTTTCGTTCTCAGTACCTTTCAATGGACTGTAAAAATGCAGGATGTGTCCCATGAATTCACATAATCTGTGGTGGTTATTACCTCTGCAAATGTAGCGAGAGCAGGTGTGCACTTATAAAAACCAGTAACAAAATCACAGCATATGACTTTGCAAAATAAAGAGATTAAATAACTTTATTCGACACCTGGAAAAAATTTTAATAATACTACGCAGTGGGCCTATGAAAGTAAAACAATCATCCAAGGAGGTTAATAGAGGTCTATAGCCATGAAGAGAAATATTATCGTAAAGCAGTCCAAAATGGTTAAGATATCCACAACAAAGTAAGTAATTTTCCTGAGGATGATCAAGTTCAATTCGCTGCTTACGCAAAGTTGTCACATCTATGCTGGCCTGCTTGTTGGGGAGACATGATGTAATTGCAACTGGGCGGCTGGTTTTGGTACCACCTTGCTGTTATGTTCGTATGTCATCAGTACGTGATGTGAGTCTGCGCTCCAAGGATCGTAGACCTTTTTGTCCCTTGCCGCTTCGTAACTCTGCAACTGAGCTAACAAACACAAAATTCACTTTCCATTCTCTCTCAGAGGTCCGTCATACTGTATCTCCAAACTAATAAATTCTAGCTCAAATACATAATGAAAAATTAGCCCACTATAAATCAAGTTAAGGAACTTGACAACAATGGGTGTGAGAAAGAAAGGGATCCACTAAAATGCTGGTGTCTTGCTCATAACAATGAGTAAAACAGTGTACATCAAATATGTTATACCTTCTGTAATACGATGTGAACAAATGGGACTTCATAGACAAAGAAAAAGACTAATCATTAAGTGATTCAAAAGCTCAGTTAATAAAATTAAAATCTTTAAATTTCACAACATATTCCTTTATTTTATCATTAACTTTATGATTCATTCTTAAAATATAGACCAGGATTCTGTCTACTCACCAATTATTGACCATCAGTTTTCTCCAGATTTGAAGTTGCATGACCAATGATAGATTACCATTTTATTATTACAATCCACAAGAGGAGATATTATGTAACAAGTTATATGTAGTCTCATTTGTTAAGTGGTCAGACATAACATGAGATATACAACTGACTTATTTTGAAAAGTACAGCACCACAAAATTAATGTCCCTTTACATAATGTACATTGAAAACCAGATGTACAGTTTGAACTGATGTGCTTACTCAAAGAACTGATTTAACATCTTTATTGACATAGATAATAATGATGCAATAAATCCTGTGCATAGTATATGCAGACTGGCTCTAACCATAATGCACTTGCACTGCAAAATTATATGCTCATATCACTATAAGTCAGTCATAAGTCAGTCAGTGAACCTCATAAGCTACATGTCAGCCAGCTGTTTTATTAAAAGTGAAACACTCATCATATGTGTTCCTGTTTGCAAATGTAAGCAATATTTAATGATTTATCCCTCTAATTTGGAGATTAAAGCTCTCCGCTAATGACAGAACACTACAGTAACTTATAGATCTCCCCCTAGTCCTGAAAACCACAAAGGAGGGGCATGACGCACTTTGTCATATATATAGACCTGGTGATTCCACCTCTCTCTCGCCAGAATGGAAAGAATGTCTTGATAAAACGACCCCACACATACACAATACACACATACAGAAAAATAGAGTACTGGGTGTAGAACACCTTTTAATAAGAAAAGTGTAGAGTATACTAACATAATATACCACACTAGAACGGTATCGAGAGAACAAGTTATGTACATTTGTAAGCCAGCAGTAAGCTGTTACTTAACTTATAATACTGCATTGATCCTTCTTGTGTGTTTTTACAATAAATTAACAACTCAGTGACTCTTGAACTCCATCTCCAACTACCAGGTAGATGGTGGCTCCAACTACTGAAATGTCCCAAAGCTTTCAATAGGTGTGTTTGACACTGTTTGGCATCCATGCTTCATTTTGGATTGAATGGGAATCGTTGAGGGCAGCAAGTGTCTACAAAATCTGCAATTAGCAGCAACTGAGTTGAGTATATGATTGGATGAATGTGTAGGACTGAACAGTTTCAGCAGTGAGCACATACACCAAACTTAATTCAGTCAGTCACCACTTGTTCAACTCAGGTTCAGCTTTGTCACACAGTACTCAAGTGAATTTGCAACACTATTTATGGTTTCATATGTTTTTAATAATATGACTGGCATTTATTTTGGTCACATATAAAAATCAAGTAGATGGGAGGAGGTGAAAGTTTTTTGACCCAGTTAAGCAAAGATGAGACAATTTCCTGCATATAAATGTATGTATCAGTATGAAATCAATGTGTATCAAATTCATAAAAATGGGAGTAGAGAAGTTTAGTTCATTTATTGGGGGTTAGCATTAATGTTGACATTTGTTGTGTAGGCTCTGACCTTGTTACTATCGCCAAGCATGAAGCAAATTCAGCAGAGCCTTGAGACTGGGGAGTCAATCCTTCCCTGGTAGCATTAGCATAGCAGAAATTAGCAGCAGCCAGCAGACACCAAACCATTCCCTAGAAAAAGAAGAAAAAAATCTCTGCAGTGATGATCATTATTTTAACAGAGGCAATGAACGTTATGATCCAGAGCTGTGACAGTGCTGAAAGGAAACTCTGAAAAGGCCTGACAGCTTATAAGAAGAATGGCAGCAGCAGTGAGGTAGATGGCACAAAGATTGTATTTTTTTTCTCCACAAAACCTGTGATATGACTGGACTGCCAGTCAACAGCAGGGAATAGAACTCACTCCACAACTGCCATGACATAATACAGGTTGTGTCAAACAGGTTGATGTTCTGAAAAAACAATGATATGTTAAAACTGTGCTAATCTGACAGGGAATAGTCAAAGCAAAGTACATGGAAATTCCATGATCCATTATAACCACCAGTGTCATATCACCTAGACCTTTTAACATTAAATATGATCTAAAGTGTCTGGAATCAAAGTTTTATGTGTCCCATTATAAGTGATGGTTAAATGGTTTGCAAATTGTTGTGATGAATGACAAATTATACTGCTCTATGAAGTCAAAGCTTGAAAACTCACAACCACTGTGTAAGTGTATTGTTCCAGACAATCTCAAACATCAGATCCAGTCTGGAATTGTTTTTGGGATAAAGTTGGGCTCCTTCTCAGAAGAAAATAACTCAAGTATTCAATGTTTTTGACTCTCAAAACATTGGTCTACCACAGGTGCAAGTTTTCCATACCAATTAGCAAGTGCTCCACCCACAAATTTTCCATCAAAATAAACTGGGAACACATAAAAAAAAATGCACATTAAAATAGGAGTGATTGTCTTTGATATTCAATGCTTTAATTGAAACCAGGCAGCTGAATTACAGAGCTGTGTTTTGACGGCTCCATGGTTTCCATCAGTAAAAGGGGATTCCTGAGTGATATCCTGAGGAACACTAGATTTCCTTTTAGAGGAAAACCAAATAGAGTAACACGTCATTGTTTTGCATTGGCTTCATGGTCAACCGGCATTACAGTTTTTTCTGTACCTGTAATGGACCCAGGGTCAAAGGTTCACACTCCTGTCTGCCACTCACACATTTTGCGCATACATTCAGTAACCACCCTCACATATGGCAGGGCTGGGTAAACATCTGGTAATCTTTGTTTCAGCTTCTCAATAGCTCACCAGGCTATGGTCTCGCTCTGTGTACTCAATCTTCTCCAATTACATAGTTGCTGGCTGCTCCCCTGAGGTTACGTGGACAAACCATTTGGGATTGCGGAAGGAGTTTCCACAAAATAGGTGTTGTCCAAAAATTCTTTGCCGTTATGGAAATAAACCCACAAAAAGAGAATGTGATATAGAGACTGAAAGGAGTTGAGAATGAGCTTACGAGCATGCCTTTGGGTAAATCTAACCAGGACCTTTTTTTTCTTTTGTTGTTAACTTTTCATCTCCAAACTTTGCAATGAAGTAAAAGAATTTAAGTGGCAACATCTATCAACAGAAATTTAAGTTAAAACACATAAATATTTGTAAGGCTTGCTTGTTTTTGGTTGCACTAAGGAGGAAAAGATGTACAAATTCCTGGAGCGAGAGCATTTTAGAAGTTTCACTTTATTTCTAAATTAAGCCTATTCTTTGGCCAAAGATGGTTGCAATTATTCTTTCCGTTTGTGGCTTTATTGACTTCAAAAGTCACAGTCCTTGGTATTTGGCTGGCGGCTTCTTTTTGGAAGTTCTTGAAAGAGCACGTCATAATAATTTGAACACGGATTTGATGGTCCACACCCTCATTATATACCTAATCTGTTGTTCTGGCATGGTTTTACCTACTTTGTCAGGCTCTTTGCCTTGTGTTGATGTGAAGCCATAACCCATGATGTCCATTCATTCATTTACATTCATAAACTGGTGCATCTGGACAATGACTTCACAGGTCCCACTGTCAAGGCTGTTCTTACCATGCTGGCAGGGAGCCATACGAGGCTGCCGGCCCAGGCTCCTTTTCCCAAGTTCCACCCAGACGCTGCATGCGCCGTCATCCTGCTGAAATGTAAACCCCAGATTCAGCTGTGTTTGTTATGGTTGTGCCGGCCCTCGGTGAACACACAACGCTGTCACAACGTAGCTATAACAGCGGGGCAATATTTCAACAACAATCTATTTGGTCAGCTGCAATTACATCACTAGGTGGTCAAACACATAAGTTTGCTGGAATGATAATTAGGATTATTTCACGGGCACTCTTAGCAAGGATCCTAGACACTGTTCTTATTTCCTAACACACCTCGACATCTGATACACAAGTTTAAGTCAAATGCTTTTAAGTATGTTTTCGTAGGGTCTGAACTTGACCCTGCTGGACTTTGTTCACAGGAGCACCATCATTACTGTTTGTGTTTGGGATGCTCTATTTAACAGCAGGGCCTGCTGTACCCCGTTGTCTCTTTTAATCATCTGGCTACAGTATAAACAATAGTTTAGACTGAACACCAGTGTTGCCCTTGAGATCACTGGCCTGCTGCACTAATGGCTATGTACTTTCCAGAGAAAATGAGTAACCAAGAAAGTCTATATTTATCCTGAAATGACCCCAGTGTCAACCCCACGAGGTGAGGGGGGGACACATCCTTAACTTTAATCAAACCGCCAGCCCTGCAGGCTGCACGCAAGTACAACAACCTTTGCGTGATTAATTTTATCCTGTCCTCTTGATGGCTCAAGTGACCCAAAGTCACCATAACCTAGCAGATTCCAAGATGATTTAATGTTAAAATATAAATCCATAGTCTCCTTTTGACTAGCTGGGGGTCTATGCAGTGTGGCATCGGTCGGGTGGGTAATTTATTGTGGGAGCTAAGTGTTTCCATTTGCAGTAAGAGCCACTAAAAACAGACTTGCTGAAGGTTTCTGGGGGGCCTGCTTGTAAAAGTAGTGATGCGGTGTGAGCTGGCTCACGGCCTGACAACCTGTTTGGGGAGCTGTATAGATGGGGTTTTAATGAATACATAATCCAGTCATCACAAAAAGGACTCCTCACACTTGCCAAAATTGCAGCTTTGGACTGTTGTGTTCTCGTTCACCTTATGATGTAAAGTGGCATGCATTTGCACAAGCCGTTTCCCAAAGAAAACAAACAAGATCTGCAAAGAAATTTCTGTTGTTGGTTACTGTTACTGGGCTTTTTGGTCATTTTCATGTGCAAAGATTAAAGAGTAGAGCAGCCATTTAATTTTAATTACTAAGACCAAATGTCTGACCCAACTCCAGTGGAAATGGGGGGAAATGGTAATTCAATCTTTAATACACTGGTTGTTAGCCCCCAAGATATAAATCAAGACATTTGCAAGTATTTCAATGTGTACTTCAGTCACAGCAGACTAGAGTGTACCCCACCTGACCCTACACAATATAAATACAATGATAAGGAGCAATGAAATTTTATAGTTAATGAATTGAAACACACTGCCAGAAACTCACTGCTGCCCTCTACTGAATCCAGTGAGCATACATGTATATTAACAATAATTTTGAAAAAATATGCCTTATGTTCAGCAGTGTGATTGTGTTAACACCCTTTAGGAAAAAAAAGGTCAAAAACTGGACTGTTTTGTTTTGTTTTCCCAGTTTACTTACTGTAATTTTTCTACTTCCTGTCTACTCAGTTATACATGCATATGCTAGAAAGGCTAGCAGAGTTCAGGTAGGTTGCAATGTAGGATTTCACCTGGAGCTGATTTGAGACTGATACTACTGTACAACACCAGAGCCAAGTTTAGTTTGGCTGCGTAGCTGTTAACTCTGTCGCACAGAAATGAGAAAAGTTTGTGAAACAAAAGCCAGAAAACCAAAGTGCGCCTCAAAGACCAAGGAAAACATAACAATAAGTGCAATAGCACATGATATCATCATGCAGCTCAGCATCTGGGAAAGTACCATATTAACAGCCATCCAGAACACATTTATGGTCTGACAAAACCAAAGAAACTCAGAATCCAAGCAATGTATACGCAAAGAATTTATATTCACAACAGACTCAAGCACAACAACGCTAATTTTGAAACATCTTTGAAGAAGCGTCCATCTTTCGCTAACAATGAAGTAAAAATGTTACCACGTTGTCGGCCACAGACAAGATGATGATGTTGAGCGTCATATCACTTTCTGTTGGAGACTACATATACGCCCCCCCCTGGTTGGACTCAAACACCCTCCTTCCAGGAACGTTTTCTCCCAGTTCTAACATTAACCAACAGGCCTTATTTCCTGAAACCAGAAACTCCCTCAGCAAAAGGAAACCCAGCAACACCTGCACTAGTAAGAGGCCGGCCAGGAGGAGAGTCAAAAATCTGGCCATTATGCTCAGACAGTCTAATGGTTGAGAGGAGATGAAATTTCTCTAATGTTTTGCAAATATAGACTCTGATACTCCGAATCAATAGTTGCATATTGCATTTGCGCATTGAAAAAAAGATCATTCCTGAATTGTTTGTACATTTAAATGGAGCAAAATGCTTGAATTTATGAATATGTTTAATAAACATTGAAAATTCCTGAGGATGACAACTCCAGCCTATTTGTACTGTAGTCACATGGCTCCATATTTTGGAGCGCTGCGCAACCCACATGTGCCCTCGTAGCCCACAATCCTGGGCTGTTTTTTCCCAGCAAGAGTTGATTGATTGGCCATCAGTGGAGACACGCTCCTCGAATGAGAGTGCTCGCCACAGAACTATCGAGTAAACAGACTTGGAAGTCAAGGCCAGCAAAATCCCTTGTGTCTCCATACCATCCGTTAGGAAGGCAAAGCCGGATCTCATGTATCTGTGGTCAGACAAGACCGCCACCACTTCCTCGTATTGCAAGGCTGCTTGAAAACCACGCCAGTGTGTGCTCTATTTCCCTAACCTTTTTTAAGGGTTGGAATTCACATAACCATGTGGTGTGCTTCTGGAGTTTGGGACTTCCAAAATCTCACTGTTTATCACTCAAATCAACAAAAATACACAGTTCACAGTGAAAACATTTTTAACCGTGCTGGAAGAACTTTTCATAATGTCATAATTAGACATCCCTTTTGTGCTATCATGTGCTCGTGCTTTTAGTCACATCTTTCATGGTGGGCTGTGTTTAACAGAAGTGATAAGTTCATGCTAACAGGGACCAGACTGTTGAGTGAGGCTGTCGGTCTTCTTTCAAACCCCTTTATGTAAAGCTTCTTCCTGATTCATAATTTAGTGCTCAGCAACATGCCAAATCAAATCTGGTTTAGTGTTGACACGGAGGAGTCCCACCTCTTGGTGAAAGCAGCCCAACAGGGGTGGTCAGCTGATGCCAATAGTCCCAGTGCCAACAGGATGTTATAACAGCAGAGTGTACAAAGTGAGCCACTTCCACGTTACAACATGCACAGCGGCTGAAACAGTAATTAACATCCGTTTCTAATTTAC
The DNA here is from genome assembly GCA_016801845.1 of Polydactylus sextarius. NCBI lineage: Eukaryota > Metazoa > Chordata > Actinopteri > Polynemidae > Polydactylus > Polydactylus sextarius. Next base: position 13,225,529 of record CM028916.1, on the reverse strand, counting down.
ACATGTTTTGATATTCTCTGTTGCAATTTGTCACATGGGAGTCGACTATGAGAGGCGTTGCCTGTTGACTTTTTGTTAAGGAATAAAGCCTGGTTAGAATTCAGGAGGCTTATTTCACTCTGGATACTTCCAAACAACTAAACCTAATAAATTATGTTGTTTCTTTGGCTTTAATGGTCATTTTATGCCAGGATACTATACTCAAGTGTTCTGCTGATTCCAGTCAACTGGTTGTTCAAAAATATTTCCAAGGCATCTCAAACTGGTGTTAAAAGGTGATAAAAACCCATATTATAGTGTTTTCAAGCACAAGAAACTAATGAGCACATACTCACTTCATATAGCTGAGGATTACGTACGTATGCTTGATGACAGTTTATCTTCAACTGTATAAACAGTTAAGAATCTGAGAGTGAAAACAGAATATACTTTTACAACATGTTGTAGAACAAAAGTTACTGAAAATTGTTTGTTTCAGTTTAAGAGAAGCAATTCACATGGATATTTCCAAAGATTTACTCAATGCTCAGGCTCACTGATACCACTTAGGCCCTAGCTCCAGGTGATAAAAATATTTTTTATGATGCAGTTTATGTATCTAATATACACAGGACTTTTTTAAGAAATGTTGCTAAAAAAATGTCATTCCATGTTATTAATTTTGAGCCACAATTCAGTTTGAGTTCAGTATATGCTCTCCTCTTGGCTCTGTTTTGCTCTTAACCAACTCCCAGAGGAAATATCTGTTTTTAGCAACTAAATGTTTCAATCTAAACTAACTTTGTTTGTTTGTTATTTGATACTATGCAGGTAGCATACATTATACAGCTGTAGAGCTGTAGATACAGCTCTACAGCTATATGCACACAGCTTAAATGCAAAACAAACTCCTGACCTGAAATGTGACACTTTGAAACTTTTTATTGCAAATCATATGCTAATACAGACTTTTACTGGTGATGATTTCCTAGCTCATACAAATGATTTAATTTAAATGCTCACATTACCTGTTGTGTGGTACTTCATTTTAGTAATTTATTTATTTTTAAGAAAGATGCAGTTGTATCTTTTCCCTTATAGTTAGAGCTAATTGTGTCTAGATAAAATTTGGCATCATCAGCAAAAAGAAGCATTTATAGACAAAATAACACATTTTTTGAAATCATGTTCAGACATTTCAAGTTAAACTAATCGCTAATGACAAGCTCACAGTGATAACAGACCACAATAATATGACAAAATTACAATATAGGTCAGTTCTTTACACACAATATCAATCTTCAGCAAGTCATATACAGTAGATGTGTTAACATTAACGTGGAGTAATTTGTGTAGGAGATTTAGAAACACAGAGGCGGCGTGTTGCCTGTTGTATTTTCAAGAGTCCCAGAAGTTTATCGCAAAGTTACAAGAATCTATTTATATTGATAATGATGAGACATTTCCACTCGATGCATTTTACACGGCAGCCATATTGAGACATGCAGCATTAAGCCACAGACAAACCATAAGTGAGACCATAGACCTGAGAGGAATCATTTATCAGGACAGAAATGGTTGTAAAAAGGAAGGATGGCAGTGCGTCATCAGAAACACAGACATTACTCTGCAAATCTTATTTCTTAGTCTATTATATGCTTTTTATCACTTCATTTTATTTCATAAGTTCATATCAGGTTTATCCTTTTTTCTATATCTATTTTGTAAATAACACCAATGGAAAAACCATGCAGTTTGTTTTGAATTAGATTTTGAGAGAATAAAGAGAGAATAAATAAAAGTCTTATATCTTTTGTTGCTTTTAAATATTTTTTTGGCCTGTAGTCACTGTCATTATTGTCTCCTACTGGGTTCAAGATAAATGTAAACTATTGTGTGTCATCAGTCTTTTGTTTTTTCCACCTGCCAACGTGAGTAGGTGGAAGAGACACACACTGAGGATTCATGCTACTTTCTCTGATCCAACTCAGGCGCCACTATCAACCAATCTGAGTCACTAATGCACCAAGTATGTGACTGGCTTCCCACCAGCAGCAGGGTTCAAACAACGGATTCAGGCCATAAACACAGTTACCAGGGACTGAACCTAGTACTGGGTGAGTTCTTTCTCCTGTGACAATCTTAGATCTTAGTTTCTAGAGTGGTTGAAGCAAGACATGATAATGTAGAGGATAGTGTTGTGATATGGAAACTTCAAAACGACAGCTGTCGAAGTCAAATGTAATGATAACAATACTAGAGTGCTGTAGGACTCGCATTCAGACAGTAAAACAAAGACTTTCCCTTAATAAAGATAAGATGGCAGATTTATCTTAGTCAAACATGTCTGAATGCTTTCAAATAAAACATAGGACAGAAAAAAAATAAATAAAACTGAATCCCTACTTAATTCCTCTGTAAACAAAGAACAGTTCCTAATAAATGCTTATGTTTTCCTGTTTTAAATCATAATTACCATGTGCAAATTTCAGGGATTTTAGTGATTATCTTTAGCGCTAAGTGAACACTGCTGCACTTCCCAGAAATCACTGACACTTGAACTGTTTTGCAGTGCTCTCTAACTGTGCCAATCCCATGAGGAGAATGAGGAAGCTTACAGGAAGGACATGGTGACCACATGCGTCAGCTGGACTGTCAGAGCTACAGCAGTCGTTTCATGCGGCAGGTGTGCTTCTCTATGTGCATGGTGGCTCGGTCCGTGGAGCTGGTCAAAACATCCAGAACTTCATCCTGCCGTTCCAGCTCCGTTTCTGCCTCCAGGGCAAGGTTCTTCAGCTGCATCAGCATCTGCTCAGACAAGCACACATCCAAATAAGTACATATTTGTTGAGGTACAAACACACACACATACACACACACATTCACACATTCTTTTGTTTGACTAATAACACACCAGCCCCTGGTGAACCTGAACAACTAAGGAGCAAGACACAAATAAAAGACAACTCAATATTAAAACCTACACAAACATGGTGAGCAGTTGCAGGGTGAAACATGTGGACCATATGTGTTGAGGTGTAAAGATGGGGTCATCGAGTTGGAAAGTGAGTGTGTCAGTGATATGAAGAAAGAGGAGTAGATGAGAGTGAGATTTTCATTTAATTCATTGTTTTTTCTTCTCCTCACTTTCCCAATGAAGACGATAGCCTGCAGCTTGATGTCTGCAGATTAGAAGACAACGCAACGATTCCACACCAACCATGATGCAATAACAGCTACTCCTGTGGCCGATATAATAACTTTTCACATTATGCAGTATATGAAACTTGAGAATACATTCAGAGACAAGTCTTAGCTTTTCTCCTGGGATCACTGATACCATTCAATACTGTTTGTTTTCTGCTTTCAGTGGGTTTAGGGAATACTGCGAATACATCTCAATGGTCCAACAACTGTGTATGTTATGGTTGATGGAACGACTTAAATATACTGTGATGTGCCAAGCAAAACCTAATGAACACTCACTCCAAACCCCACCACCATGGTTTCTAAACTAATATTATGTTATGCTACATATGCTCACACACTCATACATACACTTGTACACCCACTGACATTATGTCAGTTTTCACTGGCCGTTATATGCAGACATTGCAACCGAGCACAGAATTGAGTCCAGACAGCAGTTTAAAAATCAGATAGTATGTCAATACACACCGAGGAGTGACTGTATTCACTCAGTCAGGACTGTGACTTTACAATTTCATCTGGGAGGACGTAACTGAATCACACCTTGCAGTTAACATTCACAAGAGTTTTTGGTGTGTCATAGAAAAACACAGAAAATGCTTATTTTAGCTGCTGCTTATACAATGGCTAGAGGACTTAAGTCATGTAGAAACCCCCAAAATTAAACATTTAGGCTACAACTAATAGAAAAATATATGAACTAAAACTCCTTGTGTCATAGGTATTAGTGGGGTAATTTCAGGTCTGTGTTAATAGACATGAAACCAAAAATGCCCTATCATGCTCACGAGTAAATTAGTTTTTACAGTTAATAAGATGGAATTTCCAACCTCAAACAATAATAATTGCATAAAAATCCTTGGACAAAAGGGAATATTTGCTAAAGTGCTTAGGGCAGGACATTAAACCGAGTGACCCACAAGTTGCCCCACTGCAGATTGTAATCTCGACATGAATTACATTAAGAGTAAGATGTGTTCAGAAGTGCAGTAGAACTCAGAATTGGCAGACTTTGAAGTCTGAACCATTATCAGCTGTAGACAATATGCCATTTATCAACACAATAGACATGCTAAGTTGTATGACTGGTCCAACACTGTTACTGTGATAAATGTGTTTGAAAAATGATTATACAGACAAAAACAACAGTAAACCACTGTACATTGTTATTATGTACAATAATTAACTAAATATTGGACAGAAAGTGAAACAGTGTCTCATTTGAGATATGATTCATGCAGTGCAAGGACTTCTAGGAACTATACCGAGATTAAAAACACATGATCGAAAACAAAGGTAGGTCGGATGCCCAGTATTTCTCAGGCCCAATATGCTTGTTATGTCAATCATACTCAGAATTGTTGGTTTCAGCTTGTTGAATTTTTCTCTTTCTTAATTTATTAGTATTCGTCTGAAAAATCCAGTATTGGCGCAACTATATTTCTATTGGCATGTACCCTAATATTTCCCACATTTTAGTAGTGCCTGCAATGACGACGTTGCTTCTCAGTTGTGGGTGCTTTAATTATTCGGTCAACTCATATATCAAGTACTGTGAGCCATCGTATAATCTTGGCAAAAGGTAGCAAAAGCTTAGCTAATGCATCTAATGTAGACTGTGGTCTGTCTGCATATGTAATACATAGTCACTTACAAGCTATATGGCTGAAATACATAATGAAGTATGCAATAAGCATGAAAGGATTAGTACAAAGAGAAAATTAATGTTAGTACAGATATTACTCGGGACACCAAAATTCTACATTGGAAGAAATAAATTAGAGCATAAACTAGGAAAATAATATTTTTTGGTCAGCAAAGCTGTATAATAGGTTTTATGAGAAATAATAACTGATTTACACATCTGTACATGTAGTAGAATGTTGCCATAACACCTGAATATTGCCCAGAAAAGTGTTTTTCAGATGACCCATCATTCAAGAGGTCACAAAGTTTGTGTAGGCCACATTGTATATATGACCTGTGGCTACCATCACTCTCACTTCCACACTCCCACAGAGGAGATATAAAAAGCTCTGGTGGTCAGATGGATGTCAGGGACAGCAGCCCTGGACTCTGAACCCGCCGACACACATCTGTCAGTGGAGTCACCAGGAATCGCCGCTGAACTTCAAGTTCATGGGGTCTGTTCATACATTTGGTTCGGTCTGTGTGTGCATGTGTGAGGTTCCCCCATGACTGACTACTACATGAATCAACTATCAACAGTAACAACCAGTAAAAATTCCCGTTAAGGTGTAACCAGTCATTATATTTTAATAGAATGTGAAGCTACAATGTTGTTATTTTACATTTTTCCATTTACTCTGATGTTCACATGATGTTTCATTTTGGGTCTGTCATTATATGTGAGTGTGTTTTACATATAGATCTGTCATCTGTACCCAACAAATGGATCTTATAGGTTAAAATCAGTTGGGCTGACAGCCTTTAAGTATACTTGTAATCATTAGCAGTACAAGCAGCAGTACATGTATAAATTTTGTCTGACATAGATGGGTGCATGATAACTGACAGAACGGCAGCTTTAAAATTCCATACTAACATCTAATTAAGTTTATATAATGAAATGTTTTATTTCATGCACTTAACACTTCAGTCATACTATAGTAATGAATATGCGCAATGCACCCACAATCTCTAATTGTCCTGAATATTATTCTACAACATTTGCAGGCGTACTGCTGTGTGTTTTTTTTTTCCTCTGAAAAACTTCAAAGTTTTCTATGTCACAGCAGCACTTTACACTTTACTGCCTGCATCTTCAGAAAGGTGGAAGTCAGCTGTGACAGTGGTTTCTACCACTGTGACCTGTACATGGTGGGAGTGGAACAAAGCATCCACAATTGAATGACCACTGCACTCATTTATGTAAATATAATGCTATATATTATATATGATAATATAATGGTGCATATCTTAATTTTACATCTCAAAGGTTCAGCTAGCATGCTGAAGGTTTTACATTAAATATCTTATTCTAGCAACCCATAATAGTGTGTCACACACAAAAAATGGTCTGAATCATAGGTCTGAATTTGCGTCACCACCACAGACCATGTCTGTAACAGTTCTCAGTGCTGCAAGGTTCTGAATGGAAAGACGTTGTACAGTCTGACCAAATGACTGACCATGTTTCTTTTCCTCTCTTAAAACCGGGATGGACTTTGGTTTGTGGTCTCACCAAATAACATTTTAAACACACAGGATAAAAAATAAAAATCATTATGATGGATTGTGGTTTGGAATGGAACTATCAAAATACATGTTACCATAACAGCTGCCAAGGCAATCTGTTCCCTGAACACACAGACATGACTCCTGTAATACCTACCTTGTATATACAAATATACAAAAATCTAAATGCAACAATAGAGTAAGTCATACCGTCACACAGGCAATTGGAGTCTTACTTGTCCAACTGGACCTCACCTGTTTAAGTTCCTGGGCCTCAGCCTGACTGACAGATGGCTGGAGGACATGCACCTGCAGCTGGGACAGCTCTCCTGTTGGGACCTCCAGTGGGAGTTCTGTCTCTTGGCATCTCTGCAACAAACCTGACTCCATGGGTGGAGATGGTGAAAAAGTGCAGAGTGCATATGTTGTTTATGAGGAAACCAGACAGTAAACTCAAAGCACAGCAACTGAGGCAATCAGGGTGAAATGACTCATCAAAATACATTTCTGTCAAAAAGAGACACTAATAACCATGTGAAAAAGTCATGTGGATGAAGTATTTTTACATGTGGCTGCACACCTAAAAATATACAAGAGGTGGAAACATAGAGCTTTAGTGCCACACTGTGGTCAAATTTATTCTAGGCATGGAAACTATGTAATAACAGTTTATACTGTTCCTTACCTTCATTCCAGTTTGTCCCTTCTCTGTCGCATGGAGATGAAGCAGGAGTTGCCTTGAAAGCAGCATATTCGCTTGTGAACTCAACCTTTTTTTTGTACTGCATTTCTAACACCGACATTGCCTCTGGCATCTTGGCAGACAGGAATCTGTAGCATATATCTGGTTTTCCAATAAACCGTTGTCTAACAGTGATCTCGTAAGGACTCTGGACCCTGATTTCATCGATTTCATTTCGTTCAAAACGATGAAGGACCTGGCAGTTTGTGTCTCTCACCTCCAATGAGGACACCAGCACCAGCAAGCATCCTGGTTTTAAGTCTGAGTCTCCACCTTTAGACACTACAGCTGGGATGCTTACGATCACCTTATTTCTCCCAGACTTGCCAGCTGAAGCAGCAGCAGAAGCTGCAGCAGCTCTTGCAGCATCCTCAGCTTTTGCTTCCTGCTGAATCTTCCAGGGGAGTTTACCAAATGGCCACCATGAGGGAGACTCCAGCTCTGACAGAAGTCTGCAAAAGAGTAGACAAAGACGAGGAGATTCAGTAAATTAAACCATTTTTCATAACTTGTTATATACAGAAAACAGGATTGTGTACGAAATATAAAGATAATTACTTATCAGCCACGCCCAGGTCAGAGTCTATTTTCTCCAGTCCCTGCATCATGTTATCAAACTGTTCTCCCTGGTGGCTGAGCACTCGGCCAGTGTCCTCCAGTCTTCTCTGGGCCCCTGCCACAAGATTGATCAGCTCTCTGCCTTTAGAGGGTTGAGACTCGGCCCCTTGGACCTCAGAGCTGGGGGACAGTAGGCGCTCTCTCCAGAAATGTTCCAAAACATTATAAACTACCACCCTGTTGGGCTTAAGGGAACCAAACCAATGTTTCACGTTGCCTTCTTCAAGCACTGTGAGAGTGCTGAAGATGAAACTGGATGACTCCATCTTTATCTCCATGATACGGGAGAGGCGGAAACTGGCAAGACTCTCTTTATTCTGGCTGGAGACAAAGCGCACCATGGTCCTGGTGAGGCACAGGGTGCCATTTTCCCACCGCTTTTCACTGTTGATGTAATAGGAGCCAGGCCAGCTGTGGATAGGAACGTCCCGGCTCATTTTGGGAGGAGGTACACTGATTCACCTGCAAGAGGGACAAATAACACTGAGTATGACATCTGTACCACACACATACACGCATTGTTTCATTGTTAATCTACTGTTACGTCATAATGAGAAAGTAGTGAATGATCAGACTGTCCTGATATTGAACATACTTTCTTCAGAGTGTAATAAGGGATTCGGGCAAAAGATGAGCTCAGCTGAGGCGTTTACACTGCAGCTTCAGCTTTCTATCCAACTGACCAAATTACAAGTGCGTCATTATAATGTCATTAATAAACCCCTTAAGCATTTGTTACTTCCTTCTGGTAGATCATATCCGCCCCAAACCACATTAATCGACATTATTTTGCTGGGTTTGAACATTACGTTACCACAGATTTCTTCTCACTGAGGACGGTGATGTTTATTACGGAAGTGACGTCACACCTGAGTACGACTGTGTTTACTGTCCGACTAGAAACAGCAGCTGTCAGAACAGAAAAAACGGTTACCACGACAAGATTTGGGATAAATGATACTTGTTATTTATAATGTCAGTTTCTAAATTAGCTGAAATATTTTACAGTGTTCGTGTTAAATATATTGTAACTTTAATATAGGAAACTGTGACAAACGATATAAAGCAACGGTTTTTACAGTATGTGCGTCGTTCACGAATCGTAACCTACAATCTGTGCAATGGAGTCATATGTAGCGACCTGTCGTCGAAATAAGAAAAATACATTTGAGCATAATGTAAGTTTATGTCGTAGTTAAGACCGAGGTTTGACAACGTGAGTGAAAAATTCGTAGCTAGCTTTTTCTCTCACCGTCTTTCACTGTTCGAGCGGTGACAGCTAAGTTTGCTAACTGGCTAACCGAGCTCTTGTTTACCATCATGGACAGGGACGCGTACCGTAACTGCTGCAGCCTCGTCAAAATACCCAGACAGTCCTATGAACAGTTTTGGTCTTCACATTTTGTAGACTATATCGACAGGGAGCTCAACTACTCCAAATTTTTCAAGAAATACTTGCTACCCAATCATCCGTGTATGTTTTCAAGAAGGTTTACAGAAGAGTGGAAGTGTAGAAAACAGTGGGTGACAGAGGAAGGGAAGCCTAATTTCCAGAAACTACTGCAAGAGTTTGGTAAATGACACTTATGATTAAATACAAGGAATCATAATTCCTGATGATGGTTTGCATGTAAACTCATTTATTTCTCTCCATCACAGATGAAACGCCTGTTCCTGTTGCAAACTGTAATGCAAAGGAGTACAATGCAAACCCTAAGCAAGTAATGCCTTTTAAAGAATTTATACACTACTGGAGGGAATATATCCAGAATGGCCACTCATCACCTAAAGGATGTCTCTATCTTAAAGACTGGCACATGTCAAGGTAAATTTAATACTGAGAGGAAACTTCTTTTTTGATTTTGTGATCATTTCTGTTCAACAAATGTAACTGATGTGTAATTTTTTTCTACAGGGACTTTCCAGAACACAGTGTTTACACCACACCAGTCTTCTTTTCTTCAGACTGGCTTAATGAATACTGGGATACACTTGAGGTGGATGACTACCGGTTTGTCTACATGGGTCCCAAAGGCTCGTGGTACGAAAGATTAAACATAATGTTGGCAAAACCTAGATAACAGATTAGTTCTTACTAACTACTAACTTTCTCATCACCAGGACCCCGTTCCATGCTGATGTGTTCCGTTCCTACAGTTGGTCTGCGAATATCTGTGGTAGGAAGAAATGGCTCCTGTATCCACCAGGTCAGGAGGAGTTTTTGCGAGACACTCATGGCAACCTCCCTTATGACGTAACATCATCTGAACTTCGAGACAGGGGCCTTTTTCCTCATGTCGAAGAAGCCTGTCAACCTCTTGAGATTATTCAAGAGGCGGGTGAAATTATTTTTGTGCCCAGTGGCTGGCACCATCAAGTTTATAATCTGGTAAGAAATGGAGAGGTAATGATATCTGAGCAGTGGAACTAGAGCAAAATGATTTACTTAATAAGAAATTATGTGTCATTTTACATTCTTTGTTTTAATAGATCTATGAAAGTGAGTTTTATTAGTGTCAGTATTTTGCAATTGTAACTTTTATGTTTTTCTTACAGGAGGACACCATCTCTATTAATCACAATTGGCTGAATGGCTGCAACATTGACATAATGTGGCAGTTTCTACAAAATGAACTGTCGTCTGTTCAAAAAGAGATAGATGAATGGAGAAACACAATGGATTCCTGGCATCAGCACTGCCAGGTACTTTGCAGATAACACCTTGTTTGCATGTCATTCAGGAACACACTGGCGCCCTGACTGTATACATTGTGTGTATATGATCTTATTTGATAACTGTCGTGTGTTTCTCTTCAGGTCATAATGAAGGCCTGTTCTGGTATTGATTATGGTGAATTTGCCTCGTTCCTGAAAATCATCGCCGACAACCGAATGGCTTTTCTGAATGCTTGCTCCTCTGGAGACTCCTCTGATTACCCAAGGCATCTTTCAGAAACCCTCACCACACTTGGACCTTACCATGCTGCCTTTGACCTACAGAGAGTAGCTCACATAATTGAATGCCTACTCTGCAATGAAGACTTTAAGCGACTCGATCACTCAGCACTGACTCTGCAGCCGGACACCATTTTGCAGCAAATTCGGGACACCATTCAATCCACAAGAGGGCAGCATCTCCTTTATCAGGAGTGAAATGTTCAGTCTGGTCTCAACTCTGTTACCGTCACCTGGAAATAGCTTGAAAGAAAAGTGCCAATTTGAATAGTGTGAAAAAGAAGATGCTGAAGGGTTAACTGCACCTTTGGTTTGAGATGAATTGTAGTCTCAAATGTTGCTTGTGAATGTTTGGAATTTGTTTTTGCACTGAACAAATAAAAACAAACACACAACCTGTTGAGTTGACTTATTACTTTGCATATTTATTCACCAACCACTAATACCACATCACAGTTGGTAGATTTTGTTGTATAGTGCTGCAATAGATGTGTTAAATAAAACAATTCGGTTGAAAATAATGCTTAATATTCTTGGCAAAAATCACTCTAAAAGAAAAATATTCACAAATATGTTTTAATGTCACACAGCTGCTAAGCAGTGACATTTTCTACTTCAGGGTTCCGCCTGTGAGAACTGTGTTGGTTGTGTCACATTTTAGGGAGCTTCAAGACATTCTCAGTTTTCTTTTTCGTCCTTAGGCCACCAGTCTGGCACAGAAACCTCAAGTGTCACTGCGGTGTCATCAGAGGATTTGAGCGTCAACACCTCTTTGGCATGAGCCACACGGATTAGACTCAGACCCAGCTCTCCAATGCCTGCTCGGTGCTTCCCAGCTGGTTTGCCCGATTGTGTTTGCAGCGCGGCTCCTTCCTCAAGGTCTTCGACTGGAGATGACAAGCGCACTGGCATCAAGCGTTTGCGAATCACCCCCGTGTGATGAGTTCTGGCTGTGAGCTCCTGTCCAATGTAACAGCCTTTGCTAAAGCTGATACCCTGCATGTAGACGAGATTTGACTCTAGTGGAAGTGCCACACCAGGAGGAAGGTCCTTCACTCCTTCAGGAAGTCCTTCACAGCAATGACAGAAGTAGAAACAAATTAGACTTGTCACAAAATGTCAAAAGCACATGCAGATCCTATATCTTGTACTACAAACTGCAAAATGTACTCGACTACTACTCTTACCTATTGCATAGCGATGTCTGTGATACTCCTCTGTGTCACCTTTCTGACAAGATGCAATGATCTCCTGGGGGTCAATTTGACTGTTTAACACTAATCTCCAGCCCATTTCCTGAGTGCGAGGATCAACCTCCCAGACCAGAGCTTTTTCAGGAGAAGAAAGCTCAGGTTTACTGACTTCTTGACCTGTGTTTTTTTGCTGGGGGAGCACCGCCCACACAGAGAGCTCTGGACAGGGGTTAATGTTGACCTTTCTGCGAAGCTTATAAACCTTCAAGTGTCTCAAGATTGAGTCTTTAACTGTGCTGTCACACTCCAGGAAAACGCCGTGTCCAGCTTCAGCTTCTCTCAAACTGAATAGAAATGAAGCATGTTTAGTACATTAACAGAAAAAAAGAAAATGAATAAAACAACACATTTAATACAATGTAAAGCAGATACATAATTTTGGAATATAAGTATCTGACTTCAGAGGTGGAGTGCCCTTCACTTTAGGTCAGTCAAAAGTGACTTAGACAAGGAAGACTTGTGGGGTGTGTTTGTACCAGACACCCTGACACAACAACTGCACCACATAGATAAGTGAGTATCCACACCCCAACGGATTTGTACTGTACCTGTACAACATGATGTCATATAATGTCCTTCCTTGGACATTTAGCATGTGTGCGTACATGGCTCCAGGCTCCTCCAGCTGCCCCATGTCATTAGTTATGATCCCCTGAAGAAACGGACTCGAGTCCTGGCCCTGGATTTTGAGCAGGGTCCTTTGAGGAAGTTGATAACACATAAACTGTCCCGGGACATTTTTAGTGTCTTGACTGTACCTGTTGAGACGGAGAGGAGCTGAAACACCGGAGGAAAACGTTACGCAAAAATAACGACCGGTATATTTTCTGGCGTAAACACCGAGGCAGCCGCTGGGGGAGAGCGCTCCTCTGGCGAAACACAAAACCCCCATAATGTATTCAGTCACAGGGGTGAGGGAAATGGTAAAATATAGCGATTATTAACGCGAACGGACGGCTACAGAACACAGGACATCTCAGTTGACTCTAACTGCATGGGCTCCATTTTGAACTCCCACAATGCATTTCTCGATAATATTGGAACACGTGTGTAACGCTTGTGCAGCCTGTCCGTATTTGTGTGTGGGTGCGTGTGTGTGTGTGTGGTTTAGGTATTTAGGTTCTGCGGTTAAGGTTTAGGTCCCCACAAGGAATAGGTAGGTATTTCTTGTGGGGACTTAAATCTGTTTACACACTCACATTATGGGGACCTGTCTCCCCTATGGGGCCAAAAAGCCGGTCCCCATCATGTAACAAACAAACAAACAAATAAATAAACAAATAAATAAATAAGGTTAATACATGACTTAAGGTTAGGGTCAGGTTTAGATAAAAGTTAGAGAAGTACTAGAAACAACTGAGATCTCTAGGGTTTCCAGAAAAGTCTCCAGGAAATGAATGCAAGTCAATGAAATGTGTGTGTGTGTGTGTGTGTGTGTGTGTGTGTGTGTGTGTGTGTGTGTTAAATAGGAAGGCGCCAGTCGCCTGTGGTTATACAGTCTCTGTTTTAAGTGATAAAAGCTGGAGAAATCATTATATTAAGCATACTGGGAGTCAGTAATCAGATCCTGTGCTTTAGTAAAATAACTGGGAAAATGCCACTTCACAAAAAAAGAAGTCCTGAATTGGACTTGCAAATATTACCAAAGTAAAAGTATCAGCAGCATAATCATGAAAGTAAGTAATCGGTGCATAAAAATAGCCCAGGATGAAATACTCCGTTTATTAGGTACACTGAGCTAACTGTATTGTAAGTAACGGTACTGCCCTACAGAAAAACTACCCTCATGACAGTTAAAATGTTAAGGTTGTGCTGTTGAACTGTATTGTGCTATGCAGGTGTTTCAGTATTTTGTCAACCAGATTGTAATTATTACAGCATGCTTATAAGTGTAACAAGAATATTTCAATATCACAACAGCAACATACCTTTTTCTTAAAAGTGGTACAACTTTCACATAAAGAAAAATCTAATTTATCATTCATTTACTGTTGATAGATAATTTACTGATCAGGTACAAGCCAGTGATAACATTGACTATTGTGTTATCAGGTTGTATAAAATCCTTTGTTATACCATTTTATTGTTTATTGTTTTATTACTAAAGTTTTAATACTCATACCATCATGATTTCTCAAGCTGTGTGCCCGTTAGTCACATTCCTACGTTTAATGTTTTAAGGGGCTCTCTGCACTAAAGATTGAAATCAAAACTGGTCTGTGAATAGCTGATTAAAATTTATGATTATGATGATTATGACATCGGTAAATCAGACATTATATGATGCATTAAAATGTGCTACAAACTATGTGCTGCCACATAAAAGCAACTGATCAAAAAGAAAAAGAAAACAAAAGGACACACACAAACACACCTGCAGTTACTGAACATGTGTAACCGATTAAAAGGTAAAAGATTTAAAATGCGAGGCCCGCAAGCAGAAAATAAAAGCCTACATTAAAGCACAATATGGAAAAGAATCAACTCTATGATTTTTGCAATTTTTGTTTGTTTTGCAACAAACTATGCAATTTGACATGACGTCATTATTCAAAGCTTCAAACAAACAATCGTTGTTCAGTCTGTTTACAATTTGTTGATTACCACCAGGTGTAAAACACCATAATATATACACATATATATATAAATTAACCTAATCTCCATCAGGGCATAGACCATAAAAATGGCTATCATGTTGACTACAGCTGCACATGTTAATGGGCTGCCAGTAAAGCTTGTAATGAAATGAAAAAGTGGATGATGATTTTGTGATAAACATTGAGTGTTGTGGAATGGTGATTGGATTTAGTTATTCCAAAATAGGTTGGGTTCACTTGTTTATTCTATGTGCTGTTTAACACCTGGTGCTAGTTAATACTCGATATTTTTGTTACATTGTAGAATTAGTTCTTGTCTCCTTAAGTCAACTTTTGAGGCATGTACCATATGACACACACATTAGTAAAAGCTTTTTATTTATTTATTTATTTATTTATTTGCATTGTTTTGTTTACTGCATCTGAATCTGGGAATGTGCCACACACCTCTTTTGCATTTATTGCATTTTCCCATATTTAAGATAATAAAATGGTATATGATTTCTGAGGTTGTAAAAAAAGTTATATGGTTCTCTTACACACACATACAGTTTACTTTACTAGCAACTGTAAGCGCTGTTCTTCTCATTACTGATTTACAGGTTCAGACACTTAAAAGCTCCTATTTAAGATAGATCTGTTGTGGTCAGTAACTGATGAATCTCAACATGTGTCAACCCAAGTATGAAATTAAACATACTCAGTTTCTATAAATGAGGTTTCATTTACGTTTCATTTACGTTCATTTCTTGGATCATAAATGATACAATATCTTTTGCTTAGGCTTCAATTAGATCTTGTTACAACATATGAAACTTTCTTGCAATAACAACATTCCTTCTTATTGTAATAAAAGAAGTTTCTTGCAAGCGTCTAACTTTGATTTGGACTTATTTGATTTGGACTTTGGACTTATGGACCATTATAAGCTTTTAATTTAGCACTTTCCCAGGCACACCATTGTTATTCCCAAGACAAGAGAGAAAAGAAAACATCTACTAATAAAGCAGGATATTGGATGTTTCAAATAAGTTTATTTCTTCATGAATAAAATACTAAAACAGTCTTTAAAAGTCTGAGGCACTTGAAGTTTGACAACACTGAAGGCAGGATTACATATTCTGAAACCAGTCATAGAAACATACTGCTTCAAAGAGAAAAACTAAGCTGTTCATCTTCAAGACAGCATGCCTAAATGTAACGTAAATGTAAGCTAAATGAATAGCAAAGGATTACATTTCTACTGTAGCCTAAGTGTATATTGTTGTAAAGCATGCATTATCTGCTTTTGCAGAAAGTCAGTATTTACTTTAGAAAATAATCAGATCTTCTATTCACTTACCTCTTCTCTTTCAGATGTGACACTGCAAGGCTTTGGAAAACATAGAATTGATAAATGCTTTGCATGCAGTGACCGAACCATGGTCATTACACCAAGCAGATGTTTACCAAAAGAGCCACCAGTGGCACAGGCCTGTTTCATTACTTTTATCAAATTACTTCATCCATACTACATCCAAGAAACATATCTCCAAATATTAAACATACATTTTTCCATCAACAACCATCACTATTCTGAAAGGAAATGGAAATGAAAAAAGTTCAGTGGCAGTCAAGGGTTGATCAGATAAGTTACTCAAAGCACTTTGCTCATACTTTGACATTTTAGCTGGAATTAGAAAAGTTTAACTAAGGAAGCATATGTTACTCATGTCTGAGAGCTATGGTGAGTACATGACACACTACAGTTACAAAGAAGATTCATGATACTGGGTTTGACCATTTCTTTATGTGTGTTTTTGTTTTATTCCTCAAAACTAATCCTACTGTACACTGTACTATATGGACTTCAGCTAGTGTGATTGAAATTCTCAGTAGTTATTGTCCAAAGTCGCATGTCATACTCACACACATGCTCCAGCTGTCTTACAGGGAAGTCCTGAGTCTTTAACATTTTCATTGTTAATATACTGAATGGTCTTCATCATTAGATCCAAACAGAAGTCTTTCCATTTTTTACAATGGTTGAACCCTTGTCTGTAGCTGATTTAGGCCTTGCTCCTTGTTTTTCCTGGACTGTATTGACTCGGTTTTGCTCTGCCATAGTTCCTCCAGATACAGGACTACTTGTTCTGGAGGTTTGCTGGTTGTTTTTGGTCTGATATGTTTGAAAGGCCATATCAAGCTGCTCCTGGGCAACCCGTAGGTGACGGTGTAAGCTGGCAAGATCAGAGGGGATGTTCTCATCTGGGCTGGTGCACTGCTGCTCCTGGGCCACATTAGCCATGTTCTGCTCATGGGTGATGAGGCTGTTGGGGATCCTGCTTGGTTTATCCGTCTTCATCACAAGGTTGTACCCAGGAGGGGAGGCTGGGATGTTGCGAGAGAAAGGGTAGCCGTAAGATGTCCTTCGACCTCGGGTCCTCTTCATGCGAAGTGTATCTCGAAAAGTGCCAATGCCCAAGTGAAGCATCTCGCACACGTTTAGCACTAGACAAAGACAGCTTACTACATACATGATGAGGAGGAAAATTGTTTTCTCTGTGGGCCTAGAGATAAAACAGTCCACCTTATGTGGACAGGGAATCCTGCTGCATACATATGAAGGATCAACTCGAAAACCATAAAGAAGATACTGTCCTGCAAGGAAAGCAACTTCGAAAATTGCTCGTGACATGAGCTGAAGAACATAGATTCTCATCAATCCTTCTTGCATAATTCTTCTGCGACCATCATGTTTTGGTGGATCTTTGCTGGTGCTGCTTACTTGCTCAGGCTTGGCCTCCTGCACCTCCAGTGTTTCCTCATAGATCATGGGCTCGGCGTCGTCATCTTCTCCCTCCTCTAAGACATCCTCCAGGTGGTGGCTCTCTCTCCATCTGGTATGTGGAGGTGGTTTTCTGCGAAGCCGTTGCTGCTTCCTCCGGTCCTCCTCTGAAGTTCGGGCTATCTTGTGAATAGCATAACCCATGTACATGATAGATGGAGTGGAGATCATGATGATCTGGAAGACCCAGAAGCGGACATGCGAGAGAGGAGCAAAGGCGTCGTAACACACGTTGTCGCATCCCGGCTGTTTTGTGTTGCAGATGAACTTGGTCTGCTCGTCCGAGTAGATGGACTCACCTCCAACTGCTGTGAGTACGATGCGGAAGATAATGAGCACAGTCAGCCACACTTTCCCCACGAAGGTGGAGTGGTTGTGGATCTCTTCTAGGAGACGAGTGAGAAAGCTCCAGCTCATGTTGCTCTCACAAGCTTTTCAACTAAAATCTGTAATGAAAAAGAATGGAAAAACTGATCACAACCTCTGCTAGGAAGATGAGACAGTCAAGCTGCAACAAATGACTATTTGACTTTCCCATTTATTTTTCAGTGTAGCTTCCACTGTAGCAGTGCCGTTCAAACATAATCACTCAATCTGAAATCAAGTTTTCAATGATTTATATGCAAATAACTGTATGCTTCTGTCTCTCAATAAGCAATAAATCTTACTAGATGAGTCAAACATAAAATGTTTTCATCACATCAGAAGGACTTAGAAGCTTGATGTGGAGGAGACAGCATCCACTTTCAATTGATTGCACAGTCAAACACTAAACAAAGGCTTGTGTTGATTCATGAAAGCATGCACAGTGATGTCATTCACTTATCCTGACACACACAACGCAGCATTTACAGGATTTCATTCAATAGTTTGGGAGAGGGTTTAAAAATGCAAACAGAAGTTTAACATAGAAGGAAAAAAACCACCATAAACCATTCCCAAACCCACCTACAGCAGTCCTTTTGATTAGAACCAAGAGTTTACTAAACTCTACAAGACAGTGACAGAGTGAAAACAAAATGAAGTATGAAATGACCTCTTTGATACCAGAGTGTGGTCCACTCACTGATACTTCAGAAACATGGTCATTGTTGCACTTTAACACTTCATGCCAAGGGACACACAAACAGAAAAACCAGATGACGTGAGACCTCACAGTCTCATACTCGCACTCAGGCACTGCTGACTCTGACTCGGCTGAGAGGTGAATGATGCTACGATGACGAGACAGCGTAGCGCTTCTGTCGCCTCATTCATAGCGCAGAGCTGCAGAGTTCATGTTGATCTCATGACTGCAGCACTGTTTTCACTGGCGTGTGATGTGCCATCTCCCCTGCCATCTGAGTGAACAGAGAGGCTTGTTGCGATGCCATGAGGCCTCCCCTCCAGACCCAGCTCTGCTGATGCTGGGGAGGGGTACAACCACATAGACAGATGGCACCAATAGTGGACAACTCATGTTTGCTACAAGATGGCAAAACAGGAGGGCTGCTCCACCTAGGATTTAAACCAAGGTTTCAGTTTGTTATGTAATATAGCATCAGCTTTATTAGACTCAACAACTGCCACTTTAAACATTTATGTGACCTCGATAACCTATTATATAACTTTTTAGGATGATTATTTGCTGCCTTGCCTATATCTAATTAACAGTGGAGCAGTAATTATTTTTACTTATTTAAGTGAAGATTAGATTTCACTAAAGATGAATAGTAATCCTTTCAGATTAAAAGCATGAATGAACGTGCAGCTTCACTTGTTGTTGAATGTAGTTGTTAACCTGGAATAAGGAATTAAGACTGATTGAGATTGAGATTGACACTGAGATGATAATTTAGATGATGATCATGAGTTACTGCTAAAACACCTCTGTTGAGATGCAATAAAGAGTTGCTGTCTTTTCAAATGAAAGAAGGCATGGCTAAAAGTTTTATAGTATTACAGAGGTAGCTGCACAATATATTTAAATACATTAAAAACATTCTTCAATGATTTTTAAATTCCACAAAAATAATAAATGTACATTGCGATTAAATAGCCAGACTCTATATTAGAGAAATATTTCAGTTAACTGTAAGAATATAGAGTTTATACTATGATACAGTTTTCAATCTTTGTCAGATGTTTGATCAGATGTCTCATCATGAATACTGGCGCTAACCAAATATGTTTACATAATAAACTTGCAATATATAGTTAGATGAAAATCCAACAGCAGCCTCTTACTACATTGAACTTCACAAACAGCCCACATTTTGACACACTTTGATACACTGTGCATTTACAATAGCATAAACTATCACAGCAGTTTTTTTTAAAGCAAAGCAAATAACTGAAATAACCCACCTGGCAAAGTTGTACGTACATTTCCCATCCTGAAGGACGCCTCTGCCCTCTCTAGATATACCCTCAACAGTCTGATCCATGGATTTCCACTTCCATCCTAATGACCTGGCCTTTTCCTACTTAAAGATAACTTCCAAAATTACAAAAAAATGTGGATAAAACTACAAAACTTTTTAGACTAGACCACCTATTTATTCTGTTTTCTCACTCTGTGAAGAAGTGAGGTCTCGCCGCTCTGAATGCCTCACATTCTGGCTTGTGTCTGGTTTCTATTACACCAGCCTTCTGCCCAAGAAGGAAGTATAAAAAACAGAGAGGCAGAAGGAAAATCCTCCTCTGGCAAGTGACCCTCAGCCAAGGGTTCAGATGTGAGGATATCGTACTGAACACAGCAGTGAACACCCCGCTGAGGAAGCGTGTCAGCCTTTCATATGCAACATTTGTAACACAGCTGGTGAGGGTCTCTCTCTCTCACTCTCTCTCTCTCCATCTCTCTCTCTCCCTCCCTCTCTCTCTCTGTATATATATATATCTATGTTTCTATGTATCTCAGCTTCTTGCAGGTTAATATGTGGTGGTGCCTGCCAACCATATAAACAACAACAGTAGTGGCTGACTCTAAGGAAGAGGATGATGTATAGAGTCTTGGCACGCTTCACACACATTTATAAAATTCATTCACTCACACACACACACACACACACACAAAACACCAGTACATGCAGATCAACAACTTCTATATTATCAATTACATAATGCTGTACAATGTAAGACAATTATTTTAAAAAAGAAAGAAAAAAAACTTTGTAGGGACAAAGTCAGGGAGTTTGAGGACAGAAGTGTCACACAGACATAAGCCACCTTGCCTCAGTGCAGATCCGCTAGAATGTAACCAGCAGGTATGCTCAGTCATATCAAGTGTCATAATATTTAGATCTTCAATCCAGGCAGATGGCCAGATAACAGAGCGGTGGACAGGTCGCACTCTGCTCTACCGCTCCGTGTCTTTTCCGACTTGATGTTTATACTTCAAGCTTTCACCTTGGCCTGTGAAGCGCAGTAGCACACACTGTTACTTAAGGCATGTGATGGATTTTTTCACCACAAAGCCAGAGCGGTTGTGTATGGACAGAAGTCTCTCTTTTATTTTATTTTCTTCTCTTCTCTCTCTCTCTCTCTCCCTCTTACACACACACACACACACACACACACACACACACACACACACACACACACATTCACACTTAATTACACTTTTTTACTCTGATATGACAGCAAAGTACAGATGAGGAGGTCATTCCTGCAAGATTAAACTTGGAAAGGAATTTCTCCATCTCTTTATTCTTTGTGCCAGTCCCCCACCTGTCAAGTATGGGAAAGGATGTGAACTCAACTACTTACAATAGAGGACAGATAAACGGGTTGGTGTCTGGCTTGCATTAATGAAATGTGTCTGTTCACTGTCACAGTGACCTTATTATTATAATGCTACCTTCACAAGGCCCTCAATAATCCTTAATTATGACCTGTATACAGCTATAAAGTTAAGAATAACGTTCAGCAGCATCTGTAAGTCCACTATCAATCAGATCACACGTTCAGCTCAGTTACTTCAATGATGATGAAGCAGTTGTTGTTTCCCTTTGTCTTGATACAATGTAACAATAAAGCAAAGGCAAAGACAGTTGGAACAAGCATATGAGAAGTCTGTGCATTCAGACCTCATCCTGTTTTGAGTAGTTTGTGGTCTAAAGAAAGCTCTGAGAGCCAGAGTTGGCCATCTGGGCCTGCAGGACCCATTCTCCAGAGGCTTTGCCCTCAAAGCTCCCCTCTCCATTTGACTGAGGAGATGTGGCGTAGCGATCACCTCTGGTGCAGCACTGAGGAAAAGAAGACAGGGAATGCTGCTGGAATGACTGGAGCATTTGGGGTCTGGACATGTGCAATCCCTAAGGGACAGATAAGCACGTGTTTCTAAGTTGCAATGCATTCCGCCCTCGCCAAAATCTTCCCATCATCTAAGAGACACAGATGGTCCAGTGAAGACGGCTGATAAGTGAGCATGAGTGTTATTTATAATCAAAGTCAATTAGTGTTTATGTTCCTTGACAGTTAGAACTCTCTGTCCATGGCTGAGGTCACTGAGGTTCTGCAGTTCTTGTCTGATTGAATCTTCTGATTGTATCTGTTCACCTCCAAAATACAAGTTTCCATTGAAAGGAGACAACTACTTTAAACAGGGGATAAAAATAAAGACAGGAAAGAAAAGAAAAAAATTCTACAATGAGCTCTCATTGTGTTTTTATTCTCATTACTGAAAAAAAAAAGTCTACCAAATATTCAAATGTCATATTTACCAGTAACCATAGGGCTGTTCATTTCACGTTTCTTTCATAATAAAGTGGCATTCATGTGATAATACTGTAATTAACGTAAAAGTGTAATTACAAAACAATTTCCTTTTCTAACAATTAGTCTGTCGTTCACAGACTGCATTGACTTTTAAATCACTCAAAGTTACTGAAAGCAAAAACAAAATGTATACAAACTCAGTCAAACCAATGACCCTGTAGAGCTGAATTTGTTGTTCCTGTGTCCTCAGACAATTCAGGCGATTCTAGCTTTGGGAAATTGTTGTTCACGTTGATAAATATTGATTGAACCGCCATAAGCCAGGAAAACATCACAGTATTCCCCTGTAAGACATTGGTTGACATTGCTCTTGTCACAAGAACTGGCATCCTGTGACAGCCAAATAAAACAGTGTTAAATATTCATTAGGCTAAAGTTATATTTGGAATTAAATATAAAATGTAGATCTTATATATTTGTAATCTTGCTTTATAGAGAAATGACCATTTTTATTAATGAGGACACTGAGACACTGAACATACTGCAAAACATATTTATTCTAAAAAGAAGGTGAATATTCACTGTATGAACCAGTTCATTTGAAAAGCTGTATAACCCATGTCCTCATGTATGGTTCAACTGCAGATATGCTTAAATGGAAATGATGTTTTAGTCTCAGACAGTTTCTCCTTTAAGAGGTCACTGGGAGCTGTGAGGGTTTTGCAGCGTCGCCGAGCGCTGCAGTGATGCAACATGGAGGAGTGAACATCTCAACAATTCTCCTTGGTCGCACCAATGTCATCACAAGAGTTTTATCTGCATGTATTTACTGAACAAAGTTGATACGAGGAGACTGGGGGCTGTGGAGGTCTGTGTTTATGTAACAGATCAAACTCTATCATGTGACTTGGATGTCTACCCCCACCCCCCGCTCCCACCTCCCCTTAGAGAAAAGAGTGACAGAAGACACCAGAGCAAAAACATGCAACTTAGCGCTTGGGCTCTTCCTATCTCTCTCGTCTCTCTCACCACTATCATTAAACTGCTCTTACCAGGCCATGGGGGGGCTATCCCATAGGCAGCCTGAGAGTGGTGGCAGTCCTATCTCATTTGTTCATTTTTCTCCCAGTTTCTCAGCTGAGCCTACCCTACCCCCAGGTTGAGTGCGTCCCGTGCCAGTTTTACTAAGGCTGCACTCTACTGAAGCGACTGAGATGAACAGCCTTGAGGTGGATGCCAACAACTTCCTTCAGCCAGGACTCTGCGAGTCTGCGTCTCCCACTTAAAAGCAACTTGTGTTGATTATGCATTACAATGACTCAATACTTCACCATTTGCCGCACCACTACTGTACAAACAAACGATTTATGTGGTTAATTAGTTTGGAATTTGGGGATTAACTATTATATGTTTATTTAAAAAAAAAAAAGCTTCTTTTACATGTTTATGACTAAGAGAGAAATGCAATTAAAATTCGTATCTGATCTGGCAATAATAAAGAACTGTACCAATTTTGCCTCACCCATTTGAGGTTTCTGGCATAACTGACATTCTAACGCAATCGGAGATTTAGCAGTTTTATCAGTGTGTCCCAATATTTTTCCTCAGAAAAATTGGACATATTGGAAAAGTGTGGAAAACAGTGATTTTAGGCTACATGATACAGAGGCTTTGATTCTCCTACAAAGTGTGGAGTCTCTCTTTGCATGCTCTCCACAAATTGTAGCTCAACTGGAAAAAGTAAGCAGATGGAGCTAATGTTCTCATTAGCCATGTTTCCACTACAGGAACCTCCGGGTAATATTATGCGAAACTCGGCTGTTTGTGCATGTCTCCACCAGAGGGACAGTTCCCAAAGAGTAAAAATCAGGAACCTTTTCAGGGCCAAAAAGACTCCCAAGCTGTGAAATGTGAGGGTGCTTCCTTAGCAGAACACTCGCCTTGGAAGTGGTATGCTACAGAGACAAGGCTACAAACCTCACTAGCATTTGAATCACGTACAATGGAACAGACTAGTGAGTGTGGATGTGCACGTCATCCCTGTAAATAATAAAAATAAAAAACATTTAGAAAACTTAATACGTCATTAGTCCCGGCACAGCCGAGTAAAATAATGAATGTATGAATAGTCAAACTATTATAAAAATCAATGATAGCGACACGATCATAACCGCAACATGAACAATCACAAACAAGCAATTTAATAACAATGTATGTTCATGTTCATGGTTAGATTTACATCAGTAACCCATACAATTATATTTAAATGATTATTGCTGCTGCTTCCTTTCTGCTATCATTGTGCAGTGGAGGATTATGGATATTTTAACCATATCAAGGATACTTCAGTGCAGCCTTGAAATTCCTACGAATCAAGGACTCAGTCCTCGGTGAAATTTTGAAGCATCTTTGATTTTTAAACAGTGCTTGATGAGACTCGATGGCATCCTTGAAAACATGTCCCAAAAATGCTCCCTCACAACTGAGAAACGGCCCCCTCTTGTTGTAAATACTAAAGTGATAATATCTGAGAAAGAAAATATTGTTTGTTTCCCTGCCTTTCTAATATTAAATGAGTAGAGCACACATGCTGAAATTGTAAGTGGGTTTTTAGAAAACTGGAGTGAGTTTTTGTTTTAAATAAGGAAATTACATGACATTTTGTTTTAAAGAAGACGATTTGACCATTATCAGAAAAAGTCTGGTCAATGAACAGTACAGTTATTCAGTAAAAGATTATTCCATTTTCAAGTGCTTTCTTCTCTCACTGACTGATGAAGTTTCCTTTAAGGGCAGTAAAATCCAACAGAACCACCCATCCAAATAAACAAAGTAACGGGACTTTAAGGGCCTTAGGCTTTAATCTTTGACATTATCTTGTCTTGACTGGCTATGTCATGGGCTGATCTGAGGCAAGCCCAAAGGAGCAGCAGACCTAGTCAGGGTCATTTGAACTACCATAGATATGTTTACTGCAGCTTCTCCTTTCTTCCAGACGCCTCAGTGCCATTGCTTTTCTTCAGCTCAGTGAAGCCCAGACACTGGTAGCAATGCTGCAGGAGCCGCACTGATAACAGCATTATACACTCTCTTATTATACTCTACTATCTCATTCTCATACACTTACGCAACAAAAAACTCAGATAACTCAGATCGAAACTGTACATGTGCAAATACTGGATTGTGTCAATTGTGACATTTAAAGCAGTTTTAGGAAAATATAATCTGTTGAGCAAAATGCCCTGATCAGTGATGACAAACTGAGTAAAATATTAACCTTCAAGGTCTTTAAATCATTACATTATAAATAGACCTGATGTTTATTTTTTTTCCTGTTAACTTAAAGGAGGAAAAATGCCTGTTGGTGAATACATATTATACATCACATACAGATTATAGTATATGTGTTTGCTTTGAAAAATATTTGTTTTACTCTAGCTTGCAGTAGGGCTACTTACTTTGGTCAGTGTCTGCTTTGGCCACTAGATGGCAATCTTGCATTTGAATAGACTGGACACACTTTGTAAACTATTCCAGGCAATGTCTGAGATGAATGACCTCACATAACTCTTGTTGCAGGTTATGTCGATTAAAATCTTTGGCACAATGACCCTGCGCAGTTACACAACAATTTTGACAACTTCTGTGAATCTGATTTAAAGAGTGACCTGTGTAGTCAAAGATTAATATATTAGATTTCATTCACATGCTCCACAAAACTCCTTTAGAAATTCATACAGCTACAAACACAACTAGAAATGCAGATGATTAATCAACAGGGTTAACTTTGTTTTCAAGGTACAAGGTACAATACTCAACTTTTGAGTAAGTTTGTGGTCAACTGCATTAACAGCTAATCTCTTTAAGCTGACTTATTTTTTGCCACTTAAAGTAAGTATGAACTTGGAAAGAAAAAACTAAAGCCATTATTCACAAATATAAAACCAACAGCTGCCTGTAATGAGAGATTTTAACATCATTCATAATATTACAGAGTAAAAAGGAAAAATGAAAGTGTCCCTACCTGTTGTTGTAGCTGGAGCAGTAGCTTAACTATATGCTTTAGGGCAGAGCATCCTGGGCAGAAATCCAGAGGCATTGTTTCACTGCTCAGGCTCAGAGGAAGGATGACAGAGACAATGGGTCATTTTTGTTCAAAACCCTTCTCCACCAAGTACAGGCAGGACACTCAAGAAGGCCCTATTGTTTCTGTGAGCGTATGCTTCCATTGCCATGACCCCCGACTGTTTAACGGTTAAATACAGGATGTCTTTTACTACCATTCAATTATTTCACCCAGAAAACAACAGTGCCCTAACTGTGGACCTCAAAAACTTTGTTTTCTAATCCACTTTCTTTTTAACACATTTTTATGGGTTTAGTGTTTTGTGATTATTTTCTTCTGATATGACTTGAGGACTGAACTTTGCAAATGTTATTTTCAAGGTCAATGGAGACTAACTTTTTGTGCAGTGACGGAAATATATTATGACAAGTCTTTTTCCTGATGTGCAATGACGTGTCAACAACTTGAGTTTTTTGGTAGTAATTTTTTACCTCTTCTTGTATCACAAGTGCGAACATAGTGGGAAAGTGACCTTTCCCCCATTCTTCCGTGAATGGAACTGTGTTTGACATAAGATCAACAGATCCCATTTTGCAGTTGCTTATGAGAAATGGGAAGGAAGTGAGGAAATTATATAACTAGCTAGCTACTACCTTTCACAATTAGACCACCAGGCTTTATTTCCGGTATACATCCAATTTATATTAAAAGAAACACACAAAACTGAATGTTTACTACGTTTCAGAAGACATTTATCATTTACTCTGTGTAATATTTGTCAATATATGTAAATTACATATATAATGTCAGTGCCTTTGTATGTCTCCTGCCTATATGAGAATATATGGAAAATTCATAGATGTAAGATACATACACATATATGAAACATATACATATAGTTATATCTTAATATATATATATATATATATATATATATATATATATATATATATATATATATATATATATATATATATATATATATAAATCATTGTAAAATTTTTAATTAAAAAAAAAAAATACTTAGGTGCTGACAGCCCCTATATTTGCCATATTTGCCCCACAGTTGTGACAAATATGTCTGTGACATATACATACATTATACGTACATATACATAAGTTCTCCATATATGCGAGAAACAAATACTATACTGTAATATATGCAGATATATGGTATCATATATGGATGAACTCAAATATTTTCTTCACATGTTTGGACACATAAATGTTCATATATGTTGCAGGCATATATGATACTCTCAGATAAGTCAAACATATGAATAGATACATGTCCTTTTATTTAAAATATAAGTACATATATGGCCATATATTGCTCTTCTGTATGGGCACGCTGCCTGGTCATTTGTTAATCCAAAGACCTGACATGACTAGATAATACTAAATACTAATACTAGAAACTAGAAAATTACCCAGGTGTTGAATGCCCCTGCACTCTATTGATGTTGTTATTTTTTGTTGTTTAAATGAAATTTACATACTTTACCACAGTATCTCTCAGTTTGAACAATTGAATAATGCACAGGGGACACTAGGGAACAAGTTAAGATAGGAGTTATATTGTCAGTGCCAAGGACAGGACTCACCACTCCCCGAAAACCTGCCCTACATCATGACACAGAAAGGGCAGATGATAGGTGTAGTGGTTCAAAGATTAGTAAAAAAAGAGACTAGGAGGTCGCCAGTTAACTACTTGGCACTTTGACCAGTCTGTGTATGATAACCAACAGTGGCCTAGAACAACTAGCGTATGGGGTGGTTTGATAAGTAGAAAGTGTATCTGTGATGGTAACTATGGTTATCAGGCAGAAACAAGGTTACCAAAATGGTGAGGTGGGTTGCTATGCAAAGGAATATCCCATCCAGACATCACTTGTCTTGGGATGAATCAGAGGTTTCAGCTAGATTGTCCACTTGGACCAATCCAGATTGAATGCCCCCTGTTGTCCCACTCCATCCATGCTGTGAAACTGTGAAAGTCTATGAAGTAATCTAACCCAGCCACAAAAGCAATCTGGGATCTATCTGTGTGATAGGGTTGTTGTTTAAAAACTATGGAGCACTGGGAGAAGGTTTTTACACACATATCGATTTCACACCATCTTTCAGAAGTTGGGATTTAAGGTTTGCAGAGAAAAATAGATTAAATATTTTCACCTGACGGATGTGGCGGACACCCCACTGATGACTGGAAGGCTTAAAAAAGATTGACAGCTATGGAGAGTTATTCCATTTGTTGAAAGAAGTGGCAAATTGTCTAGATTTCAAGAATTATTTTACCACATCCTCCTAATGAGGCTTCTTTTAACATTATGGCTCAGTGCAGAGAGTTTGAGTTTTCTGAGTAGTTTAAACTTAAAAGATATGTGGACTCAAATAAAGATGAAATGGTTTTTATAGGAATAGTTCAGCCCATGGTGTGTTCAGTAATCATTTTTTGGGAAGTAGAGGTAGTGGCAGTGGTAGGTGCAGTGTGGTATATTGAAGTGGCTAAGGGCTAAGGCATCAAAGCAACCTCTCAAAGTGAGTGAATATTCCAGATTATAGGAGATGACACATGAGAGCTGGTAAATTATGTAGAAAGACAATGCAAGAAAGAAACAGAAGGTATCCACAAACTGAGCCACTGAGAGTTTTCTACCATGAAGGAGGGAAACTGGGAGTGGTGGAGAAGCTCCAGGCAGCTTGTATCAGGTATCACAGGTATCGCAGTAACAGGTATCACAGAAAAAAGGCAGCTACACCTACAACACACACACACACACACACACACACACACACACACACACACACACACACACACACACACACACACACACACACACACACACACACACACACACACACACACACACACACACACACACACACACACACACACACACACACACACACACACACACACACACACACACTCTAATATTGATAAGACCTACATTTGGGATATTAGCATCTCTCCCTGGTGGAACTATTGATTGTTTTGAGCTGCAAAGAAACTGGGATCCACTTGGTTTTCATCATCACCATCTCAACAGAGCAAAAGTCATCTCTTGCAAATGGGTTAACACTTTTTCACTGGATGCACAGGTGCCACCTTTGTGTTGCTTGTTGCAAGCATGGATCCAGGAGGTCTGAGGCAGGTTAGAGAGTAAGAGGCAAAATTTGAGGTGAGAAAGTTTATGTTCACCGCCCCTGTGACCAGATGTCATTGCTGAATGCAATGACTGCTGCCCAAGAAATAGATGCTGAGCAATGTCAAGGTTGGAGACGCAAGGAACATGTGGCCTTGTCATCAGGGAATAGACTGAACATCCACAGTGGCCACATGAACTCATTTGTCATATTCCAATAGGTTTCATCTTGGTTTCTTTTCTGTAATATTACAATATTTCAGTTTCCAGCCAAAGTTTGAAAAAAGGCATGGAATCAATAAAATGTGTTTTTCTGATTCTAGATTTAGCTCTTTACAAGATGTTAAATTTGGCACATAGCTTAAAGCAGGTATGTATGTCCAAACTAACATACGTACCTGCAGAATAAAAACCTGCAGACACACAGCCCTTTGTGGAATAGTTTGAATGAGTGCTTCAGTTTAGGCCTGCGTGTCAACTGATTTGAACATTTGAACATGAGTTTGAGTTGACTACAGCATCAAAGCAATGGAAATAAACTGCAAGTGACTGTGATTAATTAAAATACTACATGGTAACTATCATATAAACAAAGTAAACAACATGACAAATTACAATTGTGTGTGTATACTGGAGTGCTCAAGTTATTACTTTGCTTCTGGGGGAAAAAGACACTAGTTAATGTGTTCCTGGCCACTTGTGTATTTTAAGATCAAAGAAACACATTATAATGCTGGTGTTTGAGTTGACAGACAGGCTCACGATAAGTTTAAGTTTTATCAGATGTTGGAAATGATGTAGAAGTCCCAAATCTGGTGTTCATTAGTGCCAGATGTGTGCAGTTTTGTACTTGTGTGTATGTGTTTAATGTGCATACCAGAAACAATGAAAGGCATAGAGGGCAAGAATATGTGGTTCTTTTAATACAATGTCTTAGGGATTTTTGACATTGATAACCACAGTTTTTGTGTCGCAATTAATGAAGAAAATATACAAACTTGACCTAGGCAGACAGATACTGGCAGACATGTTAATTAACAGTTACATGTTACCCCAACCCTTCCTGAATTGGCTCCCTTGATCTACCGATGTCCAACTCCACCTCTTCCCCCACCTGGTCTGGGAGCCAGCAACCACCCCATGCTGAGATATGTTTTGTTACCTACCTACATGCCCGCAGTAAGCTGGGATCAGCTGGGTCCATATTCCCTTGGGAATTTGGTCACCAGTGATGAACATATAATTCATTAACCTTAGATATGAAATGTAGTCATGACATGAATATTTGGTCGCTTTTATTTGACTATTTATCCACAGACTTGAAAAATATACTTGTACAGGGAATCTTTCACATCCCTGATTACAGAAGCACTCACTTTGATGTTCAACTTCACTGTTTGTTTTGATAACAGCATCTGCTAACTTAATATGATTAGCTGGCACAATATCTGTTTAAGTTACCCCATGCATAATGTTGCTGCGGTGTAAGCTGAGATCATTATAGAACATCATTATGGTTTTGGTGGTTCTTTCTCCCACTTTTAGGAATTGTGGAGTCTCAGTGAAACCAATTTGTCTTTAAATAGTAGTCAGTCAGCCAATCAACATGGTGAAATCACTTACTGGTATTACAGCAGCATTATCTTATCAGTAAATGAGAGTGGAAATATGAAAAGATGACCTCAGCATAAGTACGGGAATTCTTTACTGCACTCATACTCTGTATGACCCTTGATTCATATTGCCGTACTACAAAGAACACTGCGTTTGAATTAACTGTTTAATCAGATGTCTTCATCTGAACGAGGAAGCAAAACTTAGATGGCAGGAAATACTGAGGAACTTTACCCAGCTTTTTTTCTTTCAGAGATAGAAACAGACTTGCTGAAAAAAAGTAATATAGATTTTGTGAATGTTTAAAATGAGACAAGGGATTGATGAGATTCAAGATTTGTAACCAATCATGTTTTTTTTCCCCAACTTCCTTTCCATCCCGAGAAATTTAGGTTTATTTTTTATTTTAATTGCAGATTTCAATTTATTAATTGTCACTGGGATAAAACAAGATGGGTTCAATGCAATGAATTGACAAATTTATTTGGTCTGTGCAACAGTTGTTTCTTATAGTTCTAAATTTCTGGGAAATGACTTCCAGTGATGTTCAGCTGGGCCTCAAACAAATGGTTTGATCTAAATTACTTCCAGGCACATGTTTTAAAGGTTATTGCATTAGTCCGTGTTTGTGCCAGTTCCTCTTACATGTGACAGTGAGAGTTTCAACATTACTGTTGCCGCAGAAATCAGCACATCTATCTTAGTAAACATGACTCTGAGGCAGTCTGAAGTTTGTCCTTTTTGGGGTTGCAAAACTAATTATGTGTGCCAAAAAATGTTCACACTTGATGGTGGAAAATTTTTTTTTTTTTAAAAAAGGCTATGTTTTTTTAAGTAAACATGAAGTCATGAAAATATGACTTCAGTAGATTTCTGTGAGAGATATCTGTGCTCCAGATATATAATGGAAATGAGAGGTGTCTGAAATTGTATATCAATGAAATGATATCATGTTGTTTGCTTTCCTGTGCTGTAGTAATGATCCAAATGAACTATCTTAACCACTATCAACCTCAAGAAATAGTAGAATATAGGACAAGATACAAGGCAGTGACCATTAAAATTCACCATAGGTCCATGGCTCATTTTTATTCAGGAAGATAAATGTGAAGTTGAGATCAAGGCTCATTTTTATTCAGGAAGATAAATGTGAAGTTGAGATACTTCTGGTAAAATACTGGTAAAATACTACAGGAAGTCTTAAATCAGATTATAAGCACTTTACAATGACGGTGAGTATAAGCAAAACTATTTGTGATAACTGAATTGCTGTAGCTGCTGAGTAAGTATTCCTTCATTAAAATAGACTTTCACTCATAGATTACTGAGCAGTTGGACTGTAAAACAGTAAAGTTCAGAGGTTTATCTTGTCAAAGTGAATGTACTTTGTTTCTGCTTCATAGTCATTATATCAGGAGACCCTAGCCTCATAAAAGATGATCTTGTAAATTTTTTTGTGAAGTAAAAGCAAAAGCTCCAGGTTAGTAATAAACAAACAAACTTAAAAACAGCCAGGCATCATGAAGTGTGAAGAAGCTATGACACCAGTTATTATGATCACAGATGTTTTTTCTTGTAAGATGGAAAAACTTGACCTTCAAGTGAAACTAGCTTATAGGTATTCTGTTCATGTACATGTTTACAACTCACAGATTACTGTACTGATTATTAAAGCTTCTTATGTTTGCTGCTTTTTATCACATCACTGTTGAAACATTTCACTTTTGGCTTTTCTTGTCCATTGTATATGTTACAATGTATATGTTACAATGTTACATCCAATGTAACAAATCATGTCAAATGGTTCTTAAGAAAACACATTTTCTACTTTTGCTTAAATGTTGCTCAACTTTGGGTAAGTTATAGGCCTTGACCTATTACTTTATAGTGTTATAACCATAGTGTATGATTACAGTGGAAAATAGCTGTGCAAATAAGCAGTTGAAAAATTCACAACATTCACCTGGAAAACAATTAGTGATTAAATCACATCACAAAATATCAAAATATATTAAATTTTGAAGCCACATTCATAATGTACTTGTCATATCATTGGTATAAAATTAAACATGAAACATCATTGTGGAATTGATATTGATGTTGATTAAACTGTCAACTAATAAGAATGTGTTTGTCAGAAAAGTACAGATGATTGTTTTAATATCTGAATCTGTATCGAAACTGAACATCTCTGTCAGGCTGCATGGATCCAAAGCCCCATCGCTTGAAATCAATTTCAGGTATCTTCTCATCTGGGTTCTTCAGCTCAAAGTCGAAGTATACCAACATGAGGAAAGCAAACTGCTTCAGCTCGTTGGTGGCAAAGAAGCGCCCAGGACACATGGACACCCCAGCACCCCAGGGCATGTTGTAATACTTCACCCTCTTCCCGGCCTTGTAAAACTCAGTTTTCTTGCTCCCATCTGGATTGAGAAAGCGGTCGTATTTGAATGAATGTGGGTCTTGGTGGATCTCTGGGTCAATGTGAACTGCACTGTAAGGAAACATGGCCATTCTGTCACCCTTACGAATGAAGTATTCACGCCCATCTGCCATTTTAAGGGTCATATCCTGGAGCACGGCTCTGGTGAGGAGGGGTGCAGCGGTGAGTCGGAGGGTCTCTTCAACAGCACTGTCCAGGATTGGTGTCTTCATCAGCATTTCACGGGTCAGACTGACTAAGGAGCCATCACATTTGACTTGTTGCCCTGATTCTTTCAGAACTTTATCTACCTCCTCTTTCACTGCTGCCATGGCTTCTGGGTGTTTCATGAGGAAGAGGAGCAGCCAGAATGCAGAGGGGCCTGTGTTGCCTTGAGAGGCCCAAAGGAGCACGAACATGTACTTGTTTATCATTGACTCATTCATGCCCCTCTCCTCTTTGGTCTGCTGCATTTCCCACACCCAGCGACTGATGTTATCCTTAGCCTTCATCTTCTGCACAGACAGAGATTTCCAGAACAATTCCATTAGCCTCTTCGCCTCCAGCCTCTCCCTCGGTGAGAGGACCCCATAAGCCAGGTTGGGAAAGAGTTGGTCATATTTACGAAACTCGTAAAATAAGGCTTCCGACTCAGCTCTGTCTGTCTCTTTGGCTTTCTCCTCACTCCTGTCTGATGAGTGTGGTACATTGCCATACAGAGATAGGTAGCCTGCCCTAAAAAGAATATTGTAGCTGTACATAAACAGTCCGTCTTCTGTCCAAGTGCTTTTGTCTGGAGTCGAGCCAATGTTGTGCAGCATTAGGTTTTGCAAATTACTCATCATAGCTTGTGTCAGTACCTCCAGTCCGTCCCCCTTGAGGTGTTTATTGCTCGACATCTGGAGAATGTGGTGGTCCCCCTCTATAGCAACATAACCAAAAACTCTGCGCACCAGATGTGTAGCAAACTTGCTAAAGTCCAGTTTTTCTCTGCTCTCCCTAACAAAAGCCCCAAAAGACAGAGGATCCTGAAGGAATGTAATATAAAACCCTCCCAGTTGGACTGTGAACACATCACCGTACTTTTGTTGCATTCTGTCAAGAAATTTGAAGGTGTTCCTGCGAAACTCCAAGACATGACCAAGCCAAGGAATGAGCCCCTTATCCAAAGGGGGTTCTCCTGGTTGCCGCTGTCGAAACACCCCAAGAAGGTAGAGCATGCCAATCACAGCAGCAAGAAAGCCAAGAAGGATAGGTAGCAGTAATCCCATGACTGAATCTTGTGACAGCTTCACACTGAATCTGGGTTAAACCACACATCCTGCATAATAAATGTTCTGTTGCTCCTCCCTTTGTATCGGATTCCTTTTCAGTTTTCCAGGAAGATCAGCGTGCACAACTATAGTCACCCTCCCCCTTGCAAACACACACCAGTAAGCATCTGTGTAGTCACAGACAATTATACAAACAAGCACCAGGAGGACATGCATATTTACAGACTGACTAAGGGTCACAAAAAGTAACGAAACAGTGGGGTGGAAATTTTGCAAGCAACTCAGCACATATACCTCTCTGAATATGACACTGACATAATTTACTACACCATGAACCGTGTGCCCACAACATAATCGGTGGCAGTAAAACACTAAAGATACAGATATTACTTCACCGCATGCGGTAATTAAGCAGTGATCATTCAAAAATCCTTAAAGACAGCTTAGTTCTGTATATAGACAGAGCGTGAATCAGTGATTGTTTTTTTTTTTTTTGCATCACAGGTATGTAGAAATAAGTGTGGCATGAATAATAGTGGCAAGGAGAAAACATCTAGTAAGAGCTAAGTGAATGATTGTTACAAAACAGAGGAATGTAGGTGGTGCTGTACAGTCTATAAATAGATGAGTGCACAAAAACAAAGTATAACATGTTTTTTTTTTGGTTTTCTTTTGTTTTTATTGGAAGACGCTCGTGGAAGACACTCTTTTTAATGTATTTTTTTCTGCTTTTTTCCATTGCGATGTGAAATCACATCCTGGTGCTTGGTATAGTTGTTATGAATGATTTGAGCAAGTCAAGACAAGTTCAGCGCCCGTGCGTCATAGATTTATCCAGTCAAACGTCATGAAATTCTTATACCCTGACTTTATAAAAACATCATCACTTGGTCTAATAATTGCCATATTAAGTAGAAAAGTTACGTTTAATTGTCATGCAAAAATAAGTGTGTTCAGGACAGTACACATTATGACATTAAGATTTTATGTGTTTTCAAATTTAAAAATTACAGAAAAATGTAAACATGAATACAGGATAAACAAAATAAACATTATATGTACTGAGATTTAATGAGGAGCATGAAACAATTAGTCTCTTTAACCAAATTTAATTACCCCATATAAGAGCCAAAAGTCATGATTTCCAGAGTCTTCCACAGTTCACTGCATATTCATTGGTTTGCTCTGTGTTGGTATCTTGACATATAGCACCACCAACTGGTGGTGTTTACAAGAGGTGTATGTTACTGGAAAACAACATGGTGTTGAACCTTTTTTGTAAACATTTTAAAAGGTGTAATACAGTGTATTTTTGCATGTTAAATTTTACACATCAAACGATTCCAACTCTGAACATAAATATAACAATATATTCTGACTCTACCGACGGAATTTATGACATTAATCTGTGGATTTGTAATAACAACTTTGTACTATATGTAAATAAAATGACAGCACACGTTAACTACGATATCTGACCACATCTTTCCTTGGAGATGCCCACTTGACACACACACACACACACACACACACACACACACACACACACACACACACACACACACACACACACACACACACACACACACACACACACACACACACACACACACACACACACACACACACACACACACACACACACACACACACACACACACACACACACACACACACACACACACACACACACACACACACACACACAAAACCTTTCTGTTGTGGAAATATATGTTGTTATGTATTTATTTTTCTTTATGACTTACCTATTGTGTGAAAGGGAAAAACAGCACAGTCAAGCAATAAAATAATATATCTTTGTCGATATATTTATGTTTGTAAGAATAGACGCATTAATGAGACACATTAATATGCAAATATGATTACATGTAACTGAATTAACACATTAAATGATTGATATTGATATCAGTGTTTTTGTTGATATTTTTATTTAGAAGTCAACATTGCCACTTTGACATCTTTGCAGTTAGTTGTAAACTTAATCTCAGCTCACTAGTGATACATAAATGCACCACTGGGTGGCGATGTTTTTGTCTTTATTTTCAGTGACTGAACTTAAAATTGCAGTATTCTTCTCTTGTCATTGCACAGGACAACTACCAACTTTTGCAGAGGAAATAAAAAGTAAAAATAATTACCAATAAATATTAATGTTAGTTAATAATAATGTTCAATATAATAAGAGGACTGTATATAGTAAGATGCTACATAAAACTATACATTAAAATTGAAATACTTTTTAAAATGTGTATTTGTAATTATGTTTTAGTTGGTTGTCTGTAAGATAAGTAGCCTAATGATTGCTTACAGAACTCCTTCCTTCATCTCTTTACTTTAATCTCCAGTGTACATCAGGGTCTGGTACAAGAGCAGTGTGAACTGATAGTCCATAATTACACAAGGGAAATGCAGGCTCATTAGAGCTTCAAAGCTGTTTTGATGTTTGTTCCCAAAAGAGTTTAACACAACACAGATGCTCTGGCTAGTTGTTTTTGTCAATGAACAAATCTTTAGTTTCATGGTGGCCATGCTGGTTTCAGTTAAGCAAATCTCATCTGGTTCAGGTCAGATTATTTACAAGAGGTACAACTTATCATGCACCAATTGCACTTTTAATTCATTAAACAAATATTTGTATGACAACAAATTCAGATTCACATTGTTTAATACGCTGTCTTGTGTATGTTGTGTCTGTTGATTTCAGTGCAGCAAAATTAGTATATCATCATCACCGCTGTTGTTGTTAATAGAAAATAAAATAAATACGTGCCATTGATTAGGTTTCATTGCCAGATGTATAACACAAATTATTTATAAAGTTTAAGTTTTTATTAGTGTGCTTTACTATAAGAGGTACTAATTGACCTCGTTAATGTTTACAGGGACTTATTTTACATATTTCATAACCATATTCTGAATCTGTCGAGGCACGTTGCATAAACGTGCAGTGGTGGACCCTCGTGACGTAGCCAGGATTTACATCATCGCAGAAACTAACGCGTGAACCAAGATCAATCGCCTCCACCTACTTCCGCCCAGTACTTCCACCTGCGTTTTACCGGCATTTGAAAGACCGAGGCTGGGGGTAAGCGCAGGAAGGGCTCACGTAGATACGTAACTAAAAGGGAAATTAGTTAACAGACACAGTTCACGTTGATTAGAATATCTACGTTGTTTACAACAGGCAGTTAAAATACGTCTCTGCATTACTACTTACCAGGATACTAAAATAAAACTTTTCTACTACTAATTCAGAGCTTATATTGATACATAATGATAAAACGAGCCAGCTGAGAGCATGGTAATGCAGTTTTAGATTAGTTATGAAACAGTCGACCCCACTGTTGAGTTGGGATTAATATCTCGTTCCTTTTCTGCTATCTTTGATTTTACAAGGGGGTGGTACCAGAGCGGTTTAGATTACAATTCTAGATAGATAGATTATATTAGATATAATATAATATATCTATAATATAATTAATATTATAATTAATTAATATATCTATAATATAATTATAGATAGATAGATTCTCTCCATGGCTCTGGGTGGTACTACAGATGTTGCCTTCAGAGCTCCTCGGATTTACCATGAA
Source organism: Polydactylus sextarius (assembly GCA_016801845.1). NCBI lineage: Eukaryota > Metazoa > Chordata > Actinopteri > Polynemidae > Polydactylus > Polydactylus sextarius. Next base: position 13,187,313 of record CM028916.1, on the reverse strand, counting down.
ACAGCAAATTGTTGCGCTCTAGGGATTTTGAGCATTTGTTGTGCTGCCTAGAGTAACATTATGTCATAAAATACTATGTGTAACCAGCCTGAATAATACACAGCACAATATGAGTTTAATAAATCATTCAACAAACTCACCCAACAATGAGCACCCATATGTAATTACCTTTCTGTTTTGAGGATATGGCCCAAGTCAGAAGCCTGGTTTTATTTTACGCGTTTTTAATCAACTAATAATCTTGTGTAGCCTATTACAAATATTTCACATGCATTACCAAGCTCATTTCATGCAACAACGTATTTCATATTCTTCAGCACCTTTAGGCTAACAGTATTTTCGATGTGCTTTTCATATTTTCCATTTTCTCGTAGACCCTGAACGCCACACGCACTGGTGACGTTAATGTTACGTGAGACAGACCACACGAGGCCGGCTCGTCACATCACATCACTTCCTCCCTGTAAAGTACGTCTGTGGACTCAGTTACTTCCAAAACCTCTTCAGATCAGCTCTTTACCGTCGATTTAAACGACAACACAGTCTGCAAACAGGTAAAATATTTTATCCAACCGACCAATAGATGATTTATTGGTCGTTACAACCGTTTTTTTTTTTGTTAGCACTGCTATAAGACACTAGATCTAATTATAATCCACTTCCAATGATTGTATTGAATTGATTTGAAATGATCCTTGTACATTAGTTTATGTTACAAAATGTTATGTTATCTTATAAAATGCAAGATATACAGTTATTCAAGTCTATAAAAGGATGTGTCTCCCCTCTGCCCTTCATGGATAACCTCTGAGTTGAACATGTGATACTAACATTAGCTCTGAACAGCAAGTAACGTACCAGCTTGCAGTATAGAGTATAGTAGTTTATAGTAGTTTACTAGTCGTTTATTCTTCTGATCTACAACTGTAATTTAGGTTTATAGTGAAGACTTTATCCTATATCATATCCCACCTGATGAAACTAGCATGGCAGTTAGAAAAACACCTAAATTAAACTAATGTTCAACTTCTCTTCTCATTTTCAGCCAGGATGTCGTCATATGAGGATAATGAGTCCAAACTCATGCGTAAATTAAAGGAGAATCCATTTGTACCAGTGGGTGAGTAATACTTGTTCCCCTGATGGTTGCATCATGATGACACAAAACAAAAGCAGTGTCACATTCAATACACTCAAATTAGATTTCTTCTGATAGAACACAGTTGTTTTGTTATAAAGTGGGACAAACTTTTTCCCTGTTGTACTTACGTCCTGATTTTGTTGTATGTTGCCGTCCATGTAATTGGCTGTTATGTTGTTCCTTGTAGGACTGGCTGGATTCTTTTCCATTGTTGGGTACAGACTGCTGAGAATGAGACATCGTGGAGATGAAAAAATGTCAGTGTACCTGATCCACATGCGCGTCGGTGCCCAGGGCTTTGTGGTCGGAGCCATGACTCTTGGTACGTAGCGTGTCGTGTTTCTGATTACATCAAACCTGCAGTTTTTCAAGTTGGGCTCAACTGCTTTGATTTTTGTTTGTTGTGTTTATTGTTGTAACATATTTATGAATACTAAATAATGAATTACATTATGACCATTGCACTTGTCAATTATAAAGTGTGAGCTACGATATCTGTATCATAACGGGCATCCCTCTGTTTCTGTGTTTTTAGGAGTCCTATATACAATGTACAGAGATTACATCGTAAAACCCAGAGAACAGAATGCAGTTGACAACAAGTGAACATGGCCTCAAACCTCTTCAAAGGCACCTCTTCACAAGATCACCTGTACTGTAATTAGCTACATCTTCCATTCATCCATATCCACATCCATTATCTATACCGTTTATTCTTAGAGGGTCAAGGGGATTGCAGCCAATCTCAGCGGACTGTTTGCGAGGACAAGGTATATGCTGGAGAGGCTGCCAGTCTTTCACAGGGCCACCGCACATAGACAAACTAAAATCCACATTCACTAGTTATTAATTACATTTGTAATCTTCTAAATAGTAAAGCAGTGGGTCTAGCTGTTGCCTCCTGTGAGGGAGGAGCATTGATCTGTGCTGCTTTGACACTGGTTACACACTCTGTGTGTTTGCAGTTATAAACCCTGCTGGTTTGATATCTATGTGTACTGATGACATTAATTAGGGCAGATTTTTTCTTGCCTGTTGTTTGGATGGTGAGTGAGTGAAATATTTAAAACTACAAAATGTACCATATAATTTAAAAACAGTGTGACTTTTTTTTTTTTTTTTTAAACAGTATGGCACATAACCTGACCATGTTTTTTCTCTGTCATCATTTTATTTTCTCATACCAGCTAAATTGTTTTATGCCAAATTAACAATACAAACAATAGTACCTTAGCCCATTTTGTTTTTCTAAATAGGCACTCAGTTTGGCCATGTTGGGGGAGGCTTTGACCACACTTGGTCTACATACAAAGTCTCATCTCTCGCATATTATTTAAACAATATTTTTGACTCACAGCGTCATTCCATGAAAAATAATTAAACATCAACAACATTAACATTAAAATAATGACATAGAAACCAAAACCATAAGGGTCTCTTATGGTTTTATAACATATTAATTATATTCAGTAGACTTTACATAAATTGACTGTAAAGCCATGATTTTTCTTTGTAATTATATACAGGGGTCCTGTATTTAATCACAGCAGTTTATTGAACATATAAACCAACTGTGACTGTGTCAGTTAGTTTATATGTAACCGGTAAAATATCATCATCTAGCATACTTTGTGATATTCTTAAATAGGAGCTTGGTTAAGTTATTTGCAAATCCGAGTTTTGAACATTGTGTACAAATGTTATTTTTTGAATATTTGTTTCTTGTTTTTTTCCCGTCTGGAAATAAAAATGACTTGTCTTATACATTTGTTTTTGTAGTGTGTACATTTCAGAGACTATTTAACTATTTTTTAACATAGTAAGTAACATAGTAACATAATAAGCCCTGCAGGTCAGATCACTTATATATACGTATATCAGAAAAATGACAATGCTATATAGCTATATATATATATATATATAGTTTTTTTGCAGTCCATAACATAATGTCCTGTTAGCAAAGAGTTTGTGTCTGGGGTGGAAACTCAATGGCACCCAAAATGTGTTTTCACAATACACCTTTATACACTCAACATGGAGCATACTAATGAGCTGATTTGTCTCTCGTTTCAGTTCGAAGATCCAAACAAATTGGCATTGTCCAAACAAAACAAAACAAAACAAAACAAAACAAAACAAAAAAAAAACAATAAAACTGTTGAATATCTCCCATCAAATTAAACATCGTTCTTCCCCGTAACTGATATATAAAATGTTTTATGCTTTAACAAACTTTCCCAGGTACCTCCCAAGAGTAAATGCTATAAAAAATGCTTTGTCATTGTGACTGTAATGTAATGTGAGAACGCCACAAAAAAAACAGGAGTCAAGAAGACTCCCTCAGATCCAATAAATATTGTGCAACTGTTACATAGCCTACAGGTCAAAACTTTTACAAAAACTTTTACTTTTACCTCAATTCATACGGTTGCTACTAAAATCTACTGTAATATCTTCAAGTGCTCTGAAATTAAAGAAAAGAATATAAAACATAAAAAAATGTCCCGTTAATTCAAAACCAGCTCCGTGGGGTTTATGTCTGTGGACTATCAGTCTGCCATCATTTCACTCACTGACAATTATTTTATCATTATTCTTATATTAGGGATAATTATCCAAACAAACTGCCTTGTCTTTGTCTTCCAAGCTTGTCTTTGCTACCTGTTTTTTATTATCACCATTCTGATGAGTACTTCCTGTACGGTCTAAAAAATACGTCACACAGGGTGCAGTTACACACTTTGTTCCAACTCTTGCCTTAGTACAGACTTGAAGGCTTGTACGTGATCAGTAGGTGGGGCCCCTACGGGAAGTATTTTTATTACCTTTTAAAAACCTGAATAACTCCCAATGGTGCAGAAAAGCTGCAATTTAACCAATTTCCTCATGTAAGAGTGACCATGCCAATCCTGCAGCTCTCACCACTACTCATTTCTATCCTATTTAATATTTGTGTGTTTTTTTTTTGCATATTTTGTAACTATTAGTGCAACTTTGCCCACTATGACACAAATAAAGGAATTTGAATTTTTATATTCCGTATCAGCATCCTTATAATGAACCCTACGCCAAACCTGGGTTAAGGTACCATTAAATATTTTATGGGATTTTTCTAAATCAAAATACATGTATAATTGTCTTAAACAATTGGACAGATATCTTAAATTATACATTAACCAGTTTGATGTAACATGATAGAGACTGATAACATGCTTATTTATTTAGATGGGGCAGTTTGACGAAGGCTGACCAGTTTGGCAAAAACTGCTGTAAAGAGCACACCCTGATGTGGATACAAGCTGAACTTAAATTTTAATGTTGCTATAAATCAAATGGCTGATAACTCCTCACATTCATAACGTGATGTTTCACTGGGTCTGTTACAAACAAAATAATATTCTTTGCTGTTCAAAAACACATCAAAACGGGAAAAGAAAGTATTTTTCTTGTTATATTACACTTCTTTTCTAAATATTTGGATTAATCTTTTAATTACTCAAGAGATCTTACACCTATTATGTGCTTTTCTTGCTCATTCACAGAACCCATAAATTTTCCAAAACTACTGGCTGAATAAGAACACTGACCGACATTGCACATTATGGAAATTTGACTGAACTCCATCCATTCATTTTCTACCCCTTTATCCCGCGCTCAGGGTCGGGATGTTTTTGGCGGTGGGAGGAAACCGGAGCTCTTGGAGGAAATCTACGCAGACACGGGTAGAACATGTAAACTCCAAACGAAAAGACACTGCACCCGAGTCACAGAACAGGGTGCCGGGAGTCGAACCCAGGACCTTCTTGCTGTGAGGCAACAGCACTAACCACAATTTGACAGAACTAAACTAAAACATGTTCTCATTACATACAGGATACTTGATTGCAATTAAATTAAGGAGAGAACTAAGAGGAAACACTAATTTGTTATCAAGGTTTGTTGAGCTTAAAGGTAGCGAAGTTAGTTAACTTGGGCCAAAGCAGATAATGTTCTCAGTTTAGGCTCTAAATAAGCCGTAAACAAGCCTGTTTTTTCACTCATCACTTCATTTGAACATATGAACCTTGGTGCAATATGTTTGTGACTGTTGACATTGTAGTGGCTAGTGCTATACTAAGCCGCTACTGGCTAATAGTGGGCTTGAAGTTGTTAAGACATGTACTCAGTTTAAAAGAAACAAATAAACCAATAGTCCGTCTTCTGTTATTTACTCAAACTGTCCTTTTATTTCTCTTGATGGTGCCTTTGGTTATGATAAAAATAAGTACAAAACATAAACTCGAGCACAGTCAAACATTGTTAGGCTCCTTCCATGTCAGCAAACCAACACATAATTAACCCAAACTTAAACACCTGTAGCCACCTTCGACCTGCATGACATTCAACCAGTGCATGACATTTCTGGACATATCTTTCTGGACGACTGAATATGTCTGTAGTGTTTCCTGATGTTTTACATTTGGTCCTGATTTGCTGTCATGTTCACCTAACACTGCTGGTACCGCAGATTAGTGTTAGAACACTGATTGAAATATGAATGAGTCATATTGTAAATGTACCGGTGAAATAGGTAACGATTATCGTCAGAATGGAATCTTATTATAATATAGCAAATATTTCAAATCCTTTAGTATGGAACCGTGTCAAACTTAAATGTTCTTCTGTAGTATAAGGTATAATGTTCAAAGTGTCGTTTTAAATTGTTTTAAACTCTCAACTCAACTTTCCATCACAAGAACCTGGCGTATGTTGTCAGAGAAGAATAAGTGTGAAACGCCCCTTTAATGTGAACGTGAACCTGCACGTTGTGTAAAGACGAAAACCTGACGGAGATAGCTGATAACGACCTTCGTGTTACAGTTTGTCTCTGATAGCGAGATGATGGTTTGTCAGCTCACACGATGACAGCCTGACTATGTCAACCATCGCTTCGCAGCGCAGCCCTCGGGAAATAGTCTGTTTGACAAAACTGATTACATCTTTTCCATTCTCCCTGCCACTCGCCATTTATGACTAGTTACGGTTGGTGTCAAAAATGACATCTTCTCCTGCTACTCTTATGATACAAAATACAGCATAGGACTAGGAGGAATTTTGCTTTAATGTAAAAAAAAAAAAAAAACATACGTAGCATCAACGCAATTATCACATTAAATGAAGTAAACACGTGTTGCTTCCATAGGTTATGAGTTTTATGTAACCTGCTGCTTAACGTTTTAACATAATAGTATAACTTACTCTTTTACTTGGTTGGTATGTCTCGCTCTCTCGTGACTCGCAGTCACCCGCCAGAGGTTTACATACTTGTTAAAACGCCGACGTTAAATAACCACTTCCGGTACTGATGAGCACATTCTTGCTCCCGCGAGATTTTGTTCGAAGTATCTTGGGCATAGCCGTTGCTATGGATACAGGAGCGTCGCAATCAGCGAGTAAGCTGCTACATTTTCTTCACTTGCCAACCAAATATGTTGCAGTGCAGAGCAGCTACTAATTTGTTTACAAAGGCTGTACTCGGATAAATGACTGGTGAGCTATTTTTTTCTCTTTATATAACTTTAACCTAGTACCTAGACATATAATTGAGAGAATATTCAGGGCCTCTGACATTAACATAAACATCAACCTCGCTAATAGCTCGTCACGTCACCTAGCGAACAAGAGGACTGGAGTCAGTTTCTATGGTTGATGACAGGACATTGAAAAACAAACTCATGCTAAAATAATATGCTGTTAACTTGCTTTGCTGCCACTTTCACAGGGATGATGGTGATGATGATGGTTATTATAATTATTTGGGCCTTTTATTATTCTACTTATTTAAATTTATCCAAAGAAAACACACTAAACAATATAGCTATGGTTGCCGAAGTTACTTTTATTATTCACTTTATTCCAGCTGAGCAATCACTGTCACACCGAAATACATTCTACATTTTTTTTTTTTTTTTTTTTGTCACTATAATGATTTCCTTGCCCATTTTCCAGCTCTAAGGAAGAAGTTGTCTTGTTTTCTTGCATCATATATCTCACAGACCATGGAGCACAAGGATGAGCTGAGTGATTTGCGGCTTCAGTTCCAAACTCTGCAAAAACAGCAGGAGAAAAGAAAACTGGATAGAAGAAAGGAGAAAGAGCCAGATAAGATTAATGTCAGTGTTACTCAGGATGATTTGGATCTGTTGCAACAAGGCACTCAAGGAGATGGTCTTCCTGCAAACGACAGGTGAGTCTGACTGCTGAAGTCTGGGTGAAACATTTTCCTCAGTGGAAACTTAATTTATAATCTTCAATTGCCTGTCAATAGACATCTGCAGAATGAGAGCCAGAATTTACTGGACCAGCTGAGGGAGCTGAAAGATGAAAACGGTCGGCTTTTCAAACTTCTTAGCGAAAAGGATTTTGAAATTAAACATCTAAAGAAGAAAAGAGAGGAAGAGCGACTGGCATTAGCAGGTATACTACAAGTACATGCACTTGATTTGCAGCACAATGTTGTTACATTGGTGTCACAGCTTGTTCATGACTCATTCACTTATTTGATTAGGGACTTCAGGCTTGGCAGGGGATGTAGCGGCCACCAAGATTGTTGAGCTGTCGAAGAAGAATAGAGAGCTAACTGCAGAAATTGAGCGAGAAAAGATTAAGTCAAAGCAAAACAGCAACAAAATCAAAGACCTTGAAAAAGAGGTAATAAAAATTTGAGTAATGTTGGATGTGCTTTATGTAGTACACCTGTTTACAGTTTATTTTAAGCTATGTGTCATGTTACGGATGAGATTTATCACACGGAAAATAAATGAATAAATAATTTAATATCATGTCCTCTTCTGTAGCTACAGGCTGCTTTGATGAACTCTCCTGGGCAACAAATAGATAGAAAATCCCAGAACAAGCGATTATCTGAAGACTGTGAGGTAATTACTAAAATAGCATTGTGAAAATGTATTTCTTACTATAATGATGGCAACTCAATCTAAATCACATACCATTTCTTCATCAAAACAGGAAAATCCAGTTGTAAAATCCCTACAAGAAAAATTAGCTGCTGCCCAGCTGAAAGTGACAGAGTATCGCAACCAGGTTCAATCTGTGAAACAGGAGATAAAAGTAGCTCAGAAGGTATTTTATTCTGTCTAAGTCTAGAAGCATAAGAAGAATATTATGTGTTTGTATGATTAATCACCAGTGACATGAATATGAATTGCTGCTGCTGCAGGTTTTAATCAGCGAGGTTGGAGAGGAGGTCAATCTTCAGCAACTACTAAGCAGCCCAGGGAGCTTCAGAGGTCGCTCTCAGCAGATACTTGCTCTTCAGTCAAGAGTAAGATAAATATTAAATCATATCATAAGTCTTAATGTGTCTATCATATTATAGCTATAATATTTATAGAGTAGAGAGTTAATTAAGTACTTCATAAAGTCACTGATGATCAACATTAGCACAACTGAACATTGTGTAACAGGTGCGAGACCTTGAGCAGCAGCTGAACCAGTCGACTCAGCGCAGACAGTCAAGTGTCTTGAGTATAGAGGAAGAGTTTCTTGGCTCTGGGATCTTTCTAAAAACCTCTCCTCAAGACAGAAACCTTGCCTACATCCGCACCCTTGAGAAAGAGAAGAGAGAGGCATTCGAGGTGTGTATACATATTTGAAAATGGGGATTTAAATCATTTAAATATGGATTTGTTTATATATGAATCACACAATTTCTGTCCATACCTGTATAGAGGATCTCGTTGGAATATGAAGCCCTACTGAAAGATCACGAGGGTGTAAGGAAAAGGCTTGACGCCTCTAAAGCCAGGAACAAATCTTTGTCTGCTGAGATAAAAACTCTGAAGGTTCAAATTTCCACCTTATTAGAGAAGGGCAAACATGATGACGAGCTTGTGGATGCTTTACTGGTAAGAAACTTACAGAAACAAATAATGTTTATACTGGTTGTATCTGCTATATGCAGACAAATACATTGTAGTATATATCAATATTAAAATAGCGTGTGTAAAAATTATACAGCATGTTTCAATGCATTTTCAATTATTGTGTTCTCTGGCAAATTATAGAACAATATATGTTTTGACAGGTTGTCATGGGTCCAACTGAACATAGACAAGACAAATATTCAAATTGTTGAAATTGCAACTAGATGTCTTTATGTAACACCAGAAATAAATGTAGCTCCTGAATTAACTATGGTTGACTGTAATCTGATAAAAGCCCATACAATTTGCAGTTTAGGGGCAAATGCTCCATGAAAGGCACTGGGTGCTTAATCCATTTAATGGTTTATATAATACAGTTCTTGTTCCACATCCCAAATAATGATAAAAAATGATTTATTTTTGCATCACATTTATGTTAAGGTAAACCCCAGATTGGAGGCAGCAGGATCTTCTGTGATACGCCCACGCTTTGCTTTATTGCTTAACAGTACCTGCTCCTTACCTCATGTGCCTCTGGCAGAAGCAGCAGAACCAGATGCAAGAGGTGTTGAGACGGCTCAGCAAAGACCAGAGCAAAGGGACCAAAGAGACCAAGCAGAGCCCAAGACATCAACTGAGCAACGAGCCTTCAGCCCACACCACTCTTATCCAGCATCTTAAGCAGATGGTTGCTGAGAAAGAGGCAAAGATCAAAGAACTTGAAGAGGAAATCCAGCAGCACTCCAACAAGGTAGGAGAAAATTAATACTGTTGCATTTTACATTTTGGTAAGCTGCATTAAAATTTCAGAAAAAAGGTTACTTTTCTGTTGAGACTTTTCAACTTATATTTGGAGTAGACTTTTTTGTCTTGTGTCATAGTTTTGAAAAATGGTATTTTTTAAATCTGGAGATATTAAAAGTGTCTTTACAACGGTTGCAGGAAGAGGGCATTGAAAGTCAGTCCAGTCTCAAGACAACTCACAGTTCAAGTTTTTCACCTGAAGAGGGAGACATTAACAAGGGAATAACATCTTCGGGGTAAGTGTGTAAATTGTGCTAAATGATTATTGTAGTAAAAATATTGTTTGTTTACATAAAATTGATTTGGTTACTGTCATAAAGACTGACTGTTTATCTGATTTTTACTCGTTACAATCATTTCTGCTAATTGTTACAATAAGACCAGGTTGTGAGACATTTTGTTTGGCAAAATCAGGGTTAATAGTTCACTGTGGCTAATGGGGGACTTTCTGCAATCAGCTTATTGATTTTGTTTGATGTCTCACTGCTTTGTCTGTGTATTCTGCTGGGATTTTAGTAGAAATGACTGCATGTCAATGTTTTTCCAGTTCATCCTCTAAACTTGGTCATAGACTGGTGCTGCCTGCTCTGAGCAGTAGTATGGAATTCAAGTAAGCGGACATCAAGCCAATCAAGCTCTATAACCTTCCTGTGACATTGTTACGTGTGATGTTAGGTACCTCTATGAGATGAATTAATGACAAACAGTAATGAATGTGTTAGTGCCATAACCTTTTGTTCTCAGGGGCCCAGGTTCATCAAAATGTCCACAATGCTCAGCTGATGTGAGTGCACTTATGACCCAGTGTCATGAATACAAAATCCTCTGTGTGGAGAAGGACAGACTCCATGAGCTGGTGAACGTCTTGATGACAAAGTAATGCACTGTTGTCTTTTCTCTGTACAATTGTTTTGCTGGTGAACTGACTTTTGCTTTTTTCTCCACTTCCAACAAAATATTTCAGCTACAAAAATAGAAAAACACATTGCATTAATAGCTCTAGTTATACATGATGTTCCAAAGCAAGGACTTTTTTCCTTTCTCTGTGCTATTGATTATACAGTGTTCAAGTGTCTATGGTAATAACAAATATGAAAAATAATAATAAAAAAAAAAACATGAAAAAAAAAAGTTCCGGGATGGCGCATTGAAAGTTATTAATGACACATGGCACACAGAGGACTGAACTTTAGAAATTTCTCATTCTATTTTATTTTCATTGGCAACTCAGAGACTGTTGTGCAACAAAAAATACATTTTCTAATTAAACACAGTGCTCAGTGTTGTGCCACTAAAAAGAAAACTTAATTTGTAGTCCATTGAGCATGTCTATTTCAAGGCCATAGACACATGTTATTGAGCAATGCAGGGCTGTTTCTATTAGTTCTTGGAATTTTTTTCTTTTTTTTTATGATTTTGTAAAATAATTTCATGGCATCCCTGTGCTAAAGGCACTAAGAAGTAATGGACGTTAAGAAAAGCAATTATTCTTTAAATAAGAAATTTTACTTTTATAATTAAGTGGTATAGGCAGTTACCTGGATGTATCAGTTGGATTAATGTACAAATATGATTCAGTGTTAATCAAGTAAATTTCTTTGTTCACGTTTTTGTCCATCAAATGCTTCATTAGTCTGTTTCACCCAAAAGAGGGATTACGTTACTTTTAATAAATGTCAGAAATTTCCTTTGTTTCTTCCAGAGAGAGAGAGATGAACCAGAGGTGTTTGGAGGAACAGCAGAAGTATCAGGAGGAGTGTCGTAGGAGAGTGATCCTGGAGCAGCAGCTGGAGAGGACAAAATTAGAGTCAAAGTAGGGAAAGTGCAAGCACCGAGGGTAGAACTACTTTTCTGAGGCTTAATGGCTGCATCATGTGACAATGTCAAGCAGATTTCCTATTTTTGCTTTTTTTGTTGTTGTTGTTAATCCACTCCCTCGTCAATATCTCTGTCTGTATTGTTTGTGGCTGCCATGACTCTGTATCTCAGGAACGGTGTATCTCATCACTAAGATGCCAGGTTTATATAAACAGCAGGAACTGTCCAAAGACAATCCGCATAGAATGTACAATAATTATAGTTGTAATGATAGTAATGATAGTGATGATAGTTGCTTTTCCGACAATTAGATTGAATCACACGACAGAAATAATGATACATGGCAACGAACAGACGTGGACAGCGCTCATTTTAACCCTGCAAAGAGATGTTCACATTGCTCTTATGTGTTGTCTCCTTGCTGGTCACTCAGCTGGAGGTAACGGAGGCGCTGAGGGCATGGCTAAAGAGCACTCTCCACCATGACCTGCAGCTCGGCAGTGACGTGATGAGACAAGTCAAGCATGTTTTCCTGCAGGCTCTGTGTCAGCCAGACAAGACACTAACCAGGGGAACTGGCTGGTTCCTGCTCAACCTCACGTCCAGCTGAGCCCTACCTTCCCCTCTCACATGCATCAAACCTTGCAGGAAACAGGCTCCCCTCCTCTGCTATATAAAATTCACACCGATATCCTCTTTTTTTCCATTTGAACTCTCAGCGACAATTTGTGATTGTTCCTTTGTGCCTTAATGTGACCTTCGTTTAACCACTTGAGTCGCTTGAGTGGCAGGGTTTTCAACTTAACCTTAATGGCATCAGACAAGTGTTCCAACCGATTACAGAAATGCTTGATGCTGATAGGATGTTTCCCTATAGTCGCCTATTTTGTCCGCATGTTGTTTTATAAATGCCACTGTCACATTTTATTAAATCAATGTATGTTTTTTTTCCTCTGCTGGCAGCCCTCAGTGCATTACAGGTATAGAAAACAACAATGTCTGCTTTTAAAATGTTTTTGTAAACTAATGAGACATCCAATTTAATCAATGAAAAGGGAGCCAAATCTTCACCAAATGTTTTGAATATATTGTTTACCTTCATGGCTATTACCTTCCTACAGTTTTTCATTTTTTTTGGCCACGGATGGTTGTACGTAAATGTGTGACAGGCCAATCCAAATAGTAAACACCCCAGTTAAGTTCCCAAAAGCTTCAATATTCCTTTTAAATATTACTGTTAATCATTTCTGACTTGAAACCAGCTGTGTGGGAATAGTGGTTGAAAATAAATGCGGACTCAAGCTGCACAAACTACCGCTGTAGTCCTGTATTTCATTCCCCAGAGCATGTCACACGCATGTACAGTATGCAATTTTAAATTCTTAATTCAAAGGTTGTCTGGATAGGAGTAGCGTGGTGGGAGTGGCCTCTACATTCATACTAACATCCGAGTTATTTTCTTCCGATGTAGCCAAAAGGATTTCAGCAGAAACCCCCTCCCTCTCTTCCCCCTCCACATCACGCTTAATTTAAAACCATGGCTGAGTTAGTGTGCTGCTTCAAATACCGCACTATTTCTTCCAGGACCCTGTGGGAGATTGGCAGGTCCCCATTGGACTGAGCGAGAAAGTGCCACAAGACAAAAATATCAGCGTTTGGACGTGATGAAGAAAGCCTTTATGCTCAGAGTAACAAAAAAGAGCTTGTGTTGAATACCTCCTGGATAGAAGGTGAGGCACCCTTTAATGTAGTAGAGTGAGATGTGTCATTGGAGGAACAGATGAGATACCATAAGTCTTGCGACTACATGCCCTGCAGGACTGCCAAATGTGCATCAAATGTAGCAATGTGCGTCAGAAAGGGTGTTGATGGAGCAAATACTTGTCATGGTCCCTACCTGCATCCGATTCCAGGGAAAATGTTTAACTTAATAAATTTGTATTTCGTTGTTTTTCATATCTGCTATAACCCGACTTCAAAAAAAAAAAAAAAAAAAGAATCTGAAGCTTTGATTTTGAACATGTGGTACTTCATGAGAACAAGGCCAATATGAGCAGCTTTAAGGTTTTAAAATAAAGCTTTTTGCTTTGCAGTACTCATTTCTCTGTAATCTCAGCTGCAAACCAATGTTGTCATTGACAAATACAACTACTCCTGTTGACTTCATTCATTAGAGAGTGTCATCACTTTCAAATAAATTACACTTCGCCAAACAATTTTAATATTGTTTTATGTAGCTGTATTACGCAGAAAGGTGTAGATTTATTCCAAAATGCCCAATAACCCACCAAACCAAACACAAACTTATGTAAACACAGCATACGTAAACAGCCTCACCTATTTGTCATTCCAGGTTTGAATGACTCCTTTCTCCATCCTTCTCCTCAGAGGTATTCCCTCGTTCTGGACCAATGCTTCCTGCAGACCATTGACTGCATCCAGAAACTAAAGTAAATAGTGGAGCTGTGAACGCAGAGGTTAAAGTTAGCCATCAGTATATGAGGGATCTGTGAACTTTACTCAGGCCAGAAAACGGTTTGTGCCTCTATGAGTCCATTCATCTCCTAGTGCCTCTCATTTACATGTAATGGAAAGAAAATAAACACCAGAGTCCTAATGTGCTCATTTACAGTAAGTAGAAATAAAATAATGAGCTGTTATCTGCACTTCAAAACAGTGCTGAGGCACTGATAAAGTATTTTACAGGTCAAATCTTCATCAGAATCAACAGGATGGGTAGAATTGTTGATGACAATGTTCAAAATGGATTATGGAGGTGTTCACTACAGTCGGCCACAATTTGTGTTGATCAGACGAGTTCTGTCATAAGACTATTAGATCTAGCTTTTGATCTGCTCTCTTATGTAAAAACCTTTGAAGTCATATTCTCTTATTTTCAAACTTGGGCTTTTCTTCCAGTTTTCCAACAGACCTATTCTGGTGCATCGAGGTATCATAACAATACTGTATTTCCCCTTTTCCTTTTCCTTTTTTTTTTTTTTTTTTTTTTTTTAGGTATTTCATTTTATTTCAGCCAGTTTAAAAATAGGTGGCATCACTAGATGGCAGTGTGGTTAGTCATGTACTGTATCAACTCATATGTCAGTGCTGAGTTAGTGTGTTTTTTCTGACAGTGAGTGACTTGTTATTGCTCTTGACTGATGCAGAAAAACACTTCCAGTGTGCTTACACTGCTATAGATATGATTAATTTTTCTATCTCTATCTATTCAATGTAGTACATTTCAGTTCCCAGTTAGATCACCCTGATATGATTAAATCAGTAGACCATAAAGAAAAGAAATCTCTTTGGTTTTGAGAAAATAGAAGTAGCTATGTCTTTGTAGGGACATTGGTGTAAACAGACAAAGAGAAATAATAAAATTAAAAAAAAAAATCATTCTTGCAATGTCGGTGGTGTCATTGCTGTAAAACACATCTGCTATAATTTGCTATTGAAAAAGTTTGTAGGACAAAAGTGCAAAGACAAAAAATAGAGAAAAGATACTAAAACAGAGTGACTCTGAAATGGTGACAACTTTGCCAAGAAATCTGCTGTCCTGACAAACCGTGGGTCCCGGCTGTCTATGCCCAGCATGTTCTGCCACAGCTCTGCCCCCTCAACCTCACACCCCTCACTTAAGAAACCCAGCCATCACTCTCGTCTTGTAGCCAGTCCTCATGTCATCCTCGCAGTGGTAGAAAAATTCTCCCATTCAAAATTGAATTGCTCCTCCTGTTGTGTCATACTTGGAAACAATCAATTTCTCCAGGAAACTGTGCTTCAAATCTGATGACAGTTCTGACATTAAAGAGGAAAAAAAAAGAAAATCTGCTTTGCTATAATTCAATATCTAATATTCATCTGCTGGCATTGCTGCATTTTAATGTACCTCAAAAACCACCACTCTCAGTGAACACACACACAGTGTGTGCATGTAGACATATGGTGTTTATTTGTACTTAAAATGAGATTAGAATGCAGTGGAGATGGAAGTTTGAATCACTGGCCATATCATGAATGTCCATCATCAGTGGTGTAAACATCCTTTATGTCCAAGCCACAAATCCTCTGGTTCTGCCTGGAGCTGTGAGGCAGGCAGAGCAGTAACATAAAGGAAGTTGCTTGAAAAACAAAATTGTTAAACAGGTCCACTAAGACATGCTTAGATAATGACCCTGAGGGTTTGCTCACAAATATGAAACACTGTACTGCTTGTTGGAGATGTGTACAGCAGCACCATTGATTTGCTGATCTGAGTTTTGTCATTTCACCTTTATCTGGTGATTCACAGTAGAAAGACAGAGAAATGATTGGGTGAGACAGAAAATGATGTCAGCTGAGCCCCAATGACACCCCAGGAGGCTGTTTTTTGCTGAGAGACATGTTATCTGTGTATGCTTTATGAATATGAATACGTGAAGCTTTGTTTTGGCAAGAATCACACTCACCATTATTGTATAATGGGTCTAATGGATTATAGATCTTTATGTAAAGGATGATATTTTTAATTAGATATTTCCAGACCCAATAAAAAAATAAACATTTTCTACATTTTTTTAAAGCTTTTCAAATAGTCCTAACTGAGATGCATTAGGACTTATCTGTTAATTTAAAAGTGAATGTATGTGTATATTTATTTCTGTTTGTAGCTGCATCCCAAGCAAGCTCCATGTATTTGATAAATGTATGTCAATTTTTTAGGCCAGAGGAGGCTCTACTACTTGTCCTCTATCCCCTGATACAGGCGTTAATGGCTCAGAGCGTGTTTCTTCCATCACATGGAATCTAGCTCAGCAGATGGCCATTGGACGAAAATGTCAGACACTCAAAGTTTGTCCCAAAGGAGGAGGTCTTTTGACTCAGTTTTACAGTCGGCATCACCTCAAAATACCAGTAATAAAAATGATTATCATTAGTTTATGAGAACTTGGTGTCACAGATGCAAAAGGCCTCTTGTAACACAAGAGCATCCAATTGTTTTGTCTTTGTTGAAAAAAGAATCAAACTGCTCTTATAATGCAGAAGCACAACATGTAACGAAATCCTTTATTTAGAAAATTTTGTCTATTTTGTGTGGTTTTGTTTACATATTATGCAGCATGACAGTGGTAATGATGCAAAATTAAACAAGGTGATGAATTCACTCAAACATTTCAATGAATAAGTGGTTTTCTTAAGTGCTTTACATCTAAAATAGAGCTTAACAGAAATTCAGTGAGGAAGACTACCTTTGCACACGTGCACTAAGTCAGAACCACCCACTGGGCATCCACATTACACACCTGCTAGCCCAGAGCCATAGAGAGAAAGAGTTACGACACTCTTTGATGTTGCTGCAGGAGCGGTCAAGTGGTTCATGTAAGCCTCAATAGTTCCAAACACACCCTCCACTGTCAGCCTCTTCTACGGAACAGACAGCAACAATGGCGTTATTGAGAGGTAAATATTGAAACAAATCAAATATTGTTAGATTATATGATTTCATTTTCAGCTGTTGTTACATATCATTACGTAAATGCTAGTTCTCCAAAATGAAGTGACTGAAATCCTTATTAGAGTACTCATATAAGAGCCAATTTCTGGGATTAGCTTGGCGCTAGCTAGCGTTGATGCTAGCTAATACTAGTTAATTAGTTAACTAGAACTAGTTAGTTAATACTAGCTAGCGTTAACTCTAGCCAGTATTAACCACCTCAACATGAGCTAATTTGAATGGTGAAGAAAAACAATCAGTGAGTGGTCGCTACTCGATGTTGGTCTTATGTGTAGGTGTTCATACATCCCAGCAGTTTATAATTGCTAATGAGAGTTTAGTTTAGAAATAATTTCATGTTTTTTTTCCTAAAATTTTTGTAATTGAAGGTTTGTTTATCTCTCACAAAGGATAGTCAACTCAAGTATTTTGAAATATGATTTCACTCATTAATCATTATGTTGAAATACTTCTTTTATTTCCTGTGAAACAGTTTTAGATCTCAACATATGTCTTGTGGCAGATGAACTTCAGTCCCCAGGCCCATCAGCATCACAAGTGTCCTTGACAGCATAACCTGTGTCAACACCAGACCCATCAGCTTTGCCATCTTCTTCTGTTTCATCAGCTTCTATCATTTCATGGTAGGTTGTACTGCTAATACATTGTACTGTGATGAACACTCACATGCATACTGTCTAGAGGAGCAAAATGATGACTATGGAGTGATATGCATCAACCAGCTCACTTACTTCATACCCTTTGATAAACAATACTCTAATGACAGTGACAGAGCATACATTGTTCCCTATTGTTTTATAAAATAAATGTGTTTTTAACCTCATTATTTTAGCACACTTTATTTTGAAAATAATCCAGAGAGTAAGAGTTAACATTTAACACTACTCCCTCGTGTTGAGAAAAGATGATACCGGTTGTTGTTAAGAAATGTTAATTTTTTTTTAGTTTTCAGTAGGTAACACTAAATTAGTGTTAATATACTGACTCTCCAAAAAGAGTTACATTAACACCTTGTGGCGTGGACCCATGTAAACACTTCAACTCTGACAGTGTTAATTTGGGTATGCTGATTTTGCTGTGTAACATGTAATGCAAGTTGAATTACCCTGAGTACAAAGATATATTACAGAACGTCTGAGATTTGCCCTTTGGCACCCCAAACAACTGAGGCTACCTAGTAAATATAAATCATCAGGTTTTGTTCTTTGAGTATGGACACACCATACAATCATTGCCCTGTTCAGCTCTGGCAGGATGATAAAGGTGGCGAGATGGGCACCACAGGTCCAAAAAACATAGCCTTTACATTATTTTCAGACCAGACATATATTAGTGGAAAACATCAGTAACATCCTAAATTCAACAAATTAATTTGATTTGATGTATAGTGCAAAATATGCATCAGCTAGTCTGTCGAGTTTCAATAAAACTTCAACTGTTTCAAGAAACCACTGGTAAATCATGCTGCAATTTTGACTAACATAAAAAGATGGGTGATACAAATGTAGACTTTTAATAAATGTGCGTATACAAGAACAGTTTTTAATAATAAAAAAAAAAGTTGTCAATGTGTGGAGTGTGTGTGAAAAGCAAGTGTGAAGTGTGCAATGACCCCCAAAAAAGTTAAGACCAAACAAGGTTAAGGTTTCCAAAGAGTGGGTGAGCAAAGAGAATGGGCATGTGCTGCTGGAACACAGAACAGAACACAGGACACTTAATAAAGTAAGTAAATGGGCCAATTTACAAACATATTAAACATCCTCCCTACAACTAACACACAAGTTGGAGAACATCTGTACAACACACCCAAAACCCTGAACCAAAGGGGTGCAGAAGGATGCCACACTTCAACAAACCAACTTGTGAATGATGGAACTCACCATGGGAAGGCCTACAAAACTGAGAAGAAAACAAACAAAGCACACCAAAGAAAAAGTCAACAGCCTGGGAGGCAGATCATAAATGATTGGTAACAATGCTAGATACACACACAGATGCTCACTGCACAACTCTGTGCCCTAGGTTACACATAAAGCAAAACTACTTACCAAACTACTGTGAGGACTGTAGTGTTAAAAAACAGCTCAGGTACTTGGGGTACTTATCATTAGATGTCCTGTGCATCCAAGTATCCTGGTAATTAAAATGTTGACTGCTTACGATCCTGGTAATAGTCACATGATCATCATGTTAAGTGTGTAATAAGGTCATCAGTCGCTACACTGAGCAAATTGAAATAGTCAAAGTTAATTATTTGGTTAGGTAGTGATTTGTCTGAGATTAATTATCAAAACAGGAATTTCATAATTGTTACCAATATTGGCTAAAGATCCACAGCTGGCGATGTTGAGCGTGGTAACTAGCTAGCAGGCTGGTTAAATAGAACATAAATACTACTATATATACACAAATTGACACTAATGCTCAGCAAATACTGCAAAAAACAAAATCTACAACACTATAGTCTGTTGATAGAGAATATCCACTTGATAATTTGAAATATATCCACATTTAATCAACTTACCGCTGATGTTGCTTGATGACCAGCAATAGAAATGAATGGGGTCCAACACCGCAACGGTCTCTGGTTGAAACTATTGGTGTCCCCACTACCCGGAAGTAGCGTCCGCTATTTGGCTCATAGTATCCACGCATCATTAGCATTCTGACTTGGCAGCATTCACGCTAGCATACCAAGCTATATACCATATCCAGCCAACATGGGGTGCCTCATTCCTCAGTGTTGGTCTTTGTCTGCCCTGTTTGTAATATACCCAGTCACTGTTGCTTGCCATCTCTGCCATCATAAAGACTAGCGGCTTGCGTTATGGCAAGCAGCGCTGTCATTTAATTTAGGTCGCTCCCTGCAAACATTATAATACCTATCATGCAGCCAGCAGTCTCCCTCATCTTGTCATTATCCGTTATATGCCTGGCCACTGCTTCAGTTTTACAGTTAAGATTAGCTGTTCTGCTCCTTCTGGCCCGAACATGTTTGCATCACTGCAGTCAATTGCTTGGAAGCATTCATAATTTTCCCTTTCCAGCCCGACGCTAGACTCCCCTTCACTCTGCCAATTTTAAATTGTTTTCAGTCTTTAATGGAGGTTTATTCCTCTTACATGGTCAGTGCATTTTATATAGCTGTTAAGGGTTCCATAGTTCAGTAATTAATTCCCATCTAATTTATTTAATTCAAACAGCAATATTTTACTGGGTGACCTTTTTCCACCCTAGCCACTACAGTTTAATCATTAGACACCCGAGTGCAAGGGGCTCGTACTATCGTTTGCCTGCACTGATTTGCCTTTTGTCCTTCTAAAACCACCCCAGACCTTTACTTGCAAAGTCCATGTCAAATTATTCGTTTATCATCATGTTGAAGGTCCTCCTTTGACGCCTTACTCTAAGCAGTGCTCAGGCATTGATGTAGGATAGGGTCTGCCACTCCTGCTGTAAAGCAAGGAATCTCCTCTGCCTCTCTCTACCGCAGTTGGGCCACTGATCATCTTCCACCTACTCCTCCTACATTTTCCTGACTCAGTTTTGACAGCTTGAAATCTCTCCTATCTCGACAATGATGTAAGCCTACATATCCTGGTGGTGGTGTGTCTTAATTCTCCTGTATCACAGCAGTTTCATCAGGCTCTCCCACTCCTGCGTTATATCTTTCCCCTGCAACAGCATCTCAATGTCCCTGCATCACAGCAGTATCATCAGCCTCTCCTATACATGCATTTTCATCTCCCCTGCAGCGACATCTCAGTTTCTCTGCATCATGGCGTTATCATCGCTTCATCTTTTTGGTGGGAAAGATCATGCCGAGCGAGATCTTCTGTCCATACATTGCCTCCACAGTTCCCACTTCCTGCCGGGGTCTTAGCGCCAAAGATTCTTGTGCTGTCAACAAAATTCATTTCATAATTGCACACTCTCTTGTTAGTCTCTCCTGATTGAAACATTCCAGTTAGACTAATATTTACCTCAGTCACAACAGGTATCTAATATAAAATATTGAATTGACTGCTTATTATTTCTTATATATTTGTTAAATTTAGCAAAAGAGCATCCTGCGCCAGATTTTTTAAATATCACTTTGTTGGACAGCCATTTACTGACAAATACCATACCAAAGTCAACAACAGAGCATGTGCTCTTACATACCACCAGGTAGATATGATATAGCATATGGTACCTGTTCCTGATATAGCATACCTGTAACAGTCCTGTAATACCTGTAGATTGTCATAGACCAATCACTTGGGAGCTATTTCTGAATAACACCGAGGATAAGGGTTCTCACCATCAACAAAACCCTCAAGAAATGCCTACAGGAAAACATTTTGTATTAGTCATCATCAGGGAAATCAGATTCAAGTGTGCTACATACTTTGTGTAACCATATGTTTGTCATCGTCATCATATATTCACATCAATGCATGTAGCTCATTGGTTACTATGGTGATACATTTGCATTTCCTGGTGTCTTGCTGCAAAGAAAATCTTTTAGGACAAGATATTTCATCACTGATAATTGTAGACCTAGCCAGGAGCAAGAAAAGATTCAGTAAATGGAGCCACAATGACAAAGAATCCACTTTGACTAATGGCCTTTCTTGAAAAAAAAGGACCTTTTAGATCCCGAGATACAAAGATGATGCTTGAATCCATGTGAAAAGCATCACTGAAGTATTTACGTATAAAGTATGGGCGATATCATGGCAGTATTAGAAAAGTCATGGAAAATAATTAAATGCACAATAGAAATAGATTAGATGATGTTGAATAACTGACCCAAAAACCAAGGCTGGCAGTGTGTACTGCCTCTATTAGCTCTCAGCGGAGATCTCTAGTGTTCTTAACTCTTTCAGGTAAACACAACAATTAACAAGAAAACAGGGAACAGGAGGAAGAGCAGCTAGCCTCACTTAGTCCAAATTTTGCTTGCCAATATGTTAAAGCTTACTAATTAATGCATCATATCTCATGTGCTTCCATACAAACAAACAAATAAACAAAACAAATGCAGCATGTTAAAACGCAGACTGCCTTCGCCTTTTAGACTTGAGACATCCTTCAGTGCCGGCCATCATATGCTATGCAAAGCTATGTGTATATATAAATACTATTTAAATTGTGATACAGATTCAGATCAGAAAACCTTGTTTTTTTTATTTAATAGCTAACTAACCACATATGTTCCTGAGGAGATGCTGGAGACATTTAAGATTGATGTTACATGTTACAGGATGTCTAGAAACACGACTCCAGCTGAAGGCTGGATGGGTAACTTCAAATGTTGACATATGTAGCCTATATGTATCTACACATGTAGATAATATGGGTTTACAGCTTATTTTTTACCATCCCCAAGTGGCCAAAAGAACACTGCCATAAAAAAAAGATTAAAAAAAGAAAGCATCTTCTTTTTGGTAGAACTTTTAAAAGGGAAATATGATTGCCACTATCATTATACAATTTTATCTGATTGCTGTAGTACTGGGTGGTTTATTACAGGAAAAAGAAAACCGAGACTGTCACATATAAAGAGAAATCTTTGATGATATAAAATTATAGGTAGGTAAGATTTCATAACAAAATATGAAATCAGTACAAGAATAACTGAGATGCAGATAAACCAGACCATGTGTAAAATTGAAATGCAGATTTACAAACTGAACTTACAGTTTCAATTTAACAGACATTTTAAGCTGCACTTTTATTTTTTATCTCATCATGAGGATATTTTATGGCTCTCTTTGCTTATTTCCATATATGTCAGAATTTCAATGTAACTGGAAACATAATAGGAAGAGATCATATGGATTAAGGGCAGCCACACTCTAAAAAACAAACAAAAACTTGAAATGACATTAATTTCACTTTTAAGCTGAGCCCAAAGGCCTGCTTCCGAAACATTTGGCTTTAGCTATTTGTTTTCTCCTCAGGCAGGTGTCTAGAGTAGTACTGACAGTACTGTCTCGGTACTGTTGCCATCCTATATTGCTGTACTGAAGGTACAAGGCTGCAAGATTTTTTTCATGCTGCAGGCTCTGAGGCAATAAAAATGATGACGCTCAGAGCCATTTCCTTCACTGTCCTGCGCAGGCCAACCTCATGGTTAACTCCACTGCCCATCCCCCCACACCATGTGAATTGTCTGTCCCTAGCAGGATGAGCTGGCTGTAAACCACACCAGGTCTATTAATTAATTAATGTACTCTAACTGCAGGGCTGGCTCCCGCCATTGTAGAGGAGCAGTTTTCAGCCAGCTGCAGTAGTAACCACTTGCATGTCTGCAGTGTTATGGTAGAAAGGCAAGAGATAGAGAAAAGCAGCAAACAACTGTGGATGGGGAGGATGCCGTCAGCACCATAGTCACCATTAATCACCCAGGGCCATTGTGGTCCCGTCCTGTACAAGGCGCCAGTACAGGCAGGCTGGCAGACAGAGAGAAGGAGGAGGAGGAGAGGGAAGAAGCATAGGAACAGGGAGAGAGGGGGTAGGGTGGCTGCAGGGAGAAAGAGGGGCAGAGAATGGTAGGGGATCAGCATGTATGTCCACCTCAGCTCCTACTGCGGGGTTGGGGAGCAGTGCTGCTGTCTCAGTGCTTATCCTCCGTGTTCTCCCAGATCCCGGATCCTGAGGTAAGAGCCTGATACATCCCTGTGTCCTCCACAGTTCTTCTTAGGGATATCCTGAGGGTTTCTGTCTGATAGCTGCAGGTATTTGCCATGTACAACATAGCTTTGTGTGACTTGAGTCTATTGTTTAGTCAGCAAAGTTATTGCTTTATTTGCGTTACCAGATGAAGCGTGACTGTCCATATGTTGAAACCTGATACACTATGTTATTTTAAATGAACAGTAAAACCACATGTGTTTCAGTGGATGACTAAGATGAGTTCTGGTACAGACAAGTTATTTTGCTGCTTTGGGACTGAAAAGAACAGTATTACATTGCACAAAATATGGTTATTATCAACTAACTACAAAACCAATGAAATCTATTATATTTTCTCAAAAATTATAATTACTCTTCTGAAAAAAAAAAAAAAACAAAACTGCCAGTTTACCCAGTGTTTTGTAGAACCATGACTGAGGAGACTGATATTATCACTGACAAAGCATTGCTTTATAATTTGAATAATTTGTAATATCTTACAATTGCAAGCTGTTTTTGTATATTATGGAAATAATAAGCAAACTACTGGAACAAATAAACCTTCACATGATCAATACTGATTTTTGGCAATATAACTAAAACAAACCTGGTTGGGAAATGATTACGAGTAGTCCCATTGATAACTCGTATGACAAACAGAAGGTCAGTGAAAGTTCATGAAACTTCTAGAAACAGCAGCCGCCTTTCTCCTTGTATGACGTGTCTAGAGCCTTCAAAAAGCAGAAAAGTGAAGCTCAACTTGTGGACAGATGATGGACAATAAATAAATTTGACGTACATACTTTTGATATTGTAGTTCAGCTCTACAGTCACAGCATGTGTACGCGGGAGATAAGGGATACTTGGTTGTATTTTCATGTGGATGTGGTGTCTGTGGATGATAAACTATCCATAGTTTATCCAACATATATGTATGTAACATAAAAACAGCCAAAGATCTAATAGACATACATAAAAGTAAGAAATGGGGTGTATACTGATTAATGAGGTAATTCAAGGTCATTCTGAGTTTGTGTTTGTTCAAAAGAAAACTTGGAGTTAATAGCCACTAATTCTGCAGAATAAAGCACCACTGCAGAAGGAAGACTCTTTTTATTTACGAGACACAATAAATATCCACAACAAGGCTGATCCTTCTGTAGGATTGATTCAGATGCCCTTCTTTGCAGCTTCTTTGCTTATATTCATAGTCCCTCTTGTGTCCTCCATGGCAGACAAACACAGCAGCCCTGGAGACAGATAATACCCTGTCAGATTTGGCATGTCGGCTCGCTGAAGATTATCAAATCAAATAAACGACAAAAACAACAGGTTACTTTTTCTTCTTGGTGACACAAAAGAAGAAAAGAAAGACATACAAATTTAAGATCGAAATAACATGATGATTAGCTTGGTTCCTTCTACATGTAACTCAGAGAAATGCAGTGGTTTCTGATCATCCAAAATAACTCTCTGTCATAAGGATTCTTTGCTCGAAATTTAATTTTGCTTTGAAATTGCCTTTTGACATTCTTCATGTCTTATTCTTAGAACCTTTTTGCTATTTTGCCACATAATGGTGTTATCAGTAAAGGCAGAAAATGTAATAAATGTCCATTTTCTGATCCATTTCTAGTTGCCCAAGTATAGAGTTTCTTGTATCATCCAATCAAGTGATCAATGTGCAGCAGAATGGGGGGAAATGAGCCCAGTGGTTGGTCAGGGAACAAATGATGCAAGGCACTGGTTTCACACAGACAAACACACATACTTATATTTTTTGTCATTATTGTCCCTCTGTCCCCGGCTCTGCAGATACATTTTTTTCCATTGATAGCAATTGAACTTTGTGTGACAGAGAATTGAGCCACCGACGACCAATGTGGAAGTTCAGAAAACATGCAGGGAAAGTTTTGGATAACAGCCTGTTCTAGCCCAGCAGTCTCATGCTGGCCGGGTTTGTGGACCTCAGCACTTATTGCTTGTTGAGGAAGGGATGAGTCAGGTGGAGACAGAGGCACATAAACCCACAGGTTATGTAGTTGTTTGCTTTCTTGGCAACTGCTTAAGAAATGCTAAAGACCCTTTTTACTTAGACCTCTTGTTTTTTAACATTTTGCCCATGATTTTCCCTTCCAAGTCAGCTTTGTGGTTTGGTCTGCTACTTCTGTATGCCAGGAACTGTACAGTATGTCAGTTCAGGTAAATTTCATAAATTGAAATACATAGAAAAACTCAACTTGCACTCAGTAGAGCGCATACCTCTTTCAAGGCCAAACAGTCCTACATGTAGATCTTAACACCATAAATATGTTTGATTTTTAAAAATCATTTCTTGAGACAGTGATGAAAATATTAATGATGAAAATGTCTGTGAGGCAATCTCATTTAAGGGAAGTGACTGAAAATATCTTTATCCACTGCTTTAACTGGGTCCACAAAAGAATTTAATAGGTTTAAGGTCTGTAGTCCATCCTTTTTCATCCAAATCAGTTCAGTACCTTTTTCACAATCCTGTGGACAAATAAACAAACCAACAGGAAATGAAACAGACATGGGTGAAACCCTTTGGTGGAAGTAAAAACAAATCAAATGAACATGTCAGCCCTATCAACCAGAGTATGATGTCATTGCACTGACCTTACAGAGGTCAGGTGAGAGGAGAGGACAGAGAGGAGACTTGTTCGGTCCACGTGACGCTTGGTGGTGTCTCTGGGGATCAGGGAATCTCCTCGCTTTTGAGGTGTTCAAATGCTTATTCCTTGTCTTAATTGTCTTTATCTTTTAGCCTAACATGTACAATATATAAGATTCAGAGAAGTTTATCAGTAATTCATTTCTTCACAGAAAGATAAAGAAATATCTGAAGTGAATGAAAGATCTTATGCCAATTACTTTGCTGACAAAAATAAAACTTGAATTCCCCTAAGACTTGTTTACTTCCTTATGTTTACTCTCTGATGCTCAGATGCTTGTTTAGATTCATGGTGCACAGAAACAAATCAATGGTTTCTGTTTGTTTCCACAGCTTTTACCTACAGATCCCCCAAAGAAGCCTGACCCTTTGACCTCAGAGAGTGTTGTGTTCTGGGGGCTGCGGTTATGGCAGGTCATTGGCATCTTTTCAGTGTTCGTTTTGGCGGTTGGTCAGTATCATCTCGATTGAGAATATGAGAAATAATAGCAGGCCAAAGGTACATGTGGATGCAATTATTTATCCATAGTATTATTATCTACCACATTGTGATTATTCATAATGGTGCTGATGAGGAACTAACAAATTGTACACAGTGCGCTGATGTACTTGCCTCTATGATGTTTATGATACACTAAGATTTGGCACTAAACACAAAGTATGTTTATAATTAGTTGAAACTGTGCACATATCAAATTTCACAGCAATATCTCCCCCACTTGCTGAGACATTTCACTTCAAACTACATGTGCTAGATGTGGCTTTTGTAGCACCTCTAGTGGTGTGAAAAGAAAAGTCAGGGGATCAACAGAGTTATTGTGATTCTTCTTCTCAAGTGTCAAAATTGAGGTATTGGGGCTTTACTCTGAGACTTCAGTCTTGACCAAAGTGGTGAAGTCACCAACAGACAAACTAGTCATCCAGCAGACTGGATAATCCACAGACTTTGCTTTTGGCAGTTTTCACTGGGATTATTATCACTGGGAGTATTTCCTTTAGAAATCTACCAGTGATGTCTGGGGATCATCCAGAGTAATGGAAACTTCCATTATAGCCTTTTAATAGGCTGGAGAGGGAAACGTCCAAACAAAACCTAAATTATAATGCACTCTGAACCTTTAAAACACTTCAATTCATATCCATCATGTAAAAGATGTTACAATTTGTAACTTGGTATATGCTTTATTCACATAATCACATTGTGTCTTGTGATTTTTGTCCCTTTTTTTTCAGTTATTACTCTGTGTTGTATATTCAAATGTCGAATCCCGAGAACCAAAAAGGAAATAGAGGCGCGTGCCGCACAACGGGAAGCCGCCAAGAAATACGCCAACACATTAGAGACAGTGCCGCCTCTGAACGAGCTGACCGAGATTCCAGGATGTGAGTTCCCCTTTAATATATTTCCAGTATTAATATGACTACATTAAATTAGTAATAATAACAAGCAGGGGCTCGAACTCTGATGTCAGCTGTGGTGCTTACTTGGAATTGCTCTGCTTTTTCTTGTGCTTCCATTTCTTTTGATTCTGTGTTTGAAGCTGGACAGAGTAACTTCAAATGCCGGGGACTGCACAAGAAAAAATGGCAGATAAATGGAGATAAGAACTGCTTGAAGTTTAATGTACTGACGTCCTGTGATATCAGTAAACTGCACGTTGCACCACCTTAGGCCAGTCTGTGAGTGCGACAAAAGCGTGCCTCACTTCTGAAAAGCAGGTGAAATAACCTTGGTGAGTGGAAGGAGAACCACAGTCTATCTAAGGACAGAGGATTGAATTGTAAATTAGTTTCTAAAACTAACTACTAAAACTACAATGTAAATGATTACAGTGGTGATTACAGCTAAGCGGGGAGCTGTGTTTATACATAACATCTTTTCTAAAGCTGCTCTGATTTCTGAATTTTCACTCCCTCACTTCTTTTCATTTCACAAAACTTGCAGCACTTTGTTGAAGTCTTTTGCTCTATTTTACTAAATCCATTCTCTTCTCCTTGATTTTCTTCTTTCTTCTTTCCTCTCCTCTTTCCCCTTTTTTCCCTTGCTTTTCTTCCAGCTACCCCAGATGCTCCTGCAGTACAGACAGTCTCTGAGCAGGTCCAACCTCACAGTACCAGCCAGCTCACAGTGGCTAGAGGCAGCGAGGAGGAGCTCATCAGCTCTCTCAGTTTGCCAGAGACAGACTGAATTTTTTTTCTCTTCTTCTTCAAACTTATTTTCTGTTTCCTCTTTGCTAAGTGATGTTAACAATACATGGCTTATGCATTGGTGGCTACTCTAAAAGTCCCTTTCATGCATCTAACATCCTTACATCCTACAGTTAGTCCATCTGCTCTTCATGTAAGGCTACCGGAATGAAATTCAAACAAATATAAATGCATTGCTCATTCAGCTGTTTGTCAAATCAATTTATTTCCAGGAAATAGAGCACAATTTCAATTTTCCAATTTATACTTAGTGATGCAGTTGCAGCGCTGAGGTAGAAAATTAAACCTTTAGTGCAGCTACAAAATACACATCGTTTTCCAAATATTATTTCCTTAGGGCAGATTGACTTTTTTTGTAGTTCGTACTTTTGTATTTTGTGAGGCTGCCTTCTTTCAAAGGTTAGATGTTTATATGTGGATGCGCATAATATTGCTTCATGCATATTTTCCAAAATTCTAAATACAAAGTGAACAACTTTGATGTTTTTTGAGGACCCTGAGATGTAGAAAATTGTTATGGTATGGTGTTGCATGCAGCATGTCTGTGTTCTCTGCTGCCTGTCCCCCCTTTCTCTCTATTGTCACTGTCAATAAAAAAGACAGAATGCAAAAGCAAAAGATCATGAATGTCAAGACTCATTTAATCTGTGATTAAGTTATCCTTTTCTTGCCTCTCTTCTATCACTCAGATTCTTCTGTCTCTCTTTTTTTTTTTTTATATATTATTTGCCTTGTATGTATCTGAACCATCTCAACAGTGGCTTTTTCAGGTTAAGGTGATGTCTGTCTCGTCTCATTCCTCTTGATGATATATTATACATCTGAGTGCACAAAAACAGTCACTGGGTTATGTGAAATTAATTACGGAAGGAAAAAAAGCATTGAGCTGTCAATAAGTTTTTTTCCTTGCATAGGAACTGTGTCAAAGATCTGTATTGGGGCGGCAGAAAAGAACATCACATGATTAACCTACTGTGGCGAGTGCATCCATACTCTCTTTGGTCTCTAGGGTCTCTGGAGCCAATCTAATATCCATCCGAGTAAAACCTCCTTCATGGCTACATAACTAATCAACCATGCTGTTGAGTTAGGAGCTGAAGGGCCTGTGCTGACTATAGCCATTAGAAAGAGTGAGGATCAACACATATTCATTAACTCAACGATGAAACTCCAAACAAAGAATATTATGATGTTTCTTTATGTCTGGGTTAAGTTAGAAGAGGAAGGTGACACAAATGTAAACAAATCACTGCCTCTTCTCCAGTGATTATGTTTTGTTTCAAGGTTCATGAAGATGGCATACGCAGAAATAATATGACAAAGCCAATGACTGCAAAGATTAAATATTGACTGAATGTAACGTTCTTGAATATAAAACCGCCTTTGACAGTATCCTTTTTAAAAACACATGTTTGATTAATGAAAAAGGAACAAAAGGTTAATTAAATGTTCTTCGAGTATAACTACACAAATTATAACTCAGATTTTAATTAAATGTTATAAATGAGGATCAGTAAGGGGGAATTCTTATCAATGTTTGATGTGCAGGGATATGTTTTTTTAGACAGAAAAGAAACAGCAAAAGAAAAGATCCTTCAAGAAGCAAAATAAACCTTTTTTTCCTTCGAGACCATCGAGATGTGTGACAGTCTCCGTTAAGATTTTCTTTGCATGTCCTTTTACACATAAATGCTGAACTGTTAAAAGCATCCGCAACAAAATATTTAAAAAGCATGCAGTTCACACTTTCACTGCCAATATCTGTGTCAGATGTGTTGTGAGAAGAAAGGAACAGAATTTTAGTCTTTATCTCTCAATCCCTTTCTGTAAATCCCCTTTCACTAAATATTCACACAAAATTCAATAAAATACAGCTACTGATAAGATTTGAAAGAGTTCTACAGTGCAGAGTGCATCACCTCAATTAGCAGAAAAACAAGATTTTCTAAACTGTTGCAGCTATTGTCCGATGCATTTCTCACACATCTGTCTCCTGTAGCTGTGAATGGGCAGAGAGGAAAAGGTCGTTTGAGGTTCATAGCACACTGACTGATGAGTGATGGATTTTGCGAAAAAGGAATTTGGTCTGGTTACAAGGTTCCTGCTCTGTTAACAGGGATGAAAAAACAAACCTATTTTAATCAAAACTGGCAAATTACTGACACCAGGGAGACAGTTTCTAACCCCCACTTGCTTACTTACTTTTATAAGTTTGATAATACATTACACCACCTCAGTCAGACTGAGCTGTGTTTTTTTTAAAGGGTAAAATTCACCATGCCCCCAAGTTTTATCAGAAGTTTTATCGGCTGTATCTGAGCTGAGCTTTTGACATTTAGTGACCATGAAAGGGTCAAAACCTTTTGTTTTTGATGACCTTTCATTATTCCACTATGGGGCACAGTACGTAAACAGTAGCACAGAGGGGTAAAAAGGCACCAACCCCCCATGTTTAACCAAAGTTAGAACAATGTCTGAGTTTAAGGCACATCTTGGTTTCAAAATCTGACATTTTATTGCATCACGTCATTCAGCCATCATCCACCCACTCACTGTAACTCGCTGCACTGCTGCATCACCTCTCCAGGTTTTGTCAAGTATGAAAACAAACACAATAGTAAAAGCAGAGAGAGAGTGTGAGTGGGGGGAGAACTCCATGAAGGTACAAGGCAGAAGGTTTCAGAATTCAGTCAAAACACAAAGAAATCTTTTCACAAACATTCTGATGGTCGGTTGATTATTTTAAGTCGTCTGGATTCACCCAACACAGTAAAACACAGGACCAAAATAATTTCAGGTTTCCTCTGACCCCCTCCGGCAACTTTTGACATTTGGAGTATATTTGTCATTTGGTTTCTTCGATCTTGTTTGTGTATCCAGTGACTTGGGGAGCACCAGGAAAATGTTTAATTTGCTACCGGAAAAAAAAAGACAAACAAAGTTCTTTTTGACCCCAACTGGTGTTGGGCTGAGAGCAGTTTTCACAAATTCACAACAATAGTTGCTCAAGTCTAAAGTCACACCAGTGTTTCTTGTTGTTCTATTTTATGATAATGTAAATTGTTAACTCTTGGTTAAAGCTGGCACAAACTTTTGAAATTGGTATGTGTTGTCAGCTCTATTTAAGTGATGCAAAACAATGGCTTAAATGTTCCTGAAATTTTTATTTTTTTCCCCTACAATCAGTCACAGTAGAAACCTTAGATTATTCTTTCTATGGTTTTGTATTCATGAGAAAAACAAAGAGATCTCAATTCATACTATTCAAATACATACAGACATAGACTGAATTTTACTGAAATTAGAAAAACAAAAGTAAGGAGCTACAGTTTTTACTCTGAAGGCAAAGGCAACGTTTTCAGCTTTGAAGCTTTTGCAGCTTTTGAACATTTAATGGTTCAAAACGTCCACTTGCAGTCAATCTGTTTCAGTATTATTTGTGAATTTATTGTTTTTATTATTACACCAGTCTGGATATATTTCCTTCAGGCAAGATTGAAAATTTAAAGTATTTGTCGGATTTTTTTTTAAAAAAATACAATTGCTTATGTGCTCTCTAGTCTAAAGAGAGATGCAAAAACTTGATAACACTCTTAATATCTGCCTGGTAAATATATAAAACTACAGATTTCCAGCAGTAACTTCCTGAAGCGTTGCTGTCACGTGAATTCTCTGCTGTTTTGTACGCATTAAACAAATAAAAGTTTTAATGTGTTAATTAATGAGATTTTATAGTTGCTGCTAGGCAGTCACACTAGCTGTTTTTGGTCTTTAACAAGCTGCTGGTTGTAGCTTTATGTGTAACAGGCATAACATAAGAATGGTGAGATGATCTAACTCCTGGCAAAAATGTATGTTTGACTGTAAATACCTTTTTCTAATTTGCTACTTGTAGAGTAGCCCAGACTGAACTTAAAGGAGATGTTCATCCCCACGATCGCTGTTAGCCGTGTACATCCTCAGGGTGTGACCTCCTTCTTAATGAGAAAAACATTGTCAGTACACACTAAGCTGAAGCAATATTGTTTTTGTTTTTTCTCTAATTCTCACCCAAAATGCACTTCAAACAATCCCATTAAAAGAATAAATAGACTATGCTTATTAGAACAGATAGAAACAGATGTGCCTTCATTACATGCAGCCTAGTTAGCCTGACATTCTCATGGTTTAAATCCTGCCTTCCAATTACCGTCGGAAGCAGGAGCCTGATAGTACCTGATGCTGCCATGAACCTTTAACCTTTCTTTTCTTGTTTTTTCATGTAGCTGCAAAGGCAGACGAGGAGGAGGTGACAACAGTTTCCGGGAAAGTGGATGGTGATAAAGGAGAGAAGAAAAACAAGGAGGGCAAGAAAGAGGGCAAGGGTGCCAAGGAAGGAAAAGGAGATGAAAAGGATGCGGCGACAAAGAAGAAGGGTGAAAAAGGTGAAAAGGGGGCATCCAAGAAAGAAGACGGTGAAGGGAAAGGAAAGAAATCTGCAGACAAGGGAGACAAAGGGGATAAAGGAGAGAAAGGAGAGAGAGGAGGCAAAGGAGGGGCGAAAGGAGGCGGCAAGAAAGCTCAAAAGTGAACTATGACTTCTGACAAACTAACTGACAAAACAACTGAAAAAGATTTTCATATTTTTCACTGCAAGAATTTGGAGCACCTTTTGTTTTTCTAAAATGACATTTGTATCATGTTATATTTGAAATAAAGGAAATGCTTCTATATAAGAAGATGCACTATTATTATTATTATCATTATGCGCCAGAACAATGAATGAAGCCATTACAGTACAAGCGAGTACAGTAAAATTATAGATTTATTGACTTATTCACAATTTACTGATGAACATTAGAAACAAACAAACAACAACAACAACAAAAAAAAACATTTTTCTATTTTATTCCAAGTTTACACTGATATCTACAAGGTGCCTACATCACTATAGAGTGATGAGAAGCTGAGATGTGTCTAAGAAAACACTGCCCACACACTGTATCTAAAGCATGAAGACCAATGTTCACTCCACTGAGTACATTTCGGCACAAGATAAATTAAAGACAATGAAACACATTTTATACTTCCATGAGAGGTATTTGAAAACAACGAAATACAACATTAGCTCTACGGTTATTGGCCTTATTGTACACTTGATTCCAAAACACAATCATTTTACATGATACAATCAGAACAATATACTGTATTTTAGAGTATTAAAGTGCTCAAATATGATTTTCTGAGTGTTTTTTTTTTCTCTTTTTTTCTTTTTTTTTTTTTTTTTTAATAAAAAGATTTTCATGCTCTGATGCTGCTTGCACTTTTAATTAAAGAACTGTCTGGTTTATGTAATGGCAACATGTTTTCTTGCTCTGCGGCAATTTGAGGGATGTCAGATTGGATTTGAGAAACAACCACCTCAGTCAGTTGCAATGTTACACATCCTACAACTGTACTGGCAGTGTGATATTGTATTATCAAGTCACAGAAGTTTCTCTCAACCGTGGTCCTTTGCTTTTTCCATCACAGCTGCATGCAGCCACCTGTAATTACTGTTGTCGTCAATCCAATCAACTTCAAGTTGCAATCATGAGCGATCCCCACGGAAATGTCCAAACTGAGTTCATTAAGAGCCAAAATGCACCCCTCAGAAAAACACAGCTAATTACTTAATATCACAGGCATCTGACCAGCTGTCAAAAACAGGAACTCAAATTAGTGTTGTAGATATTTCTAAGATTATTACAAGGTTTAGGGTATTTTATATTTTCCTTATTGCCAAAATAACAGGGGGACCAACATCAATATGTTTATCCATGTCTCAGTACTTTCCATCCACAGCTTTGTCTGTCATCCAAAAACTAATTTCTTTCCACTAGAGATATAAATATTTAAAAACAGGTTATGCATATTTTATTTCATTAAAAAGAAAGGCTATGTAATTTCCCAAAACACCTGGGCTCTGTGGCTTTTAGCAAATTTTACTCAGGCAGGAGTCAATAGCACATTTGTTGGGGACGATTTTTTTTTTTTTTTAGCTGTGGATTAATACATTTTTTGTCAGCTTGTATTTCTGGTCTTTGAATGGTATTTGTGGGATTGAAAAAAAAAAAAAAAAAACTACAGTGCCGAGTGACAAAGAAATGTCACCCTGTGAAAAGAAGTGGATGTGGGTGGCTCACTGATGTGTTTGGCAATAAGAAAAATATAGAATATTATCAGACTTATGCTTTAAACATCTGCTTCATTGGACAAACAGTAAAGAGAGCTGAAAGTAAAGTTCTCTTCTCTTTTAGATGCAGTATATATCTGCTGGATGGAACCGGTGAAGCAAATTTGGAGAATAAGGGATTGAGGGCATATTTCAATCAGTGTGAAATCACCAAAAGCAAATGACAGCAAGTGGGTTTGCCAGTGAATGGTGGTCACCAGAACAAAAACAAAAACAAAAACAAAAACAAAAACAAAAACAAAAACAAAAACAAAAACAAAAACAAAAACAAAAACAAAAACAAAAACCGAAATAAAACACAAGATAACA
Organism: Polydactylus sextarius; assembly: GCA_016801845.1. NCBI lineage: Eukaryota > Metazoa > Chordata > Actinopteri > Polynemidae > Polydactylus > Polydactylus sextarius. The sequence goes on along the minus strand of CM028916.1, from coordinate 13,152,039 downwards.
CCGCACAAGAGCAAATATTAGCTTTGGTCGTCTATTATTTGAAATTTATGTGAGGTAAAAACAGAATTTGATCTAAATCCGAAATCCATCAGACATATTAGTCCAAACCAAATAGTGACTAACTCAAGTTAAGCCAAAAATCCAAGCGAAGGATTTAAGAGCAACAAAACTGCCTTTAATATTGATGGTCTGAGTCAATTGTTACTATGCTACTGAGTGTTGTGAATGGTTTTCTCATTATCCTCACTACTTCTGTTTACATTGGTATTTAGTGTGTGTGTGTGTGTGTGTGTGTGTGTGTGTGTGTGTGTGTGTGTGTGTGTGTGTGTGTGTGTGTGTGTGTGTGTGTGTGTGTGTGTGTGTGTGTGAGTGTGTGTGTGTATACTGTATGTATATGAACTTCAATCTATGTGGGCTCTATATTTTAACACTTTTATCTTGACAATTTTCCTATACTAACTAGCAGTAGCAAATGGTTTTTGTGAGATAATGACTTTAAGACTTATTGGGCAATGTAAGCAAGATGGTGGATAAAAAACAAAAAAATGGAAGGAAAAAAGGAATGCTGAAGAATACTGATGTTTTTCTCTTGCAGCATATCAAGCTTTTTCTCTTTGGTATAATAATAATAATAATAATAATAATAATAATAATAATAATAATAAGATTATGTGACCTAACCCACACAAACATGCAGGTTAAGTGCAGTAAGTTACAGTTTAAAATATCTTGTGGAATGCTTCATGACATGCGTGTCCGAATGCCCTCTGCCATTTGTAAATATATTCACCAGTTTTGTTTTGGACTATGTACATAATCAAATATTGCAAACATTCCATAAACAAACACATGAAAATAATTATATACACTGAAACATAGCTTTAGAACATACACATGAACACTATTAGCTCATAATTAGAATGTATTTTGTATTTCTGATCATTGTAAACATTGTGACTTGTATTTTTATATAGATATGTGTGTGTGTGTGTGTGTATATATATATATATATACATACACACATATACATATATAGATAAGTATGTGTGGTGTGTGTGTTTGTGTATATATATATATATATATATATATATATATATATATATATATATATATATATATATACACACACACACACACACACATCAAAAAGCAGCATAACACTGGACCATCTGTAGAAATGACTTTGTGTTATTTATTTCTGGGTTTTCCTTCATATCCGCCACAAATGTCACTCTTGGAATTCCAGGGGAATTTGAGATTTTCTTGGATTCTTCATTTAATTAACATTCCACCGGAATATATGACCATTTCCTGCGCCTGTGTTTTTAAAAGGGGGTCTCTTCCTTTGTGATATTTGTGAGACCACATGATACTATTTCTGTGAGGTTTCCATTAGGTTCCTCTTTACCTCAGCTAACACTGAAACCAAAGAGAGAGACAGTCTTCAAGAAAATATTCTTACTTTGGCATCCTGTTGTAAAATGTGTGTGTGTGTGTGTGCGCGCGCGCGTGTGTGTGTTTTATTCAGTTTAAACATGTAACATTCATTGTAACCCTTCAAAATCTGTTGTAATTAGAGAGACAAATACTGGGTCTTTCTTTAACAGCAGAAACTGTACAACATTTTGAAAACAAGATTATTTAACACAACCTTATATAACATACCGACATCCTCTAGAGAGTAATGCTAACCATGCTAGAACACCACTAAAAGTGAAAAAAAATAGGTGTGCAATAACAGAGGACTTCAATTACCTGAGTACCTTCCCTTTTATATTGAAGTGGATTTAAGTCAATGCAGAACAAATGAGATCCCATGTCAGAAACCATGGACAGATGCCTCAAAATAGTAGCATAAATATTTTTCTTAAGCTGAGCCTGCACTGAGTTTACTCACACTGACTTAATACGAACACTTGCTAATAAAATTTCCCCTACGTGCCACTATGCGCACTGAGAATCCACCTGGCTTTACATGGGTGATTAAGGCTGTTATTGGCAACTACTGTAACCATCTAACTTCACTTTGATTTCCGCACAAAAGCTGAGCACAAAACATTTGCCCAAAAAGCAAACAATAAACGAGATAGCAACAGTTATGGCAGTGGAAAAGAAATAAGAGATGGCAGTCTGTTTTCAGCCTTTTACACATTCACTGTGGCAGTTGGTTGTTGAGAGAGTTGAGAGTATTTGCCACAACAATGAGGACCAACATCACTTAGATAAAGGTGGCCCAGCTCACGTAAGTGATACACCCTTTTTGCCTTGAGCCTCATCCATCGCCAATGTTCTAGTGGCTCGATTCACAGGAGAAAAATACTGGCAGTGTTGATATATGCAGCCATCCCCTTCAGACCATCCTGAGACTGTGTTGTGATTTTTTTTTCCAGTTTTCATCCCTACGCACAGTGACCTGGAGGTCACATGACTGTCTCCCTCTCCTCCTCAACCACAGGCGAGGGTTTCTCATCCTCGCAGGGCCGCGTGTGAGCAGAATGCTCCTCTTCAGGAATGTGGAGCTCCTGTCCCGATGAAGGTATAGAATTTTCTGAGACAGAGCCGTTCTTAACATACCCGGGAAGATTCCTGTGCCCGTTTACAGACACGGGTCCCAGCCTCGTGGTAAGGTGGAGAGCCAGTGGTCCTCTGGCAGTGACGTTGGTAACACTGGTGTGTGACACCATGGGTCCATAACTGTAAGTGTTACTGCCACTACGAGCTTTTCTTTTGAAGTCCAGTGCCAGAGTTCTCCTACTCCAGGATTTTTTGATCTCAGCTTGAACCTTAGAAGAGAAGATGTACTTTAGATTCATAGGAGATGAGATATTATGCATCAGTCATATCTTTATTTTTGCTGTAAACTGCAAAATTTCATGAGTTCTTACCTCTCCGTTGCAAAAGCAGTATATAATTGCAACTAAAAAACCCTGGAAAAGAGAGGAGAATGATTTTACTCAGAGCATCCATGAATTTCCAGCCTAACTATCTTTAGTGTGTGCTGATAATATGACTAATTCATCTGTATAATTTGATATTTACTATGATATTTCAAGTCATCAGCCACATATGCCCTCCTCTTTATCTTAATCCAGATCTAGCTACATTAAAATATCTAAATAATAAGTAGCTATTAGAAAATTGATCCCTGGTTGTAAGACCTCTCTAATGTTTTCATGATACCCTGGTAGACATGTTAACCTTGGGGATATGTAAAATCCTGATCAGGTCAGATAAGATTTATTCAGCTTGAGAGAACACATTAATATTTATGTGAAACTCTTAAAGCTTAATAAACATCTCTGGCATGTTTACCATTGTAGCTTTACCTGGAAGGAGTTAAACAGCATCTCGTAGTGCATCTGGATAAGCCATGGAATACCAGAAACTTCTGTGTATGGCATGGCATTAAATATGATGTAATGGACACCAAACAGTGGCATCAGAACCAATGTGGACTTCAACAATTTTCTGTAACAGTGAGGTAACATTTGATTAACTTCACAAAAATACTGTACAGTACATCACTCTTCACTACCTAGAGGTTTTAGGGTTAGTTAAGTACTGTATCACTTTGAACCCTGAAAAAATAAGATATATAATTATTTAATAATATAAAAAAATATTTATACTGTAAGATAAATTACATGAATTAATTAAGGAAAAAATAAGTAACCAATCAATCTGCAGTGACATTGATAGGCTGCAGCCTTTCGGTCATGACAATGATGGAGCATTATTATGTATCACTGATATCCCCTTTTTCATCTAGTGATAATAATGTAATAAGAGCAAATGCATTCATCGTCATGTTGACAGTGATGTAAGATTACACATAGAGTATGTAATATGATGAATGAATCATCACAGTACCTGTACTGTTGTCTTGTGTCACATCTTCCAGCATTTGTTTCTCGTAGTTTAGTTGCCAAGACTCTGATGATGTTCAGAAATAATATAAAATTAACCTGGAGGAAAAAAGAAACACACAGTTAGTGTGGAGTGGGAGCCATTACAAACACAGTAAGGTGTCATATCCTACAGCTGTAATGTCACAGGTGCAGTACAGCACTGTCATTTTCTACACAGCAGGGTAAAGGTGCAAGCAGTGATCATATACTCACCACTACAGCCACCAGGATAGGCACTTGATATATCCATTTCAAATTGCCCGCACTTAAATCCCAACACCTGTACCAGACATATAACAAGAAAAAAGGGATCAGCAAGAGATAAGTAAGGATCACGGTTGTAGGTGTGCTGATCTAGGCTTCCTCTCTTCCACCCTGGTGTTTCTAATGATCACTACCATTGGATAGAGATTTAGACCCCAGCATTGATTTTCCTCTCTTTCAGACTTCTGTGTCATATGAAACCATCCGCACCTGTATTCAGTTTGGTCAAAAACAAGTGTTTAGATGATATTTCTGACTTTAATTCCTCATGAATTGATTCATTACCCCCGGGCTTCACATAAAACAGCCTTCATGTTCAAGGGCTTTTGCAGTTTTGGAGAGACTTGTTTTTAGTTTGTGCCAAGGCAGTGAAATAACAAAATCTGAGCCTTTTTTTAGTCAGAATCAAAACAGTTCAGTAGGCCTCAGCTGTCATTTCTCATTAACTGGGGCTTCAGCAACCAATGAGGACACTAAGGTCATCTCCTCTGTATTTCTTTTTGTGTCTGTGTGGCTTTTAGAAACAAGACAGTTTCACAGATCTGTAGATAAAAAGCAAAGATAGTACTTGATTTTGGAAAATTATAAGAATCAGCTACTTATCACACTGAGTCAATGTTGTTAACTTCTCATATATTCCAATAGGGCTGTTTTCTTATACGGTCTATGGTCAATACATTTGCCCATAAAAACTGAACGTCCATGCACTTCAATAGGACTGGATGGACGTTCAGTTTTTTCAGTTCAACAGTTTTTTCATTGCCTTGAAACTCGATGGTCATTGGATAAATGCCATTTTGATTTGATTATTGTTTTGTTAGATCATTCAATCAGTCATATTGTTGGCTAGGTCAGAGTGAACTAGCTAGCTAGCTAGGTGCACACAATGGCAAACAATGCTAATATTGTCAACCTGATTTTGGCAAAGCCATTTGGTAGGCTTTCTTACGAGGAGAAACTTAGAATTAAGTTAGCCAACAATGAACTTCCTCCCTTTGAAAGACCAGCAGTATTACACCACACTACCAATAACTGCTGAGTGCACATGACAGGACTTTGGTTAATGTCATGCTTGGTTTGTTTTGCTTCCCAAAAAAGCCTCATCCTGCTGAATAAAAAGAGGAATATGTGGTTTGCTTCCAGTGGACAGCTGCTGGATACCAGCTTAAATGAAAGCTCTCCGTTTGAATCCTAAGTGTTCAACCATGGTATAGGACCAACATGAAGAAAAAAGATACTGCCAGGCAGAGAGGATGGAGAGACCACCAAGTTCATTTGAGGCAGTTTTCGCCCTGACAATTTCTGCCCATTCAGAAGCGGAAGGTAATCCACTTTCTAACAATCAGCTTTCAAATCGTCGAATTGTGAAGAAAAATACTACAATTTTTAGGCTTTTTTATGTTTAAAGGTAGAGTATGTGATTATGATCCAATACACCTTTTGTCAAATTTATTGTCCACTAAGGATCTCTTCTGACTGTTATCAGATTTAGAAGATGTGGCTCTGGAAGTGGGAAATAAAGTGGCCGGGACAGAAGCATGTAACACTATTCCAGCAAATCAGCAACAGAGGGCGTTTAGAATTGTAAATTGGACAAAGGAAGGCGGGGGATTGGGAAAGAGGGCAGTGAGAAAAATGGTAAATCTGGCATGTGAAGTGGATAGTGCTAATTTAAGGATTACCACGGGAAGGAGAAGTAGCAGTCTACCATTCCGTTGCTGCCAGACCACGGGGAGTTTTGAATAGAATTGATTTGGATTGCAGATGAGAGGCTGGCAGGAAAGTTAAAGCGAGAGTATGGAAGGAACTTCTACCAGTGGTGGTGTGATGATGGAGCCGAGAAAAGCTTTATGGATGATTTTGACAGTCACCAGCTCACTGATGCAGCAGCTTACTTGATGGTCCACATTTTGCCTTGGTAGTTACAATGGCCAATCTGACTTCAGTATAGAGACTTTAGAAAGTTGAAATGCATGAGGGTGGATGTGGGGTTGCTTGCAATAGTTTTGCTATTTTTTGCTATTATCGGCTCAACTGTGTACCACCATGTGCCTATTATGGGAAACTATCTTGTCTGCAAGTTAGCTTGACAACTTAGCTTATAAACTTTAGCAAGAGAGTTGATTTCTGCCACTGTGTCACTGACTTAGAAAAGTGCAGACATGAACTTGGGGATGAAAATGGTGTATTTGTTTCGATGCTGAGTTGAAATATCACAAACTTTTTTAAGAATGGCTTACTCCACCTTAACACTTTAAAAATTTATACTGCATGTCATGCATGTCAGGTCTGATGGAAATGTTCCACATCAGCCAATGTCAGATCACCACATCAGATCAATGAAATGCTGTCGTAAAATGCATGTTATTATATAATGTTGGGCTCTAGAAATACGAAATGTCATTTGGTATTTGATACATGGTACATGAAATAAATTAATAAAGAATAATATCAATATTATTCATACATCACTTACTCTGTGTCTGCAAATATGGCTCTCACAGTTGCCCAAACTGTCACAAACATAGCTGGTACTCCTAAAAAATCAAATCAAAAATAATTCAATGAAATCAATGTTGTATTATTATGAAAACACGTCCTAACTTTCTATAATTCTCTAATTTCTATAATATACTTCCATAATTTGCTACGGAGGTAGAATCTGGGTAGCACAGCATCCACATTGTATGCGCTGTGCTAATGTAACTTATACGCACAGTGTGTACAATGCAGGAACTGTAAAGCCCATATTCATGTGTTTCTTTAAACTCTTGCCACTGTCCTAATTTACAAATTAACAAAATGACAACACAGGATTTTTAGAGCTTCCCATATCCTTGTACTATACTTCTTTGCATACGAATTAGACCATCAAGAATTAAATACCCCACCTTCTATAAGGGATAATTTGCATGGTATTAAACCTACTAATCATATTATGATCATGTGCAAGCAGGATGTGCTATAAATGAAGCAGAACTCACCCCATCCAATCAGAGTAAATCCCCATAGATACTTTCTGTCTGAGAAGAAGGTCATAAAGATGAGGCTATGGAGGTACAGACCCTCAACAAGGATCCAGTAGTAGTTAGTCGCCAGAAAGTACATGAACAAGGTCACAACCACCTTACAGCCAATCTGCAAAGAAGGAGCAGACAGAGAACCAGTGTAATCAATTCCCACACTGTCCCACTTTTCAGATGCTTGCTGAAATATTCTTCTCTTGTCTTTCTTTCTTCTTTCTATCATATAATGTTGCAGTAGTTCCCCAATGAGTTCTGTTTGTAATAGATTGCCATGAGGCTTTATCCATTCATGTTCTGCAGAGACATTTTGGCTGTGCCCTGCCTTACATCAGTTGCACCAGTTGATCAGTCTTTTCACTTATTCAGTAAAATAATGTGACATCTACTGGATGAATCGACATACAATTGTGTGCTCACTATCATTGTCCCCAGGTGATGAATCCTAAAGACTGTAGTGAGATTTTTCCTTTGTCCACCACGAGACTGACATTTTTGGTTTTGAGTGGCATATATTGATACGAAATTCACTGAAGATATTCAGGGCCCTGAGAGGAAAAATATGAATGACAATGTGTGGCTTCTCTTCTATTCATTTAACACCATGATGTCAAAATTTTTAAATGTCCAGTGTTTGGTTCATGACAAAATACCTACAGTCAAATTACAGACTAATGTAGACTCTTGGTGTTGTTAATAAATGCCTGATAAAATATATTGGAGTCTATTGGAGTTTGAGTATGGTTAAGACATGGTTCAGGTTAAAAAAAACTAAAACGAGAAATTGTCACCATTATTTATCCTTGTGAAATTCCTACAGGTATTTATTGTCCTAAAGCAGGACTCTTTTGTGAGGTGAATTCTTTACACCCATCCATTGTGCTGCATAACAACACATGCTTCTTTTATTGGCACTAGTGGTGTGGATGTATTGGATGGATCGTGTACTCATCCTGTATCAACATAATTCCTAGGGATACTGCGCATCTTTGAAGATACTTTGTTTTTAATACATATAAAGGTTATGACATTTGCAAGAAGAAAAATAGCACCAAGTTTCATTGTACCTAGAATACAAACAATATACCACCCATGAAGCAAGGACATATAAGGTCTGGACATAATGTTCTTGCCTGAAGAATAGAAAACACTTTTCTTGGCTTTTCTGGCAGTTAAGTCCTAAAGCCTAAAATCCTAAAATCCTCCTTAAAATGGGATGTATGCCTTGTTATTTATACTCTCTTAAATGATTATCTACACTTGGTGGAGACCAAGCTTTAATATAAGCCCCATGTTTGAAAGTACAACCACTTTTACAATTCTAAAATCCACAACTTTAAATGTATTCACAGTAAAATTTATTTGTTTTTTGTTTGTTATTTGTCCCGTACTCTGTCCTTCCATCAAATTTGAGGCAAATCAACAAACAACCACACAGACAAATATACAAATGCAAAATAAAAAGTAAAAATGACATTGAAGTGGATGTTTTGTCACTGGTGGCAGGCTAAAGTGATGTATCATCTGAGTAAAAAAACCTTCCACATGTTAACTATGCAATTAATGTGAAGACCATAAATATAACCACAACATCTAATTAACTCTTGAAAGGAATCAGATAGAGACAGAAGTTTATTGAAAAAACGAGCCAAGCTGCAGCTTTTGTGTTAAGTTATGTGTTTTAATTGCTTTATGGAGGATGTGAATTTCCCCGGGGCCTGTTGACTTGTATTATAAGGTAGTGAAAACCAAGACACATCACACAATGTATTGACGGACTGAATTAAAATAAATAAACAAATACATTTCAAGGTTCGAAAAATATAGGTTGTATATCTGTCCTTTTCACATACAGTATTGACAGTGACATTTTATCTTATTGTATCATATTTTTGTTTGAACTGAGGTTAAAAATAATCCAGTACTATGTGCTGTCTCAGGAGCCCATATTGATTTACTATGCCATTGATTTGGCGCTTGCTTAACTCAACCCCCACACGATTATCTTGCTCCAGCTGTTGCTTCTGTATTGTCTCGCCATGATTATTAGACAAAGCTCTCCCTTCTATCCATCCTGATTACCAGTCTTATAATTGTCACATCTATCTTTTCTCATCAATTTGTCTTCAAACAAACAGCAGGGATCCGCAGCAGGGGTTTTTGCCATGGAGCAGCTCTTTAATTGTAGTTTCTTTAATGGAGACAAAGGTTGAGACAGAAAAGAGACAGGGAACAACCTGGACAGGTTGGCAGTCTATCACAGGGCTGACACATAAAAAGAGAAACAACCACTGAAAGCAACAGTCACACCTACGGCCATTTTAGAGTGGCCAATTATCTTGCATGACTTTGGACTGTGTGGTGCGAGTCGGGGAGAATATGGAAACACCACACAGAGAAGTTCCAGCTAGTGGAGGCCTGACCTGCACAGCCTGGGAAATAGCCTGGTCATACACTCTATATACTGCACATATAAGCTCACTTTTGTAAAGATTATTTATATTATCTACAGTAGTTTTAGTATCAAGTTTTTATTGAGCTGCCTGGTATGTTCCTGTTCCATTGTGTTACCTACTTTAAAAAAAACAACTTTTAGTCCAACGTAACTCAATTTGAGGAACCACGGGATAAAACTTTAGCCACTAAATATATTACACAAATTGTTTGTTTGCATATTAAAGCACGCATGAAAAGTACCCAGTCTTCACCCATTTTTTAAACTTGACTCTGAAAGGGAAAGCCAAGTACTGGCCTAGTAAAAGCTTGGCACGGTGACAAACAGTACAGTTTATTTGCTCCAGCCCTGGAAAAGCAGGTGAGTCTCAGCAAAATACCACTTCCTCTTTGGAAGCAAAACGTTTAACGCCCAACTGCACTACAAATCAAATGATCTGTGCATTACACACTCAGATAATTTAATGATTATCATCAGGTTTTTGTCTGGAGAAAAACCGAATGCCCTTTAATTGGTTATGTTGTATATTAATGTTCTATGTTGTGGCATACGCACTGAAAAATCCTGTTTCAAAGGGAATGCAGACACTATTTCTTCTCTTTGTGTTTGTTCAAGGACAAAGTGCTGATGTTGACCCTATCTATCTTGTAGGTGTATTTTATCTGTGTTGGTGTACTTACAAATTGTGTTTTGTTGGCTGGAGGAGCCTCGGTGATGGATCTGAGGTCTTCCACTGTGACTCTTTCTATGTTCTCCAAGGTTGATGCAGAGTAGAGCACAATGTCTTTCACAAAAATACTTATAGCTCTTAGCATGTAGGACACAAATAGGTGCATGTGGATGTAGTTCCTGGTGCAGTGTAGTCGTCTGGAAAGAAGACAAAGAAGAAAAGCAAGGTCAAAAGATATTGTAAATCTGAAAATTGTCATTTTTGTGTGAATGTGTGTATGTGTGGGCTGGCACACCTTCACGCAAGTGTGTAGAAGTGTTTTCTCTCTCTCTCTCTCTCTCTCTCTCACACACACACACACACACACACACACACACACACACACACACACAAATAATACTCATCCTAATTAGAGCCAGCTGAATTCCACGCTGACTATAACACATTCTTGAGATTTAGGGGCTTGAAACGGACAAATATTGAAATGCTCGGCTCAAAGTGAGCTGTAAAAAACAAAATTGCAAGCATGTGTTGAGAAAATGCAAATTTCCTCCCAGACAAACATGAGTTTATCTGTCAAATTTTCTACCAAAACATCCTGTCAGAGTGTTAACTGCTGGCATGGGCCTTTGAATCCATAAACAACAATTGAAATCAAATTGTTGGCTCAATAGCTGCAAATGTTACATCATTACACATTCAGGTAAAGACAGCCAGTGATTCAGTAATATTTACTGAATATGCACAAACCTTTTAATACATTCCAAAAACCAACTGGAACTAGAATATTCTATTAAGATTTATGAAAAAAACATAAACATTTAAAAATGAGCCCAGAGTATCTATTATTGACTATGTGTTTCTGTGAGGCTTCAGTAATGAGCTGTATATTTGACAAGTGAGCCTCAGAAAGATATTGATTTAGAAGGGTTGGACGAAAACTAATCTAGCGTACATTTCCCTGGTGAAATACTGAACCCAACTGCTAATGTGAAATATCCCTTTTCTCTCCCTAGAAACATTTATGAGAAGTCTTGTCTAAAAGCTGACATGTTGAAGGGGAGACATGGCTGGAGTGCTCCGGAGCGCGGAGCCAGAATGTCAGATGGGCCTCTGGGACAACTTATTAAACTCATTTGGCCAGTAGATTTCCTGGTGCCAGTTGGGAGCGTTCCTAAAGCCTTCTGAGTGGCTGCCTGTACAGTAAGTCACGCTGGTGGCAACATTGGTAAACAGTGTTCTCACATCGATTCCTGATATTCCCTGTGCTCAATAAATAAGCAAATAATAGTGACTGTGTTTGCCATTAATCAGCTGTGAAGAAAAAAAAAATCTTTATATCTGTGTATTTATTATCAATTCTTCAAAATTTTGAAGAACCTATTTATCTATTTTACAGAGAGGAAAAAGGGGAAGGAGGCACACACTATATGACTTATCAACTGGGATCGTTGTAAGCTTGGTGGAATTAAAAAAAATCTATATCCAAGATGAAACTGATGTGAAAATAACAGGCGCACCTAAATGTCAGACCATGAAACATGCATTAATGTAAGCCTGGAGGTAGAGTCCTCCTCAAAGGAAGACATATCATGGTCTGTTAAAAGTCAAGGTAAAAGTCAAAGGTAATGTTTAATACAGTTTTTAAGCTTCATGCTCTACATGATTATAGAGTGAGAGAATCTCTTTTTCCCTATTAAGTCATTATGAAATAATATGCTCTCTGCTTCACTGTATGTTTGAGATGGATAACATCTCATGCTATGACATTGGTGTTCATTGTGCCATCATGCCATTAAACATTTAGACCTGTTTTGATTCCTTCTGCAATTGCTCTCACCTTAATTTCTGACCTTGTGTCCATATTTTTCTCTTGAGACAAAAATAAAGATTGAGAAATATCACTGGCAGCTGATTGACTCACCGGAAATAGCCCAAGATGACTACAGCCACCATGAGTGACCCCAGAGAAATGGAGTATCCCACTGTGTAGATGAGATACAGGCGGTGAAAGACCTCCTGCTGGAAATGGATAAATTGGTTTATTGTTAACAGGGCAGATAAAAATGGATATAGACAGTAAGAATGTAGGTAAGACAGTAAGACTATACTTATACTGTAGTGCTTTTTATATTTAGCCCGGTTAGTGATTAAATTAAGTTCTTTTTTAGCCATCATGATTAAAAACAAATTATAACAAATAACCAAGTCAACGATTATTGATTTGTGTCTGGAAAAGTAAGAAACAGTGCCGCCAATACGGAGAAAAGTGGAGCGTGGAGTGTTAAAAACACTGCATACGAAAATGCACTACCACCTGGTGACAGAAATGTTGCAAGTACCAAGAAGCTACTGACGGAAACAACAGTTGACATGGGTGATGGAGCTGAGAATGGCTGGGTGGGACAGTTTGATCTTCCAGCAGTGAGTTGGCAGCCAGAGGACAATGAAAGGACAGCCACAAACCCAGACCCTCTGTGCGTCAACATGCTGACTGGGGGCCAAGAGCCCCATGTGATGTAACAAGATACTCTGCATGCTGTTATCATTTAAAATCAAGAACCCGTGCCAGAAAGTGGGTGTCTAAGTTGTGGTGGTGGTCGGTGGTGTGGCAGTTGCGCTTCTGTGAGTTGGTGGGGGGTGTGTGGCTTTCATTTGTGCATATGTATTTGTCATTAAGTGCCGCAACCACTCCTATCAACAAAAACATCTGAAGTCAGAAAGAAATTGAAGGGTGCAATGATTAGGTTGTGCCCACATCCTCCACACCACAATCAAGCAGGGGGAGAGGAAAACATACGTGGGACTACTGATATTTTGATAGATAGGTTAAGATTAGATACTTTATCAATCCCAAAGAAAAATTTAATGGGATTAAAAATAAGGATTATTTCTATATTGTTTTTAGTCAAAAAAGGAGTAAAAATAAAGCAAGAACCTTCACAGCAATCTGCAGCGTGAGTCAGCTTTGGGTGTTTTTTATCAGTGAGTGACTCAGAACTCTCATACATTATGCTACTTACATTCTCACCCTTTTCTATACATTTGAAAAGTGTGAGTTAGATTGTAACACTTGGCAATAATACAAACTGTAGAGCTTTATATCAAACTTTGATATAACAATACACTTATTGTCATAATTTTAAAAAACCTTTAGTTACTTATGCAAGAAGAGCTTGTTCACAGTGATAGATATAAGTACAAGCCCTATTTCTCCATGTACAGCCAGATTCTAGCTGTTTTACACATTTCTTACAAGACCCAGTGGTCCTGTTCACTGCCAGTGCTGTGTTCTGACGACCAGTGCCACACACAAAGACAGAACAACACAAGAGGAGTAACTGCAGTCGCTCACATGGGAATGGTGATAGTAAAAGGCTGCAGTGTTTTGTTTACAAAACAATTTTCTCACCATTACACTGTGGTGTAATGATGTCAGTAGTTCTGGTATTTATGACCTAACGCTGGACCCTGACATGCTGTCTGTGTTTACATTTTATGTTTACTTCATGAATACATTTAGGTAGCAAACAGTATCAGGAAGTTGTGGTGTAAAGTTACAAACGCAGGCATCGTGTTGTGTTTACATTAGGCTTATTAATATGCTAACAGTGTGATGGGCGTAATGGTAGTCAGAAGTCACATGATTTTTTTTCCAGGACACCAAAGAGTTTTGCAATGCTTGTGTGTGTAGCAACTGGTGTAAAAAGTACAAACACTGTAATGCATAATGTTACAAAACACAAGGGAACAGCAGCTACTGATGGGAAATATATGACAAGTATTGCCCTCATAGTAGCCCTGATAATGTTGTTATGCAATAATTGTTTTGCAGTCATAACAACAAATGGCAATAATTAAATAAAACTGAATCTTTTTTTTTACATAACTAACCTCAGGCTTTTCAAGAATGTGTCTCCAAAAATAAGTGCTTTTTACAAGTGCTGATGTTTTGATGGGGACTGGTTTTAGTAAGGAGAAATCATAATTCCATAGTATACAGTGATGTTATAGAGATAACAGTATATTGCCAACTATCTTGCCACAGTTCTGGGCACTGTTTCCTGATTCAGCAGTGTAACTGTGTTAAGTGATCAAAGCACAGTCCATAAAGACATTGGTTTCTGCAATTGGTGGTAAAAAAAAAAAAAAAAACCAATCATCTAACTCTCTGAAAATCAGAGAGCTGAGCCTTGATCTAAACACCATCAAACACATTGAGGACACTTGGAATGAGACCAGTTGGACCACCGCATGTGAGCCAGATCTTATCACCAGTCACCAGTGCCCAACCTCAGCGATGCTCTTGTGGCAGAACTGGAGCAGTTCTCTGCAGCCTGTTCCCAAAATTTAGTAAAAAGCCTTCCAAGAAGACTTGTAACAGCATACTTATAATCATGGTTTTGGAGTAAGATGTTGAACAGTTGTGTGTAATGTTTCAGTGTCTCAATAATTTTGGCCATGTAATTTTTTTTTATACATATTAACGTGAAAAAAAAATGAATGAAAAAAAAACTACGAGCTATTTACATTTAAAACTGCTTTGTTACGCTTTTGGGACAAAACTTGACTGACTTGAAACTACATATGAGGTTTCACCATGATTTTTGAATTCGTCATTTTCACTGGATGGAATGCTTTCTGGCATGTTTTTCATTTGGGGATAAAGTCAAATGTGACACTGTTTTCACTTTATATTTGAACGGACATTTAGTTCATTGCAGCTTCATATCATCACAAAGCAACCACATTGCCATCCTGTCATTATCTCCTGCTTTCTTATGAACATAACATCGAATATGATTCAAGTTTATTTGCACTGTACATTGCTGAGAAAGCATGTTGGAAATGAGTTACAGATTTCAGAGGGATGCTAATTGCAGGGTAAAATGGTGCTCTAATTGCCTAAAAGCCTGTAACATCTAAAGTGTGGCAATTTACTGTGGTGATGCATTCATAGAGGATTCACAGGTTGCTTTTAGTTATTGTGGAGGAGGCCACTTTAATTGTGTCAATGAGCATGTAAATGTAAATGAGACTAAGCTCACCTTTTCTTGGCTATGGTGATGAGGGAGGAATTTTGCACATTCGCTATAATTGGCCCATGTCTTGTTGATTGTGGCCAGCTCCCACGTTCCATTGCTGTCACATCGACGATATGCTAGTCCTAGAGATCAAGAGGAGAAGTCGATTTTTAATTATAGAGTTCGCCAGTTGTTTACTTGCATTGTCAACTGCGCACCCTCAGCTTGCTTTTTAATCAAACCTGCATGATTGTAAGAGAAAAGAGTGTGCACAAGAGCTTTCAGAAGGAGCCCAAAGTTGTGATTGTTTAGTATACAGTAACATCTGAGGCCTGGTGTCCTTTAACAAACTTTAACAAACCAAAACTGAGCTTCAGAGTTTTTACTGCTGACTGTATCCATGGCCACACTTACCTTCATGGTTGAAATCATAGATATACTCAGGACAGGCGGTGGATACAAGCTTTCCTGGAGGCCCTTCAGGCCAACAAACAATGCCGTCCCACTCGGGTGAGCAGAAACCATCTGTGTAGACAAAAGCAGCGGTGACTTTAAACAACAGAGCTGTAGTGAAATGTTGAGTCCAGTGTTAAACAGCTACAGGCATTTACAAGAGCAGCGTTGTCCTTTAAAAACTAGGCCACAAAGCATTAATTTCACATATATGTAAATTAACACAGTGGAGCAACTTCACAATCTGTGTTAATTCTGACAGTAAATTAGACCCTCAAGCATGAGTCACCCTGAAAACATACATACTTATCTACTCCACTATCTTTTATGATCTAATTAAGACTGGGAGTCATGTAACTGAAGATATTCTTTGCATCACTAGTTGCACAAAGTAGCAGCAGTGTGTAGTATATGTGTAGTAATGTAACTTATTAAGACTAAATACTAAATTTAACTTAATTAGAGATTTATTTAAGGACATGTCATAAAATAATAATCAAAAAATAACAAATCATACAGCAATAATAAAAAATGCCTCTCCCACATTCTTCAAATATTTTGTGTTGCCTAACAAAAAGTTCAAATCCTGCAGAAAATATCACTTTAAAATACATTGCTATTATATTAAATTGTATTATTATTATTATTAATAATAACAACAACAACAACAACAACAACATCAACATCAATTATAATAATAATAATAGTATAATAATAATAATAATCGTGTTTTATAGAACGTCTCATAAGAAATAATTATTTCCAGTCAAACTAATTTAAAGCAATCAACTCCTATAACATCTTGTAATTATCCTTCAAATGTTTTGTTTTGCAGTCAGAGGATTAGCTGGTCAAATGAAACTTTGAGGAATTTTCTATTAAAGTTAAGAGTTTGAGGCTGCGGTGAAGGAACTTTCAGAAAATAAAAAGCTAAGGAATCATTATAATGCCAACCTTTCTGTACTTTTTTGCTTTCCTGAGATTCCTACGAAGACTAGCGACTCGTACGCCTTTTCTGAACATCACAAGAAGAACGTTGTCATCTATTTCTACTGAGGAATGCACATGCCATGAGATTTTGTAATAATGTGTCTATACTTAGTTCAGACAAAGAGCTGCAGGTTCAAAGGGAAGAAAGAAATAATCTGTTTGGAGCGCAAAGCCCCTTAATTGTCAGCTAAACCATGGACCTCAGTCTTCTGATAGTGGGAGCAAAATCCCTTTCCCCACAGATTCCTGGCAAAAACCTCCCTTATGGCTTGGCATTTATGTTGTATTATTGAAAACATCTGCCCCACTTTGACCACTAATAAGCAGCTAAGGATAAAACTAAAACTATCCTCTCTTTGCAGTAGATCCATTATTTTCTCATTCCTGTAATCAAACTTACAAAGAAACATCTGAAGCAATGACGACATGCTTTTTATTTGCCTGTCACTTGGAGCACAAAATTAAAGAGCAGACTGAGTGGAGCTGACTGATTTCTGCAGATCTCTGGTGGGAGAAAAACAGCGTTCAGTTTTGAAAATCACACTGACCACACATCCTGGGAGTAAAAGTAGAATTGCCGTTCACTTTTGCCATAGGTTTTATTACCATAGGACCACCTACTAACAGAGTTAAATTAAACTTTGAACACACATATAATTTACCGTAAATTTCTTGACCATGATTTAAATATAAACGTGACTACGGGGGGGACTGGTATTAGTGATGTCACTGGGGTTTTTAATAAGGTTTTCTTTCCCCACCAACTCATTTGATTCTGACCTGCAGATGTCAAAACACATATTACATTTTCTCCTGATACATGCAACCTTTTATAATGACTGCTGATGTTATTCTACACCCAGACCACAAGCTTGAAGGCTGAGCTATTTTCACACTGCAAGGTCTGGGGCATTGAACCCACATCCCTCCACTGTCCTCTCCAGGCAAACCTCAGTGTTTCCCTCAATGAAAACCTTGTCTCAGCCACGTAATGGAGACTTTTGTGTATTTAAAGCACAAATGAGAAATAAAAACAAATAGATAAATGCTGAAATATGACCAAAACCAAAGTTTCAGCCTCATACGGGACTACCTTTTCACTGAACCTAGATTTAGGCGATCAATTCATTACTTCGAACAAATCCTACATTTCACACTGCTGGCATTCTAAAATAGCCATCACTCCACATCTCTTATAATAGTTCAGAAAACCACAAGTTTACAACGCCAGAAAAAAAGAAAAAAACACTCTGGGGGTGGTCAGGCAGGACACAGGCAAGACAAACACAGATGTAAAGCCAAAGTCCTAAAAAATGCACACTAGCTGCTATTCTTTGAGTTTACCTCAATCCACAGATTCAAGGTTACACCACAACACAAGAAAAAAAAAATATGTCAAAGAAAAAATTACAAGTCTGAATTCTGTCCAAATCCTAAAGATTACTTCGGGGAAAACATTTTCATGGGTCATCAGAAAGCACAAGTAATGCTTTCCTTGAACTTTATCTCAAGTCTTAATCAGTAATTTTACTCCACATCACAGCAAACTCTACGCAGATTTTGAATGATTTCCACTTCACATAATTACAAACAAACATCCAGATTAGACTTTAACGTTCAAATCAAGTTCAAATGAAGTGAGGTCGAAGCAACTCAGTTGCTATTAAGTAAAAACAATCTCAAATCAAGCATGTTAATACGAACATATGTGTCTATCCAGGCATATAGCACAACAACACCAGGGACTCTGTGTTGTTGTTTTTTTTTTCTCTTTATTAAGGTAATGCGTTTATTTTAATTCTCTCAACTGTTGTGATCCAACAGACATGTGCAATCTTCCAAAAGAGGTCACAAAACAGCCACCACATGCAAGATGAATCACGTCCTGTTGTGTGCCAACATCATCAGGTTTGCAGTTCAGCTCTCATGTGTTGATGAACCCCCAAAACAGCACTTCAGGATATTCCTGACGGGCTTGTTAGAGTGAACATATTTCCACTGATGCACAGACAAAGATGTGAAAAAATGTAAAAACTGCATCAGTATGTATGTGTGTGTGTGTGTGTGTGTGTGTGTGTGTGTGTGTGTGTGTGTGTGTGTATAGTATAATTATTTTTTTGTTTTGTCATGTAAAAAATTTAATTTAATTCTTCATTTAATCACGGAAAAACACACACACAAGATCTGTGTGGCATTTGAAATATTTTTCACTGAAATTATTTATTGATCATTGATTTTTTTTTATTTGCAAAATGCAGATAAAAGAACTGTATTAATTTATCATCCTATTTTATCAACTTATTCTAAATGAATAAGATGCTCTCGATTAATCTTGACCAAGATTGTGTGAAGCTGGTTTTAATACCACAGTGTTGTAGAATACTGACATTAAACATGACGAAAAAATGTAAATGAAAAGACAAGCTGCAAATGTGCTTGGAGGAGGCCGTTGACGTGCGACACCAGGCTTGCCAGTCACTACGACATGTCTGGTTGGATTAAGCATGATGTGGTCAGACGAGCAACACAGACTTAGATCTGAAAAAGACCTAATGTTGATGGTCTGCTCTGCTTTTCATTAGAATCTATGGCCATTCGGTTAAAAAAGCACAGTGTTACATAAACCCTGAACAAACCTCTGTTAGGCGCCTGCAGTTCTCAATAGTAGCAATTCTGTCATATTTTTTTAAATCCAATTTGAGATTTGTGGACATTTATCAAAACCATGAAAAGTTGGGAAATACCACACAGGGAAAAGTGAGTATGGGGGCTGGTCAACAAAAGCCTTTGTGTTCAGGGGCTGGAAGTAAACATTTTTAATTATGTGTTTCATTTACAAGGGGGATATCGTTTGGAGGGTCCAGGAATTCAATTTAACCGCAATGCACTGGGGTTAAAGGGAAAATAATATGATTGGTCTGACAGTGGAATCCAAAATCCTCCTCTGAACAATCAACTGGGAAAATGACAGTAACCACAATGAGATACAGTAGACGCTGGGGTCTGCTGGAAAATGGTGGTCTTCAGACACCCATAAATACACAAATACTCCCTGGGATCAACTTTGTCTTCTATCCCAGCCTCTGGAAAGCCAAAGAAAGGACAACGGAAACAGAGCAGCATTTCCAAAGGTAACCGTCAACCTAATGTGCACATTCAACAACTCTGGTAACCGCTCCAAAAGAAAAAAGTACATATTTGACTTGAACACATCAGTAAAAAGGCTGGTTGAAGTAACAATCTAATGTTTAGCTGAGATAATCTTCAGTGTGTTTCTTGTAAAACACTGGAATGTGCACATCAGCTGTTTAGTATCAGTTCTCGTAATAAACAGTCACATTCAAAACAAATTACCAGTCGAGTTCAATTAATACAACAAGACGGTTCCAGTCTGACACACACTTATTACCCATCTCGTGCTCATCATGCTGCTGCTGCTGTTGGTTATGCTATTTATCCTCACGGTTCTTGATAATCTTTCCTTGTAGAGATGATTGTTTTCTTCCTACATCATGTCAGCCTCCTGCTGCCACACATGGAATCCCTTCCTTGTACAGTATGAGTCTTTCAAATCTGTGTCCATGAGGTTGTGATCTACGCTGCCCCCAGGGTGGGGGGGTTTATTGTACTCTCCACTGAACTTCTCGCTCCAGCTGGAATTCATTGGGGAGCTCCCTCAATATCCACAAATAAAACTATTTTGCACTGATAAATGGTTCAGTCTGTTTTGATATAAGCATCTATGGCTGACTTTTTTCAAAAACAACACGCTGCAGGTAGTGTGAAATCACTCCATGGTAAACCTCATCAGACCTAATGAAGTGGGATCTCGCTGTCACACGAGACCCATCACAAATCCCTGCAGCTCTCATTTTTCAGTTATATCTCTGTGGTACAGTATCCACCTGTTGCTAAACAAGGCATTTGGATCAATATACATTAACTATGATGGACAGGTTTATGGATTTGACCTGTTATCTATCCAACAAATAAGCAATTTGGTGATCTACGCAGCAAACATCAACACTGTAATCCCTCTGCTGTTTTCTTATGGCATGACAAAAATCTACTGACAGCTCCAAGTCTTGGGTGTTTACAGACATCGTAGTCGCAGCAAAAAGAAAAAAATATCAGATCAGTGGAAAAATGGCATCTTACACAAGGTCTGTAAGGGTCTGTAATTTTCTTGCTTTTATTGCCATGTTTGTGGTGTGGCTGTAGGGATGACAGTGCTGCTCTGTCTGACTGGCACTTTGGTCCAGACTGAAAAATCTAAACAAATGCTGGATGGATTCCCATGAAAATGTTGCTCCCATGAATACAAAGATTCATGGGAAAAGTAGATCTTTCTCCTTTTGATCCCCCGACATTTCCTCCAGTGCCACCACGAAATTGAAGTTTGTGGTGTTGAGTGAAATTTCTCAACAATTTCTGGATGTTCCCCTTAGTAATAATTATAATGACTTCAGTGGTAACCCTAATACTAACTCATTCAACAGCATCATCAGATTCTATGTGTGCGTGTGTGTGTGTGTGTATGTTTTTTTTTGTCCAATACTTTGGTTTATAAGCTTCAGACTTAGCTGTACTTTTGGTTAGGTTTAGAGCGATTGTGAACATGATTTACATCACGTTTACATGCAAACGAATCTTGTTCAATCACTACAACAAGGTGATCTTTACAGCCTGACACACTCACTTTCATTCCTGTGCTCATCATGCTGCTGCTCTTTATGCTATTAACTCCCACAGTTCCTGATCATTTTTACTGATGGTGCTGATTGATTTCTTTCTACTCTCCCACCTAATCTAATATTTTGCATGCCTGTGGACTTTCATTCTTGCTTTTTTACTTACCAGGAATCTTGTGCTTGGACTTGATACTACCCTCGCACTTCCGTTTGGCTTTGAACAACACCTCTATCTGTTCGTCTTTCGTGAGCACATCATCTGCGTAAACCTGCAAAAACAGAAAATGACAGGGTTAATTGACAAATTCATGTCATAGCCCAAACACTAAACCGACATCACCATCAGTTACAATCATTTACAACGTCAATAACCATCTTGACAGTTTTTAACTGTCAAAAAAAGAGAAAACGAGTCTAAAGAGGAAAACATGTTGAATATTTAACTGCACCTTTGCAGTCCCATCTGGATCTGAGGCAAAAGTCCTGACTTTTCTCCAAGAGTAAAAAATATAAAAAAGCATGAAATGCATCAGTTGACTGATATCCAGACATGACTTCCTCTTCACAGCTGCCTCAAAACCCTGTAACCACTCTGCAACCCTGGTCATGGTGCTGGGGACAGCATAATCTAAATCAAGTTTCCTTTGGCAAAAAGCAACAGGGTGGCCTGGATGTTGGACAGCCTGTTCTGTGTCTGAAAGATCAGATTAGATTGTTCTTTAACCACAACAGTTCACCTGTCAAGTGTTCACGAGCTAGACAGCATATTTATTTCTGTCTTAACTGTCATGAAGCTAAAGGGATTTTTTTTTCTCCCTTGAATAAACAGTATCAGTTTCATTTGTTGTTCATAGTCCAGCTTGTATTCCTGTGGTTAAATTCTCTGCACCGTAACTAATCAGACATGACAATATTACAACATGGACAAAACCGTCATTTTATTCCCAGAATTTCCTTACACCTTGTATTTTCTCAGCTTTTGAACATTGTGCTTGAGTGTGGTGTGGTACCTCAGGTGTGGTTTTCCAGTAAAGGAGACATTTTCCATCCTAATAGGTCACACTGACTGGCTTGCTGTTTGCCCGTGGATCACTTTTGGGCAATGACAAATGTGACTGTATTGAAAATGACTGCATTTATTTTTAACGGAGCGTGACAAGTAAAGTGGAAATGAAAACATAAGAATTCAGGACCAGTGTTAAACTTAAAGTACAGATCAGCGCACAAATCGCTGGGATTTTCTACGCTGTCATATGAGGATTTCCATGGTGCTTTGAGCCTTAATGCAGCACAATGCAACAAGTATCCAACACAATGAAACACAAACTAGCGTGTGTGACATGAAGTTTGCCTGGAGAGGTACAGCTTAAAAAACTCCCAGCCTTGTTTTTTTGGTTCAGTGATGCAGCGCAAACAGTACAAATTAAAAACAGATGTTTACTCAGGGCAGCTGACTCCCTGGCTGAAGTTATATTTGTCAGTTTCAAATACATATCACACATCTGGGTGTAAAGAAATCTAATTTTGTTCTTCCGTCGATCAAAACAAATAGTACGTAGATTTATAGTTTGATGGGAAAAACATTTACCAAGGCACAGTTTAGTCATAACATGCATGTGAAGAGGTTAAAATAAAGAAATAAGGAAACAAATTGCACCTAAAAAAAGAAAAGTATCATGTGTAAATGTATTACGGCCATTTCAGGGCAAATCAGAGTTTGAAAACTTGAATACAGTCTACAAAACAAATTAAAAAGCAAAATATAACCACAGTCCATGTGCCAGCTCAGAAAAAGCAAGCAGGCAATGTGGAGATATTCTTATTAAAATATAATTATTTTCCTCTGGTCTGTTTAAAACTGCAATTACCGTAGATGCCACAGATTTATCTGAGTCTTCCATATAAATGAGATTTTAATCTGGCCGATGTGATTTATGTGTTAATGTCAGATGTATAATTGTATGTTATACTCAAGCATTTGACAATCTGTGATAAACAACATAAACATCCAATTTTACACATGGTGACTATTAGTTGAAACATTTGCTGCATCTCACATTCCATTTATCACCATGTAAAACACTGTGCTGCAAGATCACTTCATGTACTGAGGTAGGTGCATAAAAGTAACATAAACCGAATACCTCAGAGTTGTATGTCGGTGCAGTATTTACGTAAAAGTATTTATATTAAATCACTATTACTATAGTAAAAATATTGCACATCAGGCAGTATCTATATTTGTGTTATATTTTGACCGACATAAAAATCAGCTATTGCAGCAAAGCAAACTTTTGATATTTTCCAGGCTTTTTTAAAGTCACCCCCCTCTGGTGCCTGTTTATAATCTGAATAAGTTGCTAAGAAACGTCTAGACCTGCAGGCTGTAACACAGAATCGTTTGGGAAGCAGAGACGTGTATATATTGTCTCTGTTGCAAGCGCGTAAGTTCGTGAGTTTAAAATTTTAACTGTAAATACTAAGCCGTCATGGGTTTGCTGCACACAAAACCATAATACCTCAATCCATCAATATTTTCACTACTTGCAGGCCTGAAATAAGGATGTCCAGTCTGGGAGCTGAATAAGGTTACAGAATGAAGACGTTTATGGCTTTGCACAGTAAACAACCACAGATGGAACAACATTTGACCACAGGCGAACAAGGATAGATACTACCTGTTTACTGTGCTAACTATGCCAATATAGAATATTCCACTGACAGCTCCTGAGACGTTGACACTATTTTCATCTAAATAACTGGCTGGTGTTACTTTAGGTGAAAGCTTAACCGACAGGAAACCAAAGACAGTGAGTCTGGATGCTAAATGCTCTGAAAGGACAAGTGTAATTATCTTTACAACAAAATCCAATATAGTGGAACTCATTTGAGTAATTTTGTAATACATCAATGGATTTACACAGTTCTAATCTATTTTTTATATGCATATTGACTTTATTGTCACCAGGGTTATTTTTACTTTAGTTAAACTCTTCAAAGTAGTGTGAAATGTCAGCTAGTTTACCACACTTTGAAATCACAGGGTGCACATCAACTATAGTTTTTTTTTTCAGCTCTTTTCTGCTGTTCCAACACATTAAGAACAAATATCTCAACCTTTACAGCTCAGTTTGAGCCCCTGTGAAACATTAAACTAAAATGAGGCATGGGCATTTGGGGTTTATTTTCTTTTTCAAAAACTAGAGGAATTCCTCCTTCATCTGCAGACTCCCGCTTACAGGGATATAGAAGAGTATCATTTACCATTTTAAGAAGAGAATCCTGGGTAATAAGTGTGCCCCCTGATTATTTCTGAAAACTATTCCTCCTCCACTGGCGAGAGTCCAAACCTCCAAAGTAAACACAACTCTCACAGGGAGAAACATGGACATTCTTATTTACTGCATTTCATTCAAAACACAGTATTCTTTTTGTTAAATGCTTTTGAGTGCGTGCCAAAATGAAAATTAGAAAAATACACGCCATATAAATATGTGTGTTTTCATCACTGGTCGCTAGAATACAAACTCCACTTGAATGAACCACAAGTTTCTATTTGTCTTTGCAAACTGCGGCTTGATGACTTAAACTGCAGCTCTCTGCAAGGATATAAGACCAATATTGAGAGAACTGTATTTAGGCTGGTGTGTCAAGACAGTGTTGAACCACTATGACTAAATACTGACAGTATACAGTATGAGGGTGAAGGCACATTTACAGTTGAGTTTTAGTTTTCTAATTCCAGCATTTGTGTACTCAATTATTTTAGTAACCGAATGATATATATGGTCATAAATGTTTGGCTTGTCTTCTGCCATTGATGAATATATCCAGTGTTCATTTGTTGATTTTTGAATATGTTGCAGCAAAAGGATAAAAAAGACTGTCCATCAGAAAGCCATGTGGACAGACGCCATGCATACATTGAGTGGAGACACTGGGTTTCCGGTACATTACCAGCAGTCTTGATTGTGGACAGCCTTATGCTTTTTCCTTTTTTTTCAAGAAAGTTGTGGTTGACCAAAGTCATTTCCTGAAATGCCCTACAGTGAATCAGAGAGTCAAAACGCTGGAGCTTGTGAGGTAGACTTTCATTAGAAAGCACAAAACAAAAAAACCTGAGTATCCAAAAAAGTTTAAATGAACCGCAAAAACACCGCTGAGTTCAATGGAGTGTAATTATATGTAATAAGTCAACAATGGATTTGGATACAAAGTAGAGGCCAATGATCTCATTAGTAGTATCTCAGACCATGAAAAAGTTCTCCAAATAAAAAATCACGCAAGCTCTGACTGCCATTGGAGAGACTAGGAGTTGTGCATTTCCGAGAAAGGCGTCAAACCTCCAAATGAGCCTTGAAGGTTATAATGACCTGCCTAACAGTCAAATGAAAAGAACGTAACAGTGGGTGATCTGTGTAGAAAAAGAGACGAAAGAAAAATGTCTTGTCTTAGTCCACTGTTCTACATTTTAGCTTGGATAATAGGGTGCAGAATCTATGGTATGGTCATTCAAGGGACTAGCCTTAAATCACTCATATAAAAATGTTTTAACAATGTTGTAACTTGCTAAATAATCCAAACCAAACGCGAACCAATCAAACTTCTCTTATGATGGCTCTTGTTGTAACTCACAAAACTTTTGACACAAACACATGCATGAGACACTCAAAAGAGAGAAAGCAAAGACCTTTTAGCCATGTGATTTACCTGGGTAAGGTGGTTCTGGCCTGAAAATGTTTTCATGTTGCAAACACACTTGTACAAAACAAAGAGGACCACTGAGAGTCCACAGTGTCCAAGGGCTGACTCTACTCAGTCAGTCACTGGCTGAGGGCCAAAACAACAGTTGGAGTGTGGACAGGCTCTTCATCTCCAAAATGAGCTAAATGAGTTGATTTGAACCAACAAGTGAAATTCAAAAGTGTGATCCAGCAGAAAAATGTTACTGTACAGCATCATTTCCCTCAAAACCAAAGCTAGGTTGTGATGTTGCAGGATACTGACAGTAACACTGACATGCCAGTCATGCATGTCAAATCAAGATATCCCTAATGGATACATCTTACAGGAAGTTATATACTCTGCTGCATATGTCACATGTATAGTTCAGTAGTTGAAAGTGGAAAAAAAACAGTTGCAGTTTTCTTTGCATCCAGTGATTATAAAAGAAGAATGTATGATGAGTACATTGCATTACATAGTGAAATTATCAGTCAGTAAGTGCATCAAGTCTGATTTCTTTGCTAATGCGAACCAAATGTAATTTTGATTATTATTATTATTATTATTATTATTATTATTATTATTATTATTATTATTATTATTATTATTATTATTATTATTAATAATAATAATAATAATAATAATAATAATGTATTATCTCCCTCATAGTACTTTTCTGGAGCCTTGTCAGTGTGGGATACACAATCTGTGACTGTGTTTGGAGTATTTATTGGTTTTCATTTCAGGGTAAATTTCACATGATTTTGAAAACATGGAATTACTATTCAACCAACTTTTAAATTGTTCCTGCATGCGAGGGGAAGGACACATAAGGACACACACACACACACACACACACTCACACACAGTGTCTTAATTCAGTGTTTTCAGATGTTTTTATCATCAACATAAACCCTCTCATCACGACTCAGCTGCTAGTATTTTGACTGGAAACACAAACCATATTAATTTTCTCTATCACTTCAGACTTATCCAATAATGCCTCTCTCTGTTAGCTGATCCGTCAGAGAGGATGAGATTTTTTGGTAAATGGTCGTATAAAGTGAGACTTTCCTTTCCAGATCACACTTCATCACATAGATGATAAATAATATACAATAATATTTACTCTGGTCGCTGTAAAGCGCCTCTATTATGGGACTACAGTTGAATGTTTGTTTTATGTACGTGTTTTGGTCATTTGCCATTCTTTACACCATAAGCTAACATTCACTTCCTTGTTGTTGGCATGTATTCAAAATTTGATCCCAAGGGCTTTTTGACTTTCCTGTGCGTTTTTTTTCTTCTTCACAAAATAGGGGGGTCCAGAAAATTATAACTCCGCCGAATCTTGTTTTTAATGGCCTGTCCTGTATCTGGAAAAAACATGAATATGTTACTTTTGACATATTGCACCGCATGAATGTTTTAGAGGATGAGGTTCCTGGATATTATAAACTCTATGAGTCAGTGCCACTCCTCTTCAACTGTGCAATTTGCATTTGATGATAAAAACCACAAACCACAAGACTGGTTGTCCTTTGGAAATGCTTGCAGACCACATTCTGACTTAAAGCAGCATTTAGTTCCTAATTATACCCTGCTCTGGTTGTAAGCCTGAAGAACAGCACTTTTGTCCTTGATGGAAACATTGTGTGAGCTCTGAGAGGCGGCATAGATCTCGAGGAGTCCAGATAGTGGTGATTGTGTTTCTCTCTAAATTAAAATGGGTCATCCTTGTGTTACATAAAACAGTTAATACTCATAGTATGGGCAGTTCTGTTCCTCCAATAAAGCAATGCAAATGCAGCATTTTAATTTTCATCAAAAGCTTAAAAACTATTAATGGTTACGCAACAATCAAAAGCACTAGACATTTCATAATAATCCAAATGGATGTCACGAAAGTGTCAGCTAATAACAGATGCGACTGATACTAGGGCAATGACTTACACTAAATGTGAATATATATTTTCTGTGTGTGTGTGGATTTCCAGGATTATGGTTAAAAATAAACATTTCAAAGTTAATGCTGTAGCATTAATGGCATATGATACCTTCTGACAAAGCTTGGCAACATCAGCAGTAAACCTCTAAATCACAGCAGTAAAGGATGTCATATGAGATGATACCAGGGATTCACATTTGTGATAATTTGTGATTGTGTTCATCAGCAGTGGAATATTCCAAAAAAAAAAAAGAAAAATCAGTCCACGTAAACAAAATTTTACACATTATATCTTGAGAAATAATGTGGCTGGAAATTTAAAAACAAAAAATATTTAAATGTTCTATTTGTCAGGATAAGTTAATAATAACTTATCTTAACTTAATAAGGACTGGAGTATCATTCTTATGGATCAGTATAATTACATAGCTGCGAATCATCTTGACCTACAGTAATTGTGAAAAGATGTGAAGATGAAATTGGTGGGGTTATGGAAAGTAGGGCTCTACAATATTTATTAGAATGGACAGCAGGTATGTTCTAATGGACTCATCCATTTTTAAATCAGACTTTCACAAAAATACATACTCCTGAACAAAAAAAAAAAAAAAAAAAATGAAAAAAATAAAGGTGAAACATTACTGAGAGCTTTCCAAATGTCTTTTTTTTTTTTTTTTTACACAAAAGACTTTGTAAATAAAACATGACAGCGAACCAATTGTCAGGTCAGGGAGCCTTAGTGGTTCAGGTCGACTGTCCATATTACAAAGGTTTGGTTTTATTCAATCAAATCAGCATCTTTGCCACTGCTCACTAATGTTTGTCTCAGCTGCTAATTAAACCACTGAATTTTGTGGTATTGAAGTACCAGATTTCACTGTCAGTGTATAATTAGCTGCCCTATTTCACATATTCCGCTTTGTTTAGCATCACAAAACTGGTGTCATTACAGACAAACACTAACACTGGTCTAAATGGATGTGGGCTCCCACCGCCATCTGCAACCTGCAGATCATTCTGCTCCTGTATGTCACATATACACAACAGACAACACTGTTTAACTATCTAATACTGTGTCCTTGTTGGAGCATTGGAGGAGCAAAATAGCAATGTTCCATCTGGGAACCGAAATAAATATTTTTTCATACTGAATCAAAAATGACAAAATTGACAAAAAATGACTTTTACCTTCTGAGTTAATGAAGCATTAGAAAAAAAACTTATATATACTATATATATATATATATATATATATATAATGGAATAACCTTTCATAACCTTTCAGTAACAATGTGTATTATCAAAAATGACAATGAAATGTATTTGAGTTAAAACAATTCATTGAAACAATTAGCTGTTCAACAGATTTTTGGAAAATATTTTAATAATAAGTTTTAAAAAAGCTTTTCTTTTGTGAGCACTAGCTAGAAAGACATAATGTGTATTTTTTGTTATAAAAGGGGAATTTTAAAAGTGATTTTAAACACTTAAAATCATCAGATGTTAATGAACTGGAAAATTACACCAAAATGTCTGTACAGGAGCTACTCAAAAAAGAATGAGCCAATGCAAGTGAAAACAATAAAGACTCATCTTTCTGTGTACCTTTCATGTGTACCTGATGCAAGTCATGCAGCAGTAAGTTGGGGGCTAGTACCAATGAGAGAACAGTGCAGTCCAGCAATCAGTGCTGTTTGTGATGTAGTTAAACATTAGAGTGCAGAGGGTGTGGAGAAGAAAAGACTGGCATGTAGGGGGAAACACTTCATGCAATCAACCCTGCTTCCAAAGTCAACCAAAGGAGCACCAAACAGCCTGCCGTCTGCTAAGAACTGGGACAAGGACACTGTTTGTATAAGGCCTCTAATTGTAACTGCCTCAGATAGTCTAAATTGTTGACTAATTAGGCACTGCTCAATCAGCCAAGGTGTCTCTTATTGCCTGCAAATATTCCGCCCTTTTGATTTACTTATTGAGGAGGCCTATTGAGGGGAGTAAAGCTTGTGCAGATGGTCACCTTGATTGAAGGGCTTTGCAGAAGAGCTGTGCTTACACAGGCACAATTTAAATTCATGACCGAAAAGCAAAGTCTTGTAAGAACACACTAATTTAAGATATCATCAAACAACGGAAATTACACTCTCCTTAATGAACAACTAGTATAAAATCTGCATTCATTTCAAAGAGTAATTACTAATGTTTATGTGTGGCCAAATTGGTTAAATATATTATGAATGATATATGACATCACAGTTGAATTTATTAGTTATAATCACCTGAAACTAAGAATCATTGTGTTTTCATTGACTTAGAATGATTGAATTTATTTCAACATCAGGTCCCCATCCACAGAGTCTGCCATGTTCTACCAACATGTTCCTACAGTAGCACAGACTGGGCAAACCAAACACTGACTCCAAAGAAGGTCTTTTATGTATTTATGCAACCTGAAGGCCACCATAATTTCCTCCTTAGAGGGAGTGAAGGATATTCAGTTGGTTGCAATCTGCAACACACAAACAAGTGTCACTTAATACTATCATGAACTTCAAGATTATTTTTAGAATAGTTTTTACTGAACCACAGACTTTCCTGCTGCACAGAAATTAATAAAACGACTGAAATAACATTAGTATGTCCTCCAGAATGATATTAAAAATGTGAATATGTTGCATCTTCCCTCTTAATCACTGTTATGAAGGCTGACATAAATAATATGTACTATAATTCTGAGGTGCCTCCCTGGAAAAAGCATTTACACTATATAAATCCACATAAAACACAAGCTATTGGGCTAGATTAAATAGAAATCACATTGTAGCTGTAATCAAGCGATTCAGTAATTCAAGTAAGAGATGACAGATGGTCGCGTATTGTGTGGCACTTCGAGGTGAAAAGTTACAGAAGGCAAATAAAAATAAAGGTGGCTTTTAGATTTTTTTTTTTTTTTTTTATGGCTTATAACGTTTAATATTTTAGCTTTTACATAGAAACTATGAAAACTGTTCTGCCACATATCTGATTTTATAAAGCCATTCTATAAATGACCTGCTAAGCCACCACTGGATTAACTATAGAGTTACACACAGTATACACAGCACATTATAAATGCATTTAAAGGATTTAATATCTGAGACACGACTGTTAATGCACATGGTCACAGATAAAGAAGATCAGACTGTCTAGTGAGTTAAGAAAATGCAAGCACACATGGGTTGCAGTGTTAATGGTGTACTCCAACTGAGAGGCCTGCAACTGACCTGTCAGCGTGAGCTTTTCCACTTTCCACTTAATACAAGGTCATTGGTGCCGAGGTCTTTGAACTATGTTTTTATTTGACTGAAAATGACTAGAGCTCATGGGTGAAAGACTGAGTCCATAGCAAAAGGCAAACAGTATCCACTGATGAGAACGGTATGAGTCAATATCACACATTTAGCCCATTGCAAACACAGCAAAGAAACACAGTTTGAATGAATTTGCTTTGTGCATCAGTCACACATGAAGAGCACTGGAATACAAAACCTCATTCATGGACTGAATATTTTTTATTATATTAAAACTCAGATAATATATTGCACATCCATGGATTAAATGAGTGCTGAACTGAAATAGATCACACAGCACCAAGGTGTCTGCTTTTACCTACATTTGCATAATTTTAAATAATCTCTTTTAAATGTATCCCATACAGCACAACCTCTGACTTGTCACACAAACCACTGCAATAGAGTACAGATAAATTTCACTCTCTTTAAATTTAAAGTCTTTAAAAGAGTATCTACCCAATTCAGAAACACACTCCTATTATATTGCTGGACAGACAAATAATGAAGAAAGACCTCCTGTATCTTTTTTTTTTATTCCACATACTTGTCTTCCCTATCAAAACCTACCACCTATATTACCCACGAAGCAGGTTGGCCACTGACACCGGAATAATTTACCCTCACACTACATAGGGAGCAAGCTGCAGGGGTCTAACAAGCTCTCTTCTTTTTTAACTCCCAACACCCAGATATGTTTCTACTCCTAAGAAACTACAAATCACTTGAGGCTACAAAAATGTTGGTGCAAGTGCAGTAGCACTACCAAAAATCTTTTTGACCATGTATACTGTATACTGACATACTGAATATGTCAATATACACACTGTGTGTGTCAATATACTGGGATATATTTATGTCTTCATTATGGTTCTGTGTCCATATTGGATGGGATACTAAGGCATTTGCAGTTTACTGCATGTGTCTTAAATTTCCAAGCACATTGACAATATTATTTTTTGGACAGGCATAAAGAGATATGCTGTAATGACAGTTTGTACAAGCAGACATGGTAAAATACAACTTTGGAAATAAACAAGAAAATTGAGAAACTTGTTACAGTGCACGATGAGAGTAGATTCTCCGCTGGCTATTACAGGTCTTTACTGTGGCCATAATGTTGCATATAACCCTAGAAAAAGAAAACCTCATCAATAATAATACATCAAATAAGTTAATTCCACAGAGAGCTCTGTTTCCTCCAAAAACTACCATGCCATATTACATCACCAATAAAAAATAATTGCAGAAATGCGCCACAACCTCTAACGAATGTTCCAGCCCTAGAGTCACATGGCAAATTTTCTAAATTGTTAAGCTCACAACGAACTAACTTCCAGGTTATCACTGATTCAGTTTGCCAAATCACATACAACAACGACTCTATTCACTGCATGTCCAATACATATCAGTGCACACATGGATACACACATATGTATACTGTATGCCCAGCTTTAAATATATGATTTTAATAGGAACAGTGGTGCAACTCAACTCTTGAAACAAACCTTACAAATATATAAGTATGTAGACTGCACCTAATGTAATTAGCCAAAATGAAGCTATTTTGTAGATATTTCAGTTTGGTGATTAACTCAATCACTCTTTCATACAGTCCACAGAATGTAAAGGGCCTCAGGCCTTGGAGTTTGTTCCAGCACACACGTCACCAGTTTACCGAAGAGAGACACTGAACTTTGACTGCTGACCAATATTTTCTAACGAGGAAGAAGTCCAACATGTACCTGTCAGTCTCGAACATTAATTAAATCCCATCATGGCTACAAATATATCCATACAGAGTTCAACTGTAACAAACTATAACTTTGCTAACCACATTCAGAATTTGTGCTGTCGCTGGCTCATATGTTAAATGCCATGGAGCTAACGTAGCAAAGTCCAGCCAAACTTTGCACTGTTATCTGAATTTAACATTGGCTGAGTTTTCCCCAGTACTGCAGTGTGAGGATTTCTTACTTATTGCTGGAAAATCTGGAGCTGTGAACTGCATACTTACAAACCCATAAGCCCCTGAGTTTTGCAATGAAACTAATAAAGGTCCTTTTAAGAAATCCAGCCTCCACTCAGCCATAAGCCATGTGCCCAGGGAGTATTCCTGCCCAAAATTTGAGCTGCTTCCAAATCACGTAAACAACTGGATCAGATGTGTGAAATCCTACTCTTCTTACTCTTGATTTAGAGAATTGATGCAGGATTGTCTATAAACTCAATTCTTGTTGCATTTAGGACAAGTCGAATGGGTCTGAAACTCAATCCCTTCAACAACTGTGGGGGTAGGGCTGAATTGAACTGAACTGTCGGTCAATGGCAAAGGAGTCTACATAGCTGAGAATTTTCACATGTCAACTCAACTGAGGTTCTGTGGGATTCCAGTC
This sequence comes from Polydactylus sextarius, assembly GCA_016801845.1. Lineage (NCBI taxonomy): Eukaryota > Metazoa > Chordata > Actinopteri > Polynemidae > Polydactylus > Polydactylus sextarius. The sequence continues at coordinate 13,118,166 of CM028916.1, read as the reverse complement.
ATATTGCCCGCAAGGAAGTCTGCACCACAATATTGATACAGCAGGTAACTGATGAAAAAGGCCACAAAGGACACATCACAGAGCTGGCAGTCAATCAGTGTTCCTGGTATTTGCTTTTGTCAAGGTAGTGTACGCTGCTATTTTTCTGTCCAACACTTTCTTAGTATAATGCTTTGCCTGATATTGGACATTCACATTCACGCAGTGAATGAAAGCTAGAGGCCAGACCGCCTTGTCAAATTTTGACAAAGAAGACATATCTCTATGTGTCTATCCATCTAAAATGTATAAGCTGTATGACACATGGCCAGAATTTAACTGTGATAATCATCACCACGTACAGTATGTCATGGGCATTCAGCTGAAACGGCCTGTATGGAGAAAAAATAGTTCCATTTTGACATATAAAAACTGCAGATAAAAGAAAAGATCTTTGTCAAAGTACTGTTCAGTTTATGTAAGATATATCAGTTACACAATAACTTTAATACATTTAGTTCATTTAAATGCATCATTGAGTCATTAAGGTTAAAAAAAAAGCATAAAAAGGTGGGAAAAGCTAGCATTTCAGAGCATGTATCTAAACAGCAAATCTTTATAAATGCTGAGGTTCAGAGGGCAGAGGCACATCATTAAAATATCTGTTAGAAGTGTGAGTTTTTCAGTGAGGTGTAAAAGTGGCATTGAGTTACACATACTCTAGCATTCTTCAAGTGGAAAAGTTAAGAAAAAAAAGCAGAGGTCATGGTAAGTCAAGAAAACAAGCCCTTTCCTGAGTCAAACACAGCCATGGTATAACCTTACCATGCTGGTGAAACTGAAGACTCTACTATTAACACACATGTTACGAGTCTGACTCACAGGCCCTCTAAAAACTGAGCAATGTGTCAGTCAACGCGAAAAAGATCAGCCGTGACACGAGGATGTTTGCATTTCTAAGAGAACCTTCCAGAAATTAGATTGTTCTGAAGGTATCTCTCGAGTCCTCTCAGCTACTGTAAGGCTCGCATGTGAAATACTCATAGCATAATGATAGGTGTGTGTGAAGGGTATTTTCCCACTACAAGCTGCCTCTGTGAGCTGAATCCCATGCTGATCCCAGGAAAATTCAGGCAAACATGTTAACTGACTGGTGACGACAGCAAGTGGCTTACAATCTGTAGCGACAAGCAATATACAGCAGCTGACACTGAGTTTACATGTATGTGTAGCCTAAATTCACATGGCAGTAAGTGATGTAAAAGTAAATGACAAATGTGCCAACGCATAATCTCATTTGGATGAAGTATTTACATCTTAACCAAGGCAGATATCTCACAACCATCTGTGCACTACAATATTCCCTCTCTCCAATGTCTTGACCTCAGATAATGCTGCACATTTCAATTTATGCACAGTCCAACACACACAATTACAAGATACTCTTAAAGCTGTGAGTGTAAACATGTTATTCTTGCCGTGTGTGTGTGTGAAACGAGTGATGTGATTTTTCATTCAAGAAGAAAGTGCAACATCTGCCTCCACGGTTCATCATAATTCCTGTGGTTAAAGAAGCAATGTCCATTACTATTATGATCACTTTCACTTTGGGCCAAGACCTCAATCCAAGTCTACTAGGATAAATACTTTCATCACAGGTCCTTGTGTAGTACTTTTGAAGAGTTCAAGAGGGTGCAGTGGCCTGTAAGAATTTCAATTTCAACTTTTAAAGAAGCTTGTCATTTTGCGTGTTTGGTTAATGTGACACTATTTCCAGTACCTAACCTTCTTTATAGTACCTACTTCTGAACCCGTCATAAAAGCCTACAATCATTAAGGTTGCCACCACCTCATATAGCGATGTGTTGAAGAATTTCTCCACGTTTTACACACTGTGACCATGTAATAAAGGATCGCAGTCGGCAGGAGCAGAATCACACAGTCCTCTTATCCTGTTTAACACTGCAATAATGCAAACCCACTGTTTTTCACTAACACCACTCCGCACTGGCATTAAAATGAGCAACAGGCATGCAGCTGCAAATATACTATGTGAGGCCTGAGTTTGTCTTCACATTAGAAATGCCACAACAAACTTAAATCTGAGCATAATATGCACATTTTTAGGTTTAATGTGACTGACATATTCTGGGAGTATCATTATCTCCACTGTCCATTACAAATAAATGTCCTTATGTCCTTATTTGCCTGAGAATCAGCACATTTTTGTGTTTTCCTCAGTGTCAAAGTAATTCATTGGTAGATGTCTGTACATCCACACATGGGTACAAAGCAAACAGGAACTGCTAATAAATTCGGAATATTTTAAAGCTGCCTGCTTGCCAAAAACGTTAAAAAAAAAAAAAAAAAATAAATAAAAAAAAAAAACAACAAATGAAAGAAAACAGCATGGTGGCTGACATTTGGTGATTCCATGGCAAGGGGTGTGCACCATGCTTCTCGCACATTTGAAAACATGGTGAAACTTGGAGAGAAAAAAAACAAATGATGGCGCCAGGACTCCCTCTTTATCTTCACGTTTAATGTTGTTGTTTTCAGCACAGCAGCAGTTCTGCAACTTCTACGAGAGAGAGAACAGTCTGAAGTGGATCCAGCTTAAAAACCTCTACCGTCTTTGTGGGGTAGATAGAGAGCCACCACAAATGAACAGGCTATACCGCACCTTAAATTAAATTAGCTGGGAGGAGATTACACATTTGGTTGCTGCCTGTTTTTCCTCGCAGGGCCATTGCAACATTTTTTATTAAACTTTCTATAGCCAGAGTAATAACTATGAGACTATGTTAGGAATGAGCTCTAGCACTGAAGCACACACAAATAAACTTTATTAAAATTCTCCAGATGACCAGAGACCAGATATTTTTATGCACCATCAATATCAAGACCCTGAACTTTGGAAAGATAGTGGGAGTTCTCTGCTGGATAAAAACATGAACATGAAGGATTAGTATCGAAGTCAAATCAGTAGGATTAGTATCAAAGTCCAATCAGCCAACAAACAAAATGTGTCACAACTACCTTGGGGATTGATTCAAGCTCACTGCCTGAGCAATATGACAGCTATCAAATCAAACGCAGAGACAATGAGGAACAGCTAATTATGCATATGGGTATGTATAACATACTACAAGGAACATGAGAGTCACATCTATTACGAGAGAGCCCACATGCACATTATGAACATGCATTTTGCTTGTGTATTTGTCTTTTCTGGTATGGATTTTGGTAGATTCACATAGACAGATGGCCAGTCGTCCCTTGGCCTGGTGTGGAGCCTCCCTCCATGTAACAGCTCACATTTGCTCAAGCTGAGCAACAATTAGCAATCTGTTCCTCTAACACTCAGTTGCTAAAGTTGAAGTGATTGGATAAAGTAAGAACATACACTGTATTAAGCCTGGAGGCTTCCTTAGACTTGTTTTTGTCTTTTGTGAACAGTTCAACAATGGACTCTGATTGGAAAAATTAACAAACAGCATACTGCAAAAAAAAAAAAAAAAAGAAAAAAAGATGAGTGTAAAACAAGTTGTGAGCATCACAGTGTGGAGTTTTCCTAAACCAAACAAAACAGAAAAAGCACACCACTAATGGGAGCTTTCATCATCAAATCTGTTCATTGTGTGTGAAAACATGAAACACTCAAACAACAGATAACAAAATTTGCAAATTATTTTTTTTTCATGGGTGGAAGCTGGGCAACAAACTGTGATGATTCGTGTGACCAAAACTATACTTTGACACTTAATCATTGCTGACACACCACCTACTGCTTCTCTTTTCCCTCTTGAGACCAGTAAAGGTCACAATGTGATGCCTGGCTTTGCATCACTCACATACACACACAAAACTGAGCCCCGTAAAATAACCTTTGGCAGGGCTCAACAATGTGACTGTTTCACTCACACTAGTGACTAAAAATAGATATATGAACTGTATTTAGGAGCATGTGTGTGTGTGTGTGTGAGTGAATTAAGAGTTTAAAACATTTTAGCCCAAAGAGCCTCTTTTGTTTACTTTACAAAAAGGTTGGCAACACATCAACGATGATAATGATGTGGCCGCTGCACTGAACCACTGACAAAGCTTAAAGCGGGTCAGTAGAAAGCTGCTGGATCAGTGATATCCTCTGTGTATAAACAGACAGAGAAATATTTTATTATAGAGGTGCTCATATGTTTCATACTGTTAATAATCTACAGCTCTGGCTGCGCAGGTCAGTAAAAAGAAGAAAGTGAAATATTATCTGAATACTACAGTGGATGAGTCTGAGTTCAGATGCTGATATGGGAAAGAGAAAGATTGACAAAAAAAAAAAAAAAAAAATTCAAGGACTGCTTCTCGTTTTGAGCCGAGCGTCGCTGTCGCCAGTTAGAATAACAAATGTCGCTAGGTTGCACGTCACATCTAATTAACATTCATTCTGTCAATAAGTGGATGACAGGCCTAAATGAAACTTGGCTGTTGTCAAGTTGTGTGTGAGATAGTTTGTGAGGGAAGAGCCTCCACTCTGTGACACAGCTGTAAAGCCACAAGAGAACTGAGAGGTTTTTCTTTTTTTTTTAAGTCAGACATCTCTTTCCCAGCAGGTTTCATATTATTGTCTGGTGTTTTTGAATCATGGACTTCAGTATTTTGATTGTGAACTTCTTGGTTCACAGCTGTGTTACTTCCATGTGCCTGATACATTTATCAGGGCTATTTAATCAACATCTAATTAACATAAACAGCTTTTGCTGTACCAGATAGATATCAGCAGATACTGAATTTTATAGACAAAGATCAGAATCAGGCTTCATAAAACTTAAGTAATCACTTTTTCAAGTACAACTTGAAGAACTGATTAAAAACCTGGTGTGTTTGTTGCATTCAAATAAATTAAATCATTTTGCTTGTAAATGTCTCCTTGTATCCCTTTATTAGGGGAAAAACACCCCTCTTAAGTTTTCAACTTAGGAGCATATGTGCTTCTTGGAAAAAGTAATCACAGAACTTAGCTTTGAATACAGAAAACAAAATAATGCAGTTTCTTTTTTTTTTTTTTATCTGTATATGTGGGTGCAGGGTTTTCTTTTGGAGAGAGGGATGAGAAATGACACACAGTTGACAGAAACGTACACTGAGAGGAGCAAATTGCTCCTGACAGGGCTTTGTTGTTCCTCTGTGTCTTAATGGGGTCTAATAAGAGAGAGAATCAAGATCAAGGCCACATCCAAACTGTTTGAACTCCCTGAGTAAATACAGCATGAAATAACAGTTACATGTCCTGTACATAGCACTGCTGTACCATCTCATAATGTAATGAATGAAGACATCAAAAGGTTTATGGTCAAATAACTGATGTGACACTGATTGATTTACTACAGCCACATTTACACAAGACAAACTAAGACATTTCCTTCAGACCGTGCACAAGACAAAACACTTACCTTAAAAATGTGGTCAAATACTGTAAAAAAAACAGACGTCCGATTTCTGCAAATAGCCTCGTTACATTGGTCAGATGTGACATATCTTACAAAAGAGGCTGTCATAATGAGGGCTTCCTTTTTCATGTAACCTGTAATTTGGCGAAGAAGTGTCATTTGGTTTTTTGTTGTTTTTTTTTTTTTTTCAGATGGAAATGAATGAGTGCTGTGCGTTAAATTAGAAAACAACCCCTCCTTTGTTCTTGTGCTTGAAAGATAATGAGACATTCTAGTTTGCAGGCTGGGCTAATGTGGACAAAATGAATATTGCAATAATTGGCACGATGTACTATTCAAACATTAATTTGAGAATTTCAGATTAAATATGCAAATTGAAGAAAATAATCCGCACACTTCAAGTCTTTGTGCAAAAAGGCTGTACTGAAACTGCTAGCTTTCGGTCACTAGACCTTCATCAGGCAGAGGGAATCATACTAAAACAGTGCTCGGAGTTAATACACATTGCTTAATTAGTGACACCTGTGTCAATTAGCAAGCATTATGGGAGATGTGGTCTTACAAGCATCTGTGTTGAAAACACTCTTACATGTGTCAGTAGAGCATCATGGGCAATGTGATTTAAATTGTAAAGACAGTCATGAAACATGTCTACATACAGAAAACTGTATGTAACTTTCTGTCGACCCCCAACCCCCACCCCCCGTGTAAAGTTATCTGGGTGTTATCTAGGGTGTGACAGATCATTAAAATGACAAGCAACAGGATAGTTTACGTCTTTTCACCTAATAGAACGTTTATGTTCACTTATTCTTTGTTTAAGAGGGTGGGTGGTTTTACCGATGTAAATTCCGTGATTTGGATTCAGTGGTCAGATTTCTGCCACAAAAAGTTTATAATACAAGAAAAATGGATGGAAATGGATATAATAAATCATGATGTAGCCTTACGCATCAGGATAAACTGCATCATCTTGTATTATAGAAAGGTCGTTGAAAAACTCTGCACATGAAGCTGCAGATGAAGTGTAATTACAAGAGATCTTGAAGAATTGCTTAGTGGAAAATAAATTTGCAGGAAACATTTATACAACATTACACCCACACAGCCTCAGAAAGTTGACAAATAATGATGATGAAAAATCATGTTAAGAGTCCTTTAAATAGGACAAAAGTGAATTTTAATATTAATGCTTGCAAATGCAGCAGCTGTTAATATAAATTAGTGGGAGGTTATCTGTTTCCACTAATTACCAGTGACAGATTGAGATGAGATTATTCTGTGCTCTAATCTGCACTGTGAAGTTCCATTGAGAATAATTTGGCAGGGCTAAATGAAGCCACTCTAAATGGCTGATTCCGAGGGGCTTTCAATGTGCATGTGTGCTTTTTAGGGCTACGTATTGCAAAGGCTTTTGAGGCAGTGATGCTATTGTTTTTGGGTCCACATCCCTCTACTTAGACGCATTTTGATGAAACTGTAGACTACAATCGTGATCCCGTGGTTTCAGATTCATTTATTGTGCCTATGAGTATCAAATGGGTGGTTGAAAAAATATCAGAATTGATCTTCCATCATTTTGCGTTTTAAGACTTCTGCATCAATTATTTCAGTTAAGCATTATTTTGGAAAATATTGATATTGATCCATCATAGCATTAAATTAACTGCCGAATAGAAGGATCCCTGCCTTGCTGAAGAACCAAGCCTCTGTTATATATACATAAAAAGAAAAAGAAAAGTTCTGTGCTAAAGTTGTCAACAACAGATATTTTCCTCACCTATTCAAACTAGTCAAAACTTCCTTGTGTAAATACAAAACATGACAGTCCTCACAGCCAGCGGTGACACGATGTTTTGCGAGGCGGTTTCAGATACAGATGCAGTTCTGGAGCTTCCAGACACATGCAAGTCATCATGGAGCAAAACACAGTCATGGGGTAGAAATTAAACGCGCACCGAGGTTCCTGAAAGTAGAGCTTCCGCTTAATAAATGTAATAACTGAGTAAGTGAGGCAGCCAGTCACATTGAACAAAGCCTCTATGAGGTAACGCTTTGTCTGTGAGCTGTCAATGCAGCATGGCTGTATAACACAATGGAGAGATTCCTCACTTGTTCTTGTAACTGCTTATTTCCTCCCCATATAAAAAATGATAATATGATAACACAAAGCACCATCACGCGTCCAGCTCCAGCCAGTTCACAGTGTTACGCTGTCGACTATTTGTATTTACGACACAAGGATATCATCACTTAAATGCTGAGGTTCTGGAAAGTGGCACAACCCTGTAGTTTGACAACTGTGTATCTCAATTTAAAAAGCTGTGTATTCTTTCTTTAAACAGAGACACAGACTTTCCACTCTTAGCTGCGGCTTTCAGTGAAATCAGTGTCCCGTTTGGTCACAGTTTGGAAAAAAAATGACTTTTTTGTGGAGAGGAAGACTAAGCAAACACCAAACTTAAAAACGGGTAAACACCATTCACAGACAGAGCCTTTTAACGACTGAATGTTGAATCAGCTATAAATACACAGCTATGTTATAATTGTTTTCCCTCTGCCATCTAAACCAATGAGCCTAGAGGTCCACTGCGGTACAGTGATGGACCACATCACTGGGAAACTGCACTGTACCTCAGAGCCTGGGCGAACTGCCTGTTGAATGCAGAACAGCCTCAGCCAAAACACACAGAACCAACTTGGTTGGTGTGTACTCTGCCTGCACAGTGTGTGTATATATATGTGTGTGTGTGTGTGTGTGTGTAGGCCTTCTGGATCTGGACACAGCTATGGCAATATTTGAGAGTACAATAATAAATCACAATGTTGGGCATGAGTAAATCATTACAGCTGTGATTGGGGGGTGGAGGGGCAAATTGTTCAGGTGCTGCTGGAGTTATGAATGAAATATTTACTCCCATTCTGCCAGAACCGCTTCAGTTCAGGCGAGCGAGAGCTACACAGCGCTATGAAACAATCTGTAGTAAACACAATGGGCTGTCTTTCACAGGACACTGAACAACCAGGCATTGCTGTACATTAACACTGTCTTACTGTATTGTAACTGTGGGAAGAAGAACGCATTTAATGGAATAAGAGTGTAATCACTATTAACAGCACCATGTAATTTGGGACTTTGTCAGCCACTTCAGCTCAGTCAATATGTCAATACTCAACTGTGCCTTTTGCATTTTAATCTTTGCATATGATGTACTTGCAATTCAATGCTCGCTGACAATATAGCAATTTCACAAGCAGCCTGTCACACACACATGAACCCACAGGAGACAATATAAAGTGATGTGAGCACAAAGCTTTTTCTGCAAGTCTTTTTTTGTCTCACCATGTCTTTTAAATCAGTGATCTATCCAAAACCATTAACCAGAACAAGATGCATGATTCCAATGAAAGACCTGACAGTGACCATTTGCAGATATTATCATCATACAGGTTTTTTTTCCTGATGAAATATTTATGTAGCAGTAGGTTGTCCTCGTTATATATGCCCAAAATATAACATATGAACAGCTCCATCCACAGTATGCTACCCTGACTTGCTGTCAATGATCTGTGGAGCTCTAAGCTTCAAAGGTGCAACATTAAAAGAAGACGAAAAAGCAGCCTTGTAGGTTATGACTGCAAGTGTGAGGTAAAAATAGATAAATAAATAAAAACAACTTACCAGGCATAAACTGCTGAGTAGTGAGATGAGAAGAAAGTCCAAATTGTGGAGCAGCAGAGCGGATCCCATCCCTGACCTGAGGCAACTCTAATGCCGGGAGTCCTGCGCACGGCTCGAACAGACGCCGATGATGCTCAGATGAAATGATTTAATCTACTTTAACTGTCTTCAAAGTAGAGAGACTTGTGTTTTTTTACTCCATCTGGTCGCTCGATGTTTATGGCGGCTTGTGAAATCATAACTCTGTAATCGCTTCGCTCCTGCCTCTCCACACCCCCCCTCGATTTTTTTTTTTTTCCTATAATCTCCTATATGCTCAGGCTCAGCCCGCTCTCTTTATTTCTCTGCATCTGTCTTTTTTCCTCTTCTGAAATTACATCCACATGTCAGAACTATTTATGTCGCTCTCGCTCTGCGGTGGGAAGTTCAAATGATTCTTTGTAGGGAAGAAACCAACGCTGTATTTTTAGGTCTTTTAAATTTCCCCTCAGACTAACTTAAACACTTCAGTATGGAGCTGTGCGCCTTATGGCTTATTCCAGACCACTTTTCCAAATGTTAGATCAGTGTTGGACAAAAAAAAATAAAAAAAATAAAACATATATATACATATATATATATATATATATATATATATATATATACACATATATATAAGCTCCGAAATGTATCACTACATCACCAGTCGCTGTTGAATTTCACAATCTGGTTCTTTGAGACTCATGTCACCATCAACGCAGTCATCTACTATTATGAGTGAAGCAGCAGGACTTCAGACAGGGTTTTTTTTCTTTTACTGTAAATAACACTTTAGTGACAGATCACAGAACTTGTCATACATTTGTCTACTTGAATTTGCGTGAATGAGCTCAGTCAACGCGCTGCTGCGCCCTGACTACTCTTCTGTCTCCTCGCTCATTAATAAAAACACAACACGGAAACGTGTCATTTATGATATATCCACAAAATCACAATCTGTAAAAAAAAAAAAATAAAATAAAAACGCACAATCTATCGTGGCACTTCAACAATAACTGAATGTATGAAACTCTCTCCCAAAACGGGTTCTGTTTTCCAGTGGTGATGTTTTTTTTTTTTTCTTTTTAAGAAAAAAAACAGCTTAAGAGAAGAGGTGGGGAAAAAAAGCCAACTTGGCTTCAAGAATCTCTACTTACTATCGAGAGAAAGCCAAAATTCACCCTGACGGATTGGTAAATCGCAAACGCCTGAGTATTTCTGCGCGGAGTAAACGCGAAAGTTGAAGTTCTCGTGGTTGGGAAGCGTCTCCAGATGTGGCAGGCGGCAGGTCGTGTTCAGTAGTGAGTATGTGGATGGAAAAGGGGGGGCGGAAAGGAGGCAGGTAGGGTGGAGCGTAAAAGCCTCTCATTGGTGCGCACTCTCTTACGTTGGAATAAACCACGACTCCGAAATGACATATTTTCTCACCCCTCAAACAAACTCTACATTCAACAGATCGCAGGGCCTTTGCCAAACCACTTTTTTCCCCTGCAGTTTCTCAAAAGGTTGCATCTAGTAGGATTGGATTACCGAGACATAATGCAGGAGATGTTGGTTTTTTATCTCAGGTACCATCTGCTGCTTCACTGCAGTTTATATTAATGCTTCAGGGGGCATCCACAATTCTCTCGGACATCTTTTTTTTCCTTTTCCCTTTTCCTTTTTTTTTTATTGCAGACTCTTGTTTGGATATAAAACACTGAATAATGTGGCATACAGTGCTGAATGTATGAACTGTCTCAGAGCAGTACAAGAAAAAGAAAAAAGGGGAGAAAATGTTTTTGCCAATATTTCTTCTCTGACACTTCTGATCCTCATCTATTTTAATCACTGCTGCATGTGTAAGGATAACATTAGCAACAATAATAATTATTTTTTTTCCCTTTAAATGTAATCATCAGACTAAATCAAATATGTAAAAGAGTCTTGAAAAAAAAAACGGGCCAAGAAGCATTGTTGTTACAAGTTTAATAGACGTATATGTTTTATTCTACATTTACTTCACCTGCCTGTTCGACCTCACATGCAGCCGGGTGTCTAAGTGTGTGTGTGTTTTTAAGATAAATGTGTTTTCTCAGTTGTTACAGAAGAACCCGGTCTCTCTTTAAACTCAGATTATCATGATTATCATTTTTTTCCCCTTTTTGTCCAGTAAGGCATTCAATAGCATTCATGTGTCCCATTCATCTCTGATCTTGAAGCCTTTGTTGTGTTTTCTTCCCTGAGACCAGTAAAAAAATGAAACAGAGAACACAGAAACACGTGCTCTGTAAATGATTTGGTGGAAATTGCTGACAACACAATGCTAACCCTTAAAATAGCATTGTGCATAATCACTGCAGCTCATTCTAGCAGCTATTATACTCAGTCAACAGCCAAGAGTACAATACAGTTTATTTTCACACGAGGTCTCAACAGAGAACAAGCTTTTAACTGTGGCAATATGAGTGAAATGTTCCAGCTATTAAACCATGCAAGGCCACCAGTTACAACAGCAAAGTAACTGCAATTTAGGAGTCACCTCGCAAAGCTTGGTCAGCTGAAATACACTGAACCTGCTGAGCGACAATGGAGGATACACTGAAAATAGCTTTACTGTAAAAGCTTTCACTGCCGACATGTAATGATGGACTTCTGCTGTACACTGAAACACCATATGCATTATCCAGCATCACAGTCATCCACTGCCATATGTTAGTGAGAATAACAACACAGCGAGGGAACATTTTTACACAGAAGCGTCTTGTCTAAAGTATTGTTTCTTCTCAAGTGGAATCTCATCTTGTTGACATATCAAATTTCAACAACAGACATGTGAAGACATGGACATATACACTCAAAATTTGCAGATTGAAAAGTTATTTGCATAGACATAACCAAGATATAACTATTCACATATAGCAGGTTTGCTTTTATTTGAAACTGAATTCATATTCAGTGAACAAGTAATAACATAGTTCATGCTCTCTGTCACTGCAACAGTTTTGAACACCAAAGTTCATTTTCCCTCAAGATTCACAGCTTCTCCATTAATGTCAACAACACCTCACAGTCTCAGCCTAAACCTCAACAGATGGACTTTGCTCAGTTTGTCCAAGTTCTACATGAAAAAACAAACCTAAACAAATAATGTGTTTGTTTGTTTCTCAATGACATCTGACAGCCCTCTCCCGTCAGTGACACTCAGTTCCAATCGCATCACTGACAACACAAAGTAGGTCAAAAATCTGTATTTTTTGGCAATAATTCAATTAGAAAAAAGGACATAATTTGATAATCTATGAAACTGACTAATTGATTAAAAGATTTAAAAAATCATTTCTATTATCTTTCAGCGCGCACTTGTTGTCAGTCTGCTGCTGTGTTGTTTTCTTCAGCAAATATAAATACTTCAGTGCATGAGAAATATTCAGTAACCATGTGACAGCAGCTCCTCAGAAAGAGCACTAATGACCTGCAAATATGCTGTGCCATTACAGCTCTCAGAACATCTATATATTTTATTTTTTATTTTTATTTTTCTTTCCACTTCTCTTTTTGTCTTCCGTTTTTAAAATTCTATGCACTTATTTTTTCCAAGTTCACGGCATAACTGTAACAGTATCCACAACCTTAATCAGCTCAGGCTTCGGCCCTATTGTGAATAGGTTATTCCTGGGGTGAGAAATAATGAACAATATGAAAGCTGTCATAAACAAACAGCCAGGATTAAAACATGTGACCATATATTTGCTCATCTTCCATGCAGAAGATTGCACCCCACTGTGTCTCAGTGGGAAGCTCAAAATACTGTAAACTGCAGAAGATTAACAGGGGGAGACCATGTATGTGACATACAGTTAATCTCCACTCTGTTTCCAACTTGTCAGATTTATACTTCACCCTCTTGCTCTCTCTCTCTCTCTCTAAAAAAAAGGCAGAGCTTTTCTTGTGATTTTTTTTCCCTCAGAACATTTAAAGACATCTTCACTCTCCATGCTACGATCCCTGGCTATGGTAATCATTTTTCACCTCATGACCCTGTCTTGAAGACTCCACCAACATATTCATCACAGAGACACAACGCTTCTGATCCTTGACATCCATCTGGAATGATTAATACCCACCTGCTGTAAGTATCCCAAGTACTGGGCAAATGCCATCCACTGCTGGCAACACAACAGATGAAAGCTTATTAACACTGGACAAATAGGCATCATCCTTAGGGTTTTAAGAGATGATCATTCTATGAGTCATTTGAGGCAGCCAAACTCATAAAATGGGGCTGGAAATTTTCTTCGAAAGACCTTGGCTAGCTGCCATCATAGCCAGCATCTCACTCAATAGAAAGTCAATTTGAAGATGCTTCTTCTTTAGTTGCAATTGTGTCAGCTGACTGGTTGGAGTCAGATGTCGGTGGTAATGGAACTTCTCTCAAGGTATTAAATAAGATGTTCTTCATGAGGCATCATCTGGCTTTCCATTAGATGTTAATATCCTTCAAGGCAAGTAAGAATTCAGAATTCAAACATTACATTTGCCTTTGCTCGTCACATTCACTAAAAAAGAACAGGCAACACACGTTTCCCTAAGTACAGTATCTACACAAATGCAAGAATGGGGACACTGAAACACTATATCTATGTAATGCATTCCCCTGAAAGTCTGTAAAAACCCACATTTAAATTTAAAGCATATGTATTTTTTGGACACATGATGGTTTTCATGTGTGATCTTTTTTTTTTTTTTTGTTCTATACTTATGGTTTCGTTGTAGCATATATGACTTCAGATGTGGCTATTTCTATTTATACTTTCAGTTTTATCTTTTCCATATGGGCATTTCTTTCGTGTTTCCACCCACATTTTCATCATATTTCGTCAAACTCTGACAAAAGCATTTGCATATTTAATTTTCTTGTTGAAAGCTGTACTTTCAAAGATTTTATCATGTCGACGAGAGATGAGGAATTTCACATGACTACGACTGTGTCCAGAAAAAGCACTTGGGATTTGGAACTGGAATCACTTCTTCCTTTTTTTGCTTCAATTTTAATCATTTCCATTTACTGTAGTTGTGACTTGAAAATGTCACAGACAATCCAACCAATACTCTTCCATTGTCTTAAAAACAATGGGTGAAATCCCCCAGGGGAAGTTATTTCAAGTTTGATCAGAGTCAGCTCATCTTCTCTGAAGCAACACTTCTCGTCTGTTGAACTCCCAAAGGTATAAACTAGAAATAGAGTAAAGGAACAAATCTGGTCAAAGAAACTTTGATGACACCCTGAAACACAGGTCACTCATATACACTGTCGAGGTGTGGACCTTTATGATTACAAACCTCACTCCTCCACCTTGATGTCTATCACCGGTGAGGCCAATCGAAGCAAACATATGACATTACAGATAAGAAAGTGTGAGGTAACAGATGGATTTTACCACTACACAAGATGTGACACCTTTCACTGTGAGGTGAAATTTTATTTATTTTTTTTAACAGTTGTTTTTTCTCCACCTGGAATTTAAAGTAAATGTAAAGTCATATTTTGCCATTATCAAATTCTATTGTAAAATTCACAACTGCAGTGAAAGCACTCAGTAGCTGCAAACACACAAAGTACAAAATGTGCTGCAGTTTGACAGTGAACAATGTCCAACATTGTCAACAGATTCCTCAGTAACCTAAGTGTTTTGCAAGAATACAGTGGTGGTTAAAAAAAAGCCCCTAACCAAATACAAAAACAGAACGAGAGGTTTGTAATGTCAAAGTCCAGTAAGCAGAAAAAGAGTTTGTAACCCTAATCAGAATGTAAGTTGTCAAAACCAATCGTGTAATGTTCATCCAGTAGCTACTTTGGAGATTGTATCTGAAAATCTTTCTAATCAGATGGATTTCCTGCATTTGTCATGGAAATGAAACTGTTCAAATTTCCATGTTTCTCTCCATTTTCACTTCAGGACTTTTCATTCATTGGAGCGGTTGGGAAAAAGATGCTGATATTTTGATACTAGTAGTATTTTTATTATTATTTTTTTATTTCATTTACAACGCTGATCATCAGAGTAACTTTGAAAAAAAAAAAAAAGGTCAAAACAACACAATTTGATATAATTTGATATTACAAAACTAACCAGATGTATTTAAATTTTGTTTACAGTAAAAACAATGAATGAATGATGCTAAATATTTTTTCTGCAGGACTTTGTATATTATAACGCTCATACTGTGGGATTACACACTATCTGCAACATTAACACTCGTGCCGAGACATTACAGATTTTTAGGAAACTTCTCCAGTCATTATACTGTATTACCACAAGAATAATCATAATCAAAAAAAAATTCCACAGCCCAGTCCAACTAATGACACAAAGAGGGAAAATGTGGCTATAATGAAAAACGACTGTTTACACTAAATGCCTTGGGCTCCTCATAGTTAAACTTTGCTCCATTACCCTGAACAGAGATCTGTCCAGCAAAAAAAATGTGTGATGATGTGGACAGTTATGTCATTTTAAATGATCAATAACAAATTGTAGAAGTAGAGAAGAGCTGCGTCAAGAGGGCTGTTTGTAACTTTAATGTAATTTCAGCACCGTGCAGAGATCATAACCCCCCCAGAATGCAATTTTAAAATAAAGGAGAGCTTGTCACAGTGATTTAGCACTGTCGCCTCGCAGCAAGGGCGTTGTGATGTGTGATGGTTGCTGTGTGCACGCTGCTCTGCTGAGTCAAGCATAGAGACTGAAATGTTCACATGCGGATCATCAGCACATGTAATGTACCTTAGTAACCCTTTTTCTTTTTTCTCATCAACTAAGTAGAGAGCTGGGTGGTAGACAGGAGATAACAATGGGTAGGGTGAATGGGATTTTAATCAAATGAACCTAATGTTTCATCCACCTAATGAGAGGATGCTTTTACATGGGGGTTATCTTAAAAATGTCAAAATGACATTAGGTCTCTGTGAACATTCATGTTAACTAAAATTTGAAAAAAAATTATACAATGTCACATTATGAAAATATAAGAACTTGGCAATTGGAAAGATTTATGTTATGATGGTATCCAAATGTAGATAGTCACACAGTAACCAAAGGAGGGTGCTGTGGCTCAGCTGCTGGAGTTGCCATCAGTGTTTGACAGCACAGACGTTGACAACCCAGTGCTGAGGCTTGTAAACTGACATCCTGCCCCTGAATAAATAATTTTTCCTCCTCTGTCGGTGTAATCTTTGATGCACACACTTCCTGTTTGTGATTAATGAGTATAGATGTTAGATGTTAGAGGTGTTTAATTGATTGTGAAAGAATGGAGCCGTGAATAGTTAAATCCAAGACTCAGTGAATTGTATTTCAAACCCTGGCAACAAAACTCCCTCACAAACAGCCATATAAACAGGAATGGCATAAATGTTGTTTATTAAAGTTAAAATGTTTGATATAGAAATGTTTTCACGGAAATCCTGCTGTGAATCTCCCCAAAAAACAGTATTTATTTTATCTTCACTAAATAAGAAATTCGGCCAAACAACATGGCTACACAGTCTATGTTGGAGAGAAGCCTGCACAGACTGGCACCGTCACCACTGCTGCATACAACACTGGATACCACATCGGGTCCTAGTTGGACAGGGGACAGTTTAATTACATGCTCACTCACTTCACTGACTGCCTTGTGGATTTGATAATGAACACGTCACAGCTACCAGGAATCCAGCTGGTGTATTAACCACCTTATTAGTATTAGCATTGGCATGGATACACTATATCCTGAGTGCTGGTAAATGATCACAGTGGAGCAGTGTCGCCACAGCTCCAGAGAGGTAATACAGAGCCATAGGGGAATTTTAGGTTGTTAATGCAGTTTAGTGTGCTGCACACAGTTGATACTGCTGTTTAAAGTAATCCAAATGTAAATAAAAGGGCTGTGCCAGGACTGGAACCTGTGACCACTTCCAAAATTGATTGACAGATTTTTAATACAGGTACCAGCATTAGACATCTGCAGTATATCCAAAATATTAATGTAAATACATATCAGTTATCTGGTGTTTATGAGTAAGCGGACATTTTTTATATATATATATAAGAAACCATTTACCATTCCAAAACATCATATTCATCTGATAAATGTTAATTTATGGAGACTGGCCTTTTAAGTTTCATCCATGGTGATTTATTTTCCCAGTGACAGCTGATTAGTTCCAGTGACTCAAACTAGAGCTAAATGTAACCCGTTTCTTTGTGTTGGAAAAGATGAGGTTTATCATTTATTCAAACATGAAAGTGGAAAGATGTGTATTATGTAATGTAAAGCGTTTCCAATTACACATTCACGAGCATCTAATTTCACAAGCATGTTGTTAGAACAATGTAAAACTTGTAGTTTGCCCTCTGTGAAATGCACCTGTTCACAATGACGCAGCAATAAGAGAATTTACACAGTTAAAATATGAATAATGCAAATGCTGGAGTTGACTCAAAGTTCACAGCCAGTATTAAGATTTGTCAAAGCTATTGTATGGACAATTTGACATTCTTTGACGTGGCGTTTTCTCTTGGGAGGGTGGTGGTGGTGGTGGGGCACCATAGCCAATTTAAGGGCCTTTCTCCTTTTCATCATTCACCTGCTCCCTCCTGAGACAGGGCTCTCTTTATCCTCCCTAACTTGATTTCATACCTAGTCACCCTTACAACACATATAGCAGGGTGACATGTATTGCCCAAGAATTGAACTGCACAGCAGTGACACTTTTAACACTCAATTAATGATCTTAACTTGTACTTTTTGTGCCTTTCAGACACAAATGACAGTAATGTTGTTTGACTGATGCATATGGGGCTAATTGCCAGCAATTGTATAATAGCTGCTTTTATGCAGCCTCGTAAAATACAGTTCAGCAAAGGCTACAGCTGCACTGAAGGTCATCTGATACAGTCCAAATGACAATTGGCATTGTACACAGATTGGAGTCTTTCCAAGGTACATACCAGTCAGACAACAGACTAACTCCAAAATAGCAAACTGCACAGGTCTTGGATGTTTTAAGGGCTTGACGATATGAGGTTGGTCATGTTGTGAATTGTTGCTGCAGCCTGTCAATGGCAATCACCTGGTGCAATCTGAAGGGCGGTTGGCGCTGAGCTATGTAGGGCTGAATCCATTTATACTCAGACTGACATACACTGTTTCCGTCTGTGTCTCTATGTAGGTTAGCTCCAGACAGACACTGACAACTCCAGTCATGTGCTGTTTGAAAATAATGAGGAACAAACTGCAGCAATGACTTATTATTTCTCCAGCTCGCACTAATCTGGTGATTATTTTATGCTCCAATGTCCCATTTCGTCCACGACAGTCCAGGTCACAGCCAACAAGGGAAGCAGGGCGAGCTTAATTGTTTTTCTCTGTGTTTCTTTTAACAGTGTTCAAAGAATTCTATTGCTAATAAATTATCATTTAAGGTCTTCATGGGCATCAGTGAATATCAACCAGCTATGATATACAATAGTTTTTGTCTAAAACAATCTCAAAACAAACCGTGCAAATCCTTTTTGCAAATTCTCACTGACAGGTTGTACTAATGTGAGCTGCCATCTTTGTCCATAGCTTATATTGTTTCTGACATCATCCAAAAGAATGTTAATTTAAGTCTCTAGTTAGGTCATTAAGATTTGTGTTTGACTGACACAAGTAGATTTGGGTTTTAATCATACATGACAACTGGATTATCATCACTGCAGGGATTCGGACTCCCACAGTAATGGGGGTTTTTCTGACCTGCCTTTGCGGACTGTAGGAGCTCTTTTGGCTCATTCAGAATTTATATTGACTAAATTATTTTTGCTATTTTACAGGAAAGTTAAAAAATAATTCATTTCATCTTTTAAAAGACAGGTTGTGAGGTTTAAAAGCAAATGAACATGAAGGCAGTGGTTTGGGATTGTGTCCTGACAGTGGATTTGCCAAAATGTACCATTTGCTACTACTGACTTGATTAGTTGCCACCTTTGTCACACGAGATGTGTGGGAGCCCCTGCTTTAAATAAAAGCCCAGAGCAGCTGTTGAATAATATCTTTCGGTGTGAGGACAAAGAATTGAAATGATGTCCATGTGATTATATATGACCAATCTGTAAAGAGAACAAAAAGAAACCATTTACAAGGCCAATCAATATGAGCTGGGATATTCAGCACATTTATTTTATTGTTGTTAATGGACAGTTTGAAGTTGTTCACGTTTATCAAATCTTTCAAGTAGCAGGAGGAATTGATTTGCTTTTTTAGCTTTCATTCTTGGTTATTTATGGATAGGTCATCACATTTCATCTTCCATACGTCAAAGGATACAAATTAAAATAGATTACAGCACTGGCACAGTCATAAAACTGCCCTTTTAAATCCATACTGATCACAGCCCACCACCCTTTAACATCATAAAGTCATGAAAAACATGTATTTTCTTGCAGGACTCTAGATTGTCAGTTGCATGACTCATGTTCTTATGATTGTGTTAATTATGATTTATTTTTATTAGTAAAATCTTACCTGCTCTCAACAAATAAAAATGAGCTGTCCTACTGTGAAGACAAGTTCAAAATCCTTGGTGACTTAAGAACTTTTTTGAATTTTAGTTTTTTTTTTTAATCTTGATGGCACATTTCTAATTACAAATCAGTGAAGTGTTAATGTTACATTTTGATGTAAAACCAAGGCAGAGCTTTGATTTACCCTTAAGTTTTACAGCTGCTCCATACTTCATGAGCATAAACACTGAATGCTTTATTGCTTCTATTGCTCAATGACCTGAGAAATTGAGTTAGAAAGTGGGTGAATTGGTTTTGTTCAGAGTAGGAGCACGTGAGAATCAGTGAGCATTTTTTGTAATGTGCTTATAGATCTATAGATTGATACACAGTGCAGTGTAACAAATCTTGTTGGTTATTATAAGGACTTTTAAATTAATAGTTTTTTACCTGAAATTAAAAATGACCTTTTGAGATTGCACCTACGTACAATGTTGCAATTAGTTCGCAAATTAGTGTTTTACCCTCATATGATCATTAATTCATAACAATGTGAAAACTAAAAGGATCTCCCCCCGGCTTCCACTCCATCTGTCTCCGCTGCACGCAGTTTCATCACACATTACTATGTTGACTTCTGTATTCTGGAGAATCAGCTTTTTGAGAGGTTTGACAATATATAACCACATTAAAACGACAGAGATCGGACAGAAACAACATTCTCTGCATGCTATTTTTGGGACGGATTTGAGTTTAATGCTCTGCAAATCCCTCTGATCATATCAGTTAAATGGTCATCATAAAGATTTGTTCTTGTGCATCATGTGAACAGCAAATAGTGCTGTCTCATTTGTTGCAGTTTTGAATGATAATCAAGGATAATTGCAGGTAATTGCAGCTCATTGTATGGTATTGTGCAATTGTGATTTAAAAAACGTCACCACCCTCTTGTCCAGCAATCATCATTTTCTTCATCCCCGCCTCACTAATAACCAAAGCATTTCAGTGACCAAGGTCACCAGTCTAAGACAGGGGAGGTTGTACAGGGTCTCACTTGTGCTGATGGAAATAGCTCAATTAACAGAGGGTTCCAGGCCTGGGATTTCAGCTAATATAGTTTTCCATCATCTGTATCCTGATGATTTACACACACACACAACAGCTCTTGTCTTAAATAGAAGCACAAAGGCATATCCTTTTATAGTCCTCCCCCTATTGTTGGCAGAGTTGCTGGGCGTGGAGGAGGGTGGTGTGAAGATGACACCTGTGGACAGTGGATAAAGGGACCTAGCCTCTAATGTGCCACTTTCAGCTGCTCTGTGCTGGATCCCTCAGTTCCATCAGTCCTCCCCTTTTGTCGTCTGAGTGTTTCCTGCAATGGCCCCCAAGAAGAAGGAAGAGCCTAAACCTGCAGCGCCTCCAAAACCCCCAGAGCCCGAGCGCCCCAAGACCCCGGAGTTTGACCCCACCACAGTGACGGTAAAACAACATAAAATCTCATATTATGCAATTCTGAGAGCATGTAAATGAACTTTAGATGAAAGTAGATTTGAGTGTTTTTATCTTTTAATGACTCATTAAGCATCACACTGGCAATTTATTCTAAAATTGCAAGATTTTCCATCATAATTTGTAAAATAGTATCAAATAATTACATAGATACACTTAGATTAGTATAAAAAAGATATAATCCAAAAAGGATAATTTCATAGAAAATGTTCAGTGGTGAAGAGCCAAGGCAGCGTTTAAAGAGCGTCAGAGACCCCATGTGTCTTAAACTTGGCAGTGCAAGGAAAATAGAGGTAGCGTATATCCATCTGAATGAGCTACGGTTATTCTGAGAATGTAAAAAATAAAATAAAAGACTTATTTTATTGCTTTACAGAATATCTGTTAAACTCCAAACAGGCTTAATAGATTTTATTACACAGTAAAGGAAGCTGTGACTTTCTACTTAAGTTTTGGAAGCAAACTGGCTGATACCACACACTATGGAAAGATCTTCTGCTGACTTGGCCCCTTCTCAATGGATAAATGTTTTTGTGGTTGAACGAGCAGCCGTGTTACAGTGCAGTGAGGTTAAAGCCACAAAATATGATTTTCATTATGTCTGTGAATAGCAGACCACCCGCACCAATCCTCTGAGGGGGAAAATTGTGGAAAAACCCAGAGGAAGAAAAATATAGATAATTAGATCCACCTCCATCCATCTTTAAACATGCTTAGATAAGTGTTTAGATAAGATTTTTTTTTTTTTTTTTTACAAAACTTCAAGGAGGGGATGGGGTTTTTAGATATCCAGACATGAGACAAATAGTGAGGGCACGGTCTGACTAGAGTCCAAAAAACACATGGAGTATAAATAGTCAACATTTGTCATGGGTATTCAGAAGTATGATTTATTTTTAGGCTTAGAATAACACAGTAAACAGGAACACAATGGAACAGTAGCGTCCACTAAAGAGCATTAACATGTAGCTTTGAAGTGACCCTGAATTAAAAAAATACAAACAAAATAGCAAAGCTTTTTGTAATTCACCGGATTTCAGTAATTTTAATTGTAAAATGTGTTGAGATGGACAACTCATTAAAAGACATAAAAGACTTAATCATTAGGTTAAGATTTGCTGACCTCGTTCGTGTTTACAGCGCCAAAGTCTCTTTGCCACATATCACATCCAAAAATAAAGTCAATGAATCCAACAGTAGCTGACAGTATACATTACTGTAACAAGGGAGGGTTAGACTCAAGGTCACCAATATACAATGTACTTTGATCAGAACAGATGCAGACTGTAACTTGATCTACTGGAATGGCATGATGAAGGTGGAAACATGATCAGGGGTCAAGCTTAACACTTTGTTATCCAGGGATTTATTTTTTTTATTTCCTCAGTCCCATTCACTTGTCTTGTGAGTTTATTCCTGATTGTGCAAAAAACCATCCAACCACATTGTAACTTGCTTTGTTCTCATTTTGTTCGCTTTTCAGCTGGAATTCACCCCTGAGCAAATTGAGGGTAAGGCTGAGCTTGTTGTTACAGTTGTCATTTGTGTTGCATGGATTGTCTGCTGCTATTTTTAGAGGGAATGAATGGTTTGTCTTTATTACCATGTTCAACAACAGCTGTTGATGTAGTGATTTGGGGATATGGTACAATACATCCATCTAAGTCAATCCCAGTAAAAGGCAAAATAATGTTAATCAAAGTTGGGTCAAGCATCATAGGGATTGAGTCTTTCTGACTTTGTCTTTAGAATTCTTTAATCAAGATATGCCTCTGTACATCATTACTTTACCAGACAAGCAGCATGTTTAAGGTCTCTGCATGCACTCTTGGATCACAGTGAACAGTACAGTATTCAAAAGGAATAACCAGCTTTTACTTTTGATCACAGATTTCAAAGATGCTTTCCAGCTGTTTGACAGGACTCCAACCAATGAGATGAAAATCACTTACGCTCAGTGTGGTGACCTGATTAGGGCTCTGGGCCAGAATCCTACCAATGCAGAGATCATGTATGTCCTTGGAAAACCTAAGGCCGAAGGTTGGTACATGTCTAGCATCCACATCATTACACTGAGTGGTTCTCCAGTATGTGCACAGTCAGATTGGTGTTGATACTCTGTTAAATCTGCTTCAGAGGCAGCGTCGGCTGAACACAGAATGGTTCAAATAAAGTTCATGTTTAGTCCATGAGTGAAGCTCGTCCAGTTTTTTTTTTTTTTTTTCTTGTAAAACCACCATGTGATTATTTTCCACAGAAATGCAGACCAAGATGCTTGACTTTGACCAGTTTCTCCCCATGCACCAACACATTTGCAAGGCCAAGGACCGTGGAACATTTGAGGACTTTGTGGAGGGTCTGAGGGTGTTCGACAAGGAGGGGAATGGCACAGTCATGGGAGCTGAGCTCAGGCACGTTCTGGCAACACTGGGTGAGTCAAGAAGTCCTACCACACACAGCTGTTATAAAGTTACCAGTATCACAACAATAACAAAAATACGTACTGAGCTGACAGGTCTGGTTTCTTCCTAATGAATGACAGGTGAGAAGATGAGGGAGGATGAGGTGGAGCAGCTTATGCAGAACCAGGAAGATGCTAACGGATGCATAAATTATGAAGCTTTTGTGAAATACATCATGGCATCTTAAAAAGGGTACATGTCATTGACGTTCTGGTGCTACATCACTCTGCATTATGAAATCAATATGAGTAAATAATGAGTTCGCATCTCCCACACAAGAAAAACCAAGACCGTGAATATTGCAGAATATCTGTATGTATCTGTAAATCCCATCTTGTATATTTCTCATTATAACTCAATCAATATTTCACCTTGTTTTTCTAACACCTTTTATGTTGATGTGGTGAACACATGGCCCCTGTTCGTATTGTAGGTCACGGTAAATAAATAAATAAATTTTGATGGTGTTGTCTTTTTCGAATACAATTCTCCATAACTGTTATTTACTGTCTGTATGATCAACAAGGAGGAGTTTGTGGAAAAACTGAAATTGAAATCTTAAGATAGAAATTCAAAAAGGTCTTAGTTTTTGATTTTATTTTTGGCTAGTTTCATCGTGAAAGAAGAAAATCAGTCATTAGAAATGTAAAAGAAAAAAATTAGTTATGATAATAAAAAATAATAAATGTGTTTTTAAACCAGCACTGGAAAATTTTGATAGTTTATAAGGTTTATTGACATTATTCAGTTCATATATTAAAGAAAGTGTTGAGTAGTGAATCATCAGTATCAAATGTAGAGGTGGTAAGCGCAGTTCCTAATTTTGGGCAGCAGAGGGAGCTGTCACTCAAGTGATTTTGCCATCTCATTCCCTAACTAGATAAATAATGAGTGCCGGAGGCTTTTGATTTTCCCCCAGCAAGATTCAAAGCTTCATTTCTGTTTTCAAATTCACGTAGCTCTGTTCAACCATTGCACACAACAACACAAAGTCACTCAAATCCAAAATTTCTATTTGATTCAACCATTTTGATCCACAGTAACAATCACGTCCCTATTAAAGCTACATCTTTTCGCATTTCAAATAAAAATTTGTAATCAGTGTAAACTAGGAAAACTCACAAATCATTCCCTTCTGTCTGTCCACCTCTTGTTTCAAAGTCACATTTCCAACGAATAATAGTGAACCAAGTCACGCCCATCTGGTTGTCCCCACTTGGTCCTTGGATTGAAAAAAACAAATCAATGATATTCAATGGAGAGATTAAAATTATTTTCTGAGCCACTTTGACTTAAGCTGAATTGCACATAGGCTCTATATTAATTTAAATGATAACTATTAATGTCAGTCAAGGTTATGTTTGTTGTGTAATTGCTGATTTATATGCTTCTGAAAATACGTAACTAGTTAGACCACAAACCAAATAGTTGCGTCATGTCACAAACTTTTCACTGAATTTCTTTCCCTCTTTCTTCTCTGATGAAGAGAGAACAGGGAGTAGGTGGATAAAACTTATCAGGTCAGATATTTTCTTAGGTTGTGTAGCTAGCTGTTAAGCTAACGTTAGCTGTCAGAGTTTGATGGTGGCATGAATTTTGCAAGACAAGTGTTGTAATCCGCTACGTGGTCTCACAGAAAACTTAAAGTAACGTTGCAAAACAGTGCTCTCTCAATGTCAAAAATTATCTTTAAAATTCACAAACATCATATGTGAAAACCATGGCACATTTCAAACAGGACCAGAAAATATTCTTTATCTCTCCATAGACTCTTGTTCATAATACTTTTGAACACAGAGCCCATGGACTGGAAGTACATGGCATAACTTAGGCTCCCTATAGAACAATTTTTTCATACCTAACGGAGGTTTTCTTCTTTGTTAAGATACCACAGTTGCCATTAACAACACAGTTCACATAAACCGACCTAACAGATCTGAAGTAATAATTCTGTGTAAAAAAATCACCTTTTGCCACCAGCAGAATCTCATCTACAGTATATAAACTTGTTTCAGCTCTTCATTGAAACTACATTATATACATACATATATATATATATATATATATATATATATGAAATTTAATGGGGTTAAATATTCAACCCATTTTAAATGGCTGCATTATTTTGTGTAAATATTCTGAGATGTCCTGTGAGTCATTTCATACACATTTACATTCATGCATAAAATCTACAGGCTGCTCAGGATCTTTATTCT
Source organism: Polydactylus sextarius (assembly GCA_016801845.1). Taxonomy (NCBI): domain Eukaryota; kingdom Metazoa; phylum Chordata; class Actinopteri; family Polynemidae; genus Polydactylus; species Polydactylus sextarius. The sequence goes on along the minus strand of CM028916.1, from coordinate 13,092,345 downwards.
GGAGAAGATAATCATTTTAATGAAAGCAATGAAAGCAATTCCTCAAGTGATTGAATATTATTGTGATATATAACTTAATATATCTGTTTCCAGGTTGATACACCATGTTATAGGAGACATCTCATCATGTCATTATAAAAGATGAAGTATTGTTAAGATTGTAGTGGTTACCTCAGGCTGTAATTCCAGTCATTTATTTTTAGCTTAGGTAATGGCTGGTGAAATGCAGTTCAATATAGACACATGGGAGCTAAGGGCAAACAATCCACAGTGAAGTACAGATGTGCTGTTCGCCTCCAGCATTGATATACTGCAGAATATCTCATCTCCTGTCTGCCTTTCATACTGTTGTCAACCATCAAAAGAATTAATTGTCACAACAAGCCTTTATTAGGCTGCATCAGAGTCGCGGCTAATTGTTTGGGGATGTATAAGTCATCAAGTCCTGGGGGTTCTGGGCAGAGGCAGTTGTTTCTGCTCCACTTCTCTCCAGTCCAGCTTGAAATGTATAAAAGTGTATCTACATTCACATTACATAACCTAGCAGGAACTCACTCTGAGGGCGTCTTCCCATCCATCACTAAAAACTATATATTTACAAGACAATTGTATGCCACAGTTCAAGACTGTAAGGAGAGTAGTGTACTCTATCATAAGAATAATTACTTGATCAAGTTCAGCAGTTATTCCGTGCACTGCTTGGAGATACGAGAGATAAATAGCGAATGAATCAACTAAACAGATCCTATTAGTGCTGTGGCTAATGTCAAATTGCCCAGTGTATCTGAAGAGACATAATGCATGAACTCTGTCAACACTGATAGCTGTTGTTTACAAGTTCCTGCAAAAAAAGAGAGACCTCTAACACGAAAAGCCAAGGAGCAAAAAAAAAAAAAAGAGTATAATTTTAATTGAAATCACTGTTTCTTTCTTTTACATGTGCATGTACAAATGTATATCAGTAACACAAAGATACATCATTTACAGAGACATTAGCTCCTTTTTCACAAAAAAAAAAAAAAAAAAAAAAATTTGGTTTGTAAGGCAACATGGGTGGTTCAACAAAGAGTTTTCCAGAAAACCAGTAGGTAAAATGTACAGTTAGAAGTTACCAAATGTCATGCCACACTGCACTGATTACATTTAGTCATGTACAATAAATGGTGTACAAAACAACATCAACAAAGTGCAGCGGGAACAATACAAATATGTAGACAAAAAAATTTCTGTATGTTTGTAAACATGGTTTGTCTCTTTGGTGAGTTTTGAATGGTTTATTTCTTTATTTAATTATGTATGAAAATATGTCACATCTGTTCTGTAATGTACGTTTTAAATTTCTTATGATGTCATGGAAGGGTGTGCAATGTTATAGCTGCACAAGTTATGACACTGGAAATATATATTTACATTAAACTGACCAACAAATGATACAACAAATGACTGTCCATTTTAAGAAGCACATCACCAAAATGTCTGCAGTAATCTAACAAAAGAAAAGAGAAATACAATTTGAAATGTAAATGTTTTGAAGACCGAGACCTTTGTGTTTTATACAACAGATCTAAGAGAAATTAGAAAAAAACTGTTTGAATCCAAACTCTGCAGAACTGTAGATCTTGTGGATTTTAATCAAATAATCAAATATGGATCTAATAATAATAATAATAATAATAAAAAAACATTAACAGATAAATGACAAACAGATAAATAAATACAAACCAAACTAAAATCAAATGTTGAAAAACTTGATTAATATTTTGGAGAATTATCCTTATTCGCTTTTTGCCAAGAGATGGATAAATACCACTCATGATTTCATGAGTTAAACAATAATCTACAACTTGGACCAAGTTATCTTGGTTTACTATAAAGAAGATAAAAAGCAGAAAGAGCTATCCCGATTCTCTCATTAGATTACAACTCTCCCTAATTTAACAATGCTACATTCGTTTGTCTTGTCCGTATATAAAGCAAGGTTTAAAAACAAGAGAAATTGGGACCATTTCATGACTGGGAGCAGTGATTTCTCAGTGTTATTACCTTTGAATAGGCGCCACACAACCACTGGAGACTCCTTTGGACAGAGCTGCCTTCTCATTTGCAGTCTTTATGCTAAGCCAGGCTAACTAGCTGCCTTGCGTAACCAGACATGAAGATGATTTCACCTAAGTCTTCGCAAGAAAGTGAATTCATGTATTTCTTTGTTTAAACATTCTAAATTGTTCCACCTGACCAACAAAATAGTCTGTGTGATGAATGCGGGGACACACACAGGAACATCTGCATCAAAGATTAAGCTTGCAACATAATTCAGACTTTGTTTTTTGGATTGTTCCAAATCCTATTCAAAAACTAATATCTCCTTTTCTTTCCTTTCTTTATCCTTTTGTAGAAAACAAAGCTATTTTTGTTTGTCACTGCATTGCACATAGATATCTGCTCCCAGTATTAGTGCTTGAGCTCCCTGAGCAGATGTAAGAGATGGTGTTATAACACAAGAGTATGTTGATTTGACCGGGGCAAGAGTTAAGGGAAGCGACTGGCGCTCACGTCATCGAGCTTTTACCCTCTTGAACCAGCAGCTTAGTTGTAATGCTGATTATGAGAATGCTGCAAGGATTTTTTTGAGCCCAAAAGATTTAATCTGCTTCCACTGTCCCTGCATGATAAATCCATGGCATTTAACACATATACTATACCATTACATATAGGACTTCAAATCACTTTCCCAACTTCATAATATATATATATATATATATATAATCTTATCATTTCTTGATTGCGGGAAAGATTTGAGACTGGTCATCCCTTAGTCTAAGGAATATCACTAAAATGGCATTATATTTCTCTTCATGGTTACTCCCTTCTTCCTCTTTGAGAAGAGAAAAAAAACAACAAAATTGAACACAAGAAAGAGGAAGAACTGCTATGGACACAAACAAAGTGGAAAACAGCCTCTGAGATGAAGCTTACTTTGTGAACAATTATTTTCACAATGTTTAAAACAGTACACGACCTTTATACAAAGTTACACTTTATATAAAAGAACACAGACTTAAAGGAGAACACTTCTAGGAGGGAACATTATAAAGGCTCCATTATAATGGCTTATTTGTATAAAATAGTCAGAGCACATTGACCTAAATGTGTTTATGTGTATATATCTGTTCAGACTGTGTTTTTGGGAAAACCCAAATTATTCACTCCACACTAAATTATTTAATCCCTTTTTTTTTAACACAGAGATCAGTGACTCTTGAAAATTGTATGCCTTTTACTTGTTATGTTTTTTATAAATATATTTATTCAGGTGAACCACCTTTTTCCCTAAAGCTTCTTCCTGAGCTGTGAAAAGCTGCTGTTGATCCCAGAGTACAGTAAAATCAAAGAGCATCTCTGCATTTTGATTCATGTAATGAATGCCTCTTTATCAATTAAACCGAACGCATTCCTTGTTGTATTAACAAACCTGTCTACAAATGTATGAAATATCCTGCTAGGAAATCCCATAGGATTTTCTTTCTCCATTAATAACCACAAAGAAATAAAATGATCAAAAGAGTAAAAACAGAAAATAAGACTTGCTGTGTTGTGATACCTCATGTACAGTATGTTACAGGACATAAATCCTCATCTAATCTCTCCATCGGATTTCATCTTCAGTTCAGTTTAAGTGTAATCCATTACTTTTATTCACCAAGATTTGACAGACAGACAGAATTTGAGAGGATCTTCAGTCACACTGGGCACATGGACCTCGTCAGAGGAATCAGTCTGTAAATCACCTCATTATTTGTAGTGGGAAAAAAATAAGTCTGTTTCCTCAGATGCTGTGGTAGATATTGAAGTATGTGCTCTTTCCCCCGGTTACACAGCTGTGGTTTGTTTGATGCTGTGGAAGCTGATCCTGGTTGGAGACGTGGGGATGGACATGGCTCGCGCCACTCTCACTCGAAGGGCGTGGTTGTCCTGCCAGCGATGCCATCGTTTCCTTACTGCAGATCGTACCTTGAAAAGGATAAAACATAAAAAGTGGTATAATTGTACTTTTTTGAGCATTAGAGTTAGGTGAGAAAATTGGTACAGTTGTCATGTTTTTCTGTTGTGTAATAAGCTGACGGCCAAAATACAAGTTAACTCAACTAAGCATGATGACTGGACACCATGAGCATTTTTATTTTGCCAAGAACCTCACGAAGGAGGCAGTAAACCTCCTGGAGCTCTCTCTCTCTTTTTTTTTTTTTTTTAAAAAAAAAGACAAAATTTCCCTCTGGCATGACAGCTAAACAGTCAAAAAGTGCTGCTAGCGTCATAGTTCGTGACGTTAGCCTATGACTCAGAGGCTGGTAACAGCTTTGACAGCCACACACTGATAGAGAATTTTCAAAAAAAAAAAGGACTTTCTAACCTTACATAACTTTACTGTACTGATGGATGTTTGTCAGGAATAAGGACATTCAACCTCTAACTGGGACAATGTCGGTCAAACCAGGACGTTTGGACTCTGCACCTGTTCTGTCTTTCTAGCTTTCATGTCAAGAGAGTTAGCGTAGCATACTGATAGAAAACCAAGGAGAAACAGTTAGTATGGCTATAGTCCAGGTGACGAGGCTGTCACAAAATGTTGCCTTTACCCGTACTTTTTTTAAAAAAAATAAATGAATAAATAAATAAATAAAACAAATTACACCACACAATGATTCTTAGTAGTAATTTTGAACTTGCATTAAATAATTAAACATTAGAAATGAGTCAAATTCATCTTCTTTAATCAGCTCTCCTACTGGGGTTTAGCTAGTTGTGGGCTTGGCTAGGAGAGCATGGTCCTTCATCTTTTACAATTACTGCCAAATGTGTTATTCTTATAATGACATAAATGACTTTCAAACAGCTGGATATTCAGTAATTTGCTTTTATTTGAATTAGGCTAAAATGACAGAGCTCCATTAAAGTTATTCATCATATTTTAGAGCCATCATGCAACCATAAAGGTAACATTTCTAAACTAATCAGGGAAATCTATTCTGGATTTTATGACAGTCATATGCATGCATAAATTATGGTTTCCCAAATTAAGCAGAATTTATAACTGCTGCCAGCATTTTGCAAATTCCAGTGACTTACCTCTCCATTTAGAAAGCAGTAAAACACAGACACAAAGAAGCCCTGCAGAATAAGACACAGCATAATTAGAAAGTAATAAATGTGGCAGTACATTTAACATCACCTTAATTACACAAAAAAAATCACATGCTGCAATCATGAAATAAATAGGCAAAAGAAATTATACGTTTATCTTTGGGATCAAATTTTGTCACACTACATTTAATTCTTGACTACAAGGGAACGCTGCATGACATCTCCTTTTTTTCCCTACTTTCCTCCTGCTAAGATTTTCTTTTTTTAAAAAAAGGCCACAGAGCAGGAATCATGCCCATGTGGCCCTGTTTATCCTGACAGCTGAGAGCACTGAACATCAGGGCCATATCGTGTGTACACACAGCTTGGATGCTGCTTCAGATCATCTTCCCACAGGTAGTTTTATAACCTGAAAAATCAACCTGAAAAAGTGATGCACCTTTGCAATAAAATTAAATCAGTGTGATTCATCCTGTTCTCTTTGCACACAGCGTGTGTTGGTTTTTAAGGAAAGTGTCACATTTTATCATTATCCTCATTCTCACCTGAAACGACTGTAAAAAGGAGTTGAAATAGATGAAAACGATTTGTGAGATGTCGTCCTCCCCCGGATTCACAAAGAACAGCATGTAGGTGATGCCCAGCAGAGGCAACAAGACCAGCGTCGCTTTCACAGCTTTCCTGTGAAGACAACGATGGAGCATTGTTTATAAAAATCACTAAAAATAAGAACTTGGATCTCATGTGTCAGTAGAAGAGTGGAGGAAAAGTCACGCAAAACTACATTTCTTGTCACAATAACAACACATGATTATGAAGTCTGCAAGATCAATACTGTTTACTCAAACAACACCAAATTCAAGATGTATTCTTAACATATTCTGCCTGCAGTCCTGACATGTTGTGACAGGCCAGAATTTCTTTCTTTGTCAAATTCATCCCTTTGTTTATGCTGCAGTTAAAACCAGCAGCATTTAGATGTAACCATTAAGTTTTATTTCAAGGTCAACAAGTTTATGCCTGGCTCTTCCACTCTCCTCCACTCACTTAAAGCTGCTTGGCTCTCATCAGCATATCTGTCACCCAACAACCATAAATCCAACACTAGTCTGAAAAGCCTGAATTTATGTTGTCTTGGATGCTGTGAACAACCCATAAACTCAAAATAATCCCTGAAGGAGAAAAATACACTTGACACAGTTATAAAAGGAGAGAAAACACACACACAATTTACAGATGAAGGCCATAACAACATATAGTGGGATTGCACACGTCTCTCCTCTCCCAAGCAGAAACCAAATCCCTGCCATTGCTTATCAAGGCTTGTCAGATGCATGAGAGTGTTTCCACCCCTGAAGATTACTGGGTTACTGGGGGGACTAAAAGAAATGGCCTCTTTTATGAAAGAACTGTGTTAAGGTCAAATTGTTTGTTCCCAGCTGTAAAAGAATGGCTGGTATTGTTTTCATTATTGCAGGTACAAAAACCAGCATGTTGATGGGCATCATAAAAATGAAACTGTCTAAAATTCTTTCCACTGTTTGTCTTCCAGAACTGAAACAAAACTGAAATTCACCTTTGGTTGGCAAGAAAACTAGCATCTCAAATGAATTTGACGATCTATCCTGTGATATTCAACCTGTTGTAAGAAACATACTGAAAAAATAAATATGTAAATGACTCGAAAGCATCAGGATGCCAGCGTGTTGATGTGATTTATTGTTTGTCACTCACCAATAATTAATGCAATTACAGGCAATATTTAGCCTGAAAGAGGCATGCGTAAAAATCCCAATAAAACGATTTGTACTTGGTACTTGGCAGTGATTTGATTTAATTTCATTAAAATTAGATCCTTTCATACCCAAATAGCCTCTCGTTGAAAGGATATGTGGCAACCAAGCTCAGTGATTTGTATGAATTAATGTTTTCTCTGAACTGGCCACTTTGATGCTAAATTAAGGACATCCTCACAGGAGTAACTCACTGCATGATGTCTTTGGAAGCAGCAAACAGAAGGAGAAAGATTATAATTTCTCTATAATGCAGGATGGTACACAGAATCAACTCACCTGTACTGTATTGTTTCAGATGTAGTTGAAGCTCTTAGTTTGGTCATAAGAATTCTCACTATGTTGAAGAGGAAAACAAAGTTAATCTGAAAAAAAAGGACACAAAAACAATTATTCTTGAGCTAATGGCTTGCTCAGAAATACAGAGCAATTTTCTCCTCTGAGCAGAGTTTGCTGGGTAAATGAGTGGGAGGAAAGGACGGCGACTCGAGTCAGAGCCACCATTCTTCCACTGTCAGAGCAACACAAATAAGAACTGGTCACCACATCACTACAAGCTGCTAACAGCTTGATTGTAACCATTAGCGTGCATGACACACACATGAATCTATTTTCCTATTTTTTTAAGAATTTATGTGTGAAAATGCCTTCATCCATGATAAAGATACATTCCATCTCCACAATCTAGTCGCAAGATTTAAATAGTTTTCATTACAAAAAATCATTACAGAGCAGATTTATCACCTGTTTTAACCTAAAGACACGCATTAGTCATAAACCCTATGCTAGTGCAGTGTTATATAAATGAGCGGTTATGACAAATTGTGTAAAAAAATAATGGCTGTGGGGACACAGTGTAATGGCTTCTCCGAGTTGCCACTCACCAGAAGAACAAGAATAACTGGTCCTTGGTAGATATAATCCATATATTTTCCAGGTTCTTTACCAAACCAACATCTGTTAGTGGAGGAGAACAAATAATGAGTAGCGTCTAACTGGAATTGTTCTGAACATGGGAGAAACGTGGTCGTAGAGCTGAATACTCACTGCTCGTTTTCATAATACAGCTTTCCAATTGCCCAGGCTACTATTATAGGGAATGGAATACCTGTAAAACATGAAAAGATTTAAGTCAAGCATAAATCATTTACAAGTGACACAGTTCATTCATGCATTTATTCACTCCCTTCTTCATATTACAAAATCTCCTGTCATTACATGCCCTGCCATTCGCTACTGCCCTGTAGTCAACCTAGGTTACCACCTTTCGGCTGTTCACCAACCTCCTCACTTGTTCCCTATTCCCTAATCAACTCTAAGGATTTATACTGGTCCATTTCCTTTCATTACCTGGTTTCTATAGATAAGCCATGATAATAAGGATTATAGAATATTGATAAAAAAATACAGTAACCCATAGTTAGAATCAGCTATTACAGTGTTTGGATGACACTGCCATAGTAAGACTGAAGACTAAAGGTGAAAACCCCACAATGTGTTTGTGCTGCTTGATCAAACGTAACAAGACTGCAAGACTCTAGACTCCACAAAGTACAAACTTGGTAAAAAGAAGAAACATGTTCTCATTTTTCTCTTCTGAAAGGGCTACAGTGTCAGCTACAGTAACAACATTTAAGCCCACAGAGCCTTCAAAGTCCACATCACTCCACAGTCGCTACTCTCACAGAGGAGTCTTAGAGAAATAATGGATGTGGGAGCCTGTATCTGAAAAACAAACGTTTATTTCTCCTTTTTTGGAAAAACAAAATCAATAAATCAATATCTGTCTTTTTTTGGAAAGTAAGGTTTGCTGGAATTATCTCAAAAAAGACAAGAATTTTCTGTCACTAAAATGTATAAGCACCATCCTCCATTTTGTGTCGGCAACAGTAATCTGTAATCAGCATGAGTTGTTTACTAAATGTAGACCGATAATTAGAGCTGACCATGGCAGTGACATATTTTAAGAGGAGGACGACAGCTCACTTGATTTCATCAAGACAGGCACAAAAAACGTAAAAGGCAAATACCAATGTCAAAACGTACAAAATCTTTTAAGGATAATTACATGAGAATTATAGTTTTTGGCTGTTTTGTTTTAATCCACATTTTTACATAAGAACTCATGCATCTACTATAATAATATTTCCTTAATTTGCATTTTTCATATCAACATGATCTGCCATTTTACTAGTTTTTTTTTACGTGTTCAAGTGGAAATGAAAAAGTAAAGCCCTATTGATCAGCTGCACTGCTGCATTGAAGCACTCAGGAAAGTATGCTCCTTTATGCACTTTTTTTTAACAAGCAGTTAAATCCTGACTTTTTCAAGCTAACTGAGCAAACACATATTCAAACTAAATATCATTAGCTATAAGAAATGTGACAATCACATGTTAAAAACAAAGTAAGAAAAAGAAAATCTAACGTGGTCAAGTTTTGTAATTAGGCAGCCGGGATGACATAATCCAAAATGTCAAAGGATCAATGAGATGACCTTTAAACTAAAAAAAAAAAATTCTAAACTTATTTTTATTCCAGATAACATCTGGTCTTTAGAGGACTGATTAAATCTGCCCTGCTTCCATCTTTTTCCTTATAAAATCTGTTTGAAAAAATCTCTCAAGGCCAATATCAGTGGCACGGTGAGAAATCCAATCTCTTTACTGGCTCCAGTTTCTTGAATGCAGCGATGAAATGAAAAGGTACAATTTTCCAATTTTCTTGTATTTAAACTACCGTGTGTGTAGTATGTTCCTTGTAGTCACTGTGCTCTTTCTATTAAATCATGACTCTTAACCAGTCTTTTTAAAATGTTATTTTATTCCACGTATTGCTTTTTAAATAATTATTCCTTTATCTGATTCCTCCTTGGCCTGCCTCTTTTGTTGTGGTAACAACAATAATTGCCCCCTCTGGTGATCATGGCAGCGTATTCTTCCTGCAGATGAAATATCATGCTGTAGATGACAGGCATCAATTACGGAAAATGAAAATACTATTTGTCAAGATATTGTATTCACTGAAGATACATCAAACAGGGAAGCCACACTGTGAGATTGGATTTAAACAAAATACAACCTTAATCTACACCTGCAGGAGTAATTTCAACTCCCAAAGTTCAAAGACTGATGGGTAGATTTTCATCAAAGAGAGAGCAGCACACATTATATAACTATCATAAAATAGCTGTCAGTTACTTGATATTCCAATCCTACTAGTTCATTTAAAACTAGATTGATATGTGTGATGTCCCTTTGGTGATTTCAATTTTAAGGTCAATATAATCATGACCAATCACCCAACTGTCATTACCAATGATGACATTGCTATGTGCTGGTAATCTATTTATATTTCATCCTTATGGTTGTAAAGCCCCATTGAGTCATTTTTGTCCAGTCATATGAAACCATGTATCTGTTCTGTCTTTCTACAAGAGCACACAATGTCCATTACATAAAAAGACAGGAAGGAAATGTCAGACTGTCTAAGAGAAGTCAGTGATGCATGTTTTCACAAGCATTTTTTCTCACTTGAGATTGAATAATTTTGGTTCAATCCAAATTCGTCTAATAATTTAAGTCAAGGTGGGCACTGAGAATTTATATGACATCTGCTACTTCATAACCAATTCTATGTCTGCAAGTCAAGTACAAAACAGACACTTCATCTCCATGTCCTATGAAATCAGAGCTTATCTTGAATCTGATGCGCTAAAAGGTCTCCCTCTCTTTACTGGCTAGCCTTCATTTTAGTGCTTTCACTGAAGCAAATGTTGGCTCTGAATTGGGGACAAATGTTATATCAAACAGTGGCCCAGCTGTTTCTCAGCCTAGTTTTCATTTAAAAAGAGCTGAGCAAAATCCCAATTGCAAATGTGGACATAACAAATTCATCAACAAAACAACAAAAAAATTAGTAGATATAGTAGATATATATACAGATATATGAAATTAAAATAACTGAAACTAAAATAACAAAATGTCGAAAGCTGCCCTGCAAAACTCCTCTGAATGGAGATTGATGGAAAGTTTGTTTTATTTTCCCCCAGGGTTAAGAATGAAATTAAAAAGTGAAGCAATTAGAATAGCCACCTTGCAGTCGCATGCCTCCGCTAACCAGTCCAGTTGGAGGTAATTAACACTTGAATTCGTTACTCGTGGCTAAAAACATGTTGTGTGTGGTCACGTTTGTGTAAATTTAGAGGAAAACTAAGGTCCTCAGAGTGATTAGTAAATATGGCAACTTGACCATCTGCATTCCCATTTCAAATGTGATCTGAATATTATTTAGATTATGTAAAAAATATGGAACTGAATTCAGAATCTGGATTTAGGATCATCAAAGTGAATCTATAGAATCAACGTAACAGAGTCGAACTCTGATTAATTAACTGAGATATCATGTTCATTAGGATGGAATAGACAGACAGACGTACAGACAACCAAAAACACAAAGCCCCTGGCCACGACTGTCACTGGAGCAAAGGGATAACAAGTGTACCAAACCATGAATTGTGTGTATTGTAGTGAACCAATAGGTGAGTGTAGCGTAACTAATTCACTGTCAGCACAAGCATACTCACACCAGCCGATGAAAAGGAAGACCCACTTTCTGAGCTTATCAGTTGAATAAGTCATAACGATGGCTGTGTGAAGATAACACCCTTCAACAAACATCCAAAAAAAGTTTGTCACCACAAAGTAGTTGTATATTGTTGTAATTAATCGACACCAAGGCTGAAAAAGAGAAAGAAAAGATGAGATGCAAAGTAATTATACAGAAACATTAAAACTGCTTTTCTTGTTATTAAGTAGTTCAGATCTTAATAAGAATTTTAATTGCTTTCTATACTCTCATTTTGTGCAGGGATACATTACAGCAGCCCATAATGCATTAGTGGCATTACCTCATTGCTCTCGTGAATATTGTGGTCGATCAGCTGAAGCAAAAACCACATAACATTTCTCAATATGAAGGTGGTGATCAAGTTCCAGTGGATGATGTTTCGAAGGCATCGTATGCTCCTAAACCACAAGTTGAATGAAAGAGATATTTGTTTAATACTTTCACAGAGGCAGTAGTCAGAGTTAAACAATATTCTCACTGGATTTTTTTTCTCATACTATAAATAAATGTTTTGGCAGTAATGTAAAGGCAGATAGCTGTTTTGGTAGTTCTTGCTGTCCCCTGATTTTTTTTTGGCAGGAATTAGCTGTTAGCAGGTCTAGTCTTTACTGTTTTCTTGGTACTGATTCAGCTCAGTAACTATCTTTGACACTGAAGAAAACTTTAAACTTGTGAATTTTTCAGCAAGTCCTGGACTAATAAGACATGTGACTTATTTTTCTTTTTTTTGCTTCTAAATGTATTCTTGGACATTTATGAACATGCATCATATCTGTTTGTTTAGATGTGACTCAATTATGGCTTAAAGATAAAGGAGGGTGTGACTTTGATGCAAACTGCAGCTTAAGGATTCTCACCACTAAATATTGTAAATACGGTTGGTTGTAGTAGCTTAAAGAGCTATTAAAGGTTGACTAATTTATTCTATCCGGCTTTTAAGGGAGAGTTTAAGGGTTTAAGGTTCAGATGATGGTCAACATGCTTTCCCCAGACAATTTTCTATCCTGCAGAGATGACTTCTACGGGTAAGAGTAGTTGAAGATTGTTCCATAAAAGATACGGAAAATTAATCCCAGAACAGAATATTGATTACTATGGTCTTTAATCTAAAACAAATCAATATTTGCTTTCTGAAGCTCACTGACCAAATGCTACTGCACAGCACATCACAGCTGAGGCTTTTTGGTGTTTTCCTTTTTCTGTTGTGGTAGATGTAGGTGTGTGTGTGTGTGTGTGTGTGTGTGTGTGTGTGTGTGTATTTAAGACAGGAAATAAAAAGAGGTATAACTGCATATATATATATATATATATATATATATATATATATACATATATATAAAACAGTGTTATAAAACACACATTATGACTCTTAGCTGGAGTGCTCCAGCTGAACCATGCTGCAGACATCTTTTCATTTGACATAAACGAGTTAATGATAAGCAGTCCAAGGCTATTACATAAATTTCCCTGATTGTCTTCTATGAGGTCTCAGGCATACAGGACACATTTAGATGTGGCACTATTTCTGTACTTGCCTTAAGCACAAGAAGAGAATGAAGGCCACGACGAGAGCTCCCACAGAGATACAGTGGCCTAGGTAGTTGATGATCAGCGCTATTTTATAATGCATTGGATATTTCCTCTGAAAAGACAACATGTGAATTACTTCTTTGATGTACAGATGCAGTGTAGAGCAAAGAAAAGTGGTTGGATATAGAAGAATACATCAAAAGAACTAGGATGTATCTAAAGGCATCTGTCTGCTGAGGCTGCGGGGTGCAGAGAGAAAGCAAATGTCATTGACATACTTCAGATGTCTTGGTTTAAAACGATCTAAGAAAACAGAGCAAGACCCCGAAATACACATAATCAGGAGACACACTTTGAGGTAATCAGGCCAAGACCCATTACATACGTCAGTTTGACAATGTGCCCTCAAGCTTTGCTTGTAGGAACACAGGCACGATGTTACTTATGAATATGTTTTGTCATCTAGAAACAAATGTTCAAAGTGTTAAAAACAGAATGCAGTTAAATAAGCTTTCAGCAATCAAAACACCAGTTTTTCCCATTTCTGATCATTTTTTCCTGTGTGCCATTAGTGTAATTATGAGAGACAGTGATGGGCATTTATCTCCAATGATAAACAAGACTGCGTATAGAATAAAGGGTGTAACAGGTATGCTGCTGTGGCACAACACTAACCTTCTCCTCCAAAATGGGTTCACAATTGGAGTAATTGCTTCTCAAAGCCCACGTCCCATTTTCCATGCACTCCCTGTAAGCGTTCCCTGCAAGAAAAGAATTAGGGAGCATGGCTTAGAAAACTGTAATTGTAGCATTTTTGCAAATATTGTTAGTGTTCAGAAACACCTGAGTGATTGTTTCAGTTGTGTGTTTGTTCCAGATCTCGCATCTATTCCAAACATCAGACACTCATCAGGTTGAATGCTGATATAAACCTGTTATTTGTTGCGGTGCGTGGTTATAGAAGTTTTTGCCAAGTAGATAAGTTAAAGCGACCTCGTAATTTTTGTCAGAGCTCAGTTCAAAGTTGTGTCTATCTGAGTCTTACACAGAACACCAATTTAGGAATACTCAATTTTATTCATGGTGGGGAAAATGAAAAGCCTCTTACTCTGTCGGTTTATTTGCATATCTTTTAAAAGCTGCTTTCCATAAACTTAGAGCAGAATTTTTCATTTCGTAGTTTTCCACCATGCATTCTGTGGGCTCTTCACATCTTTATGACTAAAAAATGTATCAAGTGCTGAGTGGAAACAGGAGAAATAAATGAATACATGTTATTTTCTTCAAATACTGGCTGCTTAAGGTGATAGCCCTGAGCCCTGAAACTACTTATTCTTTTCAAAATACATAAATGGATAAATTAAAAATACATTCATCTCATTGTTCCGAAAGTTGCACGATACCAATATTAGTGGAATTAGAAGTTTTGACAAATCTCTCAGATTGTAATATTCATATTTATTCAGCAGGGGCCCAAAGATTCTTGCAAACAACAGTGAGAAAACCATCCACCTTAGAAATCCCCACAGCAACTCTTAGAGCAATAGCAGCAGCAGTAGCAGCAGCAGCAGCAGCATGAGCAGCACAATAAGATCCACTGCATCCAAATTACTGTTACATAATATGACATTTGTGTTTAGAGAGCAGAGAGAGAAAATGCTTGCAGCTAGAAATCTGCAGCAGCTAAAAACACACTAGTAGAAAGGGTTCGTTTAAAACTATCTCACACATGCTTTTTATTTGAATTATGGGGGTAAGTGCTGTATTGTGACTAGACGACACTCTGTGTTGTTTAAAAGGAGAAATCCCAATTCTCAGCCATTTGAATCAGAGCAGTTTAGCACAGAGTTGGAAATCGAAATCAGTTAAACCACTAAAGCTCCTGAATGAATGAATTTTGTATCCTCTTGGGAAAGAGTCAAAACAGTCAATTGCAATAGTGAAAACAACTGCGTCTGCATTTTCATTAATCAGTTGCCAGTGTCATTTATAGGGTTCCTGTACAGTTAAATTACCATGACGGGTTGGAACAGCTAATATCTCATATCTGCTTTAAACATGAAAAACAAAAAAAAAATGGAAATAAACAGATTGTTTTTGTTCCATCACAGTGATAACATAAAATTATAAAGGTGGCCATGACTCATATGATTGGATACAACCTTGAAAATAATGCAATCCGGTACAACTATACAATCCATGAACGAAGACCTCTGATCCACATTGATGGGCTTTGTTTCTATTATAGAGTTCATAACTGATGGCTTTATTACTAATACTTCACAGATCCATTTTATAAATCCATTATTATTAACAGCTTTTTGAGTTGCCAGGTTCTTAAAAAAAAAAAAAAAAAAGAAAGAAAGAAAATCCCTGGCTGGTTTATCATGATGACACTTTCATCTGTCAGGAAATTCCCCTAATTAGACCACTTGACCTCTGACCCTAACCAAAGATTTAATTATGTTTTATTAACATTCACATCTGCAGGTTTGATGGCATATAGAAAGAAACCCTGGACTATTTATTAGACAGATGTTGGATGACTTTATATTAATTGCTTATAAATGGACTATTTCAATTTCAAATCCATTACAAAAAGAATAAAGGTCAAATCACTCCTTATTAGTCAGTGGAACCAAAATATTTTAAAAAGGCACCTGTATAAAACAATACTGCATTTCCTTATAGCCATTACATGTCAAGCTAACCCCACTTTAATGATTTAATTATGTAGACAATATGTTGCATTTGTGAAGATCTGTATGAGAAAGTACCTTCTCTTTAGATAAACTTGAATTAGTGTAGCTTGAATTAGCGTAGTTGAAATAATCAAAATGTGTGTAGTAGGGGAAGTCATTAGTTGGCAGGCAAATAACTACATTTCCTGTCTCGCATCAGAAAATAAACATGTCACCATTCATTTTCTGCCTCCATTTGTCAAGTATCATTGAATTATTTGTCATTTCAGGCACTGCTCCTCCCTCCTACCCTGTTACCCCACTCGCATACTGCTCCATTTACACCTACAGTCTGCTCTAACTTCACCGACCGCATCCTTAGGGATTTTGCCCACTGAGTCTAATAAAGATGAACTGTTTTGAACGTTTTATCAGTGACAAACGGACAAGCCATGACAGCAGCAGAAGCAGCAGTGATATTTGTTTTGTTTTTTTCCACCCCTACTCAATTATTAAAATAAAATGCACAATAGACAATATCTGCAGAAAATAATTGTCCTATGCCCCTTAAGCCACTGAAACTCTTTGGGGGAATCAAGTTGACACTTAGCTTGACAGCAACATGACAAAAGAGCATTGGCATCATTTCAGGTGAGCAATAATTCAAATTTCTCCAGTCTGGCAAATCTGCAATATCTAAAGTCAGAGCGCTGTTCTGTTCCAGCCTGAGGTTTTAGTCTTTGACAAAACACATGAACTATTTTTTTTTTCATCCTGAGCCATGTTATATGTGCAAACATGATCATCAGAACTAATACAAAATCACACCTTCGTGTTGTCTGAGCTAAGATTACAGTAGCAATGCGTGGTGCTTTCCAGATAGCGTCATCAGTTTCTCCAGGCAAATATCAGACTGGGTTTGTGAAACAAGCAGTGGTGGTGCAGAAATAGAGGAAAGGTAACTGGCTGCGAGATTTGTCCGTGCAATCTATTCCACTGAGGCAGGACTAATTCAATGCACTGGTGCAGGGTGACCATATTTCTGTCTAACCATCTGTGCATTACCCATAATAAAGCTACTGTTGTCACGTTTTTTTTTTTAGACATTAGAATATATTGTTCACACCATTAAAAATTAAAAATTACTGAATGACTCAGTCTGTTTGGGAACAGTATTATGTGTTAATAATGCTGTAAGCTTCCCAACATCGACCACACTTCACTGGTGTAAAGACGCATAAGGAGATAAAAAGAGCAATTCCCAACTGGCATACTTCATGCCAACATCCCCCAACTCCTTCCTCTTCAAACTTTCATGCACAAATATGTACATGCAAACAAACACAATGTGTGTGTTTGTTCAAGGACTGGAAGATGAGAAGATTGGTTGTTGAGATGAGGAAAGCTGGGGGAAAGGTTCATGCATATGTTTTTCTTCAATTAAAGATGGAAGGCATAATTCGATTCTGCTATCAATTATGAAATAATACATTATAATACATTCTCTTGACTAAGATGTAATTCAAACAAAAAAAGTTTCTGAGCTTTGTCCTTAAGCTGGTTGTTTCTGTGCTACTAACCATGGGATCTGCAACAATGCCACAGGAATATTACAGTACAACATTTTTCACTTAGAGGTTGTGTAAGCCTGCCTTTCTTTCTCTTGTGTTTGATTTCTCTGTGCTTCAGCTTTGCCATCTGTCTCTTCGATTCTGTGTTACGTTTATGCTTGGAAAGTGGGTTTTCTGATGGATGGATTCAAACAAACAAATATGACATGACTACTACGCCTCCTCAAAGCACCCAGCTGCTGCTCACAACTTATCACAAATTACACATTTGTTTCTGTTGTTTCGCGAGTCAGTCTGTAGAAAACTGGAGCCTTTTATTCGGATGAGTTTCAAATCGTCATAAAGATGAAAGGCTATTATATCTCTGAGCTGAATTATCAAAACAGCTCATGCGAGTTGTACACCTGAGCCTGTTACGGTGGAATTTCCTTCAAGCCATATGGAATTTAATTTCATGAGCTGGGGACAGAGTAAATTAGGCCATACTCTAACAGCATGGGAATCTCACAGCTCACTGCAGACTGATATTTCATTTAGACAGCAGGAATTGAAGTAAAGCTGCCATATTACAGAGACAGGCATCAGAGGTTAAGTGAGGGTATGAGTGCAGGAGCCAAAGGGATGTAAATAAAATATGACTATACAAAGAGCACAATAAGGGAAGATTTACTACCTGCAATGATTTGTGATCTATAGAATTTGGAGGTCAAGTCAACATCTTTAATGCACTGTTGTCTTCTTTAAACCATCCCTGAACCTTTGTCAGAGTGTAGCAGAAATATTATCCTGTTGAAAGAGGCCACTGCTGTTAGTGAATAGTTTCCACGTAGGAGTGTCCTAAGTCTGCTTCCACCAGCTTGTCTTTTTGTCTTCCCCAGATAAGTGATGCATACACACCCAACCACATCATGCAAAATAAATTAAATTCACTCAAGCCATTTTCTTCCAACATTGTTTTGTTAGTACTGACCAACAAAAGCTGCACTTTTGGAGATGTTCTGACACAGTGTCCTTGATAGAAGCACCTACATCCTAACACTTGCCAATTTTTCCCCCTTACAACACATCAACTTTGATAACAAAATACTCACTTGTTGCTAAATATATATCCCCCACACTGATAAGTGCCATTTTAATTAGATAATCAATGTTATCTACTTCACATAAAATATTCCTCCTACCTTTTGTGAAAAATACAGAGTCAATTTTAAAAGCTGCAGGAGGAAACAAAAGCTGTATATATTTTTTTTATTTTTACTGATGGCTTTACTTTTATTTATTTTTGATCAAGTTAAAAATCTGATTATAAATATAAATAATGTAGTAAATTCCTTAAGAATGACATCTGCCTAACAGTTATTATCCTTCATTCTGCCAAGTAATGAGTCACAGGGTGAGTGAGAGAGATGAAAGTGGATTGCAGGGTAATACTTCCATTTTACAAATCAAACATTAAGTGAAAAACTTGCACAAAGGCTTTTGTGACTTCATAAAAAACTGATAAGCTGTGTCAGCTGATGTCAGTGACTGCCAAGTGACAGTCCTCTGGGACTGAAGACTAAGGCAAGTATAAAAGACATAGGCTTACCAGGTCTCTGCAGTCCACCCCTCATCACTGCTTGAGGTTAGTGGTTGTCTTAGCAAGCTGCAGTAGCTGCAACTAGAATAACACACCATGATGTCTGAACCAAACTGTCAGTGTTTGATTTGTACTGTGGGTAGTGTGGGTGCCTGATTTTGACAGGGAAGAGGAATAAATATAAAAAGACAATCTGGATCTTTTTTTTTACACTGTCCGCCTTACTTTTAAAAGTGTGTTCTCCTCAGAGACCCACAGTTATGATGGCATAAGTTTTTAGAAGCTTGTTTGGAGAAAAATGTATTATATGGTTATAATATAAACCTGTTAAACTAAATTAGTTTAAAAATAACAGGTATACTGTAAACCATATTACAATCTACCTCAGTGATAGACAAAGTTGCAAAATTAAGGTTCATTGTAAATTACTGAATTACTAAATTTGTCAGATTTTTAAAATACTGAATGCACAGAAAATATAGTACAGCATGTAAGGCATTACAGTTGGCTGGCACAGATGTTAGTCAATTTACAAATTAAACAATGAATGAAGTACATTGTATAACAAGGTACAGACTGATACTGATATCTGGTTTTGCACTTACACTTTCTGTGAAAAACAGATTAAACTGTCCAATGTACTTATAAACACGTGTTGAGATCTTGGTGAAAGAAAAAAAACGTGGCTGTGGTTGATCAAGACCAATAGTTGTAGACTAACAATAATGAGGGTACTCGGCATAAGACTGTATGGAGTTTCATAGTGGAAAAGTGGAAAGTATTTCTTTCACTCAATTAAACTATTCAGCTCTGCTCTTGTCATTTTTAGGGAGCCACCGAAGAACTGAATCTTTGATATTTGTCTGGAGCTGTTATATTCAAATGTAGGATATGTTTTTTTTTTTTTTCTTTAATTCTCGCGATGGTTCCTCATCTCTCTGTCTGTTTTTTCTTTTTTTTTTTTTTTTTTGTGCATGGCAGCGACTGCTTCTGCCCTTTTTGTCTTAGTTGTCTCCTTCAAAGGGCAGATAAAAATATCTTTTTCTCCTCCTGGCAGGTTTCTTTTATTTAACATCTAACTGGAAACGGAATGTCCTGAGAAAAAAAAATATGTTTGCCCAAAACTCATAACACAAGACACTTGTGGCAGATGAAATTAAATATGATAACAGGATGCCACCCCCAACACTAACCCCCAGTGCAATGAAATGCAAAACTCAAGCTGTTGTCTATCTGAGGAGAAATGATGGGATTGCCTCCAGTTTTCAAAAATAATACATTTATGGCCTAGAAGACCTGTAGTTCAAATCATAAAATATTAGTCTCCAGTGAGGCTAACCTGTCAAGTCTAACTTGCCAACATCAGCACATTAAATGCAACCATTCCCAAGTCCTTGATTGACCCAAGTTTGATCAAACATAACATGGCAGCTAAACCACTTCACAAAAAAAGAGAGAAAAAATACTGTTGTGTCCTTGTCACATTCGCTCTGCTCTACTTTTTGTCAGAGGTGATGATCCTTTTCGGAGTAAAACAAAGTCCCTGGCTCTCTGGCATTATCAGCACACATTCCAGAAATGACTGGTTTAGCTCCGATGAATCTCTGGAAGGTTTATTCAGAGGAGACAAAGAGCCCAGATTGTGTTAAATCACAAGGCACACATACATCACAAAGCATGTGGCAATATTATGAGTCATATTCTCAGATGTTGATTGCTGACTTCCATCTGTAATTAGCACTTACTGCTAAAATATGCTAATAGAAAAAAAATAGATCGACTTATCATCGACTTACATCTTTAATGCTCAGTGTACATGTAGCCGGGAATCTGGGAAAACGAGTATCTATGCGGTTTTGCCTCTCATTTACACGAGAATGGAGGTTTAAATGACTGAAAACTATTATTTTTTTAAAACTGTCTCCAACCAAAGTGGAGATTTGAGAGAACTCAGTTTTTGCGTCTGCATGTAGACGGTAGAAAACAGAGTTTTAAACTGATTTTTTTGGATTGTGATTGGCTAACCTGGCTTTATGCATCTTGTTGCACTGCCACCCTGTAGATTTGGCATTTTCATCAGAGTTTTGATGATGGATTTATGCAAACTGTAAATAAATACTTTTTGGTAACAATCTTGTGTGAACGAGGATATCATTTAAATCGGAGAGAGGGAAATATCCGTTCCTGTAAATTCCTGGCTAATTGTAAATGTGGCATAAAGCTATTCCATGAATATGAATATATTGCATCTAACCAGTAGCGGCTCGTGAGCATACATATTAGCGGGGCAGACCCTGGGTCCGATGTCTTAATTGATAGCCATGCCCCTTTGGGCGTGCGTAAAATATTATTATTATTATTGTTGTTGTTGTTGTTGTTAATAATAATATTAATGGTGGTAATAATAACAATAATAATAGATATATATTTGTTTGTGATTGATATAATCTATATATTCTATATATTATACTTCAATTTCTCTAAAGGAATCTTCCTCATTCATTCATTCATATATATATATATATAGCATAAAAGTCTAACAGTACAGGAACTGTCTTGATTATTAATCACCGCCTACTCTTCAGTTGGCGATTATTTTGAATACTTTTAGCATATGTAGCGCTATTGATGAATGACAAAGACAGATAAAAAAAATTGTTTTTTTAAAAGCCAGGTTCAAAGCTGTGCGCCATCATCGCAGTTGTTATGGTCACATGAGGTCTAACACGAGTAGTGGACCAATCAGTGAGCTAGTGCCAGCAAAATGTGTTCTTGAGGCAAACTCATTCCTGCCCATTTACGACTCTACCAGCGCTGCCTGCAGTTCTGATCATTGCGAACAGGGTGATATGATAAATCTACAGACGAATGTGGTCGCTGACCTGTCCTGCCCCACAACTGCATCACCAAAAACATTCTAAATACAATTTCAAAGAGTCAAAATAGTTGAAAACACACAGAACAAAATAATACACTACAAGATAAGTCATTGAGTAATGAACATTATTTGTTAGAAGGAACTATTTTGGGGGGCGGATGGACATGATTTTTTTGGAGGGACGCTGCCCCACCTGCCCATATGAGCCAGCCACGCCAGCATCTAACGAGTGAGAAAGGTGTGGACAGTACATAAAAAGTTTGAAAATTCAGCAATAAATTACGCGTTCGACAAACTGTGCTGAATATCTTTGTTTTGTCACCTGTTCCCTTTGTGAAATCTTGACACACTCAGGCTTCTAAAAAAGGAACAGCCCATGGGGAGGACTAACTCCAGAGAAAGACATTCGAGCTTTTTCTGTGTCATGCACATTTGTAGCTTGTGCAGAAATGTTACTGACACAAAATTAGATAACCTACTGGAGAGGCATCTTGTACTTAGAAATATACATACATACATACATACATACATACATACATATGAAACGTGGGTGTTGCTTTTTGTTGGAAGACATTGTCTTTGTACTAAAATTAACAAGAAGGTAAAATTAAGTGCAGGGAACCTGCCAGCACTTTTTTCTCAGTGACTGCAAGCTTCCGTGTTATGCTATTCCTCCTGCATTTGACAATAGAGATGGCAGGTTTGGAATCACTGTATCATACCATGATTCAGTCACAGAAAAATGTTGCTTTTATTCCAGCTGAAGAAGCGGAAGAACAACTGTGCAGCTGGGTAAGTATGAAAGCTGCACAGAACGATGCGTTTTTCAATATCTTATTATTCTACATTATAATGTTTATTTTTTTTTTCAACCTTCATATTCAGTGACAGGCTCTGTCTCACAGAGTTAATAAGTCACGCCATGAATAAATTGACTGAGCAGAACTTGAAAAGCTGCCGAGAGCAGCTTCCAGGAGAGGCTGACTGATAAGATGCTGAAACTGCTCAATCTCAGACACGTCTTCATCATGCTGTTATCGTTTCCTTACAGTTCTCAAGTGTCCAGTACACTTATGACAACAGGACACCTTTAAAGTCGGACATCTGCAAAGTCAAACGAGAAACTGCTTTAAAATAAGTAAATAAGAAAATAGCTTTAAAATAATCTGTAGTATGCAATTTCAGCAATTGCAACCCAAGGGAAAAACAAAATTTTTACTCCTCTGAAGCAGGATTGTTAGGTCACCCCACATTCTTTGCAAATAGGGCCAAAGGAATTAAATCCAAGCAGATATTAACTGATGACTTCATTACAAGGCAGAGATTACATGCACCAGTGCAAAAGTAAAAGCTCAGTGCAATTGTGATAATCTATTAGTACACTGAACATATGTTGACTTACAAATTAATGCGTGCATTTCCTCTCCGTTTTCCACTTCAGCTGGTTAGTAAAAACCATGCAGCCATTACAATGGCTGGCGGCTCTAAATCTTGTTAGTTGAAGACCAGTGTCTTTGCACTTGATTTGACACAATTTGACCTTATATAACACTTATTTTGTATGTCAGTATTCAGTGCCTGACAAAAATCTCTCACGAAGGCCTTCCTCCAGGATGGAAAGTGTGGTTAAATATGATGAACCTTTTTACTTCTTATCAAGGGGTTTATTGTGTTCTACAAGTTTACCTTCATTTAATGATGCTTGGAGCCCTCTCATTTAAAATCAGCATCTTGTTTATGCGATCAATGAAACAACCTAGAAAAGAAAAAAAACACTTGTATTTTGTCCCAGTGGATTCACACATCGTAGTGAAGGAAGTGATTTTTTTTTTTTTCAAGAGCTCAGAGCAAGCCACCTTTCTGTGTGACTTGGTGACCTGATCAGGGAGCTATGCTGCTGCTCCGCTGGGTTTCAAAAGCTATTTCTAGCGGCAAAACAGAGGATGAGCAACCTTGCGGAAATTATGCCACTTTACAAAGAATAACTTGTTCAGTTTTGGGGAAAAATTCGAAGACACCTTGAAGTAGGATGTCAGCAGATAATTGGAGGTTACTGAACACCTTTGTGAAATTTCTGTGCCATCTCTGCCGGGAATTTGAGGATATTTTATGTCTCTTAACATGTCGGTTGGACATACGAGACTGAAAATCATTTCCCCCGAGAATGGAGGGAGGAAAGATCTATGATTGGCAGTGTCAAAACTCTCAAGATGGCTCACTGAATTTCATTAAATGAACTAATAGGAAGGAGCATGATGAATATATATAGTGTATCTTTGCTTGGGCCCTAAGGGAAGAATGTATAGACATCAGAGATATTTATGGTTCTGAATAACAACTATGTTCAAAACATGTTAATGAGCCTGAAATAAATGTGTTATTTTTATTTTTTAAATTTTTTATCAAAGGTTATCAGGGTATCAAATTGGATAATTATGTCCACAAGATGAGAATTTAAAGTGAAAAGAAAGCAGCTTTGCTCACTTGAGCTCAAAGGAGGGTGCAGGTATTTCAGAGTCAGTCAGCTGAATTTGCTGAACTCAAACAAGGACACTTTGTGTAACCATAGCTCTTCTAAATTACGATCTTGTTTTTTTTTCTTTATAACTTTGCGCAAGTTATTTCACAAGGTTAACTTTAGAACATGGAAGACACGTGATTTGCTATATAAACAGGATTTTTATTCATTTTGCTAATTATCTATGGATATTTAAATTGAACTTTTCAAAAACCCTTTCAAAACTTTTTAAAAACCCTAGTATGTTAATAGGAAAAATAAACTAAATTTGATATTATACAATTCTGTGCATGGGTTTTTCAAAGAAATAATCTGCATTGTTGTACAGATACTACAGTAGCTTCACTGTGGCCTAACATGTCTTACAAGCATCATGTCATGAACTGAGATGAAAGGGAGTTTGGGTCGACTGTCAGTCTGTCTCTTCTTGTTTAGCAGGGAACACTGAATCTCTTAAAAAGCTTTGTGCCTTGAGTGATGACCATTGGTGCAGACAAACCATCAGAGCCTGAGGAAGAGTCACTGGCTAATCTTTTACTCACAGCTGTGTCTCTTAGAGCTTTAATGTTTGTCTTCATTCCCTCATGACACAATAGAAATAACTACAATCGAAGGTCATAGGTCCAGACGTTTGCTAGTGTATTTGCCATCAAACCTCACAGCTGTACTTAAGTCAGTTGGTGTGAGAAAAAGAAAAAAAAAAGTCGTCTGCTATGAGTCTGTGGCCCCGAGGGAAGTCAACATGCCAAGAATAGATATACAGTTTATGGCGTGTCTGGATAACAATAACATATTATGCTGTATTATATGAGCAAGAAGCATACGAATGCTGCCACAGCTGATAAGCACTTGTAGCGAGTCACCACGATAACAAAAACACTTTCCAAAACAGCCATTATAAGTAATTCAAAAATGCATCATGTAACGTATTATACGTCGTCTTCACCTTACTGATAATAGCATCACCACACACATATATATATATATATACACACACACACACACACACACACACACATATATATATATATATATATATATATATATACACACACACACACACGTATATATATTTACACACACACACACATATATATATAAATATATATATCAGTACACCACATAACCCTTAGTACAGGCTATGTATTTTCTCTGGCTTCAACTACTGCAAAGCCCTCCTGGCAGGTCGTCTAGAATGAGACACTTACAGATGATCCACATACGGTCTTCAATCAGTCTAAAAGGGTACATGTCACTCCATTGCTTATTGACCTCCACCGGCTACCCATAGCTGCCTGAATCAAATTCAAGTCACTAATGTTTGCCTGTAGAGTGACTTCTGGGTCAGAAATCATTCAATTATTATCTCAATTCAACAGTCAAACTTATGCCACTGCGTTCCTCGAGTGAACATCATCTGGCAGTGCCCACAAGGCAATCTCAGTCCACATTGTTCTCATTTATGGTTCCTCGATTGCTTAACAAGCTAAAAAGTGCCATCAGAGCAAAGACATCGCTCTCTACCTTCAAGAATCTCTTGAGAACTCATCTCCTTTAAGAATCCTCTCCTAGCGCCTCTAACATGCCAAACTACCACTTACAGTGCACTTCTTTACCTGATCTTAGTGAGCAGACTCTAGTACTTAGTGCCTACTCCACAGTTTCTGAACCTTGAATGTTGTATCTTGCTTGTAAGTCACTTTGGCTAAAAGCATGTGTCAAGTGAGTAAATGTAATGCAAATGTAAAAATAGCCTGCATATACATCAGTGTCAGTCTCACAGAGCGAGGCTGCAACAGTTATCAGTCATCAGCCATAAGTGTAATATCAAGCAAATTGGAGCCATAATAAATAGATGAGTATCATGTGCACAATGTATGCACAATTTCAAATATGAAGTTAATGCATCAAAGCGCATTAGCAGCGGCATCCTAAACAAACAAAAACAACAAAGAAAGATCTAATGATAACTGACAACATTACGTGGGGGAATGGCTGCAATGCAAGGGTAGCGGATCGATGTCCCTGTTGCCTCTGTTAACAGGTGTTGTGATTCTATAACATTTTTTATCTTTGTTTTAACAAGTAAGCTGGTCCGTCCTCTGCTCTTTGATGTGTGAAAAAAGCAATTTGTCATGAGGTGGAGATAGAAGACCAAGGTGTCACTACAATCAGTAGTGTTGGTCATTCAGTATTGGAGAACTGATTAAAATAACATGAGAGATATTGTCAAAGCCTCATGTTTGAGACGAGGAATTTAACCAGTACAATATTTAAAGCTGAAAGGTCAGTTTAAAATGATTATACCATCTTGGTGTGAGTACTATATAGTGGCTCAAAAATGTGTGTCCAGCTTTTTTGCTGTAGTGTTGTGTGTGTGGATGCTGAGCCAGTGGCAAGTGCAGCCAGAGGGGAGGCTGGTGCTGATTGGACCCCCTGGGGTGCTCAGTGTGCAATGGCGAGTGAAATGTTTGCTACACATGCTGACCTGAATTTGCAGACTGACTACCCAGTCTGACTAAGGAGAAGTTGATCAAAGGTTTGAAGGGGGCATATTCACCGTGGGAGAAGTACTTTACTGAAAAACCTTGATGTAATAACAGGATTCACTAAATCTTGGATCGTGGCTGTGAGAAGCACATGATTCAAATAAAATGTTCTGGTTTGTAAACAATTCACAGTCTCTATACAAGCATTAACATGTCTTTTTAACAGCTTTTTTAAGGTGGAATTTTATCATATTATTCCACCACAGGGAGACTCTGTGGGGACATGACAGCTCACTGAAATGAAGGAGCTGTATTACACTCATTTAGACGTCATTAAACTCGAGTGGTAAACATTGGTGAGTCATTCGGTTATGCTGACAGTACACCAGTGCATGTATCGTCAGTTTTTGACAAGCATTAGGATTTCTCTTAGCTTGGATAAATATCCTTAAATTCTTTAATGGATTATATGACCATACTGTTCCTGATAGGATGTTTTCTTAGAGAAGAGATCATTCATGCAGGCGTTTGATGCTTTCTCACACATAATGAAAAATACCACAAAGGGCCAGATAGTATCTTTAAAAGCATCGCTGTGAACTTCCTCTGTTTATTCACCGCTGTGATTCAGTTTCGTGAGGCACCGTTGCACAGACTGATCTCATGAACATGCAACGCTGCAGCAGTTCCACTCTCCTCTGTGCATCTGATACACATCACTGCGCTTGTACGTCTCGGACTTTATTAATCCTGATAAGAAAAATCAATAAATTTCGGTTGTGCACAGTGATCCCGACTTTGAGCCATGTAGACCAGACAGGTACATTATGTGCTGACAAGATGTGTCCTCTGTGACAATGAACACAAACACCCACAGTGATGAGAGATGAGATCACCGAAGTGAAGAGGCAACGATTCACTGAAAAATTATAGTTGCACTCTAGAAGTCTGAACACATGACAGCGGGATATACCAGTAGCTTGAAATTGTGAAACAGACAAATTAGTGTTGATATTATTCATCTATACTGCTGTGAACATCTTGTCTTGCCTGAGGCTTGACAGAAAGCGCATGACATGCTGGTGACAAAGCAGAGACAATGAATGACTTTAAACCACATGAAACGACTCTGCACCCCCAACTGTGGTGATGTGCGTTTCATGTACACCAGAGAAGTGAATAAATGTACAAAAAGAAAGGGGACACTGAAAGGTTTAAAAATGCATAAACCTCTTAAGCCACTCTGCACAGACATTAATATTTATATATGCTTGAGGAAATGGAAAGGAATTTATAACCTCTTACCTGAGCAGGCCTGTTAAGCCTGTGAAACCTCTGATTTTTGAACAAGAATTGCAACATTTGATGACATTAAACAGCTTTACTACAGAAGTACTACAGAAAACCTATGAGGTTTCACATGATAATACATCTGTAGCCTCCAGCCTTCAACTGTTTGGAGTATAAAGCAGTGTGGTCTGTCCCTATAGAATAATAGTGGCATATCCAGGGTCATCCTGTTCTAATATGCAGGCCTGTGCATTAAATGTGTCACTTTGAGATGTTCCAAGAAGGCAAATGGAAAAAGAAAATCTATTGTTAGTCCCATTGGTCAGACACTATATATGACCAAAGCAAAAGCTACAAAACAGTATGCTGTGACTTCACATCAATTAAATTTCTTCATCTACTTCATTTCAGACTCTGCTCTGAGTTAATTAACACCTGCTCATATGATGTTTGGGTCTATTTCTATACTTAGTCTGACCCATTTTGTGATTTCAAATTTATATTTATCCATGGCTGCAGATGTGTGCTGGTAATGTGACCCAGCAGGATCAAAATAATCAATTCTAATTGTCTCAGAACCCATGTCACCCTGTTGTAAAAACATGCAGCAACCTGTGATTTAACAATCAGTTATGCAATTAAGAGTTTTGTAGTGGCTTTCCTGCTGTGTTTAACTGGAAAATAATATCCTTCTTCACTTGCACCAATATAGACAACCTAATACAGTGCATTTAATAGACCTGATGTCCGTTAAATTCGACACAAATTATCTTCATCATCATCATTACTGTCATTCATCTGACAAGCCGATTTAAAAACTGCTTTGCTGAAATGGAATAATAGTTAAAGGGAATGGAAAACGTATTTGCACCAGTGGTAATTTGCCTCTGAGGTGTATATGTAGAGATCTACAGGCAGACTACCTGATGTGCACATACTGCAAATACATAGGGGAAGGTCATCTAGATTTCATGGTGCCATATGTGAGAAACATTATTTGAATGAAAGCTATACATACTTGTCAGCACTCGCACTCTGGCCATCATAGACTGAGTTCAGCATAGCTGCCAGGTATATTAGGCAAAGGCTACTGCACAAAATGACAAAGCCTGAAACTTTTTAACAGAAATTCAAAAAGAATAATTGTCGTGTGAGATGTGAAAAATCGATGCCATTCACACATCCGTCTGTCAAATATAAAGCTTCGCACTGGAGGCAGTTTTCTTAGTTTAGTCTTAAGTCTAGGAATGGGCTGAAACTGCTACCCTGCAGCAAGACTACCTGGTGTTTTTTTTTTCACTGAAGGGCTATGGTAGCTTGCAAGTTAGGAAAAAAAGAGCTTGGGAGCTTTTCATCAACACCACTGTGTTGACCCTTTTCAAGACCCTTGACTCCAGCTGCTCCAGTGGAGCTACTCAGAGCCCAGCAGGTCACATTGTGGATACACTGGACAGCTTCCCAATGTGAATATGTGTCTGTACAGAAGCATCCTAGTGAAAGGCAGGCTGTCTGTCAGGGAAATTATCCTGAATAAATGAAGGTTTGAACACGGTCATCAAACAAGAATTTCAATTCAGTTTTTGTTATATCCCGCCGCATTTAACGATCCGAAATGATAACGAAAGACACAACTCATCAAACTGAATAAACACATTTTCCAAACTTTCAAATTGGTCCTTTGATATCAGCTCTCCCACTTTCTAAATCCACTTCAGCAACAACATTTTTATCCAGTCATTAAACCCTATACATGGTCCTTAGTTTTTACTAAATTAATTAATTAACACTACAAAACGGCTTAGTGCTTAGAGAACCATTAAACTTGTTTGTAATTCATGTACGTGTTCAAGGTGAACATGCAGTGTTTAGACACATCATGCTGCAGTGCTGTCAACTTCCTCCAAACACTCCATACTCTCACGTCTCACTGCCATAATCTACATAGACTGTAATGCTCTTTCTCATGATCAAAATGCATTAAAATAGCCCCCATGCAGTGAATTCTCACCAGCCTATGAAAATTCCTATGTCATTTCTGAGGGGGGTTTTTCCAAACCCATCAAGTCTGCCATAGTGGCTCTGATACTAAAATCCATGATGCACAAGTCTGTTATCCTCTGCTGGATGGTGGGACTTGTAGACAAAAACCGCTCAAAGTCCCAAGATGCTCCAGTCTGTGTGAAACAAGCTGTAAAATTCTTTCTGTCATATGACTGCAAAGAAGACAAACTGTGACACTCTCTCATATTCCCTGCTCTTTTCCTTGCCTGAAAACTGGTGAAGAGTTTTGATTTAAAAATAATAATAAAAAACATATTCCAATAAGCTACAAGACCAGGTCACTTATGGTTTGAGATCAAATAAGTAAGATGTTAGGATTCAGGAAGACCCTTGTCATCATGTTCTGTCCACATATCCACCCACCTCTTCCCTGTGCACACCCAATCATCCACAATATCGCTTAACTTCCTCCTTCGTTGCCGTTGTAATTGCTACAGCCACTAGAGGGCTTTATCACATGAACATGAGCCTGTTTTGGCACTTACGCTGACAACGCTGATGCTGTCTCACATGGCTGAATCACGGTAAAATGGCCCCCAATGTAACAACTGATAAAAGAATTTGTTTATACACAGGTATTACGTCAGATGTATTACAATTGACATGTATGTAGCAAACCAATCTAGAGTGTGGTAAAAGTAAATTCACATTTTTAATAATGTTGTTGAAGCTGCAGATGTTGGCAAGACTGACTCATGTAATTACCTCACTCAGGGGCTCTACACAAGGGAAGCATTTTATTTCACCTCCGAACTGCAATCTGTTCACTAACGTGACTCTGGGCTTTTTTTTTTTTTTTTTACACTTCTGCTATTTATAGCACGACCTCCTAGAAGATCAATTTTCCAGAATTAATCAATGCCTGCAATCCCACCACTATCATCAGCATGTCAAAAATTGTATATTGATCCGGAACACTTTCATCAAATGAAGGCAGTCTACACTTCAGAGAAGGTGTTGACATACGTTGTCATGGAAAATAACTGTGCTTTTCACACCAAGTGGATAAAACCACCGGGGGTGTCCAACTAACACTGAGCAGCAGCAGAGTAAGAAGGGAATCAATGTGGTAAGAGGTGATTAGGCAAAAAGAAGTGTCTGTGTATGTATGAGTGTGTGTGTGATTGGGCGGTTAGTGGTTAAATGACACTGCACCTGAGCCTATTACACAGACAAAGGCCTCAGGCACTGAAGTACTATCAAACAGGACCATGGCGCTCAGCACATTACAGAAGTTATATTGGGTTGTTGTTTTGTGAAATGAAAGCCATAATTTACTTCTCTGAACGTGTCACTTAATCAGCTTCATGACTAATACTGGGAGTTACATAATGTCAGTGTCGGCGTGATGTGTGGCCTTTTGTTGATATCAACAGGAAGTAAAAAGTGTTATTATTGTTATCAGTGGGCTGATGGGCTCTGTGACGACAGGTGTGTTTGAGGTAAAGCTGAAAAATCAGTGATGAGTGGAGAACTCAGACTTCATGAAGTCAACTCTGTTGGGTTTTGTGGGCAGAAAAAGCCGATACCTGTCTAACCTGTCTGTACTGCAATGAAATAAATGAGTATTTTTAGGCATCCATCCTTAATTTTTCTTTTTTTTTTTTTTTTTTTTTTTTTTTTTCTTTTGCATTTCTGCCTCACTGCAAATATCACAATCACTCTCAAAGTTGTTTTTTTTTTTTTTTTTGCCAATTATCTGTGGGCAAAAAAAATCATAAGTCACTGCAGCAAGCCAACAACTGAGCCAAGAAGTGTCATCACATCACAAGTGGAAACTGACACAGATGGATTTCTCTTCTCACATGAGCTCATTCTCATGCAGCTGTTCCCGCAACAAGAGGTGTGATGATCATTGGGATTCACTGTCATCTCTGCTTCACATGGGCAGAAGAGAGATCAAAAGACTAGAGCAATGATAAAATAATAATCCCATTATAAATAAAAAATACAAAAGAGGGCAAATTGTAAACCAAGTTTCTGCAATTTCCTGGAGGTATTATTTTTTAAATTAAAATAAAAATAATTTATTCATATATATATCCTATCCTATCTATACCCTCAAGTTGTAAAAATGAAGGAAAAAAAAGAAAAACTTTTTCATAAATCTTACTGGTTGTGTTGTACTTCACCCCATTGATGTACTCGGGGCATGGTCTCTCTACAATCCTCCCGGTGTTGCTTCTTGGCCAGCAGGTTCCAATTTCATCAGTTGTGGCATTACAATATAAACCTTGGAGGGAAAAAAGGAGATAAATAATAAATAAATAAATAAAAGGCGCGCGCTTTTACCTTTCTGTCTACAACACGTAATGAAACAAAAACAGGTCTCGTTATCTTGAAAGAAGAGAAACGAAGCGATTTCATCTTACCATCAGTGCTGAGCAATGAGAATGAAGCGTTTTCCAAAGTGTCTTGGAAAGCATCAATCAAACTACAGTTTAGGTCCCCGAGCTCCCCAAATATGATCTGATAGATGCTGGCATCCATGGCGCGAGCTTTTAAATAATGTAAGTTAATAACTGCAAGTCCGAGAAGAGATGGAGAGTTCGGCGACGCTCATGAGCTTGTGAATCGGAGCAACTGTAATGACAAGTGGAGATAGCCCTGCGTTCCTGCTACCGGGGGAGCGCGTGCCCGGCCCAATCAGAGCTGCGCATCCGCTCATCCATCCACGTGCTGCAGAGGCAGCAGCAGCAGCAGCCACTGTGTGAAAGACAGCCGGCACACCGACCCAACCAGATCACCGGCTTTGTCACTGACGTCTCACACCTGCCACCCACCTGTCATGTTTATTTATGAGGGGTAAAAAAAAAAGTGCTGCGTTAAGATGAATGGAAAAGTGAGTGAGAGAGATCACACATATAACGCACCTGTTGATGCATGAAGATAAAGATAGAAAGATTATCAGTTTCAGTGCAGAAACTTGAAGTGTAAAGATAGGCGACCTCTTATTTTGTGGGTGAAATTTAAAGGATGAAAATGTATTAAAATATCCACAAGCGCTTAATTATCAAATTCAGTTCAATTCAGTTTTGTTTGTATGCCACCAAATCACTAAATACATTTATCTCGTGGCAGTCAGTTTACGCAGTAACAATAAGGCAGAACCCTTATTGCTTTTGGGACCATCTAGGTTTGAACCTGAGCTGGGACTCAGGTTTGTGTGGAGTTTGCAAGATATGTATGACGTAGAGTAACCCCGTCACGGGGTGTGGGGGCGTGACACCGATACATGCGCATACACACACACACACACACACACACACACACACACACACACTGTCACTCACACGCAACCCAAACAGGTCCCGACGCCTAATGTGCCGTGTTCACTGGCTTACAACACGAGCACAATCACTGGCCTCACTGCCCATTTTATTTATATATTTAATTATATCTTTATATATGCAACCATTGCAATAAAAACTATAGACAAACCACTGATGTCATGACAGCCTGATACTCAAGTGCTGGCAGCTATAGTTGTGGCTTAGGACAGGTTGCCTGTCAGTTAGAAGTTTGGACGTTCAGCTCCTACTTCATGTGTGGAGCTGTCCTTGGGTAAGTTAGTTTTTTAATGAATAGCATCCTGTAAATGTGACAGAGCACTTACATATTTGATAAGTACTAGATGAATGTGTGTGAATTGGGTGAATAGCAGCTGTAGCTTAAGGTGCTTGAGTGGCTGATATGAACAGAAACCAACAACACACGTACATTCCATTCAGACCTACTATTTAAATGAAAATGTACTATTTTTTGTTCCTAGCAGCCATTATTCCTGTCCCAAGTTGCAGAAAGACAGCTTTGAGAATATCTTATTCACAATTTAAATTAAAATGACTACAGACACATCTACCTGTCTTACTGTCTTTTGAATAGCATCAGGGTTTTGTGTGCACATGAAGCCAGAGATGAAGTCCTTTTGCCCTTTTTCATCCTACGTAACTACTCCATTTCCCATAATCCACCTCTCATTTCTACTACACTTCAGTATCAGTACCCATCCACCATCACAGCTAAACAGGGAAACATTGCATATGTCCTCATTGTGCTTTAAATGCCATTTAGGCCGGACACACTTGAGTGATGTCAGTGTAAACTGTCATTTTTTAAAATTATTATTAACTGATTTGGACAATGTGCATTGTGTTAATGAATGAATCATATTGAAACTTCACTGTTGGTTGTATTTGACTCGTATGTATGTGCTTGACTTGTATATGAAGCTATTATTCATTGTGTTGCTACTGATGATTGTAGGAAGAGTTGGGGCCTATAAAAGAACTGCCTCCATGTCAGGAAGGGAAGTTGGAGTTGAAGTTGAAGTTGGAGTGTAGGTAATATCCCAGAGAGAGCAGGAGCATCACCAGTAAGTGCTTTACTGTGTGAGTAAATAAGCTTTTTTGTAAATATTTTTTTCACCACTGAACCTTTAGAGATCAAGCACAATAAATCACCATTACCAGAAAAGCAACCACACCATTTATTATTTAGTTGGAGCAAGAAAAGAACCCCACTGCATGTATGTTATACGTTGACCTATTCAGGATTCGCTCCACCCTTGTTCTATAGTTAGCTGGGGTGGGCTCCAGCCCCCCACCACATGACCCTCAACAGACTCAATGGTGTAGGATGGATGGATTGACATTACATAGTCAGACTGAAATATTATAAAGAAAACCAAACTGAATGGTCTATTCACAGTGAGCAAGCACACAGCAACAACAGAGGCAAAACTATTTGAAAGGAAGAAACCTCCAGTAGAACCAGACTCCAAGTGGGCAGCCATCTGCCTCAACAAATTAGGGGTGGAAAAGACAGAGAGAAAAACAAACAGAAAATAAGGGAGGTCAAGGGGGAATTACTGCTACATTCAATTTCTGTCAGACTGGCTGCATCAATAGAAAGTGGTCGTAGCTACAGTAATAAGTGACTGGATCCCAGATATCGTTTATGACCAACAGCCATGTGTAGCCATGATCTTTTCCTTTAACCTTAAATGATCTAGTATTGATTATTGTCTAAAGTGACCCCGGCTTTAACCTCTGAGAATAAGGTTTAGTTTTATGAAGTTGGCTGTGGTTAAAAGAAACAACACTGATTGTTTGGTTGGAGACAGGATGCAGGTTGTGGTCTCTGGTGTCAAAGTCAGATTAACTACATCCCCAACCAACCTCGCTCCAACCTTCTCTCTCTAAGTGGCTTTGTGACAGTGAAACAACATCCTGCTATTTCTGCCTCTTACTTCTGAGACAGCACATTCTTCTCACAGCTGCCAAAGGTCATGTGTCCTTTGAAAAAAAAAAACTTTGCTAAAAGTAGTTTTAAACACCAGAATGAACAAACAGTACTGTCATTTTTCATTTTGGGGAAGTCACCGTTGAAGATTGATGAGAGTTTTGAGTTGTCTCACGCCTGTCGGCAAAGCTGGAATATTAACAGAATAATGTAGTGTGACTGTGACTAACTAAGTATGACACCATACACTCAACGTGCTGTTCTTTTTCATGGAGCAAAGCCAAATTTTTCACTTCAGTCACTGTTGCTTTGCAAAAAAAAAAAAAAAAAACAAAAAAAAAAAAAAAACAAGAGTTCTCAAAATAGATGGTTTTCACCTTTAAAATAATAGTCCTGTTTATGATTCTCAAATGTCCAAATAATTATGACTACAATAAAAATTAGCATTTAGGAAGGACTGCTCTCCAAACACTTAACATTTTCCAAAATAAATTAAAAATTACGGTAAGGTTGAGTGACTCTCTTCTCTTAACAATCAAATCTTGTGGTCACTGGAGTATAGTGATCGACTTTTTCCGACTATTTCCTGGGGCAAAAAAAAAGTGAAATTGCTCAGAAATAAAAAAGTAACATATGAATTTAGGCAAAAGTAAAAATTAAAAAATATATCATGGCTCCATAATTTTCAAGTCTTCCAAAGTGTCTAGACTAGACATGTACCTCGTAACTGTGTCTAATATTGTGGCTGTTTACCTGTTAAATTTGAGATGTGACCTTTTCACCAGCGTGTGGCTTTCTCTCTGAGCTCCCTCTAAGCTTCCTTGTGTAGCACTCCATCTCATTTTACCACCTTGCACTTTCCTATCACGTACACACAGTTCTGTAATGCGCAAGTACTAAGTCCAGCATCCAAATGTTGACTTATGATGAACAAACGTTATAATTGCCCTCCGCTATTAATAGCACACCAAAAAGTTAATGAATTCTTCCCACAGCAGCCACTCTGTACTGAACTGCTTGCACTGATGGTAAAACACAAGTGTTTGATTTGCTGGTGATAAAGGGGGAAAAAGGAATTTTTGAATATAAAAAGACATTTTCTATACTGTCTTGTTTTGCTGAATGTTGTTGCACTATAATGCACCTGATATACATTTCAGACACTTTACCACTCTTTCATCCTTCACCTGAAGACATCAGAGAGGGACTTATTTCTTTTATTCTCCTGTATAAAAGGTCTGGAATTAGTCACCTTAACCGTGAAACATATTGCGGTCTAATGGAGCATCATATATAAATCATCTGTGGTGGACACAGAGCCTTCTTGTTGATGTGACAGTTTAGATTTTTATTATGCAGTAAAGCTCTGCAGTAGAAGAAAACCATAAAAAAAAAATCCTTCCATGTTCTTCCATAAAAGTCAGACCTCCCTCTGTTGGAAGAAAAAAGGGAAAAAGTGCACATCCTTTTCTTCTCCATCTTCCTCACGAATAATTTTCATATATATCAGATATATTTTCAGAGTCCCTGAGATATATCTACTGATTTATTTTATGTTGAAGCCAGACAAAACATCAACTCCAAATTCAAAACATGCATTATTTAAATTGGATTGATTTTTCCCCAAGTACATACAGTATAAATTTAAATTTCAAATAGATTTTCTGTTTACTTAAATTGGGCATACACTAAAACTAATCCAATAATCCAGTCTTCCTATCCCATAAACTTGTTTTGATCTTAAAATTGTATCCCTCGGAGCTTATCATTACTACAAGGAAGAAAATGTAAATAATAATGAGGATCTTCTTGAAGATCTCATTTGTAAAAAATGTAATGTGTATTCTGACATTTCCTTGGATTTCAGCTGAGCAAATATGTAATATTTTATGTTTTAATTTATCCTTCTCTGTTTACATGACGTTGTATGATACATCCAATACATTGTCATTCTTTCTATTTGTTTGAACAACAGTGCAGTGGACCCAACATTTACATTTACAAGCCTCAGCTCTGAGAGCTCTGTATCTTGAAACCCAAAGGCATTTGAACCAAATCCCACAAAAGTCAGCTCAACCATTCACTTTGGTTTGACAAACAGCATTGTTTATATAACAATGTTGACATTTCTGTGATGATTCTGAGCTGTAGGATACTTTATGACTCAGAGTTTTGTTTGGTAATGTAAGTATAGGCTTCATAGCAGAAGCCGGCTTCATGTGGCGGCGGATCATTTATCAAATGCATAGTGAAGAAATACAACTTGTTTTTATTAAATTAATTGCTTCAAATTCTTGTTGGATCCAGTTTTGTTGCCATTGGAATTATGAGAGTCCTTTGAAAAGGAAATCCCTTATCCTTTGAGTTTCATTGACCTAATTCTAAAAAAGTATAATTTCTGCAATTGCAGCTGTTTTAATGGATAAAAAAAAAACACTTTTCCACAGAGCCAACCTCACATAGAAGTAAAAATGATGTAGGTGTGGCTCAGATCAAGGGCACATTTGGAGAAAACTTACTACAGAGACACAGCAGGAGGGGTAGGACTCAGAGTGCACCTTGAAGCACCTCAAGTACACTCCAGTTTTAGAACAATTTGTTAAATAAAACAACAAAGAATGTCATTGACTGAATACAACAACAAAAGGTCACTGGGAAAAATAAAAAGTCACTATCATACATTGTAGATCATACAGGACAGGCTTTGATTAAGCTTCAACATGATTCCCTACAGTAAGGGCAAATGATCTCGTGAGTCAGCCTCTGAAGCCTTGCATCACTGCAGGGTTTAGTATGAGCTACTTACTGCACACAGTGAAATGACAGCTGCCGAATGAATATCCTCACGCACAGTGGCACAAGCCCCAAGGTGACTTAATAAAAGCTTAAAGCTCGTTTGACAGTGCAGCTCAGCAATCACACACTGAGCCATGCTCAGGTGGCACTAGTGATAAGCTCTGCTCATTGTCGCCATTTGACTCCCAATTCATTTGGACGAGGATGTGAGCAGTTGAGTCCAGTCAGTCGCTTGTGCTGCCAGCTATGACTTACTGCTCTGAGTCATGCCACAAAACACAAGAGCAGGATATTGGCCACATGCCTCATGGAGGAAAATCTTTGACCACAATGCTCTATGCTGCATTATAACAGTGCTGTTACAAAGCATAGGTTAAGGCATCCTTTTCATCATTTTGTTTAAAAAGACTTACATGTTAGAAGAACGTGAATGACCTCCAGAGCGTCAGACAGATGACCCTGTTGGAATTATTATGCTGAAGTAAATGAGCTGCTTTCAGGGATATCTTTGTAAATATCTGCCCACGACCGCAGACTGCTTACTCTCCTTCTAGGCCGAGCTGTGGCAAAAGCACTGTACTATCACACACACAGGGAACTGTCCAAGCATTATGATGGGTAAATGGAAATCTCACATTGTTTGTCAAACCCAATCATTATAGCAAGCTGTGTTCAAAGTGAGATGTTGTGTATCCTGCTGCTCCAATGTAGATAAACATACAGCTTTGTTCTGTTAATACCGACCACATTGCAAAAAAACAACTGTGAATTTTGATAATAACAGAGAGATATTCTACAGGTGGTCGGATAAATCACTGGGGTTGGAAAGTAATAATATGTCTTGAATAATACACATTCATGATGTGTAACATTTAAATACGATTTTAATCAGTTTAATCCCATTTGAAGTTAGAATGATAACATAATTACACAATGTGGAATAAAAATTACTGGTAGCTTTGCAACTTTCATGATTTTTTTATTTTTTTTATTTTTTGTGATTCAAAAATGACAAGACAAAGTGTCGGTGTGTGTTTATGTAGAGTGTACCTAATGCTATGTGTGCATATGCTGTTGTACATGTGAGACTGCATTCCCATGAGAGAAACTCTAAGAACAAAAGTTGTGCTAAAGAGTAATGAGCCCAATATTTTTTAGTTTATAAAACTAGAAAACAAGAATTCTGTTAAAGAGAATAAAAACTCTTAATAATCTGTTTGCTGCTGTGTGCTTGTATGTGTGTGTGTGTGTGTGTGTGTGTGTGTGTGTGTGTGTGTGTGTGTGTGTGTGTGTGTGTGTGTGTGTATTTTCATGGGTTTTGTTTCTTTTCCACTGTGGAAACAATCTCTCACAAGTTTTTTTCCAATGTAGCACTCAAGTGGATGATCAGAAATGACTGCTAGTAGCTTGTATTATCATCAGCCTTCTTGGAACTCTGAAGTGTGAGTTCTTGGGTTGAAGATGAAAAAAGACTTGTCAAGTGCAGTCTTTGTTTTTTCCGAAGCCTTTGTCTAAGAACATATACTTATTTCACTTTGAATTTTGTACAAAAGGTATACAGCGCACTGTACGAGAACAGAGCTATGTGAATGAATTAGTTTTGTCTTCTATTGTTTTATTCTTTGTGGGATAAATCTCACACCGATGCTGTCAGACTTTTTAACATTGCTATTTGCAATTAGGCTTTGGTCTTAGATACATACTGACACGATTTTTATCAAATGGAATATTTGAAATGTTTGGTGTTTAATGGATGATTTGTACAGTAAAATATTTGAATCTTTAAATGCCTTATTTTTTACATTGGTACCAATTCAACCAAACAGCTAATAGGCAGCTCAGGAGCTCAGACAAGCCAACTGTCCACCATCTGCTCCACTGGTAAATGGTTTGTAAAACCAAACACATCGCCAAAACACATTCTGATTCTGAGAGAGACAAAGTTTCAGGGTGGATGAACTACAGAGTCAATGAATGTATGTGCTGTTATATGAACAGGAAGTTTAAGTTTAAGTGGTGTAAAATGGGTTTTTGACAATTAGCATTTATTTTTAAAGGAAACGTTGCACTATAAAACATGTAGGAATACCCCTAAACAGTGGGGGTGATGAAAAAGTAAAGAATAAAAAGAAGATTAGAATAGATGTGACGGATTTGGATTTGGATTCTTGCTTTGCTCACTGGAAAGACCCATTAGACAGCTGTTTCCCATTTAAAGGATAAACAGAGATGTGTAACAGCCTGCGTAAGACTTGTGGCTTTGCAAAATGCTTCTTGTCTGAGCTAAAGGAATTCAAGCTGACTATTTTCAAGATATTAGTCATTTAAAGAAGAAATATCTTTGGCCCATAGCAGTTACTTTTCCTTGAATGAATGAAACAAATCTTGTATTTTTAGACATGAATTTTTATTAACACCTGAAACACCTGGGGAAAAAAACCCAGCTGTCATGATTTGAATAAACAGAGATAACTCTTTCTACAAGAGGAAACAACCAATATACAAAAATACTGAAATAAAAACTGAGTCTCCAAGATTCCTCTTCCCTGAAGGAAAAACAAAGTTAATTTTGTGCATGAAATTATCATTCAAAAAGCATAGCTGGCAGCACAAATGAAGCTTTGTTTCATTTACAGAGCAAGTCCCTTGAAATCTGCAATTTTCTGTTATTTCATAGATTCCTCAATTTGTCTTTTTAAAGTGGAGGGCGTAGGTTGCTGCTGGGGAAAGCATAAAAATATATTTCATCACTTATCTAAAGGTTTGTAACTCAATAAACAAAAAAGCTCCCAGCCTGGAGATAATGCTGTTGCGTGGAATAACTCACATACGGTATAGAAGGGAAAGAAAAGTGCTCCTCGGAGCTGCTTGTGTGTGCTGGCATGTCAAATACTACAGCTACTCACTACAGGATGAAGAAGTATGTTGAGCGCAGTTGCTTTATTTCCCAGAGGCTGACTCTTTCCATGAGCTTCATCATAATATTTCAGAGTGACATGCTCTGGATGGCTTTGTGAAATCACCTGCCAAAGTAGCACTGCCTTATGGGATGTCAGTTCCACTGCCTTAGATTAACATTGCGTGAAATGGCTTTGGTTCCAAGGTCTTCTTTATGTGATGGTGCACCACCAAGTCACAGTATTTGACACTGGACCAAGGTGTTGCATGAAGTGTCTGCTTCAGACTTTTCTCTAGATCTCCCACAGCCATACATCCCCCAGGTTTGAGAATCAGTTCACCTGTAATGATGTCATGACGTGCCTATTGGTCCATGAAAGTAGAAGATTAAGCCGCATCATAATGTTGTCGGAGCTCTCATTCAAATCTTCAGGGACATGAGACATCTGCTACTCCTCACCACTCCTCACTTAGTCTGAGGGGAAATTGTGTAATAATGTCAAATGTTAACATTTTTATTGAAGATTTCTGTATCTAAGAGACATTCGCCATGTGGTGTTCCCAGGTGTGAGTGAAAGCACTGCAAACATAATTATGGCAATATGTCAGTATGAGTTAATAGCACAGAAACACCATAAACAGCGCCCTGGAGACAGAGGTAAATCTCAGGATATCCACAGAGTCTTTGCCGTGGTTTCACAAGAAACTAAATGGAGAGATGAAATATAATGTTTTGTCCTTGTCAGGGGTCTTTGGTAATCTCCTCGAAGGCAGTGTTTTACTCTGGAGATATTTGCACACTTGACTACACATACATCATCAGTTAAAACTCAGTGGCAAACATCAGCCATCAGGAGAAACAGACAAGCGTTTGTGCTTTCACTGATGGGTCTGTAGATTGACAAATGCCAAAAAGTCTAAAACATTTCTTCAAATGCAACTGCAGATTACATAATTTTATGCATGTAAATAAACCTAAAACATGTAAATACCACTATAAACATTAACTGTCTTCCAGCAGCCACTTAGCTTAGCAAAAAAAAAAACGAAGCTAGCTGACTACTAGCAGCTAGCTTCTAGAAGTCACGCACTCTAACATATTTC
The DNA here is from genome assembly GCA_016801845.1 of Polydactylus sextarius. Taxonomy (NCBI): domain Eukaryota; kingdom Metazoa; phylum Chordata; class Actinopteri; family Polynemidae; genus Polydactylus; species Polydactylus sextarius. The sequence goes on along the minus strand of CM028916.1, from coordinate 13,050,142 downwards.
CTGGTTAGATTCACAGCCATAATTGATAACAGTGAAATTGGTGATAACAGTTAATGTTTCACGAATAAATATGGAAAAACAATGGAAGATGACAAATGGTTAGACAAAGAGAGGATAAAATATGGAAAATATTTATACTGAAACAGTGTCTATTACAAAAAGTTTGGGCTCTAAATCACTGGAAAAGCAATTTTAGCGCAGTCCCCATTACTGGTATTTGTATTGCAAAAATAAATAAATAAATACTGAACAAATACCAAAATCCAATCTCACCCAATCGCTGTGAGTTGTCATCATCGTCTGAATTTACTGCAGCATCTTAATGAAGAACTGAATGATTGAAGCTGAGGTCCTCTGCATTTTAATCATAGATAATAGAGGTGACGCTTTTGACACAAACTGTCACATGATAGGAAAACCAATTCTGCATTCCCTATACCTTTTGACCAGATGTCATTATTCAGGAGCTTTATCTATTTCTAACTCTGTTCTTGAAATTGAAGTCGTGCAGGCCTGAGAGCTGGGAAGTGCAAATAAAATTCCTGACAGAGGTTGTCTTGTGTTTTTTAGGTTGGAAAAGAGAAAAGTGCTGAACATATCACTCATATAATATCTCTTATATCACTAGAACTATATGCAATCAGACTTGATTTGTCTGTCAGTTGTGTGAATTGTGCACAGTAAAATTCTTCCCTCGTAATAAGCGCTATTGTTCGTGCACAATTTACAGAACATTCTTTAGTACAATAATTGTAATTGCAAGGGAGTTTTTACTTGTTATAACGATTAAATCAGGCTACACCTTTCATCTCAATACTCCACTGTACCAACTATTGTACTTCTCTCCATCTAACATTTTGGTGGATATTTTAGAATGCATGTGTAAACTGATTTACTGACCGACTGCCAGATATTTCCTCATAAACTAGTGTTGCTCTAAATAAAATATGGCCTCCACCCACCTCAAAATATGTAATGTCTTTGACATATCGTCATATTATGGTCAACTTAGTCCAATGTCTCAAAATACTGTAAATGTGTCTGGATTATTTAATTACTTTGATTTATAAAAATCTGTGACATTTGACCCCCTGACATATAACTCAAATGTCTTCTTAATATAGATGATGACAAGTGAAAAATGGTTGACTGATTGACTGAATGAATAAACCTGATTTATCTATTTATATATTTTTGTGTTTATTTTTGTTATTTTTTATTTATTTCAGTGTGGGATATGGATGGCATTTCACTGAAACCTTTAAACATTTATGGCCGCTGCAGGTTGTGTTATTTATTTCAACCTTGTGTCCAAAGATACGTATGCTGTATTTATGAGTACAAAGTTCAAGCTGAAAAAAACATGAATATAATTGAAAGATGAAAGTAAAACAGTCTTATCTTTGGCTGTATAACCATTTAGGACTCATCAGTTCAGTTTTTATGTATCACGAAAGGATGCCCAAACACAATTTAGACCCTGATAAACAATTTTATTGGATCGTGATCCCTTGCCATCTGTCCTTTGCTGATTTAAATGTGGCGAGGTTCCGCAAAAACTCTCTGCCTTCAAGACTCAGCTTCCCCTGAGATGCTGGGCTCGTGTCACAGAGAGAAGCCATTGTGTGTGAACAGAATGCAGCAAAAGGACATACAGTCCTGAACTGTGTCCCTCAGGATGCTCAACATGCTCCAACCAGACATTTTGCTGCTGTGACTCATGGTTCCTCAATGTGGTTTCCAGCATTGTTTGTCACTTTTCAACTTAAATATATTGTATTAATGTGATTCTAGTACAAAAATGAATATTTTTATGATAAGGTTCACAAAATAGTGTTGGTAATAAGTGTTAATTAAATCTAAGAGACTTTATTGGAAATTATTTAGTATTTAGGTTTTTTATCATTATTATTGCCTGAGGGTGACTAGTCTTTTATTTTACTTGTTAATTTCAAGTATTTGCCACAAAAGAAAAAATAGATAAATAAAAAGAGAAGAAAAAGAGATTGAACAGGACTGAATAATTGCATAATTTTCAATAATCATTTCTGCCTTTTCCTCCTATGCAAAACAACTCATGCTTTATTATCTTATAGGGGATTATGTTGAGAAATTAAATCTAAATTTAAAAAAAAAACAGTCTGCATGGAGTTGATAGCCAACAGTTTTCATACCTAAGTAATCTTTGTTTGTTTGTTTGTTTGTTTTTCAGATGCAGATGCTGTTAGTTGCTCAGTTCAATAATTACCACTGCTATTTACTCTCTATAAACACCTTATTTGCATCTGCAAATTGCATTATATATACAGTAGGTATATATGTGTAAAGTAACAATAGATTGTTTTAAAACGTTGATGCATATTATAATGTTTTCGTACATAACATCTGCATTATTTTGCATTTAAATGAGAACAGGCTGATTGAACAGGGAGAAATGTGGCAGCTTTATTGATTATTTCACTTCCCATTGATCTTAAATTGTTAATGCTTTAAAACACATGAACATAGACAAAGTGCAGAACTGAGTTGATTTGCTTATTTTCCCAACAAAATCATGCTCATTCCCCGTTCACAAAAGAGCAGGGAAAATATTGACTGATTTGATTGATCCAACCCAGAATGCTCTTTGTCTTCTTTTATGTATCCTACCACCTCTCACCAATCACAAAAACACAACTGCTCATTCATGTCCAAAACAGGAGAAACTGTCCAAGTCTGCTCTGATTTGTAATTGAACAATTTGGCACCTTTTATTTATGCCTTTGTGTCGCCAATGTAGCCGAATGGAAATTAAAATTTCTGTGAATTTCTTATGTTGAGTTAGAACATGAAGCTATTTTCTCATACACACTAATAAGATGTTTTTACTATAAGTGTATCTCAGCTGTTTTTCAGACATAAATCTGAATATGATGAATATATGCGTGTTGACTTTCATTTCTAGTCTATACTTTAGTATCTGGTTTTCTCTGTTCTCCCATGTAAAATCATAAAGCTAATCCCTGATGTGTTTTGATACAGTATATAATGTATACCGTCTAATGGAGGAAATGGAGTTGATACACAGCTGCGTTCAGTGCAATTATAAAGCACTAATATGAAAATATAACATATAAATCACTTCATAATCATTCTCCCTCCTGGATGCAAAAACTCGATTATCTCCGAGGCCTTCAACTAACCTATGACCTGTTACATTTCAACGGTTATTTGCAATAAATCCTGCATTAACCTGCAGTTGTACACTCTGTTTTTTTCATCCTGAATTACATTGTCCACTGTCTTAATCTGTCAAATGACTCTATATCCGTAAGTAAAATAAATAAATAAATAAAAATGGACAGACCCCAGACCCTACATTTAAGTTAATAATAATAGTGTGACATAATCCTCAGACAAAGGACCAACAATGACAATATATTTGTTAGAAAACCTGTAAGATGATAACGGTCTATAATATATCATAAATAATCCATCAACCATGAAAACAACTGAGTCTGAGATAGATGGATAGACACAGCTGACAGTAGTTGGTTGACTGTTACGGTTGATGGCACCTAAACACATATAAAACACTAACTGCCCTTATCAATATTTTAATGAATTGATTAATTGAATTACTATGGGTAATGGTTCATAATGAATTATCATCTAGCTCTGTGGTATGTTTTAGTGTCCTTTCACCTTATTGTTTTGATTTTTCTGCTCACAAATTAAATGTTCTGGTTCATTTTCACTGTTATCATGAATCAGACAAATCCAATATCTACTCTACCTGCTCACAACCAGACAGACATAGTTAAACATGGTAAACATGATGGTACATTTGGCAGCTTAATAGCCAGATATTTTTCTCAGGAGTTGGTGGAGAAAACTAAATAAACAGGAAGTAATCATTACAGTTGAATTTAGTACGTGGACACAAAATGAGTCACATCTAATGGATTGGGAACAGGAAACTGTTTGCCAATATCCATCCACCCATTCACACTCACAACCACACCAAAAGGCAATTTAGAGTCACCTATTAATCTAACCTGCATGTCTTTGGAGTGTGGGAGGAAGCCACAGGCATGGGGAGAACCAGTCTCCTCACTAAAAGGCCCTGCTGGGTTAAAACCCAGAACCTTTTTGCAGTGAGGCAACAAGGATAACCACTGTATCACCATGCTGTCTGTTTGTTAACATGGTAAATTTTAATAAATCATCTCCTTCACACCAGACATGGATGTTTTCCGAATAAAAAAACATATATTTTTATTACGGTGTATACACTATAAAGTCTCATGGCAGTTCAACTCACAGGGGTTTTCCTCCTGCAATCCATAATGAAGTACCTTTTTCACTCACCTTCATTGTTCTGTCTAAAGAGATTAGATGCTACAGTGCTCTTGGCTATAGTTTAAATGAGGCTGAGCACTCAGTGTTTCCCATTTGTCCCTGTAACACTTCCACTTTTGCTTTTTGCTTTCACATCCATGTTTTTCCCCAGACATCAATTGCATGTCACTCCCATACTTAAAGCTCTCCATCTCTCTTCCTTCTCCACCCTCTGGATAATCTAAGACAGTGCCTCGGTCCATTAACACTCAGTTGTCATTCCCACTAATCTATCGCTGCACCTGTTTCAGATGCCACTTCTCCTTGAATGAAGTTTCAAGAAGACATTCAAGAGGGTCAGTAATTGAATGAATTGAACAGTGATCTGATATCTTGCAAATACACTTCACGAGGATCTTTGAAAGTCTTGTACGTCAGCAGGTGTTTTTCTGACTCCCGCCTCCTTCCTCCCAGAGAAACATGTAGTGCCCGCTGGGAGCAACAAAGAAGAAGGCACTCAATTTGCACCTACAGCGTACATCTCAGCAAGTTTAATTTAAGATCACTTTGTGAAGCACACAAAGACCAGGCTCAACAAAAAAGGGGAAAAAAAGTTTTAATTGGAAATTTATCATGTGGGCTTTTTTAAAAAAAAAATTTCTCTGCAGCCCACTAATAGACTTCTCTCCCTTAGATGTTTGTCGCTGAGCTAATCTGTTTGATTCTGGATGAATAATTTGTTATTCATGCCCTTACACTGCCACCTACTCCAATTTGTCCAAGGCTCTTTCAGCATTATTGGTTTACCAGTGCAATTCCTCTAATATCCAGTTTTAGCCCTTGGCATGTAGCCGCGACAACAGATGCCTCAGGTGCTGACATTAATCTGGATATTACTCCTGTAAACACACACGCACACACAAATCGGCCTTGTCCTTTCTTGCAATTAGTTTCTTCCCTCATTGTGTAGTGTGTGTCTAATACATTTATATGTCCCTGTTTCTGGAGGCAGAACAAATTAAGTCCTAATAATGAATTGTATATAGTGACTACAGTAACATCCAGCAGAGAAGAATCTGAAGATCAGTGTCCAAGTTCAGTGCCTAGGTTAACAAACTGAAGACAGTCATTGAATTTTTAATGTTCCCTGTGGATACTGGATTGATAGCAGCTTTAAAGCTGTGGTGGAACATAACAAATGTTATATGAAAAACAGAACAAAACAAACAAACAAACAAAAAAGATGTTTGACAGTTCAAGTGGTGAGACATTATGTAAATTTATTTATGGACAATGAAGCAACGTGACTTTTTTGTGACTGTAGATTCAACACAGAATAAATTGAAGCAGGGTAAAATATAAACCTATCAAAATGTTAATATATCATAAAATGTAAACTGCTGGTTGCACCTACTTTTACATAGCTGATTCATGGAGTTGACAACATAGCGAGTTATGTTCCTACAGACTTTATGTGGTAAAAAAAAAAAAAAAAGTAAAGCACTGACAGGTCTCCGCAGAAAATGTAAGTTACTAACAGTGAAGTGCAGCAAAGGTTAAATGGTCCTTTGCTAAATGATTGTGAACAGATGCTTTTTTGAATGAGTATAATGAGGGGGGAAACATTCGTAGCCGGCAATCTCCAGCTTTATCTGGAAATAGTGTGCAGTTGTGTTGAGTGTCTCTATTTGTTAATTGATGTACAATCTGTATTGTGGTGTTACACAAGTAATGTCATCTGGCATCAGAATGGCCGTGAGTGAAGTTTGGTACAAGTGGTGCTGATGTAGCCTGATCTACATAACATGAACTGGTAATGATGCTTTCACTTTGAGCCAAACACAGGGACACAGAAATCCTGTTCACAGATGAACATCTTACCTGATATCAGTATCATTATCATTATTTCTCCATTCAGTTCCACTGTTTTGGTGTGTGACTTGTCGTACAGTGTGACAGTCTCATTAGTATTTGTCTTTTTTTTTTCTAATGATCCACTAGAAGTACCCTGACAGCCCACAAATATCTTTGTCAATCTCTTCATGAGCACTACATATTTTATGCAAATATTCTATCAAATCTGATTTATGTAATATATTAGCATTTTTCAAGCACAACACACAACAGCTGTTGATGCCAGGAACTGCTGTATACAGCTGGTACTCATTCAGTATTTGCACTGATTAGCAATGACAATGGCTGACAAATAGTCTCATTACTCACTTACAGAAACAAAGTGAAAGAATCATGTTTTAAAAAGCTGCAAGAGTAAAAGATAATTTTACACCCAGATGTCACCAGTCTCTGTCCAAATTTGCAGAGGTTTTGTAGCCTCATTTAAACTCTACTTCAAGCAATATGAGCCAATTTGAGCAACGTTATTTGTATTTTAGTTTGGAGTTTGGATGTGGACTTCTGTGACTTCAGCAAACAACTGGCAATGGTCCAACCAGCAATTTGTCTCTGTCTCCTTCACTCATTCACCTTGCTATTCAGTGATTTCCTGATAAGAGACAAGTGGCAGTGAGACACAGGAAACCAGTGGGAGAAAAGACAAACTGATTGACAGAGGATTGGAGTAGTGTGGTGAGGAATACATCTAGTGATCACAAGGAAAACAGCACCACAATAACACCTGAGAAAATATTCTTTTTAAAACTAAATTTAAATGATGGTGTTTCCCTAATACATCCCTCTGGACAGTATCTAAACTGGTCACATAAACCTTGATGTGCAGGAAAATTAGCTTACTAATGCATGTAGAAGCTTCAGTCACATCATACTACTTATCTAATTATTCTCATTAATCAGACTGTGTAGTGCATGTAAATGAGCTGAGCAATAGCAGGTTTTCCATTAACTGCATTGATTCTACTTTTTTAGTTTCGTTTTACCTTTTCTGATAAATTTGAAAGCCTTCTCTGATGTTGTTGGTAAATGGAGATTACTTAGTGTAATATGCTCCTTGATTTCCAGGCTATTTATATTTATAATTCAGCTATTTTTTTGTTCACGCTAACACCGCAGACATAACTGCAATATGTACCCTGCTGAGCCAGAGCGAGAGTTGCGTACCGCCACCTTTACTTACCAACAAACCACTCTGACATTCTAACAATTACCCCAATCACTTCCACGGACTTCGCCACATTGCAGCGATCTGTCATGCTAGGGTAAATTGCAATGTAGAAATGTCTTGACATTCTGCATGATGCATTACCTATATTTACTGCATCTTGTCAGCTGTTTCATCATACGTGTGTTTGAGTGAATAATTTGCATTCAAAATTATGCCTTCATGAGTGTTGCCCTTGAAAACTGTATTTTGTATGCACAGTTGCACATCACGTCGGCAATTCAATTAAAAGCGTGTACTTATATATGCTAAATCCATAATTCTGGCATACATCAGTCACGAGTGACTTCCTAATCAGCTTTCCTCCCTTGAAAAAACAACATGTCAATCAGATTCTTTTAGCAAATTACATCAAGTGCATACAGCTCACCTCTATTTGACACTGTACCACGAAATTTGTGTATGGAGAATTATGCTGACTGCTTCTCTAATGAATTTTAAATACATTTTTCTGAAAACCAACTCTGTAGTTTTGGATGTAGAGTGAAGTTACATCCTCAGTTTGCTTTCTTTTTCGCATTACAGTATATGAATCATAAATTTGTACTTTACTTCATACATACACATCACATCCCAAACAAAAACTTGTTCACCAAAGCCACACGGACCAGAGTTTTGTGACATGCAGTTCAGGGCTGTACTGCACTTTTGCAGCTACAGTAGTCTACTTTGACTGGCATTGCTCACCCCTGCCACCCAACAGAGATAAAAAATTTAAAAAAAAATCAGAAATCAAAATCAGAAAATAAACCTTTCTAAAAATGTACTTGCCCTCAAATAAACCTTCCACCACCTCCTCTTCAGACAGTTGGTGACAGCACCATTGATCCAGAAAGTTGTGCCACCACAGAGGTTAGCATTTTCATCTTTTGTGGAAAAGTTCCTTTGTTTTTAAGGTATTTACAATCCAATTTCCAAGTGTGCGTGGGTGTTAAAGTCACACAGAGGCCAGCAAGCCATTTGGCTCTACTTGCCTATTAAAAGAGGCAGTTTTGACATGAAACAAAGGGCAGAGTACCGCCCATTATAAAATGTGCCCGGAGATGTCTGACTGTAGGAAACTAGTGGAACTGCTACGACCGCATTGAGTTTGTCTTTCTGATTTTATTATGCAGCTGGATCATTACCACCCTTCTCATTCCAGTGACAAAAGCGAAGACCAGATAAAGACATGAGGGGATTAGCATAATGAAGTTCTCTCTAATAATTGACTCACTGGGTAAACACTGGTACACAGCACTTATGAGGACCAGTGAGTTATAACCATGTAAATTGTTCGAGATATCCAAAGAAAGAGTGAAAAAGCATTTCCCCCGAGAAGACCCATGCCTGTCACTTATCCATCAGCTCCAGCTCTAATAAATATGCTAACAAGCTTTGATACAACCATCTAATCACTCACTAGGGGATATAGTGATAGCTGAGATTATGCAGGAATCAGGACGTTTCAGGTCATTTAAGCTCCATCAATGAACTATTCCAGAGTGACAGCAATCGTGAGATAATAGATAGTCCTCGGTAGCCACTTTGTAAACCAAGATAGTGAGGATAATACTAATACCAGTAAATACAAACACAAACCAGTACGCTAACCTAATCTATTTACACAGGGAGACTACACAATCCTACCCACAATGCTATACATTTCTTTTTTTCTTGGTTTTTATTTTCATTTTTAATTTCCAAACTCTACCCTGTTTTACAAACCCAATGATGACCAGTATTACCAAAAAATATTCAACACATGCAAGGGCCAGTTAATCATCTTAATGTAATTTTAACTACTGTGCATGAAACATAAAGGAACTTAAACATAAATCAAATACATCAGCCATACACTTTTATCTACAACATATTTAACATTTCAATCAAAGATGCTGGCCTCATTATTTGTAAACTGTCCTACACCATGATGCTTGTTTTGATCATTTTAAAAATGTTAGTTGTATGTACTCATTTGGTAACTGAATGTGCAAATATGATACAAATATGATGTTCAATGTCCTTTAGTAAGGAACAAGTTTCAAAATTGTTAGAGACCTCTCTGTTTTAGTGTACTGCACCCCCTAATGTTGACAATAATCTATTTTCAAATTATCAACATCTGTAACTGTATTTTCTTTTAAATGATGAATATGGATATTTAGTTCAGATTTGAATTGAGGATTAGGGAAGAGAAACACTTCAGGACAGTTGTCTTGGCACACAAATTTGTCATCAGCCGATGACAAATTAATGCAAGGATTTATGCTAATGCTCCTATCTGTCATTTAATTACAAGTGCCCTTCAGACCTTCCTCCGTCAGATGAAGAGTGAGGCCATGTATCCTGCAGCGAGAAGGAAGGAAGAAAGGAAGAAAGGAAAGAGGAGGAGACAGTGTTGCCTGGTACAGACTGGAAGCTGTTCGCTATCCGTTAAGAATCAGCACCTTATATCAAAGGATCTGCTGTTTCTGTGTGGGCTGGGAGTGCCATAATTTACTAAACAACTGATAAATGAAAAGATTTATGTTGGCTAATGTAAGCTAAGGCTGTTTTTCCAAAGTATAACCAAAAACACGTGTTGCCTTGACTTTCATCTGGCGGTGTGTTTGTGCATCAATTTTCTAAACTTGAATTTTTCAATTTCTCGCTTATTTTCATGCTGCAACGCAATTAATGTTCTTTCATTTTATTTTCATTTGTCTCCACTTTGGATTGCTGCCATGCCTTTATTCTATTTAAAAATGTTCAGTAGCTGAAAGGACTGTCTTGGATTTATGAATGATGGGTTGACTGGTGTCAAGCAATTACAAATCTATTGTTTCCATAATCCTTGGAGAGAATGCATCTTTTATTAGATGCTGGTTTACGAGCCATTTAATTATTTGTCTTTTCAAATGAGATCACCGGGGGGGCAATCACCTCTGACCACGTGTAATTAGTTAGCGTGTTTCTATTCTGTGATAATCAGAACTCATGCTGAGCAATCAACATTTTGACAAATGATCAATCAGACTGAAGATGGCTGATTCTCACTGATCTGTTTAAGACTTGGATTCTGGTGCATCGTCCTGAATTTGTCTTCATCTTTATTGTAATGCTGCTTTGTTTGTTATATAGTGATTTTGGTAACTATGGGAGCAACCTCCACCTTGAGTGGTGGAGGTACATAGTGGCAGATGTACATAGAGATGATGTGTATGGATAGGGTGGTGTTTGATTGAGGCAGAAATCAGTGGCTCAGGCGGGAGGTGACAGAGGATCCACACACTCGAAGAGACAATAAGTTGATTAGCTCTGCTATGTGGCTACATGATTTCCACTTGAGATACAGCAACACTAAGTTTGAGTGATTAAGTAGGTTCAATGATTTCCCTATTTACATTGTTGGATAGAAAGTCTTGAATGACTGGAATCATAATTCATGGTAAAAACTATCGAAATGCTGTTGCTTACAATCCTGGTTGAACATGATTAAGATGTCCATTGTGACTGAATTTATTTAACATCTTTACACCAGATGGCAATGTTGGTCAGTTCGTTGGTTGCACTTTTTGCTCATCTCAGCATCTTGCATACTCACTTCTGCTCAGATACACTTGGTTCACAGATAGTTTGTCAATCTTCTGAATTTTGTTCTGGAACCACAAAGAGTTTTGGTTTTCAAGTATGTTATTTTCATGTGTCTTCATTCTGCTCTGGATCTGTAGTTTGATTTATTTATTATCTGAATAGTTTTACTTAATTACTCCCATTTACATCAGTGAAGGTGAATTGAATCAGCACATCTCTTTAAAAAATAATGGATTTCATTTGCATCTTATTTGCTCACCTATGTAGTTGCCTTGTGAATTAATAGAAATGCTTTAGTAGAGGCAGTTCACGTGAAGTTGCAGTTGAAATATGGTTTCCATTACTTCCATCAGTGAGGTTACTAGTTGCAAAGATAAGCTCAACAGGCAGATACAACAGAAGATCATGTTCAGAGCTATGTTAGATAACATTCATTTTCAGATACAGAGCTCCAGAGAAAGGAAACTAATATTCTAAAAATTGCTTCATCACCCGAACCAGCTGTTGAATCTATGTGTATTCTCTTTATATATGTTTTTTTTTAATAGTTAAACATCATCAACTGTGTTCTATAAACCAAACTTCGAATGGTCTAATCTAATCTAATGACTGTTCAATAAAGTGTTCTAATGTGCACTTAACGCCTGCTTAATGAGAACTTATTGGAGGCTGAATCTATGCTTTTAACATTATGTGTGTCCACAATATGTCCCACCCTAACCCCCCACCCTCCACCTCCCTCCAGTCTCACATAAGTGTTTGTGCTGTTGTAAATTTGAGGTTGCTAAGTGTGGATTGTCCTCATTTTCTCATTTGTTTGACATGTGTTTCATTGTGACTGTTAGGTTTGTAAGATGTGGGTATTGTATGTTAATGGACAGGACCCACATTATGTATGTGGGTCCAGCCTTTGTCAGCCTTTCTGTCAACACAGTTTTGGTGCATGTGTATATGCATGTTTGACCTTTATCAAATACAATAAGAGGTCGTTTACCAAACCAAGAACATGACCTGAAATCTCAATAATGACTGGAGTAGTACATGGCAATATCAAAATCTTTCCCACCACACTGGGTGATAAACATTGGGTGATTACAAAATGTGTACTACTTCCATTAATCGTGCTTGTTGCTTATGTTTTCTGACGCCATTTCCCCCATGTTGTAAGAGAGGAGCCTCTCATGCATCTGTTTAGTACCACTGAGTCCGCACTCTTTGACTGTGAAGTGTCTTTTTAGAGCTTTTTAATGCATTACAAACGCTGTCCAAAGAGAAAGCATAATGCACCATACTATGACTTCAAATGAAACAAGTAGCACTGTTTTGTTCTGAATTAACAAAGCCCTTTCAGTGTTGCTGACAGACAGTTATTTGTATCTATTAGCATCATATTTGAATAGCGCAGTGATGAACATTTGGTAAAAAATCTGCATATTATTCTCTGTTACCCTCAAACCTTGATGTTTAAAAACTTAATATAAATCTTTAAAATGAACAAAAATCATTACATTTCCAAAAGCTTAAAGGTGACAAGGAATCAAAAAGTGTTTTTTCCTTGTCTTTGTTGAAGAATTGTAGTCCATCCAACATGAGAAAGTGTTTTCATAGAAATTCCTCTTTTAGAAATGTCCACTAGGAAATGGGTTATTTCAGAAACAATTGTTTGTGACGTAAAATTTATCTATAAAAAGATGGTCTGAAGCCGGCAAAGTTACATTCATTTGAGTGACAGTGAAGGCAGCCAATCAGTGTCAAGTGCTTGCATTTCATAATAAGGTTGCCAGTTAAGCCTGAAAAGATGCCAATAGGTGCAAAACCACATATTTAAAATCACCATCATCTTTCTGAGAGAGGTTTTTAGGAAGTTTCTGAGGCATCACACATCCAACCAAAATTTTATTGTGTATATGTCACATCACAGAATGAGGATAAAAACCCCATTCAACCATCGTCTGTCAACTTTAACTTCGCATGTTAATGTCATTTCATTTGGTTAAGGATCATTCATGACTATGAATCCTTAAAACAATCTGGATAATATATATATATATATATATATATATATATATATATATGAATGAACTCAAACACCTCTACTGCACAGACTATGCTGTGCAGCTGTCATGTGGTTTAACTCAGTTATGTGATAATGGCAAATAACTAAATGGTGAATGAGGTCCCCATTGAGGAGACAAAAGAAAGAAAGAGAGAGAGAGAAAAATCAAAAATAAACATGAATGATCCCCTGCAGTTCATCATCATCATCAAGAAAAATACTGTTCATGTATTTCTCCACCATTGCCCCCAGACACAGTGGCACATCAGAGGAGAGCAACTTTTGAATTTGACTGTGCAAGCGTAGCAAATGTGTGTGTGTGTGTGTGTGTGTGTGTGTGTGTGTGTGTGTGTGTGTGTGTGTGTGTGTCTAATGGCAGTAATCTGTGTGGAACAAATTTGTCTGTTTGGCTGCGCCGCACAATCCGTTAGGTATGCAACAAATTGGATTAGTATATGATGCAGATTATCCAGTCATCACTTAAGGCGTGGTGTGAAAATTGTTGACACACAGGCAGAAGGCAACGGCAACTCTGTTGGGAGCAAACATTCGAAGTGAATTGCGATAAACTACAGGCTCAAGATGGGATTGAACTTTAAAGCCTGGCTACAATGTAGAAACACTGAAAGAGGAGGAGAGGGAGAGAGCTGGATTAATATGTGATGCAGATTATCCTGTCATCACAAAATAAGCGTTTTATGATGTTTTCCTCTGGCATTGAACAAAATTAGAGCTCAAATTTTTGATACCATTTCCCAGCCTCTGCATCACATCATACACAGCAAACATCTGGAAATTAACCCAATGCCCGTTTGTAATTTGCATTTTGACACATTTTCACTGTGAAGACTAGGACTATGTCCCGATTTATGCCTCAGACGCACTCAGTGTGATCTGTCATGTGCAAACATCCAGACTGTCTGTGCAGACCCAGGGATAGTTTGTAACTTCTTAATTTTCATAATACAAATATTACATCCTTTGTAGTTCTTGGCTCATGCAGGGTTGCTGAGTTCACCCTGTGTACCACAATAACACCTGTGATCTCAGACACTTTGCCGCATAAACATAATTTTTATTTGAAGATGCACATTAAAAGCTGAAGTGTCATAACTTACGTCATTTCTATTTTGAAAGTCAGATTGAATAGCAGGAGTGTGAAGGCAGCTGTTCAGCTGTTAATTTCAGCATTTGGATGTTCATACTCTTATTTTTCATCTCTTGCTTCTGGGGGATAGGTAGACATGTCATAGTGAGGTTGTAAGGGTGCCTGATTTGATGTCAGTGATATAGCTGCATATTATGTATATGTGGAGGTATATTTCATTTGCAGGGTCAGTGCTGTCACTTTAAATGATGTGGTAGGCACAGATATGCAGATTGTTCAACCGAAGTTCAAATGAATTTATGGTAGGATTTGGATTAACATGTACTTTTTTGTAAAGATCCACTCTCACACAGGTGTTCACATCAAATTCTTAAAAAAAAATCCACACAAGGAAGGTAAAATTGTTAATTCAAGTCAATTAAAGATTGAATTTTTGATCATGAATAAAGGGCAGAGAGCATAGGAGGATGGTCTGTATGATGGTATGGAGGGTCGGTATGGTATGAAGTTGCTATAATGGTGTGTGTGTGTGTGTGTGTGTCCTTGTCTTGTTGTCTTGTCTCTTTGCTTTTGCAGAGTGACAGAACAAGAGTGCTTGCAGCTTCCAGGATGGAACAGAAGTAAACAGACACAGTAAACATTAGACCCTCAGACATACACCAGCTTACAAATAAAAGGAATAGTCAACGTTAATAAGATGTGACTGAAAATATGCAAAGATTTAAAATCATTTAAAAAAAATCAAAGGGAAATGAGCAACATTTTGAATGTTGTGCAGAATGTTAAAAAGAAAATGTTAATCCATTGTTGCCCTCTGCTGGACACTGGTCTCACCCTCAGTGAAAAACAGCAACACAGTCAAAACAAGCACAAATTTCAATATTTGGTCATAGAATATTTATATTTCATTTCTGTGATCAAAAAAATCTGATCTTATTTTATGATTAAAATTATTATTATTGCAGTCAAGTGTGTTTGGGTTGGTTTTCTATTTTCCACATTATTTCTTTATGTATTTCATTTTTACATTTGTTAGAGTGTAATTTGGAGGTGTGTATAGATTTTGTAGTTGTAGCTACACCCAATGACACACTCCTGAGTTGCTTTGATTCACCTGCACCTGACTGGGAAATTTGAATGTGATGAAACTGAAACGTTAAGGAAGAACTTATGTAACTGGGAGGCAGAAATTACAGTCAAACATCGTCAACATCCAAAACCCAGCAGACTAAACAGGATCAGGGTCACACTTGGTCACTTTGTGGCTCAACAAATACAGATGTATTATATGAAGTGTGACTCAGATAAGTCAGTCTACGTCTACTATTTACTTCTGTGGTCAACTGCTACACTCAGAATGTTTTGTTGTTGTTGATGTTGTCCTTGTTTTTATAAATGGCAACAACAGGGAAATCAACATTTTCTCTCTGTCACTGATTTCTTTTCAGTTGTTTGTTTCATGTTCCTGAGTTTTCGGGCTCTCAGTCTGACTGCTGTCTCATTACAACTCTCAGTGACTGGGAAACCAAGTCATCTAAAATCCATGCAGACAGGACTCAAGTCAAGTGCAATCAATTTCACAGTGAGCCTGAACAAAACGTTACTGCTGGAGTGATTCATCTTAGCTTGTGCCAGTGAAATAAACTCAAATTGAAGACTACGCAGAGATGCGTGATGAGATAATTAATTTTCCTCTATGGCGCTGGCTAGTTCTTGTGTTATTTTGAGAATAGTGTAGTATAAATAACATCAATTATTCATTACATCATTTAGACTTAATATACTGTGGTGTGATGATGAGGGGTGAAATAGTTTTGATATGCTTGTCTGTAAAGCATCTTACAAACTTTAGGACATTAGTCCTTAAACATAAGGCTTCAGCTGTTAATATTATATCATTGATATCATCAGATCAAGTCATGAGCAGCACGATTGTTTACTGGAGTTACAGATGTTTTTATCATGATTAAATCATGACTGTGACTTTTGTCACAAGCCTTATCCACATAAATTAGAAGAGTAATATATGGTTGATTTATTACCACATCTACCACATCTGCATGACAGAATTAAATTTGTTAATGACAGTTATTTATTTCTACTAGATATTGCTCCTTTTTTTTTTTTACTCTAGTGGGATGAATCTGCAACTAGAGTTTTTGCAACACTGTTAATTTCATGCAAACAAGTAAAAATGGCTGGGTGGGTGGGTGGGGGTGGGGGTGTTATAAGGCTCTAGCAATGATTGTTCTGGACTTGTTTGACCTGGATGCAGCAACTAAAAGCCCAACACCATAACCTCACTACAACCGGTCAAACTTCTCATTTAATTTTCTCCAGAGGGCAGTGATGAGGTTAGAAGATGAGATTCAACGCTGTGACCCAGAGGTTTAGGTGCAGATCTTTTATCTCATATTGCAGGAACACAGTGCATATTTTGTGTCTCACAATGGATTTGGAATGAAAGGAATTTGGATGAAAATCAAGCGGTCTTGTGATTACTGTGTCGTCCACATTGAAAAAAAAGCCTGTTGGGAAATATCCATGCACATGTTTTGAAGTCAGACGCAATCACATAGCATAATGCAGAGGAAGTTCCAGCAGTCTGTTATTTGCACCACACTAAACAATGAAATCTATTCAGGGGAAATTGTTTGGGGCTTTATGTTGATTTGTGTGGTGATGGAAGTCAATCTGACCTGTGTCACGTGTAGTGAGGACTCGCTGTGACTTCAACAGTATTGTATCCCAACAGTCTCCCACCTCGGTCGATCGCACGCCAGACCCCACCTTGTTGCTATAAATGTCTCCATGAACTCCAATGGTTACACCATCTGGTGAAGGGGGGGACAAATCCCTCCTGCTTATTCCCCTGTGCGCCATTCAAGAAGGTCAAGGAACTGTACATTTCCCTCGGGCTGCAAAAAAAAAAAAAAGTACAAAAAGAGAATGTCATTCTTTGATAATTTGTCTTTTTCTTTTTTCTAACCTAAGCCAAGGACAGTTAGTTGGGCGGTGGAAGATGAAAAGTCAGGACAAAACACACAGTACGCAGCAAATCCTACAGAATTGTGAATAAGCTCAGTGTGAGGTTTCTTCCAACTCTTACATTAGTAGATGATGATGCACACTAGAAGTTTAAGAAATGCTGTAGTATCAACAAATCAGCCAAAGCAGATCACACCACCAGATATAAGTGAAACCTTTTCCAAACTTTACTGAGAAAGGAAACAGTTTTGTCATGTTGATCTGACTGCCCATAGTTGGATGAACACATTTTGTCTTTGGCCATGTATCTTCTGAAGCAGAAGTAACAACATGGATTTGTTTCATTAGTGTGTGATGGACTTAATACTCCCACAATACCTATCAAGCCATGTTTGATAGACCATACCCAACAATGTGTGGAATTAAGGAGGTCTATTGACAACATTGTAAATACAGAAAAGCTCCATCATCAGTCACAGTTAATCTTATCCAAGATGTTTTCTCGCAGTTTTGCAACTTCTGTTGTATATCATCGAGTGTGGTTGAATTTTTATCAGGACTTGGGCTTATGAAATATATTGGCTATTCCATTTCTGTCTGTTTTCCTTCATCAGCTAACTTAAATGTAATCTTCCCCAATTGCTGCAGACATGATAGCAACCTTGTCATTGAAAAAAAAAAAACTCGCCTCAGCAGTGGAGGTCTCCCAGGGAACTACCAGAAAGTTCTCTTTGTTTCTTTTTTTATAAAAACACTGAAGCTGGTCTCTGCTTGGATGAATCATTTAGGCTTATCAGACCGAAAGTAACAAGAGGGTGATGACTGAGCTTTTCCATTTCTCTGTATACACTGATAAATAACAAACATCATTCATGCGATGCAACTTTTTTACACTGATGGGGAAAGAAAATTCCACAAATGAGAACTTCATGTGTGGCCTGACAGGCCTATGGTGAAGGCAAGGTATGCCCTGATACCAGCACAGATAAAGTGGTCTCTATATGGACCTCCTGACCTTCAAGGCAACCTATAAAGGCCCCTGTGAATGTCACGATTGTGTGCAAAGGTATATACTTACACTTAATGACTCAATGAATGCATTAAAAGCGACACTGGGAGGTCAAGCCTGAATTTACACGAAGCAGTCAGCAAGGATGAGGGAGGAATAAATTAGTTTCCTCAAATGATCTTAGGTTTATCAGGGTTCACAAACCCAAGTTTCTCTGACCCTTTTTGGAAATCTAGCAACAAACTATGACTATGAGTATTCAAATCATGATTTGTGATTTTCACTGTGCTTTCCCATCCCATCCCATCTTACAATGGCAGGATACTCAGTTGAAAAAACATGCAGCCCATACCTTCCTTATTTTGAGTTCAGCAGAGTGTTATCCTAATATTTGTAGAAGTGCTTTGTCAATACTGATGTTTCCTGTCCTCCCATTTTACTTTCCCCAAATTATCTTCACCGCAAGAGATTTGTAGCCAAAATCTGAACTGCACAGCAATTTCACTCCGAGCTTTTCCAAAGAACTTCTCTCAATTAGCTACAAAAATGATGTAGTTAGTCGAGAGGCAAGGATGGTTAATCATTGCTCCTCTTTTGACATGCATTTCTTCAGATATTGGAAGGAAATAAGGAAGGAAGAAAGAGACAGCCAAGGAGAGTGGGAAAGTGGACTCCTTGTCAGCATCTCTGGACAGGGAGTTGAAAAGAGGATTTTTGCCACACAAAGTTACTATTGTCAATTTCATTCCATTTTTCATTCTATTTTCCCATACTGATCTGCACTAGTCACTCAAGATCCTGAGGTGTTTGGGCACTATATTCATTGTGAAACAAGAATAATCAAGACAAGTGCACTATGGGTAGAGACCAGCTCCTCTGTGTGAAAATCACAGTATTTTATGATGTGAATAGATTGTTTCGGGTCTGTTATGGTTGGCTTGGTCAAATAGTGTTGTGTAAGAAAACATGATAATGTTTTATCTGTTGCTTGGATACAAAAGAATGAAGTCAGTTTCACAACGGCTATAGTTTGAGAGAGAATGTTTGACTGCCCTTTTTTCTGATTTAAGGTCTGAAATGTGCTCAGTAGAAATGGCTAAAAATATTTTCTTGTTCCTGCACAGGAATAAAAAAAAAATCCTTATCTTTCCTCGAACTAAAAGCATGTGAAATAAACATACACACTAGTGGATGGGGCTCAAGAGCTGCCCACCAAGACAGGATGCAACGGACATATCAGACTTTGTAAGAGAAAACAAGCCAACCAGTCCAGTCTGGAAGGCATGTTTTAGACTTGGCAAAAGGCCCTCACAATGTCTGGCCCCGTGCCGGATAGGCTGGGATTTGTACACGACATGTGCTATGTTTCGGCTTCAATCTACTGTACAAAGTGTTCCATGGAAAAGAAAATGTTTAAGAAAGCTTGTCACCCTTCCATATGTACTGTATGCACACGTCTACAGCATCTGTGCATGAAGTCTCTGCAGCATTAGGGATTCTGATTTTACCATTTAGGGACATTCTCACAGCTGCTTTATCTACAGACCTTTTGTGTGGCAGGAAGTAAACCGAGCCCCCCTTTTATTGCGCTGACTGACTGGGATGTTGCTCTAATCAAAGAAGTCTAATTTATTCAGTGAAAATGCAGTTAATCCTTTGTAGCCTTCATGTTTGGAGTAATAATGGCTCACTAAGCTTTCCTCTTGTTGTTTTTTTCAGTTGACAAAAAAAATATTACAGAGAAATTACAAAATATTTTAACTTCCCAGAAATAAGGACCAGCTGACATGATGACTAACAGGACTTAAAAAAATGTTTCAACCATTCTATTAATCCTTGTATGGCTTCCAGGTCTGTGGGATCAATTTTCATTTTTTATCAAAAGAAAAAAGATACAAATAGTTACAAATAGTTACAAATAGGAGACTCATTGGCTCTTTTTCTGGGAAGAACATATATCAGAACACATTTGTGTGTACACCCCGCTACACATTTTACTACATACAGGATGTTCAAGTCTACTGGACACTAGATTCTGTGGTACACACAGAATCTAGTGTCCAGGAGCACCAAAAACCAGAGATCACCACAGTTTATAATGTCACAAAAGGAGGAGTGGACAATGTGGACAAGCTGGTGACTCAGTTCAATTTCCCTGAGGCAACCTCCCAAAGGGATCAATAAAGTTTTCTATCTATCTTTTTCTATCTATCTATCTACATCTGCAAAAGGAGGACCCTATGCTGGAAAATAATGATACACTTTGGTATATTGGACATCTCAGTGTACAATGCATTTGTCACCTCAATGGCGCTGAACCCAGAGTGGAACAGAGACGCTCTAGAGGGGACGCCTATTTCTTGAGGAACTGAAAAAAGGCACTGGTGAGACTTCAAATCTAGAGAAGACAACATGTTTCAAGACCCCCAGTCTCTGCAGCTATCATGAGTAAGATTTAGGAGAAGAATTCTGGTGCCCAATCCAGGTGGTGTTAGTAAAATTCCTGATCTTTTTTATTATTTTAGGTTCTGGCCTGCATTGTATAGGCTGGTATGAAAAAAGCAATGTGTTCAAGGGAGCAGATTTGTTGTCTAGAGTTTGTGTTGTGTAAATAGACCTGAATGGGTTAAATTTATAATGTTCAAATAAATAGAAATCATTCAAAGTTATGAAAAACTTTATTTATTTGTGAATTTGTAGAATTATCTCCTCTCATATACTGGTTATAGATGATTTCTTATTTTTTTATTACATTTTATTAAAAAACAAACTAAAAACGAGTGGCACTTAACATAAATGTGATCTAACAAACGTAAAGGGCAAATCTTAACTATATATAGAGTTTATATTGCTTTTAATTTAGATGAGGTAAACCTCTGTTGAGCATATTAACATAAAATTGTTTGATTGTGTTGAATTAAAAACCCCAAAATGCAGCAGGTCCACCAGACCCATGAACATTAGCTGAGTAACAAAAATATGAACACCATACAAAGGTTAAATGTGTGTGAAATTACACCAATTGGCAAATGTTTATGCACTGGATTGAGGCTTCTGTCTTGTTCACATCCTGAGTCTGATTTGCTGCAGCAACAGCCTCTTGGCAGTGTTCCCTCATTAACATATATGTCTAAAACAGGCTTCTGCTCACACATTTGATCCCCTTTCAACTAAGGGGCCTTACACCCAAGTTGCCTGAATAGCTTTTATTCCTCACTATGGGGGGTTTGGTAAGAAAACCACATTTAAAAAAAAAAACGGTAGCAGATCTTTTCAGTGCTGAGGCTCAACAGAAAGAGCCAGCATCCCATCAATGGTTTAAAAAAAAAAAGAAGTAGGACTGACCTTTTCAAATACCAAGGTTTTTGTAATTACACTTTGTGATATTTATATTCTGACCTGCTCTGATTCAGAGAGTTAAAGGTGGTCTAAAGCGGTCAGAGTAGTTTGTGTCAAAGCCAATTGCAGTTCCATAACCTTATTCACTGTAACTTTAAATTAGCAACTATTGTTGGCCAAATTGGTGCCGTGATTACAAGAGTGGCTTTTGCATCTGTGGAGGTTGATCTGTATCAAATGATGTGACATTCAAAGTAATGGCTTGATAATCACACCCCTATAAGCCCATTAAGCCAGTTGCCAGAGACAAAGCTTTGTCTACATTCATTTGGAGAGTTACATGGCATGAGGTTGTATTGTTGCCAAGTTTTCTACTTTTTTTAGTGGAACATTATATTATTATTTTAATTGATCATGCGCTAACACCCAATACCCTTACTGTTGTTCCAGCCATTGTAGCACAAAAAATATAAGAGAACAATGGTAGATTAACCACTGGGAATTCTTGGTCATTTTGTATTGAAGTAAAAAATAGCAGGTTCTCATTTCTAGTTAATGGACTAGTTAATGAAAGTTTCAAACAAGAAACATTTGTTTCATAACCTAATGTTGGTTTTGGTTAACCAACTTAACTTGGTTAATGGTTTTGAGTCTGCTCAAAGATAACTTTCTTAAGACTCCCTTGATGGTCTTTTACCCGATTGCTTTGATTTAAGTTTAGTGTCAAGCTTTCAGAGGGAAGTGTTGGTCAGGTCACAAGTCTGTGCTGGAAGAAGGCCTTGGCCTAAGTAGCTGAATAACAGCCCAGGATGTCATTAAGCAGGGAACATTAATACAACTTTCACCATTCAACCTTTTAACAGTCCTGCTCATATCTTTACAAAGTGTGGTGCAGTTCCATGCATTATTATGCACTTTCAGATTTTAAATGATCCCTCTTTTCTCATGCTTGCGAGAGTGGCGTAAAAGCATTGCCATGCGTTGGAGGATAAGTGGTTTTTGAAAGTCTAATTGTTATGATAATATATAGGTGCATACTGTGCATTTTTCGGTCCAAGAAAAGTAAAAGAACACTCTCTGTTCGTCTACCAAGTTGGCATACTGTGTTTTTTGGCACTGCTGTTTGCCAGAGGAAGTGAAAGAACAGGCCTCTTGCTATGCAACTACACAACTCGGCTGTTAAATGGATTTCAGGTGGAGGGACAGTCACTTATAAATGGCGGATAAAAGCTCACCCGGGGGATTTTTTGAGAGCACCAAATGTGGCTTCTTTGTGTCAAGCAACATTTAAAGAAGATTCATGTGAAATGGGCAAGTGGGATTCTCTTCCACATGTTTCTTCCACAGGGAGGAAGCTATCAATTGCTGTGAGTTATATTTTCACATATAGTTTACACTTCCACAGCAGATGCTTGTGTCCTGTTATTCAAAAAAGAAAGAAAAAAAATACAATATTCCTCAAAAGCACAAACACATTTACCTTGAGGCACCCCTTAACATTATCTTACTCCTGCTGACTAATGCAGCCTCCTCTCACTAGGGGGAACAATAACACAATTCAGGGAAGCAGCTCCCAGATTATTTCCTTCCCTTGATAAGGCAGTGGCTACTACAGAATAGGAGACAGGAGAGTCTTTTTTGCACCCTGGGGAGCAGCACTGTGTGAGAAGATCCTGTGCCTTTGGAGCCAACACCTGCCCCGTTGCCACCCATGCACTCCTACTCCGGTTCCCAGTCGACCTGCCGCTGATTATCAGCCCTTGCTGATTTCCATTGCTGTGAACACAATGCTTTGTATGTAAGATTTAATGCTGACACTCAGGCATCTAGGAAGTGTTTGCAATGTGATATAATTGTCTGTCTGTGGTTTTGGGAGGAGTGCACAGAGTGCATAACTGTCCTATTTTTTTCTTCACCGAGTGGACATTTGGTAAAACCCCCAGCTTGCATAACAGATGAAAGGACAAACAAGTAATTGCATGATATTACTGACAGCAAAGTTGACAATTTTTCAAAACATTTTTGAGATAATGTCATTATTTTAATTAACAGAGTGAACAAAAATGTACTCAGATTATTTATTTTTGTTTTTTTTTTGTTTTGTTTTTTTTTTTGTCAGTAAGGAAAGTCTTGGCTTGTTTTGACCTGATGTTTCTTAATATAGTAGAATTAATCAGTTTGCCTTCATTAATAAGGGATTTAAATGGCAACAAAGACAAAAACTGTGAAAAGTATCAAAATCTTCTTAAAGCACTCTTTCAACCAAATTTGATCTATTTATAGTGCAACTTCAGGTTTCTGCATGCAGTCGCTTTACAGAAATATGACTTAATAAAACTTCCACCAGATCTTACAGGCTTTGAGGAGCCCGACAACATGACACGTGTGAGTATTTTAACAACAAAAAAAATACAATGGAGTAACTGTAGATAATAGCTTACTGCAACACTTTATTAATCCCTATAGGGATAGTTTGTTTTCACTTACGTCAAGTCAGGGGCTGGCAGGGATGTGATGCCTTTTTTAACCCACTTGAACACGTCAGACACCTATTAACACAGATTCTCTCGCCATTTGTCCTCATGTGGTTCCTCTAACCACAAGGCTACTCAGAAGAACCTGAGCTCCTATTGTGACTCTCTTCCTCACCCAGGAGCTTCTACTTAGAATGCTGTCATTGATCGTTACTGAGAATTTAGCTGACTGCATAGTGGGACACTACACACCAGTCATCCTGCATCCTCCCTCACATTGTTCTAGCTGCTGATTTTTACCACATCAAAGACCTTGACATCCATCACCAATGACTCTCACAGAGACAGGATTTCTTAGAGAATGTTGGTGGGCATGGGAAGGGAAAGAGGGCTGCCACAGCCTTGTCCAAACATCAACAGTCGGCTGAGTTTAATGTGCATCTTGGCTGACATTTCTGTGTATCTGCTGCAGTTAATCCTTTAAAAAGCATTATCTATTCAGTTTATCTTTCAGTCAGTCTGTTTGTTTATCAGTCTGTTTGCATGAGGGAGGGGAAGGGAATAAACAGAATTTTTTAAAATGTCTTTTTACCCTTTTTAGCCAATTGTATCATATTTGCTAAATGACTTTCTGAGACATCTATTTTATCAACATATATCAAAAAAATAAAAAATAAAAATAGAAATAATATCAGATATTATATAATAATGTAAAATAATTACAATAAATAAATGGGTTAAGCCAAATTAAAACTCTGTTTAGTTATGATGCAAATAAATGTGATGCAAGTAATGGCACTTGAGGAGTTCCTTCCTAAAGCACCTTCCACTTCCTGGTTTGATGCGTATTTCGCATGCAATCCATTCATAGGAAACAGAGAAACCAATCGTCAAGGTTTAACGTCAAGGTTAAACCTTGACGTAAATTTCTATTGTACTATCTGATCTCTTGCTGATCTCATGTCAGATCATGTTCATCTGCATCCCAATTCCTTGTATTGTTTTTTAATCAAGGAGGTGAAACCCCTTCTATACTCAGACCAACAATGGTAAAACAACTTTAAAGCTGCCTTGGCAACAAATTGTACCAGCTTCCTTTTTAAGTCGGAAAAACATTGAGACACTCATTCATTTATTCACATGCCAATTCATTAATTCACAAGATGCCAAGAGTCTTTGGAGAAATCTTTCATTTTGATTTCACTTTATTATCAAATTGCAAAGAAAACAGATCGCAAGAAGCAAATGAGACAATGTATCAAAAAAAAAAAAAAAAATCATATTCAAAGCTGAACGCCATAACAAGAATTATTTACTGGTAACTGTAAGAACAGCACCATGTGGTCTCTTTTAAAGTGAGATAAAAAGCTATGATCATGACAGACATTCAAAATTATACCACACATTACGAGTTACTTAATGTTATTTCACAGAAAAACCACCTACAATAAATCTCAACGCTCTAATAATTAATGGCTTAAAGAGATATTACAGCCAAGATCTTGCTTTTACATGTGAAACATACACTCCCTGCTGGTTTGAAAGATTATGGTAAATGATTTGTAGGTTGGCTTTGAACATAGACATTGACAACACCCAAAATTGATTAACCTGCAGGAGCACTTTGAAACCATTTTGTGGTTGAAGTTGGTGCTTAAGATAAAGCCTTATTCAACGTATTAGAGCTAAGGTGTAATGTTTATAGATATAGAAAGCAACTTAAAATACTGGAGACATGAATTATATATGTTTGTTACATATTTGGCATAAAGCACTATAATTTACTGTACACTAATTTAATTAAGTCACTCATGTAATGGTCTATTTACCTTAGAGGTCACGGAGTAGATTAGACTGATGGAGATTACATTGTGAGACAATTTATTCCAATACTATCAGTGTGCTTCAGCATTAAAGACAAGCTAATATTAAAGACAACCTTTTCAAGTTGGGAATATTGCTCCTTTATTCTGTGTCAGTGTTCTGAACATTGTTGTCACGCATTACACTTTTGATGCCAGATGCTATGAAAAATCATAGGCTGTGGCAGCATGACGCTGGCTTTGTTTGATTCAGTGTAAAAAGGAAAGGCAGCATAGCAAGAGGACGTCTTAACCACAATGTGGTGCAAAATTTGCGTAACAGTGACGTAAGTGTGTTCACTGCTTCCTTTTTCTTTTGTTGCATCACATACATATCAACCTTCTGTGTGGTTCCTGTTGATAGTCATTCCTTCTGTTGTTGCTTCCTTGTACTCTGCACTTGATGATTGGCGAAACCTGCTTAACATCCTGTCGCAGGGCATCAAGGTGGTTGACCTCATCATATACCAACTGATGGAATATGAGACTGTATGCCAACCAGTAATCTGGCTGGATCTCTATACTCCAAATATTCAACTTCTGTCCTTTGTTGTGTTCCTTAAGTTTATGTTTAGTCTTGAAGTTCGTAGATGACCTTAGTGATATCAAGTCCTGTAGTCTAGGACATCCAGTCCAGTCTGGTTTTATGTGGACTGATACAGGGAAATCTAACTGGTTTGTGGGCAGAACTGCTTTCTCCAGTGATCTAATTGTTCACTGCACAAATGTTTACCTCTACTCCTGTTCTCACTCTTCCTTTCAACAAACTAAAGCTATACAATGATTTCATTGTGCCACTACTGAATTCTATCTTGTGTGATGACTTCCTGTCATTATACATTTCTGTTTCTGTCATTGAGCTTGTCCCAGGATGCTTGATGGTACATAGTAAATTGTATGAACAGTAGAATGAAAAGAACTTCTTACACCTTGTGTGTGCAAGACAGTATTACTCTCCTGCCCAGACTTCTAGAACATCTCCATTATCAGTATATGTCAGCTTGATTGTGGCTATCTGGACTGACCAAGACTATGTGGACTTCAGCTTTGAGTTTTCAGTACTGGGAGGACATGATTCTTCAGTCCGTGGAAAGGTCACTTATTTCTTGGATTCTTTGAAAGAGACACTCCAGTTGAACTTTTATGAACTTCTTAGGCATGGTTCAGGCTCAATTAGAAAGAACTTTTCAGGTGAAAGGAAAAGTCAAACAGGGGTGCTTGCTTTTATCTCCTCATAATCATTGATTGCATCATGCAGACAGTGACCGACAGAAAAGAGAACTGAATCCAGACTAGTAATCTTGTGGACCCAGTTTGATTACAGGGGACTTGCTGGATGAACTGTAAATCAATACTGCTGGTATGGAGATAGTAATGTTTTGTAATGTATGAGACCCCTGATTGACGTAATTTAAGCTTTATTTATCAGAATAACAATGATAAAACATATTGTAGCACCTATACAGACGTGAGGGCAAGAAGGTCTTGTCATCGAGATCAAACCTCAAACGAAGATAAGCAGAGAAAACTCAAACATTATGGATCACCATTGTGCTGCCCATTGTAGTAAAGAGTCTCCCCCTCCCCTGGTTTAACCAGGTGCTGGAGTGCTTGAAAAAACATCTAGACACAAAATGGTCTAATTGGTTTAATAATATTTATTTCAATCACATTTTCATAGGATGAACACAGGGATTAATAATCCTTCATTTATCAGTGCTGCTGAATTCAACTTTTAACCTGAAAGAACAAGACATTTAATCATCACCCATGGATAGTCCTTTCTTACAAAAATGTGGAGTCTCCCACATTTATAAACCCATGGGATTTCTGGCTGATCTCTTTCCTCTAATATGAACTGACAACAACAAAGGAGTGAAGACAGTTGGCCAATTTTACCAGACAGATGCTGATTGCTATTTGTTTTCAAGTTGGGAGCCACAAGGAAAGAAAATTTATGAATCCTTTGTGTTGGGCGGAACTCCAGACTGTACTTCAGATACCGTCTGCAAAATTAAAAACAAATACTTGAGGGCACATTTGAAATTGTTGTTGGTTTACAGTATTGTCTCACATCTACTCTCCCACCAAATCCTGATCTGAACAAACAGAGAACATGTATAGAGACATTAGTGTTCCTTCATGATTATATAAGCTGGAGTTGTACATTAAGCACAATACCTCTCATGGGTTCTGCTATATGATAAAGGAAGTTTGTTTATTATCATTATTTCTGGCCCTTAATTGATTGTCTCTTAGGACCCAGTCTAATTTAGTTTCATTGTTTCCCTTCTCAGTATGAAAACAGATGTCCTAACACACCCATACATTTGTGCCTATTCACATATATTCACATGCACATACTGTAGAGGTGGACTATTGAGACAATGGCTTGAATTTCTCTCTTTACCCTATAAGAAGGTATCACCTGCAACAACAATTTGACCTATAGTTCATGGAAAACAGTGTAGAAGGACAGTGTCATAATGTGTAGATGACAGGTTTCTAATTATATCTTTACGCAAAGGGAGCTGAGAAACAGATTTTGAACTTAACTTCCACAATAACTTCCACAGGAATTTTTGTTATCTGGCCGAGCGATATCATTGTCAGGAGGTTTAGTAAGAAGGGAGTCCACATCATAAAGACCAGAGTGTTGACCTCCCTTGACAGCAAAGTGTCCACCCTCGTGTAACGTTGTGGTCCACTGCTAACATGAGCCTTTGACCTGTGACCGAGCATAAAGGAAGATTACACCATCATTGTCACTGTCACAAAAGCAAAGGTCCTTTTTTTCCTGAAAGCTCTAACACAAGTAAATTTCATTTGATGCTAACATGTGAGATGGCCTCATGAATACGTGTTTTTTACACACTGCCAAACAAGAGAGGAGACAACACCCATGATCAGAGGCCAGTTATACAAATAGAGAAAGAGTTTCTGGCATCTGATGTGCCTTTGTTACAACACCGCTTTGTTTATCTTAGTAGTTGCAGTATACTCCTCTCAAAGGCATCACATTTTATTTTGATGGAACTTTTTTAACACTCTCTTAAGATATTAAACTGTTTTCATCTTGTTTTTAAGAAGCAAAGCCCTGATATTAAATTATTGGAGATATTGAATTACGTTCTGCCTGAATAGAACAGAATAATTCAGCTGATACTGGTACCATTGGTTACTCCTCTTTCTTATCTGGAGCACTTTAGAGTGTCTGAGATGGTTTGAGAGAATAAATGCAGTGATAATTTATTCTCTATGTCTGCTAAGATTTACTGCACGTATTAAATGGAGAAGCTCACTTTGACCAGAGAGAGACCTTTCCACAATTTACAGTGTAATAACTTATATACATATCTTTCCTCCCAGTAAAACATCCCAGCAATAGGTTTAAGGATTTTGTGAGGTGATCATAAATAATTATAAAAGTTGCTCTGTTTGAAATAGAAAGATCTCCCTGATAACATGTTTTTATTACAAACAAACCTCAACAGGAGACATACACCAGCATTCAGCTGCTATAAAAGCAGTTTAGCCTCTGTAGAAATATTTTTCATTGTTTAATATTGTTGGCTGAATCCACAGGTAAGAACTTTGTAATTGAGTAAATTTATTTAGTTCTGTACTGATTATTAAGAAGAGAGTTCATTTAAATATGCACCAATTTATATCATTATATCAACAATGGATCAAGTTAATCTATAATTTGAACAGGGTTGACAGCACAATGACAAATTGACAGATAAGTGCCATCCTGGTATGCAATTCCCCTCAGTCTTAGAGAGCGTTTTAGCATCTATTAGCTGATTGTTTTGGTTCACTCTCAATGCTCTCATCCACCAGGGATAAATACTGGAACTAAAAATGGGGGAAAAAAACACAAATCCAAATGATTACTAATGCTCCTCTGTGTCTGAAGCATAAACAGGCAACTGTTCCTCAACACAAAACAACTAATTCTGTTTTGACATGTTGTCAGGATATGAGTAAGACGTTTGGATGGAGTGAAATGGCTGTATGGAAAGCCTGTAATGCGTATCTCATAAACCAATAAAAACAATTTTTTTCACCCTAAGTGCTTTCAGCTTTCACCTGACAATGAATGTAAACAAACACATCAAATCCATTTGAGACAAGTAAGTACATCTAGTTTATCATTACCCCTCATGGAGAAGACAAAGATGAGTTTATCGACAGTATAAAGTCCGTCCTTATCACTTGTCACTCATGCATTTTATTATTTTATAAACCTGTTTTCATTCCAGAGAGACAATGTTATCCCACAAGATCTGGGATAGCAGCCCGCTACAATTAGTTTCACAAGGAAAAGACACCTACACATAATATTATTATGCTACCATGTGTACGCCCATCAATAAATAATCTTGTATTTTGTCTATAATTCCTCTACACAGTTTAGAGAGCAAAATCAATTCATCCCACCCATCGCATCGCGGCACAACTAGTAATTAATTTCACATCATAGTTTTCCTGTTGGCAGCTAACAGAGTTCAGGAATGAGCTACTGAACTAATGCGGTTAGTCAGCAAAGTCTCCTTGGTGATCTCGCCACAGCGATGCGTAAAACATGATATGGTCTCTGAAGCGGGAAGAAGTCTATAATGTGGGAGCTGTTGTCATGGCATTGCAGACCCCTGACTAAGTCTTTCAAAAATGTTTTTGTATAGGTTGTGTAGAGGTGGGGGATACAGGCAAGGGGCTTTACAATGGTAATAAATGGGCAAAGAACCAGGAGGCACACGCAACAATTGAGGGGAACTGATCCTTCTAATAAAAGGGCCCCCTATGTTTTGCAAGTCTGCCAGTCTCAAGAGAACACACAGAGTG
Organism: Polydactylus sextarius; assembly: GCA_016801845.1. Classification (NCBI taxonomy): domain Eukaryota; kingdom Metazoa; phylum Chordata; class Actinopteri; family Polynemidae; genus Polydactylus; species Polydactylus sextarius. The sequence continues at coordinate 13,019,447 of CM028916.1, read as the reverse complement.
GGATCTCTTTACAGATGGACGAATATAAGCATCAGCCTACGACTAAACTGCTCAGGCTAGTTTGATGTAGATAATCTAAAACTAAACTCAAATAGAAAAGTGTCTTCAGTTCTCCAAAACTGCCTCATTTAAAGACCTAAAGAAATTGTATTTCCACTAACGATCATGAGCTCTCTTCAAAGCCTGATCAGTTAATGTGTAAAGTTATATGAACCCATGGCAGATAAGACAGTTTGTAGCTGTTGCAACTAAGATTGAAAAGAATCTGAGGGTGTGAGAAAAATCATTTTAGGTTTCTTTACTCAACTTTTGCTTAAATAAAGTGGAAGAATATACAACACAGTATAACCCAAAAGTATTTCTTTATCTACACAGCCATTACAGCAAAATTGATTTTATGAACAAAAAAAGCAGATCCGCATGGCTGACCTAGAGGAATTCACACGCTGAAGAGCTGCCAAAATCACTGATCAATGGTGTGGAGAGGCATAAAAATTTACTACAGTTCTTCAACACATGAGGCACATTCAAAATAAGAGGATATCCTATGATGCTGGTTGCAAAAATAAAACAGTTTCACCTTATAACTTGTCCATTATTCTCCTACTGTGGAAGTCAGATAAGCCAAAAACCATTAAAGCGACATTAGACCTGCTAATGCTTCCTATCCTGAAAGAGCCACACCAGTCATTACACCTTAGATATTTTATAAACAAATAAAAGTGACGCAGACACAGCAGGAAGTTTCTCACATGTCATCAGTCACCTGTCCTCTCTAACAATATGCATACTCAAGGTTATTTCACCACATTCATGGTGTTCAGGAAAAAAAAAAGCTTGATCAGTCCAGACATAAGTAAACTTATGATCTTAAAAATAGCACATGAAAGAAACACGCCTGAGAAAACTGCAGGAATGTTGTTGTTGTTTATAGATCTTTTTCTCATGAGTCTGTAGTTTATAAATGCAAACAATGAGAATAAAGGGGGATTAATTTGGCCCAGGCCTCTTTATTTTGAGATGCTTTGTGTTTGTTACATAACTGATGGGAGCTATAGAGCCATTGACCCAAACGTAGCTGCAGAGGTCTTATGACTGTGATTTACTAACTAATGTTACTGTCTCCCAGGTTGTACAGAAGTCTTTGAAGGAAGCTGTTCACCAGTAATAATTTCAGTGACTGTGAGTGTGCAGGGGCATGTTCGTGTTTGTGTGTGTGTGTGTGTGTGTGTGTGTGTGTGTGTGTGTGTGTGTGTGTGTGTGTGGAAACTTTTGTCTCCACTTTTTCATGCACTCGTGGCAAATTCCTCCACTTGTCTGTGTGGGGTCAGTGTGAGGAACGACCTCTCTTTAAAATGGCAATCAAAACGTCAGCTATAGCAAATTTATCAACCTTTCCATTGTGTCCCTTACTTAAAAAAAAACAGTCTTGTTCAGAGCAGCAAGTGCTGATGCAAATACATTTGACTTGTTTTTGCTGTGAATGTTTTTTTTTTACTTTTGGACACAACATAACCTTGTGACCAAACTCTAACTATAATTAGATAGGTTTGCGCAATTAGTAAACTGTCACAGGCAGTTTAGCGGGTCACTGGATTTCTGTGTTATCCATGCTCCTTAACCTTTAACCCTTCACTGTGTCTGTTCAGCCGCCAACCCACAATATTCCTGACTGAAAACTCAGATCATGTTTATGGTTTCAACTTAACTCTCTTTTCCTCAGTGTTTTAAAACTACTCTGAATTATCTTGGGAGAAACAGTGTGGCAGGAAAGAGATATATCTTTGGTTAAAACCATGACTCTTTCCTGTGTAACGTTTACTGAATTTGTGAATTTGCCTGACTATTACAACCAAGCAGAAGTTGCAGTTCTGTTAATTTTTTCCTCTTTGTGCCCCTGAGCTCCTGTAAGCCACAAAAGCTTTTTTTATCAACTGTCAATCTGACTTTCCCTCCGGTCCCAATCATCTGACTGCCCCCTCCAACCCATACACCTGTTCCTAGTGTTTAAAGCTGCTCACTGCCAGACTTGTATCATGTTTCAACGTGTTGTCCTTCGTGCTGTGGACCTGCCACTGTAGCTGTTGCATCTGTTAGACTGTGAGCCTTTATTGTTAACAGCAGAGGTAACATTACATTCCCTGACTTGTTACTACCTGCCTTAGCTTCTCTGTGTGTGGTTCCTCCTTCCTATTGTCTTCACCTGTTACTGAGACAAAACTGAGGATTTTCACAGAACATATTTTGCTTTTTAAAAAAAAAAAAAAAAAAAAACACTTTTTACATGATGTTTTCTGTCTTTTTTTTTCTTTTAGGGTAAGAATGTTATTATTGTAATGAGGTAAATCTGAAAATTAATTGATGTCTTCTGCATTTTTTTTAAATAAATAAAGGGAATTTCCTCTCTCAGTGCATTTATGCAATATAACTGCAACATTTATACAATTATTTATGGTTGTATGCACAGTCTACATGCATGGTTGGATTAGTGAGGCCTTACAACAGCAACCTGTGTGTCTATGGTATGTACTGTATGTACCACTGGTAGTGAAATACCAAACAAACTTGTGATGTGATAATCAAGCACACCATGACCTTCACCTCCCTTTGACATTTACTTTCTGCTCTTGTTATAGCAGTCAGATCCATTAGTTGAAAATTTTAGAGGTTTATTTCAGCTCTTACATAAATCACTGACACGGGTGTTTATGCTTTGTGTGTTTTTAAGCATTCTCCACATTCCTTTGAATAGTAGTCTGAGCACCTCACGATTCAAACTGAGGCGATGTCCCTTCATCAGCTCTTGCAGAGGTATGTGTTGGAGAAAATGTACACAGAGATGAAGTTTGAGTGGTCTGAAAGCCTGATAAGATGCAGAAGTATCCATCATACTCTATGCTATAAATTACTTATGGTAACTGGTGTTAAAACATGCCACACCTGACTGTTGTTGATGTTTATCTTAAAAAAAAAAAAAAAAAAAACTCATTTGTTCTTGATATTGTATTTCTCTGCTTTTATTCATGAATTAATTCATCATTATTTTAGCTACAGGTGCCAAGACTGAAGTGATGTATGATAATGTTAAATACACTTATAGTTGGCAAAAAAAAAAAAAAAAAAAAAACAGTTTTCGTTTTTCCTACATCTGGGTCATCTTGGCGTACATGCATGTCACCTTGAAAATTAAATTCAATCTTCATGATCTAGTTAATGACAAAACCAGAAACTGAGCATGTGTGTATAACTACATAGTGGTAAGTGACACATTAGGTGATATATTACAATATTAATTCTAACTTTTAAGATTTTTCTATCTGAAGTAAGATCCACATTCTGTTATGGTGCAGTCATGCTCAGCATCAGTAACATGTCCCTGTTGTAAATCAGTTAGAAATCCATTTCGTTCTTTTAACTTTCATATTAGAAAATATGATTGTAGAAAGGGGAAGCAAACACATAAAAGGTGCAGCTAATGAGATGTGACAAATGGCAATTAATAAATTATTTATTAGTTCTTTTATCAGCATCCGATTTTCTTTTTTATACACTGGTAAGTCATTACTAATGTTATTAGTCCACCTCTCTGCCGTAAAGCTGTCATTTCACCCTGACAGTGAGCACACTGCTTTTTAAAGAAGCAGAGAGGAGCTGATATGACATACTGATGATCTTGATAGTTATTTTTTTTGGGGTTTTTTTGTGCTTACCTCTGTCTAAGAGCATACCAAACTTTCGCCATTTCACGCACACCCACAATTTATTTTGTTTTTCTGTTAAAATATCATTTTTCAACTGTGTCCTAGGGCCACGCCTGTCCTAGAACTTGTTGCTCTTGAGCTACTCTTGAACACCAGAAGCAATAAAAAGTCATAAATATTTGTTGCACTTAATTACATCATCGTAGACCAGGAACAAAATGTCCACGGAGCAAATCAGGCTTGAGATCTGGTCTGAATATCCGTCCCTTCGATTTGAGTGTCTCTGCATGAAAGAGAGTAAAGGTAGTTGGTGCGTCATTCCTCACTTACAAATAAGTGCAGTTTGTTACTAGATTAAGGCTAATTAAAGTCATGCTAACACCTTAACTGAGTTATTTAGTTAAGGTCAGAGGAAGGGAAATATGACCAAACAAAAACCAGGATTATGTGACAGTCTTTCAAAGTGTTGTGTAATCCATACACCTACATTTTCGTTCAGTCCTTTGACTTGGGCCTTGCTCTCTTGAGGTCAAACAATGATATGGTTTTGTTGAATAATAGATTTTGCATATTGCCTTGGCTTACAGTATAGGGAAATCAAAGTCATCAGTGCCAAAAATGAAGTTCCATTTTCCCTCTCCTATTTTGTAGGACTAATAAAATGCTTCCTGTTGGCCACCCTACATCCTATCGGACATTAAGTCAATTATCAAGCAAATCAGGTTGTGCCTCTGAAGTGCGTCAATGGTTTCATCTGCAGTTCATCAGGCTCACTTGTAATTTTGGGTTAATTTGAACATTAACATGCTACTCTTAACACAACACTAATCTATTCATGGAATGGCAACATTTATAAAATGCAGTCAGACTATTACAGTCTCAGAGTGCAGCCTGAAAAACTACAGATAAAGAAATGCTTACAATACATTTAACATAATATATTTTTATGGCATTATTTTTACACTGCTACTTGTTTATAGTCAGTATTTGCTTTGCCAATTAAGATGTTATCTATAAAACACATGACTAACTCATATGATGCTGTTTAATAGATTAAACAGCCATCAAAGTGCAACAAATAATAAATTAAGTATTTAATTAGAATGGTACTATAGCAATGGGATGTATACATTCACAAAGGCTAGACAATCCTACAAACATCTGTCAGATTTGCTAATAAAACTTCACTTTAACACTTTAACTTGAGATGATGTATTTCTGGTAAATGTCAAAGGTATTAGCAGGCATTAGTGTGCCTGCTAATACCTCAGTGTGCTGCACTATATCTTATATATGTTCAAATATCATAGTATCAACTGGCTTTGTGCAGGACTTCGGGCGGATATGCCATCATCTTTTCTTACTGACAAATGGCCTCTTATCTACATCCTGTTTCTGGGCAGCAACGTGCACGAAGGGAACACATAAAAATTAAACCATAGGTGTGCCCCTGTCAAAAAATTTGATGATATAATGTGAAAGTCAAAGATATTTTTAGATATTGCGACCACCATTTGCCCCCTTTTGCTTTTAAATTTAAAGGATATGTTGGTCTTAAGGTATCAAACGTAAATGAAACTCCTCTCTGAGTGGATGTGGATGTGGTTGCAGATGTTAGTAAGTTATTGAGCAAGTAACACCCAGACATTTTTCAGAAGACAGTCATCATTTTCTGTTATATATTACATCATATAGGTTCATAACACGTCAGTGTCTGATTCAGTTAATAAGAATTTGCACTGAAAGGAAGGAAGATCAAGTCACATGGATTGCGCTTAGTCAAAGACACAGTGATGAACATACTACATTTCTTTATATAACTGTCTTTAGAGTATTAGTCACTGAGATTAAGGACCACGTTTTCAATACAGGAAGACCTTAAACAATATGGTCCTAAGATCCTTAAGCAGTATTCTTTGGCTCTGTTAATGTCCGTATCTCTGTCTACATCAGGAATGTGCCAAATATGAGGCTGCCAAGCTTGTGAGAGTACAAGTTGGCACAGTTAATTATTAAAAGGTTGTAAATAAGTTTAACGACAGGATACTGTCCCTCATCTGCCTTGGATACTGATTGTTGTAAATAGCCACTTACACATGTGTTGTGGTGTTAGAATCACTCTCATCTATATCCTATAAGTCTATCTTACAAGTTTGGCATGAGCACAAGACAGTACAAGAGTACAAGAGTCATTCTAATAATTTTCCATTTGCACAGCAAAGTGTATGTTGATCAGAACCAAACGGAATTGTGTATTTGGTTAAATAAGTTTGCTTTGAAATTGAATAAACGTACCATTTAACCAATAAATGAAAAAAGGATAAATAAATAAACTCATCAGGTGATTAAAGACCTCACAGACATGCAGCCTATCTGCTGTTTACTGTCACACCCCCCAGAGACAGGGTCCAGGTGCAACAGGCAGCTCATTTCTCAAAGTTGATGTTTTACCCTGAGTCACAACTTTACTCCACAATACATCTAGTAATTATTTAGCAAACACATCCTCTAAGTCAATTAGTTATAGTTACAAGGTCTATAAGAAACGTTGCCCATTTCTAAATAAAATTGTCTTTGTACTTTTATGCTTATTTTGTAAGCGCTATATGTTTTAATTTATTCATTCACGTTTCCAAAATCATCCCACTTTCTTCTCATTTGCTTCTTTTTGAAAATTACAAATAGTTTTATTCTTATTTCATCAAAAGCAACATAGGTTTGGTTTTATTTATTTGTATAAATGTTGCGCACTTTTAAAGTCTCAAGCTTTTCCTCAGTCTCACAGCTGACGAGGTGTCACTGGGGGGTTGTTGTGAAAGCCGTCTGTGTGCAAGGAAGGGTGAGACCTCAAATGACTATTAGGGAGTTGTCTGTATTTCTTTTTTTTTTCCTTTTTTTCTGGCTCTCCCTTATGTGCTGTCACTGTTCCATGATATGATTAAGTCTACGGGAAGAAAAGTCACAGGTGTGAAAAGAACGTAAATGAGGCAAATTTAAATTAAAATGTTGACATTTCACCACAATTTAAAGCCCAAACTATTTTCCAGCTGAAAACTCAAATTCAGAAGCTCTACAGTGCAACTGTGGAGTGGGAAATGTACCTTTGCATACAGTTACTTAAGGACTTAGTTTTGTAACTGATGAAAGTCCAAAGACCAGAAAGTGGTGTGCAGGGAGGTGCTGGGAGAGGGGCTGGAGGACAGGGAGAGGAGGAGGGAGAGTGCAGGAGCAGAGGGAGGGAAGTGAGAGACCAGTCTTTTGGATTTCTCATTAATTCAGTGTGGCCGTCTCTTTCAGTTTTTTAAAAGCCCGCCCACTGACCATTATCAGCTCAGGCCTTATATATGCAGCCTGTTGCTGTTGTTTGTGAGTACAGACACTTTACAGGGCACCAGCTCCAACCCACAGCAGGACAGCCACCCTGACACCATCATGAGAGAGTTCAAGAGCAAAGAATTCTGGAGGGCCGTTCTGGCCGAACTGGTTGGCATGACCCTTTTCATTTTCCTTAGCATTGGCGCAGCCATTGGGAACACAAACAACACTAACCCAGACCAGGAGGTGAAGGTGTCACTGGCTTTTGGACTGGCCATCGCCACGCTTGCCCAGAGTTTAGGTCACATCAGTGGAGCCCACCTGAATCCTGCTGTTACCCTCGGGATGCTCGCCAGCTGCCAGATCAGCGTGTTCAAGGCCGTCATGTACATAGTTGCCCAGATGCTGGGTTCAGCCCTGGCCTGTGGCATTGTGTATGGAGCACGTCCAAGTACCAATACTGCTCTGGGACTCAACGCTGTAAGTAAAACCATTCATAGTGCCACTGCTGACAGAACAAGTGATAATATGTGTTGTAAAACTGGGAGCTCAAACATCCCACACTGCGGAATGTGATGCAATACAATATGATGCAAGAGCATTTATTTAAAGTTCATTTGTAGTCTTACATTGTCATCAGAGTGAAAACCAGGCTTTTGTGAGGATGTAAGCACTGAACTGGCTCTGTTTGTGTTGACATCCTGTCATTGCTTATTATTGAATAGTGATGACACATGATTAAAGCTCACCACACTGCAGGAGCTTTGAGAATTTGCAAGTAAAAACATGGAGTGTCAACACTCTGACATTTCTCCTCAGCTGTTTTGATAAATTTGAGGTTTTGCATATAAAAATGCTTTAATGTTACAATTTCCTTCATCCTGATTCTAATATGCAGCTGTCTTCATACTGAAAATCTACAAAAAACTGGCAAGGCATATGATCTCTTCACACTTTAGAGAAACTGTTCTGCTCTGTTCTTCTACAGAGTACAGAAACAAAATTATTATAATGATCAGGTTTTTGCACAAATAAAAAATAGATCAAACACAGTCTCTGCCAATTTGCTGTCATTCTCTACGGCAATGCCAGCAGCCACTAAGTGAAAAGTGGTCATGATGTGAAACTATCTGTCTAACTGACACAGACTGACAAACTCTTGTTGTTTTGGATTCCTCTCTTAACTCTCACAGCTCAACGGCGTTACTCCCAGCCAAGGCGTTGGCATTGAGCTCCTGGCAACCTTCCAGCTGGTGCTGTGTGTCATTGCAGTCACTGATAAAAGGCGGCGTGATGTCACTGGCTCAGCACCCTTGGCCATTGGCCTCTCAGTCTGCCTGGGACACTTGGCAGCTGTAAGTTGCACCTTACAACCGATCCCATAGCTGTGTAATTTTTATCTGGAATTAGGCACAGCACATTTTAGCAATGTAAACCAGCAGCTTACACAATAGAATTTGTAGAATGAAATGCATTCATGCATTTTTATTTGTCTAGATAATACCCCCTACTACTGCCAAAAGCTATTACACCACCAGGCCATGTAGTTGAAGATATCCTCTAATGTTGTCTCTGTTGTTGATTACAGATCAGCTACACAGGTTGTGGCATTAATCCCGCTCGCTCCTTTGGTCCAGCTTTGATCCTGAACAATTTTGAAAACCACTGGGTAAGTCAAAGAGAGAAACAGATAAGCATTTTACGCATTCCTCACATTTGTCTGTATGCATATTACATGTCAAGCTGAAATAATTCAATGACATATGGCTCCATTACATTCTATCTCCGTCGAGTTAATCAGTCCCAGTGTTCCTATTGTTTTACATTTAAACCAGATGAGATGTTGACAGAAGTAAACCTTTTGAACTGTATGAATCTTTATGGTATTCCTATTATTTCTTGTATGTGTTAATATTGATCTGGCTTCATCATTGCAGGTGTACTGGGTGGGTCCGATGTGCGGCGGTGTAGCAGCAGCTCTCATCTATGATTTCCTGCTTTCCCCCAAATTCGATGATTTCCCCGATCGCATGAAGGTCCTGGTCAGTGGTCCAGTGGGCGACTATGAGGTTAACAGAGGCAATGACACTACAACCGTGGAGATGTCATCACCAAAGTAGCGCTGTGAGGTCACAACCTTTTAATGTCATTGTACATGTCTATACTCCTGTAAAAATAAAAAATAAAAAAGCTCTTGAATTTAGTATAGGGTGTTTTTATGCTCTTTTGAAAAACCAATGAGGATTGTGGGTCTGTTAGCATCTCGTTCTAATTCAGTTCTTTATTTGACCCCGCTCGCAACTTTGATCCAACTGGTGTTTAAACATATAAGTCAAGTTTGTGAACATTTTTGACAGAGCAGTGTGTTAAATTTATTTCCCATATCAGTATTCTATGTTGAGCCATTTTTTTGTATATTTCTATGTACTTGTATCACTTTGAATTTCTGATGGATAATGTATTGTGTGTACACTCTTGAAATGTCTCTCACTTTTTTTAAGTAAATAAAACACTTGTTGTTAACTCTTTGATTAATTCTTTGATTTTTGTTGTTATATAGATAATGTTAATGAATATCTGTTGTTATGAAATAGATTTTTCCATCTTCGTGCAATAAGCATATAAATCCCAAGTATCACCACTTACATACTGAATAAATCAACAATTCAAATTACACAGATGATATACTGAAACTGAGAAGCTTGTCACAATATTTTTCAGTTTAAAATGTACATATTCATTCAAGGACACATCAACCTCTTAGAGAGCTTCAAGAGTTTTCCATTGCCCCCTTCTGCCCCCCACCAACTCTATGTTTGTCTATGCTCCATATTGCCTCCAAATTCAAATTTCAATCTTTTATGATTTAATTATGAAAATGCATCATGTGAAAACAATGGAACCCACTTTAGTTGGTGCAAATTCCTTAACAAATCAGCAGGTAATCAAAGGTAATCAAACATTGTGTTTGCCATAGAAATAAAATCTTGATGTCTGAGTTGGTTAGTTGGTTGAGTATAAAGCCTTAACGTGGAATATTAGGCCACATTTTTGTCCTGGGTTCTCTTCCATCTTTCTGCTCGTCATAGATTTTCTTTCCACTGCCCCATCCATTGCTGCTGATCGATGGGTACCTTCTCCCATTTATATTTTCAATAGGTGACATTCCCAGTGGCAGGTTGCCATGTTGGTGTAAAAACTGCAAGAAAACAAGATTTCATTGACGCTCCTTCTCTCTCGTTTCCTCGTGGGTCATTTGGCAGTTTTCCCGCAGAGAAGGACAGAACAGCCATTTGGCTTTAACCCAGCAACCTTTTGCTTGTGATTTGACATAGTATGTTGGTGTTAGCTTTGCTGTCTTGGGCAGGTTTCTCTTGAAAAAGAGATTCTATATCTCAGTGAGACTAACCTGGGTAAATAACAGCTATTATTACTTTAATGATTATTATTATTATTATTATTATTATTATTATTATTATTATTAAGCTTCCTTTGTATGTGTTTTCACCAGAGAAGCCTTTAGTCCCAACCAGAGAATGCTCTGTTAGCAGAGTCACACTCTCCTAATTTGTGCCTTTGTTATGACATTAGGACAAAAAAACATGGTGGATGAAGCTTGGACCTTTCTCATTATCACACAGACATTATCCTAATTGAACTGTTTTCTTTCAGTTAGTGAAAAAGCCAGAAGCAGTGGGCCATTTAGTATATTTTCACACCTGTTAGATGCTCAGTCTGTAACAGCTATAAGAGTTACTGGTTCACCACAATGGTATGTCGGGTCATATGCCAGCAGGTCAACTATTACTACACTGGGGCCTCTGCACAGCAAATACATGTTGATTCACTTGACTGGGCAATGATTTGAGGCATTACAAGCACTGAAATATATTAAATGTGAAAACTAATATGTTACTAATCCTGGACCATGTTTTATCCAAAAAGTTCATTAAATGACATTTTACCATTTTGGAGACAGATTAACATTATTGTTGGCCTGATACACTGAGGATCTGAGCAGATGATGGTTGTGGCACCGAATCCCAGATATCAGTGAATTTACTGATTACTTCCACTGCTTACAAAGCTTGGCGGTCTGTGGAAGTGCCAAAACAAAATTGGTGGTTGGTGGAAGTGCCAAAAAATGCTTGATCTGTTGAACAGAGGCCTCTAAGATTAGTATTTTTATCCTGTAGTACTATTTCAAGATCATCATTTAATCTGTTTTGCTCCACCCTGTATTAATCCGTCTCCCTCATGTTTTCATCCACCTGCTAGTGGCATTTTGCCAAAACTTCCATTAGATAAGAAAAATGGAAGTGCAAGTATTGTTTAATAAAAAAAATGTGATTGTAATTTTAGTTACGCCTACCAATGTTTCATTAGATCATAACTGAAAATACATTGTTTTCCAGGAAGCTCCATTTTTTTTCTATAAATCTTGATATAATGGGCCCCAAAAGTTTGCACTGGCACACAGACTGTTTTCAAGGAAGTGGCACTTTTCCAAAAATTTCATGTCTACAGTTCACTTCAGCTCCTCCTCTCTGTGGTGCACCTGAAAGGTATTTTATATCCATACAAAGTTATTCAAGGTTATATGTAATGTAATGTGTAATTCAAATTATATGTAGAGTATATCATTTGGTCTCATAAACGAGCAATGTAGAATATTTGCAGCTTATTTTTTTTCTTATAAGTTACAGGTAGTGACTGACCATTGACATTTCTAAGAAAATGTGATTGAGAAATATTATATCATTGGAAGCCTTATTTAAAGAAAACCATTATGGCTCAGTGAGAGTAAACTTGTTTATCACCACAATCTTAAATTCATCCCTCGGAGATTTCCTTTGGTGGCACTTGTTGTTTATCCATCATGTTGTCATTTTAATTAGTCATCTCCTTTGAGCGAGTGGCAGAGAAATCCTCTTAAGCTGTAAGTATTATTTTACTCCGTTTAACAGACCAGCATACATATTGATTATATACTTGACTTGCTTCCATTTCCGCATGATTGAATACTCTATGTTCATCTTGAGTTTAGTTAAAGTCCAACTCTCATGACAGGCTGCAGTAATGAATGAATCCTCTCTGGGGGATATGCAGAACACCTGCATCCTGCTGTTATTTATACCTCCATAAGACTCGATTTGGGGGATGAGTCATGTTTGTATCTTATTTACATTTGAAAGCAGGGGAGGTGGTTATGGTGCCGGTGGGGGGGTGGGACATCAATATCACGGGTGAGCGGGGGTCACTCACATGATGAGGTGCCCGTACTGGCACCAGATCAAAGGTGGCATGGGTGGGATCTTAAACTGTCCTCTACCAGAGACAATACTGGTCATCTGGTTGGAAATAAGTCACTTAATGGAACTGGAACTATTTCATGCTGTTGTGTTGCAAGCATTTTTCTCACACATTCCCACAATTATTCTTTATTATATAAAACCTAAGCATACAAAAAAAAAAAAAATAACACTGATAGGACCATTGACACTCTAGATGTTTTCTGCATGTGTTTATCACTTATTTGTATCATAAGGTAGGTCTGTGTGGTCATGCTAATGTCTTTATCTGATTTAGTTGAGTCAGTTCCCTAAATGTCATTTGAATTGGTGCAACTAGGGTGATTTGGAAGTTAGGTTGCCCTCTTTGGACACAGCAACATTTGCACATTTTTGCTTTTTATTAAGATTTTTTCAGAATATGTCCAGCCTCGACATATCGCCTCGAGACTCTGACCTCCTCACTTCGCACAGGGAAAGTCCAGGTCAGCAGGGAGACATGGAGTGATGGTGACAACATCCTCCTGATGAGAATGTAGACAGACTCAGAGCCTCCAGGTGGATGTTGAGGTGGAGGTTGGGCTCATCAAATGATGTACAGTAGAGTGCTACAGTAACAGATGAGTAAAAGGATAATTTTTCAACAAATGGATTGCTGGTTGACAGCTGGCAGGCCCTCAGAGCTGCTCCTGCCTGTAGGGTTAGATAATCTTTATTCCTCCTGTCAGTTCTCCACATCATTACTCTTCCTCTATCTCAACCCTCTGACATAATGAATCCTATATCATCCCAGTAAGGCTGTCAACTGTATCCTGGCTGCAAAAGCCTATACAAAGTTAAAACTTTTTAAATGTTTAGAAACAAGCACATTTTATGTAAGAAATAAAAAGGTGCAGGTAAAACTACATTTAAAAAAAAAACAGAAAGACATATGTATGGATGTAGAGACATGCTCCAGTTTTAAGATAAAGCTTTTTCACAGGTCATGCAGGTTTTTCTTTCTTTCCTCTGACAGGAAGACAAGAAGCACGGTGACCCTTTGACCTGTCAGAGCTTTCACACGGACAAGTGGGATAAGAGACTGGTTTCCTTGTCTTGAATTCAAAAGGTCCCATTTCCTGCACAGTGGCATATGACTGATGTTAACTTCAATGCAGCCGGCCCTGCGTGACACAAACTCAGAATAGAATCAGTAGATATGAAGAAAAAAAAAATTACAAAGACTTTTGCAAGAAAACTAATGGGAAAAGGAACATCCTTCACACACCTGATGGATGCCCTTCAAAATGTAATCCCCTAATTTTAAGATGTATTGCTTTTTTCACAGCCTTTATTTGAACATGTTTTCTAAATAGTCCAGTGAACATACATAAAAGTAGCACCACCTTTTGTTGAACAAGAGAGCCGAAGACATGGAGGTCACTCTCGCTGGCTGAAACACATATCTCTCAGCTGTTTCTAATCAGCTCTGATTTTTTGAAGCCCACACACTTGATGAATCAGGTGAATGTTGCTGCTCATGATGTTGGAGGGACGTTGCTTTTGGAGGCTTTCTCTCTTGCATGAGATGGTCCTACTGCAATCATGTCTGAAATTAAAACGAAAGCGTTATGGAGGGCTGTTGTGTCTGAGTTTCTGGCAATGATCATCTTCATCTTCATTGGCATCTGTGCTGCAATAGGGGACAAAAATAATACTTATCCTGACCAGGAGATAAAAGTGGCATTTTCCTTTGGTCTGGCCATTGCCACGTTAGGCCAGTGTATAGGTCACATTAGCGGTGCCCACCTGAATCCTGCCATCACCCTGGGCCTCCTGGCTAGCTGCCAGACGAGTGTCCTCAGGGCTTTTTTCTACATAATAGCTCAGATTTTGGGAGCTGTGGCTGGCAGTGCCATTGTGTATGGTATCAGGCCAGAAACCACAGATTCACTCGCTGTTAACAAGGTAAGGTGATATCCATGTGCTTCCAATTTTCTCAAGTAATGCTCCTCTTAATGAATGACATTTAGTCCTGCGATTGAGTGGCATTTGGGGAATTGCCTGCAGCCTGATCGAGTTTTCTGTGAAAGTCACACACTTATTGCCTAAAGTTGTGTTCTAATCTCTAAGGCTTCTACATTTGCAAACTGCTGGTGACAAGTTATTCAATTTTAAATGTCAAATTTTAATTGACACTGGTTCATAGCCATCATGCAACAAAGGCAGCCTTTCTGTCTTAAGTGTTTATTGAAATCGTGTGCTGTTCTCAGCAGTAATTTGTTAGTACAAATAGCATGGCCCAAACCTTTCTTTTCTTTTCTTTTTTCTTTTTTTTTTTTTTTTTTTTAAACTAGTGTGCGTGGTTCTAGTTTGTGTAAGGTTGTCCATAAAGCCAGGATTGTTGAAATGAAACCATACAAATCAAAAATAATAACCTGATCATAATTGTTTATTGTGGACAATAGAGGTGAGAGGTTTCTCCTCTTTCTCCTCTCCAGCTAAATGATGTCACCGCAGTTCAAGGTTTTGGCATAGAATTCCTGCTCACCTTCCAGCTCGTCCTGTGTGTGCTCTCCACCACCGACAAAAGACGTGATGTCAGAGGATTTGCACCTTTGGCTATTGGACTGTCCGTAGTGTTGGGACACCTTGCAGGAGTAAGTACATCAAAACATTCCTTTATTTCCCCCCCTCATTAATTTGGTAGATGGTTTCTCCATCTTAATGTGTCCTAACAATGGATTTGCGTAGGATGAACTGGCTGTAAATCACACTCAGAATGTTATCTGCTGATGTACAGCCAGAGAAGCAAGTGGTGTTTTCCTCTGATAATGGTTACAGATCCGCTACACAGGATGCGGTATCAACCCAGCTCGATCCTTAGGGCCTGCAATTATACAGAAGTCTTTTGATGATCACTGGGTATGTATTGTGTCGCTGTAAATCAAATATATTGTAAGTGTTTTTTTATTCATGAGTCATTCTTGCTGAAACGGAAACGTGTCTGCCTTTTTTTTTTTTTTTTTTGTTTTAGGTGTACTGGGCAGGACCAATGAGTGCTGGTGTGGTGGCAGCTCTTCTGTATAATTATCTATTGGCACCCAGGGACGAGCCCTTCAAGGAAAAAACAAGAGTCCTGTTGTGTGGTAGTTCATCAGTGGAAAATGAAATTCAAGAGCCCCTTCTGGGAAACGTTTAAGATTTAAAATGCTCAAAGCAGCTGGTGGAGGGTGGAAATTACAACCTTATACTGCTCATTTCTATGAAATAAAATACTTTTTCAACAACAGGAGTTTCATATTCTGTGATGTTTAGATGTGTGATGAGACATCTTGCGCATCTTTTCCCCAGTTCATCTCTTCTCTCCTCCCCTCTTCGCACAAACCACTTGACTATAAATAGTGAAGTGGG
This sequence comes from Polydactylus sextarius, assembly GCA_016801845.1. Lineage (NCBI taxonomy): Eukaryota > Metazoa > Chordata > Actinopteri > Polynemidae > Polydactylus > Polydactylus sextarius. The sequence continues at coordinate 13,003,747 of CM028916.1, read as the reverse complement.
TGACATGTTGGTTTTAACACAGCAGACACATTTGAAGCAGAGATGACAGAAATAAAGACTTTAGGTTTTTGGAGGGCTGTGGCCGCAGAGTTTGTCGGCATGCTGCTGTTCATATTCGTTGGTTTATCAGCGATCATTGGAAAAGATCAGAGTCATGTGGGAACTGAGATGCTTGCCCAGGAGCTGAAAGTCTCACTGGCCTTTGCACTGGCCATCGCCACTCTGGTTCAGAGCTTGGGGCACATCAGTGGAGCACACCTCAACCCTGCAGTCACACTGGGCCTGCTAGTCAGATGCCAGATCAGTCTCCTCAGGAGTGTGTGCTACATCCTGGCTCAGATGCTTGGCGCAGTTGCTGCAAGTGCCATTGTGAATGGATACCGGCGCAAAGAATCACTTGGTGTTAACCAGGTAAAGGGTTCTCCCTGTCTATTTTACTTTTATTTTACAGCCTGCTACATTCCAATGTTCACTATAAAAATGTCTACTCATTCTAATTTTGCAGTCTAACTTTTTGTATTTAGCTCCAGTTGTTGTCTTTTGCAGCTCAATAATGTAACTGTAGGACAAGGCTTTGTCATTGAGTTCCTCGCCACCCTTCAGCTGGTTCTGTGTGTGATAGCTGTGACTGATAAGCGACAGAGCCACACTAAAGGCTTTGCACCACTGGCTATAGGGCTGTCCGTGGGACTCGGACACTTTGCAGCTGTAAGTGAATCAAAATCCTATAATTCTTTTAAATCTGACAAGACCAACTGTAGATTAACCGTGACTAACCCTGAAATCTCTCAGTACAGACAGATTGTTTACTCTGTATGATGCAGAGACAAGGTTGTCATTTTAATGTCAGTGGGGGGGGGGCACACATGATGAAAGCACTATTCAAGGAAAACAATTTTTTACAATTTATTTGAGAAAAAAAAAAAAGAGAGAAATTGGAAGCAAAAATCCTGTTTAGTCTGAGCTGATGATGTTCCACTATTTGATTCTCTCGGTTTGGGAAAATTATGTAATATTGTAATGATCATATAAAGCTGAGTAGAAGGTAGCAGCATCAACCTCACTGTTAAAATAAATATATATATATATATATATATATATAACAAAAAAAATGACCTGCACAGTTGGTTAGTAAATGCTTTTTTTCTAAACTGCTAATGTGAATTTTTCCATTTGGTTATTACAGATAAGTTTCACTGGATGTGGCATCAACCCTGCTCGTTCCTTCGGACCTGCTGTGATACGTAGTGACATGAAAAATCACTGGGTAATGTCAAGAGAGATAGTTGTCATGCTATTTTTATCTTTACTACGTTTTGCCACTGATAAATGTATGTCATCCCCATTTTCATTCCAGGTGTACTGGCTGGGGCCAATGTGCGGAGGAATAGCAGCTGCTTTTATCTATGATTTTCTTCTGGTTCCACGAACAATAAACTTCAGAACAGGCTGGTCCATCATGCGTCATGGTCCAGAAGATGAAAACGAAGCAGTCGAAATTACTCGAGAAGATAACGGCAGCCCAGGGCCAAGTCAGTGGCCAAAACAATGAAGAACTTGTAAGATTTCAGGTTTTCTACAAACAAAATCTACAAACATGCTTTGAAAATGGCCATTCATTGTATTTTGAATCAAATGTTTCTTAATTGCCCTAATGTTGTATGTGTATCTTACAATAAAAATACATTCTTTCTCAATCTTTCAATGTTTACATTGTTTGTTTCAATGTTTGAATCGGTTTTCTCAATGACAGAGTTCAAAGTAAGGATAACATATCCTTGTTTATATTATTACATTATTAGAATAACAAAGTATATTTAGATCTGGATGTCTTTACCATTAGTTTCATCGTAATGTATGGTATACTGTGTGTGGTATTATTCTATTCAAGATGTTTGGCGACTGTCCCAAAAATGTCTCTGCAGTAAAACAACACAAGGATGTGGGTCAGGTAATTGCACATAAAAGCACTTGAAATTCTTTGTAAGAAAAAGCATGATTAGACAAGATGTAGCCATCATGGAGATTTCCTGTTTGGCTTTGTCACAAGAATGTCCTTTTTCCATCTACGCAAGTGGACCTTCTCACATCCCGTTTTTTTTATGGTGTATGAGTATTTGATGGTCCTCACACCCTGGGCTAATCATTGAATAACCATCAAATGACTTTAAACTCAACAACCAAACATTTCAACACAGAGAACACAGAGAGCCTGTGGTGTGAGGGTAATTCGACCACGGTTGTTTGAGCAGATGCAAGTTATTGTTAGCTAAGCTCCAACCAGGAGAAGCGTAGCCGCTGTGGTTGGATGCACATCCACTTGTTGTAGGATTGCGATAATCCTGCTCTGTGTGAGATGATCATTAACGAAATGTCTATGCTCAAAATAATTTTAAAATTTCCTGTGAGGGGGTAAAGGTGTATGTTTTGTTATATTGCCAGGTCCAACTTCCACTTATTGCCTTATAGCTGAGCAGGTGAAGTCTATCTTGGAAAATCACTCTGATAAATGTATGTAAGATGAACTTAGATGCAACATCATAAATTCAACAAATATGATAGTGTGTGAGCAAAGGGAGGAAGCTATATAAACCTCAGTCTATCAATATATTTTCCTTTATTTATTGCACTGGATGGAACAATCAGATTGAAAATATTTATCTGTACTCAGTCTATAAATCATCTTCTGTGGGTCTCCTCCCTTTAAGGAGGAACATTTCTTTGCTCTGGTGTATGTTAAAACGACTGTCAAGTTGTTGAGGTGCACTGTGTTTTAAATTCATTCATGAAAGATGGCAGCACTGATGGGATTATCTCACTTTCATGATTTTTTTTTTTTCATGCTGGAATCTCATAGGCCGATCATGTGACAGTAGCCAATGTAAAATCTCCCTCCTTTGTGTGATTAACCTCGGAGGTCAGAGCATTGTGTTTAGCCTCTTGTTTTGAAGTTTGTCCTCAACAACATGGACAATGCTCTCTTTGTTGGCCTCAGTCATTTTGTCTGAGAGTGTCCTTCATCAAATTATTTGGCTCCCATGTTGAGCTTGATTATTCCATGATTTGGCATGGGAGAGTTTTCGGAGATCCTCTTGTTATATTTATGTAGACATAATAAACAATTGGGAATGAAGGCCCAACTTGATTTCATAAAAAGTTCAAAATCATGAAATGATTCTTTAAATGAGTATATATAGCTAAAACCTGATATTATATATATATATATAATATCAGGTTTTAGCTATATATACTCATTTAAAGAATCATTTCAATCATTTTATATATATATATATATATATATATATATGAAGGTTGGAGGGTGTGTGTGTGTCAATTATTGTACAAAAACTATCAATTATAATCACGCTGTTGAACTGTACAATAAAGAGGGCACTGTGGTTTACATGTTGCAGTAAATACTCGCTACAGCACAAAAAAAAGATATGTAGAATTGTAGCTCTGTCTTGAACACTATATTTAACCATAATCTTAATCCCACCAACATCTCTTTACACCCTGTTTGCACAAACTAGCTGATGGCGGGCTCCATATCAGCAACCCAAGAGTTACTGGTCATGCTCACTCCCTTTTGGCTGTTCATCAGTTTTTGGCAGAGGCTCAGTAAATGCTGTGTCAGAGGAGGCTGGGCTGTGTGTACATGCATGTGTGTGTGTGTGTGTGTTTGTCAGATATCTTCTTTGTGGTAAATTGTGTGGCAAACTCTGCATATTGTAACAAAGGTGCCAATCAAAACTGCAGAGTAAAACAGTTTTCACTTCTTCTTTTTATGACCACAGATATTACGCACAAAGAAATGAGGATGAAAACAATCCATTTACATGACGTGAACTGGTCTACATTCTCACAGCTTTAGTGCTTTTCTCTAAACATCAGCATGACACCTCCAGGTTTGGTTAACAGCCTCCATAACTGTGAGGTTATAAACAGTTGTCAGAGGATTTGCAGGGGGTGAATGATCCCATGGTTACTTCAGAGGTCCTGATCCTTGAAACTGCTGGTAAACAAAGATCAAAACAGGCCAAAGTTTTCATATTAGTACTGTCAGAGGTAAAGGCACAGACCATTATTCATGCAAGACATGCAAAACAAGTCTCAAATGGTTTAACAGTTAGTTATTAGAACTTAGAACAACCAAATGAATGTTAATAACTTCATTAATGTTTTATGATGTAATAAGTGGTCTCAATCTATTTCATTTTGTATGCTATTAATTTCTCCTCACATTATTTTATTGTATAGCTCTTTTGTCAACTTTGGTTGTTTTAAATGCCTTTCATAAATGTCCTCGATGTGTGTTGAACTTGAGAAATTCACAATGAAAACAAGTTTATATTTTTAATTTAGCCTATAAGACTTATTAAATCTATAAAGTGTGTGCACATAGCCTGAATCTATGTTAAAAAAACAAACAAACAAACAAACAAACAAAAAAAACAAGTTGTCCCTGTAATGATTGACTGTTTAGTATAACGCTCTGTTGGTTTTTAATGTGCTGTGTGACACAGTTGAACAGTAGATCCTATCAAATAATTCAAGTCCTGCGGCTCAGTGGTTGTAATTCAAATTGTGTGGAACGTGGACCTGTCAACACACAAATAAACACCCAAATGAGACTTCTGTGAAGCTTACTCAAAGCTAAATGCCAAACATGAACTCAGCCCTGAGTGGTTTGGGACCCAGCCCTGGGCTCCAAACCACTCAGGGTACATGCATGGTAGCGTTATCTGAAGAGTAATTATTAGGTAAAAGAATTAACCTTTTCATTTAAATGACACTTTGAAAATAACTAAAATAAATCAAGACAGAGATGTTCTGTTAGGAAAGTACCTGCATGTTCATATAAAATCCTTCAGGGAACATCAGGAAAGGGTGGATTTCAAGTTTATCCTGTCATGGATATAGAGCATGCACGCACAAACACACACACACACACACACACACAAAGCTCTACACTAACTTCTTGGCATAAAGAGTGTGCAACACTGCCCCCTTCTGGTCTAAATTAATTGGATCCAGTCACTGTGTTGAACAATGAATGAATGAATGATGAATGATGTACAATGTTCATCTGCAGGCATATCTATAGCAAACAAACTAAAAACTGTCTAACACTAACTAATCAATCTGCAATGGTGTGTGTGACTCAAGTATGAACCTTGTCACGGTGATGAAGGCCTGAACCAATATTTAATGACCCTGAACGCACTGATTCACCAAAGTGTCCTGTTAGAATTGTTACATGATAAATTTGGTAGAAAACTAAAGTTTGAGACTAAAGAAAAAAAGACTAAAGAAGTGTTGTGTAAATAGTGGAAACGTCCACATTATTGTTTAATCACAGTAGTTTTATTCAATAACTAAGAGGAAAAAAACACAAATTAAAATCACATTAAAAACATTTTAAATTACAATAACTAGTTATGAAAACCCTACTGCGCATGCGCTGTACTGCATCGACAACTGCTTTGAAATCTGACCATTAAATATTAAATACACATAAAGACATAGTAAGTCCGATAAATATAACATGGTAACACCGGAACATATTTCTTATAGGAGTCACAGCTCCTTTGTGTGTATCTGTCTGCTCAGTACCAGCTGTTTCTTATTGAAGACAGTTTTCATGTTAAATGGGAGAAAACTTTCACCCTTACCTGTCTGAATTTAGTGGCCCTGGTGCTAGATTTGATTTGTCACGTAATATTTTTTTTAAATGCTTGTGCCACGATAAAACCAAAGGATAATAAACTTCTATAACTTGTTCTGTCTTTTCATTGGTCGGTTCTGGCCACGGCGGAGGGAACCGGAAGTAGTTGTAACACCACTTCCGGTTGTAAGTGTGTGAAGATGTCGCCGTCCTTATTCAATTTTGTCGACGCTAAAGACAAATTTACGGTGAGAAGGCGCTGAAATCTCTTTAGTTACTAAAATACGTGTTATTATCTAGGATCTGCAGTAACGTAAACCGTAGTGAGACACCAGGCGTGTCACTAACTCACTGCTTGTTCTTGTTCTGTTATTATAGCAGGTAGCAGATGCTGGCTAAAGCTAAGCTAACACAAACGCTCTCCAGCAGTTTATTTTCTCTCGTAAATTGTTTTATCTTTCTCTCACACACACTTCTACAGGCATCTGCCAGATTTGCCCTCAGTGGTAAAACCAGCAAACCTTTGATAAATGCTTTCAACCAGATCCCCGGCAAGTAAGTAATGTTTATCCAGCCGCTCTAGTTATAGTTAATAATTGATTAGTTTGATAACTAAGAAATCACTTGTTTTTCTTCCACGTTACAGTGAGACGGAAAAGAAGACAACACTTGACCAGGCTCTCAGAGGTGTCCTTGGTGATCAGATTGTAAGTAAATAATGATTTGAGTATTTTAACCCTTTATGTTAATCTGACCCCTGGTGAAGTTTAAAATGGTTGTTTCTGTCTGCAGATCGAGCAGAAGACGAGCTGTGATGACTACCTGTCGCTCATCTACCTGAGTATTGACGCCGTCAAAGAGGGTGGGTTACTCAGCCAGTTGACTTATGTGCAGGTTTCACACATGAAATCCTAAACATAATTAAAGACCATTGCATCTATAAAGTCTCTTAAAGAAATCACCGCACACTGGTCTCTGGTTGGCCTTTGCTTCGTCAGGTTCACCCATGAAGCAGAGATGTAACGCGTTGTTCACTGAAATTAAAACAACAGAGACCGGTGTGCGGTGATTTCTTTGGGAGACTTTATTTATACTTTTGCTGCACATCATCAGCATCTGGGCTGTGTACAGGGATTTCTCTGAGTTGTAAAGAACTGTTGCATGTTATAAAGGATAAATTTTTATGTACCACATTGATACATGTCACATCTTAATCAACCCACAATGCAAAAACCACACCCACAAATGCGGCTGTCTGGTGTTTTCCACAACAAAATGCTATTTGCTACAGTGTGAATGTTTTAACATGGTTGAGCTAATGTTTTCATGACATTATGGTGTTCTGGTAATAAACTGACTTGTATTTTTTTTGACTAGTTTATCCAGCTTATCCTCAAACTGACTGAACCTTTAGAACAGGAGTGCTAGAAGTCTTACTTTAGCAAAACATTCAGATTTGTGGTGACCAAGTTCTCTCTCTCTAGGTATCTGCTCCGCTACAACACCTTTCGTTCTGTTGGGAGAGGTGCTGGACTGCCTTCCCTTGGACCAATGTGACAAAATATTTTCTTTTGTCGAAGAGAATGTCTCCACCTGGAAATCGGTAAATAAGATATATCCTCTTATTAATTTGTCCAACATAATCTGGATCATTTGATCACTGTGTTCTCTTGCTTTCCCCCAGAGCTCCTTTTACACTGCAGGGAAGAACTACTTGTTGAGGATGTGTAACGGTAAAGATCATACTTGTGTCTCGTGTCTGAACAAGATTTTTATGTTTAAAAGATATGCGTTTGTAATTTACCTTTCCACCTGTGTAGATCTTTTGAGACGGCTGTCCAAATCTCAGAACACAGTATTCTGTGGACGAATCCAACTTTTCCTGGCACGCCTCTTTCCTCTTTCTGAGAAATCAGGTACGAGCAGCAATATCTTTTTCTTGTCTTGTGTAATCTGAGCAAAAAATGAAGCCACAACCCCTCAGAGATGCAATTTATTATAAGTAATCAAGTGTACATGGCAACTGTGCTGTGCTTCTTTTATGATGAACATGTTCTGTTTTGTTCGCATTTTTTTTCCAGGTCTCAATCTGCAGAGCCAGTTTAATCTGGATAATGTAACAGTGTTCAATAAAAATGAGCAAGAAAGCACACTCGGCCAGAAGGTAACTTGTCCCCACCTGATGTTGATTTTCAATTTACTGCGAAAATTTCATTCTGATCTTATTTTGTGTTTCCATGTTTATAGCACACAGAAGAAAAGGAAGAGGGTATGGAGGTAGAGGAAGGAGAAATGGGAGAGGATGATGCTCCTGCACCATGGTAAAGTGACGTTATTCTGTATTATACACCATTAAGTTTGTCCATATTGATTGTTTTTTAATTTGAATGTGACCATGACTTGTCCTTGTTATTAAATCTGAATCAAATTTTTATTTCCAGCTCCATCCCAATTGACTACAACTTGTACAGGAAGTTCTGGACATTACAGGATTACTTCAGAAACCCTGTGCAGTGCTACGATAAATTCTCTTGGATGACATTCCTGAAGGTAAAACACCTGACCACTCTCTCCGCTTGTCAGACCACAGCTAACGCCAGAACAGATGTCGTAAAATAACAACTCACTGTGAGTGTGAACTCCTGTTTGTCTTGTTCAGTTCTCAGATGAGACCTTGGCAGTTTTCAAGAGCTACAAGCTCGATGACATGCAGGCCTCGAAGAGGAAATTGGAGGAGCTGAGAGCATCTGGAGGAGAACACGTCTACTTTGCCAAGTTTCTCACAAGTGAAAAGGTGACAAAACTATTTTTATCTTGGGAATAATTTTCAGTTTGTGTATTTTTTTGAGGCAGTTCAAAGCCTGGATGATATTTAAATTCACCCTGTAAACAATGAGCTGGGGTCTTTAATGTATTTTTGTTTACTATCTTGTCTGAATTGGATGCGCTCACCTGGACGAGTGGGTTTGACACTCTTTCATCTTGTCTTCTCTCCTCAGTTGATGGATCTGCAGCTCAGTGACAGTAATTTCAGGCGGCACATTCTACTTCAGTACCTCATTCTCTTCCAGTACTTGACGGGTCAGGTTAAGTTCAAAAGGTGAAGCATTCCTTGGACTTTTTCCACACAGATGGGAGTTTGTTTAATGTCCTACAATCAGTTGTTGGACATTCATTTTTTGACGTTGATGTCTTTGTGTTTGTGCAGCTCCAGCTGTGTTCTGAATGATGACCAGACTACATGGATAGAGGAAACAACTAAACTGGTTTATCAGGTCAGTTTTAAATCTCATTGGCAAACGTTACATATACTAGTAGCTAATGTGACCTATTTAATAAACAAGTCTCACGCGTCTCTACGTTAGGAATTAGCTGTATATTGATTGGCTAACAGTAGGAACTTACAGTAGGAAAATAAATTGACCTCTTATCACCAGTACAACTAGCATGACCTCCAGAGAGAGAAAAGCAAACCTTTAATTAATCTGTGACTTCTCTGTTGTAGCTACTGCGAGAGATTCCTCCTGATGGAGACAAGTTTGCCACCATGGTTGAGGTAAACAACGTTCTGATATCAAATATTAACCCGTGCTTGTCTGTACCCTCTCACGTCCTCTTGTGAACGAGTGAGACTATAAAATGTTTCCATTTCTGACAGCATATTCTCAGCACAGAGGAGAACTGGAATGCCTGGAAAAATGAGGGATGTCCAAGCTTTGTGAAAGAAAGGTATATCCACCTTTTTTTCTTAATGTTATCACATATATCTATATACTATTTTATTACTGAGGTTTACATTGATTAGTTGTTTTGTATGTTTTTTTTCATTGCCTTTTTCTTTTTTGTACAACAAATGCCTAAACGACTGTCTCTTGTTTAACAGGACAGTAGATGACAAACCCAAACGACCCACCAGGAAAAGACAAGCACCAGAAGACTTCCTTGGAAAAGGGCCAGACCGCAAGATCTTCATGGGAAAGTACGTGATCTAATACAGGACTAAGTAGTGCAGAGGGGAGAGAAGTGTTTCTGTTAAATCTCAAGCAGGACTTGGCTGTATGGCTCAATTAAAAAAATAAATAAAACTACTGCAGCCAATATTATCTCTTGATAGTTATGTTATGTGTCTGTTAAATATGTCAAGAGCATAAAAATAGTCATAACAGCCCCAACATAAGCTATAATTATAACATGTCAGTCCGTGGATAAACAATTTTGTCGGGTGCAGTCTCTTTCTCTCTAAATTGGGGAAAATGAAAATCTTTTATTTGTTTTTGCTAGTGATGAGTTGACTCGACTGTGGAACCTGAACTCTGACAACATGGAGGCCTGCAAGTCAGACAGCAGGTCAGTGATTCTAAAATCAAGACTGAGTTGTCATCTACACTGGCATTCACCTTTTTGTGTGTAGTAGAAAAGCTAGTTTTTAAATCCAATGTTTCCTTGCAGAGAGTTCATGCCATCGCTGGATGAATTCTTCGCTGAAGCCATTGAACAAGCAGACCCTGCGAACATGGTGGAGGAGGAGTACAAGTGAGTTTTCGCTGTAACATGTTCCGTCAGAACAAAATCCTCAAGAAAGTTCAGTAGCTTTAAGGGTTTTCATTCCTAGTTTCCTCTCAGTATCCGTTTGTCACTCTAGTTTTTTTCCTGTAAATGTGTGCAGGGTTGTACGGAAACCCAAACTACGGCTGGCGTGCTCTGAGGCTGCTGTCCAGGAGAAGTCCACACTTCTTTCAACCAACTAATCAGAAGTTCAAGAGCCTGGCGGACTACCTGGACAGCATGGTCAGCAAGCTGGCTAAAGAACTGCCGGTGAGGAATTTTTTCTAAAAAAAACCAAAACAAAACAGTAGTCATCATTACAAAAAATCTGAATTACCAAACCACCTATTAATATAATAGTCTTTTTTCATTCCCCACTATGCAGAAGGACATCCCCTCTGAAGAGATCAAGACTGGAGAGGAGGATGATGACGATAACGGAGACAATCTTCTTAAAGACAGCAATGACAGTGAGCATCGTCACTCATATTCTAGCGTGCATCTACAGCCAAATGTCTAATTAACCCAGCTTGACCTTTTTAATTTTTTTTTTAAAGCGGATCTACAAACAATGTGCATCTTTCCTCATCCACCGCGCATCCACGCATTTCCACCCTTAAAAGAACAAGTCTATTCTTATCCTCGCTATTGTTTTTTTTTTCTTCCAGGTCCGAGTATACAGAGCAAGTCGGTGACGAACCAGCAGATGGACGACATAGCGGCCAAACTGGGCGGCCAGTGGAAGACGCTGGCTTCTCATTTGGAGATGAAGGCAGCGGAGTTGCGGGAGATCGAAACAGACAGCGAAGATGTGGACATGCAGGCCAAGCTGCTGCTCGTAGCCTGGCAGGACAGAGAGGGAACACAAGCTACCGTGGAGAACCTGGTCACTGCTCTCAACGCTGCAGGATTCTCACACATTGCAGACAGCCTCAGTGAGGCATAAAGAACATCATTTGTTTAAATCAGTACCTCCGTTACCTTGTTGCAGCATCGTTTTTCATACCAAAAACAATTGGAAACTAAAATTTTTGTATGTAGTAAAGGTTGAAAACCCTGTTTTTTCACTGTAGAAAATTCAATAAATGTCTTTTTTTTTTAATAAGTGATCAGACTATTGATTATTATTGTCACAAAAAGAATCTCACACTTTGGTATACCAGTTTATTTTCACCATCTATGAAAAGCAGTCGGTCAATAATTTATTACAGAGTGTTGATGGTTAGGTCTAACACATTGTGGCAGGGTGAGCAGGAAACCTGCACAGAGAAACAAAGTGAAACACTTTTAAGCTATAGATGGTCAAAGTCTGCACTGAAAAATGTCTGTGTCGGCAAGAACAAAGTTCAAGGCTTGTAGAGGAAACCGTCATGGTTGAATAGCAAGTCTTTATTTAACTGCGTACAGTTCACCACAAGGGCAGCATGTTCTGAGCCAGTTCCCCCTCCTAAAGAGCATTAGTGAAGTTTTGGCAGATATAAGCTCATCTGTCAATACATCTGAGAACAATGCCAGGAGATGATGCAAGCCAAATACTTGAGACCTTAGACTGAACCCAAATTTCTCAGGGGCCAACAGGTGAACAAGGGCAAGTCTTTACAGTGTTGCATGAAAATTTCCATAATACATCTGAGAAGATACAAGCCAGAATGTCAAGAACAACAGCTTGGCTAGGCATTTTTGTACAAGTTGATTAAATGACTAAAGAGAATATTTTGCTTTTATGATATGAGCACCTTATCAAAGGCTTTAAAAAATATACAATGTGTATAAAACATTTAATGAAACTGCAGCGCTAGACTTAAAAACCTCTTTCAAGGATCCAGTCCATAGATTGCCTCTAATCAATCTCCGTTTTCAAAGCCCACAATGGTTGAATATTTAACACCGTTTGACAGAATTTGTTGTACAAGCATCCGTGTTGGTTACAAAAAACAAACAAAAACAAAAATTAAGGTCATCAAATCTTTAAAGACACCAGTTTTATTGCACATCTATGCAGACAGTGCTTGGAAATGGCAATTTGTATGTGTGTTGGATGTTGTCTTTGTCTTCTAGGAAATCCTCCACAGCTACTACTGTTCCTCGTCAAGTATTTCCAGCCGCCGGGGGCCGTACAGTAGAACATAAGCTATATGCCAGTCTCCGCCACCAGACAGGCGCAGGATATCCTCTGGCGACACCAGACTCACCTTGTCATCATCAAACTTGACCCACTCATCTATCAGAGGTAGACACCAAAGGAGAAAAGAGGAAACTGTTACGTTCCTGAACATCTGTGTACACTAAGTATTATCTTCCTGTTCACATTTCTCATTTGTGACTAATTAGTAACCAAGTCATGACATAAACATTGCTGAATACTGCTGCGGCATAGAACATCTCTGCTTTACCTTCTTTCCTTTTGACCCATCCAACGTAGTGACCCGATGAGCTGGAGCGGCCTTGGTGTGTCAACACAGCCTGCAGGTCGTAGTAGCCGCTGTTGTTGGAACCAAGGTCTGCAGCAGAGAAGACGCATACATTTCTGTCAAATTTGGCTCATAAGTGACTAAAATGAATTCAAATAGCTGATTTATTAAAGGGTTTTGTGAACCTATGCTTAAATAGAGGCAGGTTTCTCCTCATATGTGGTGAAGTTTTATGTAAAAAGAATCGACAGAAAACATCTTCAGCAGCATTTGAGTATGTTAACTTACCATCAGTGAATGAGAAGGGCTCATATTTCACTTCTTTTGCTGAATCTGGCTTCTTCAACAACTGAAAACAAAACCAGAACAACTGTGAGACACTGAACAGAACTGTCAAGTGCATCGAATAATAGAGGGAATGAGATGTGCAGCTTCTCACCTTCTTCTGCTGTTTCTCTAGCTTCTTGTCCTCGACCTCCTTAAACTTTGACCTGATTGGCAGCATTTTCTCCTGGATCTCTGCGGTGCACAGCTCGTAGACGTCCAGCATGAGAGGGAACTTGACATCCTTTAGGAGACAATATGGTATTGTTTCAGACATTTGCTGCTAAACACAGGGCCTCTGTTACAAGAGATTGTAGCGGCTCCACACAAACCTTGAGGACTTTTGCATTGACAGACTCCTTCTCTTTATAGTAAAATCGGACCATCTGAACAGTCAAGTAGGCAGGGAGACGGCTGAGTTTGGACTGGTGGAGGGGAGCGGGAAAAGTCCATTAGGTAAATAAATTTAAAACTTTCAAATGTCCTGAAGAAACATAAGAGGGGAAATAAATACTTACAGATTTTATATACAGAGCATTTCTTTCCAAAGATGGAGACATTTTTGTGATTTCCTCCTGCAGCCTCTGCAGAGATAAAACACATTTAGACATAGTGAGATCATTAATGTGGAGACAAACTTGCTATAAGCCAATTTGTCGTATGTATATTCTATATATTGCTCTATTCAATCACATTGACAAGATCTGAACAAACATGAAACATTAAAGTATAGTTTAAAATATCCCTGTTACTGAAGGTGCAGGACAGTGTCTAAAACAGTGTTTTTCTGATGCATACCAGTCTCAGTCCTGTTGCGAGGTATTTGACCTCTTGGTTGATGAAGCAACTGAGCTGGAGCTGGCTCTCCTTGCCCTTGATTGGCTCCTCCTCTTCAGCCTCTGTGCATTTCATGCTGAACAAGAGTTAAGAAAAAAAAGCTCTGGCAGAATGACACCACACTTGGACTGGATCTTACTTCATCTGGACACAAATATGATGCCGCACATTGGTCTTTGTGATTCCAAACTGAACCTGTTGCTTCTTTTTCTAGTTTCTGCTGTCAGACAATAGAACAAATATGACAACAGTGATGTGCCAGACATGTGAACTAGCAGAAATGCTAAAATCCTGTTTTTATAACTAATCACGCCAAATTATTTTTTTTAAAGAATAACAACTAAAGGGGAAACTCCAACATGTCAACCAGTTGTGTAATTGTAATCACTGTTGTGGTCCAGTCAAAAAGGGTTTAATCAAAGAAACAATCCAAGGATACGAAGTTTCAAATTCCACTCCAAAGTACTGGTCGATGAAGTTCTTCTTTGAAGAGGCAGAAGCAGCTCCACTCTCAGATTCAGTCTAAAGATGAAAAGAAACAATATCTTAAGTGTTGTCCTTAACTTATCAATCACACATTGTTTCCAATTTCAGTTATAAAAACTAACACAAGAGGGAAAAAGGATGGTATTACCTCCATGGGGGTCTCTGGCTCTAGTGGCTCCAGTTTTTGCTGAAGCACCCTCATCATCTGCAGCCAGCACTCGTTTGCATCCTGAAAGAACAAAAAGCAAAAACCAAAGCCAAGAGGTGAGACTATGTACTTTTATATATATAAAAAAAAAAAAAAAAAAAACACAGGAACAAGACTAATGGCAGAGCTGTGGTGTGGAGTTCCCTGTACCTGTTGGAGGTACTGCCCCTGGTCCCCCTTCTCAGCAAACTGTGGAAAGGCCATGTGAAGGAACTGCAGCAAAATAATGGGTGGGAGACTGGATGAGGTCTTTTCCATGGTCTCATATAAGTCACGGAGGGCTGAGGACGCAAATGTAAATACAAATCAATTTCATATGAATTAATAAAGTCACAACATGAGCTCGATTTCACTGGGTAACAGTTCAGTTCTTGCTCATACCTGCTGTGATATATTGTGATGGTGCATTTGCTCCTGAAGATCGCAGAGCACCTGAATACCTGTAGAGGGAGACAGATGATTTCAGCCTGAGCAACAACAAGATCCATTTGAAACACAGCATCTCTAACGTGTGAATATATTGCTGGATCTGAGACCCACCTTCTGAGGGCAGTTTTGAGCTCTGGCACAGAACGCAGACACTGCACTGTGGCGTTCATATAACAGGTGTTGCCCAAGTTTGTCAGCCCACAAGGCAGCTCCATCTGAAAACAATACAATGGGATGAGTTTGTCTACAGTTAATACGGTCGAATACATTAGTGTGGTTTGTTTTTAAAAGCGCATCTTAAATCAACAGGTTCATTTCCAGTATCCCAGAGTCTCCATTAGTGCTGAG
Organism: Polydactylus sextarius; assembly: GCA_016801845.1. Classification (NCBI taxonomy): domain Eukaryota; kingdom Metazoa; phylum Chordata; class Actinopteri; family Polynemidae; genus Polydactylus; species Polydactylus sextarius. The sequence goes on along the minus strand of CM028916.1, from coordinate 12,988,491 downwards.
TAGCTAGAGCGAGTCATTCTACTGCAATAACCTGCTCCCACATAAAATAATTACATTAGTGGGCATTTCATTGAAGAGCTCTAGATGCTGGCAGCACCACAGGCAGTCCGTGTTAAAAAGTCACTCTGGTAATTTCCTAACAGCGATGAGACTGCAGAGCAAACAGCACAGCGTTGAGTGACAAAGCAGATATTTGAACTGCTCTTTGCGTTTCCTCAGTAAAACACTGGACAGCTCTAAAATTCACGACAACAACAAAACACCTTGGTTTTTAAGAACTATATTTCTCTGAACCACAGAAATGCTGAAGTGATGGTGTGTTGTTTTCTGCAGCACATGTGTTCAAAGGGGTTACATATTGTGCATTTAATTTATTATGTTCTCTCCATGGTAAACACCGCATTTAAAGCGACCACATCAGTTGCAGAAAGCAACAATAACCACATTTGTTTTAGGCCATTACTGGTAATTTTGAGGCTTACTCACCGCTGAGGCCAGCTGCTCCTCAGTCATGTCCTCGACAAACATGGGCCGGACAGCAGGCTCCTCAGGCAGGGCATCTGCCGAGCCCATCATCAACAGAGTCATTCCCTACAAAATACAAACACAAATAAAATTAGATGCTGTCAAATCACTCAGTGAAATAAATAGATTGCTCGTTACAATAAAACGAAGCCTAAATACTCACATTTTTCAGTTTTATGTTTCCCCACTCATCGTCCTGCGACGAAGACGAGACACAGATCAGCACATTGAAAACTGATAAAAGGACAAATTTCTCTCTTTTGTTTTACTGTCGGCAAAAACTTCTGACAAGACTAAAACCAACAATGTGTTAGCACATCCCTCAATACTTTAAAAATTCCCACACCAGTGGTCTGTAAAATGTAATAAATACATAACCAGTGCGTCTGATGGTGTGGCTGAAGTCTATGACACTGTAACAAGCTTTACTTTTCACTGTGATCATAGATCAGACCTACTTTATTTCCCTTTGGCAATGAAGGCAGGTAGAGATAAAGACATTTTAAAGAAAAATGTTTGCATGTTTATTGGTGTCCTTGTTATTGTTGAAGATTCAGACATTGTCCTCTGTGTGCAGATTTCATGAAATATTTGTTTCGACAATATCCAGTTGAAGAATCCTGATTTGTTTTACACGTTTTGTTTCCAGCACGTTTGTTTTTGCAGGATTTTTGGAAGCCTAGTTCAGCGATCTATGATTGGTGTATAAATACAGGATAACTGTTGGTTTTGGTCTTTTCATAGGATATACCACATGATTCACAAGCAGGGTTTTGGCTGTTGTTTACATGTGTACCTTCAGAGTGCCTCCCTTCACCATGACCTTCTGTCTGTCTGGCTGAACTCCTGTCAGGGCAAAGAGCTGAGCCTTGAAAACCATGGGTGGTTCCTCGGTGTTCAGCTCTACTGCATCAAACTTCTCTTTGCCCCATTTCACATTTACTGAAACACAAACAACAGAACAACAACAAAACCCCTCATACGTTAAAATCCCCAGTGTTAATTGTTGGGAAACACAACTTTGTCAAACTGCTGTCATGTATGACACAGCATCTAACTGGTGGATGTGCAGTGTTTTGAGGAATAGAGCAGCTAACGGACTACGGCTACAAGCACAAACGGAAAGCTAACATTTATACAGATGTTTGGCTGTCGAATAAATGTATTAAGGCGATTTTTATGAACCTGTATAAGGTGACGGTCATTTCACAACGGCAAACTCTTATTCTGTGAACACTGTTGGTCGCCAAAATGTCGCAAATGCTGTAAAAAGCTGATAAACTGTACAGCCATATTTTAGCTAATATGGTTAGCCCTGCTACCTGAACTAGAGAAGGCGTGATTCAGTTATTTTCATACTGGTGGAACATTGGAAATATTGGAAAGATTTAAAGATGTCAAAGAAACAAATACGATAGCTGTTAAAAAAACAAGAAACAACGGTAATGACTTTAAACAACTACTTAAACCACATAGCAAGATTGCTGTTGCATGGCTAACAGGGGTAGCTGACAGTTAGCTAGCTGTTTTGTGGTTTCTGTCAGGTAGCAGTTAGCATAGCCGGCTTCACCTGATACATCATCTAAACATCACGAACAAACAGCTACATAGTGTTCGCGGTGTCACAGTTTAATCAGTCCTTTCGTATTATGATGTTGTTTTTCTGAAATAACACACTAGTGGCCTCATAACAAACAGACTGCCTGTTACCGTTAGCATGCTATTTGCATATCATGCTAAAGCTAGGTAAGCTAACAAGCTAATGTAATTTACGCTACTACACAAAACACGTGTAACGATGCGTGTTTTACTCTCTTATTTCCATGGCAATGTCGACGATGTGGTAAAATCATAACGTACCTGTAAACACCGGCATATTTGAAACGCTTTTACTTCCTCAACCCTTTATTTTTTTCCAGTTTCAGTCCACCGGGGCGCGAATGAAGAGTTGGCTAGTTCTCAGTCTGAACTTCATTCAAACAGAATGACGCTGCAACAACACGCTGGGAACTTATCGATGCGATCTGGCTTCTACCAACCACCCTGCAGCAAGGCAGCGCACTCAGACCAAACACACCCAGATTATTTTTGTCCAGATCATTTAGACACATTAATTACACGAGAGTCAGAGCAGATGTTAGTTTAGGCTTGGTCTGCATCGTTTAACCACACTTACGATAATAGAAATGTCTTTGAGTGTGTATCGTGTCACTGATATTGATGGATCCCCATGAAACCATCTTATTCACTCCATTGTGAAATATGTAGTTTCCATGTTGTGATGCTATACAAGCCAACATGATCTTCGTGGTGATCTGATTTAATATAAACTCTTTATCAAATGGCATGTGTACATTTAACACTGAAATAGTTAAAGGTCTCAATAAAAACATAACAGAGCCCACCTTAATTCTCAATTAAATCAATATTAACTGCCCACTTTGCCTTGTCAAGTGTTGGTCTGATAATAATAATGATAATGATAAAAAAAAGAAATCACTTATGTTATTAGTAGTGAAAACTAGTATACAATGAATGATAAAGATATGTTTATTGACATATCCATCAGTGCGGACTCCAATGCAATTAACCATGCAAATTATCCAAGACAAGAGTAGATCATAGTTCCAGTGCTTTTTTTTCTTTTTTTTTTTTTAACTGAACAAAAAGTTACAAATGAAAAGATTGCGGAGGTATTCCATAATCCTTATGTCTCTCTTATTATACACACTGTTGGGGTGAGGGGGGTTTGCATTAACGGGACATTACCATGTTAGGAGACACAACTTGTAATTGTTAACAAGGACGATCGTCAACATAGGTAGACTCACTTTTAAGTACATCCCAAAAAAATTTGTCGTGATATGAAACTGAATGTGGGGACTTCGTTTTTTGTTGTTTTTTTTTTTTTTTTTTTTCTTTTTGACACGCTAAATCTATTGCAATGTGTCCATAAAGAGGTAATCTAATATATATATTTTATATACTCAAACCAGAGAAAGAAAGTTCCGATAAAACCACAAAGGTGTGGCGATTTTTTAAAAAATAAATGATGGAAGAGTTAAGATTTGTCTTGTTTTGGAGAAAAAAAAAAAAAATGAACAAACAAACAGATATGGCAGTAAAATCAATATCCAAACGTTAAGGCACTAGGTGGGCCAAAAGCTACACCTGTTTAGTCTTCTAAAAAATAATTTACAATTCAAACAGTGCAGTTTTACATTTGTTAACTTAATGTTTCCTTTTGAACCATTTATCTATTAATCAATGTAAGGCAATACATTACAAAAAAAACAAAAAAACAAAAAAACAAAAAAACAAAAACAATACCAGAAAAAAAAAATATTACAATGTACCAAATAAACAAAAGAAAATCAATAAGTTTTAGGGCTCCTATATGCCATTACGATGGAATAATCCTTATGGCTTGGAGCAATAAAAATAATTATAATAATAAAAATAATGCATAGATTTAAATGAAGATCTTGCATGCTCCTCACAATACTCAAAACATTTAATACTCGTTTCCCAATACTCTGTCCCAAACCTGATAAGTGACTTGCAGAGTGATAAGAATAAAGGCAGAAAAGGCCAGAGACATTAGATGAAAGGCATCAGTCATTTCTTTGTAGCTGGAAACAGAAGTATGCTTGCATTTAGCTTGAGTATCTGTCAGGTAGGGGGAAAGAAATTACAAAACAGATATTTATTTTTCCACCCCTGAGACACAACCAATCACTGCAGATCCGAAATCCCTGTATGACAGTACCAAAAACCGAACACATACATGCAGGAGTCCCAGGAAGGTAAAAACCCTGTTTTTAACTTCCTGTTTCCGTCTCCGTCAAAACTGTCATATGTAGTATGAAACACAGAATGGCTCCATGACATGAGTCCCTCTATTATTGCTGCACTGTCCATGTTTAGTTCAAGACAAACGTGCCATCTTCTGGTCGAAATGGAGAGCTGCAAGGTTGATGAGTTGGATGATGTTTTGTTTTGTTTTTTTTTCTTGAAGAAAGTTGGCAGACGAGGACGAGGAGGAAGAGGATGAGGAAGGGGGTGGTATCAGGCCTCTTAATGTCCATGATGCCTTTTGTCTGACACGTGTTGAAATTTTCCAGCGCTGGTTATCTAATGGTATATTTTTTGTGGTTGTTTTTTATGAATTTTCTATGTAATACAAGTTTCTCCGTTTTTTTTTTTTTGTTTTTGTTTTTTTGAGGATGAGGAACGGTTCAGATGGTTAGCTGAAAGAAAGAATAGAAACAGGTGTCCAGTAAAAGAAAAGATAACATCATAATTTTGGTTAGTAACCCAACTGAAGTCAAAATACAACAGAAAAGACACTGCAACACCATTAACACCTTTACATCACGCTGGACAGGTATTGTAAAAAAACCCTAATGTGGACCATTCTAAGTACTGTAAGTCTATGAGTTAGTTACTGAACCCAACAACGCATTAGTGGTATTTAGAAAAACAAGAATCCCAAGTGTCTACGGAAAAGAACCCAGAAGTAAACCAACAAACCAACCAACCAACCAGGAAGTGTCTCGTGTTAGAAACACCCAGTAACACAATTAATAAATAGACAAGGTTAAAGCTGTAGACAAAAATCTAAAAAAAAAAAAAAAAAAAAGCATAGACACTTTCTGAAGAAGTTCCTGTCAACAAGTGCTGGATGTTGTGTCTGCTGCTTGAAGGCTGGACTGCGCTCTGCTACAACACAGGAGACAAACAGCAGGTCATGTGACTGACTCGACCACATCTCAGCCCACCAGATGGGATAAAATAAGACGTCTGACTGCAGCACACCCTCACTGTCTCTGCCTAAAATAATATCACAGTGCCTTATTTTAGATCATGCAGTTAGCCATAGCTATCTGAATATTAGTGACTGAAAAAAAAACAGCATTGGGAAAAAAAAAAAAAAAAATAGAAACAGCTCAAAACCACAATAAAATTGGTTCTAAATCAAGTTACCTCAGTTTTCCTGTATTGGTTTTAGGGTTCCTGCGGAAGGACTGGTTCGGTCCAGAGCGAGTGGACATAGAACGAGGAGAGGCTCTTGAAAATGTAGAAGGTGGAGTCTTGGGAATCTTCTTTCCAAGGTGACCAATCCATTTCTTCTGTTCGTCTTGGGTCAGCGCCAGCAGGAGCATGTCCCGGGCAGAGGTCACATCGTAATTTACTGTCGGGGGGACAAGCATGCGATGATGTTGATTAAGAAGCATCTTTAAAAAAATATGACATCAAAAGTAGCCTGCGACTAAAAATCATTTTCATTATCAATTAGCCAGCCTGTTATTATCTTTATTAATTGATTATGTGTTTGGTTTATTTCTTATCTGCTTCATCCAACCAGCAGTGCAACAATCAAAAGATCTTTTACCATCACAGAAAATGAGGGAAAAGGCAAACACATAATAACATGACACTAAAATATTTTTGCTTTTAAAAAAATAATCATTATTCATCTCTATGAATCTATCAAGATTACTGCAGATTCATTTTCTTTTCACAGTCTTGGTAACGATTCGTCTGCACAAGAACAAGGCTGTTGGCAGGCTACCTTTGCAAGGAGCAATAACGTCCTCCTTTTTGTCGAGATGGTCCTTGTGGCACTTGACGTGGCAACGGCGACACTCCAGGGCTGGAGGCGGCTTGAAGACGTGCCACAGAGGCTTGGAGCAGGCCTCACAGTTTGAGGGGAAGTGATATAGCGTGGGAATGAACTCGTGGCCTTTGTGTGGGAGACAGTTGGTCTTGTCGCCCTGAGGGACTGCCTCCATGTCCGCCTCTTTCCTGCACTCCCCCTCGTTGGCATACAGAATCTGAATACACACGGAAAAAAAAGGGACTTTTTTGCATTTCTGAGGCTGAGCAGAGCTTCAAAATGTGGCAGTGAATTAAAAAAAAAAAAAACCTAAAGACAATGTCAGGACGGGAAAGAGCCTCCTACCTGGAATATCCTTGGAATCTCTTCCGTCTCAGCCCGGTACACGTCTCCTTGAGTGACTGGTCTCACATGAAATAGTTTGCTGTGCAAGATGACACATCAGTAAATCTTTCTGCGCTTTCTGGCATCTATGCACAAACTCTGCAACATTACTTCTGTAGAAACCTCAAAGTGGAACGACGGGAACGGAAAAAAAAATAAATACTTACTCGATATCTAGTACCATTGAGGGATTGGACTGTTCCTTATCCTGCTCATCGTTATAGAACAAAATCTTCTTACTGCTCACCACCACATACTGCAAATGTTAACAAGACCATGAAGGGCACGCTGATATCGTCATTTGGCAGCATTTCTAATGACAGTAAAACAAAACTGAATGAAATGCTGGCAAACAAAGAAAACACAAAAGACAACAAACCTGCTTCTTCCATCCGTATCGCTTGATATTTGCACGATTAGGAATAGACAGCCAACCCTCCAATCTGGACTCTGAAAAGCAGCCCAGATGAGAAAAATGTTACAAGTCAACCCAGTGTAATTCAGTGACACTGACCATGCAGTGATGCAATCCAAACCCAACTGGAGAATAAAGGGGAGGCTAATAAAGGTCATAACTGTTTCATAACAACAGGTGAACCCATCTAACAGTTCTGCTAGCATTAAGCTAACTGCACTGGAGTAAGTGACAAGACATTCTACCTAGATATCCCATGCTGCTTTAACATACCCCCCATATCAAGGAGAAAAATATTAGACATTAGTAAGTCCTTCTAACAGCCTGTTAACAAAGCCCGGACAATTTTATCATTTCAAATATGTTAAAAGCTTTATAGTAATTTATTTGCAGCAGGAATTAGTATTTGTTTTCTTCCAATTAGCTTGATCACACACTCCTTTAATAGAAACAAACACATTATTTGGTGTTAAAATGATAATTTCAAGTGCATGCAGCTGAAACAACACAAGCTAAACAGGAACAGTGAACTGAGAGGGGCTGGTCTGCTACATGTGACAGAGTGAGGGAGGTCTGTGTCCAAAACGAGCAGTACTTCCGGGTGAACATGCCGACCAAAAAGAACATGAAAAAAAAAACCAACTAACAAACAAACAATAATAGTGTCAAGTGTTTAAAGCACACAGTGCCATAATGAGTTAAAAAAAACAGCTTTTACAGTTTCAAGACACATTTTGAAAGGTGCTGAGAGTGATGTGGTCAACCTCGCACAGGGTGGAGTCAGTAACATCTGTGGTCACTTTACCCTTAGAGCTGAGACTTTGTGACCTTAAGCAAATTCACCGCGTTTTCATTTAGCATCCTGTTATTTGTTAGTCAACGAATTTTGTTCAATCGGTCAAACCGTTTTGACAATTTATAAATGTAATGTACTCCCCACTCTATAGGGCTTCTTTCAAAAGTGTTTCATGAATTTCTTTCCCCAACAGAGATGTATGTATCACCTCTGGCCAAATAAATAAAAAAATATATATATATAAAAGAACACTAAAGAAAATCAGGGGCAAAAAGACAAAACACACAAGAGCTGCAGCACAGGCCAGGCAAATGGGGCTTGTCCACTCAGTTACTCACAGAGGGAAAGGAATAGAAGTTACAAAGATAAGAAGAGCAAGGAGAACCAACTGGACATGAGGGAATAAAGAGAGAATGGTTTAACCACAGACACCAGCAATACATGAAGACATTCAGATTCATGTTGGATTATGATTAAGGAAAAAGATGAGTTTAGTATCACTAATAATAAAACTTACAATCTTTGAATCAGTGTATCGCGGCACGTATAGTAACTTCAATAAATCTATTTTCACCAGATACATGCATTGGACGAACCTAATTCATATAAATCAAAAAAAGTGCAAAAAAAGTAACAAAGTAAATATTTTTCCTGGGGCAACATTTAAGGAGCAAAAAACAAAATGTACAAATTCTCACAGCAGTAATTCCTTGTTGTTATACAATGGATTAAAAAAAAAAAAACATGCACATGGTTATTATATAGGAATCTACGAACCATCCACGGACAACCTAGATGAAGTAAACAAGATCTGAAATCGGAAATCATCGATGAAACATAAAGTTATTAAAAGAAAATAGGAAGAGGAAGAAAAACGTATCGCCGTCCCATTTCCTAAAAAGGAATTATGTGTCTGAGACTTGAGTTCTTTAGTGTAAATACCAGCAACAGCTGGGATGTTCTTACCTGCGATGTTGCTGTCTGTCTCATCTGTTTGCAAACTGGTGATGCTGGAGTTATCCATGCGCTGCTGCAGATCGTTCAGTTTCTCCCGCAGCTGCTCGATGTCGCTCTCCTTGCTGTCCAGCTGCATCTGCAGCTCGTTGCGATATGTGCATTCTTCTGCCAGTTGCTTTTGGTAGAAAAAAGGGTTTCTCGGTTAAAAACAAAGGGAAGGCACTGTGTGATTATACAGGCCTCTAAAAACCTCAGATGTGAACTTACTGCCTGCATCTCGTTCAACTCCCTCTGATACTTGATGGCCATGTGGTTAAACTTCTCTTTCTCCTGGTTGAGCTCCAGCTGAAGCTTGCGGTTCTCCTTCTCCTTCTTCCGCAGGTCGGCCGTGCTGCCCTTCTTCTTCTGGTCCAGCTTCATGTCCTTGCGGTTCATGATCTCAGCCAACTTGTTCACCGCCTGACAAAGTGGAGGCAGATGACTCAGCATCATCACCACTCTCTACTTACATTACTCGTGTTCATTACTGTCTGACTAAAGAGGTGGATGTTTACCTGAGTCTTCAGTGTTCGCTCTGTGTTGAGGACCTTTTCATAGTTGGCCTTGATTGAATTTGTAATCTCCTCCTTCTGAGCTGCATACTCTGCCAATGAAAAGTGCGTCAGCTCACGCAACAACACAGTTGCAATAAGGCAGAGATGTAAATGTCAACAAAGACATAGTACCTTCCTCCTGAGTTTGGAGCTTCTCATTCAATTCAGCCTTCTCCTTGCTGAGATTCTCCACATCTTTGGTCAGAGTTTTGTTGGATTCCTCAAGCTGCACAGAAATATCCACAATCAAAATGAAGACAATAACTGTCATGATGCAGCAGGATAATCTGAATAAGTTGGAGAGGTAGTTGTTTTACTCACTCGTGCAATGGTAGCTTCCTTTTCCCCGATCTCCTGCTTATGTCTAGTCACTGCCTTCTTGTTCTCCTGGCTGAGCTCAAAGTATTGTTCCTCCTGAAGTGCCCGGGCAAGTTGCTCTGACTCGGCCTTAGTCACTGTCAGATCCAGCTGGGCAGACAGGGAGTCCCTTTGTCCAGGATAAAACGAGGTTTAAAGGTTAGATATATAGAAACAAAATAACTCATAACTTCATCAAACCATACGATTTCAACAAAAGGAAAGGACGTAAAAGCACTGACTGGTTAATAATCCACTTTTTGTATGTTCGATGAGTTTCTTACCTTTCACTGCACAAGTCCTGCACCCTTTTCTGAGCCTCTTGTACCTGCCGGTTCCTGTCCTCAATCTCCTCTTTTAGTTCCTTGACCTGAGTTTTGTAAAGCGTCTGAAGGAGGACAGAGATAATTTTAAGTGTAGCCTCCACACGGAATAAAGAGACACTGGAGGATTGATATGACTACTTACAGAAAAATACTGTTCGGCCTCAAGCTGGTCCTGAAGTTCCCTCATCTGTCCCTCGTTGCCTCTGTATTGTCTGGTAACATGAAAAAAATGGCTTCATTTTCCTGTCTTCAGTAAATCCATTGCAACCAGCTATTCTTACACACTCAAATCTTTAAGCACGTTCTGAACAACACTCTTCAGCCTGACAAAGAGAGCCAGCCGCTGTAGTAAGTGCAGCTAGCAGCACACCCGGCAGAACTGGCTGCTGAGCTCGCCAGGGGATTAGCAACAGAGTGGACAGAGCTGGACTCAGAGTAAACCCTAATCCGCTGGTGTAAACACTGTCACAGAAACAGCTTTGGCACACTCACCTTCTAAGCTGGAATAATAGCACTTATTTGGAAATGGCATGCAATTGTAGGGCAATTTACACCTTGACTTCCTAAGAGCATTACTGGGCAGGGCAGCAATAAGAGAAAATTAGAGTTTCTGACTGGAGCTACCGCCAGTTTGTTTGCGAGTAAAAATAACTGGCATGGTGATGTGAGTAACCTCAAACGTACTCAAACGTACCTAAACATACTTTCCTAGAAAACATAATACAAAGAGTTAGTTTATATGTTCTAATCTCCACTCATGCACAGATATATTTTAAGAAAAAAAAAATATAACGACAAGTTATTTTACAATTACGATTTTTTTTTCCTGTTGCAGAAGAGCAACTCACTTGGTCAGCTGTGCCAGCTGGAACTCCAGCGAGCGTTTGCTCTCTAGTGCTGTGTTGATCTCCTGTTTGAGCTGCTTCTCTGAACACCTCAGACGGTCCACATCCTGCATGCGGCCCTTCAGGTCATTCTGAATCTGGATGCGCTTGCTCGACTCCTGCTCCACCTGTATCCGCAGACTCTTCAGCTAAAGATGGAGGATGGGAGAGAGGTGAGATGTCACAGATGTGAGTCATATGAAAGAGCTGCCAAAGTTAGCGGGATTATTTACCTCATCTTCTAGTCTTTCCTTTTGCTTCATAAGCTGCTCCATCTTCTGCACAGACTGCTTGAGGTCAAACTCCAGCATCGAGCACTGCTTCTCCACCTCCACGACCCGACTCTCGGCTCTCATCCTCGCTCCATTCTCTTCAGACATTTTCTGCTGAACGGCTGGAGAAGCAAAATGATAGATTAAGAGTCAAGTCTGTCCTGCTGCCAATAGATAAAATATCAAATAAACAGTACATGATCATTTCAGTGTTCTGGATTGTTGACAACAGTGATTTCACAAACAACAGTGCATCTGCCTGGTAAAAATCAAATATGACATTCCCTTTGTATATTCAATGAAAACGTAAAAACACTATGTTGTGATCATTTACCAACGACTGAGTATCGCTTAAAATAAACAAGACAACTGGTTCAACACAAAAGCTAATAATAAATAGTTAATGCACATTTTAACACTATTTTCTCTTTCACCACATTTGTTCTGAGCCCTGATTGTTTCAAAAGAACAAGAATTTATGAAAACTGTGATTTGAATCTTTTAAAAACTAATAATTGGAGGCATCCTCGGTAGAGAAAATCATCTTAACATGTCACTATTCTATTGCACAAACTGCTTTACAGTCCAGCTTTAATATGCAATGAGGCAATGTCCTGACACGCTGACTGCTTCACACTCCTTGAATTCTTCCTACCCACACAGCCCCTGGAGGTGAGTCTGTTCAGATCGTAGATTGTATGACACACAAAGCAGGAAGGTGGTGATGTTGTGAGGAAGAAGTTAAATAAAATACAGGTGTAAAACGGTAATAAAAAATGAGAAAAAGAGAAGGGAGAGCAGGATGGTGGAAAGGAAGAAAAAAAGAATCAAACAGAAAAAAGTACAGTGAAAAACAGAGAAGAGGGCATGTTTTAACATAGGACTGGCATACCACTCATGGCAGCTGATTTGGCTTCTTCAATAGACTCGTATTTGTCAGTGAGTTGTGCCCGTGTCACTCTATGTTCAGTCTGTTCCTGCTCCAGACGTTGCTGCAGGGTCTTCAGTTTGTAGTTCAGGTCTATCTCCAGGTTGTTCTTTTCCTGAGGGGGAGAGGGTGAGAACCAGGCAAACAAAATGAAGCACACTGGACACAGCACTCTCCATACATCTGGTTCAAAATACCAAAATAATTTCAGCAGAGAAGCATGTCCATGTAGGAACAGTACGTGTATACCTTCTCCAGGTTATTGCTCCTCTCTTGGGCCTGTTTACGTTCAGTCTCCACTTTAGAGAGGCTAAGCTTCAAGTTTTTGTTGTCTTCTTGTAGCCCTGCCATCCTCGCTGAGGACCAAAGATAAAAACAGTCAGTATCATGGTGTTTATGATAGAAAACTGGTATTTTCCATTGTAAAAAAATCTGTTTTGAATAGGCAGTCAGATATTTAATAGTTATCTATGTGTCACTTCTTTGACATAGTGTTTACAGAAAATGACATCATTTTCCCTCCATTCTCCCCTAATTTATTTGACTTTCAAATTTTGTTTCTCATTAAAAGATAACTGGCTGACAGATAAGTCAGAGATTGATTTGGCTGCGGTGGCCTCTGTCAGTGTTGGGGCATGTCTAACATCAGTGGGAGAGTGAGGAATGGCTTCTATTACATGGAATTTGTGCAGCTGTCTTAAATGTCTGAGTGAGAGTGAGATTATTGAGTCTTTAAAGAGAGCGCTGGTAAATTCCTTCTCTGATGAAGCTGAACTTTTGCACTCCTTAGTGATAAACATCAAATCAGATTTTAGAATATAAACAGTGCGACTGTGATGCGGACGGGCCGATGTGGACATTTTCATTTTGTGTGTCGGCCACCTTGCAGCTCCCTGATCTCCTCTGATCCCTGGCTGTAGTTTCTCCTCTCAGAGTCCAGAGTGCTCTGAAGAACCAGAAGCTCCTTCTCCAGCTGCGCCTTCTCTGCGTCCGCCGCGCGGCTCCTCTCCTGCAGCTCACGGTTCAAACTCTCCAACTGGCTCATTGACTTTCCCACCTCCGTGTGGCTCTTTCTCAGTCTTGCCGCCGTGTCTGACTCTGCACGTAGCAGGTCATTGGCCTCTTCCAGCTGCCGATTGAAACAAATAACATTTGATGCATTGTCCTGCACTAGTCCAGATTGAGTGTGTGTGTGTGTGTGTGTGTGCACATCTTCTGTACCTGATTCTGAAGCTGGACGATCTTGTCATTTGAAGCCTGCGAGTTCTGGCTGATTTTCCTCATGTCTTCGAGCTGCTCCTTTAAAGTTGACACTGGAAATGATGAGACAGGAAATTAGTTACGACTTCCTTTAAAATTCTATTTCAAAACCAAACAAAAGTCGATATGAAATTCGTTCGAGACACGCTCATGGTTTAGCACTTCGCTACATCTGTATCCAACAGTGGGTTAGGTGAGGAAGTGACACCAGGATGCCAAGTAACTCATTTGGGACAAATGTCTTAGCCAGATGAGATGATACAGACAGGATGAGGACATTACCATGTAACAAAACTATGTTCAAACACTGACTGCATCACCGCATCAGCTCTACAATTAGACACAAATTGCAAAGCTTCTGAATCAGACATCAGCAGCTCCTCATTATCTTTACCCTCATTCTCCAAATTGCGTCTCTTCTCTGCTTCCTGGTCAGCTTTTCTTTGGTACTCAGTGAATCTGTGCTGCAGCATGATCTTGTCTTTCTCCAGTAGAGACATGCTGGCCTCTGAACTCTTCCTAAGATTTGCCTGTGGTAAGAAAAAAAAACGCAATATAAAATGGTGGGAACAAACCAATCCTCAGCCACTGATAGTAAACATTTATTTAACTTGATTGCACTTCCAATATGAGAAAGCTTCAGCTTCAGTGCATCTTTATGAGAATAAAATTGTAAAGCGTTCAACGTCATAAAAAACTGAGAGAAAACATGGCAGCATTTAACCTCTTCATCCAGTTCTTTCATGAGCTTGTCGATCTTGGTGCTTGAGGTCCTGGAGAGAAACGAGATGGAGAAAAATACTTCACAAAACTGAAAGTCTCTCACTGCAAAACACTGAATCTTGCTTTCATTTCTGCAGCAAAAGTCTGATTTCTTCTTTATAAAAAAAATAGTCACAAATATTAGACTTAAACTAGAGACAGTGATATGCCTGTTTTAGAATGACATTTTCATAGGCCGTCACTAAACCTCAATGCTACTTCCCATATTTCTGTAACACTGTTGTTTCTCAACCTGTCTCACAGACCAAAGAATTTGCATCAGATCTATAGTTTGACTAAATAAACCATTATCTTTCTGTGTATGAATAAATGATTCTCTTCCATACCTGCATTTCTGCTCCAACTCATCCTTCAGCTGCATCTCACTGTGGAGCTGCTCTTCTAGATGGTAGATTTGTTTCTGCAGGTTTTCCAGCTAAACGCACCAACACAATTCGAATGCATGAGATGAAATGAGAAGTCGGCAGATATTTTAACATCATCCTTTTGCTTGAAAATTGCAGTCTTCTACTCACATGACTCTTGTCTTCCTTTGTGGAGCTGCTACGTTTGTCACTGGTCTTTGTGGAGGAGCTGCGCAAAAGGCTGAAAAGACAACACTTGTTTATCTTGAGTATCTGCACGCAACTATGACAAATTCATGTTAAAAGGACACAAAAAACACAGTGTGCAATGATATCTGGCAGACTTACTGATGATTGCTGTAGTAAGTGAAGCCTACAAAAGGGAGCTGGTTGCCCACGAAGGCCTTCGGTATGGGAAAGGTCTCCTCCTCTCCCCGGTCTTCCTCAATGTCATCAAAGTTACTGGTGTCAATGTCACTGCTCAGTTCAGGCACAACTGGAGCAGCCGCTGCATGTAGAGACACAAAGGGACATTAGATTCATAATGATATAAGACAAGTATGGCCACCATATTTTTTTTTGCAAATTACTCAAAACAAAAAGCCAAAATCAGTTTTCAAATCCATATCCTACCATTGTTATTAATGCATTCAGATGTTCTTAAAGGTTTGTTCAGTTAAAACAGCAGTTATATCAACTTCAATAATAAATGTAAATATTCTTAACTTATATGATCATATTAGGGCTTGCAGATGCTCAAATTTATTACTTTTTACTTTGCCTTTCATTGCAAATACAGACTTTCTTTTCTTTTCTTTTTTTTTTTTTTTTAAATCTGTCGTTATCACATTTTGAGGAAAATTATCCGAGACAGACGGAAATATACAAAAACCACTGTTTCAATTGTTTGTGCACAGAGTTTTGCTGGATCGCAGCTCTCTTTTCAAACTCATTATAAAACAAGGGGAAACCAGCCAGCTTGCAAAGCTGATCAGCCAGTGGAACGACGGGGGTGGCCAACAACAAAGTGCTGACTTCAGCCTGCTAAAGTATTAAATATAAAGCCACTAAACGACTGACTCTAGCTACTAGATTTAGCCCAACATTTCTAATCTCTTTCTGCAGCAGTGTCAATCCTGCCGCATTAACATTTGGACCGAACTACTACCCATGTTGTTGGCCTCAAAAATGCTGTGCTGCCGGTTATTACTCGGAGCAGGAATCACGTTCGGTCTTGGATAGGATGCTGAATGAATGGCTCGTCTACAAGAATTTCCTGCAACTGTCTGTAGTAGGTCAAATGGAAAACATGATCGCTGGCTACATGAACAGTGAGCAGTCTGCCAAATGAAATGGGAGGTGTGAATGTGATGTGTAATCTTAGCAGTGAAAATGTTCTTACTCTCTCTGATGTTCTCCCACGTCCACTGGTCATTCTTGAAGAAAGGATGCCTCTTGATTTCATCTACTCCGTTACGGCCGAGTCGAACTTCCCTGTGAGGGTCAGAGGGACATGATTAGCTTGATGCTAATTCCAACAATGTGTCAGCATTATTAGATGTAGAAGGAAGCAGTGAGGCATCATCTACAAATACGTCTATCAAAATTCTTTCTGTAGAGGGTCTGTTACACCGGAAAATGCTTAACACCTAAAGAAGGAGAGGGTCTGGAGATAAGGACCCTCTTCATGAGCCAGTGTTTGTCGTGTTGTTCTCTAACCTGTCAGTCAGGAAAGCACAGATGAGATTCTTGGCATCGTTGGAGATGTCGCTGTCTTCAGGGAAGGTCAGGGCGTTCTTGTGGTTCATAATTTTGCTGTAGGTTCCCACCAGCGAGTCTGCATAGAAAGGAGTGTCGCCTGCACACGACAAGAGACGAACAAGGACCAGTGTTAGCTGTTATGTTGACAGGAAATTTTATACATTGCACGCCAAAAATGGTAACAATACACAGAAAAGGCTAGAGGGTGTAAAAAAAGATTCAGTTTATACTGGAAGCAAAGGTTAGATTATTATCATTATATGGTATATTAAAATAAAACTTAAATTATTGACTATTTTTTCAGTATACTCACCAACTAGCATTTCGTACAGGAACACTCCCACCGACCACCAGTCGCATTCTCTGCCGTAATAGCCATCTCCTCCTTGGGATTTCAGTACCTCAGGTGAAATGTAGTCTGGAGTTCCCACTGCTGTGTCACATCGTACCATACCATCCTGGAGAGCAAAACAAAAACAATCTTAATATTTTGCTCAAATTACAAGAAATTCAAAGCGACTGTCAAAAACTGCTTACAATGAGTTGGATATTTATATTACGATTAAATAGTTTTATCAACAGGTAACATCAGAAATGTTCTTCCCGAGGCAAACTGAATGTAATACCTTGTTCATTTTCATGCAGGTCCCAAAGTCCGCCAGTTTCAAGTGGCCTGCTTTGTCTAGCAACATGTTATCAGGTTTCACGTCCCTGTAAAGACAAAATCCAAAATCAGTGATAAACGCATATGCAACACAGAAACAACGTCTTGAACTCAACACACATCACAAGAAATTTGCAGCACTTTGCAGGTGTTTAAGTGTTGAGTTGAAGCTAAAGCTGCAGTTTGAGGATAAGGCTCTTCAAATCAGAGCTGTCTCAAGGTGCTGCACTGCATTGCAGTGTTAGTGTCAGACGTAATGGGGTATGAAGAGAGCAGGGAATTGAGAGAGCAGAATTTATGCATTCATGAAATTTCCCTTCACTGCAACTTCCACGACGCTAATAGAAAAACATCAGAGAAATATTCAACACAAATGTCAGGGTGTGAAATTTCCACCATTGCAGCACTGCACAGAACTCAGTGTGTGGAATATTAGTAGCTATTTAATACAAACGGGAAAAACAAATGAGAAACATCTCAAATAAATACTTAAAGCTCATATGAATCATTGCCAAAGTGACACAACAATAACAGGAACTGCAATTCTTGAGTGAGATTCTTGTTTGGGTTTTTAGTCAGAAAAGTGTTAGTTTCAGTTAATAATAAAAATTCTGAGGGAATTTTGTTTGTCCCTGTAAATGGAGTCTCAGTTATAAAAACAAGTAATAATGTAGCATAAGATCTATAGTTAGAAGACTGTGAGCTAGCATTAATGCTAAAAACAGATCCCCTGCCTTTGGGCCACTTCCTGCTTATTACAATGCTCCCCCTTACATCAGAAAGACGCCACACCTTCGAAATCCTGCTGTGCATAAGCACCATAAAAGATAAATGATTCTACACATTCACTTTAGACAAGGGTTCAGAAGTCCTTCTGTAAAGAGAATAAAAACCCTGCACTGCGTCTGCTATGTGCTAAAACGGGGGCAATAAACAGCACTTCACTGCAGCAAATTCTAAAGTCAAATCAACAAACACATAAAGGAGATGGGAGATGTTTTAGCTGTTACCTGTGAATGAAGCCCATGGAGTGGATTCCATCCAGAGCCAGCACCACCTCCGCTGTGTAAAAACGGGCCCATTTCTCTGGTACGTCATAGTTGCTCATCAAATTTACCAAGTCGCCACCAGGCATGTATTCCATCACCATGTAGAGGTAGCGATCGTCTTGGAAAGCAAAAAAGAGCTGTGGAAAGGGAAATGAGTAAGAAATGAGTGGTTGAAAATGCCATTCAACTTACTTATTAATTTCAGTGAGGCTGGATTTCATGACATTAAACTAGGTTAAGTGTATTTTAAGGTGCCTTTTTTTTCCTATTACATCATACCTGCACTACCCATGAGCTGTTGGCAAAAGCCATGATGTCCCTCTCCTCCCAGAAGAAAGCAGAATCCGACCTCTTGATCATCTCAAACTTGCTCAGCAGCTTCATGGCGTATACTTTACACGTGGCTTTGTGTCTTACCTGGATAGATAACAGACAGAGTGACAAATCAAATGAGACTTACTCAAGTTGACTTTATTAAAGGTTTATAAATACTCTTATTTAAAAGAAGAAAGAACACATTAAATATCACTCTTACCAATTGAACCTCTCCAAATGCACCCCTCCCGATAACTTTAACCACCTCATAGTCTTCTGCTTTCATGCGTAGATCACGGATTTTACTAATGGTCTCCTTGTCTGGAAAAAAACAACAAAAGAAAAAAAAAAAGAAAAGAAAAGACAGATGTTACAGAAAATAGAATATATGCCGGGAACTCTAAGTTATTGCTCTGACCTTAATAGGAGTCTTATTCTTAACCTTACACATTTACTATCATAGCCAAATTTATAGGTGGAAAAATCTGTCACAACAAGTTAATACAGTACAAAGTGCCTGAGAGTTTCCAAATAATGGTTTTGTCATTTTTGTTATGTTTTTTTGTTATTAAAATACAGTTTCTAGTGGTTACATTTTATACGTAAGGTGACTCTCCCTGTCATGTAAACCTATTTTTTTTTTAATTACACAACATTAATAGATGTCATATAATGTCCAGATATAACAGAGGCTGATTTTCATAGGAACATCCAGTATGTTGGCAAACACACTGCTAGTTCCCCTAGGGGAGATAGTATTCACTGTTCAGCCAAATTTGGTCATAGCTGGACTAGGGGGATAATTTTCAATTTACATGGGTCACAATTGGCACGGGAATGCATGGAAAAGGGGGGGTGCAGGGGCATCCAAGTTCAATTGATCTAAAAATAAGAAGCAAGCTCTGAGCTATTTGAATAAGAACATTTGAGGGTGAGTCATATTTACTCCGTGCAGTGGTTCCCGAGATCATGATCTTTGCTAGAATAAAATCCCAGAGGACCAGGAAGACATGAAACATGTTTAGAAATGATTTTACGTTGCCGTTACAGAAACTATGTATGTCGTGCACATTTGTGTGTTGAGCACTAGGTGGAATATTTCCAGCAGGATTCAACATATACACTATAAAGCAATTGGCTGATATGATCAGGGTGCAAAGGGCAATAGATGGAGGAGAGATTTCAGAGTAAAGAGCCCTTCAGGCAATGCACACAACTGTGGACCAGTGTCTCACAAGACAGTCAGTCCATTAGTCCATATCCGTTGATGTATTTCCAACTCTTGGGTGCTATACACAGAGTACAGGAGCATTAAGTGAGGAGATTTCTAATGACAGTTTCTGCCTGAGGGTTTAGAATAGCTTCGGTTGATATTTAAGTTCAGCACACTGAATTTTTAGCTTTCTATGAACTCACTAAATGTTTGATTTGCATAGAGTCATGTTTTTTCAACTGTATATGTGACATTCAATACATTGCTGGTAAAACAGCTGTGGGGGGTTAATATGTTTGATGTAAACCTGAAGCTTTGTAAACTCTACATAAATTTAAAAAAAAAAAAAAAAAAAAAAAAAAAAGGTTAGTGTGCAAATGTATTTTTACAAGAGGAATATAAAAGAGAAACCAATGAAAACAAACAAACAAAACAAAATATTACAAAATATTGCCACAAGGAGAAGGAGAATAATTTGGGTCACACCAGAAATAGAATCAAAGGAGGCAGGGAGAATGGGAATATGTTTGGTTATTGGTGTTTTGTTAAATTATGTTTGTTTAGTATGATTCAGGAAATTAAAGATGAAATATATGTGAGATGTTGGGTTTTTGCCCCCCCCCCCCCTCAGACATTCCTGGTTTTATAAAAACAAGTCCTACAACAAACGCTGTAACATGATAGTTACCGTTTCTTAGAAATCTAAGTACAGAGAACTGGACGGTTGTACTTGATCTGTTAATGAACTTGCAGCCTTCAATTTAAATGTTTTGTCTAAAACATAGCTATGGGGGTTCCCCGGGTCTGAGGGCACTGTGAAAAAGGGAATCCACCACGATAGGGACCATGTGGGTCACCAGCCATTTATGAAAGCCCCTTTGTTGGGGACACTAAGCAGCAGACACCTATTGTGTCCAAGCCCACAGAGGCAGTGACCCAAAAACAGCCTTCTTTTTCTGAGCCTAGGCCTATGCTCATATGTAACAGGGGTCTGCAAAGCAATTGGTTGAAGTGAAAGATGTGGAAATCAGCATTAAAGGAGGACGATCGAAGGAAGGCACAATGTGAGCTACTTACATCTATTCAGAAAGTTGTCAATGCTCTTGTTTTTCCTCAGGGCAGGGAAGTCAAGGTCGTACACCAATGCATCCAAGCCATCCTAAAGAGAGAAGAAAAGGGTTAACAAGCAAGCAGAGCAAACTACACGGCATTTACTGCACCAACAACGTCACAGACAACATGGAAAACGCAAACAGTGTTCTGCCAGGCTACTGGTCTCTCAACGGAGACTTGTGCACAAACCAAGCAGCTGCTTTCCAGCCTGGATTATAAAAGTCTGGGAGAGTTTTGGGATTATTATAAATAGGCAGATTTCAGTCTTACTGTGAATACTTACGGAAAGACTTTTTAAAAAGGGTTTTTATAACAGATTCACTGAAGGACACATCAAGCTTCAATAAATAAAAATCTTACATTTCCTCTGCCATATACTAACAGTATGGTCGATTTAATTAAAATTGACCAAATTATTGATTTTGAAGTCAGATGTTTCTTAAATTCATGTTAACGATTTGCGTCATGAAAAACAAACTGTGTCAAATGAAGTCTGAGTAACATGAACTGACATCTGAAACCCTCGTGTTTATGTGTTTGTATAAGAGGCTGTGACATTGTTTACTGCAACAAGGCAATCTCTAAAAAATGACAAGGAAGCATTTATGATTTTCTGGTACTGATGGTCATGCAGTTTAAAGTACATATCTGAAAGTCAGCTCATGTGAGTATATTCATGCTGAGAAAGGCTGATATTCCTAGAGGCTTGAGTCAGCTGCTGATCAGCTAAACTACTGAACTACTGTCAAACACGGACGCCAACGAGCAGACGTGCAAACATGGGCTGTGAAAATGATGATGCCTCACAACAATAATTCCGCTTTTGTGCAGCGCATTGATTTAATTAAAAGAAAAAAAAAAAACAAAAACAAAACAAAAAAAAAACTGCTGACGTAAAACATAAGTGCTTGGAAGGTTTCAAACACCCACCAGTTGTTCTGGCTGGATGACCAGAAACTGCAGAAACTGAATTTCCCACCCTGGTCACGGAGTTTCTAATAAAAGCAACTGGAGAAACTAAGTAGCTTTTGATGACTGAGGCAACAGGGTGGTGCCTTACAATAACCATACAGTGAGGTCAACTGTGTGACTTTACAATACAGGACTGCAACACCCACTGAAGTGACAGAAGTTACTCCCACCAGCTTCTGTCGATCACTGGAATCCCTTTCATGACGACTTGAATAGCAAAGGTGTTGAAAAGGGCCACGCATGGACACCCTTTGTTAAATAATGATGCTACGAATACAATATTGGGCTTTCAATATTGTAAACAAGCGTCGTGTATAGGCTATCTTGCGTCAGGCTGGGCAGGAGTCTAAGTGCCACCGGCGACAAGATTTAATCTGATCTTCCATAATCCTGAACGTCTGAAACGTGACGGGTACACAAACGCTCCAACTCAAAATACTGATATCAATTCCCTCTTGTAGTGTGAGCCAGATGTTTTTTTTTTTTTTTTTTTTTTTAAAAAAAGGAAAGAACATTTACTAATGCTGCCGTTTTATTTATTCAAAAGTCAAGAGGCAAATGTTGCAGCCTATGGCCATGAGTTGGCTATAAATTAAAAAAGAAAACAAACATATGTCACTTGTTGACAGAGACGATATCATCTGCACGCTCGCTATCGTCAAAGGAATCTTGTCGGCCCTGTATTGTGAGCGATCTAATAAATAATAACAGATTTCTGTTTGCATCACTGTGCAAAAACAATGATGACACATGGTGAATCAGCAGCTCAGACAAGGCGAGGAATCCTCTTAAGTAACTCTGCTGCTTCTACTCAGCGGTGGAGGTCAGGGCTATACCCCCCTCTATGAGACATAAAAGGAGCAGATGCCCCGCGGGATGGGTGGAAACAAGGGGGAAAAGGCAGGTGGGAGGGGGAAAAGTAAAAATGCGAGGTGAAGAATGGCTGATGGGAGGAACAAAGGCAATTTAGACATTCACAGAGATAGAATGTGGAGAAATTAATGAGTGGATAGACTGTGATCAACGCACATGGTGGAGCTGAGAACTATCGTCTGCTCCACTTTAGAAAAATAAAAATAAAAAAGATTTTCAGGAGGGAGCATTTACACAACACAGACCATAGGCTGGGAGAAAAAAGGGGCCTTGTTGGCCACACAGAATCCAGCCAGCCTGCACTGGAAAAAAACGCTAAAGAAACTGAGTCCTTCAGGACCCTAATCACAAGGCTCTGTGCTCAGCAATGCACGTTTGCATAACTTCCTGCCGCAGAGAACTCTGGACAGCCACAGTAACATTCCTTAACAGGACTGTACACGTCAGAGAGCTATTTTAGGTATGTGGCCAAACAAGTTCTCAACAAAAAGTGAAGGAAGGGAGAGAGAAAAAAAGCCATCCCAAGCACAGAGTCATATAATGAGTCTTATTTTCAAATCAGTTCTAGTTCTTAACGCTATGACAGAAAAGGCGCAGGGAGTTGAGAGCCAGTGTGTGTGGGCCTGGCTGGCCCAACAGGAGAACAAATGAAGGAAAAAACAACAAAAACTGGAAGACAGCCATGCTCCTCTACTGAAACACCACAGTGACAAAGAAACCAGGTACAGTACGAAAGAAAAAAAAACTGTTGCATAAAATACGACCACAAATTCAAATTCAACACAGTAAACACAGCTGGTTGATGAATACATAGGTATAAAAATAAATAAATAAAAAATAAATTAGCTAATATTTGCACTGGGTGTGTCAGCAGGAACTGCTCCAAATTTCTATCTCATATTATCATCTGCATCTCTGATAAGATGGTACATCTTTTGAGAAAGGAGATAAAATAATCTGGTATGAGAATTTCTGGTTTTCCTGAAAGAAAATATGTAAACAATTATAAAGATCTAATATTGTCATATTGCTCGGGTAACAAATTTAGATCATCTAAAATGATACGTAGTTGAGATAGCCTATAAGAAGGAATAACTGACTGCCTCACACATTGGTGTACCAGTACATCCATCCACGTCCCACATATGTGTGTACACAAAGAGAGGGAGTGTCATTAGGTTCAATGTATAAATAAGAAACATAAGCTGTCACTGTGATCATCAAGGTGGTGGGTTAAACACAATCTGTGTGGTTCTTTTTTTTAGCCATAAAGTAACACTAGCATTACCAACATCAGTCTAAAAATGACTCTTACACGACGCTAACAAATGTGAGAATAACTGTCCAAAAGCATTGACAAAGCTCCTTCTTAGTTAGTAATTCAGAGTGATTTCCAGAGCTGAAACTGTTCCCAGATAAGCACTTCTGCCAGTGCTTCTCGCAGCTCTGGAATCTCCGATGGCTCAGAAGTTTCTCTCTGGTTTCCATGCAAGAAGAAACAAAAGGCATCCGTGTTCATGTTCATCAGGTGCAGCACAAAATCAAGAAAAAAACGATAAAAGCAGCGTAGATAAATAGCACTACACAAGACCTTCATTTTAAATGCATGTAGCTTCAGTCTCTACGCACCGAGATATCCTCAAACTGTACAGAGACAGCTCTGCCAACCAGACATGAGCATATAACAATCCTAATCAAATCTAGCAAGTCAGGAAGACTATGTGCTGTTAAAAATGAAACGTATACTATATTCTGACTGTCTGTCTTGCCAGAGACGGAGTAAAAGCCATGCATAGGATTCAGTCATTGCAACAAACTCTGGGCGGGAGAAGTCTACAGGCAATGTTTCATTATGTGGCAGTCTTGGGGGAAAGAAGAGAGAGAAAAAAAATCGCTGGGAAAACAAACCAGAGCTCGCAGGGTTCCATGTTATCCTATTTCTGCTGATGCTGCCTCAGGCAGAAGGCGACACATCCCCAGGATTACTGAATACTCATGAAAAACCATCTCATCATCCTATTAATGACATGTGGCAAAAATGTATAGTTATACAAAACACACAAAGCCGGCGGTTGACATTACATATGGCAATTATTTCTTTAAACTTTAGGGGAGAGAGATCCACACACAACACACAAGCTCTTTTCCAGACATTAAAGTCTGAGTTAAAATTTCCATGGGAGACTCAGCCACATCATCCCTTTCTGCATGCCAGCACAAGGCATGCGGACTGGCCTAAGTCGAGCCCTACTTCTCACTTCCTTTTCTGCCACCTCTTCAAGACAATATGCTTTCCACATGTGAGCAAATGTGCAGACGGCCATTCAAGTCACCATGCAAATAAAGGCAGTTCCCTCACAGGCTGCACCCATGTAAACACAAACGTGATCACACAAACCAATGAAGCCATTCAAAGCATGACAAACCACACTGCTTCCTCACGACTGAGATACAGGCCTCGAGGAAGAAATGTGAATCTACAGGAATTTGTAAGGAATTAATGAATTTGGTTGAAACCCACCACTGAGAGTTTCACTTGTTTTTGCACAAGGTCCAAACTTTTTTTTTCTTTGCAGTGTTGTACATAATATCTACTGACAGAAAATCCCAGTTACCTAGAAGGACTGCGTAACTAACAACTCTACTGAAGAAATGGCACTGACAGTGAACCCAGGGGTGGCAAAACAAGGGCATTCCATTTCCTTATGAGGTCCTAGTGAGCGAGAATCACTGTCACAAACGCTTTCATGTCAAAATATAATTGAGTTATTCCAACAGTGGAGAACACTCACGTGTTTCCCCTGACTGAAGCTCTGGCTTCCCAAGCAAAACTCTGCTTGTCCTGTCTCCACTGCCCAAGATTCATGACCTCACCACCCCAACAAATAAGTGTCTTATTAAACATCCACTTGGTTTACTTTGACCATCTTCACTGGACAGGGGTCGCGGAGTGCATGGTAAGTAGGACAAACTAAATGGCCTTGTAGAGAGCCCTTAAGACACGAGATGAAAGAAGAGCAGGAGGCCGGGCAAAACAAAGGAAAAAGTGTTCCATTATTAAAAGACTGGATCATTGCTACACATAATCAGTCATTTCAGGGAATGCAGAGCTACAAATAGCTCAGCAAATTGTTGTTCCCATAGTTGAGTAGCTGAGGAGAGCACTTTACAACTGGCAGGCCCAAACCTTTTTTACTAAAGGGTTAGATTAAACACTGATTATAACCATTACTACAAATATTCACTTTTCCCTCTGAGAAGACGTAATTTATAATTAAAGAACCAAGCGGGTTTCC
Source organism: Polydactylus sextarius (assembly GCA_016801845.1). Classification (NCBI taxonomy): domain Eukaryota; kingdom Metazoa; phylum Chordata; class Actinopteri; family Polynemidae; genus Polydactylus; species Polydactylus sextarius. Next base: position 12,962,791 of record CM028916.1, on the reverse strand, counting down.
ACATTTTAGCCAATAAACTCCAAATTACATGCGGCTTACATATGTGCTGCATATATTCCAAAGGCATATGAAACATAAACGTGTTTTTTCTGCTTCCAGGCATCGCGCCATGAAAATCAACTTGCACAGACATGAAACACAGGTGAACTAGGTGAGCTGCCACCATGAAAATGTAGTCACTTTGACTTTTGCACATTAGCCGTGCATGACATAATGTCGCCAGCAGAGAGAGAGAGCCCTTCACAAAAATCAAAAATAAAAAGACTGGTGCATTCAAAGATGCTTCGACATCCAAGATTCCAGTAGGTTTCCCAGTCAGTGTCTTCTGGCAGTTGCATTGCCATCTGTTGGTATAGAGGCTGGGAAGTATGACAGAGGAAAGAATCAATATCACAATACTGCATTAATATTCATGAAATTGGTCTACACATGCGCTATATACATACACACACACACACATATATACACATGTATATGTGTGTGTATATATATATATATATATATATATATATATATATATATATAGTAAATCTGTGCTCTGAATTGCTCTGTAGAGCAGAGAACAATTAGGCTGAATGTTACACTTTCTCTAAATATTTGTGCCATATTTCCAGTGAAATGTTTTGTGTGCTGTGTGTAGGATTGTTAAGGCTCCTGAGTGAGTTTAAAACCAGTCCATAGGACTATAGCTACATTATCAGTGCAGACAACACCTTGCAAGTACAACACCTTGCAGGTGAGGTTTGTCTATTAAAGGCAAAGGTCGTTCAGACAACAGCAGGAACTCTACACAGGAAAGACGAGGACTGACTGAGCTCTGGCTGTTAGTCAAATTGGGCCTCAGCAGACTAACTATGCAGACAAGGCAATTAGGAAGCATGCCAGGAAAATTATCCCTCTGATCATTCTCTAGATTCGACTCTAAGCAGCTGTGACTGAGTACTGCCCCTCTGCCTGTCAGTTGCATTCAAAAGACCCTGGTTCTGCCATATGACCGATCCCTGTGATTCTCTGAACATCTCTGAGAACTTGGCTGAATTTTGCATGAAACGGAAACTATGCCACAGTCTGACACAGTCAACCATAACCAGAAGTGATAAAAACATTATCAAGTAAAAGTTCCACATGTCTTTTTTTCCTGTACAGTTTCTTTGCCACATAGCACCATTAATTAGTTAGAATGACTTAAATAATTATCACTGGATTCAATCAGTCCACACAGATCTTGCTGTGGAACAAAATCTAACTTGGATGGTAATTACTGACAGATGTTGACCTAAAAAACACATTCATTATCAAATTCATTTAATAAAACAAGTGTTTTTTCATCTGTCAATCAGCTGCAACGATCAAAACTTTAAACCATATCACCAAATCACCAAAGCTGACTTTGTAGTAAAGAAATCTACCACACAAACTGTAACATAAACAGTGTTGTTGACGAGGCATTTCCAGCTTATTCAACTCATACTCTAAATCACTTCAAAATAAAGAGCACCCACCCTAACATGTACATGCGGCATTCACACAGTCAATCACTGTCTGCGAATCTGGTTTACTAGCCTTGCAGTTTCCTGTAATTACCCTTATTACAGATTTAGAGTCCAAATAGCAGATGAAAGAGGGATCAAAACACAGAGAAGCTAATGCACCCCAAGTGTCAAAGTAAGAACAAAGCCCATGCCAGGAAGCCTTTATATATCTCAAATAGAGGCAAAGCCCATGTAAAACAAGTTCTAACATATCGACCGAACCATTTTGATTTACCAAATGATGAACAGACTGTGCCACTTTAAGATCGAGTGCAAAACAAACTAAGATATTTTGGTCTATGTTGTGACAAACTGAACACAACACTTCTTCTATGCTAAAGTTCAGAGGCAAGGATGTTCAATCCAGGCACAGCAACCGATAAGAAGATGTAATGGAAGCTATTTGTGGCTAAGCAACAATAAAACATATATGGACAGTTCTCGGTGGCTTAGTGTCAGAGAGTTGACATCACCATGTCAGGAATTCTGTCTGCTCAGATTGGCTCTTAGTGGCCTGTGAGCACAATGATTGGAGAGGGGGCAGCCCATCCAGATAAGGTACTCTCCTCTCCATGCAGGATTTATTTACTGGGTGAAGATAAGGGCGACAGGGTTGGAACATAGTGCTTGATAGTCCAGCCCAGAGCTGAATAGTAAGGTGCAGGCGAAGTGTCAGCATTTCAGACACATACCAGAGTTCAATGAGAAAAAGTGTAAGCCAAACAGTACTGTGCTTAAAACAGTAAGCAATGCTAGTGCTGCTCAAGACCCAGGTACAGAAACACAGCCAGTAAAAGGCTTGCATTGTGCATTCTGATGGAACCTATTACTCATAGCCAAGCATGCTGGCTGCTTTATGAGTTAAATGTCCTGATTCACGGCCTTCAGAAACATGAGTCTTCAGTCCACATAATTTTGGTTTATGGGTAGAGAGCAGAGCCCACACCCAGCTACCTCAGAGCTGCCTGCCTGGCCTCAACTCTCTCCAGACGTACAGAATGGCTTTGGGACACACAGGGAACTCCGGCCAGTCAAAGACAAGAGGTTATTTGATTAGCATGGAATTTTATTAAGCTGTGGGTGGAGTTGCATGGTGGCAGAGAGAGTCTCAGCAAAAGGCCTCCATTCATTGATCAGGGGAGATTGCAGAGAGGGGGGAAAAAGAGGAACAACACCCTTATGTGTGTGGCTGCCAGCAGGAACAGTCCCCACAGCTTTTTGCCATTAAAAATGCAGAACGTGTGCAACTTTTAGGTGAGTTTAATTACCTCTTTCTGCAACAGGATGGGAGGTCATAGAGACTAAGCAAGTTTTCTTTTCAAAAGACAGCTATCTAGAGCAGCCTATACACAAACACACTGAGCTGAGTGTGTGTGGGTGGGGTGTCAGGACAAGCCCCCTTCCCAAATTGCTTCCCTAATGTTTCTTTGCTAAGTAAGTTTATCTGCCTGCTAATACATACCATATCATACAATCAGGATAGAATCATTCATCGACACCCAAGAGTTACAGTATGATTACTATACACAAAGATCCAAAACTACAAGTCATTCTTTGATTGTTTGAGCAACTTGTATTTGCAAATTTATACGGTAAAAGCCAAGGTCAGACCCTGGACATTGCAGTCAAAATGTTCCTCCCTTAGTGTGAGTTTTGGATTAATCACACTATACACATGAGCACAATCGCTCCTGTGAGTCACAAAGAGTCCAATCTGTGTGAAAACACTCAGTGCCACCATCACCCAAGCTGAGAGGCTCTTGATATCAACAAACACTTGACACAACAACATCCCCTTGGCATCCACTCTGTGGTGAGTCAGTTCCTGGGATTGCCGCTTGTAATAAAAACCTATGAAGGTGTTGCTTTAGGGTTTAGCACGTGGCAGGAGACGCCTTCTTCTCCTCAGACAGGAGAGTCACTTTATGAACTGTCTCCCATAGACAGGAAGCAGTCAGGCCCAACTTCAGCCAACAGGTGTACTGATGCAGTTGGGAGCCTACAGGTTACAACAGGCTGGGAGTCAAACCCATCACTTCAAATGGCGCTTAGATAAGTAAATCTAGACAAAACAGCACACCAAACAAACCACTTCCTAATGACCTAAAATGCAAACCAGTGACGACACAAGCTATTATCATTGTATAGTCGATGGTAAGTCATAACCAAACCACTTGATCAGACTTACAATAACACGACTTGTTTCTACCTGACCTGAAACAAATAATAATCTGACAGTGTGTCAGTCTTTGTGAAGCACGCTTGCCATCTGTCAGTCTTATTTAGTTACCACTGCTTTTATATTGCGTGCTGTTATACTAATGTCAGGTTATCGAGAATTGACAACACATCGCCATTCGTATTGCCAGAAATTACATTTGTTGGTTGTTTTGGCTGACAACTTTGGTTGTTTGGTTTCAAACTGCCCGTTGTGTTATTTTCGCACAACCTAATTTCACGTACGATCTCAACACACTCGCACACGTATGTGTCTGAAGTTAAGCGTGTTAGTGTTAAACTGGTCTGTCGGAGTGGATATTAATACATTTCTTCAACTGATCTAGTGACAATTGAGACGACTTGTTGTCTCGGAAAGAATTTCTTCTCCAAGGAGTAGACTGACCCCGAATGGCTGACTCGCTAGCATACCTAGCCAGCTAGCAAGCTACAAACTTACCAGAAGACAATCCGTATTTATTTCTGACTTTGGGTCCTTCAATAGGGCATCGATTTTTTCAAATCGAGCCCCCATACTTTCCCCAGCAGACATTTTTGCTGTTAAACTCAGTCCCGATTTGGGGTTATGAACAAGAACAGCTCCCTGGCGAGGCAGAGGGCTGGCTAGCTAGCTTTAGCAGCCAGCGGTAGCTAGCTAGCCAAATGTTCCTTTCTTCGTGTGAACTTTACACCGCTCTTCACAGAAAATACATTGTTCTCCTGGAGCTTCCACAGACGATAAAACGTTTGAGGTTGAGCCTGATATACAAAAGCAACATTTTCAGAGTCGAAAGATATTTTCCCAGTCTTGAGTGGCAAACGATAAATGCGGCGACAGATTAGTCAGCCTCCGCAGGATGCCACTGAGGATAAGGGCTTAAAATGTTGGTGCATCCAAACAAAAGGCAGTTAAAACGTAAATGTAATGTCTCTGAAAAGCACAGTTCGTGGGACGGTTAGTCCAGACCGGTTCCCATTTTTGTGCCCAGGCCCGTGCAGAAAACGACAAACGAATCTGACAGCTCAAAAGTAGAAGTGGTGGGGGGAAAAAACTTCTGCTTCTTCCAAATTTCGATCAGTTTGAACACGAACTCGTTACAGCGTTTAACGGCAGTCCTTCCGCTGCATCCCGTGCATTGTCACCGGGTGTCGATTGTTCCTCCGCCCAGATTGTTTTATCCCACAGATCGAAGACATAAAAATCGGGTTTTGATGTGTGTTAGTTTTCGGGAGAGAAAAAAAACAGCAGACGGTGCCTGATTTTCTCCCACAGCCTGACCAACATGTCCGCCTTCCTGTTCAAACACCCCGGAGAAGCAACTTCAAAATGTCAAGTACTGCGCATGCGCCCTGCGGCGGCGCATTCACAGAGTTCACAGGCTGATGAAGGCAACATGTTGCTGCTCCCTGATGTTACAGCGCTGAAGTACGGAGCTGGACTGACAGGATGCCACAAGTTTTTAAAAAAAAAAAAAAAATGAACATTATATTTAGTAATTAGCCCACATAGTTCACAAATGCTCTAATACAGGCATGCAGTTCTGCAAATTAACAATCTATCTATCTCTCTCTCTCTCTCTCTCTCTCTCTCTCTCTCTATATATATATATATATATATATATATATATATATATATATATATATATACATACATACATACTACGATACACTAATATCAGTGGTGTAATTAACTTTTACGCAATCTTTAGTCATAGGACTGTGTAACAATATAGACATGTATAACGTGTTTGAGTTCAATCAATGTCACTTAAAAACTGATTGTTTCCTGTCATGCCAGCAACAGGGTCGTTCATTGTGTCTACAACAGGGGGCGATGTTCCACAATTTATGTGGGGAACTGGAGTTCATAAACTTGAATAAGACCTATGATCTTGACTTTTATGGCTCTGACCCTGCTGTCACTGAACACGTGATATCAGGGCCAGGAAGCACTTTATTTAAACCGTTTTTTTTATCTCTTTTGCTTAGGGTTGCTATGATTATTATGTGTCTGTGCAGCCTAGTTAACAATGTAAAAACCATTGGCGCAGTGCTGCCCGTTGAACTCGGCACATCAATTCTGTATTTCTTCCAACAGAGGAAGATATTTTGAGCTGAGAACACATCCATGGAGAAATGCATCGGCTACTACTAACTTATACCCAGGTAGGCATACTTGAAAAAAAAAAAACAATTTAACCTATAACTTGGGTAATAATAAAGTCCAACTTTGCATGTAAACTCTGTTTCTACGATGTCTGCAAGTATTTGTTTATACGTTAATTCACTAATCTATTTTTATTGTGTATGTACCGTGTTTCTACCTCTTGGTGAAACTGTGAAATGGTCTATTTGAACAGCTTGATTGCAGGACTTGAACTGCTTGTACCGTACTGTACTGTAAGTGTTTGTTTTTCTCCTCCCACCTCAGTAACAACTTGAACTGAACCAAACGGATTCGTGCAGTATTTTCCTGACGTCACTTGGCGGCTCCCTCACCGTGCGCAGATCAGCTGGAGCGGAGCTGAGCGCCTGCAGAGCAGCGGCGGCGGCAGCAGCAGCGGCGGCTTCAGGGGGGTTGGTTGTGTTCAAGATCCGATCCTACATGGACGTGGCCGTAGTGTGAACGCATCGCGTTTTCCTAAAGGTAAACATGCACCGAGGGGACTACACGTCTCTCTTACTTTTCATGTTCAGTATCGTTCGTTCTGTATCACGTGTCATGTTGATGAGCTTGTCATCATCATCATCATCACCATTACTATTATTATAAGTCAGCATGATAAGGTTGTTAACGCTCTCTGGGCGATTGTTGTTAATGCAGCAGCTTGCAGCTCAGTTAACGAGGTTGAAGCAGATGCTTAAAGTTTACTTAACTTTACTTATTTTTTTGCTTGTTTGTTTTGTTTTTACAATGTGTGATATAAGTATGATGTGATTCAGTGAGGTCATTATCTTATAAGGAAAATCCATAAGTAACTAGGCTTCTACCTGTTTTACTTTGTCTCATTTTTTCCTTGCCGTTGCACAATTCAAGTCAGTGATGCTGTAACAGACCAACACGTAACAGCCTGTTAAATGTTTTAATAGTCTTATTTAGCCATTGTCTTATATGTATGTCAGGGTAAAACCCCGCCATTCGATTTTGTTCTCTGATCATACTTCACTTCAGAAAAGCATTTAATAATTTATTAAATTGTAAGGGTGTATACATTGTTGAACATCCCTCAAAAATGTTTCTCCTGTCAGTTAATCATTGTTAACAAAGTTATGTCAAGTATATCTGGCACCGGGTTGTGAATTTACATGTTGGTTTGTTGAATGAATGCTGTTACAGTCGCCTGAGGCTGGGTGTTGAAACAGGCTTCGGCAGCTTAGATAAAGTCATATCAGATAAGCACGACCAAGAGATGTTTGGTGGTTTGTCATTGTAATTACAGGCAAACCAGTCTGTCTTGACTGCGTCTACTCTTGCCATTCCTCATGTTTGATGTCCCAAAGGTCACATTGCTTATGTCTCCACTACCCCCCTTTTCTGTAGTTTCAACATTTCACTCAGTAGTAGTTTTGGCAGTTACATGCACATTACTTGACAAAACAACAGAATGTGTACACGATCAGTAATTACTGCCTTAAAATCCTGTTTTCGTGTTGTGGTTGGTTTTTTGTATAAAAAGCAAGTATCATACTAAAGAGAAACATTCACAGGTTGTACAGTATCAGGCAAGTACACGTTGTGTATGAGCAGTGTGCTGGGTGGCCTGTCTGGCCTATAGGACACACGCGGCCCTGTCAGAGAGGGCAAGGGCTGGAGGGGTCAGGGGGGCTCTGAACGCTGACCATCTGGCCCTTGGGGGGCTGGTTTCCTCACTGGTTGCCTTTGTTCCTAGCGAACAATTGGGACTTAATCTGGAAGCGATAAGTAAGGCCCCCGTGACAACACTGCTGTGCTCGGACAGGTTTCTCTGTCTTTCAGCTTTTTAAGGAGACGTCTCTTTCCTATGTTGCTTTGTGTGGGCCTTGAGGTGCAGCGCGCTGCATCTTAGCTTTCATATTTTACACACAAGTGATATGGAAATGTAGTGCGTGGTTTCCTTTTTACACTGTGTTTGCTGTAAATGTCTGACATTCAAATTCCAGCTATATGGCACTGATAAGTCTTGATAAGTCACCTTTAGTAATTCAAATGAACTAAAACAAGATGCATCCAAGTACAAATGAAGTTAATTAGCTGAGGCTTTTTGTGGCTATTTGAAATAATAACACATCTCTTGACAACAATCTTAAAATACTGTTTTGTCATCCCTTTAGCTTGTTATGATAATGGTCCTCCTCTATTTTTTGCTCCAGCTCTCTTTCACAGTTGTTTTATTGTGTGGAGGACCTGCTGTGAGGTAAAGAGGGTTTTTTTTTTCCTCCAAAAAATGCAACGTGACATTTCTCACATGAAAAGCTTGACCAAGCTGTGGATAGATAATTATTTCATATCCATCTGTACATAAAGCAGTTGTCACCAGGGGAACAGATTTACCGCTTATTTTCTCTCATGCCTCCTACATTATTATTAGGAGCACATCAGGGTTTCTCTTTTATTGCCTCTACCTGGTGTTTGCCCAGTTATCCCTCTGTGTTTGTTTGGTGCAGAATTATAAAATAAATGGTCATTTAAAAGCCAACATTTTTTATTATTATTGATGCTGTTTTGACAAAGTGGTGTGTGATAGAGCAGTCAGGTTTGTGTTCAGTGTCACAACAAAAAGGTATTCATATCGATTGATTACCAATCCAGTCGTTAATGCGATGGTTTCAGTTTCTGCTGTGGCTTCTGGCAGCTCCAGAAAAATCAGTTTAGATGTATGAGGCAAAAATCTTTCACATGAAACACTCACACAGATCATTTGTGATATTAGCTTTTAGACTATTATCACCGGGACTAAAGTCATCAGTGCAGGCAGATGCTTCTCTTGATCCCTTTCAGAGGCTTTTCTTGGTGATAGTGGGCTTTTCTGATTCTGATTGCAGATGGTAGAAGGGGACAAAATCCCCAACGAGAGCAATCAGGGCTTTTGTTTCACGCTTTTTTTTTTTTTGACCATGATGTGACAGGGCACAGAAAACAGGTGGTCCACAAAGTAGCCGTCACTCATCAAACTGCTGAGGCAGGCGTCAGAACTCTCTTTTTAAAAATTTTCTCTCCTTGTGCCTTGTGTTTATGTTGAGATGGAGGGACGACTGTCATTAAAACACACCTCATCAAAAACAAATGATGGAGGAAGTATTTTGATCTTTTTGTTTTCTTAAAACACTAGTTTATTTGAAAAATACACCATTAGTTACTTAAGTATAAGTAATCATAATCAGCTAAAATGCGCTTTAAAGTATCAAAATCATTCATTATGTTAAGTGTTTGGTTTTTATCATACTAGTCTATTATCGTAACTTTTCATAAACTTTTCTAGTAATCTTTCACTGTGTTGTGTGACATTTGTCAAGATACCTGATTTGAAAAATACTGGTCCACAAATTCAAAAGCATTGCTGCGACACAATTTTTTGAATTGGATCATTGGTATTGAAATGTGAATGCCGTGCCAAATGAATTGTTACATCAGCAAGGAAAACATTTAAGTCCTTCTCTCACTCATATGTAAGTGGTTGCTAAAGGAAACAGTGCTGTGCTGCCGTTGATGTTGAGTGTTTTTCACAAGAAAATCAAAGGAAAGAGAGAAATATGGAAGATCAAATTATTTAATTATTGTTTTTGCTTTTTTTTTATATTGGAGCTCTTTGAAGTGAAGATCATTGTTGATAAAACTACTTTATTTCCTCTATGAAATATGTGGAATGGAAATTCAATCATATCTTACGTCCGATTTGAATGAATCTCAAAGAAATCACAGATTAATGTCAGTGCCTTTTTCTACGATTCATTGTTGCGGCAGTAACACTGTGTAATTTAAGCAAACATTCATTCCAGTTCAACAGGCTCATGCTTAAAAATCAGAATAGAATAGAGTTAATAGAGTTAGCTCATATCCACAGCAAACAAGTTCATTTTATACCAGAAAATGTCAGATTGTCTTTGTCAGTTAAACCACAGACTCAAAAGCGCATCTCAGTCCAGATCTGCAGAAACAAGGATGTTCCACATGGATACTTGTAAACTTTTAACCTGTGCTTTTTATTGAGGGTCAAGGATGGCAGGAACACCGTATTCACTGGTAGTGACTATGTCTAAATAAAAGGGAGAGAAATATTCACAGACTGTAATTTTTTTTCCTAATGTTGACAAGAAGTCAGATTTACACACCATTAGATGATGTTCTTTTATTGAAAAGCAGTAGTTTAATAATGTGAGTGTGTTGCCTTGACCTATTCGTTCATCCATTTTCTGACTAATTAGATTTATTTAATGTCTTGTTTCTTGTTATTTTGTCCATATGTTTTCTATAGAACCAAATCATCAAAGTGTCTTTTAAGTGACCGAAAAATGTAGCGGGAAAGAAGGAGAGGGAGGGAAAGCACAGATAAGGTCTGAAGAGGAGTAAGGGAGGCTGAGGAGGAGAAGAGATGAGAGAAGAGGGTGAAACAGATGTGGGAGTGATGAAGAGTGAAACATGGCAGCTGGATGCAGGCAAGAAAGTGAGATACTTCTTTCTTTTCTTTTTTTAATCAAGACCTCCCACATGTGGCTGGTGGGCTAAGGATAATAATTGGAACGAAAGGAGGAGTGTGCGCAGGATGGAGCGAGAAGTGAGCTGCACTGTATGTACAGTACTGTATGGAGGTGTATGACACAGTCGACAATTGGATCATTAAAGCCAATCTCACAAAGGCCCGTGCCCCTCCCCCAGCTGAAAGGAGATGTCAAAGGTCTGTGACCTCTTCCATTTATGTGCATTGATCCCTCGGATGGGGGTGGGGCTTCCTCCTCGAAACCCTCCACTATCAGCTCTTATGTCTTAGTTTCACCTGCAGGAAGTGAAACAATTATTTAATTGTAATTTCCACCAATTAGTGGATATTATTACTTTTTTAAAATTCTGTTCTATTCTAATATTTTTAATTTAAAATTTTAAAGCTTTGTTCCAATGGTATATGTAGTATTTATTGATAACAGTAAGCAAATTTTAACGTACCGAGTCTTACTGAGAAGGTGATAAAAATTGTTGTTAATCAAATATCTCTATATCTATTACACAAACAAAATTCACTTTTCTATGAGATTGTTGTGATTGTGCTTTTGTTTAGATGTGGAAAAAAAATCTGTATAATTAGCAGAGTAATGGAAATAATGACAGTAATTAGTCACTTGCAACAAAAACAAATGTGTAGATGCAGGTGATACAGTTCAGAAACAGAGCCAATGTATTTTATCAGAGTAAGTGCACTGCATCACCGCAGATGTTCATGTTATGACAGCTCTGTACAGTTACATGTGGACACAATGCGTGACAAACATGATTAACTAACTTCATTCTGTAACACAACTCTCTCCTCCATGATCGTCCGACCATGAATTTGTGTTCTTGTTTGTGAGTCTGTTTCAAGCTTTAGTGTTTATGGCCTTTCTAGGGAGTGAGGGGGAAAGGGAAAGGTTGTGTGTATTGTGGAAAAAAAATAAATGCCTTGCTTGAATGTGGCGCTTGAGTGATAGATGAAAGGAACTTAAAGTCAGGAATGTAGGATATGAAATGCACAGGAGTACAGCCAAAAAGACTGGCGTGAACATCCTGCTCTTTGTTGCAAAGAGAGGCTCCTGGTGCTAATGTGTGTGTGCGTGTATGTGTGTGTGTGTGTGTGTGTGTGTGGATGCATTTATGCATGAGTGGAACACGACCCTAGTAGATGAAACTTCCTGTTGTGCTGTTGGTTATCTCTGATTCAGACGTGCAGGACAGGTCCTTATCTGTCTCCACTGGATCTTCTGGTTGACCAACCAACTGACTCTGTGACCCCAGTCCCTACTTCCAGTCCCAGTCCCTACTAGACATCTGTCTGTTAGTGCTGGACAGAATATCTGTTCATACCAATGTTTTTATTTTTTGTTATGATATGTATTTTTCTTACAACGCAATACCGGTTTAAATAACCTAAACAACGTACGGAACGTGACACTGCAGGAAACTGTTTGATAGGGGAACTCTGTCATTACTGCGTTGCTAAACATGCACAACAGAGCACCTGTGTTAGTGGAAGTGTTGAACAGTGTAAATGGACAGAGAAAGTACCCAAACTGAAACGGTAGCAGACATTGAAGTTGAACATGATGACACAGAAGAACTTTTGCCGAAAAAGGAGCTGTGTCTGTTGTCATGCTGTTGAACTAACAACACAAGCAATTTGCTGCACCGCCTTAGCCGCAGACATGCTTTGGAGTACCAAGAATGTATGGAATGAAAACTAAGAAAACAGCGAAACCGTTATAATTTTGAAAAATACTGTGAGAAAAGTTGAAAAAACTGAATTTCTAAGTTCAAAGCTCCAAATTTTTATCTGAATTATCTTTCTTTTCTCCGTAGCCTCAGCCTTGCAGATCAAAGTTGAAATAGTTCCTTGGTAGAAATGGATGGAACTTATCTGAATGTGCCCCCAAGTCGTTCATCAGGAAGCGTGTCTGCAGCGAAGTCAAAGGGTCGCTATTAAATGCGAGTGCATCTGTGTGTGTGTGTGTGTGTGATCGTGGGGAGTGTTGGCACTTCAAGGTAAATGAGGAGTTTCACTCTTCTGTTCCTTGAGTAGAACACTTTCATTTGCAGCTGGAATAAACAAATGAGGCTACTAACCATGACCCCCGAGCAGACGTGCATCTTGCATCACATCGCCACAGGAATGAGGCATGAAATGTTTGTCTCATGTCTTCCCGTGTTTTTCCGTTTTTAGATCAATCTCCTGGATTTTTGTGGGGCTCCATTACACCTACATGAGCTTGTAAGGAGCAATGTGTGCGTGCGGTTCTGTTGAGAGCACTCAGTAGAGATATATCATCATTCTTGCCATTGAAACCTGGAAAGCATCCAGCTGAGAATTCCTTCTTGCACAGCAGTGTTATGGAACAGTGTGTTCTCACAGGGTGTACTGCTGTATTCTGTATTCCCTCCCCCCTCCTCCTGTACAAATGCCAGCTTCTTTGGAACAGTACCTGTAGCCAGAAATTACTGTTTGCAGCTTATGTGTTCTTTCTCAAGAGTACAGTGTGTGCTGTGCCATGTGCCAGATCATAGTACAATAGTCTGGAGGAAAGTTATTGGTTCATGGTTGAATTTCATTGTTTTGGCTTTTGTAACAAGTGTCACATTGGTCCTTCCATTATTAACATGGTTGTTAGACACAACATCATCATGATTATCGTCAACATTTATTATTTTACTCTGCTATTAAGTAAATTATGCTGCTAGTATGACCCATTCATAGCTTTTTACCAATATGAGTCTCATCAGTCTTTTATTAGTTACAAAAGAAACATACTGCAGTGTTGTGTGTTTGACATTGTTATTGTGAATGGCAGGACGTGTGCTAACAGCTGGAAACACTCAGGCTTTGAGCCAGATTTCCATAACAGCATCATAGCCTTTGCCTCCATATATTGTCCCAAATCTGCTGCCCACACACAAACACTGACAGACACAAAGACACAATCGCAAAACTAAACCAACCTAAAATTCTCTCTCTCTCTCTCTCTCTCTCTCTTCCCTCCTCAAATTGAAACACAAGGTCATAGTGTGTTGATGTTAGAGAGGGGGCTGTCTGTAGCAGAAGGCTTTTCCACAGGCTGTCACAGCATGTCCAAGGCTACGGTGACCAAGACCCAGCCCTCAGCTGCGAGGACTCAACGTTCCTCTGTGACAGGAGAGGTCGTTTAGTGTGTGTGTGTGTGCGTGTATGTGTGTGTGTGTGTTTGTGTGTTTGTGTTTGTGTTGTGTGTGTGTGTGTGTGTGTGTGTGAGAGAGACTCTATCTTTTAATTCTTCCTGTGTGCACATTCACAATTCAACCAGGAAAGCAGGGGAAAGAAACAGGCAGTAAATAGAAATGTATTTAAAATGGAGAATTCTTTATTGATTTTCTAAGTAGATCTGAGTATTGACTGGCTGATAAAATCAATGACATTAAAAGACAAATTAGCATTTTTAATCATACTGATTCAGTGAAACCAAATAAACCGGATATGTAGCTGGACATTTATTATTTAAAATGAGCTGTGTGTGTGAGAGCTTTGTTGGCCAAAGGCTAAAGCCACAGTCTTTAACTATTCAAGGAGAAAAAAATGAACAAATGAGTGGTTTCAAAGGCAGATGCATCTTTGTGAGTGATGACAAAACACTAGATGTTTGGATAGCATTGATGAACCATATGATGAAGCCTTAAATTCCCTAGATGTCACCTGATTTTGTATCAATAAAAAAAAAAAAACAATTGGGGTGACCTTTTGTGAGCAAAATAATACAATAGTTTAAATAATTGTAGCTAATTAGGAACTATCCCCTGTTTTCTTTTGCTTATGATGACAATCAAGCAGCTTTTTATCAAATTGGGTTTGGCAGCACATACACGGTTACAGTAACAATGTAACATAGTTTGACCTGCACCAAATTGTCCCTAGAAGTACACTGCACAATGACTGATTCACAAAAGCTTCTCTTGAAGAATCACAGTTGAGGTTTCTGAGTGTCCAACTGATGATTGAAGTCTTTCACTATTTACTTGTGCACATTTGCCTGCAAAGCACTTCTCTCTCTCTCTCGGTCTCTCTCTCTCTTGCTTAGCAGCAGGAACATGTTGGAAGCGCTTATACTACGCTTGGCTACGCTTGTAGTGTGGTAATCCACTTGGGCTGTGTTTGTGCTGTTTTTGTCCCCTTTCTGCGTATTAAACAGTACAAACTATAGCTTCAGTTACTGTAGGAAGAAGCAGCTGCTCCCTTGTAGAATCATCATTTTTATACCAAGTTTTTTTTTCCAAGAAATTAAACAAAGCATATATAGGTATAAAGCATTGATCATCAGCTTGACAAGTAGGAAAGTCTTGAGATTTACTTTTAAATTGCTTATTTATCTACCATCTTCACCACAAAAACTAAACAGAGAACATAGAGTTAGTTAGGTTTTTTTTATTTTTTATTTTGGTACACCCCAGCTCCCCATCTTAACTATCACATCTGTCAGTTTGTAAAGTATCTATCTCTTAGAGGGATCAGTCCAGGATGAAGTGGCACCAGTTTTGAATAGGTTTACTGTCACTTTTTCTCATCAGCACGGTTTGTGTGTGGGGTCAAGCCTTCAACAAAGGACAGCCCTACTTCCATTGTCCCATTAAGACAATAAGAGTCCTGCTGTTGCGGTGGCTCTTGCTGCAGTAAGGAGGACTGATGGGATTTAAGTGTGAGTCCTGTCACCGTGGGCAACCTGGTGCTTATTAATCGGAAGGGTGGGGGGTAATGGAGGGAGATGCAGCGAGAGAGGTAAACGGGGGTGGGGTGACGTCGAGGCGACAGTGCCGCCTGGGGTCAGGAAGAAGGGCATGATGGATACAGCTGATCGCCCGGTAAGGAAGTTTAGAGAGAAAGGGGAGGAGGCTCCTTCGTCAGCACATTAAGAAGCCTCTTTGTCACGGTGTCACTCAAATGGATTCAAGGTGGCTGAGACTTTTTTCAAGGAGGAAAAGAAAGGAGAAGTCCTATTGTTGAAGGTGGGTCTCTCTCTGGACCCCTGATAGACACAACAGACCTCTTTCTTATGTCCTCTCCATGAGCACTCAGTACTTCTGCATGGCTAAATTAAGTTAATGTGTCAGCAGTGTAAACCATACAGGGAAGAAGGTTGAGTGGATCACATTTCTATTGTATCACTTCCTTTCATCTATTTTCTTTTATTCAGAAAAAATGCTTGAAACATCTAAAATGGTTCTGTTTAAATCCTTTAAACATTAATTATTCAACATTTATGATTAGAGCAGGATAGGGCCTCAACTTTCATCATCAATTAATGTGCTAGTTATTGTTGATATAAAGTAGTTCATCATCTACAAAAATGGGAAGAATTAGTGGAAAAACAGCCCAGATCTTGAACATGCCCAGTTCACTGTTGCATGAGACAAAGAGCTGTGGTTTTAGGGTTAGAGATAGGGCGACATACCTAACTGTCAAAATACCAAATTCAGTTACTGAATTCATTGTCACATTCATTATAAATTCAATATTTTTTCCTCCATTTTTATCATTTTGCATTCAGTTTTATTTAATTATGATGATATTTTTCCATTGTCTTGTCTACATTGAAGCATGTAGAGCAGAAAGTTCCCAGTAATAAACAAACAATGAATGGATATTTGGTAGAGTTTAAATGCAGCTTCCAATTTAGACATAAAAAAATGAATAATTAGCGCTTAATGAGCCAGAGAATCTAAAATGCACAAATAGTCTAATACAGAAGGATCCTTTGGCACCAATGTAGAAATAGGTAAAATACAACTTAGCTATTGTTTTTAATTTCCAATTTTTAAAAGCTTCTACAACACGGTGATTATCTGATCAGCAGTATCCGGTCCCATCTCAGTATGACTGACGGAGGAGCGCAGCTCAGACCAGCTCCTGGAATCAGAACCTGACCCCTTTGCTGGTTGTGTCATCTGATAAGAGCCAATGTTTTGATAGTGCTGGCCCTCTCAACATGATCCATGGCTCTCCTTTTACAGCCCATAACAAATAGGGCTGTCTAAACAACAGTTTATGGCCAGGACAAGGCCTGGTCAACCATCATCAAAGATCTGCTCTGGCATGAGCCATTAGGTGTGGACCAGATGTTAGACAAAGCTGTTGTGATTATGTTTGTTTTTTTTTTTTTTGGTCCGAAGTTACTTTTAAATATTTTTACACATGATTCTAGTGTAAGCATAACAAATCCCCCACCCTGTATTTGTTAAAGAATCTCTTGAAACTGCTTGTGTTTTTATTTTTTTCCTCCTCGCCTCTTCTTGCCCTTTTGCCATTGACCGGTTTTTGACCGCTGCCGGTGACAGTTTTACAGTATGAAATAGAACTCATTGTTGCCATATTCAATATGGCCTCCCTGAATAAGTCCATAAACACATTAGGCTCCTGTGTCTCTCCCTGTTGTTTCCAACTTGGGTGAACTGATGTTCAACCCGGCAGCATTGTAAAATGCAGATTGGGTTGACTGACAGGCCTTCCGTTTTATTACACAGTCATGAACAGCATTGTAAGCTGTCACTAGTCCTTCACTTTCATTCACTTATTCTGTCAGGGATAACAGCCATGGGAAAGGTTCTCTCTGAATGCTGCTCATATTATCAAAGACTGGGCTTCTTTGGGAGCAACAGTTTGAACTTCTTGCTGAAAATTAAGTTTTGGGGATTTTAAAAGTGAAAATAACCTGTTTAACTTTGCAAAATGTGAACTTAAGATAAATAAATTCTGTTTTTAAGTTCAAAAATATTAATCAGAGCTGGGGAAAGTATGTTTTACTGATTAAAATTTACAGAAAATCATAAATATCATAAATAGTTATATACATAGAGTATGTATTGGTTGTTTAAGCAATTTATAAATTGGTTCACAAAATGATGAATCACAAAAGATCATATCTTTAGGTTTTTCATTATATTCCAGTGATATTAGTTTAAATAGTTTCAAGAAATTAATTAAACTTTAATTTTTGAAATTACATATATAATTAATTGATTCTCAAAATAGTTGCTGAACAATTTTGTAATTTGACCAGTCCACTGGTTGATGAACTGTCACTGGTCTACATATCTAAAAATGTTTGTTAAGCAATAAGCTTAAATATTAGTTATAATATTTGTAAAATTGTTGTAAACTGTTAATTCAAGTCAGCATTGTCTCTCAGGACTTCAAGGCTGCTTTTAACAAGGTTTGATTTTCATTTGTGCTGCATCAGTAATTTGTTCGTTAGACCTTTGCCATTAAATGATGCTGGTCTTTGTCCGTGGCTGAGATTTAGTTTAAGGTTAAATGCCTTGCCCTTAAACTCATCCGCTGGGCCAAAGTGTGTGGCAAGGTCACCACTCCAGTCAACCTGGTGTTAACACAAAGGCTGCTTGTCCCCTAATGGATTAGCTCTACAGTTCCTCAATGAGTCACTACACTACCCTCCAGCCCTTCGCAGGCCTTCCCAGCCCTGCTGCCCTTTCACACGCACCCCCTAGCCCCTAATTTTGAAATGAGTTTTATAACTGGACAGTAAACTTCCAGTGGCTTAATGATGATGGCTTCTTCATCTGCCCAAATGCTCCTTTTGTCCACCCCTCCTCAAGCCCTGGACCCTGCCCCCGTTCCCTCTGGTCACACCAGGCCTTAAACCCTGGTTCACCCCACTTTATAGTTCCACAGATAATCCCCTAGAACACACACACACACACACACACATACTCATACACCCTCAGGCTATTATCTCCACTTAGCTCTGCTCTGTCTCCTTCTCCCTCTCTTTCTCTCTGTTGCTGCCGACTTCAGCAATGGCATTCAGCTGGAATGTTTGCCTTTGTTTGTGTGGCCTACTGGAAAGCCATGAATGACCTTAGCTCATCTGCTATCCTCACTAGCACCGATTTGCACTTCAGGGCCCAGCAGGTAGCCTCGAGGAGAAGGGGGGGCTTCGAAGAAGGTTGTGGGGCTTTTATAAGGAAATTAGAGCTACGGACTGCCACCCGGATAGTAAACAACAGTGCGAGTCCTCACACCCTTGGCGTCAGGTTGCCCATATGAAGCGAGTGGAAAAGGGGATTCTGTTGCGGGAATTTTCACATGGTAGCTATGTTGTTGTGTTGTTTTGTTTTTTGACAGTTAAGCCACAGGGCTGTTTTCTTATTATAAGAGTCAGACGTGCTAATTAGCACCTCGGTCGTTGTACTTCCTCCCCACCTGATACTCATCCCTCATCTTTCAATTTGTCACCATCATCTGCAGATGACTTTTTTTCCCTTTTCCATCAAATGTCAACAGTCTCAGTCAGCCACGTTATGCATAACATGGACCCCATTGGGTCAGGTCGTTAATGTCAGAAGATTAGCTCTGGTAGTTTTAGGTCAATGATTCTCCTGCGGCTCGCTCCAAACTCCTCCAAACAAACGTCATGTGTTCGGCAGCTACTGAGTCAGCGAAAGGCAAAGCTGTGGCGCTCCTTTGGGAATCCTAAGAGAGGAAGAACCCCACTCCCCTACCCTTTCTGAAATTAAGAGCACTGAGTAGAAGATCTCATACCCCCCACCCCCTCCCTCTCTACACACACACACACACACACACACACACACACACACACACACACACACACACACAGCTGGTCATGTGACTTGTCTTTCCTCAGGTGGCATGGATACTTCCCCTTTTGTCAGGGATTTCAGCAGGAGCTCAATGCAGCGGTGAAGGATGGGCTCGGGGGCGGGCGAGCATTCAATCCACGCTCTTTTGTTTTTTTTTGCACAGTGTCTTTTGAGGCCAAAGAAAATGCTGGGTTTATTCATTATCTCCATTTATAAAAGGCTATTTAAGACAGGGCCATGTCAAAGTCAGGGGCTTAGACATAAATCACACTGACAGCTCTTTTCCCCCCAGTTGAACTTGTGCCTGCGCTGTTATCAGATGAATCATTGTAGAGATTTCACTTTTCTCAACACCTTAAAGCTTAAGGGTTAATTAATGATGTTTATACCTCTAAAAAAATGTCAAATATAGTCTGATTCACTGCTTCAGACTTGCTGATACCCAATCCCATGTGTGGTCTAAATCAGCAATAGCTGGACAAATTTCACAGTCAAACTCAAGCCCAATGTTTAGACAAATGTGGCTGATTGAGAGAAATGAGTGCATGAAAGTACCGTAAGGACTAATGGAAGCCCTGATTGGCTCGTGTGGTGGTTTACAGCAGCCCTCACACTGACTGCGCCCTAATATAACCATTGGAGAGGAGGTGAGAAGAGCTGCACACAACCTGATTAAAACAACTGTTGACTGTGTCTGTGGTAATGAACTGGAACATCAGTCACACAGCTCAGTGAAGCAAGACACCTGGGCCAGTAAAAGGAGATAATGATGGCGTTTACGGCAATAGAAATGCAACAACTGATGCAGAGTGTATTTCGAACCTTAATAGCAATGAGAGTTATCTTGCGTTTTAATTTGGTATTTTCAAACAAAACTCACACAGAAAATTCAATCTCTTCATTTTTTTATTCCCCTCATCTTCAGAGTCTTACTTTGGGAGGGAATATTGGCCAAAAAAAGGACAGTCTTGAGTGATGAGTGTATCTGCTCTGTTATCAAGTAGATGTGAGTTTACCCAGACCTACTATTTACCTGACAAATTCTTGAAGACTTTACTTGACATTAATTAGTTTGCAGGAAAACGGACACAGCAGCTTGCGGGTTCTGTACAGTAACATTGTGTGTGTGTGTGTGTGTTTCAGGGGTTAGATCACATTGAGCATTTTTTTTTTTTGCAGTCTTAAATAATGCCCTGACTTTTTACGGTTAGACTTGACATTCTGACATTTTGGTTGTGTTTTATTAAGTGCCTGGAGATAATCAAAAATGTTTGAATAGAAAAAAAAGGTTTTTTCAAATGTAATCATTAATATTGGATTGTAAACCAGGGATTTTGCAATCTATGAGAAAACATGACTCAGCTTTTCCCAGCAGAGATGTGACACATACCTAACTTCAATGAGTCTACATATCCGACATATATTAGCTATTTCTTCAAAAATGAGTCTCCTCTCCTCTTGACAACATCATGATAAGGTACTAGGGCTCATCACTGAGCTATAATGACATATAATCCCTAACATCTGCCAGCCACTGTTGATTTGTGGTGCATTTCCGTTTATTTATTTTGACCAGATGAGCCTCTGGTATTTATAGCGGGAGTAAAACCCCAGTGTGGGGTCAATCCCGGGCAAGGCTACGAAGACAAAATGCTCAAGCTGACCTGAGACGGATTCTCCTGTCTCTGAATTGGCCCCCAATAAAAAAAAAAAAGTCGGGTGTGGCAACGAGAGGCTGAGCTGAACTGTGGTGTGAAAGCAAAAGTCATATTTTTAAAAGATTTCATTATTTTTTTAATGGAATACCTCCACTTGTCGCAGTGCCCACGGCAGATGTTGTAGCGTGCTGGGGGTCACGCGTGGCAGGGCGCCGTGGCCGTGTGGCAGTGGGTAGATACGGGTCCCCTCCTTTGTTTTCCCCCCACTGCTCTGCAGGCCTCCCTCCAAGAGCATCTGTCACCACAGGGGGTCAGCGGGGCCAAGATGAATGAGCCCCCGGTGGATTCCCTCCCTCCTTGGCAAATGGCACAGGACAGAGGAGGGCACAGGGGACTTGGGGGAGGGGTCTATTTGTGTGTGTGTGTGTGTGTGTGTGTTTGTTTGCATGTGAGTGAGAGAGAGAGAGAGAGAGAGAGAGGGAGGGAGGGTTTTGGCTGTACTGAGGGAAGGAGTGGGATTCCCATTTCTTTCTATAGAGGATCATGACAAAGGTGACTTGAGACTTTACCAGAGAAGAGTGAAACTCCATATGCTTCGTGGATATTAACAAATTCTCCCTAAAAGGATTTATTTTCGTGGACTGTATTTGAAAAAAAGAAACAAGCTGCTTTCGCTGTTGGGATTTACCGCATTTGATTTGGATTTTAAGGGTTCATCCACTGGCTGAGGAGTCATGGAAGGTACAGGAGGATTTTTTTTAACTGTTTGCTTTGTGTCTCATGTGGCCCTGATGTAGCATTAATGAGATGGGCTTTTAGCACCTAATTTACAGACCATGGAGGGATGTTTGTCTTTTTTTTCCACTTTATTTCTAACACCCATCCCCCCTAGTGAAAAGATTAATTTGAATAAATCCTTGATTCTTTCATTTTTACTTGCCTGCAGTTGTTTAATTTGTGAATTGTAAAAACATCAACTGAGTGTCAAGTTTAACTGTAGGAAGATTTCTTCCTTCGACCTTCCTTGCCTTTGACATAAATCATCTACTGGTTTTGAATGTGATCGAGCCAAATTAAGACAAGAAGTAAGTTTAAACCTGCCCTCTCCCCCTGCTGTACTCACTGTAATCTTATTACACCGTGAATGGAAGAAACAAAAGGACTAGAGTAAAAGAGAAGGCAGGGTTAAATGTAAAGTCAGCTCATTCGGATAATGTTCAAATTTCTACATAGACATCTACGTCAGTAAACAAATATTAATTTACATGTGATACAAGACTAGTATTCAAGTAATCAAACCAGTTCCAGACAATTCAAAGTAATGAACATTATAGATTAAGATTAAGTTTTACTCATTTAAACTAAATTTAACTTTCTAAAATGAAACTCTGACTCTGGTATAATGTTCGCTTTATCATTGATTACAGTCTTTAAAATTAATGCAACAATCTCATGGCCATTGAAGAAATTTATACAAGTATAATTGTGAGAAATGTGTCTTTAACCATCACCCTGAATGAGAAACTCCACCAGCCACATTTAGCCCTAAACATTCCCTCAAATGTCATTACTGGAAAAACAAGGACAAAATGAACCGCCCGAGGCCTGAGGCTCGTGTCGGTGTCTAGATTTACGGCACCTTCGTCTTCATCTCGTAAGCCATCTGCGTCTCCTCCTGTGTTGGCTACTCTTCACAACTTTAGATAAGCATCAAAATGTTTCAAGACTCTGCTCCCTAGGTAATTAGAAGAGTTAGAGAACTTGGGAAGAGATATTCATTATCCTTCATGGAAGACACTTGGTGAAATGTAAAGAATTAACTGTACATTTCATATGATCAGTTTTAGGTTGATATATTCAGTTTCAGTTCTGTTGCCCTTTAGGTAAAGCTGTGTAGCCTTGTGACTGACACATTGACGTTTTTAACACTTTAGTTTGATTAGCTGTATCAAGCTGGCTAATCATTCACAAAATAAGTTACAGTCAGTAAATGCAAGTTGAACCAGCTTGTGTACACTTGCTCTTTGAAGGGACTTGGACCCCAGACCAGCCTCCTCTCTCACAGAGTAGCAGCACACAGTCATAAGTGATGACTGGGTAGATGTATCAGTGTAACAGTCAGGGTTTTTTTTTCAAGGGAACTTTGCTTCTGTTGTATCAGAGCCTGAGTGGCTAAACAATACTTTGTCAAAGGGTCAAAGTAACTGGCAAATCCATTCAGAGGGTGACTGAGGGTGAGTAGTGAGTGTCACTACAAACTAACACCCAGTTGTGTTTTATGAAAATAGCCCCAGGGCCAAAGTATCACATATCGTCTTTTTAGCCTGTGAGTACATTTGTCATGGACTGAACTACTCTTGACATGTGAGTAGCCAGAAGTGAACCCCTTCATGATGTGAATGAGCATGTTCTTTGGACTGTAATGACCTGTAGTACCACATTATCTGTTGCTTACATGTTTCATGTGTTCATCTTTATCTCACAATTAAATTATGTATATCACTAAGTCAAGTGGAAAATAAAGCCGCCAGTGCATGCTTGATTACATGATACTTCAGCAATCTGCCACTGCTGCAATCAATCACTGTATCATCAACAAATTACTGTCTTGAATATGAGAAAATGTAGTGCGACTAGGTCAAAAATTGTCTAATTGTCTAGTCTGGGAGCTAATCAGTTTTCTCTTCTTTCCTTCAGGTCTGGAAGCATTGAGTGAAATGTCTTACTGAATGTTTATACTCAGTCTCAGTGACCCAGCATGTAGCAGAGGTGAACAAGTCCCGTCACGCCAGGGAACAATCCAACAACGTAAGTTGCATCTTTTTTGTTTTAATGCTTCTTGTGAGTTATCTATTAGAAATTTCGCTGTTACTTACAAGCATCTTTGTTCTTGTCTCTGACTTGGTCCTCTCAAAGCTACTGAGTTGGAGATTAGTCTAGCTTATTCTGACCTGGGCTCATGTTCATGCAATCTGTTGATGCCACCCAGGAGGTAAAGAATGTCTTAGTTTCACCATCTGACCAAAAGTGTGAGACTGTTTTTAAAAGCTACTACTCGCTGACATGAATGCCTCTTTTAACATTAAACTGCAGCTCTCTGGTAGAAAACACTCATGTTTGGCCATCTGTCAAGTAGACTGCAACCGCTGACTCACCTGAAATACCCCTCCATCTCCCCATCCCTGCCACTACAAATGACCCTCGCAACCAACTGAGTCACACCCCAGAAACATCCGTTAAGTGACCTCTGCCACAGTCATGCTTTGTTTTAAGTCATGCAGGTGATAAAAGGTCATTCTCTGTGTCTCACCTCTGGCCTGTATGAGGTTAATGACAAACCTGTCCTCTGAGGCTTGAGGATGAGCCGGTCAGAGGCCTCCGGAGCCTCCTTTGACTTCACAATCGAACAGACAGCGACTGCTTAAAAACTCCCTCAGGCACTCATTTTCTTTCTCTCTCTCTCTCTCTCTCTCTCTCTCTCTCTCTCTCTCTCTCTCCCCCCTCCATTTTTTAACCCCTTCTGTCATTGTTTCTCAATGCAGCCACCTTCCTCCATCAGTTAAGCCAGAAATACTGTAGCTTCATTCTGCTAAGCTGCTTATCTCTTTGACAGCACAGTCAGGCACTGTTAATCTTGTCTTTTGTCTTTAGTCAGATTCCTCCCCAGGAAGGTTGTTAGGTAAACACAGGGTCTGGAACCTGTCCAGGCGTGGGTAAAATGAGACGTTGGTGAAGAAAGGCAACACTAATATGACTCTGCCCTTTATTGACTAAATGAAGAGCTGCAAGGCAAAAGACACAGTGTATCTAATATCTAATCTAATGTCCCAACAAATTTACTGACATACCCAGTGTATGGGACATATAAATAATAATTTTCATCTCTGCAAAATCTTATTTTTAATTCTTAAACTGGCTTAATGCAAACAAGCATCTACGTACCAGCTTTACATCAATAAAGTTTACTTTCTTATGACTTTCTCAGACTATTTCAGGAGTCAGTTGATTGCTGTTGACTTGCTTGTTGTTGATTGATTAATCAGTCTACAATTGATGATTAATTGACAGATCCATTTAATCAATTAAAATTCCTAGTCTCTTTTCAAGTAGAAATTCAAAATAATGACACAGTCTTGATTTGGGGATTTTAGACCCAAAATAACAAAAGCATCTGCATTCATTTACCTTACAGTTCACATTCGATCCTTTTGAACCTTTGGACCCATAACAAAAGGAATACTGTATTTCAGCTGCTTCGGTAGAAACACATGTAAATGAGTGTTCATGCACATTTACAATCCCAATTCTGTGTTGGAAAAAGACTTTAACAATAGTCAAAGGTCTGACTGACATTGGATAAATCATTACTAAACTCTCAGTTCAAGTTTAGGTCACTTATCCTGCATTACTGAATATAATCAGTGCCTGTTTTAACACCAATAGAGGATCTGTTTTGGGCCTGAATGAGGATTTTTGACCTTTTTCCAAAAAGCTGAAGGCTGCAACCTGGGCCTCCACTTGGCCAGGGTAGTGTTTATAAACTACAACACTGGTCGGTCTGCACCAGTTAAATTAAGTCCAAGGACAATCACAGGAGGCATTTCAGGCTAAAATGTGTGTGTCAGGAAAGCAGCCAAAACTTTCCTTTAGTTTCCCTTTCAGCTGTTCATAACACACAGTTGGAATAACCCAATTACAGGCTTGGTATTGAAAAAACACAAGTGACATGTTTTGATAAATTTAAAAAAATGGGAGTTTGAGTGGGAGGCACCATGTTGTGATGAATGGACCCAATGATGTAGCGTAGTCATTGGTCAGTACTGCTTTTTCAACCCATTTGGAGAGTGCCCGACTCTGTCTCTTTTCTCTTGCTTTTTCTTCTTTGAGACCACATGCTTAGCTCTCTGTCCAGCTGCCACCTGTCAGCAGAGAGTCAGCCAACCCCAGGCCCACACAGCCGACCCCAGCAGATGTCCCAGAGTGGACACTGGGGTGGAGGGGGCATGGGGGCAAAGCAGCACAGTGACACAGAGAAAGAGAAAGATAAAGCCATTGGCCATGGCCATTATGTTTGGTCTGAAAACATGGGTGTGTGCAGGTTTATTTATCTTATTCTTATCATTATTATTATAGAATAAGACAAAATTGCACATTTTAGAAGCTGGGGCAACCAAAGTTTTAGCAGTCAAAGAAAAAATGTGCATACTTGATAATCTTTTATGAACATTTCCACGGATGTGTAACATCTGCAATCTAATAAAAGCATCTCCTCACCCTGTTTTGCAGTCTGTAGAACCTCTTATGTGAGAAACTAATAAATGCATAGAGACAAACAGCATCATGACTGTGCATCGTTTCTCTTTGCTTCTACAGATAATGGGGAATTCGTATGCCGGGCAGCTGAAGTCTGCTCGATTTGAAGAAGTTCTCCATAATTCTATTGAGGCTTCACTGCGCTCAAGTGGTGGAGATCCACAGCCCATCTTCACACAGCTCTACCTAGAACCAGAGCCATTTCCTGGAAACATGGAAGGTAGGATCCTCACAGCAAAGATCATATAAATAATCATTCATTTATTATTGTACTTATTAAACTTACAAGAAAATAGTTTCAAGCTGTCTTGTGAAATTAACATCATTGAAAACCTCAAATCAGACATTAAACCTAAAGCTGACCTCCATGGTGGGGAGCCACCAGGCCATGAGCTTATGAACGGCCAGTCTTCCAACGATCTGGAGGAGCTGGAAGATGACGATGACTCAGACAGCAGCAGCCCTCCACTTCCCTACCTACAGGCACCGGCACCTGACGGCTGCTGCACACTGGACGGTAAACTCCTCAGTTCAGATTATAACATCTCCACTCCAGTTATCTAAGATGAAAAGCACTTGAATTAGATAAACTGGTAATATCCTATAAGCAACGTCTTTTTTTCCCAACTGCCATGACCCCTTCCTTCTCCTCCTTCTCCTCATCTTCCTCCTCGTCCTCCTCGTCCTCCTCCTCTCTCAGGGTTCTGTCAGGCCGGCAAGGACCTCCGCTTGGTCTCCATAGCAACAGAGACCATTGATGTCCCAGCAGGCTTCGAGCTGGTGGGAGCCAAGTCCCCCAGCGTCCCTGAGCACATCCTGGTGTGTGCTGTGGACCGCCGCTTTTTGCCTGACGAGAATGGGAAAAATGCACTTTTAGGTCAGTTTGTGTCCATAGTCTGAGAGAAAACAGACGTCTGTCGGTTCTATCACATAGGATCGTTTCAAAGCTCCTGGTAGAATAAATTTATGTTGTCGTTAGCTTGTACTGACTGTCAGTATTGATACGATAATTTGGTTGTAAAATAAAACATTCAATTTGGGTTTTGTGTCTTTACCTCCAGGTTTTTCAGGAAATTGTGTGGGCTGTGGTGAAAAAGGTTTCAGATACTTCACTGAGTTTTCAAACCACATCAACCTGAAGTTATCCACCCAGCCCAAGAAGCAGAAGCACTTAAAATACTACCTGGTTAAAAATTCTCAGGGTGCTCTGTGCAAAGGACCCCTCATCTGTTGGAAAGGTAAAAAAAAAAAAAAAAAAACAAACACACAATCTGAAGTCAAACATTTATATTACACTTTTACCAGGCACTGCACCGATTTATTCTCTGATGATGTACTTTTTAGTAAGTTACTCTTTTTGCTCTTTTTGTCATTCTCTCTGTGCCTTCTCAGACTGTAAAACCCGTCAGTTCTCCAGCAACGCGTCAACCTCCAAACCCAGCTCGTCCTCCTCTCTCAGCAGTAAAGAAAATGGAGGCACCAGCGGACACAGCTCCTCTCCCTTTTCCCTCTCTGGTAAGCCTGCAGAAAACAAACACATTAAATAACATCTAAAACAAAGAGGTACATTTATTTCAAATTCAGTCTAAAGTTATTCCAAATGTTTGTACTTGCATACTTTCTCTGAAATATATATATATATATATATATATGTGTGTGTGTGTGTGTGTGTGTGTGTGTGTGTGTGTATGTGTGTATGTGTGTGTATGTATAGATACTAAAAACAGCCATTGTTTTTTTTTTTTTTTTTTATGTGCTGTTGGGTGTGTATCGTTGCTACAGCGACAGATCAAGGAGGCTAAGCACTGAAATTTATGAGCTGTTTGTGAGTCAGATCGTGACAAACAGGAGGCTTTGATGATTTAGTCTCGTCCCAGTTTGCAGCAATTATACTGGACATGTATTCTGATATGTTTTTGTATTTTCAATAGCTGCATTTTTTAACACTTCTTTCTGACACTTTTTTTTTTAATAATAAAAGCTAATGGTGTAATATAAGCCTGGATTACGTATTGAGGTCAAGTAATTGGTAAATGTCATGTGACTACAAGAAAGACTCTTCCTCTTTACAAGGAGACGCTGTTCTTCTTTGACCTGTCACAACACGAGCGCCTGTTCCCTCTTTGATTGAAAAAAGCTCCTGGGCTCATGGTATTGATTTGTTCTGAACGTGGAAGCTCCCTGTCAGCACAGATCTCACCCATTAAAGTGTTAGACAGCTGGAGCCGTGGGGCTCCTTGTTGAGATAGCTCTTGCCTGAAATCTCCTGACTGCGACCTTCAGGTACATCCTGCTCCCCAAAGAGATCACTGACACTCTGTTAGAAAGCCAAGAGGTTAGACATTGTAACATGCATCTCTCAGTGGCACTGTTTACCCTGAAATGATTAATGAAAAGGAGAGTTATGGTCTGTTTGTATTGTGCAATGGACGTTGGATGCAGGTACAGAAGAGTCTGTCAGCGTTTGACATTTTTTTGTACTGGCATAAAGTCCAAAGTCTAAGTAACCAATCAGAGGAATGGAGGGTGTTGAGGCTTTTTAGTTGAAATGTAGTCAGACTGTGTATAAGGAAACACAGAGCAGCAGAGAAGAGAGTTGGTAAGCATGGTGTTTGTTTTTACAATATTGTTCTTCTGTTTTCATTTTCAGATTCTCCGCCCACCAGAACAACGCAAACATCCTCTGTCTTTTTCGGGAGTCAGGACCTGAGCAGAGACTGTAGTTTCCTCAAACCTCTGGCCTCCACACCTGGCAACAAGACCCTGCCAATAGGTGAAGCCCCTTCTCTTTTTAATTCTTCTTCTTTTTTTTTTTTTTTCAAAATCATATCGTCATTTAACCTTTCATTCTGTATCTTGCAAAATCTAAAACAAATTAATTACAATCTCACATTTCTTGCTGCATCCAGGCTTTGACACTGACATTTGCAAGGATAAGCTTTTCCCTTTATGAGAGTTTATGCTTCAGTGGCCTTGCCCTTATGTTGAAAGGGGTTGCTTAGCTACAGGTTGTTTTTTTTACGTGGTTCAGCATAAGGCAGATGGATCTGTGGCTGACCGTGGAGCCAAGATTAACCTCTGCTATGGCCTGCTTAGATGCACACACACACACACACACACACACACACACAAACACATGCATGAGTGTGTGTGCATTGATATTTACACACCAATCAATACTGGAGGAAGGAATGCTGTAATGACTTTTAAAGGCCTTGCTATCCATTAGCCCCTTTACAAGGTTGTGTTATTTGACAGGCAAAGGCTACACATACCAATCAATGTTTTAGTGTATTGCATACACTGTGAATATTAGATTGGAAAAAGTCCAGTTAAGTCATTGGCAATCGACAATCATATATAGGTAATCAATAAGTACTGACTAATTTTTATGTATTGCTCAGACTCAGATAGAGTAGTGGGAATATTTCATATGTACATTTTATCCCTGTGTTTATTGATCCATCACTAGAATGTTTGTTTTTGAATATTTATTTATATAACTATTTCTGATGATCATTTGTATGTCGGTCCATCAATATCTCAACAACCGCTAAATGAAATGCTATGAATTTTCTTATATATATACTCATTGTCCCCAGAGGACGCATCCCTATCACTATTGTGTTGTGATAAATTTTTCTCTAGTGTCACCATCAGCTCAAAATGTCAGTTTTTCCTGTTTACCTGTCAAACAGCAGCATCCTATTGTCTCTGCAGTTAGCAGTGCCGTTAGCATGTACCTCAAATCTACGAACTCAAGTCATGTTTGCATAATCATTGAATATATAGTTTATACAAGGTTAATTGTCCAGAATTAAGTTTCTCTCTTGTATTAA
The DNA here is from genome assembly GCA_016801845.1 of Polydactylus sextarius. Lineage (NCBI taxonomy): Eukaryota > Metazoa > Chordata > Actinopteri > Polynemidae > Polydactylus > Polydactylus sextarius. The sequence continues at coordinate 12,932,934 of CM028916.1, read as the reverse complement.
TGAGTGCATGTGTGTGTTTCCAGTGCCCACAGCTCTGAGGGTAAGCGGGCCAACCAATGGTCTGGGTGTTGATGGGCGTCCCCCATTAGTGAGCCCCTCCCGGGTATCTTTAGGGCCTCAGAGTCAAAGTTATCGCACAGCCGACTTAGGAGATAGTCCAGGTGAGCTCTCTTCTGTCTGACAGTAAACTCAGCATGTTATATGGTCACTTTCTTTCACTATGGTCCAGTTTTCTTTCTATATTCTTTCTTTTGCTATATTCTTTCTTTTGCTTTATTAACATGTTCTCCACATCTGTTGATGATCAGTGTTGTCTGCCATGAACTCTGGCCCTCCCAAGAAGCGCCACCGGAGCTGGCATCCTGCCTCATTGGTGCCCGTCCCACCGACAGCCGTCCCTGTTCCAGCTATCAGACCCATTGTTTGCTCTCCAGGTCAGTTCTTAAACCACAGCAGGAAGACACTGACTCTTTGAGCTGTGATGTGTTCTGCATGAGTCAGTGTGAGCTGGGTTATAAATTGACCTTTACATGTCATGCGTCTCCTTTCCTCATTTCATTGTGTGTGTGTGTGTGTGTGTGTGTGTGTGTGTGTGTGTGTGTGTGTGTGTGTGTGTGTGTGTGTGTGTGTGTGTGTGTGTGTGTGTGTGTGTGTGTGTGTGTGTGTGTGTGTGTGTGTGAGTGTGTATGTGTGTGTGTGTGTGTGTGCTTATGTTGTTTATAATTCCAACCTCTCTTACCCCTGATTTGGGGACAAGTATGCCACATCTCTGACGTTGTCTGGTTGTTAGGGATGATTCTGTGAACATCTCCATGGAGATGAAGGTGGAGATGAGAGTTTGTAGCAGAAATTATTTTAAAAATTGCATGATTGAAGAAGATTTGTGCCACATCACGTAACTGTGAATATATGATCCTATTATTTCAAATAAATGACCTGTCCTATTTTTTTATGTTATGAGAACAAAACTGCAGTGTTTCCTGGCTTATGTAAAAATGCTAATATGTAATAAACTTAAGCAGCAGCTCAGTTGGATGTGACTAATCCATGTATTCACATGCCATTCCTTAATTTACATACAGGTTCTGTATTAGCAGTCTCCTCTCCTCAGCCACCGGTGGCTGGAGTCATTCAGCCACAACCCGTCACTGCCGGAGAGACGGTCATCGTCCCAGACAACCTGCTTAACTCTTCAGGTGTTCGCCCCGTCATCCTCATCGGTACGAGCTTCATAATATGATCACAAGACTCTCTATCAAACTGTTTAAATTTATTTAGTTATTATTACTCAGCCACTTAAAGACAATATTTATTGAGAAAGTTTGTGTAACTAAAATCACTTTCTACTAGGATTTTTTAAGTGTGAAAAAATTGTTGTTATTTTATCTAATCAAATTTTTACTCTTCAGGGCATGGCACTTTACCTTATTTCTATGGCAACGTTGGGGATATAGTGGTGAGCCCCCTGCTGGTCAGCTGCTATAAGAGCAGCCAGCTGCCAGAGAAAACCCTGGAGACTTTGGGCCTAAACAAAAATCAACTTCTCAGCGTGGAGACGATGATTCTGCTCACTTTACAGTATCTTGCACGTTTAAGTAAGTAGCAAACACAAACTCTCTGTTTAACTTGTGTTTTTAACTGAAATGTTGCCTGTTGTTGGCCGTTGTCAAACACACAGAGTAGTGGGGTGGATGACCGTGATGCTGGTGTCTTATTTAAACACACAAACTTTAACTCACAATTTAAATATCCAACTTTAACAACCTGAGGTGTAAGTTCCTCAGACAAAAGGCTCATCAGTGTTTTGGGTTTTCATAGGCTCAGATCAGATTCCACTGAGGGAGGAGTTGGAGCAGATAGTTCTGAAGGCCATGCTGTGCTGTCCCGGGGGTCCCGCCATCTCCCTGTCCCAGCTGCCCTGGTTGGCTCGGCTGGAAGCCAGCGTCTCCGGTGGAAGCGTCCAAGTCGTGGTTACCCATAACTCTTTGGGAGAGGGCATTTCTGAGGCGCTCCGTTCTCTCAGCGAAGGCCCTCACCACCAGCAGTGCCTGCCCACCTATGTGGTTATCATATGTGCCTCGAAAATGAGCAGCAACGAGTTCTGTGTGCTTGTTTTGGGTGAGCATTTCAGGATTATTATCGTAATCATATAAATTGTAATGTTTCGTATGTAGAATTTACAATAATAACATCTACAACAATTTGTTGAATACAGGAAAGTACCAAGCACGGGCCTTAGCTGAAGGCATGCTGACAACTAATGAGTTTCTGAAGGAAATCAGCTACGAGCTCATCACAGGGAAAGTCAGCGTCTTGGCGTCTCACTTCAAAACTACATCACTAGGTGAGATCTAAATCCATTTAATATGTGATCTTTACTATTCATCTTGTGTCCTTGGAGTGGTGATGCAGTAGGGGCTGATCAGACATACACGCAGTTGTATATGTTGTTTATTATAATCTTGTTTGTGTGAATATATATTACATTGAAGGTCGATGTTTTCGGTGCAGCTGTAACTAATATCCCTCACTCTGTGTCTTTTTCTGTGCGTAACCATGGCGACTACTTGTTTTGTTTTTTTCTAGGGGACAATCTGGACAAGCAGCTGGTGCGATACCAGCGCAGACGTAAAGGACAGATCATCCAGCCCTTTCAGGGAGATGTCACTGACCAAATCCATTCCCAGGAAGCTGCCAGCATGTCACCACCGTCAGACAGAGGTTAGACTGCTCTCCAGTGTACTCACTGTACAAACTGAGCTGTTTGGCTCAGAACGTCAGGGGCAGAGTTTTTTTTTTTTTCCCCTTTTTGTCAACCAAAATAATCAATGTTAGTGGCTTATAATCAGAATGCAGCTGCACTGAGCTGCAATATTTTAAATATCTGCATCATCATCACTTATTTTGCTCCCGGAATTGACAAAATCTTTCTCTTTCTCTGTTTCACAGTAGCTGAGCTCTTAAATAAGGTGTTCCAGATCTATCCGGCCCAGCTGAATGTGGCTCGCAGCCTTCTCTCTCAAGTCTGCTCCATCGCTGACTCAGGGACCCAGAACCTTGACTTGGGACGTTTCTGTAAAGTGGACTTTCTTGTTTTGGTCCCGCCCTCTCACATTCTGGTGCACCAGACGGCACAGCGCATCCGACAATCAGGTTTGTGTCCAACATTAATGTCACTTCTTCAAGATTCAAGGATGAATTTTCTTCCTGCTGAAATTTTCAGTGTTGTTTCATTCACATTGTTTCGGTCACAATCGTCATTCATCATTTTTGTTTTGTTTTGGGTTTTTTTTGCCTCAGGGGTGCTTGTGGACTTGGGAATCGAAGATATCTCATCAGCCCACCAGAAATCGGACAAGTATGTAGTGCGTCTGGATGGCGACGTTCACGCCAAGATGGAGGCCTTCATGAGGAAAGTGAAACAGAACCCCTACACTCTGTTTGTCCTCATTCACGACAACTCCCACGTTGACCTAACAAGGTACGATGACGCACAAAGATTGAGAACAGACACTGTTCTCATAATTCTTTCATTAAACATCTGAGCCTGTGTGAAAATGCGATTTGATGTGTCTGCTAGTGTAGACAGTGTAGGTGTGTCCTTAATGCTCTGATTAAACTGAGAGAGAGGAGCAGCTGCAAGCAAGTGAAAACAAACAGAGAATTTTTGACCTTGACTTTAACTAAAATGTGGGTCAGATCATTCCAGACTGCTACGTCTCTGTTTATTTTTCTTGTTTTTTTTTTTCTATTCTTTTCCTGGTTTCCTTTTTGTTGATGCGGTTTCAGATTTAGGAGCTTTTTTGTCTTTTCAAAATTTCAAAGATCGCTACTGGTACTGAGGCCAAGATCTACTGTTTATTTTAAACAAAATGCTGTTTTCCTTGCCAGTAACATAAAAATAGATCACTTCCTGTTTCCCAGAGCATTTTTCTTGGGAATGACCTACAACCCTACAGGGTAGTTAAAAGAGCAAATGCAAAATCTTTGATGAACCACATCTGTAATTGTTAGTAGTTGTTAAATGTCATCTACGGCTCTCTTGGAATTTGTGCGGAATAAAAATAAATAAATAAAATATCCATCACAGCTTTCAAACACTTTGCCTGTCTCTGTGTTTCCACAGTGCCCTGTCAGGCTCTGTGTGCCATGGGGAGCTGCAGGGTCTGGCTGACCGGGTGGTGAATTGCCAAGAAGTCTTAGATGCCATGAACCTGTTGGTCCTGCAGGTCAGCTGCTTCCCGTACACGCTGCAGACACGACAGTCCCGCATCAGCATCCACAATGAAGTCCACTGGCCCTCCAGCAACAATCAGGTAAGTATTTCCATTGTTACACAAAAGAAGCCGCATGAATATTGACAGTTGTATGAAAACGCCTACAAGTCAAACAGTATTAAAAAGAACTAGAAATACTGGCTTGTTTTAAATTCAAAATAATTATATAAGTGGTAAGGCTTAGTCAAAGTCAATAAAGGGATATCTTGATCCCTGAGTTCTACTGTTGTTGTAAATGTTGTTAAGTTCAAGTTTTATTGCCATACGTAGAATCTAGTTTGTAACTATTGTGGTGTAGCTCCTCCCCCTGGTGGACATAGGTGCATTTGCAGTATATTAACAGGAAGAAAGACTGGATCTTTGCTATTGTTTCATCATAAAGGAGATGTATTTTGTCCATAACTCTATAGTTAATCTCATGCAGTCTTCATAGAGATAAATCAAGCATGTTTGTAAATTGAACATCAAATTGCAATACAGCTCACATGTAATGCAAAACACTTGATATGATAAATTAAGTAGTTTAGTATTATTTTATGGTTGTTATAGTCTACAATGTACAGCAATAACTTGTAATAAATAATATATTGCATTTATTACAATGTAACGTATCATAATAGAAGTATTATGATACATTGATACATAATATTTTTATTACACACACATACTCACTCACACACACATATATAGTTTATATTATATATATATATATATATATATATATATATATATATATATATATATATATAAAATATCTAAGCTGTTTTTTTTGTAAATTTCTGTAAATTATTATCTCTTCAGCCATACTCTTACACTTTTTACAGTTGCAGTCATTTTGTATTAACCCTCATGTCTAATTTTCTTCCAGCAGGGGGAGCACTCTGCCAACGAGTTGGTCTACTTTGGCCTGAGGGACTACAGCAGCTCCCTGCAGTGGGGCGTGGCCAGTCCCATTCTGCGTTGTGATGATGCATTTGAGAAGATGGTCCATACTTTGTTGGAAAGGTCAGTTTGGGGTTAACACAGAGAAATAAGTGCTGCAGAGGACTCTTCTCATCCAACATTAAATCTCTTACACTGTTTGTCTAATATCAGATGGCACTGAGTGAAGACTTGCAGAAATATAAACCAGTCAAAATTGTCACGGATGCTCATAAAAATAACACAGAGTCCCGGCCTGTTTATTTTCCCCAGACATCCTCACCTACACAGCATGGTTATCCGCAGCTACCTGCTGATACAGCAGTACACTGAGGCCATGATGGCCCTGACCTCTTCACCGTCTCTGAGGGACCATATAACCCCAGAGACTCTGGCTATGGTGGAGGACCTAATCAATGCTCCGAGCAGAGAGGGCTCACAGGGCCGAGGCCACATGCTGCTGGTCCGTGTCCCCTCGCTGCAGCTGGCAATGCTGGCTCGGGAACGACTAGAGGACGTCAGGGATAAACTGGGGCTGCAGTTGTGTTTTGCTGTGCTGTTGGGAAGTCCTGCCTCTGAACTCAACCTGCCCAGAAACTTCACTAGTCGCCTCAGGGTGAGAATGACACAAACATGAACATGAAACATTTACTTTAAACATGTCTTTACCAAATATTACTCACCTTTTAGTTTAGACTCTAAGCTTGACATGATAATTTCAGAAAATAATTATACTATCAATTATATTAATTATGTCTTCTGCAGGCGTGGCGGGGCTGTGAGAATGAAGACTGGGTACCACACACCTATGAGGATCTGGAAGGCCTGCCTTGCATCGTCATCCTCACGGGGAAAGATCCACTTGGAGAAACTTTCCCTAGGTAGTCTCATACTACACAGTTCTCGATTACTCATAAAACAAGGAAGTGTATCAGATTCCTTCATGGAGGCTGTAGTACAATTCTCCTCAGCTCATCTATAATTGCTCTTGGTGTGCTGTTGCCTCGTCTCTATCTGAGTTTTCTTTTACATGTCCATGTTCCCACAGCCCGAGAGGTCCTGTTACTTCACGTGCTAAATCCAGTGTATCTGTCCTGTGTCGTATATCTGTGTTGTGTAACTAAATATTAAATATCTTTACATTTGTACTCTTCTAGGTCTCTGAAATACAGTGACCTGCGTCTGATAGACTCCAGCTACCTGACTCGTACAGCCCTGGAGCAAGAGGTGGGTCTGGCTTGCACCTACGTGTCCATGGATGTTGTCCAGGAGCCAAAGAAGTCCACGGTCCCACGTGAATCAGATGGAGAGAAGGCCACCACCAGCTTGAATGACGGAGAGGAGCTGGAAAGGCCTCAGAGCAACAGCAGCGCTGCAACTAGAACCTCTGGTGAGTCCCTGAAACCGCAGTCTTGAATTAATGATGCAAACACACACCACAACTGTCAGGAAGAGTCAGGGTACTGCATATTGCATTATATACCACTAGAAAAATATGCAGCAGAAAAATAACTATCTTTAATAACAGTTTGCTTTCTTCATGTGTTCCTTCAGGCTCTTTGGCTGAGAATGGAGTCAGTTCATCTGATGTTGCAGACTCTTTCCAAAAACCCTCCACTTCGACCTGTGCCCCTGAAGGCGGCAGCCTGTCAGACGTGGGCACGATAACACAAGGGTTCAAGCAGGAGTGTGATTCTCCTGGAAGCCAGCTCTCATCCAACCCATCCAAAGCCTCCAAGGCGCCTCCTTCCCTTTACTCCAGTTCCTCTTCTTCTTCCTATTCCCCATCCTCTTCCTCTACACAGAGGCCCAGCCAGTCCACTCAATGCGGTCGGGACTCCAAGCCCTCTCGAGTGTCGCCGCGGACGGTCATCATGTCCCGAGCGGCGTACAACCTGCTGGCGGGGGAGTCGGGGAGTCAGCTGAGTTCCTTCTCTTTGCTGCCTCATGCAGATGTGGCCTGGAGCAGCCCGCTGAGGCCACTTATCACCCAAAACCAGCAGGGGGCAGAGCAGAGCATGTACTACCGCCAGTGGACCAGCGCCAGGCAGCATCATGCAGATTATGAAGCTCCATCTGTGCAACATCCACGACGCTTGTTACTCAGTGGGCCCCCACAGGTAACAAAACACAAATAACACTTCTCCTACATCATGTGTAATTGAACTACTTGCAGATAATGCTAATTCATTGTCTGTACCTGCATATAAGCGTCACTGCAGTATAACATGGCTGTTTTTTTTTCTTTGTTAGGTGGGAAAAACTGGTGCCTACCTGCAGTTTCTCCGTATCCTCTTTCAAATGCTTATCAGACTGTTGGAAGTCGATGTGTATGATGAGGAAGAGGAAGAGGAAGAAGGTGAGGATCATTTAATTTCTTTTGATTTCACGTGCCGTTAAATATAAATGATGATGGAAAACTAATCACAGATTTTAGTTCATCTTTAGCTCATCTTTTGATGCTCTACTTAATTTTCAGAAACATCAGAGATTACAACTCTAGTAAATACCCAGTGGCCTGACATTGAGGAGGTTCGAAAGCTGCCCTTTGACCCCTACCCCCGTGACCCTAAATTTAAGAAGGCCAGTCCTGTTTTCTCTGACAAGATGCCAAAAGGTCAGTGAAAGATATGCAAGCGCTCAACAGGAGCGGCAGCCTTACAGTTAAACATTTTATCTGACATTGAAGTAATAAAATATTCATTCAAATTTAATTGCATCTGCAGATTTTAAGCAGGAAGGAGAGAGCCAAACGCCAGCTAAGCGAGAGACCAAGTCGATACGTCTGAGCAGATTTGCCGCCCACAATGCCTTTCATCACTGCGAGCAGTGTCACCACTACTGTGAAGCTGGCCCTGCCTCGCAGGTGAGTGCAGTATCCGAACATCTGACGCACTCAGCTGCTGCTTCAGCGCAGGCTCACAGATGCACATATATCCAGAGCTGTCACAATATTTTGATGCTTGAAAGCTTTTTTAGTCTTTGGGGTTATGTCCAATGGTTAAATAATGCATATGTGTGTGTTGTAGCTGTCGGAGTGCACCTTTCACGCTTTCACCTTCTGCTCATCCATGTTGGGGGAGGAAGTACAACTCCAGTTTGTCATTCCCAAAGCCAAGGAGCAGCACTTTGTTTTCAGTCAGCAGGGTAGTCACCTGGAGAGCATGCGTCTGCCTCTGGTCTCCAGCAAGGTTAGTTCACCTCACTTCATATATAATGAAATAAGCACACAGATGTTTTACGGACTTCAGTGACTCAGCTCATTTCTTTTCTTTCTCTACTCGTCTGTGTCTGTCTCGATCTGTCAGGATCCCGATCTGCTGAAGAGTCCCATTTTTACCCCGACCACAGGACACCAGGAGCACGGCCTGCTCAACATCTTTCACGCCATGGAGGGCGCCACTCACGTTCATATCCTGGTGGTGAAGCAATGCGAGATGCCACTCTACAGGAAGTATTGGCCCAACCACATCCTGCTCGTACTGCCGGCCATGTTCAACAACGCTGGAGTTGGTAAGTGATTTATTGGCGTATCTGTCTTCAAATATCTTAATTGTGTGTAAAAATTACAGATTGGACATAATTATACAACAACAAACTTATATTTTGTTTGTTTTAAAGATGAAATAATCACATTGAAATTGAATATCTCATGACTTTAATCACACAAACACAAGAAATTACACCCCCAGCGTTTTATACATTTTCTTAAAGGTGTTTCTATTTACTGTTTCTCTCTTTAAAATTAATCTTTTTTTAATATTTTACCTTTACCATCAAGTCATCTTATGTGTTCAAAATACACAACAAGCGTGAATGCATAAAAACATTGACCCGTCTCGCTGCTAGTGCTCAAAAACTCCACAGTGTATCTGGAATTCCACGTCATCTTTGCTAACGTGACTGTCTTCCGATAATAAATGATTTATTGTCGTGATATGTCATCGTTGCTCCATTTGTCACAGTCACACACGTTTTACAATGCAATTACTGAAGGTAAAAGGTTAGATGTTCTGTTAACCAACTAAAGTGAGTCATCGTGTATGAAGACATTGACTACGCAATAGCCTGATTTATAAATAAGCCAATCAGGTGCGTGGTCTGTCTTTAATGGGTGTAACTAAACTAACATGCTCTGGCAGAGATCAGTGAGTTTACCCTTGTCCTTTGTTTTACTATGTCTATGACTCAGCGTTAGTGTGACCACATGCATTAGACCCAGTACCCTTTGTCCGGTTTATTCAAATATTTCTGCTCAGTGTCCCACAGCACTGACTTTCAGCTTTTTCTGAACTGTATTTGTTCAGAAAACTTTGCAAAGTTAATGTTCAGCTTTTAAATTAAATTATCACTGTTTATTACCCTCCCCTGTGGCACTGTAATGCGGTGTTGCAGATAGAGCAGTTTTTATTTTTAAGTATCAATGAAAAACTGACACCTGTCTGTTTAAGGTGCCGCTCGCTTCATGATCAAAGAGTTGTCATACCACAACCTGGAGCTGGAGAGAAACCGACTGGAGGAGCAAGGTGTAAAGAGGCAAGATGTTTGGCCTTTCATCGTCATGATGGACGACTCCTGCGTGTTGTGGAACGTCCACCAATCAGCAGACACCAGGTATTAATTGTTTGTGATATAACATTTAGTGAATATCCCGTTATTAGTGTCTGGTAATTAAGGTAAAATTCAACCTTTTCGTTTTTAACATCTGTCTTGTCTCTCAGTGAGATGTCAGATGGAAGCTCGCCTCTCACCAACGTGTCTCTGAAGACAGTGCTGCAGCACATGGAGGGCACGCCTAAGATTTCACTGTATGCAATGTGTGGTACACGAAAGTGGAGCAGCAGCCTGGCTCGCAAGCCTCCTGCCCACCCCTTCAGTCGGTGTCATCTCCACGACTTTGTCATGCTTAATGTCGACCTGACGCAGAACGTTCAGTATGACCTCAACCGGTGAGTTAGGTAGTAGATGGTTCACATGGCATCAGTCACACACACACACACACACACACACACACACACACACACACACACACACATATATATATATATATATATATATATATATATATACATATATATACATACTTATGTTTGCTTTGTTTTGATGTTTTTGGCATTGGTTGTTTTATGCAGATACAGCTGTGAAGAGGTGGACTTCAATCTAAGGGTAAATAGCAGTGGGCTGCTGCTGTGTCGCTTCAACTACTTCAGCCTGATGAAGAAACACATTCCAACCGGTGGAACCAAAGACTTCGCGGTCAAACCTAAACTCATGGTACATGTGTGTTTTCATACAGCAGAGGGCCGTTTCTCAGTGAGTTATGCCTCTTTCACAATGTAAAACACCATCCAACGCTGACCTACTTCCCTGTCTCCACAGGAGATAGAAAATCCCGCACCAATCAGCCCGTCTCAGTACGTTTGCGCCCCAGACAGCGAGCAGACCCTCCTCGATGCCCCAGCCCAGTTCCTGCTGGAAAGGTTCCTGCAGAGCTGCAGCCACAGACTGTTTCCAAAGGCTGTTCAAAACAGAAACAACCCAATTCTGTCCATCGACAGCTACCTCAACATCAGCCCGGAGGTAAGAGCTCCCGGGAGGCTGCAGTTGAAAGCAAGAGAGGAGACTATTAGCATCATCCCCTCGACTTAAACCTACAGGAGGATGTAAGAGCCAGACTGCTGAGGAAAAACTGGTCTGAGAGAGAGCACATGCTAAATTTCATGTATTTGAATAAACTGTTTCGGGGGGGAAATCACTAAAATGTTAACTCTCAGAAAAAAAGTGAAACCTGCTGACTGAGTTTATTTCAAATGTTCTCCAGAGCCGACAGTTTGTTGAATCTTCTCAGAGGAACATGTTGTGTGTTTTCACCATCTGTTTTGTTTGGGACACTCTGACCTGCATCCTCGCACATGTGCAAACAACGGATGCTAACTGTGCATATTTGAACATTTGTGCAGATCAGGTGCTAACAGCGTGAACACTCTGCACACCAAGACACATTTCTGGTGTTTTGTATTTTTTTCGTGTAACAGAAATAAATCATAAAGCACATTTGCTCACGACGCAACCTTTATTTTTACCCATAAGGATGCCCCAGATAGCAAATTGTTAAAGTTCCATGAGGTTTATTTAATTAATTGTAAACTGGAATATATGCTTGTTGTGTTGTGTTAAATTTGATCATCTTTATCTCTTGTTACAGATTTCTGTTTGCTACATCAGCTCTCGTCCACACTCCACCAACCTGAACCATCAGGGTCTGGTGTTCAGTGGCCTTTTGCTTTACCTCTGTGACTCCTTTGTCGTCTCTGGACTCCTCAAGAAATTCCGCTTCCTCAAAGGTGACTCATTAACACAGTTGTAGTTCATACTGCTGCCTCTGTAGTCTATACACCACAGCAATAGACTTATGTTGCCACTGTGGGATTAGGTCACATCAGGTTATTGGGTGTTAACTAAACGAAAGGGGGTACGACTTTTAAGTGGAGCATGAGGTTCTAAACCCTGATCTTGTCCACAGGCGCCACCCTCTGCGTGATCTGCCAGGACCGGAGTTCCCTGCGTCAGACCATCGTCCGACTGGAGCTGGAGGACGAGTGGCAGTTCCGGCTGCGTGATGAGTTTCAGACGGCGAACTGCAGCGAGGACCGACCGCTCTACTTTCTGACCGGCCGTCATGTTTGAACTTGTGAAGCCTGCTCGGGTCCTGCTGCTCTGCTGCAGGAGCACAATCACAAATGAGGGTAGATTTTTTATTCCAAACCAGCCAGCAATCACGATTGTTGCCGTCCAAACTGGAAGGTCAGATAGGATATGCTGGAGCACAAGAACTGCAATCTAAAAAACGTGGCTCATCTTCATCTTTACTACCACAGTGCACTCTGCCTGGCTCTGGAGTGGGTCAGTGCATGTATTTAACTCTTGTAGCTGAGTTTGTGTTCCACTGAAAAAGACTTTGCTGTGGGACAAAAAAAGCACAGCTGAAACTGAACTTTACTTGTTTTGGTGTTGTATTTGACAAAAGCGGACGCTCTCTGAATGATAATGTGACTATTTGAAGATTGTATGTGTACATGGGCTGTGACTAGAGTATGTCCCATCTTGGACGTACGTGTTTTTTTTTTTTTTTTTATCTCAGGGTTTTTAAGGGAGATCCGAGGGTGGTCGCTTAAAGGGGAGGGTAAAACTTTTTTTTTCTCCTCGTTCACTGTATATTTTTTGGCATACGCTGGCACCAAAGACATCTTCAGCTGCACCTTGCCTTTTTTTTCCTTCGCTTTCCACATCATTTCTCACCTGCTCTATATCTCAAACTCCATAAAGCTTATCAGCTGTGAAACATCAGCTTGTTACACCAAAGAAATATAAACGCACATTGGATTTTTAATCAACTCGAGTATCAGATTCTGCTTTTACCACCAGTGGGATTTAAACCATCATCATCAATTTAAAACTGCGAATGGGGACCCCCTTTTTTTTCTTCTTCTTGTGCCTCTAAAATAATTACGTGGCATTGATAATCTTTCTGACAAAGCAGTATCCCAAAGAATTAGTACAAGTTGTAAAGACTTGCCACAGGGTTTTATTTTTACAACTTATTTACTTGTACTGTGTAATCTTATGGTTCAACACAGACAGGTATTTTTATTTACTGACAGAGATACTGGGTATTTTTTTAATTATAATCATAATAAGTCAGTAAATACAACATATTAAGCCAATTCCCAGCCAAATATCCTGCTATTGACTTTGGCCTGGGATCACACCTCCAGTCCTGATGTTTTGAGGCTGAGGATTGTACTTTTATGATGTCGGTTTATGATCCACATACCTTACATTTGTAAGCTTATCAAAGAAAAAAGAAATACACACCGTCAAAAGCAGCTGACCAGGTCAATTTATATACTTGAAAGTGGAATGTTTGTTTTTAAATATATTTTTCTGCACAGGGTTCTCCAAAGAATATGCCTTAAGTGACGTTTCACATAGTCACTGCTCAAGTCACGCATTTTTCGGACCAATGAGAATGAAGAAACCATTTAACTGTGAGGAGAAGAAATGTTTATCAAAGTGAAGCAAGATGAAATAATTGGACTTTTTTCCAGACTACTGTACTGTTTAAAGCTTTGTTTACATTATTAATATATTATATCATCCCCTTAACCACTGAGGGTCACTGATGTTTTTTAGTCTTGTGTAACTTTTGCCAGTATATTTTGGTCATAATGTCTTTCTGCATTTTATGTTATGTTGCAAAGGCAAGAAGAATCTACCTAGATGTGTCCTTAACCATATGTCTGTATCCCTTTCTGTTCTTGTGTTGCATTTTTCTTTTCTTTTCTTTTTTATTGTTGAAAATGAAAATCAGGTTCATGAGGGATTCTTATTTATTTGACAAGCATTTTGGACTGATAATCATGTTGAAGTGTAATATTTGATTGCATGCTGAGCTCGCTTAAACCAAGGGAGTGTGTCCTCTTCAAAACCATCCATGAAGGCTTTGCACAAGACCCAAACGAATGATTCTTAGATATACTGAATGTCATTGGGGGTAGGAAATGTAAACTTGCACTATACAAGTTGCCAGCAGAAAAAAAAAAATATTTCCATTAAAACAAAACAATTAAATTAAATTCCCCAATCCCCCGAGAATTGGTGTAATTATAAGACTGGTGATCAAAACTTTTTTTTTTTTTTGTTTTGTTTTGTTTTTGGTCGAACTGCAGTGGTCCATAGAATGTATCTGTCTTTTTGATAATTTAACACTTAATATGCAACTTGCTCTCACAATCTTCACTGAAACGTGTTAACCGCGTACAGCCCTTTGGTAGCCTTGGTGTCTGGGTCATCTACCTCATGTTTGCCATTGTGGTTGTGGGATGTGAACATGACATTAGAGCCATGTGATTGTTGTCAAAAATGTATGAATGTAATAAATTGACTTCTAAATTCAATTATATGTTATTTTTGTTGTTGTTGTTGTAAACACACTTTATAACATCTCACTAGTCCATATTGAACGTCACGCCAAGTTGCACATACAAAATTAATTTTCATTTCTAGAGGACATCCAAAGGTTTGTGGAAATCACTATGCACTATGTATAAATACAGAGTGCATAGTGATATAGTGCAGCTATAAAAAAGACCAACTTTGTCTTTAACGCAACATAAGAAATTTGACCTTCTTCCAAATCTTAACCATAGAAATGTATTTTCTAACAGCACAATAATCTTTTGTTTGACACCAGTTTCTTGTTACTGAATTATTTGCTATTAAAAGAACCTTTAAAACTCAAATCCTGCATCTTTCACTAGACTATTGTGTTGACAACTTTGAGCAAATGCCTCATCTCCACTTTGTAAATTAATAATAATAATAATAATCTAACAGCAGATAAAAGCTCAAAGGTTCAATGTCCATATTCCCCTATTTATAATTACTTGTTCACATAATCTGTCATAGTTTTTGGTGGTTAAATTAATGGGCTTTAACTTTAGGAAGTGGCCTGGTGTGGTTTTCTGTTGAACAAAGCAGAAAGAGTAGTTGAAATTTTCATATGTGATGATATAAACAAAATGAAAGGAAATATTGAATTAATGTAGCTGTGAATCTTCTATTATTTTAGTTTCCACCGATGTATCTGCTCAGTATTGTGAGTGTGTTGATGCAAAACTTAACCACTGTCGTTGAAATTCAATGTGCAGCTCCGTCTCCAGCATGTGATTAATAATCTTCTCACTCTCTCCTCTGCACTCAATCCCAGATCTGTTTTATTCTTCTTGAGAGTAAAATCCCAGGCCCTTACTCGTTTTCATAAGCACCATCTCTACATTCCTCCACACACCTCCAGAAGCCATCCACTATCAAGGGCAGAAGTGGCTTCATAATGGATGCTGGGATCTTCTCTGGCTTCACTGTAAGGGCACAGGGGCATTGTTGGTCCGGGGACAGGCCTATTTCAGTTTCTGCAAGGTAATATTAGAGCACACTTTCCATCAACCTACAGCCCCTGTGTGATATAACACAAGGCTATTTTCAGCCAGCTGCAGTCAAGATAGGATAAGGAAAAAAGGGCAAAGTGGCATGATGATTCTTGCACCTTATAATTGCTCTTTTGGGAAAAGCAGAACAATGTTGTTCACATGGCTCAAGAGAAAGCTTGTGTCTAAAGATTTTAGATCTAATTCATTTGTCCATTGCTGCTTCCAGTGAGGGCAAAGGGTTAATTGACTGTTTTACGACTACAATCAAACAATATGTACAGATTGGCCTTCTTTGGCTGCTCTCACTTATGCTGTCATTATTCTTGTGCTACACAGTTCCCACAGTCCAGATTGATCTCAATATTTGATTTGTGCTCTAAGCTGATATTTCAGCAAATGCTTTGAGGGAAAATGAGAAAATCTCTCTTGATAATTCCCTCTGACCGATTTCTCTGTTACTGAGTCCTCGGGCAATGCGGTACTTAATATTAAACTACTTTTAAACACATCTTTAAACATATCAGTGATAGTAAGGTGGAATATTTTCTATCATCCCAACACATAAAACCCTGTTTATTGATCTATAAATATACATGTTTATTTGGCACACATTCTCACGTAAGCAGAAGTATCAGACACATTTATAATAAAGGGATTCCTACAACATAAGATCAATTTTCATAGATGGTGACCAAGAGTAAATCATTCGTCTCTCTTGGCAGTCCACTCTAATTAGTCTCAGGCCTCCATAAACCATCTCGCTAAAACCAAAGCTCATCTGTCGGAGTGCCGGGGGATTACAGTTTGCCTTTGGTGGATCACATCCACTACTGCAGCGATGCATATCCTATCAGCGCCTAAGCCTGTGAGTGTAGAGTGAGTCAATTCTGGGGACCAAAGCCCAATACTGTGATGTGAGAGGCGAGGGAGTGTGACCCTGCAGTGACATGTTGGTCATGCGGTAAGCCAGCCCCGTCAAATCTGTCTTGCCTTCAGAGGACGAGTCTGTGACCAGGGAGGGTTGAGCTGACGTGTGCCTCAGACCATGCATATGAGACGTTATTAGTATTTAGCCATTGTTGTAAATCCCCCCCAAAAAAAGAAAGGGAGAGGGGGAGAGAAAGAAAGAAGTGCTGACAAAAAGCTGCAGTCAAGCAATCCAATGTACTCTGGTGAGAAAATGCATCACAAGCAGAAGCACTAGAGACAGCAGACAAATGGACTTAGACTCTGTTTAATAATTTATTAAATACAGCATATTACACTCATGTTGATAATGTGCATATACTAGTACTTATACTATAGAGACACTTCTTTAATTTAAAATCTTATTGCTGCACATGTTAAACAGAATGTTTATTTTTCTTTCCTTTTTTTCATATAGTGTAAAAAATGAAATGCAGCATCCTATGAAGAAAAAACAAAAACAAAACACAAACATGTCCTTTGTGCTACAGGTTACGAGGTGAAGTTAAGGTTCAGGACATGATGACACTGATGATGAGACACATGCTACTCAATGGACACTTGGCAGAACAAACAGACACCATAATTCCACAGGAACAGGAAGTCGAAACCCCTCATGCAGTGCATAACTGAAAACCTGGCCGCCGGTCAGATCTGCTTGTTTCCTCGATGCCAACTCACTCACGGTAGCCAGCCGCTTGATCATTGTTGGAAAAACCAAAAACAAGTAAATAAAAGAAATAAAGAAAAAAAAAGTACCAGCAACCAGGTTCCATTACCGATACTATGCATCTCGTAAAGCAACATCCACCTCTTTTTTTAAACAGCCAACATACTGTTTACACTCTCTGTCTTCCTATGTGCATTACTTCATTCACATCACTGTATCTAGCACCCTCAGACTTACTGAAAGAACTCACCGCTGACATTTTCACATCGAAAAACTTCATGGAATTCATACACTTCTCTGTTCAGCCTTTGGGATCTACTTTCATATATCAAATGAAATGAAGTGTCTTGTGTTGAGGAATAAGAGGCATGATAATTTCAACTAAAAAGAGTGCAATTTCACATTCCTTGTTATTAATGAATTAATATTAGTATTATACATTTGTAGAACTATTTGGTATGTGTGAAGGTAGAATGTGTGAAAATAAAAGTGCATGCAGAAGGTAAGGAAAGAGGACTTAGACGAGAAGACTGAGGTCACTCTCATGTCTGTGTTGAATATGAAGCAGCTGATTAGCTTAATTTATCTTAGCTTGATTCAGCTTAGCTTAGCATAAAGTCTGGGAGTAGAGAACTCCATCCAACAACAACAACAATAAAACCAACCTGCCTTAAGACAATGCAACGCTTAGCTGCTTCCTCTTGTTTCTTTATGCTAAGCTAAGCTAATGGGCTGCCAGCCGAGAGACGTGACAGCTGTATCAATCTTCTCTTCCAATTCTCAACAAGAAAGCAACAAAGCGTTTGTGTTTTTTTTCCATAAAATGTTTCTTTGAAGAAAAGAAACTACTGTATGTCAACCGTTAAAACATCCACCTTTAAAAGAGGAAAGTAAAAACTAGTCAAAAGTTGAAAAATATGAAAACAATATAACACAGGATGGAAAGAAGTACAAGTGAATAAAGAAAATCCCTGAGGGCTAAAATCCTACTGATGTATGTACTAAAGGATGTGTCATGAATAAAGATAATTTAATTTTCATGTACAGTACTAGAAAATGATTGCACAAGGTAAATCACAATTTTTTTTTTGCTAGCTAATGCAACTAAACCAGATGGGCACAAATTCAGCTTTTCAACAGGGACGTGAGCAGCTATGCTTGTTTTTGTATAAGCATACCATTGAGAGCATGATTAGAACATACAACGACTTGTTAACCATGGAATAAATAAATGCATGTTGAATGCAACACAAAGGCTGCATTCAATAAGATGTGCCCTTCAGATAAGAAAATGATTTTTTGCTTGTGGAGGAAGAATGGGACGGAAGGATGGAGGCAAAATATTTGTAAAAAAAATCAATGGAAGGGAAGGAAAAAGACAGAATAAGATTAGGTAGAGAGGGGGGAATGGACCGCAGATGGAATGCAGTGAGGAGGGATGAAAGAGGGAAAAGGTCAAAGGAAGGAACAGAGGAGCGTGGGATGGAAGTAGAAATGGAAGGAACAAAGGATTGAATGCAGCAATGAAAAGACAGACGACAAAAAACAAAATGAGAGACAGGAAAGAAAGGAGAAAATAGAGAACACTGGAGAAATACTTTGTTAACTTCTCTTATCAGGAGAGGTCTTCGAGTCGGCTGCCTTGTTCAATGACCGCTTTAGCAAACTGCTTGAAGACCCGGTCCATGTAAGTGCTCTGTCGAGGCCACAGGCCCTCGAGGAAGCCGATGTGGCCGCCGTGACAGGTGATAAGAAGAGCCAGGTTGGGATTCTGCTTCACTGCCTCCACTGGAATGGCTGCAAAATAAACACAACATTCAGGTCTAATTCTTTTATTTTATGTGCACTAGTTTTCATTCCTAGTGATACTCTCACAGACTCACCATGAGACGGAGAGAAGACGTCATCAGCGGCATTCAGACACAGCATTGGCACCTGCACAGACTTCAGCCTGTGGACGGGACTGGCATCACGGTAGTAGTCATCATTGGTAGGATAACCAAACATTATGGAGGTGAACCTCTCGTCGAATTCTCGAATGGTCTTTGCCTGTAGGGGCCCGAGTGATATGATTAACTTGTGGCCATCTCGTTTAGTTAGATTAGCGTTTGCAGCCAAGTGTCACTGAAAAATAATCCCCACCTTCATGACATGATCGATGTCGTAACACTTTTCGAGCACCGGCCTGTGTCTGGAGGGGAGATTAAAAATAAAACTGTCATCCGCCGCTGTGCTGTTATGTGAAATGATGTGCTATCAAAGATGCCCCTAAAAAATGCTGACAAGGTTGTAACGACCGCATTGAAACACAAACAATCAAGCTCAAGTAGAAGGACAAAAGCTATGACGTTAAAGTTAATGTACAGACTGAAGTACGCTGTTGGTGCAATTACTGTTTTATGTATTAAAAAAGGCTTTTAAATATGCTTTGTTCAAAAAATGCAAAAGCAGTATTTTTTGCCTCGATGTTAAAAAAACATTAAAGGATATAAAAAGTAAACACATAAAGTTGTTTAGCTTATGAAACATTGAGCTGCTAGCGAAAGCAGGGAGTTAGTGACTATGTTAATCCTCCTCTGGCCTTCTCTGACCTGTGCACAGACGCTTGTAGGCAGCTGGTGAGGTAGGAATTGAAGAGGAAACGATCCAGGGGTTTCTCCAGTGAAGCGGTGCACTCGAATACATCCCAGCCTGCTGAGAAGACTACGACACCTCTCAGGCAGGTTTCCCGGCCCTTACGCCCCAAATAATTGGCCAGCATCATTCTGAAATCACACAGGATTGAGAGTGAGGGAAAGAAGTGTGAAAAAGAGAGAAACTGGGCGATGCGCCATTTCTGTCCAATCCTTTGATTCATCAGATTAGAGCTATGCAGTATAAAAAAAAAAAAGTGTTCTCTGGGATGCTGCAATGAACAACTGAAGTGATACTGCAGCTCTCTCGCCTCTCCACAGTCTACAGTGGAGCTACAGTGAATGTGTTTTTGGTTTTTTTGTGGTTTTACTGTCATTTGCAGGTTTTGATACTGAGTCACCAACCATTGTGATGCTGTCTTGTACATCTTTAAGATTCATTATGATCAATGTCTGGACTGAAACATTGAGTCAGCTGGTAGTGAGTGGCTGCATTACCCGCCCATGGACACTCCAGCAGCCATGATTGGAGCAGCCTCACTGATGCTCTGGATGTGTGCAATAACAGTCTCCAGATCCTCCGTGTTGGCGGCGCAGTAAGTTCTTGGAGTCTGTGAACAAAACAAAGAATCGTGAATGAATCAGGAAAAAAAACATCTTTGTTAAATACAGTATGTGGTAAAATACATCAGGTAGCTAAAGACAGACATGCACATAAAGACACAAAGAGTTTACAGACTGTTATGTAACAGACACAGTCTTATCAGGACCTTTGCTATTTACTGTAAAAGACAACAACAAAGGAGGTGGACCTATCGATTCACTCACAATTAGGCAGCAGGTGTTATTCATTTATTTATTTATTTATTATTATTATTATTATTATTATACGGTTCATGTGAAACAAATCAATATGTTATATTTAACCCAAAATGCAAAAAATGTTAAATGTTGGTCTTAAACACATCTCATTTTTTCACTTTTGTCAAATGTTTTGTAGAGCAAACTAACAGTCTGCCGTGCAGGCTAAACTGGATCATCAGGAACAGACTGAACTCTGTTATGACTCTGATTTCACTTAACACAATGGCTGCCATCCATGTCCATTAAAAATGAACATAAAATGGATTATGATGTCAGTGTTACCACCGCTGATAGTATATGACAGCTCTTCTGCTAGTATCCTGAGCCTAATGGATAAGGTAGTAGCCGCTTCGCTTTTCCACTTAGGAAACTAAACGTAGACAAAAAAACAGATCTTATGGAAATCATAAGGAATATGTTCCTTATGTATCTGCTCTTTTGGTCAGAATATTTGCCAAACAATCACTCAATCAACTGAGAAAAATCTAGACCTCAAGATAAACATGTCTGGTATATAAACACATGTGAAACAACACCTCAGTTGGCTGTAACTTAACCTTTCAAGTACAAACAGTAATTATGCTAACTGCTTATTTCTGCGCTCATGACTACACTGTGTTTTTTTTCCCTGTAAAAGTTACCATGTCATAGGTATAAAGCATCTTTAGCATCTTCAGCATCAGCTGAATTACATAAGTAACATAAATTAGTGCTCAGTCTACAGAAGCTTAAAAGTGTGAACAGGAGATTTATCTTTTCCTGTATAATCATCTGCATATGCATTTTTATAGGCTGAGAAAAGAAGAAGTCTTTTCCAAATACAGCAAAGGTGCCACTTTCAGGCTAATATTGACTGTGATAAGAATACTGGCCTGTGTTTTGTTTTTTTTTTTTTTTTTTTTGTTTTTTTTGGAAAAGGGGTAAATCCCGTTCAACTGGAGAGAGACCGTTAAGCAGAGCAGGTTACTTAACATTATAAAACGAGAAAAAGGAGCCTAAATTCTCAGACTCTGCAGCTCTTCAAGGACCTTCATTAAGATTCAAGCAGAAACTCAGGCAAAGTAAATTCCTGTTTTTTTTCAGTCCCACTAAGAGACCTGCACATGTTTTGGACTGTGTGGTTAGAAGAGCAGAACTTACAAAGTGATTAACATTGAATAAAGATGTTTAAAACAAATATAAAACACTAATATTTATGGAGAATATTTGAACACACTTCAACTTGTGCACTGCAAAGCTGCTCCAAAAGAAAGTATCGTGTAATAATTTTTTTTTTTTTTACCAGCTTCAGAAATAGGGCACTGGCACTTGGAATGGCTTTTGAGGCAGAGGGCATCTTTCACGCGGTATTTGATTCTAAAGCACTGGCCTATTTAAACAATGGAGGATATTCACACTAACTGGACACAGAGAAAACGCTCACAGGAGCGTACAATTGCTAAATCATTTGCACAGAATATAATTCCCCTCTGAAATGAGGGAGAAAATTCCCTACTTAAAGCCACCTCTTGATTCAGGTCCAAGGTTAAAGCGTTCAACTTGTGTTTTTTTTTTTTTTTTAATCTGAGTACAGATGATCCAACTAAACTCTGAATATGACCTAGAATACACATTTAAATCAAACTGACAGCCTCAGGGTCAAATTTACAGCTTTTTTTTTAAAATTTGCCACTGGGAAAGAATAGGACAAAAGACAACTGCAGGGCACAGATCAGCCATTGATTCAGATTTACACGCACTAAGAAGAACATTAGATTGATTGTGGGCAATCCCTGCTTGTAATGAAACACCATTTGTGCTTTGGATGAGATCTCTGTACGGCAGTGATGGTCTGATTAGATGGGGGTGATACCGTCGTCTGTAAAGAACATGCCTGCCTCTGTTCTGTGTCACAGACATGCAGACAGAGAGGGACGACGTTAAGACAGAGTGGGCATGTTAAGCGCTATCAGAGCTTGGGCCCATTTTGTTGGCTAAATATACCCGGGTGTAAAAGGACAGATTAAGCCAGGTGTCAGAACAGCACGTGCTCGACGAGGTCATATTTCTGTGGTTCGGCATTAAAATACAGTATCTGCCTGCAACTTAATCCCCCACCGTGCAACAACATTGTCTGTGCAGCGTCTGCTTAGGCTCCCAGTGGGCTCCGTGACACGTGTGCGACAGACGTGCTCTGGGCTGACTGAAGCAAAGAAAAGGACATCTCTGCCGGGATGTTATCATACCGACAAATGGGAAAACCATCTGTCCTGAACAGCCCTTTTCCCTCCTGAATACATGTCTGTCTCTCTGGATATGGACCTAAACAAATATAGAATTAAAAAAAAAATAACACATTGGAGACTGTGGCACATGAGATTCTTACCAGTAGTGTTTCACCAGAAACTCCTCTGTTGTTGAATACCACACATCTGAAATACAGAAGACAGACATATACTCTTTTATTTTCATATTTTCGTTTCACAAAAGACACAACTTTGAGAATATTTAACTTTTTTTGACAATTCAATTATCATCAAAAAACACACTTTTGCAGTTTTTCAAATGTGAATAAAATTTTTAGTTTTCAAGAAATAGATTGTTGCTATGAAAGCGACCTGAATCAATTGTGAAAGAACACAAGCTACCTGGATATATGATCTTCAAAATGGTTGGACAATCAATATTCACTCACCTTGACCACAGTGGCCCAAGTTACTTTCAACAAATGTTTCTTAAGATTTAAGTTAAGAAATAAGCAGAAAAGAGGAATGTGATAAGATGTACAGAGAGGCACTGCAGTGTGAAGACCATTCAGTTTGCACTGTAGAGGAAAGTCATCAGCATATCTCCCTCTCCCTCTCTCACTCTCATCGGCCCACATCTCTTACAGATCATTATTATCTGCCATAGTCAGACCTGCTGTTTCTATCTGTGTACTCAGCAGCAGGGTGGGGCTAGAGAGCGTGTTGGGCAAGAGGAGGGGGAGCGGGAGCAGGGCATAGACTTGGAAGCTGGTCTGGGCTAAGCTGCAAAGCTTGTATCTGGATAAGCTGTAATTCATTAAGCTAAACAGACAGGGGTGAGGGGAGAAAGATGCTGAGTTTTTCGGTTCTCTTCCCAATGCCTTCCCAAATCTGGGCAAAAGAATGAATGCAGAGAATAAAGAAAGATCCATTGGAGAGGCAAAAGACAGGGGTGGAAAACCTGCCTCCCTCTGCAACTCTTCATGCTTGTGCTACATTTGGTTATTTACAAAAGCTGTTTCATTTGTGCAGTTCACCTGAAATAACCTGAGGCCCCTCTCACTCATGCTGTCCTGTCCTGTTACATAAAAGTTACAAAATCACAATTGCTCGTATTTTTAACTTTGACTGGACGAGGAATGTGTATTCAAGGTAAATTAGAACATGAGGCACAGAGAGCGTCACTTATTTTTTGATTTGGTGTCGTGAATGTGTGCACAGCGCTGGACCTAAGCCTCAGGGTTTCAAGCCAAGAACACCCACCTATAGCCCAGATCCCGACTCTGTTGGACCATGTGCAGGATGTAGGACTCTCGGCTGGTGCCGGTCAGACCGGGGAGGAGGAGGACTGTGGGCCTGGTGGCGGGGTCGGGATGAGAATGGCTGTCGTCGTTGTCAAACCAATCCAAAGAGATCTGTCCTCCATCTGTTGCCTTAATAAGCTCACTGCAGAGATGAGCGGGACACGTAACTCATCAACGTCAGGCTCTCTGAACATTACCTTCCATCTGTAACTTTATGTATCTTTTTATGTGTCTGGTTTGTTGGTTTCAAACATATGTGCACACAGAAACATAATGATAAAGAAAACTAAATGCATATAACTCTGGTAACTGTTTTCATTCTCTGCACAATTAATGCTTTCAGGTAAAGTGTATCATTGCATCCATCACACACACACACTGCAAAAGGGGGTGGGTGGGGTAGGGGGTGAGCAGAGTGCTCACTAACAGCTGCCTCATTTCCCTTGAGATCATCTTGTCCGTGTTCTTTGCAACACACAGCAAGTTAAGATTAAGGAGGAGGGCACTGCACCACTGGGTTCTTATGGTCAATCAATTTCTGGGCTATAGAACCCTAGCCTGGCAGATGAGGTCATTCATTCCTTGTGCCAGTGCATTTTAAACCCTGCACTCCCCCCAAAACCTGCAGCAGCCCATGAGACAAGTTGGCTGGCCAGTGGTAAAGACATCAGCATGAAATTACAGAACCACCATGAAATATGCACCTGAGGCTGGCCTTTAAAGTCAGGGAGGGCCAATCCAGAGTGTCCAGCAGGCAAAGTGGGAGGGAAACCTCTGCCAATCCTCTGCCTGGACAACAAGATGAGTGAAATTTCACCCAGACAGCGTGCGATGGACAGGACTGTTTTCACCGCGTCTGTCCTTGGGTCAACCTTGAGTAGCTTCATTATCGGGGTGGGGGTGAGGGGTGGGAGGGTGTTGTGTTGTCCCCAGAGGAAATGTGATAATAACTTTAGCAAATGTGACCATCAGTCTTACCACGTTTGATAGCACCGAGTTGAACTAGGATGGATACAGTCGCAATGCACTATGGGAAAATTTATCTTCTTAACTCAGGGGACAGCAGATAGCCAAGGACACGGGCAAATGTGATTGTCCTTGGGCCAGACAATTCAACTGAAGAATTAGAAACTTGCACAAAAACAAGAGGAAATATTACGAATAATCAATAATTTATAATCATGATTAATTGGGGAAACAGATTTCTTCCAGATCTGATATCTGATTTTGATAATTAACCGTAAAATCTTAATTAATACATTTTAATTTTCAGGGTAATTATTTTGTTTTTTTTATATGAAGGTTGAACATGCACTGTTCCCAAAAAATAAACCTAGACAAAAAGTGTGGCCATGGAAATTGGGTAATGACTAAATACATTGAAAAAATTGTATGCAAATGTAATGTTAATAGATGAGTCATAAATAGTTATATTGAAAACTAAGGCTTTCTTAACTGATTTTAATCTCCTTTATTTGCAGGGCAAAGAATGCAGTGCAAATTAATCTTGGGCAGAGTGTTTATCGAGTGGCAGGCAGGGCAGCCCTGGCCTGCATCATGGCACAAAAGATCTCTTTCTACACCGAGATTTTGAGTCTGGCTTAAGAACAATCCTGGGATTTGTTTCTAGTTGTGAAACTTGCAAAAAAAAAAAAAAAAAAAAAGAAAGAAAAGAAAAAAGAAAAAAATCAGAAAAACAGACAATAGCAGTTTCTCAGTGACCAAACAAGCTGTGCAGAGTGGGCATGGAAAAGGGAAATTATGTATGTTTTCCTCTGCAATTAATCACCCAAGAATGTCAGAGAAAGACAGCTATTACATTAAATGCACATTTACAGAAGTATGTCAAAGGTGAACCCTGCAGCTTGCATGTGTCTCACTTATCTCTCACTGTCAATCCACACTTTGACTTGAACTGTTTTATCAGTTCAAATGCACATTTGTACCACGTGAAACCTGACGGTCTGTTTTTTTTTTTTTTTAGTTTTTAAGACTCGTATGATGGAGCATATCAGCCACCGTTGAGGACTTACTTTCTGTAAACCACACCAGGTTTGGCTGTGACAAAGGGTCTCAGCAGAGTCTGGATGCGGCTCTCCCAGCACCAAAAGGTGGGATAGTAGGTCTCTGACACTACAGGACATTGTTCCCTCAGAAACTGGTAAAACTTCTTACCCCCAGAGATGAGCTGCGGCTTCTGCAACACAAAAACAAAAAAACAAAACAAACAAACAAACAAAAAGAGGATAAAATGAGACATAAGCTGAGTTGAAACATAATTATTTACTATAATGTAATTTAATATGTGAACAGACCCATCCCTCTAAGCCATGTTTTGTACCATCATATTTTGTAAGACACTATTTTGTTAATGACATCACTGGTCTATATATAATAACACTTAACACAGAGGATATTACATGACATGCACTAATACACAGAGAGAATATATATGAGATAAACACAGCACATCTGTATGAACCACTAACACTATAGGCCTTTATTACACCTGAGACTGATGATAGACTCTGCGCATGCGTTAGCTTTACATTATTTAAATTAATATCAGGCTGACAGGTTATACACACAATTAATAATATGCATTTTTCTATTTAATTCAGACTATTTTGCTATTTATTTTCAAGCTTAATCCTCTACAGATAAATATTAGCTTGATTTATAACGGTGCTTTCATTGAGATTCACTTCAAACAGATTAACGTTTAGCATTTAACTTCATATGTCTTTATATTTTTGTGAAAAAATAAAACCACAAACGATGGATTTTATGAAATTGTATAGCGTAAATATGTAATATCGGTTATTTTTAGTATCTCCTAGTCGTATTAATACATGACAGCAACTTAATAGCTGCACATAGAAACCGTCTACCGGCATTTCAAGCTAACAGTGGTGTTAGCTTAGCTTAGCCGGTACCGCCGTTCAGCTGTAACTGCTTGTGATGGGTGCTACACATGGCTGCATTAAATATTAATCTCAAGTAAATATGCGGGTTAAAATTGGTGTCTTGTTGCTTGAGATCCGTCGCACATGTGCAGGTGTTTAATGTCAACCTAACCCTGATTATATCAAAATCTCCATCAACCTCCATGTACCGGTCGATTAACACCATCATCAGAAATAGCAGCATGTCAGTAGTGATGCGCGCGCGCACACACACGGTTGATTTTAATTTAACACACAGTCCATGAGGTGTTTAAAGTATATTTAAAATAAAAACAATCATAAGTCGACGTTACTTACCTTCGCTACTGATATTAAATAGTAGCAGGTGTACGCTGCGCTAAAGCCCAGCACCAGAGACAGTCCCACTCCCGAGCCGAACAGCCCAACTTTCACTTGATTTTCCAGATAATACGACAGGTCCCTTGTCAAAATGTTGAAATTGAAGTCCAGCGAGATCATTGCAAGGTCCCTGTTTTTTACACCCCGCACTGTAAGGACAGCGGCCGGCTCGGGTTGAAAATCAGCTGTGTCTGTGCTTGTGAGCCCACTGTGAAGGAGACAGTCAAGGGGACTGACTGTGTGTGTGTGTGTGTGTGTGTGTGTGTGTGTGTGTGTGTGTGTGTGTGTGTGTGTGTGTGTGTGTGTGTGTGTGTGTGTGTGTGTGTGTGTGGAGGGAGGGTATATAACTGTATCAGCCGAGGGGTGGCGCTCTTTGACCGGCTATCAATGACCGGACCGACTCACAGTCACTCTGTCACTCTCGCCCCCTGCAGGTCACCAGAGGTGATGCGGGCCTGGAGGGCTGCCACAGTGTTGTGTAGTAACAAAGTAACAATACTTCACTACTGTACTTACGTATGTTTTGGGAGTATTACTTGTTTGTTTGCTTGTTTGTTATTAATTCTGTAAAATTTCACTTTTACTTCACTACATTTCATAACTTGATTTCATACTTTTACTCTTGACACATTTTCAATGCAGTGTTGTTACAAAAATCAGATGAAATGAAATGTGATGTTTTCTCTATCGCTCCACTTCACTCCAAGTCTACCTGTGACTGTTTAGACTATCAAAACCATGTTCAAACACTGACGTAGGCTCCATCTTAAAGGGTGGAGCAGAATTTTTGGGAAAAAAGAATAGCATTTGTACTTTTGTTCAGGCTCAAGACATTGTCGATGAGGACACAGCTCCATGTATTAAAGTGCTGGATAAACTTAGTAATATTCTTCTGTTTTTATTAACACATACTTTCACTTTCACTACTTAATTATGTTTAATTATAGATTACATGTCATACCTAAGTACAGTAAATACTAGATACTTTAAGACGTTTATTTGAATATCATTCTAGTCTCTAACTTGAACTTCTACCAAAGTCATTTTTTTGGTTCTACTCTAGTGTGACTTTCAGATACTTAATACAATGCTGCTCCCACATCCCACAAGGAAAATGGATTTACTACAGTGTTAACCAACAATAAAAACCACATTAACAACAAGGTAACACATACGCAGGCAGCGGTCCCAAGGGCCACCGACACACAGAGGATCCAAAGACTCCAGGTTCACAGTGGGGTAATTAGTTTGTGGTAATTTAATTAACTGAAATTAACCGGAAGTACAAACATAAAATACAGGATCTGTATATAGATAGAAATGAAAATGAATAAGAATTAGAAAATGTAAAATATAAAATATCATTAATGTATTTTTGTGCATTTTATGTTGATTCTGATTGAAATTTTAATTATAAATGACTTATGTAATTCATTCTCTGGACAGTGTAGGTAATGCTCTCAGTAGTCATTATTCTTTAATGCATCCTTTTCTTATCTGTATATTTGTATAAGGATCAGATTGATGTTGCACAAACAACAGATTTCTGTTTAGCAAAGTGTTTGTGATCAATAATTATAAAATGAAATTACCAGTCAATCAATCACAATCTGCAATAGTTATATATCTTAATCAGCTGATGGCTTTTGACACATCCACGCTACTATATTTTTTATGTGGATTCATTAAATTATTGAAGTTTTCATAAATGTCAACTGTCTCTATTTGTGGCAGCACTACCATCAATAAAATGAATGAGCACATTTATTAATAAAATAATTCATGGATCATGCATTGTTTTGTAAAGTATAAGCATTAAATATCATTTTTATGGAAATTACTTTTACGATTTTTAACCTTTTACTCCGCAAAAGCATTTATATGATATGTGACCAACATACTAGTTGTTTAGTAATGGCTGCGTTTTTCACGTTATCTATAAGAAGTGATTGTTTTTCCCAAGGCCAAGGCTGAAAAATATTAGTGTTTTTCATCTCAACACTGAAGTGGGGATGGTCTAGCACATTGGTGATGCGCATGCGCATCGAAGGCCGAACTTGTGCTTGTTTTCCAAGCCCAGCGTCTTCGGGCTTTGTCGTTTACCTCCGTAGCTAGTTGTTGCTCGTCTGAGATCTGATCGATGATTGACAATAATGGCGACGCGTTCATTCTGAGTTGACTCCAGGGAACCATCTCTGGTTGACAAAGGGAACATCTCGGAGGGATCGTCAGCGTAACACTCAACAACATTAAGGATAAGCAATCACATCAGGACTACATTTACCTCAACGAAAAGGACTTGCTAGCCAGTGGAGGTTTATCTTGCTAGCATTGCTATAGCTAGCAACTCAGCTCGCTAGCTTGCTAAGTTGAAGAGGTGGTATTCTTGTGTGTGGAGTGGAGGAGAGGGGTAGGGGTTAGTGAGATCTGGCTAAGTTAGCAATGTGGCTACTTAATAGGCTTTTAAGGTAATTAGTGTCTCATTCTCAGAGGCAACACTGAGGTGGCACTAGCTTACTGTAAACGTTAGCTTGTGGGAATAGTTCAGTAGTCCAACAGTCTCCTTAGGTAGCTAACTTAGCTACTTAGCTAGCAGACTAGCTTTGTGGATTGTTCCAGTCTCTTTCCTGTTAGGACTTGCTCCCACTTGCGATTGGAAACTGTCCACCAGCGCACCGATAGCTGGCTAGCAAATAGTGCTAGCTTGCTAACTTCTAATAATTGCTGGGGCATTGCGAGCTCCTTTTTTTTCGTAAATGACCACCGGCAGGAATAACCGGGCGATGATGGAAGGAGTTGGAGCGAGAGTGGTCCGTGGACCTGACTGGAAGTGGGGGAAGCAGGACGGCGGAGAGGGACATGTTGGCACCGTCAGGAGTTTTGAAAGTCCAGAGGAGGTGGTCGTCGTCTGGGATAATGGGACGGCTGCTAACTACCGTTGTTCTGGAGCTTACGACGTGAGGATATTAGACAGCGCACCAACAGGTAACTTTACATCAGCTCACTTGACAAGTGTCTCACCGTGGAAAACAGTTCAACTTAATGTAGGAGCCACTGTTAATTTTGTGGCTTTGAGGGAGTCAAGTGGAATCAAACAAACAACCAGACAATTAACGACTATTAACTTTTTCTGTTATTCAAAGATTTGTCTCTATTATCAATAACAACAACAACAGTGGTTTTACCTTACTATAAACTTTCAGTGTATTGTATTATTAGTAGCAGCAAAAACAGTTGTGGATAGTTTATTCTCTCTGATGAGCTTGAGAATCTCATTTTGCCTAATATCAAGATGCTTATGTCAACACACAATGCTTGAACAGATGTATGTGCCAGACAGCTTTGTGTGTAAGATATGCAAATGAGCTGTGTGAGATGAGAGTAAAGAAAATGTTGACATAATTTATTATTCTAAATTGCACGGTAAGAGGAAGAACATTTTCATCATTTTGTTCTTTTAGCAAAAGTAAGTTAGTAAGTGGCCAATATGTATAACTCTAAAGCCAGTCATCCTCTTTAATGTTGTGACTGATCGGTGTAATTACACTTTCAGTACTTAGCCCATTGACAGGCTTCACTCACTCCAGTCCTTGTCCACTTGATGATATACCCAAGAGACAAGGAGCAGTTAAATCTGTGTATTTAATTTGCACGAATCCAAGCTCAGTGCTTACATTAGCAGGAGAAGAACAGTGGTAGTGTCAAAGGTAGAGGAAATATCAACAGGTTTAATAAGTGTGCACAGTTATGTTTTTAGTTCTGATTGCTTTAGGTACATGTGCTATCACACAATACAAATCTGAATTAACTAACTTTGACAAATATTACCTCCCCATCATTCAGGCATCAAGCACGATGGTACCATGTGTGACACCTGCCGTCAACAGCCCATCATCGGCATTCGCTGGAAATGCGCTGAATGCACCAATTATGACCTCTGCACAACCTGTTACCATGGAGACAAGCATCACCTGAGACACCGGTTCTACAGGATCACCACTCCAGGCAGTGAGAGGTTAGTAAATCCAGCATTTTTTGCTGTTATTGTGCTTCACCTGACACCCACCAGTGACGAAATAGTCACAAGGTAGCCAGGTAATCCCTGTACATCTCTGTGATTGGTTGGTCTATCTAATGTTTTAGTTTTATACCGCTTTATCTATGTGTGTGTGACATTTGAGAAATCTTTTGTGCACTCTGTCTTTTAGGCAGACACAATCTACTGTATCTTTCTGCTCCCAGCCTTCAGTTGCCAAGCAACAACTCTCAGTCTCATTTTAAGATCCAGTCAGACCTTTTTAAAAATTTTATTAATGCAATGCTTCCCTTTTATAGAATGTATTTGATCAGATCTCAGGGTTTTTGGGGGTTCGTTAGAACATATCCTTACAACTGCCAAGTGTTTTTGCTGAATTGGCCCTACAAATATAATTACTCAACTCTTTTATTTTTTTTTTTGAAATGTTGTTGTTGTTGTCGTGATAAAGAGTGGTAGACTGAGATGTACGGAGGATATATAAGTATGATCAGGCAAAGCTTAACATCAAATTGCATCACACATCGTGAATGAGTTAATGGTAGTAGTGGTGGAGTTAGGGTGAGTAAATTGTTTTCAGTAAATGTTCAACATTATTTTATTTAGATCCTGTACGCAGCATACTAACTAACACTCACAGACAGGTGAGCTGCAGGGTTTTAACATACAGAATACTTTATTTTCTTGCTTAAATATTGTTAACCTTTACTGGCTCATTGTCTAGACTGAGGAAGCACATGGGGCACTTTCTTTTCTGCTATATAGCTGAATTCGACAAAGCCTTGGGAACTTGGCTTGGGCCTTGATGAGCTGAAGCATTTATTTACTGACAGCTAGCTTAAAGTGCACAGACATTGCACCGCTACTTTCTCTAACTCAACTGTCTGCCGCAAGTTATATCAGCGGGCTCGTATTTAGTCCCAGAAACATTTCTGCAGACTGAAACTCTTCATGCGTGCAAGCGTGTGCCCATGTCGATACGCACGGATGAGAGATAACAGATAAAGAACAAGTGCTCTCTTAATTTTAGCCCTTTGACATAAATTGTAACAAAGATGAGATGAAACTTACGCCCTTGTTTACATCCTAGTGAAGACATTTTAATCAGACAAACGATCTGTGAGCAATACCTTTGGAACTCTAAACATATGAGTGGATATGAATGCTATGTGGGTCTTCTTGAATCCTTTATTAAAAAATAACCAATATAGTTACCACTATGTCCACACCAGGTTTTATTTCTATAGCACTTTTCACAGATAAAATCACAAAGTGCTTTACAATGAAAGTGCCAAGTGGGGTAACTAGACAATATAAGTAACACAGCATAACATGACAGTTTAAAACATATCTAAAAATAATATACACAAACAAAGAGACAGTATAAAAATAGACAAATAAAAGCTTGTCGAAATAAAACAATATAAAAATGTACCAATGTATTTGTACGTATTTACACATGGCAACATTTTGTTTTATCAGGCTTTAAACTTAAACCCAAAACATAATAACTGACCTCATGCTTCTTCACCGCCCTTTGAAAGAATTTCAAGGGGAAAACAATGTTTCAGGTGTGGTTTGTGTGGAAGGTGGAAACATTACCAGTTACTGCGTGTCCAGACAATATCAAGTCTATAATCAGCCAGTCTACTCTACACAGAGATTAAAGTAGCGGATGTGTTAATAGATAAAAGAGAAACCAAGTCATACATTTATCTGATTTAAATATTTTCCATTTTTATTTGGGTTAGTGCGTACACATCCTCGCTAAATTCCACACCTTGTTGTCCCATGGACTGTCATGACTGTGTTGACACTTCATCCATTTCAGGCCTATTTCACCCAAATGCCATATTTTAGTAAATGAACACATGGCCCAACAGCTGGCAGCCTTTTCAACTGCGTACGACTTCATTTCCCCCGAGACAGACATTACATAATGCACAATGGGTGCTGGAGGTCTCCCCAGCTTGCACTGCTCTGACAGCGTGGTGGGGTGTTTTGTTACACCACATTAGATTCTTTCACTAACTGCCGAAGAGGGAGTGGTTGGGAGCCACAAGCTGTTTGCGCTGGTTAGACCTACACTGTCCAGCTGCCGCGTCTACCAATAAGGCTCACTTTATTGTGTGGTGGTTAGAGCTCAGCTGGATGTTTTATTTGCTGTAACCTATTTCACTGGTGAGGTTAGCAGCTATGCTGGAGTTCAGGCTGCAGTTCAGAGCATTATAGTGAATTTAAAATGTCAGTATTTTGCATTTCAGCAGCTTTTCACATCCACAGTGCGATGATTGTTAGGTATGGATGAAAAAGAAGGGAATTGACAATAAGGTGTGAATGTTACGCTGTTATAAAATATGATTGTTATTCGTAATTTTACGACATGACACCTGTCACTCAATGACACACAACGTTCTCCTTGAATCTAACAACATTCCTGAAAGCTGTAGGAAGTCAGAATTTATTTTACCCTTTTAAGAAGCTCACTTGAAGGAATGAAAAACACCTTTGACTAATGTTTCTTGTTGGGTTTGATTTGTTTTCTTCCCATCAGACATCAGTTGCTCAAATGCGTAGACACTTGGTTGATATAGCAGTTTAGATGCTGTTAATTCCCAGCGCTCACAGTAAGATGTTTTATCTGTGGCCGTGTCCCATTTTTACCGAAAATAATTTACAACATGACTTCAGAACAGTGGGCACACAGGGAAGTGCAGCTGAGGACACAAGGTAACAGGAGGGAGGGTTAAAGGGGGTAATTTTTAATCTGTTTAATTTAACAATTATTGTGGACCAGACGCTGGCATCCTCTCAGTAATCTATATTTGCTAGTAACTGAAATAACAATGAATTGATCCGTGTAAACACAGCCCACCTCTGTAAACACCTGCTGTTTAGCACCCAAATTAAGATCATTCTTTCTGTGTTTAAACTTTTTGTTTTTTTTTTTAAAAATCTGAACAGAGTGCTGTTGGAATCGCGTCGTAAGTCAAAGAAAATTACCGCCAGAGGAATCTTCACTGGAGGCCGAGTGGTGAGAGGAGTAGACTGGCAGTGGGAGGACCAGGACGGTGGCAACGGGAGGAGAGGAAAGGTAGGCTACCAGGAAACCAGAAGTAGAACCTGTGACTCTGTTCCACTTGATTTATTTGTTCCCTGAGCCAAAAGCAGCAGTTGTGACCTGAAATGTTCAAGAGGGAGCACTGCCCCATTCAT
Source organism: Polydactylus sextarius (assembly GCA_016801845.1). Lineage (NCBI taxonomy): Eukaryota > Metazoa > Chordata > Actinopteri > Polynemidae > Polydactylus > Polydactylus sextarius. The sequence continues at coordinate 12,898,528 of CM028916.1, read as the reverse complement.
CCATTAGGGCAGGAGCATGCAGAGATGAATATGTGAATGGATCGCCGTGCACACAGTTGGGCCAAGGCCAATGTTTCCTGCTTGTTATTTTTTGCTACTTTGCTTTGCCACTTTTCCCACCCAAATAATTTTTCACATTACCCAGGAGCTCGTCTGGGTCCCAGTTACTTCTGTGGCAGACGGGGCTCGATGCAAAGACCAGTGGTGCTAAAAAAGAATATTTGTCTCCAATAAATCTTATTTCCCAAGTGTGCTTTAAGTGCGCAAATAGATTACTAAATTCTGCTGAAGGAACAACACTGGTAAAAGGTGCTGTGTTAAAATACAGCCAAACTTGTCTCAACTTTATTTCAAAGCTGCACAATTAAGTGGATAATAAATCCCAGGGTGGTGAAGCAGTCCTGGTGAGCCTGCCAGAGGCAATCTGAACCACACATGTGCCGCTGAATGAAGCATTACGGCCCATGAGGGTTGTATACAACTAAAAAAACAAGGATCCCTTGACTTGACAATCTGAAGGAGGAAAAAACAGACTTGCATTCAAGGATATGATTTGATTAGAAATGTACAGGAGCCTCAAACAAAACAGGAAGGCCACTGCCTGACTCAACATGTTTGTAGAATGGATATTTAAAGCCAAAACAGTTTACTATTGTAAAGCCTAACTAGGCATGCAGCAATGTTGATGTGGTTCTGAAATAATCTAGGTAGCTATAATCGTGATAGTTAAAGTTTGACAATTATTTTGCATGTGTAGGGATAAACTTTTTTCAATATAAAAGCTAAAGAAACAACCGTGAATAGTTATTTTAGAACTCAAAAGTTTAAATGAAACTAATGAAACAAAAAGCTTAAATGAAACGACTAGATTAGTATGTATATATGTGAGATGATAGCAAGAACTGGTGGAATTTGTCACTGGAAAAAAAAACAAAAAACTTTTATTTCTTTATTTCATTCCACTGTTTCCTGATCATCTTCACTCAGGCTATAAACAGATTTTCTTTGCTGCAGGTTATTCTACGCTTAAATACCTCATTAGAGAGTAATACAATGTCTGATGAGGTTGCATTTGTTTAGCACATTCTATTTAGATTTATACTGTAACTGTGCTGTAAAGTGCTTGTATTTTGAGTCTGGTCCAGACCCCTGAGTATTCAATTTAAGAGTCCCTCCAGGCAATTTAAGACTTCATTTTGCTGTGTTATTTAATGGCATATCTCATTACTGTTTTATGATGCTGTAAGCAATATGCTCTCCAGAAAACCGCTATTACATGTCCTGCAGCTTAGATGTTCCGTTAGTTTAGCACGAATATTACCTCCTAAGGCCCATTAATCAATTACCTCTGGAAGGGGCCTGAAAATAATTTAACGATTTGATTTCTGTATTTACTTAAGGCAGAGCTTTTAATTAAAGAATTCATTTACTCCACTGCAGCTCTTCTCTTGACACTTTCTCAATGTTATGAAAGTGTTGCACCGCTTGTGATGGGGAGAGAGAGTTGTCTAAATGTAATAATCCAAACCTTATCTTCTAAATTTGAATAGATTTTGCCGACGCTCCACTCAAAGCTCATTGCTTATTTATGCCTACAACACACATCATTTTCTTCATTTTACAGTGCCCTCAAAAGTTTGGAGATAAAAGCTGTGAGCCAGTTCTTACTACAAAAGTCAGATATCCCATTAGTCACGATGTAGTGCAAATGCTAACTCCAGGACAACCTAAGTAGAATAAATATGCCGAGTAGCTTCTAGTTTTTTTTCTGTAGCTTTCCCTCTTGAAAATAGGATCCTGATCGTGTTAGAGATCCTCTCCTTTTAAGTCATCCGGCTTCTAAAATACAGCTTCTCACTGCGTAAGCTGGAGAAAATTAGTGTGTGAAGGTGAAATATTAATTGGGCGCAGCAGTGAGTGACTCCCCGAGTTCAGAGACTGAAGTCGGAAAGACACACAAGATGCACTCCAAGGCTAATAATCATTAGCAAAGCAGCGTGGAAAAACGCTCCGCTGCAGCTTCTCATTTTAGCTGCTGCTCAGTGTCGCCGTCGCTGGTTAAAATAACTGACATCGCTGGTGGTACGCAATATCAGCTGTCACTAATTAATGTTAATTCTGTCAGTAATTTGATGACAGGTCTAAATTATACTTGGCTGTTGTCAGTTTTCTGCTCTCTGCACGCTCTGTCGGTGCTTGTCAAAGATAATTTGCGAGGAAAGAAACTCCACTCAGTAAGATCACTGTAAAACCTCGAGCGAACTGTGTTTCTTCGAGATGTATTCTCTCTAGCAGATCATGTCGCATCATTGTCAGGGATGGCGTTCTCCCAACTGAACTTTCTTTCATATAACACAAATAATTTAAGCCTCTAAACTTTTTTGTTTTAACCATGGCCTTCATTTGGATCAAGAAGCACATTAAAAAAACAAAAAATAAAATACTGACCGCTGTTGAATTCTAAATATATGTTTGAGATAACCAGATAATTTGCATGATGATAAAGAGCAGATGCTTTGTAGACTGGCTAAAGCAAACCACATTAACTACAACCACAGCTTGTGTCCCGCCCTTGAATATGTTCCCATAACTGATGGAAAAGTACATGAGTTTTGTTGTTAGAAACCTCATAAAAGCACCGAAGAAGATCTTTGTTCCAGCTTTGGATTCCCGTTTTTTTTTGTTAATTACTCACTGGGGGGAAAACAGCTGCATCCACTTCCTTTTCAGTTCAGGAAAAGAATCCTCTGAAACCTTAATCAGACAAAAAGTGTCATACTATTTTTTTAAAGATATAATATGTCAAAGGTTCTTTGTTAATACTTCCTACAGAATGTGTCTGTGGTTTGGCAGAACAAGACTTTCCTTTGTCGTGCTTCGTGTTTTGTCATCATAGACACTGTAGTGGTTGCAAAAGTTTAATTAAAACATTCTTGCAGATTGTGCAACTATTCCCAACTGGTGGGAAAAGTAAAACAATAAAAGGTTTAGTATAGAGTGTAAAAATCCAATGCAAGGAGAATTAAACCCCAGGAATCAAAACCTAATCAAATTTCATTCTTGATAAGTCCCATCTCTAATATTTCTCTAGCAGTTAGGGAATAAAACTTAACTTTAATTCAAAAATACAGATGTTGCAACATTCAGAGCTCCTGATGTTAACAGTATTTAGTTTTTTTTTAGTTCATCAAAGTCCTTGTGACATCCTCTCTCTCCTCCTGTCACATGCAATAGCACAGCTTAAGCTGGCCAGTGCTGTTTAAAGTTAGAATAATGAAATATAATGCAAAAGTAAAAACCCAAAAAACGGCAACACTCCAGCAACAACAATAAACAAGGAAGGACAAATACAGAATTAAAGATTACAACAGATTAAAAGATTAGTGGGCCAAATGGTGAATACAAATGTGTCTGTTACCGTGTTGGTGGAAAAAAAAAGTGTCATTAAAGGCTAATGCTCATAAAGCCTGAATGAGCAAATTGGTATCCTTTACATAGCCAGAAGCAGAAGACACTGGATCCACCTACTGGAGGATCTCCTTCAGTCGCTGCTTCTGTAGTTCAACCTTCACTCTGACCTTCCACTTGAGAATCGTTTCCAACAGAGATCAATTAAATATCATATTTTCATTATTATGAGGTTTGAAGCACCTGCTGAAAAAAATAACCTCTTTTGTTCAGATTTTTACATAATTCATCCAAAATTTGGATATATGATGTAAAACTCAGAACTTCATGCTGTGTCCTGTTTTTGTGTGTATATATATATATATATATATATATATATATATATATATATATATATATATATTTATTTATTTTTATTTTTTTAAATACATATTTCTCATCTCATCTGTCGTCGTCCTTCACAGGTGACAGAGATCCAGGACTGGAGCGCAGCCAGCCCTCACAGCGCTGCCTACGTACTGTGGGACAATGGGGCCAAGAACCTATATAGAGTTGGCTTTGAGGGAATGGTGAGCAAACTTCCAGTCTGATCGTCCACGTTCAGTCAGTCACTCACTCACATACACACACACACACACACACACACACACACACACACACAGACAGTGTCTCACAAAAGATCAGCTGTCAGGTGGCCTTTGTGTTTGACCACAGGGCTGAGGCTCTTTCTTTTGCTGCCAGGCCTTTGTGAGAGCCACGCAGCCAGCATGAGTAAGGCACCATTGTGCGGGCAGCTGGAAGGGGACCATATCTGCATGATAAAGGCAATCTGTTCCTTCCTGCTTTTTTTAAGGGGGAGAGAGTGAACATGGAGGTCAACTTTAAAGGAGGGGGGCATTGTCTCGAGGTTGTCACAAGCGCAGCTACACACGCGTCTCAAATGTAAAGCATCCTCCTCATTGGCTGAGACTGCCCTTGCCTTTTTATGAAACAGGCCAATCAGGTGTCTCCATTGCATAACAGATTTGTCCTTTGTTATTCTAATAGGTGGAAAGGAAGGTAGATTGCATCTGTCCCTGCATCAAATAATTCATGGATTAGACCTCCCATCTTGACTGTTTTATTTTGGCTTTGAATCTTATTAAGACAGCGAGCAAACAAATACAAAGAGAGTGTATCTTCCAGTATGTTTGGAAGTGAAGAGAGGTCAATACCTTGCCCTTTTTGTGATGACTGCTTTGTGCACGGAGCATCATAAGTTCAAACATGTCTTGCTCACTGGATAGACTCGAGTTATTGAATTTGTTGAAACTTGTTGTACTCAGGACTTTAGTTTTCCACCAGTTCAGGCAGACTTTTGCTCTGCCTCACGTTCATCTCTGCCCTCTAACTCCGCCACAGTGGCTGCACATCTGAGTCATCACAAATGACGCTCTCTCTCTCTCTCTGTAGCAGTGTAGCGTTTCATTGTCCTGCTTTACCCTTGGGGGCACTGATATTGTTGGTATTCTAGACAACTACACTGTCGCTGCAGCTTGAAGTGTGTAAATTCTCATTTTCATTATTCATGATCTTGCCCCTCCTAATGGAAATCACCCTGGGTAATTGTCAAACCCCCTCTCCTCTTTTCTCTCTCAGTCGGATCTGAAATGTGTCCAGGATGCCAAAGGAGGCTCTTTTTACAGAGACCACTGTCCTGTTTTAGGTAAGTAAGCCAGTGATCTGTCCACCGTCATTAATGCACCAATTCTCTCACCTACTGTTGTGGTGCAGTGAATTCAAGGGCATTAGAGGAATTTTACTTGCAGTTAATCTTGTGTGACCACTAGATGGCAGCAGGACCTAGTCACCTTGCTGCCAAAACCAGTTACTGACTCAGGTCTTGCAGTTACAGTATTCCAAGAATTCCAGGAATTAATTGTCTTTGAATTCAGCACTGCAGTGTGAGTCTCTCATTAGCTTTAACAGTGTCATTATTCATAGATAGAAGCTTTCTGCTGCATGTGTCTTTTATTACCAATTTGCTCCCACTTTGGTGATTTAAAGTTTTAAAGCAGTATTTCTTTTCACAGATTTATTACAACTTAAATGTATTTTCTAAATGTATTTGTTTCTCTATATACTAATTGAAAGTCATATGCATGTTTTGATGTGCAGAACTGGTAGTTTTGCAGTTGCAATATCAAATAAACTGAATTTTACCTATTATCACTCAGGTGAGCAGAATGGCAACAGAAACCCTGGTGGTCTACAGATTGGAGACCTGGTCAACATTGACTTAGACCTGGAAATTGTCCAGTCCCTCCAACATGGCCACGGTGGGTGGACTGATGGCATGTTTGAGACCCTCACTACAACCGGCACGGTATGCGGCATCGACGAGGATCACGACATCGTGGTTCAGTACCCCAGCGGGAACAGGTCAGTTGCTAGATTCACTGGCTCAGATTTCAGTCACTGAGACCAATGAAACAGCTTCCTCTCTTCAGCATAGTTTCCTCCATGTGCTGAGTTTTATACCTCCCTTTTCACCTCATCAAAGAGCAGAGCCACAAAACACCTCTCAGTGCATCTACATCATCAGGTGTAATTACAGTTTGTAACACTTGAGAGAAGAGACTCTAAAAATTTGTGGTCCATTTGTAGTAAAATATCTTCGGTCTGCAAATTTTCAGTCCTCTATTAGTATTGATAAAAATGTTATTTCACTACTCGGTGTTACATTTATCATAGCTGGATTCTTGTAATTATGTTTTTATTTAATGTTTTTTTTTTTTTTTTTTTTTTTAAATCCAACCTTAATCCACTTATTTTAAATTGCAACTCTTCAAAATGTACCCCTATCACTGTACAAAATCTATACTTTCCCATATATCATGTTTAATGAACTGTGAGCAAATTAGTCTGTGTTGCTTTAATGCATTCATTTCTGTGTTCTCAGATGGACATTCAATCCAGCAGTGCTGACAAAGGCCAATGTTGTGCGCAGCGGTGAAGTAGCGGCCGGGGCAGAGGGAGGCAGTTCCCAGTTCCTGGTTGGAGACCTGGTCCAGATTTGCTACGACATCGACCGCATCAAGCTGCTACAAAGAGGCCATGGAGAGTGGGCTGAGGCCATGCTGCCTGTAAGACTCATTCATACATTCACACTAATTGGTGCAAATGTAACCACACTAACCTTTATTTATTCACATTTCAATTTAAAGTTAATGCAGACATAAGCAGATATATATGAAATATTCAGTAGCCCTCTTTCAATAACATGATGATCAAAAATGTATGAAGACTAATTTTGGAATTTAGTCTCTGAATTTATTTATTTTATCAAAAATAGCACAATCTAAAATGAGACCACGCACTGTGCTGTAGCTATAAAGTAGTGTGAGATACAACACATCATGAAATTCAAACTTCACTCCAGTAGATGGTTTCACTTAAACTTGATGAGCGAAATCTGTATAATAGCACGTTAGAGCTGTTGGCATTTTCAACAAAACAAAAAACATTTTGACACGGTCTTCATCACAGGCACCAAATTTGTATGCAAGAACCTTTTTATAAATTAGGCTCAATTCATCTAACTGTCTGTGTAATTTACTGCTGTTCCCCCTCACACTTGGCAGTGACGTGCCTCATCTGCTTTAAAGAAGCGCTGCTGTGTTATTAACACGCAGAGTCACAATTTTCCCCCCTCAAATCAGTCCATGGCTGTTTTGCTGCCAATCTTTATTTATCTTTTTTTTCCCTGTATCACTAAGATGTTATTTTTCTCTTATAATGAAGTTTATTCATTGCTGCCCAGCATGCCCTAGGTTATGTAACGCCAGTCTACTCCAATATGCCACTTGTCCCTGCCAAACTGGCCCCCCTCAGCAGCTAATGAGCCTTAAAACCCTGAGATGGGTTGTAGCTTTGATCACTAACCACGGCTGTTTGCCGCCCGCTGCTGCCTCTACTGCAGCAGTCCCCATTATTGATGGCATCCTCCAGGACAGCCCCAGACCCAGCTCGACACACTCAGAGTGCCTCTCTCTCTCATACAGCCAGGATCGTGATGATGTGATTCAAAATTGGAAAGCATTTTGCTCTGTCCTCTCTGTATTGCCTGTGTAGATGAAGAATACTCTGGCAGGTGGAAGGGTCTCTCTCTTTTATATCCATCTTCTTTTCCACGCAAGCGAATGTCCTCTGAATAATGAAAGCAGAGCTTTAATTTATAATGTTTTGTTTTGTTCTGTCAGTTTTTATTTTTGCAACGACTTTGTTTCTTCTCTGTGTAGAACAATTGCTTTGTTGAGCCGCTGTTTTCTCTGTTTTTTTTTTTATCGTTTCCTCCCACTGCTTCTTTTCTCACAATCTCTCTGCATTTTTCCTCTGCCCCTTACAGATTCTGTTACAAAAAAATATAGCCCAAAGACAACAATCCTCCATATACTAATGAGTTTGTCGCATCATTTATCAACAGACCTTAGGCAAGGTGGGTCGTGTGCAGCAAATCTACTCTGACAGTGACCTGAAGGTCGAGGTTTGTGGAACTTCTTGGACGTACAATCCTGCCGCTGTCACCAAGATCGCCCCCTCTGGCTCTGCTGTCAGCAACGCCTCTGGAGGTATATATGAAAAAGCACTACTGACACAGAGCGTGTCATCTCAGTTCTTTGTCCTCGCTGCTCTCTCTTTTCTGACTTCTGCACGCAAACACTGTCTGATGTTTTCTCCCTTTGTTTGGTCAGAGCGCCTGTCTCAGCTGCTGAAGAAACTATTTGAGACACAAGAGTCCGGAGACATCAACGAAGAGCTGGTCAAAGCAGCAGCCAATGGAGACCTGGCTAAGGTGGAGGACATCTTAAAGAGACCGGATGTTGACGTAAGTGCCTCAGCATTTGGGTATTTTGTTATAAGCACCTGCTGGCTTCCTGGATGAGTTTTTGGTGAACACAAAATGATTTTGCTTCCAAACATTTATACATACATAGACGACTTGAGCATATTGATAATTGTAGCTGGGATACCTCAGGCTGGGCCCTGCTCTGTTCTCAGTGTATAGAGGAAGCTGAGAGTCTCCCAGGAAAGGGTACTGAGATCTTCCCACTTGTGCATCACTCTCAATCTGAAAAACATTAAGGGTGGGCCCATAGGAGGCACCAAGGACCATTGGTGTGCACTGCAGCACAGACCCAATTTCCTCTCAGAATCAAGTGGAGATCCACAAACCCCACAGCGGTTGCAGACTGTGTCCTGACACATGGTATAGGCCAGGGGAAAAAACAGTTTGCCACAGGACAGAAGCCTGAGCCTTGTATAGGTTAGAATTCTGCAATACCGTCTTCACTCAGAGAGCAAGAGAGAGTGAATGAGCATCTGTGTGTGTGTGTTATGTGTGTGTCGGTGGTGAGGGCTGGCCAGATGCCCTACTGCCTTTCAGTGGAATTATTTGCTTAAAGCTGAGCACACTGAGCCTGGCCAAGTGATCCGCCTGCCAGGACAAGAGATGTCTCGAGACTCCCAAAGGAGTCCACATTAATATTTATGCTCTTAGTTTTTGCAGTGCTGCAGTTGGTGCTGAAACATGCACACACAGCCGTGCATGCACGTCAACACACACACACACACACACACAACCACTTAAACACACTCTCACCAGTCTCTTAGCCCCAGATGATTAACTAATTCAGTGTATGCAGATCTAAATGTGAAATATGATATTGTCACAGACCCATATTCTCACTCCGGCTCTTGATGTGTTTGCAGGTGAATGGGCAGTGTGCTGGACACACTGCTATGCAGGCAGCCAGTCAGAATGGTCACGTGGATGTCCTAAAGCTGCTGCTTAAACACAATGTGGATCTGGAGGCTGAGGTTTGTATAATTAAAGATTATTCCTCCTCTCTCATCCATGCTCCTCTTAATCACAAATGCATCTCTTGTTTTAGTTGAATGTTGCACAGTGTGGCAAAAGGTGGAAATCTAGTCAGAGACGCTACACTGACTCATTATGCGGGTGTGTTACTGTATTCAGGACAAAGATGGAGACCGGGCGGTGCATCATGCAGCCTTTGGAGATGAAGGCTCTGTCATTGAGGTGCTGCAGAGGGGCGGTGCCGACTTGAATGCCAGGAATAAACGAAGGCAAACTCCATTACACATAGCTGTCAACAAAGGCCACTTGCAGGTGGTCAAAACCCTGCTGGATTTTGGCTGCCACCCCAGCCTCCAGGTATCTGTCCCTATATCTTATTTATCTGTTGAGAATTGCTTTGGTGACACAAATTGCGCTATTTCAGGAAGGTAAAACAGACACAAGTACAGACAGAGCACTGCCGAAGATCGTTCTGTTCAACCTGTATTGATTGTTGTATGCCGGCTGTTGCCCTTTGTTACAATAAGTAAATAGAGAAGTCATTTTTGGCAGATTTTGAATCACAGATTTGTGAGAGAGCAGCAACTGACACAAGTTCTCTCATTTAGGATTCTGAGGGAGACACACCTCTGCATGATGCCATAAGCAAGAAGAGAGACGACATGCTATCAGTGCTGCTGGAGGCCGGCGCTGACGTTACCATCACTAACAATAACGGGTTCAATGCCTTGCACCATGCTGCCCTGCGAGGAAACCCCAGGTATGAGACATTTAACTTTCCACTGCCACAAACTCGCTGTCACACCTGTTTGGTGTCTACAAAAGAGCAGAGAACATTTAGGTGGGATCTGTGGAAACTGTGTCCTCAGGATCTCAGTCGATGTTAAAGTATTTTACACCAGATACAAAATGAAAAAAAATTCTTTCTCTGATACATTCTGATTCTTACACAATTGAAGCTTTGATGCACAAAACTCAGGAACAGCAAAAAGAAAAAGTACACACTGCGTTAATGTCACCAGCCTGAATCTAAATTTACTCGCCCTAGTTAGCTTATTAAATCTTTGGGTATTGAATAATATTTTAACCAACACATTTTGTGGTATTGAATATTCACAGCAGCACAACTGAAACAGCTCTAACATAAAATAAGGAACATCAGAGAATAATTACAGTCAAGCCATATTAAACTTTTAGAAAATATTTGGCTTTTATGTTCTGCTTCTTAGCAGCTAAAGGACAGAGGCTGTGGCAGAAGCACTAATCTGCTACAACTAATCCATTACTTAATCATCCTCTTTTGGACTGAAAGATACAGGCTCACCACCCACAGGTCTAAACCAGGAGACAGACGACAAAAAACAAAATAGAAAACATTAAGCGTCTGGAGGAGGATCCCAACAGCTTGGAATTTCAGAACTTGTTTAGTTCACAAATGTTTTTACTTGTTCTAAAGGTAAATTTTCAGTCGTGGATTTTTTGTAGAACGTACAAAGCTGTTAAATCAACTTCACAGTTTAACTTAAAACCTCCTTTTGAACAAACTTGCATATGTAAAATGAACCGACCCCCTGATGTGGATTTTTCTTCCATGGATTCTGCTCGAATGTAAAAGTATTTTAATGCAGTTTGAGCTAAAACAAGTACAATTCCACTATCCTAGTGATTACATTTGATCCTGTTATAGGCTTTACTTTGGTGTCTGAATTTGGTTTGACATTGATTGAAGTCTGAATCAGGCATATAAGCTTCATCTGTCTCTGCAGCAGATGGTATGGTCTCAAATTGACATTAGACTACCTTTGAGGCCCTGAAAGCATCTGTCTTATGTTGACTTTATATATATATATATTAGTGTAACTAATAGTCCTTGAAGTGCATTTGTTGTTTCTGTTTACTGTTTATGCTTGTCAGTCAGTGTGTGTTGTGAGCGGAGGCAGGCCTGAAGCAGCCGGCCTGTGCAGCAGCAGCAGCAGCAACAACAGCAGCAGCAGCAGCAGCAGCAGCAGCACACCTTGTCCTTGGCTATTGCTATTTCTGGCTGCAGCAGATTGCTGCTCCGCACTTTGGATGCTTTATTCTTGACTCTCAGCCACAAGCATATTAAAGATGGCTCGGAGAAACACTTGTCTGTATCAGGTTGATCTTCCTGGGTCTCTTAAGGTGATTGACATTGGCGTCGCAGGGTCAGTGTTGTGGACTGGAGCGATTGCTTGGAAAGATAATAGCTGTTTACCCTCGCTGAGCGTTTTTGGGTGTGTATACGTGTGTTTGCACGTGAGCATGGTTATCACAGGCTAAATGTCGCTCCTCATCATTCCTTTGGCACGAGGACAAATGGAATTGAGGTCAAAGGGCTCGGGAACACCTGCCACCTGCCACAAACCCCGTCAGACCCAGCACCCTGGTACACTGCAGAATAGAGCCACAGCCTGTTTCCTGTGTGGTACACTGATAGAGTGATTTGCTGATTGACTTAGACATAATTAATAACATATAGAAACACAAAATATTATCAAGGAATTCATCCCCATTAGAATCAAGGCAAATAGATTTAAATTAGCTATAGATTGTGGGTCATACATTTATTCTCTGTAACCAGCGAATGATCTGTCTTTGACCTTTTAAGAAAACAAATTACACAGCGCTTGAAAGAAATACAGTGTCGCACTAAAACAATCAGAAAAGGAAAGAACCAGACGGGGTCTTTAGTGTAAAATTAACAAGTGAAAGCAAAATATGAAAGGTAACAAATGTGCAGAAAGAAGCAGAATAAAAAGTAATGAAATTTGCCATAAGATACTAAACTAATTTGTCCGATCCCCTTTGGCTGGTCGTTCCGGTGTTGATGATCCCTGAAATTCTATAATTGAATGTAATTATATAGCTGCAGGTCTGTGCGATTAAAATCCACATGTTAAATCTTTTTCAAATTATGCTCATTAAATGACATAAATAAATAAAAGTCACATACACACACACACACACACAGATGGACATATGGTCAGCAGACCCAGTCTGACTTTGTAGCCTGTAAGTGGAAAAACCATCAGAGGGCTACTGTGTTGTCTTTTATTACACAGTTTTTAAACTTTAATGAGTAATAGAAAGTCTGTTTGGGGAAGGTCACAAAACTGGCAGAGTTTTAACAAAACTGTTTGCATTATAAATATTAACATACATTGGGTGTGTAATTTGTAAACCAGGATTCAGTGTATAAAGGAGCAGAGAGCCAGTCTGCTGTACAATTCATTGATTTCGAGGCAAAAAGTGCTGAAGTACAGTATTTTCTGTATCAGGGCCCCTGTCGTGTTGTGTGCGCGTTGCTTGCTTTGGTCCGTGCTCTGTCCCCTTGCCTTCACAGAAACGAAGATATATGTCGCCTTCTCCAGTCTGCCCATTTACTTTTATTTCACGCTCGAGCTCCTGCAATATCTGGAAGACAGTCCACAAGTCCTAAAGCCCTCGAAAATCTCTCCCTAGGTTGAAGTGAAAGTACCTTGTCTGGTGTGTTTTTAGTGGCGAGGCAGTTGTTTCGATTGAGTGCTTAGAGGAATTCCTACTATAGAATCATATTTCTAAGAAAGTACCCTTGATGACTGTCACAACGAAGTGCTTTGAGTTGGAAGCTAATCACAAGCCCTTTGGATGAAGAATATGACATGAAGCTTTACGGGTTAATGATTGATGTTACCCAGTAACTTTAAGAATCATGTCTGCTCTGTCTCCTAATGTTTACGTTGAGCAGCAGCACAAAATGTTCTGGCATTTGCGGCTTAAAAAAGACTAATATATAATTTCCCATCAACACAGTAACACTACAACAAGAAAAATGTATTCCACTTTGTGGTCTTTTTTTCTTTCTCTTTTGATGCAAGTTATCACCGTCAAATACTAGCTTTTGGGAGTCATGTGCAAGTGCGTCAGAATCCCTGGTGTGTGTGTGTGAAATGTGTTGGGGTGTTTTAAGAGTGTGGGTGGGTCTTCCAGCAGCAGAAAGATTGAAGAAGACGCATAGGAAGAACCCTGTGGGTGACAGATGAATCTTTCAACTTGGAGTCTCAAATACTGAGACAAATCAACTCTACCGGCAGGGGTGCGGCAGGAACCGGGGAGTTTCACTATATTTCACCTTGTTCATTACTCACACGCACACCCGCTACAGTGTGTAAAGGCATTCCCTCGTAAATTAGACCTAGTTGTTAAGTTTTACAATTGCTAGTAAATTGAAAGTGCTGGTATAACCAGCAGTAACGTGTGCAGGAAAGGATTTTCTCGGACGTCCACATTGTGTGTTCTCCCGGCGTGTTTACTGCAGCCTCAGTGTGCAAAAAAGAGCCTGGCTCGTCTCTGTCTTTCCCTCGGGCTGCTAGAAGCCAGTAGCTGCTACAATACTGTAAACAATACGATTAATAGCCCATGACTCATAAACGAGCTCCAAACAAGCCCTGCAGTGGTGGTCTGTAGCCTTTTACGTGTCACCTCCTTGTAATATTTGCCCTCCTCCCTCTCTTATATAGTACTCAGCTTTCTTTTAATATGGCAACATACAGGCAAACCCCGTATGCTAATCGCCTCACCTGAGGAGAGGATGCCTCTGCGAGCGCTCACACTGTGCTCCAGAATGCAAATAAATATTCCCAATATAATGTAACTAATAGGCAGCACTGTAATGGTAGTTGTGTAACAAGGATCACCATTGAACAGAAACTAGTGTTGTGGGTTCATGGAGATAAATCTGCAAAATGGATCAAATGTTTGCATTCCTCGGGGCTGCCTGCTACATTCACATGTTCTTCATGGCTACCATTGATTGAATTAGGTGGGTTTTTTTTTCGCCCTCTTGCTCATTTCAGACAAGGCTAATCAAGTCAGACTACTGTGATTGAGTAAGCTAGCGCTTCTTACATTACCCAAATGGATTTCATGGTTATTGGTCCAATAAAAACACTTTAAATTCGAAAGAAATGAAGAATACAAAGCTATTTCCAATTATTTTGATAGTCAGTTTCTGTGTTATACCCACAATATCAAATCTGCCTGAGTAATTAGACAAATTAGATAAATTAGAGCTTTTAGTTTAATTCTGGAACAAATAATTCAGGAGTGTGTTTATGATTATGTTGTATATTGTCAGAAGTTTACGAGTATGTCATGTTGACATTGCTTGAAGCTCCAAATTAGGAAGGCAAAAAGAAAAAGAGAGAATAGAAAAGGAGGGAGGGAGAGAGTGTGGGTGGGGGAGACACAGTGCGAAGGGAGTTCGGTTTTATCTACCTGCTTGTTCTGCAGTAACGCAGAGTGAATGTGTGAGGCTGTAACTGTTTGCGAGAGTGTGCTTCTGTGCGTTCAGCTCCTGTCCTCCAGAGCATCTGGCTCTCATCTACCCAAGCTTGTCCAACATCACTGCAGGAGACATCAGGTGAAGGAGGCCAAAGAATTTGATTGTGTGTGTGTGTGTGTCTGTGTGTGAGTGTGTGTGTGTCTGTGTCTGTGTGTGAGTGTGTGTGTGTGTGTGTGTGTGTGTGTGTGTGTGTCTGTGTGTGTGTGAGAGTGTGACACTCTCCCTAAACAACTATATCTTGACCCCATCTTTATTTTTTGCGCTATCATTTTCATATTTCCTTTTACAATACCATTGTGGCCCTGCTGAGCTGCATTAGTTCACTCCTTCATTTTTTTCCCCCCTTTTGCCTATTGCCACCCACAGTGTAATTGACTGTTAGCATCCAGCAACAGTGAGTTTAGGAGGTGTCTTAACAGGACAGCCGCACATTCTCACACAGACATGTGAGTGCTGTGTTTCTGAAATAGCACACACAGTCTACCCCCTGCTATTTTTGAAACAACCATTGATAGTGTGGTCAGAATATCAATCCCTCTACAAGCAAAAAGGCGACACTTGAGTCAGGAAAGGGAACCATACCAAAGTTTTAAAGCTGGGATTTGTTCCTTTATTAGTCAGAAATGAAACAGAATTAGCACTGAATATGACAAAAATGCTGAATACTCCAGATGTTGTCAGTAGGAGGAAAGCCCACGAGCTAGTCATCATCAAGAAGTGGCCTGCTGATGTTACAGTGATTGTGTTGAAGGCGTCTCAGCATAAAAAGGGAGCTCCTGTAGTCATCAAAGCATAGCTACAGCTGGTTGAAGGGGACCAAATCCATTCAAGAGGTGATTTGGTTCCATTTTACCAGCTTTAGCAAAGCATTTTGGAATCACTGTTTCAGAGACAGATCTGGAAACTGCTGAAGTGAAATGAACGGTCTCGGAGGCTGTACTGCAGTGAAGTTTTATCTAAAAACAGCCAGAGCAACACTAGGCAACAAAGCCCATGTGGCATTTGAGCATCTTATTAAAATCGTAGATGTGGCTCATAGCACCACGTCCACCCACTAGTAGAAATGGACAGTGCTGTGCATCCACCTCTTTACTGCTTCTTCTTCCCTCCTGTTCACCTTCATCCATTCTGACACACAGGTACATTTAGCACACTACACCCCATTTACCACCACACCAATAACACACAGGTACAGTTGATCAACCTTACCTAACTTTCTCCTTTGCTGCCTTCCAGGCAGCCTATTTATCCTCCTTGCTATCTTTTTAAGTTTTATGCTTGCCCCCCTCCCAGAGAGTGAGAAAAATTGTTCCCTGAGAAAAGGATAATAATAATCTGTGGCAGTGCACTTGAGTCAAATGTCCTGGAGTCATGAAGCAATTACAGACTCTGACAGATGGGCCCTGCTGCAAGCGCGCTGCTGCTCCGGTCACCGAGACGGCCAACAGACAAATGCAGAGGCACAACCACATACACAGGCTCTCTCACTCATACTCCTACTGTAGCACTCTGGGGCGTCAAGTCACAACATTAATTTAAACCAGTCATTTAAGTCCTGGAGACTGATTTGTAGCGTAGAGACTAGTGTTTGAACGGTGACTGAGAGAAGATTATTTTATGTCTCTTTCAAGACTCTGCAGTAACACAAAAATGATCACAGTCGCAGCTGCATGAAGAACATTGTGATAATGTTTCGTGTGTGTGTACCTAAGCTTTATGGTAGATGTCAATCACAGGGTCGCTAAACTGTTTTAGTTATTAGGTAAACATCGAACACCGCCTCTCCCATATTTTAGCCGCTTTACCTTTGTATAGATTTTTCTAATCTCACTTCTGCAATTTTTTTTATTCCCTTACGCACGATCTATAACCTCTCAAGCTCCTGTCCTGCTTTCGTTACTTTCCTATGTAATTAATCTTAACAAATGTTCATCTGACACTGTTTTATAAGGGGAGTTTGAAACAGTCAGCTGTTATAATTATTGACTTTTTCCTGCCACGGCACGAAACGAGTGGCCAGCGACAGCTGAGGGATATGCAGCACTGCTTGTAGACAGGATGGAGGTCTAGCTTGATATGGCACACCAGAGGCAGGTCTATTTGTAACATACACATGCACATTCATGCTTGCTCACTTACACACACACACACACACACACACACACACACACACACACACACTCACTCAGAGTCAGGTGGCCAGCCTGCTCACCTCGTCTAAGGGCCATAACAGGGCAAAAGCTGGGGGGGACGACAGGCACTGAGCATTTGATAATGTCAGCATCTGCTGTGTTTGTCACTCAGACAGCAGGTCATTGCTATTGAGGGCCTGGGAGAAACATGCAGTGCCAGCCATTCACTCCTACACGCCTCTTATGTCTTGACAGGAAAAGAGAGCTGGGCAGACAGAATATCATGCAGATAGGTCTGAATTGTTGGAGGAAAAAAAAAAACTAAGAGCTGAAACCTAAAGATGGAACTATGGAACTTGGTTCTGACGCTTTCCTCAAAAAAAAAAAAAAAAAAAAAAAAATCCATTTCAGATCTTGACTGAGGTGACCTTTTCTTCATTGTCTACTTTTTATATTGAATTATTACAAGCTGATTTGATCCTGTTTAGCAGCTGTTAAAAGGATCAGAAATTTATTAGTTGAGCTTTTAGTAAATTGCTGTGATTTTGATACACGTCCTACACGATTTTTCCTTTAGATCATTTGAGCAGGACTTTTTTTTTTTTTTTGCCTCAGATCAAATATTCAGAATATATAAACTACACACGCGTTTGTTTTATTTACTCAACCTAAATGTTTTTAACCTTTATAAGAAAACTCAGTTAAAAAATGCACATCAGATTTTTGGCGTCGAGGTCGCTGATGTCACTTCAGCTTAGATATTTCCTTTATTCAAGGAAAATAGAGCAAGTCCGCCATACACTTGGCATATTAATCAGCTCAGAATGAAGTGTCTTGTATTTCAATAGAATAGAGCTGTCGTACTAGAGTGGCACGCGTACACCTTTTCATTGCTCCACTGCGGGAGAAATTTTGTAGGCACGGATACATTCCAGTCTGCAGCCACTAACAGGATTCGTAGTAATTTAGGAAAATAAATCTAATTTGATGAAAGAGCACATTATATATGCAGGTATTGTACTGTATGTGTTTTAGTTTCAAAGCACCATATTACACTTATAGGTTTATATTCACTATTGTAAAGGCAGTGATAAACTAATTTGTTGTTTAAAATTATCAAAATGCACAGCAAAGCCCTTTGCTTGTATTATCAGCCGAATTTGTCCTGTGTTTATCATAAATTTCCATGTGCCTTTTTTCAAGCTGAAGCCAGATGCAGTGTAAAAATGTTCTGTAGCAATGCAGTGATCCTACATCAGCGGGCTTTAAAGAGAAGTAAATCTGTGCTAAAACTGGTACAGGCCTTGTATTATGATCTAGGCACAGGCCACAGAGAGGGTCAGAATAGGTGAAACTGCCAGATATGAATAGCTTGCCATGCAACATACCCCCAACCACCCACCCCTCCTCTTCCTCCACCTCCTCCTCCCCCTCTCTCCACCCGGCTTCATTTCTCTCTGCGCCTCTGTCCATATTCTGTTGCCTTTATTTGTTTGAAGCGGTCAACAATTGGAATCAGCTGACAGGCCAGAGTTGACCCTGATCCTGCATTGTCACTTTTTGATGGTCTAATCTGACTGCCACGCAGCCCAGCAAAGCATTTGGCAAGCATAGCAAACGTTGAACAATGAGAGCAGGAATCGGGGGTGAGGGGGGGCAACGGGGCAGCCGGGTTGATCTGGGGTGGGTGGGGGTGCGGATAAGGGCCGAAGCATAAAGAGAGGGCAGCCATAGTTAAACATACAAGATTGTTAACACGGAAGCCATATGATACAGCAGTAGGATGGAGCCAGCTTGTGGCAGCCGCAGCAGCCTCAGTGCCTCTTCATTCTGCCTACTCAGCAACTATTTCCTGCTCTTTCAGTTGCATGTTAAAAGAAAAAAAAAAAGACAAAAACAGCAACAATGGCAGAGTTTTGGTCCACTTCACCTTTGCTTTCTTTTCCCCTTGAGCCATGTGGAAGTACTGGAAAAGATTATGGTATTAATGATCAGGAGCAGCTCCAGCATAGCCCTCATTGCCTGCTGAAGTTGGTGCTAAGTTGCCGCTGGCTGAATTTCAAGGCCTGTAATGCAGTAAAATCACCCAATAATGAAAGGAGGCCCTGTTCATATGGCGATGTCACAAGGCAACTGTTTGCCCATAGTTGGTGTTGGTGGTTAAAGTAGTGTGCTAAAACTCACACTGCTCCGAGCGAGCCCAAAACACGATTACTATCATTTTATGCTAACTTACATAATTGTCCAATGAATTGTTTTATTCAATTGTTGTTGTTCAATTGTTGGCATATCTTGGATAAGGGGAATTTTATTGGCCAAGTCAGCTGATTTGAGAAAGCAGTAAGTTCCCTACAGCGATTATTGCTGCAGTGAGACTGCCCAGAGACAGTATAGCTAATGTATGAGCCTTACCACTCACACTCATGCTCTCTTTACCTCTCTCTCTCTCTCACCCTCTCAACCTCCCTCTCCCCCTCTGTCTTTACTTTGCGTGCTATTTTCTCTCACACCATGATCACAGCCATATTAACAAATTAGCAAAGCACAAGCATATCCTGAGACAGCGCTGTCCAACATCATATTCCCAGAACGAGGACTCACACCTCACCAAGAATACATACTTCTTTACATTCCATAGCTATCATATGTTCATATGGGTACATAAAGAAGTATGTACACCAAGGAGGTAATCTTAGGTATGAAATTTTCTCACCTTTCGCCAAGGTCAGGAAGTTATGAGGAGAACATTTTTCCTCACCGTTCTCCCTCTCCCAAGTATGGTAGTCTGCACCGTAAGGTGACTTTGAGTGTAAATTCAGTTCAACACTCAAGGCTTTCCTTTGGTTGCCATGTAAGGCTGAACAGCCAGTCCCCCCGCCCCTGAACATAACAAAAGTTTTGCAGTCCATACCATAGTCGACAGTTACAATGACCCCCACTGTCCTCCAGACAACTGGAAGAAATCAGGAAAGTCAAGGGAGGAGGAATACAGCTCCCTTTTTTTTACAGCAGTGGGAAGATGGTCTTTTTTTTTCTCTTTCCAGGAAAAAAAAATGTTGAGGAGGTAGATGAAGGAGTTGGACAAAAACCGGCAGCAAAGAAGCAAAGAGTTCTCTCCTTGATAGAAAGTCCTTGGTGTTAGGTGCCTCTGTGTGTGCACCTCGTCTTGTATGAAGATCGTTTGCGGTGTCCTAGGAGCAGAGGTGCACCTATAAGCTGAATGGCCCTGCTGACATACTAAACATTTTCACTTCTCTCCTCCCACTCCTCTTTCAGTCCGTCTCCCTCACCGCCATCTCGTTCTCTTATTTCACCCCCCTCCCACCTTCTGTATCCTTTCTCGTTTCCTAGCCCTCACTTCTACCAGTACGTATCCTGCCCATCTCTCGCCCTGTCTCTCTTGTGTCAGCGACATCCCCAGTGGCTAACTGGAGCGCTTGCTGATGTTTGAAAACGAGGGTGATCCAAGTGGAACAGGAAGCTATTGTGAGCAGGATTTGGGCTTTAGGCGCAGAGGCAGGCCATAGGTCACATGAAGGCGCTAATGCTCACTCAGCACTTGTGGATTGGTCCGGGTTGTACCCCACACCCACTACCACCCCTCTCTCTCTCTAGCTCTCTTTCTCTATCTCTCTCTCTCTCTCTCTCTCTCTCCCCCCTCTCTCACTGCTTTTATGGTCCTCTTTTCTCACTTCTGTCCTCTGATCAAAAACCTCACCTGTGTTTACAGTGAAACCAGCTGTTCTGTTGCAAAGGGGCTTGAACAGATCAATAACCATTTGCATGGTAGCGAGAATTGTTCAGCAAGCCTCTAATGAATCTTTGCCCCAGACCAACACATTCCACAAGTCCACACTGCCTCCAACAATGCTAAGCTAGCCAGCAGGCTGAATGCTGAGGCAATGGGTGTAAATCGAAAAATGGATTAGGAGAGAGACCAGCTTAGGTTTGAGTTTGGAGACTGGGTGGCAGATAACTGAATAAATGGGAAAAGTGGTGCAATGTTTTTTCGCAGTGGAAGGGTTTGGAATAGTAATGAGGGGAGGTTGAACTGGAGGTGACAGTTGTTCTCGGCACAAAGATAGGGTTGGGCAGGTGGATGAGCCCGGTCCTAAAGGTGTGACGTCCTGTTTAGGAAATGTCACAGCCACCCGAGAGGGTGAGCAAATAGGAGAGAGAGGGGGTGAAATTCCTTCCTACACACAGCGGGATAGAGGTTAGGGAACATGAACCAGCGAATTGGCCCGCTGGTTGTTGTGTCTGTTCTGGTTTGGGCGATACTGCAGCACTGTGTGCCCTGCATGCCCTGCCTAGCCTATAGCAATCCGTTACAGAGAGAGAAGAAACTGGGTTACTACCCTAAGTGCTGTGGGTTCAACCACTGACACACATCTAGTCAGCCAACCATCGCTGTCCAATATCCCCTCCCACCCATCCTCACCCCCCCCCACATCTGTGTTAATACACCTCTCACAGCTGTGTGCCTTCAATCCGCTTTTCCCCATGTTCAGAACTCCCGACCTGCCCGCTGTTCATTATTCTGATGCTTCGTCATCCCTCTGGTCGCCAGATTCCATCCTTCCGCCCCAATCAACCAGCCTTGGATTTAAAAGTGCGACGTGTCCTCAAACTTACCTCCCATCAATTAAGAATGGCAGTGACTTCTCCTGCCTCTCAGTTCAATTGAAAAGTGGTCTGATAAGACCAAGAAAGAAAGAAAAAGATATATATATATATATATATATATATATATATATTTTTTTTTTTTTCTGAAAGACAAAAAAAATAACATATTAAAAGTCCCAATAATTATAGTATCCTTAGTCATGGTGACAAAAAAAACCTCTTGGTAGGTGATGGATGCACCAGGCAAATTTTGCAAAAGGGAATGTCTCTCCACACCAGTGCAGGTCTGAGTTAACGAGTCCGTCATTAGATAGCGGCAGGGCTGCAACCATGAAGCCTAATGAGCCAAAGAGCTCTGCTGCTGCAGCATGTCCGGCCAGTGCCAGGAACACGAGAGGGAGAGAGAAAGAGAAAGAGAGAGCGAGAGAGAGAGAGAAAGAGACAGCAAGACAGGAGAGGGAGGGAGGGAGAAAGAACAAGATGAGAGAGATAGAGTGGAGAGTGCAAAAAACAGGGCTAAAATCCATGTGGACCCTAGCAACTCCCCAGCCTCCCTTTTCCCTGCTCCACCTCCTCCTGCATCCTCTTCCTTTCCATACTTTTTTTTCTTTTTATAAAGCCTTTATTTTCTTCCCTTCTTCTAAGACAAGCGGAACAAGAGAAGGATGGGAGGAGGAAAAAAAAAGCCCAAAGATGTTCTCTGGTTAAGTTCTGTCCCAGTGCTGCTGCTGCTGCAGAACAGTACATTCCACTCCCCCTTTCGACTACGCGACTCACAGGCAAAACCATGCGGTTAATAACTGATCGCATCCAAAGAAGAGAAGAGGGAAGAGACAGGACAGGAGACGTCAAGGCCCGTCAGGGGTAAACTCCGTCCGAAAGCGAAGGAAGAGCATATATTACCTGTCAGATCAGTTTCCTATCTGAGCTGCTCCTCCTCTCTTCCCCTCCTCTCCTCCTCTTTCCCGTAGTGAAGAGAGCCATAATGACCTAGAGAGCGCTCCAGCTGCTGCAGCCATCGTGTGTGCCGGGTGCACGCCTGACTCGCTGAATCAGCTTCTATGATTGGGGGGGAGGAGGGGTGGTGGCTGGCGGGTTGAGTGCCAGAGTCAGGGAGAGGAGGAGGAGGAGGAGAGGGAGAGGGAGGAGGAGAGGGAGGGAGGAGGAGGGGGGAAAGGAGAGAAAGCGGGCACACGTACACACTCATGCACACACATTCCCACACATTCCCACACAAACACAAGTCATACCTTTAGAAGAGGAAGACGTAGAGCTGACATGAAGAGCTGCTATTTGAAAAAAAAAAGAGAAAAGAAAGAAAAAACGTGGGGTAGCAGAGAGAGAGAGAGAGAGAGAGAGCAAGCGCGAGAAAGAGAAGGAGGGGTAAAAAAAAAATTCTGCAGCACTCTCCTCTCCATCATGTGCATTCTGAGGGAGAGAGCTGGGAGGATGCCCTGGTCGGTGGAGGAGGCAGAAAGTATACCAACCGTCCTCCCACCCTGCCTTTTTCTTATTCCATCGACACACACGCAGCCCCAGAGCTTTATCCTGCTCCTAAAATGCGCTTTTATTATTCAGTGGAACTTTATACAGCAGCTCAGAACATGGAGTTTACTGAATGTTTGAGAACAGAATTGTGAAAAAAGAGGCGTCTGTGCCTCTGCGGTAGAAGACAGCTGTACTTTTAATAGTCCCTCGCGATCTATGTAAATTTGATTACCATTGTCAGGGACTAGAGATGACGGATATTAACAATATCTTTTTGATATTTTTGATGTTTGGATTTATCTTGCACCTGTAAGCCTTCAATGCAGCTTATGCATTCTTGAAAGTGCACTAACAAGCGTCACCCTTTTATTAGGGGTAGATCTCAGTAGAGGTGTGCTGCGGCTGTTTGGGAGGGCAGAGAGCACAGGAAGAACACCGTGGCAGCAAATTAGAAACAAGAGGCCAACCAGCCAGTGGCTTCCTACCCCACAGTGTCAGGGCTAACCTAAACGGTTAGCACTTTGTGGGAAGCCAAGCATGTGAAACATGCCTAGGCCCCTGTTGCCGGGCTGCTCCTGTGTCTTGTCTCACCACCTCCCTGACCATATTTAGTCAAGCAGTGCAAAAAATAGTTCCCACTCCGTTCGACTCTACTCTGCTCTTCTCCTTGTCTCACCCCCCCCCAACACCCCGCCACCCCAGCCCACCTCAACCCCACCCCCCCACCCCCAGCAACTGTTGGCTACAGGCTCCGGGAAGCCTTCCCTACAGCTCCCTGCCTATCGATTCCACTGGCCTGGAAGGAGAGAGCAGCGTTAGGCCAGCTAGCCCCTGCTACCATTTGCTGCGCTATTTTTAGTAGCTCCAAATAAAGTGGTCTCTCGTGCTTCCACTTGTATATTCTTGATTCTTTCCTCCCTCCCCTGCTTTACATCCTTCACCACCAACTCCACCTCCTCTGATACCACCACCACCACCACCCCCTCACTCTGTGTCCTTTTGACCCCCCCCCAATCTCTGTCATTCTTCTTTTTAAATAGAGCTAGAACACGCTGCTTATGGTAGAGCTTCCGTCTGCTCACCTCTATACTTAGAATAACTGCATATCGGAGAAATGGAGGAGAGAGTAAGGCTGAATGTGTAGTGCGGAGAAGTGGGGAGGGTGTTAGACAGCAGGAAATATTATTGTGTTTTCCCATTTATTTATTTATTTATGCTGCTTCTGGCAATGCAGGGAGACAAGTGGCAGCCTCACCTCTGAGGCACTGAAAAGTTTGGGCTGCTTTCCTTCCTTTTTGAGCTCTCATTAATTTTCAAGTGTCTTTTTCAAGCTTTCCCGAGGCGCGGCCACTGAAGAATCTGTTTAATTAGTTGGTTTCATCACGGGGCACATCTATACTGTACAGAAGCAATGTCCTCTGTGCCCTCCTCTTTTTTTCACTCTCTCCTCTTCGCTCCTCTTATACCTCAATGACAGCACACGAGTCCTTTTATTTACCCCACCTGCATTTTCACTGCAGAATGCCCCAGGATGTGTAAGCCTATGGTTTTGCACACAATATGTGCTCTTTAATAAGGTAATCATATGGAAACCACACTGTGGCATTTTACTTGTAATGAATGAGACTGTGAAAACTCATAAACACCCTGAATACACAGCGAACATTTATCAAAGTGTTTTTTCATGAGCCAGAAAAATGTCATGCAGTTCTCTGGCCCTTGATTTGATAAGCCTTTTAAGAATCTCACAGTCATTCTGCCCCTCACTCACAGTTATATCTCGCGCCCTCATGGTGGAGATAATTCCGCATAGATTTAAGTGTGCAATTTAATTAATGTATTGTCACCGCAATTTATAGCTTTTCGATTACATTATCTTTACGGCTGTTACAAGAATTGACCATTTGCGAGATAAAATGGATTCCCAGCTAATGTGTCTGCTCAAAACTTGACCTTACATGGCCAATCAAAACGCAGATTCGCAGCTGCATAAATGGCAACTGTAAATGTCCACCTGTTATCCCGCTGCAGTCTCTACACTTGCACACCGCCTAAAAAAAAAAAAAATCACTTACTCTGTGTCAGTCTCCACACACTGTAAATACACTCACTGTACACACACGTTTGAATTTGTTGTGTGTTCATTCTCCACTCGGTTGGTTAATGTATCTTTGGCCTATAACTATCCACATAGAGGATGCCCTTGTGTGTTTTGTGTATCCCCTCTGTGGGTCTCCACCCTCTCTGTTCCAGCCACCCAACCCACCAGTTTAATCTCAATTACAAACCGACATCCCATCTGCCCCTGAAACTCAGCAGCATGGCTTACATCTCCCCTCCATGATGAATAGCATGGGGCTGAATGTTTAGCTGAGCAGTTAATCGATCAATAAGAAAAGGGTCCACTAATGGATGTGCTTTGTTTCACTGGATGAAGGGGCTGAACGGGTGTTTCTCCTTATGACTACAACTCAAGACGTATCTCCATTTAAATGAAACAAGTAAATAAATATAAAAGATTGGTGTGAAATCAACCATTTGCATGATTTTTATGGCGCTTTACATTGTTCATAAGCTGCAGTGTGGGTGGAGACAGATGCAACATTAATCAGCTACTGCTGAAGTTATTTGTAGAAAACTTTCCTGATGTTATTTAGGAACTTTGAATGGATGCCATTAGGATTTTTGACACTGATTAACAGTAAAAGGGCAAACAAAATACTCTTCTATAAATGGATCTAAATTTAGTGCAAATATAAATGAACTGATTGCAGGACTCATCACCCCCCACCCCATACACACACACACACACACACACACACACACACACACACACACACTTTAGTCTCCAGTGATGAAATCACTTCTTTGTAGAAGTTTTATAAAGTCAATATAAGATAGAGATTTGTAACCAAAGCATGATGAATAATATTACCCTGAAAAGTTCAACCTAATACCTGCTTGATAATTAACCTGTGAATGTTGTGATGGGTAGAAGTCAATTTCACACTGTACGCTGGCAGAAACACACAACAATGGCAGCATTATGCTGTGAATATGATTGTCTGGAAGGCTTGTAATAATACATTTGTGATAGAACTATGAATTGGCTTGTTCCTTATGGATCTCATGCAGCATAGTGGAATTTGGGCAGTGTAATAGAAAAAATAGCGGGAGGTGAGGAGAAACATCTACACACACATATTCACACAGAGTTGAGGCCACAATCATAGGTGATTCTAGTAAATATTGAGTTGAAGACGGAGTAAAATCGTTCATTAGTTGTTTTTTTATTTATTTATTTGATCTTAAGATGGATTTGTAGTAATTATTTTCACACTAACATCAAATTGTCATTTATCTATTTTTCTTAATCTCTTTCTGTCTGATTTTAAGTTGCAAAACTATAATATCAGGGAGAAGCCCAGGAATATTAGTATGACTGTCATGTTATCAGATGATGACATCCCTGTTTTTTTTTTTTTTTTTTTGAGCTTCAAGCCTGCTGGTGAAGCCTTGTTTGGTCTTTGAGCTCATCGTAATTCCTCCCTTCTGTGCGCCTGCCCACCAGTCAACAGCATAGAGGGATTAGAGTTACTTCTAATGAGTCCAGTTTGTGCTGTTTTGAGAAAATCTGCATGCTCCTCCCTTCATCAGCCCAGCTCTTCCCCGTGCTTACTTTATCTCTCTCGTCAGTTTCCTTTCCTCTCCCTCCCCCCACACTCCACTCGCCTGCCCCCCTCCACAGTTCCCCACCAGCCCTCCCTCCCCTCATCCCTTTACACAGTGCATCATTTGAAGAGGTGAGGCAGTTGAGCACTTGGAGGAATAAAAGTGATTTATGAATGGACCAGCCTACCTGGGTGCTGGAGGGGGAAGCCAGTGGCAGGCAGGCTCTCTGATCCAGCAGCCCATTGTTCCCTCCAGCCTCACTGCAGGGGAAGCTCCTCTGCCTTTCCTGCCTCTGATCCTTTACTGTGCCTTACTGGCGCCGCATGTTACCATTAAGTGACTCACAAACTGCACAAATACCTATGCACTGCAGGGGTGTGTGTATGTGTGTGTGTGTGTGTGTGTCCGTCCATGCGTGCATGCGTGTGCACAAGAGCATTTTCTCAAGGAGCACACATACACACCCACAGTTGCTGCCTACAGTTTATATTCATTTAAAAAGAGCTGGCCACTAATACAAATATCTTCATGCTCGTGCTCATTTGACCTGAATTAATCTTTTATAATTGGAAATTTTAATTTTAACTTTTACAGATGTTTTTTTTTTTCTTAAGGTAGCGTTGTAAGAAGAGCAAGAAAAATGAGAAGAGGTGCAGAAAAGATGTTGTTACTGCTGAAGACAATGCATGAGCTCCTCCTTATCACCATATGCTCATATGCAGATGCAGTGTAGACACACATTTACGTGATGCATAATCGTAATATTACGTGGGAAAATTGAGGAATAATGTCACTTAGTCACAGTGATTCAGCAAATAGATTTTATGTGTTAAGCTGCCGTGTGTGTGTAAAGGTGTACAAAATGAATATTCACAGAGTAATGTATGATCTTTTCTGATGGCAGGATGATGACACGATAAATGTGTTCAGAGGAAAGGTGTACACATTGTCTCTGCTGTAATTCATTAAAAGATAAGTGATCGCTGTTCATCAATCTGACCTTTGGAATCTGGATGAACTGCACTTTGTGGGTTCTTGTAGTCCATAATGAGAGATAATATCTTTATATTGGACAGTTATTATAACATATTATATGCAGTCTGGAGAGATTGATCCCTCTGATTTATTTTTTGTAAATATATATGTCTCCTTGGTATCCTCTGTAGTTATTATCTTCAGTTGTTCAATTAGACTCTGCATTATGTTGCTGTAGCCAATTCCACTTAAATGACTCACTGACGAGCGCACCCATTAAAGATGTAGTGCAGTGACTGGTTCATTCAGTGAGCCTGGGTACCAGTTTGCTGCAGCACGCAGCGACTTAATTGAAAAGTCCCCCAATCCTAGAATCTCTCCCAGTGTCCACCTCACTATGAGCTGGGACCAGTCCAACAGATCAGCCAGAGGACAAGCTGATACAAGCCCCAATCCCCCTGTGGCCAATCAGAACGCCCACACTTCCTCCTAGGGCTGGGCCAACAGTGGCTCTGAGCCAATAGATAAGCTCAGCCATGCTGTAATGCTCTTTCTGTCCTGTGGCATGCTGAAACATTGAGTGCTGGCTGCTATGTTGCTATAGCACATGTTGGGAGAGGGAGGGGTGGGTGTAGCAGAGGGAGGCAAGGATGGATGGAACGAGGGATCGAGGGATGGATGGATGGAGGGAGAGAGGGAGGGGTACATCCCTTACTGAAGGGACTCAAGGACATAAAGAGCTTTTGGGAAAGTGACTATAGCATGCAAAGAGAAAAGCTTGAATTGTGAAGCCGCCATAAGCACTGATGGTATGTTTTTGCCCACTTGCCAAACCTAGAAAGAGCAGGATTTATTTGTGGCACTTTAAGTGCCTCAGCAATGCAGGTAATAAATATGACAGAGCAAGGTGATGTACTTCCACGGCACAGCTGTCAAGCATCTTTAATATTTTCTCCTCCCGTTTAAAAACAAATGTAGTTTATCTATTTACTTGATGTATTGGAATAAGTAATAGAATTTATTTGAGCTTTAGATGGTACTTTCACATCAGTGATGGCACTTTGGTTTGTGTTTTTTATGAAACACCGAGAAGTGCGCTGCATATTTCTTAGCTGAGTAAACGTGTGTTATCCTGGGTGTCGAGATGTCCTCATGTTTTTTTTGTAATCTCAAACCACGTCCTTTAATATTTAGTATCATCACCACATCAGACATTTTAAAGTTAGATGTTTAAGCTTTACATATCAAGCAGTTAAATTATTTTTTTAGTACAGCAACAAAATTGTTAAAGGTGCATACAGTCGTACACAAGATCATGCAGCATTTTTGAAATTGAAATAACCACCAATGCAGAAATGCTTTCTTCTAACTGCAACTATCCAGGAGACCAGCGAAGTTTCAAACTAAAATGTGTTGTTCACCTGGGTGCCGTGCACCCGTGCTCTTTGCCCCATGTCCAGTCATATACAGTTTTTGTCACCAAAATGGGTATTAGTAAGCTTAATGTACTTTGAAGCATACATTCAGACTGATATTCACATCTAAACCAAGCTTAGCTATTGAATAATGCAGGCCATGTTACCCTGGTAACCTGTACTGACACACAAGTCAAGGACTTCCATGTAAATGCGTTATGACAGGTCAGGGAGGATAAGGATTTGTGTTTGTTTGTGGCTTTTGGTGAGCTTGTGCACGAGTGTGCGAGCATTCTCGGTACAAACATGCAACGAATACTGAGGAAAATCTGCAACAGGAAAGCATTTGCGTTGCATAAAAAGCTTTACGTTGTTGGGAGGAAACATTCATTGCAATATCTGGAAATATAATGGACCTGTGTGGAATACATTCAGGTTTCTATGGGACCTCATCTGTGTAACGTAGAGCATATAAAAGCTCCATTCCTCTGCCATTAACAGGTTGACTGTTAGACATTTTGTCTTGTGCTGTGGGGCATATGGCCTGTTGTCTCACTGCTTAGGAGAGGCAGTAGGTGATACAAGGCCCTTTGATCCCCATTATTTCTCACTGCAAACAATGGATTTTAATTACCAAATTGCTCTTTCAGCCACAGCTTCTCCCTCTGCATATGTGCATAGAGGTGTAACTGCCAAGGAAGTCAGACTCATCCGCTGCAATATGGCAGCTTGTTTGTGTCACTTTGGATCTGCTCTGCCAATTACTGTGGTTGAGAATTTGATAATGTGTTATCTTCATTTTTCCACTGTGTTCAGGAGGCGACAGTGTTAATGCTGGCGTTCTGTGTGTGAAGGGACCCTCGCAGGTTACAACATATACACAGATCAGCGTTGAAAGGGAATTGCGAGGGTGAGCGAAATGTGTGTTATGGGGGCCAGAAAGGTGGGAGGCAGGCCGGGGCAGCGAGGGGTGATTTAAAGTGGTAGATCTGCCGTGGGACTGTAGATCAGGGGAGGCTCTCAGACTGTCTGCCCATATGGTGACAGTGTGGCAGGCTGCTGAGTGGCTGTCGATCGAAGGACCTTCAGAGCGGCTGAACTCTCCACCGCTCTGCAAAGCCCAGAGTCAATCCCTCGGTTCTATTTACCGCTCTGTACCTCTGTGTGGAAACACCTGCAGTTAATTTCAGCAGACAGGAGTAAGTCTGGTTTTGCACTAGTGAAACTGAAAAGAACTTTATAATCACAAAATGATCAGTATCTCAGCGCCTGTAAAAGAGTCATTGTCAGTCAGATTGGAAACACTGGCTTCACAGATAAGAGGTCATTTAGCTGATGTAAGGCTGGCGAGCGCATGCTTCTAAAAACCTGATAAAAGATTCAAATGACAATGACATGGTGGGTTTGTCACCGCCATCAGAAGAGTTACAGGAGCCATAAAAATCAAAATATCTGCAAATATCAGCCACAGTTTGTACAGCATATAAATGAGCTCACTTTCTCACAACAGGGACCAGACGAGCACGAACACATCCTCCTCTTCCGTAAAAAATAATTGCATATACATACAAAAGCCTAACAGCATTAGTGGTGTATTTATATGTCATACATATGCATAGTGCATACATTTTCATGAATTTAATTTCTGCATTACAGACAGAAAAAGCTGTATTTATAGCAGGTCATGTGAGAGAGCACTGATCTGTATCATCTACCAGAGGGTTGTTTGTAGAAAATGGCGTGAGCAGGGTGAAGAGGTCAGACATGATTTTCTTTGCTCTGTTAGCAGCTTGTTTGAGGTGCGATGACTGTAATAAAAAGAGAGAGAAGCCAGTGGGTTTGGATGTACTGGCGACGGTGTGCTCAAGTCTGTTTGTATCTTTGGCTGACAAGTGATTTGAGCCACAATTTTCATTTTTCTGCACTTCACATTGTATACTTTGTCCTGTGTCAAGTCAACCATTCAAAATGCTATTACCAAATCCTGTCATGTGGTTTTGT
The DNA here is from genome assembly GCA_016801845.1 of Polydactylus sextarius. NCBI lineage: Eukaryota > Metazoa > Chordata > Actinopteri > Polynemidae > Polydactylus > Polydactylus sextarius. The sequence continues at coordinate 12,867,607 of CM028916.1, read as the reverse complement.
CACTTTTCAAGTTGGTTATTTTCACATTGTCAAAGGGTATTCACTCTGTCAAGTCAGTTTCTTACAGCGGGTTTACTTCAGTTCATTTTGTTTCCTGCCTTCCCTAAATTTGCATTTCCAATAGTCTAAAAGAGGATTCAGAATCTGTTACGTCATGATCCAGGCCTATCCGATCCTGCACGAGAAGTGATGTTCAATAATTACGCGGTTGTTTTATAGGTAGTGATGGCGTTGAGCAGTTCTTCTAGAGAGTACGAATGAGTATGGAAATAATTTAATCTGCATACGCCCTTGCTTCCTCTTTTATGTCATTTCTCACTTTTTGGATAACGTGATGTATATTGTAGCTGTTATGGCTGCTGCCGAAATGAGAATGAGACTTTCTCAAGGTACAGAGGAGAATAAAGTGAAAAGGAAGTGTAGCATGGGAAAATAATTGGGTCATCTCGAACCAATGGGACATTATCGCGCCATTGGGCTTCTCTGACTGTCTTGCTGCCTCCTTCTTCATAAATTGCAGTGAATCAGGACACCCCATAATACCGAGTGATTTAAGGCTAATTAAAGCTAAGCCTTTATAGGTTCCCACCTGCTTCCTAAACTGATAGGCAACAATACCTGAGAATCTTTGAAAATGCACCTGATGTCTCTTAAACAACCTTCAAGGCAGCACCAATAGCTGTAGTGATAACCAAAACATCATAGAAATGCACTCCTTTTCGCCTTCCCCTTCCCAGTTTATGCAAATAGTCCTTAATAAAAGCATGCTCACTCAGGGGCCTCAGGTATAGGCGAGTAGGGGAAGGTCACATTGTAGGGGAAATTATTCTCCTCACGGCATGGTAATGAAAGCCTTTTTTATCGAGCGGAGCCAGTTAGGTTCTTGTCCTCGGCTCTCTGCTGCACTGCTGGCCTGGACACTGCTTGTGTTTATTTACTCTGTCCACAGCAGGACAGCCAGTAGCTGTGGGACAACCCTGAATATGGTGAACTGGTAATTAATTGCTTCTAGGAGTGGAGTGATGGCCAGGGTGACAGGTTCTGAACTCTAACCAGTTACATTTGCATAGGGATTATATGCTGCTTTAATTATTTCTCCAGTGTTCGATATGTTGTTTTAGTGACAGCAGTGAAATGTTGAAGATACACACACACACAAATATATATATATATATATATATATATATATATATATATATACACACACACACACACACACACACACACAACTAAGTTACATCTACAACTAAGTTGGAGCTTTCCACTCCTCTCACACATGATGAACAGCACCTTCCTGCCCTGAGTAGTTGAGGGGACGTGCGGATCCATTTGGCGTTAATGTGCTGCATTTATTTTTTGTGTAGATGTATTTATTGAAAATATAGAAAGCAAAAAAAAAAAAAAAAAACGCAGAAGCACTGAAGTTACATTCGTTTTTCTTTTTTTTCCCTTCATAACAGTCAACAAAAATAACAGACTTATAGAAACCCAATTTACACGCAATATGTTATTAATGGCACAAGTGAGAATTTAACAATATATGATAAATACTATAAACTGAAAAATAATACTTCAGTCCAGAAAATCAATCATTTTTACGGACAATACAGTCTTGCCCCATGAGAACAAGATACAAGTTTACTGATCAAGTGTTCATGACATTTTTAAAGTATACATTGTTTATCTTCAGTGATGCAACCATTAAAGTTATATTTTAGTACCTCACATTAACTTCACATAGTACTTGTATTATGGATATATATATATATGATATTAATGTCCAAATATTCAAAACAATTGGTGCAACATTTTTGGAATCTAGAAATAATTACCTAATTCCTTGACAACAATTAGTTGGATTAGTTGCATTAGTCTGGATGCAGAGATAGCTTGTGCTCATCTGTGCCAAATATTATTTCAGTGATGGATGGATTTGAACAGATAGCTGTGGCCAGAGGTTAAATAGCAGGAGAAAATAATCCAGGTGAGCTTGGACATCGGTGCCTTCATCCCCTAGAGAACTAGGAGTCGTCCGACAAAAACTCTATTAGTCAGAATCTGAGCCTTCGGGGCATTAAAAAACGTTTTGATATATTGGATGAATGTATCCCCAAAGTTCATAGCCCTAAGAGTTTGCAGAAGGAAACCTGGTTTTATTCTGTCAAACACTTTCTCATCATGCATTGAGACAATCACCATGTGCTCTCGTTCCAGTGCTGCATCTGTTATATAGAACAATCAGCATATGTTATCTACTGAGTTTAATACCAGGATAAAGTCACCACCAATAATCAATTGTGGCAAGCTCCATAATTGAGTTATTAACAAAGGTTGGGTCAACTAGGTTTCAGTCACACAGGAGACAAGTGTTACCTTTCGATTATTTAAAATCAGTGAGAATAAAAAGTGTTTTGTGTGGTGTTTTATTTGAATATTAAGTTGTTAAAAAGTGATGCTGCTCCTCTTCTGTTTGATGGAAATGAAGAGTAAAAACATTCCCAGTCTCTACGCATCATGTAGCATCACATGTCCCGTGTTTTGAATGAAAGCAGTATTGGCAGTTTGTTTCTTTAGATATGTTAGGACTTTCTTTGTTGTGATTGAAGAATTAATACCCCTGACATTTAGTGAGAGTGTGTTGCAGTTATGGATGATTTGTTGGGAACAAGATTCACTATTTCAAAGGACTTGAAAATATTGATCCTGCTTCCAATGAGCTGACACCTCATGTATCGTCTGAGGCCGTACCATCTGGAAAGACTGTTCCAGTGAGGACTCTGCATCAGGGAAGAAAATACCAGGAATATATTGACAAAGCTCATTTCAAGTAAACATACCACTTAGTAGCTTATTTTCAGAGGCTTGCAATGAAATAAGATATCAAAATATCAAAGTTGTTGACATGTCTGTCAATTCCTAGCACTGCAGGAGGTTTTGTCCATGTTTGTTTATATATATTTATATTTTTTTTTTTCATTCCTGAAAATCATGATAGTATTTTATCTTTATCTGTGGATGAAGTCTGGGAGACACAGATGAAAGCTCTAGTAAAAGTTAGTAAGTGTGCCTTGAGTTTGGATTTTTTTTTTTTTTTTCGTTTGGGTTTTTTTTTTATGTTCAAAAACATTTTGGTTTGTGTATTCAGGCGTTGACTATTTGTGACAACTGATCTGATTTAACACACTCACAATTGTGAGGTCAATCATTTTCATCATCAGATTTATAAAGCGTTTTATTTTCCCAGGGCAGGTGGCACTTTTGGCGACTAATTTGCGATGCAGAATTTGGATCTCCCTTCTTGAGCTTGAAGGCTTAGTTAATAGCTGATGGTATGCCAAACACGTCTCCTACATCAGAGTAACCATATGTTTGTGCGCAGCCATTAATCTCAGACTGGATGTTGACTGTTCCCTTTTTGCCCTGTCCTACCCAAGTTATTGTCCCCCAACTCTCACTTCCTGTTGTAATAACGGCTACTGACCACCACACAGATGGCTGTCAGCCAGGTGAGGGCGGCAGAAGGGCCCTGTCGACCCCTAGACACAGCCGCGGGTGCGCACACACTTTAGTTCACTGTCTTACAAACAATGATAAACGCCAACACACACAGAGCTGAGGGCATCAGAGAGTGTCCTGGTCAATGACAAATTGCAGCCCAAGACAACAGGCCCCGGTGTAGCTCTCCTGGGGGACTCTTGAGATCTCTCACAGGGTGACCCAGTTCCATCATGTCTCCCCTTCTCCCTCTCATCTCTACCATTCTCCTCCCTCAGCTGCACGTCCTCCTGCATTCAGAGACTGTTGTGTTTTTAAGGTTCAGCTGTCACAAGGAAATCCTCACTGCTCTCCAAATATCTACTTCTTTCTCACAGCAGACTTTTAGTTTTCTGAACATCAACTCCCAGGTCAAGTTAGTGCCTTCAGCTCAGTAAAAGGTCTGCAGGCTGAGCTGGCCAGACTCATTCCGCCTTCTCCCGCTCCCTCCCGCTCAACATCCTACCGCAACGGCCAATACACTTTCTCTCACGCACGCCTCAGTCACTACTAACATCGCTTACCCAAGAGATAAAAAAACATCTAGGATTTATTTCTTGGTTCTTAATTCACTCTCTTTTTTTCTGCCTTTACAGCAAATAGCTTAACTGCAATGCAGCAATGCCAGTGTGGGGCATTAATATTAATGTCCGCCCATTTCGCCCAGCGTGGCAGGGAGCCTGTCAATCTAGACTTCTGTTGGAGGGGCTCCCTACAACAGCAAACACCTGCCCGGCACTCAGGTGCCTGCTTTTAACACTAGAAGGCGCCAGTCTGCTCCTATAGTGCAGGAGGCGTGCTTTCATTGGCCCGTTGCTAGACCTATAGGAGATATTTCCAGCCAATCCAGATTGTACAAATGTTATATATTGCACCAATAGGATGAAGAAAATTGGCACAAAAAGAACAAAGGATTTATGTAGGACAAATGCCCTTGATAATGTTGGAAGTTAAAAAAAAACTGCATTCCTGTATTGTCTATCAGTCTTATTTGAAAGAAAGCAAAAAAGAGTATTACGTTTAACCAGTGGGAATAAGTTTTATGTTATAGCTTGAGGCAAGAATCTGATGTGGCAAGGTCTTTTCTTGAATAATTTGCTTGTTTAATTCTCAACTCCTGCCCAGTGGGAGTGCAATGGATGAAATTACTCAAAAGTCCCCCATGAGATGGTAAATCTACAGTACGCAAGCAAGTAGTTCTTTGTAACAAAGGCGACACATTATGAATGTGAGATTAGGCAGAGTGGGTGCGGTTGCTATATCATTTAAGCAGCGCTCCTCTGCATTAAGTGGTTGAAGATGGCTGCAAGCAATGCAGGTGTGCGTGTGTGTGTGTGTGTGTGCGCGTGCGTAAGCTTCTGTGCAATGAGAGGTAGAGAGAGAGCGAGGGAGCCTGGGATCAGTGTGCTGCGCTGTTCATCACTGCAGCAGTACACCAGCCCTGGATCTCAGTCCGTGCAGAGGTGCTGACTGCCTGCCCCCTGCCTCTCTGCCCCTCTTTTCTCTGCTTCCCTCAAGAGGGTGTGCTGATGATGCTCTCTTTCATTACTCCACAAGGAGAGAGACAAGCTGTAGATTTAGCAAAAACCTGCAGGGAACCAGCCATCCTGATTACCTTCACTCTGAATGCCTGCCAGCACGTTGGTTTGCACTGGCTTGCTTTCTTTCTTCTGTCTTAATAGTTAACTGTTCTCATTGATTGTTCAGTGCTGTGGCCTTGCTGTTCACGCTAGAGCCTATTTCCTCGCTGTACTTTTTTTTTTTTCCCCGCAAAAACTATTTACTTTACTATTGTTTATGTAAATACTCGCACAGGGATATCATGGTCATATCTGCTGCCTCCTTTTGTCGCAGTTCAAAGATATGCCCCGCGTGATTATTCAGGGTTAATCAAGGTCACAAGTGTTCCCTCCAGCATTGCTGCATTAATGCTCATTGAAGGTACATAATGTACCTAACTACAGATGAGATACAAGAACAGTTCAGGGATACAGTTCAAGCTTTTAAGTGTCTTCTTTCATACGCTGTAGTATTTGCAAAAAAACCAAGGGGTTTGTTTGCTGTCTTTATTTCTCATCAGATATCCTTGGCCGAGGCGCTGCTCATACACTAAAATAGGGATGAGTCTCATTTCAGTATTCTCTTGTACCATATGCCTGGGTGTGTGCCCATGAGCTAAAGCAAGAAGAGTGCAAGGAGAGATAGGAGTTGGGGGCACAGAAATAATGGATGAGTTCAAACACTAAGCTAAAGCTACCATGCAAGGAAACCTAGTTGACTGAGTTAAAAGAAGGGTTTTAACTCACACATATTTCTTTCTAATTAGAGTCAAATCTACCTCTCGTAGAAAGATTCTTTTTTTTTTTTTTTTTTTTTTTTACTTTTTTTTTCCCAGCTGTCTTTTTTTATCTTTTTGTTTAATAAGGAATGGAAATGTGTGTGTGGTTTCCTTTTACCACTAAAAGTAAAGTCTCTTTTTCTTCAATGACAGTGGGGAGTGACAGTCAGCCTCCCTCTTTATCCCCACTGTGACACTGTGACTACTTTTCAGCTTTCCTCTTGTACATTTGCCTTTGCAGCCACAGCTCTGTGTGGCACACATCCTCTAAATGACCTTCAATGGCACAGAACTGACTGGCTCTTTTCACCACAACGGGCCACTTCTGTTAAACAGCGCTGTTTAAACAATGGATTTTTTTTCCCTCTCCCTTCCCACCCTGTCTGTTTCTTCCCCAGGAGGAGACCTGAGTGAATGCAGCTAAATCTCGTGTAATTACCATTTTGCCTCCCACTGATAGGCGCTTTTGCGCATCATCAAGGGAAAAGTGGCTTCCCTTTTTAACTGAAGAGATGGTAGGGGGACGGGTACTCTAAAATAACACACAGCACTTGTACCGCTCAAAGCTTGATGTAAATAACACTCTGCTTGGGAAAGCAACTCCTCCCTAAGTTGATTTAGTATTCTTGTCCCCATGTGTGAAAATGGGATATGCTCTGCTGTAAAAAGAAAAGAAAGTATATTGGAATATGCTATGTATCAGCAATACAGATACTGTGATGTATTTGCTTCCAACAGCGCGTGTCTGACCCCACGTACAGTGCGTGAAACAGTCATTCACGGATATATGGATTTTGACATTTTACATCACAAGTGTATATGTTTCATGAATGTAACCGCATTGTCTTGGCGTTCTCATCTGTTCAAGCCCCGAGTCAGATCAAACGCTTACGCCTCTCCCTCCTGTGCTCTCTCCTCTCTGTGCAGTGCCATGCGTGTGTTGCTATCAAAACTGCCGAGGCCTTGGATCGTAGACGAGAAGAAGGACGACGGTTACACCGCACTGCACCTGGCTGCCCTCAACAACCATGTGGAGGTGGCTGAGCTGCTGGTGCACCAGGTAACAACAGGCCAGCACTCGCAGACGTACAAATAGTTAATTTAATGCATGTATAAGCACTCTGCCTGACAACAAAAGCATCCACAAATGTTATTCATGCTCTGTAAGAGATTCTCTCCATTTACACTTATTAGCCCAAAGCATAGCTGCATCAGCCCAGCCTGCACTACCGCCTTTCCCCTGACTGCAGACCATTAAGAGCAGCTTCCACTGCACTCCCTGCAGCCAGCGAGCTGTAGACCAGTTGAAGCCGCTATAACTGCCATTTTTTATTGAATTCATACAGTTCACATGGCCTCCAGGGGTAATCTTTAGTGCTGCCGGGCCTGCATATCCTCCCCCACTTGCAATCATACATTTGTGCTCATTTTCCCATCTGGGATTGCAGGTTTGACTCCCTGATGACTAACACATACAGGAGTTTACGGGAAAAAAGAAAAGTCACCTGACCAAGCAGGAACTGGGTTAATTAGGATATGGTGCAAGGCAGCAATGTTGCTGCAGCATTCCAACGCATGAATGTTTGCTGTGCAAGCTACCTTTCAGCGGGGACGGCCTTTTTCCCAAGTCCCTGCAATGGGCTGGTTTGCAGTGATGGCTCAGCTTTCTATTCAGAAATTGCAGCACACTACAAGGTGCACTGCAGATTCCCTGCCAGCCAGCCAGCCAGCCAGTCAGTCTTATTACTTGGGGATTTCACACACTGCCTGATCACAATGCTTATCTTCCCTCCACATCTCCTCAGCTGAGGAATTCGCAATTGGAAATGACAATCACATGCAGCGTTATTGTGGGATGCTTTTTTTTTTCCAGCCCCCTTTAGGTGATATTTTGTTGATCAGCAGGTTTGAAGGAAAAAAGGTGGCACATGAAATCAGAACGCTTGTTACAGTCTTTTGTATGCTTAGCAATTATTTTATTTTATTTAACTTTCTTTCATTTTATTTTATTAAATATTTGTCTGCATTCATCAGTTGTCTCTTTTCTCAATGCACCTTGGTTTTTAATGTGTGTGCACATTCCCATATGTTTTGTGTGTGTATGTGTTCCCACCTCCCAGGGCAACGCCAGCTTAGACATCCAGAACGTCAACCAGCAGACGGCATTACATCTGGCAGTGGAACGCCAACATACCCAGATTGTTCGGGTTAGTGGGGTTTCTTTCTCTCTTTTTCTTTAATTATTCTTGTTCTTTTCCATCACACCTCCTCTACAAACTAAAGATCCTCTCCCTAATTATCTCCCTAATCAGTCCCCCCTCTCTGCACCATACATAGAATAACATCAGTGCAACCCTGCGTGTAATTTACATAGTTGTATGTCCTGCAGTTGATGAGGTCCCATGTCAGGTTGATGCTGTGAGGGGAGAAAATTCTCTCCAGGCTGTGTCTTGGTTGGAGTCATTTGGTGTAGTATTGAATTGAGATTGCCACGTTGCCATCTTGTGGACTCAAGAAAAAATGCACTCTGTAATTGCGCAACACAATAGTGAGGCAGTTCATTGTGAGCAGGAACCTCATAAATCAGCGCTGTGGCATTTGCATTGTAGCATAAAATTAAAGTTGTTTTATGGCTGTTGCGAGAGTTTCTGTTTGACTGCCTGCTCGTGTAACTGTTTTTATACGTTTCTTTTAACAGCTGCTGGTGCGAGCGGAGGCCAAGCTCGATGTCCAGGACAAGGACGGAGACACGCCGCTTCACGAGGCACTGCGCCACCACACACTGTCCCAGTTGCGACAACTCCAAGACATGCAGGATGTCAGCAAAGTGGAGCCCTGGGAACCGTCTAAGAACACAGTACGACACCTCAGCATCATGACGTACCTACATAAAAATGAGACAACTTTGTCTGTGGTCTGTGTAACAGTCGACCGACAAATGTGGTCACACTGATGACCCAAGATGCACTAAATATTTTTATTTAAATTTTTTGGTTAAAAAATTGGCATGAAACAGAATTCTGACTAATACAGCATAGTGTGTTGCTACTTGCGGAACACTGGAGATTTTGTTATGGTTTTGAGTTTGGAAAAAAATTGACTTATTCTTTAAAGCATCAGCATCAAGTCAATAGATATATATTAGCCCTGTCAACATTAATATACCTGTCACTTAAAACATCACCAATGATCAGAGAGAAGTATCATCATGTCACAGTTTACGGGACTCTGCAGGACCTGAACACACACCTGTATGAAGAATCAGCGTGTGGTTCGCTGCCCGATGTGTGAAAAATGATGACAGATCACTCCTAGACAGGAAGCTGAGTGCAGTCCCCCCGTCACCTGCATCACTGGACAGCTTAGTCTGCAGCGGCTCGTCATTCAGACAGCAGCCTCGAAGCAGTCAACCGCCGCGCCGCTGCCTCTTGACCGACTTGAATGAGTCGGCCCCTCTGTAGAGGCCAACATGTCAGACCCGAACCATCTCCATGTTAACAACACATTGCTAATCCCTACAGAGATGCGTTTAAGGTGTCTAGCCGCGGTGACAGGCTTACCTTACCTGTCACCTTCTGTCTCCCTTCCACTTCTTTTCTCCTTCCTCCTCCGCCTCCTCTCCTCCATCCCACTTCTTGCCCTCCCTGGTTCCCCAGCGGAGGAGCAGAACAGACAGACAGCGGCCTTAATTGAGATATGTGCTGTTGGGTCACTCCCTCGTACTCCCCCACCACCACCACCCTTCCTTGCCACCCACCCAAGATGAGAATTGAATTATTCGGCCCAATGGCTCCATCAGCAGAGATGTAAAAGCTACTGGTTGAAGACAATCAGACATGGAGGGCCCAAATTGCTTGAGAGAGAGAGGATCTGAGTTAGGGAAAGCCCGAGTGAAGTGATAAGCTGGAGGAACAAGAGAGATGGGACAGTTAATAGGATTTTGGGTGGGGGGGTGAGAGGGGTTATACAGCCTGACAGCCATCTTAAGGCATGTCTTTGGTTGGATAATTAGCGGCGATGTGCCAGCACTTTGACATGGTTCATCTGAATTTAACTCTGAATCCATTTGAATAAAATTAAAATCAGGACTCTTCATCTTCTTCCGTCTCACTCTCCGCATTAATAGTGTGGGTGCCAGTGTGTCAAAAGTGTGATGTATCTGATTTTATCTATGTTTGTGTGTCTTGTCTGCCTCTCTCTGCAGTTAATCATGGGCTTGGGCACCCAAGGGGCAGAGAAGAAGAGTGCAGCATCCATCGCCTGCTTCCTGGCAGCTAACGGAGCCGACTTGACCATTCGTAACAAGAAGGGCCAGTCCCCTCTGGATCTGTGTCCTGACCCCAGCCTCTGCAAAGCTCTGGCCAAATGTCACAAAGAGAAGAGCAGGTAAACATCCCTTAAAGGAACAGTTTGACATTTTACGCAACACACTCACCTGCTTTCTTGTCGGGGAGTTAGAAAAGAAGATCAATACCTCTCTTGTGTACGTTTGGCAAATATGAAGCTACAGCAGGAGATTGTCAGCATAGGTAGAATAAATCTGCTTTGACTTCAATACAACTTAATAATTAACGTATCATATGCCTTTTTAGTTTTTGTTTTAAAAACATAATGTTATTGTATTTTTTTTTTTTTTTTGGTTTTTATTGTGTGTGGATCAAAGTAAGTAAATTCAGACAGAATGTAACCATTCATCAGTCACATCATTGTGTTTGAATGAAGATGAATGTGTTTTGTGCTTTTAAAACATGCTCCAAAACACCTGAAAGAGAAAAGGGAAGCAACCGGTAAAGACAAGAAATCATCAGACATTCTTATTGATTTTCTTTGCCAAAATATTTCATGTAGGTTCTGTTTCTTTTTCTTGTTTTTTCCTCCTTCTCTTCCCTTTCTTGTTTTCATTTCTCCTTGTCTCCCCTTATTTTCTCTGCTCTCTGATGGCTTCTTCTTCTTGCTCGTAGTCTCTACTCACACTGTGTGTTTTGTTTTTGTTTTTTTTGCAGTGGACAGGTGGGCACCCGCAGCCCATCCCTGAACAGCAACATCGAGTCACTGGAGGAGTGTATGGTGTGTTCAGACATGAAGAGAGACACTCTGTTCGGGCCCTGTGGACACATCGCCACCTGCTCCCTCTGCTCGCCACGTGTCAAGAAGTGTCTCATCTGTAAGGATCAGGTCCAGTCCAGAACTAAGGTAACGAGAGACACCATCAGTATCTGTCTTACCTAGAAATAGATATATGGCAAATAGCGGATAGAGACTTTTAATCTGTTTTTTTTTTTTTTTTTGGTAATTTTGTCCTTCCACAGATTGAGGAGTGCGTAGTCTGCTCTGACAAAAAGGCAGCTGTGCTGTTCCAGCCCTGTGGTCACATGTGCGCTTGTGAGAGTAAGTTACACACATTTCCACATCCTAACCTTTACTTTGGCACCCACTGCTCAAATCTGGCCTCATTTCTTTTTGTCTTTCTTTTTTTTTTTTTTTTTTTTTTTTTTTGCTTCTGTATTAAAAAGAGACTTTACGTTCAGTTCTGACCAACGTGTGTCTCGTTCCCACCAGACTGTGCCAGCCTCATGAAGAAGTGCGTACAGTGCCGGGCTGTGGTGGAACGCCGCACCCCCTTCGTTCTTTGCTGTGGAGGGAAAGGTATGGAGGATGATGCCGCTGATGATGATGATGATGATGATGATGATGACCTTAGTGAGTGAATCTTCCACACGTTCCCTTTTAATCACACCCCCTTTTTTATTTAGTTTTCTTCCTTTTCTTCTGCTTCAGCCTTTTTTATCTTCTGCTTTGTTGCTGCCTTGCTTATGCATTTTATTTAAGTTTGCATCACTGATATGTTATTTCACAGTCTGTTTTTTTTTTGTTTTTGTTTTTTTTTGTTTGTTTTTTTGTTTTTTCATCCTAGTAGACGCATTAGATATTTTTTTAAAAAAAAAGAAATGTAGTCAGCTGTTTGAATCAGTCAACCTTACTTTCCAAATTCTTTGTCACTACTAGATCTGGCATGTTTTAATCATTGCATCTACTTCGATCGTGTCATTTGTTCTAGCCTACATTTAGATATTAGCTATAGTGGACGGTGGCCTCACTAATGCTTTAGCTGCCTTGTCTGAAATTCACCACATAGATCTTCCAGACAGAAAGGATTTTGAGTTTCGAATCATAATTTCATCACTAATGAGATCTCTGAAGCCATTTCTAGATTGAGTTTTGCCAGCCTGCCTGAATAATATAATACTGTCACAGAGTATAGAGAAAACCTGATTACCTTATTTATGTCTCTGGGGCCTCTAAAACTTTGACTAATCACATTCCTATAAAATGGATGAACTTGTTTGTGGGCATATGCTAAGCGACCTGTAGTCCTAATGATATGCGCTAATTAATATCCCCATAAATGTGTAATAGGATTGAATCTCATAATTCCTCCCTTGTAGGGAGTTAAATGACATCACAGAGCGGATAGTTATCATACGACTTGTCACACATGTGGACGTAACCGTCCAGTGAATCATGATGTAACGTAGTGTGTTAATGTATTTATTTTTGGTCTCATTCACAATCCATCATCCTGTCACCAACTAAAACTGTTTTATTGCTCATACCCTTATTTTAGTGGTGTATCTCACTAGTGGTTACTTCGATCATGTTGTTCTGTTGAGTTAAAAGGGAAACTGTTGTAAGTTCACTGACTTCATATCGCATATTGTGTTAATGATTTTTACATTTCTCCACGTGCAAATTTTCACTTGCAACCAGACGTTTCAAAGCGAATCCGCACCTGAAACTCATGCATACACTCATGCAAGGGGCAGCATCCCAGTAACAGTGACTGCTGATTTCTGTTAAAAAGGCAAAACTTCATCAATGAATGATGATTATTTCAACCCCCTACCTGTCTATTGTGGTACTTGGTTTCATAACGTACCTCTAACGCAGTGAGAACAGGCACTAGACTCATGCTTAAGCATTGGCTGATGGCAGAAACCGATGAAAATTAAAATCACTTGCCACTATGCATTTTAAGTATCAGTTCTTTATAGAAGTCACCCTATTTCCCTTTCTTTCCCTGTTTCCAACTTGCTAGCTTCCTCTTTAAATTTTTTCTCTGAACCTCCCCTAGAGGCTGTAGTGAGTAGTTTTGGTCCTCAGGCCAACTGTTGTGCTGGTGAGGATGGCTCCTGCTATAACAATGTGACTGGTTATTCCCAGCAGGGAGCTCTAACACTATGGCAGGGGGATCCCAGGATCTTCTCCAGCCCAACAATCTGGCACTAAGTTGGTGTAAGTATACTTCCATGATCCCCTCCCTTATCAGAGCCTTGCTTTTAAAGAGCTCCCCACAGTGCTGCCCCGGCCCCTGTCTCCTCTCCTTAAACCCCCCTCCTCCCCCTCCCTTTCTCTTTCAGTGAAACACACACCCTGAACTGTATTTGATGATCCATATGCCAAGAATAACACTGGTGATCACAGTTTCTGGCAGATACCTGCCAGTCTGGATCAGGGTCTCCATCGGGGACCGAGTCCAGCTGATTGTTGTTGAGCACTCAACATCGCACTGTTATACACTTGTATCCAGTGCATCGTACGGCGCCAAATACAATGCATGATATTTTGCCCTTTGCGACTTCAGATAATTAAAGAGTATGCATTTGTGAAATGAAAGCAGTTAAAAGTGAGTACAATGCCAACGCAGTGCTAGAGTCTGAGTTTGATCTGCCAAATATAATAAAATTCTGAGTGCATGTGTTTTGTTTTTTTGATCTTTGCTTGTTAACAGAGCTCATGTTTTAAATATAATTGAGCTCCCAGCATATTTCAGAATGGCAATGTCGGCGTGCCTGTGTTCAGTTTTATTGGCAATATAGTTTATCATTATGAGGAGGTGAAGTTTGATGTGGCGGCTGGTGCAAACTGTTAATTTGTTTAGTCCCAAGGGTGGTAATTGAATTCATTCTCTCTTTCTTTTCTTTTCTTTCTTTTTTTTCCTCAACTTGTCTTTGTGTTGCTCTCTGTTGTGCTCAAACAGCCAGTGGAAATATCCCAGCCCTACAGAGAGACAAGGACAACACTAACGTCAACGCTGACGTACAGAAGCTACAGCAACAGCTCCAAGACATCAAGGAACAGGTGAGCGCTAAGTCTACTGTGGGACTGAGGACAGCGGGTGTGATCCTGCTCCTGTTGCTAATAATACACACCTGAGGTGCAGTGGAGCCTCCGAGATATATTTGCTCCCATTTTGCATGTCGGGGGTAACGAACCAAAAGGGACATGACAGGATCCAGCAGAAATGTAACAAATACATATGCTTGTCTTGTCTTGCTTGTCTTTATACTACCAGACTGATAAAAACACGAAATCATTTGAAAAGCAGTAGATAATGTGGTGTTGTACTGAAATGTGTTGCAGATTCATTGGTGGTTGGAAAAAGAAATCAGTTATACAAACATATCACTGTGTGATCTTGTGTAATAGTCCACCGCCATTTCTGATTTACTTTTACATTTCATTTCTGGGAATGTGGCTGAAGCTGGACACACCCTGATTTCACGTAGATACAAAGCAAATGTGACTCATGAGCTGCTACTAGTAAAGGAATAAAACTGATCCAAGCTGAGAGGTGGTGACCACTGCTATAAAATGTTTTGTGATCAAAGAGACGTCGGTGTCATAAATTCTTTGTGTAGGGTTTAACTCAGGTTGTGGTTTTTGAACGTTGAAGTGATTTTTATTACAACAAAACTACAACTGTGATTGTTGGTCTTTGTCCGTCTGCAGACAATGTGTCCCGTGTGTCTGGACCGGCTGAAGAACATGATCTTCATGTGCGGCCACGGCACCTGCCAGCTGTGTGGTGACCGAATGAGCGAGTGCCCCATCTGCCGCAAGGCCATCGAGCGTCGCATCCTCCTCTACTAGGCCCCACCCCCTCCCCTCACAGACTCTCTCGCTTACTCTTAAAAAGTTCTCACCGACCACGCCTGCAAGGCCACAACCACACCAGCTGCCGCTGCTGCCGCCGCTGCTGTTGCTGCTGCTGTTGCTGCTCCTCGACCATCCTCACAGCACCTGAGTCAGCCAGCCATGGGCGTCCCCAAATGTCTTATTCTACACAGCAAATGCTCTCTTAATGGTCTTGACTGTGTCGTGGAATTTCTGTTACAAAGCAATGAAAAAAGAAAAATATGAATTGACTTTTATCAGTCCTGCTGTTTTCGTCACCTTGTTTCCCAAAAAGCCTCCGGATGAGAAACGTTTGTTTCGCGGACGTCGTCCTTCTTTCTCTTTGTCTCTCTCTTTTCCTACCATCCCCTTCTGATCTCTTAATCTGTTTTTTACTTGTGAAACTTCTTCTCTCTCTTTTTGAGTGTGTGGTGGCACCGTCAGAGCCACAGTCTTTTGGACGTTTAACATAAAGGGGGTCAATCCTGGGCTTTGGATTTCACCCTGGAACAGCTGTAAGTGTAGACGAGGCGAGGTCGGGATCCGTTACCTTTTCATGTAAAGTTGTCGTGTCTGTCGCAGCGAAACGCGAACAGCTGCAGTTGAGTTTTATCGTATTTGTAAATCTTTATGCAAGTGTATTAGTATTGGAGGCTCCTGCTGTTGATTTTTAAATACTTAACATTTTCATCACAGTATGGCAAAGTTGTGACACATTACTGTTTTGCAACATTTCAAGTTTCAGTGGGGTGTTTTTATTTTTGTTTTTTTATTAAGCTTCGTGTCTGTGTTCAGTTTGGCTGTTGTGACACTCCATATGCCAACTGTCCTCGCAGTTGAAGACCAGATGTTTGCAGTTTTGCACTAGAAAAGCTGAGTCAGGGTAAAAGCTCTTTTTTTTTTTTTCCCCCCACACACACTTTTTCTTTTTTGAGATCCACTTCAGCTCAGTGACAAAGCACAGATAGAGTAGTCTTACTGCCAGGTAGCACACCACACCTGTACTTTGTTTACCAAACTGCACCACATCTATTCAGCTTCTGTCCAGTGATCAGGCCCCACACACACACACACACACCCCAGTTGTACCTGTCTGTTGTACACACAAACCCAGACGATGCAAACATATGTGTGATGATAGTCTCTCGCCACAACTTATTGTCAAAACTGTTCTGAGACTCGACGGTATTGTCTAACAAAAACTGTACAGTTCAATGAGCATAGCTAATTTACCATTGATGACTGTGTGCCATTGCTTGCAAAAAAGATCTACTGGTTAAATAACTTGTATGGGGATAAGGTGCTCTTTATCTTGTATTACTTTTTTTTATTTAAGTCTATTTCCTTTTCTCAAAAATCAACATTTATTAAGCTAGAGAGTACAATCTATTAGATCACTAAGATGAAATTGTAGAATAAATTATTTTCTATTGCTGCCCAAAAAAAGAAGAATAGGATTTATAGGTATCACTGCCTTCCTAATATGTAGCCTCAAAATCTCTCAAACATTCTGCTTTGATATTAATGTTGAAATATGTTTGTGATGTATTTTTTTTTTTTTTTTATCTGTTTGCTTTTTTTTGTTTTTTTCGTTGGCAGTAGCTTTCTAGATAGAAACGTAGACACATTATTTAATCTGAATTAGGTCTCTAAGCCTAAATTGTTTGTGTGAAACGAGGTGGAGAAAGAAGAAAAAAGAAAGGAAAAAAAAAAAGAAAAAGAGATTATGTTGTCAACAGTGTCAAGTATCTTTTCACCAGTGTTTTATTTGGGAGGAAAACTAATGATTTTTTTTTTTTTTTTTTTAAGAAAGACAGAACTTGCCTTACCTCTTTAAAAAGGCAGTAGCCCATGTGGAGACTCAGCAAGATGGCTAGCTTGCTCCGCTGTGTGGGAATTTGCAACCACAGACAAGCATTTTTTGTTTTTTGTTGAGTTTTATTTTTTTTCTTTCTTTTTAGGACTTAAAGCAGCTTTTTTTGTGAGTACAGTTTCAATTCTTTTCACTGATAACACTTTAAGCTAGAAGCACTAATTCGCTTTATGGTAGTGTTGTCTTGTTACGGTTATGGTCACGGTTATGAAAAAGCCTATTTTGTACTTTATTTTCAATACCTGTAATTGTCCCGTTGGATCTGTATCAGTAGTATTTTTTTTTTTCTTTTTGGCATGAATGTTTGTCATATGCAGTACGACATGTTTCATGAAAACCGTTCAGTCTGTATTGCTAATAAGTGCTTTTAAAAAAAAAAAAAACAACAACAACAACAACCATATAGCTGAAATAAAGTTCTAAATAAACCATGAGACATTAATTCAAAGGTGCTATTTGTTTTTCTAACTTTTTTTTTTTTACTGAATTCTTCGTGAGGTTGTGTTTTGATTTGAGCTCAGACGTGGTTTGAAAATTAACATTTTGTTGCTCTTGTCCTGCTGTGCAGCGTCTGCTCCACAGAGGAGACAGGGTGGCAGAGATGGGAGGTGTGGAGTAATTGAAAATGCTAACACCTAATAATGACTCAGCACTGGTGTGTGAGAGGTCAGCTATGCTAATCAGAAAGAGAGAGAGAGAGAGAGAACAGCAAAAGAGTAAAGGAAAAGCCACATGGGAGAGAGAGAGAGAGACGAGACAGAGCCGAACAGAGTGATGCATCTTCTCCAGTGAGCGGTTTGACAGTGTGACATCTCACAAGGCATCTCCTCACCACTAAGAAATTATGACCAAAGGCCATTTATGTTCTAGCTCATTGACTAGTCCATTCATAACCTGGACATCTTTGGGCGCGGCTCTCGTGCGGCAGGCAGTATGCAGCTGCTCATAACAAGACATTCATCATGCTGTCACGCTCTCACTTTGTCAATGCACGCTCGCTGACTGCGAGGGAGACTCTGACACCTTTTTGTACCTTCTCAGATCTCTGTGACTTGGCACCGGGCCTAGACAGTCGCTGTATAGTCTGGTGTCATGTCGGTGGTGCTTTGTCATTTTATACTCAAGTACCTGTCTCTAAAACAATGGGCTCTCGTTTGGTTTACCTGTTATTATATCAGACAGTGACTGAATGGCAGTGGCTGCTGCTGACGGACACTTTTTCGCCATTTTTCATATTGAAAATACACTGTAACAATTTTGTTCGGCTGTAAGTGTCTGTACACGCGAGTCACTTGTGTGTTTTGTTCTGAAGCAGTTTTTGATGATTTCAGGGGGTAAACTTTCTTGGTCGAAGTTAAGAGAAAACTTAAATTTCAGGATCAGAGGCCTTTTTTCGACATGAAATTGATTAGGTTGGTGTGGAAGAAGTTGATCTACCTTGTATAAATTCCTGAATTCAGCCCCATGTAACACCTTAGACTAAGCTGCATCGTCCTAGCCTCAATCCCACCAAACCAAATCCCTACTGCCAGGTTCTAAAATCTTGTGGAAAGCCCTTCCAGAAAAGTGGAGGCTGTTAAAACACCAGATAATGCCTGTGGTTTGGGGTGAATCGTTCATGTACTCGTGTCCATGTACTTTAAGGTGTATTGTTGATGTCAGAAGCATAAAAGTTTCACATCGGATCATCACAGTAATCTGTAAAACTGAATGAAGACTTTCGGAGGTGAATTGTCAGGACCAGGCTGCTTGTCCATCACTGTGACTAACTGCAGGCCTCTGACTGCCACGCCGACTGTTTGTCAAGGTGCCGGAGACGTCACTATCTCTCCCCTGGCTGTGGCCTGATCCTGGGGAGCATCCCCGACTGCCACGCCTGCCGCTTGAAGGCTTCGGCGTTTGCTGACTGGACTGCAGGGGTTGTTAACTCCCACGCCAGGGGGTCAGCTAATCTGCTGGCTGCCCCCGCAGAGTGTGAGTGATGGTGGCTCTGTGCTGGCAGTCTTGACTGAGCAGCAGCAGATAGATTAATTGAACCCCCACCCCCAACGCAGAGAGGAGAGTGGGGCGGCCAAGATCAGGAAAATGCCTCTGACCCGCTTTCAGGTCTCTGCTGTGATCACTGAGCAGGGTCAGTGACATCCATCTGCTGGGGAGGTGGAGGTGGAGGGTGGGTCTATGCCCCCCCACCCCCTCCTCAGGCTTTACACTTGGTGCCAGTCCTGAAGTTATAACACAACAGATATGAAATGTTCTCTCCACATTTTCTGTGAAGAGCTTTTTGACATGCAGGTTTCAAAGCACATCACAAGATGGCAGTACATCCAATGACTAAATGTAGGTCTTCTCCTATAGCTTATATTTATGGTGTTGAGGACAAATAAATGAAATTTACAATAAGACACTTACTCATGTGCTCTATTTTTGGTATGACAGGTAGTTATAGAGCCTATCATTCATTTAGAGATCCTGTAGTTGTTCCAGAGCAACACGTTCACTTTGAAACAGAGTTGTTAATCCCGGCCTTGAGCTGCCAGCAAGAAATACAACTGTCAAAATTTACTACCACGTCTTGATACAGAACTTGAACTTAACATGTTGCGATCCCAGGTGTGCTTTTGTTTCTGAGAAGCAGCACGAAGAACATTTCATTAAACTGTCTGAGTGAAACTACAGCACCACCCCCACAAATCCCTCCAAAAAAACCACATGCGTGAAGATCATTCAGGGTCTCGGCGTCAAGCCTTGGAAAAAAAAAACACACACAAAAAAAACAATGTGCATAAAATGAATTTTTATGAATTGTGGGCATTGATTTATGAAGTCTCAGAGGGAAATGAATTCAAGATCTGACGTGCTTTTAACCAAAAGGTGGGGGAAGGGGGCAGTTAGTGAATCAGACCTTGAATCATTGCCATCTGCAATGCATTTCATATTACACAACGTTGTTTGAAAATTTCAGACATCAAATTCTCAGTGTCAAACTGGAATTGCAGAAAACTGCCCTGGATTCAGTCCGACTACACAGATAAAGAAAAAAAAAAAAAGGAGAAATATTTCTTCTCATCTATTTTGGCCACTTTGGGCTTTCCTGCCATGTTGGAGGAATTGATCGCTGAACGTCTGAAGGTCTCCTCTCTCTCCCTTCTGTTTTTCTCTTTTTCTTTCATGTCATCCAGTTCAGATGTCTGCTTAAATTTATTGTCTCGGTTTATTGTCAGTGCCGAGCAAAGTGCAGGGCGGCTACCTGGACAGACTCTAGGAGGACACGGGAACATGGGAGGGAGGGAGGGACGTGCCTGATGTTGGGCCTTGATTTGAGTTTTAACGTCATATTTTGTCGAATTTGACACAGTTAACTGCAGACACAAGCCAGACCGAATTAAAACGTGACTTTAATTTATAGTTACAGGGTTAGGTTAAAAGCAAATAAAAAACAAGCAGTTCAAGTGTGATATAAGCACACATGTGTTTGTGGTTGTTTATGTGAGTGGGTGTATCTGAGAGCCTCAGCCCCACCTCCTACAGTAAAGCCATAAACACAGCACTCCTCACTCACAGTTCTGTCCTTAAAAAACACATAGACCCTGACGTGCTGATTGCTTTATTGATATTGATCAGGGCAAAGTGTCAAACCACTCGTCAATCTCTCTCTCTAGGTAATTGTTATTTATGCATATAGAGGGAGAAGGTCAACATAAACAACATTTGGATGAAACTGCAGTAAAATCCTGTCTGTTTATGTTGAATAAAGTTTCTCTTAGTAAAGCAAGAAAATAATGATATTGTTTAGTTATTTATCATTTTTTCAGACATCTCTTCTGTGTTTTTTATGACTTAAAAACTGAATTATGTCAAAGTGTATCTAATTCTATTTTTTTTTTTATTACATTATTTATTTTGCAAAGATAAAATCATATGCATGTGATATCACAGCTGGAGAGGTTGTTGCAACTTGTGTCCTGGATCACAGTCAGTATTCCTGTGTAATACTAATTATTCCCAGTTCAGCGTTCAGGTACATGTTGAATCAATTACAGTTTTTTTTTTTTTTTTTTTTTTTTTTGTTTTTTTTTGCTGGTCATTATTTATTATCAAGGTTAAGTTACCATCTGGTTTTGGAAGCTTAAAGCTCCTAATTTAATTAAATCACATTAATTCAAAAGGGTTTAAACACAGTAAAAGTTGTCTGTCAGTGTCTCCGAGCTAAATTGTTTGTGGCTTTTGACCTATTAGTCGTATCCCACTCAGTGCTGTCCTTATCATCCCGGCATGATTGGAGGCTGGAGCCTGCAAGCCACATTTACAGTGCAAATGTTATCGTTCCAATGACACTTTAAACAGTCTTTATCAATATATAGTCATTCAAGGTTTATGAGCTTTGATAAAATGCCACTAGCCAAGCAGGGTCATTGCAATGTGCGGCTACAAGGCAAATTTTTAGATCGGGATTATTATAATTCTCTGAACAACATCTGAGACATTTAATGCTCAACAGGTAAAATAAACACATCACGTCAGGAGGACAAAGTGGACTGACTCTTGACTTGGCCGAAGTGTAAAAGATATTGATTTTCTCCTCAGGAAGAGCAGCGTAAGGGCAAACTACACAATGACTCTGGCAGAACCTTATCATCCTATTATCTTTAAAACAGTGGGTTATCATAATTGCTTACTTAATAATTCTATAAAACGGTGGAGGTTCAACCTTTGCCTGGGCTGTAAACTGTCAAGTGCTTTTGATGCCGAGATTGAAAAGATTCCTGACTGACTTAGAAAAACTGCAAACTCTTAATTTTATAGGCCAGATTACGAACACTGACCCAGTAGCTTTCAGGCAAATAAAAGTAGGTACAAATGTATTAAGAATTAGTAATTAAATGGATTAATTACCACTGAAAAGCAAAAGTTGTGTATTAGAATTTTTGATGAATTTCTTCGAAAATTAAACACCAATCACTCTACCAGAGCTACATCAGAGCCACTAGTAAATTCTTCAAATAATTAACCAATAGTGGTACTAGAGCTCTCTTTAGATGTGATTAGTTTCACACCACCATAAGTATGCAGAACAATGAGGGAGACATACTTAATCAACAAGTGCAAACTTCATCACATTCATCACACTCAACTAAGCAAACAAGGTGGTGTTGATGACTGTGTCCTCCTGCGTTGTGCCAGGTAAAGATTTTTACACACTGTGTCGACTGTGGGATCAGTGTTTGAGCCACATGTGAGACTTCGACAGTTTGTAATCCTTGTAAACTGCAGATAGAGACAAATGAAACTCCCCGAGCCAGTGTTTTCTGAATTCCCCTGAGCGATCTTATTTGTGTGTGTATGTGTTTCTTTTTCTTCTTCTTTCTTTTTATTACTTGGGGTAGGGTGTGTGGGGGTCTATGGAGGCAGCAAATGCTACAAAGACACGTTGTATAACAAAACAAGCGTACATCTGACAGGTGCTCGCCTCTGCTGAGCAGGCAGTAACCTTGGAGGGAGTAGACAGGAATGTAGCAGCCCTATCTGAGCTCAGAGGGAAATACTGACTGGAAAGACCTTCTTTTTTTTTTTTTTTTTTTTTTTTTGTTCCAGGAGAAAAATCAATATTCCAGAGTCCATCACACAGGCAGTCATTTTGGTGTGTGTGTGTGTGTGTGTGTGTTTTTTCTCTCTCTCTCTTTCCAGGTGGATTCTAGCTATGTGAAACAGGCTTGGAGTGACCCCTGGAAAAAAAAAAAAGTTAATGCCTAACCTCTTTATCTTTGGTTTACAGCCAGGGGTTGTACCTCCAAATCAATACATGATACACAAATATCCCAGGGCTCCATGTTCTAGACAGAGAGCAATGATGATGGCTTGAGAGTTAGCAGCTTCATACCACCTGGCAGAGAAAGTTTTTTTTTTTTTTTTTTGCTCTTTTTGAAGGCCAGAAGCTTCTAGTAGAGTCAGTGTAGAGGAAAAAAAACACACCAGTGCCATTATAAAAAGCTAAAGGCTACACTTGCTAGACTAGTTTAAAGTCATGTTTTGACAATTTGAAGATAATGTTCGGATAAATTGCCCAGAAATCTAATGTTAAAGGGATAGTTTGACATTGTGGGAAATATATTCACTTGCTTGATGAGAGATCGATACCATACCATCATATGAAGCAGCTATAGTGAGTAGGTAGTTGAGGTCTGAAAAGGTGGAGAGTGAGAATTACAGCTGAGAAACAAGCAAAAAAAAAAAAAAAAATCTGCTCCTTTAAAGACCAGAGGTTTCTGGTCTACCTATAGGGCTACCTATAGAGACATTTTCGATATCCCAGTGTCTCACACTGCACAAAGTGAGAAAAAATGCTTCACTACCACAACTTGTTAACAGTTTCATTTATCCAACAAAGATTTATGGTAGTAATTAGCTGTTGAGGCGCTGGTTTCCATTTTTATATGCTATGCTAATCTAACAGGCTTCTTTTTTTCATATAACTATTGGCAAGAAAGTGAATGAATACTTCCTGTTTTATATATATATTGTATTTAATTGTCATAATGATTCGCTACTTTTTGTGAGATAACAGATGAAAATATTGATTTTTGTGAAATATTTCCATCCAGCACTGAAAGATTTAAGAAAAAAAAAGAAAAGAAAAAAAAAACACCCTGTTAATATTCCCAAAGGTCTCACTGCAGCCTGGGAAAGCAGCATCTGGAGCTTTGATAGCATACCGCCACTTTTCTGTAGTGTTATTCCAAATCCCTTGGTTGGAGAGCTGAAACTAGCTTTGTGTTTACAGCAAAGTCTAACAAGTTTGAAATGTTCTCTACTTTCTGAGTCTGTGGTGGCAGAGATAATTTATATCTGTCACTGTCTGGTACCTGCAGACCTTGTAGTGAATCAACAGGGCAGCGACCAGACAGATAAAATGCCACATTAGAGTTTCAGAGACCTGTAGCAGCTCCCAGTTCCCAACCAGTCTTATGGTGAGAGAAAGTAGCACTCACTTAGGGGACACCCCACTCTCCCCCACCCCACCCGCCGATAGTAGCTTGTAATCTCAGAGGTCGACTTGTCAGTCAGGTCCTGGAGACAGATGACGTGAGGCCCCTGATAGGCTGTCTCCAACGGAGGAGACACCCGTCGGCCACACGAGCTGCTGGGACAGAGAGCAGGATCCAAGGCGACGGACGTGTGGCGGGGCTGACGAGGCTGACGAAGCTGATGGGGGCAGGGGTGGTGGAGGTGAAGAGAAGGTGGATCAGTGAGGTGGTGTGGCAGAGGAATGCCAAGGCAGAGAGGGCGGGGGTCATGGAGAAGGTCTCCTGATGAGCAGAAGAGACAGTTCTCTGCTGGAGACTGTTGCATAGCGGACAAAGTTTACTTAACACCAACCCCTGAGAGTACAGGTCAGCAGGGAGGGGAGGAGGACTCTGATCATCTCCACATTAGAGAGTCTGATTGTTGTCACAGCAGAAGATCAGAAGGACAGTGAGATGGTGAAGCAATATGGTTCCCTGTGGTTCTTATAAGGAGGTTTGCTGAATGGATCTATGCTTTTTATCCTCTGAGCAACCACTGCACAAACACAATTAAGTCACTACAGCAAGAAAACTAATTTTCAGTTAATTTTTGTTTTAACTCACACAGTATGATAGTGTATGATAGTGTAAACAGGAGTTCTCTGACCACCCCTCCTCCTGGTTGGAAACCTCCTGGATACAAGCAGAGTCTGTAAAACTTATTGTTTGTCATTCAAGGTTTGATTTCCTGTCACGATGGCTTATAAATGTTCATAATGTTTTTGTGCAACTGACTTTTAAATCCTGGATGTTTCTCAGGAGTTTCCCCACAGTAAAACACACCAACACAAAAAGTGCTCATAGTTTATTTAGTTATTAACCTGATATTGCCAGTTTATAAAACTAGATTTGGCTCAGGATTTGCTTCATGTCACTAAAATGTGATTTTCATACCATGCTGGTGTTTATCAGCCTTTTGAAACATTGAATCAATTGTGGCTTTGAAAGTGTTTCAAATTCCATATAGAAAAATTAAAGAAATAAAAATCAAAACAAAATCGAATCTTTAACCAGTATTACTTTCAACATTTATATTGGCATTGAAAAAAAAACATTATCTGCATTTTTTTTTTCAATATTAACAATATATTGAAGTCATGTAATTAATTTTTAGTAATGACTCATTTTACAAATGTGTGAAATATCATCTCTGTGCATTTATGATCAACCTTAAACATGTAAACATCCTCTGTGTAACAATATCACCATGACATCTGAGATTCAGTCCTGCCTCAAATGCACTGATTGTAATACAACGTTTTATTTTCTTGGCACTGTAACAGAGATGTCACCGGGCTACTGACAAAGCTATCAGTATTACTTCAGTATGTCAACAAATCCAAAGCGAGTTGCGATAGTCATTTGTTAAATGTAAAGATCTTGTCAGTTTTTTTTTTTTTTTTTTTTATGTGTTTACAGAGTTGGTTAAGTGAATCAGAGTGAGTCTCCACTTTAGCACATTGCAGCTTATAATATTCCCTCGATCGCAGCAGCAGCAGCAGCAGCAGCAGCAGCAGCAGCAGCAGCAGCAGCAGCAGCAGCAGCAGCAGCAGCAGCAGCAGCAGCAGCTGGCCATGTCTCCTATTAGATTACAGAGGAGATTTATCGAACTGGCTTCCGGTTTTTTAGATAGGATAGTGACAACACTTATCTACTGATATTCCCTTATCAAAAAACAATTTAGTGAGAGAAACAGACATTAGCCCATATTTTTTTTTTTTTTTTACACTGAGTGCTCCGGCTTTAGTCTCCTCAGTACAAGGGTCTGTTTGCACTGCACACACACTTCCATCCGCCCGGACAGAGAAGCATTAACATTGCCTTAGTACTCTCTTGATGTCACTGCCATTACGTTCGCATCAAGCTCTTGGACTTTGAGACTTGATCAATGCTGCCTGGACGTGGAATACTGAAAAAAAAGATATTACGAACAAGTAGGAGAAGAGTGAAGCTGGGTGCTGTGAAGTTTAAGAGAGGAATGAGTGTTTTTGGGTCTTCATGCACAAAATGTTGGGGTGTGTGTGTGTGTGTGTGTGTGTGGCTGGGCTGGCAGCAGGGATGGACCAACAGGCCAGACTTAGCAGGTGGTGAGAGAGGTCACTACAGGAGATGGAGCCGGTGGGTCACTGTGAGGTTATCCTGACCTGAGCTTGCCGGTATTTATCAAGAGCCTAGGGAGGCATGTGTTTGTGTGTGTGTGTGTGTGTGTGTGTGTGTGTGTGTGTGTGTGTGTGTTGTGTGTTTGTGCAGATATGTGCCTGCCAGTGAATGAATGCTTGTATTTGTGTCCGAGAAGTAGACAGTGGAAAGCTGGGGGTTAATTTTTGGGAGAAATCTTTGTCAGAGATACATTTATATGTGTGTGTGTGTGTGTGTGTGTGTATGAGGCCAGAAGGCTGTGTGTGGGAGACATGAGGAGAACAATAAAATAGCACAGAGCACGCCAAGGCTTTATGGAGCTAATAACAAAGTTCGAACTCCAGTTATTAACCTTGTTAACAAAATTTCTAGCTTTTTCTGCTGACTTGTTTCTTTCTTTTTCTTTTAGGTAGACACCTGCAGGCATGTGAGAAGTGATGGTTCATGTAAAGCTGATGTGCCTAACAAACATTCAGACTATTTGTTCTTTCTGTGGATTATGCCTGTAAAAGGGGCTGCAGGTGCTTGGGCCAGGGGCACAGTGTCTAGGGGCCATGTTAACTATTAACACAGCCATATAATACTGTTACTGATTACCACCTCTCGCTCTTGAGACTCCCACTGACCTGAGTCACAGGTAGAAATCCTGTTAAGGTGTGTGCACGGTCCTGCAGTGAGGCTTTCTCACACCAGCTCTTGCCAGAGCAGGGTGTTGGAAAGCAGCCTCCCTCTTGGTCATAATTCTCGCCTCTTTTCCTTCTCCTCCCACCTCTGTATTCATCCCTATTTGCTTCCTTCTCTCCTATGACCTTTGTGATGACCTTTATCCTTTCTGCAATAAAACATCAGAGATGTAAAGATGTCTTGTACAAAGTTAAGAGGAGCCATGTTTGACATACACAGGTACTTTACACTGGGGCAAAAGTCTAAGGTGTAGTAGACACTGATGAATGACTCACATGTATAGCAACAAATGCTGCTACGAGAAATGTCGCGGTGTTGCGCTGCAATATGAATTTGTGGTTTGTGTGAAGGACTGGGCTTTTTCCATGTTACGCTGTAATATTTTACTCCTGCAGTCAGAGAAAAAAATGATATAGATGTAAAAAAAAAACTACAGCATTATAGATGATACATCATTTTAGTTGCTCTCATCTTTGAGATGTTAACAGTTTAACAGTTTGGTTTTTAAAGAAATTAATTAAATTTCTGTTCAAAAGTTAAAAGAAAAAAAAAATGATACCACTCTAAAATAGTGGTGTTACTTCAAACCAAAGGGAAATTAGCCTAGCTTAGCATAAAGACTGGAAACAGCTTGACCTAGATCATATACCTTCATATGTCTTGTTTGGACTTTTACATTTACCCATATATTTACCCCTTAGAGCTATAAATCTTTATTTTTAGGAATCATTTTTAAAGGCATACATGGATGTAAACTTAGAGATAGAGATTTCAAAACTGGGGTTGCAGGGGTTTTTTTTCTTATCTTGCAGCATATAAAACTCCTTGTACCAGTGGCACAAAGAGACAAAAGCTGCGTATCATCATGTTCTGCTCATCGTCACTTTCATTAATCAGTTTTGGTTTTAAAAATCTACATGATGTCATGGAGTCATGTTTAAGATAACAGCAGTGACAACTGCTCCATCCTCGTCTCGATAGAGCAGTTTTATCTCGTTGTATTAATCTTGTTGGATGGATAATATGTCACGGTCCAGACTTCAAACCTCAGTGATGTCTGTCTGCTTGGATGCAACATCTCGAGCGTACAAGGCTGCGTTCTAGCAGATCTGTAAACACTGGATTTAGTGGAGCCTAAGCACATAAGCTGCTGACTGGCTTCTATCAAAACAAAACCGGGGTCTCCGTGTCAGTGGGGTCAAGCCAGAGGACGACTCCTTTTGAAGATCAGAGAAAGATTTAATTAGGTTTTGATTTGTCAACAGAATCAAATTACATTATTTTATCATATAAAATTGGCAACCAGCATTTCATTTTTTTTTTCAAATTCAGGTGTGTCACACAGTCTTTTTATATTTAATGGGGTTATACAACTTAAGTCGTGATAACAGAATTCTTGTGAAATAGTTGGCGATGTGGACGTGACTTTGACACCCAACGGAAGTCATGCCAATCGAGAACTGAGCCAATGGTAAGTCAGATCGGCCATGTCTTTCTTGGCCTCTTTTGTTGAAGCGTACAGTGCAAGTCACAATGAGGATTTAACTCTACGTGCTGCAGATCACTCTGATATGGCCTCCTTTTTTCTTCCCCAAACAGGAGCCTCAGTGGTGGCGGCCAGAGCTTAAACTGGACATGTTTGTTAGATACCAGCAGAAGGCCAGCACTGCTCATGTTTAATTTTGCGGCAATATTCGCACAAGGAAGTTCTGCATTCAAAAACAATCTGTTACTGTAGAGTGGAAAGGATCGTGACACATTGTTTTTCGACTAAGCCGCGTGTTTTCTGCCAACAGGGACACAAACCAGTCTGAGATATTATACTCCCACCATGGGCAAACATGCAAATACAGTGAGCCACTGCTCCGCATGGTACAGTACACACCGTTAGAGAGGGCACAAAGGAAGGCGCATGATTGGTGTGTTTGACAGCGATCTGATAAAACCATAATTGGAGCATGTAGAATGCATATGTTTTTTCAGGCAAACAAAAGCCCTGGTCACGCCATAGAAACTGCCTCTCAATGTTTTCATTGTCTGGCAACAGACTAAAGTGAAGGAGAGGGCGACAGAAACCTCTAAGTCAGACTGAGAGTGTGTTTAATGTGTGTGGAAAGGGAGCCGTGTGATGTGTGTTAAGTGCGAGAGGTGCAGCGAAGTTGTACGGTCACTGAAGGACAAGTGGCGTGTAAAGTCGGCCATGTCTGGCAGACCCTCCGGACCCCTTTGAGTGAAGCTCAAATCTTATCAGATCTCACAGGGCTTTATTTGTTCTTCTGACTGAAAAGCTTTAGACACATTTGAACACATTTTCCTTCTGGAAAGAAAGTTAAACTGTATTTACAGAAGGTCAAGGCTGAACTCTGGCACTTCCTACTTTGAGAGACTGTTATTTAGAAACATTGTTTAGTATCTTTTTACTATTATGTTTCATCACATCCCCTTTCTGGCTCACTACTTACCAAGAGACAAACAGAAAAAGGTTTGAAGGATACAGCATATAAAGCGAGTGAGTTCACTTTTGTGAATTTTATGTCGGAGATGGGGAATGAGGCAACAAGCAACTTCTTTTGGGAGCCAATCTTGGGAAGTATCTAAGCCCCTAAGCCAGCAGGAAGCCCCCTAGTTTATGAGTCTGTCATAATTTATATTATTATTACACTTACGCTTTTTGGAAGGGGATTTCTAAAATGTAATTTATGTGAAAAACATAAAAACAAAACAGTCTGCTGATTAATACAGTCCAAGAGTAATATTGGAATATTGATGCTTTTAAATGATAGCAAATGTAATTTCCCCACAAACAAGGTCTTAGTTTGAATAAGATTAGTCTGAAAGGTGTTACAGATAAAATTAACAATGTGTGCGTTCTGTTGAAGTGCCCTTGTAAGCCTGAAGTTGATGCTACTAAAATGTCTTCTGGGGGGGAGCTCTGAATCCTCAACAACATCCAAAACTGCTGAAGTTTTCAATACTCCAGCTTCCCCTCCATTTTTTTATTTGAACAGTTGGTGATTGTGTCATTTCTATCACACACACTCCTCTCGCTCCTATCTACTTAACAAGCAGCTGAGACTCCATCGACCTCGGTAGAATAATTAGGCCATTTGCCTATGTTCATTAGTATAGCAGTATAGTATAGTATGTATAGTATAGTATGTTTGTTCATACTATACAGTGTCCAGTTCCATGCAACATCCACCACCATCTACTCACCTCCAAACTTGTCTCTGTTTTGCTATCAGTGACGTCACCGTAGCCCAAGGCTGTTTTCTCTCGAGCCGGGGCTCCAAACAGCTGATTGAGGGAAAGTAACAAAGTGTACTGGAGAGCTGACCTTCTCTCCTGAGACAAAACATATAGAGAGGCGCTGGCTCCACAGGATGGAGACGCTGACATGGAAACAATAACACGACCTCTCAATCTACTCCAGAGATGAGGCTTGGTTTTCCAGAGACGGACATGAAGAGACGGTCGGCCGGGCGTCTTTGAGCTGACGAAACTCTGCGTTGGCACTCGGTTGTTCTTTGATCTGACACCATTTATTTTGGAATGGATGTCAAACTTTCCAGAGTGGGTTTGAATATGCAATGTGTTGTGAACAGACCTGATAGACTTCTATCTGATAGACAAGACCACAGATTTCCCCCACAAAATTTGCAAACGTTTTTGCGTAAACAAGTATGAATATTTTTATCTTTTAAGATGATATTTTTTGGAAATAGACTTATTCACTCCCTTGCCCACACAAAGATTAGTACTACTCTCACAAGTGTAAGATAATTGGGAGGTTTCATCCAGAAAAGAAAACCACTAAAAGACCACCAGCATTTCTATAACTCATCAACTAGCTTGGAATATCTTTACCCGCTTAATCTGTACAGTCATGCCAGATGTTTCCTCTGGGTTAACACAATTGGTCTCTGGTTGTAGCTTTATGGACTTCTCATCCAATTCTCAATAAAAAAGTGGGAGTTTTTCCCCCATCTCCAACAATTCATTCAAACCATTCCACGTCCCCTCAGGTGTTTACTTTTTTCCAGTGCTGAACTACTGTGGAAGGTCCCACACACCTCTCGAGAACAGTAATGATTCATTGTTTTTTTTTTCTTCACTGAGGGAGATTTTCTGAAACTCAAACAACAAACACTGTGGGAAAAAATGCAGCAAATGTTTTATCTAAAATAAAGCAATTAACATTTTGTCATTTATGAAAGAATACACACCTACTTTTTTCATTTTTAAACTTAAATCTGTCATTACAATTGTTTTGTAGCAATCACACTGTAAATGGAATTTGTGGCTAAGTGTGTTGAATTGTGCACCTCTGCCTTATCTTGTTTTAATAGTTTTTTAAACACTTAAGGTTTATTGGTGATGGATGGTGGCCTTATCTGACTAACTGGCTCTTTCCAGCAAAGCTTTCCATCTGACGAGGGACTAAAAATGGGCAGAAGTTATCACTTCTTCTGTAAAACGCCAGGAGATTCCCTCTTTGACTTGCAAGGAATTGTAACTGAATGTAAAAGCATCAGTAGAGTTTTCCCACCATCACCCATTCATATCACTGATTATCTTAAAAAAAAAAAAAAAAAGAAGAAGATTAACTTTGGTCAGGAATCTATCAATATTTGATTGTATAGTCTACATCAAAAATGAAGCTCATCCTGAAAAGTGTACAAACTCATCTCTATCTCCACATGGCAAGAGATCCTTCCTGATCCATGTAATCCCACATCCAATATGACTAAGCAGAACCTGATAAATGTGCAAATTAATGTTATAATCACTTGGAGCAAGGCTTTACTCTGCTAATCCACCTAATCCTCAAATTACAGAGCATTGTGCTTTGTCTCAGTTCGTCCTATCAAAGCTGTGTTTGATTTTCAACTCCATATGATATCAGAACAAACTCTGCGTCTTATATCAAATTTTATGGTGAATTACTGTATCTGCACTTATTTATTATCTTTGTTTAACTGGAGTATCCCCACTGATATCGGAGCTTATTTCCAAGAGAAACGATGTGTTTAAGACAAGAGCAGCGCAAGTGATAAAAGCAGTTCAAAACTGAATGAAAATGAAAAGAATAGGTCAAATGAAACATGAATCTAGTGTCAGGCTGATATGACATCATGACGCTAAGATGATAACGTGTAACTGCTGGAGACACAAATAATAATCCGTCATCCATTTATCTCAAGGCAGAGACTAGTGAGTGTTTTTATTCGTTGTAATTCTTGTTCTTGTGTCTTACAGAGCTGAGACCCAAAATACACGGGCAATAAGTGCATGCTTCTTAAAATGAGGAGGAATGTGTTTGTCAGTCATTTGTCACATGACGCTGACGAAGAGTGTGATGGTGCAGGATTGTTAGCAACGTCCACTTCCATCAACTGAGTCACACAAACACACACTGAGTGTGAACGGGCAGGTGAGCAGGGCGTTCCGTTGTGGGCGAGCCGAGGACGCAAGGACGGTCCATATCCAAAATGACAAAGGTTGCTTTTACACCTGCCATGGCCCCGTTTAATCATCTACTACTTCAAACAGGAGAGTCTGACATTCGCGGCCTCCCAGCAGCCTTTGCTCCAGAAGCTCTGGACAAGTTGCCATTCAGTTCACAGGGCCAAGAGAAATAGACCTGTGCAAGGTATACAACTTAACTGTGTCTTCCATAAAATAAAAACAAATAGGTCAATGTTTTAAAGGCCTCCAGCAGCAGGATGGTGGAGATAATAAATACAGGAAACAGCTTTCACAGCTGCCGTGGTCGATTTAACGTGAACACAGATTCAGAGAGTTTCCTCATAAACAGATCTGGATTGAATTGATCTGATGTGACTTTCAGGGACTTACACACGTACAACTCAGACAGGAAATGGGGCCGTGAGTTCAGAGACAGTTCAGTTTTCTTTTTTCACTTTCATTGTGATAGATTGTTTTTTTTTTTTTTTTTTTTTTGAGCTGTTAAAAACAGAAGCTCACTAGCTTCAGATATGTAATATATGAATATGTACAATAGTTATATGGAACCTAGTAGTTAACAGTTAATTCAAGATTCGATTTTTAAAAATTAGGCTATTTTTAAAAATTAATATTTCATGACTAGACCTACAGTTTTCAGTAAGTATAATTTTCATGCCTGCAGAGACATTAAGATTTTTTTTATTCTTATTTTATTTTATTTTATTTTTTTGGAATTAAGAGTTTAATTGTCTCTTAATGATAATCAACCCATCATGTAATACACTGACAGAAAAAAATATATTAATATATATTTATTTAGAACTGTTAAATCAGTATGTAATGTCCCATGTCCAGGGATTTTTGTAACTAAATACACAAATACTGATGAAAAAAAACTGAAATATATGCGTTTATATCAATCAAATAACTATACAGAGATCTCTAAAAACGTGTCTGTCACTACTACATCAACTCAACTTCCAAGAGAAAGTTATAGTTGAACTACAAGTAAAACTAATCGAAAATCTGTTTTAGTGGTCATCTACCAAAAGAGGAAACATATTTTTTTAAATATATGGAGGCCTTATAGTGCAAATAACTGGTAAAACAGTTCCACAAATCCCATTTAAATATTGACTTCCCTATAACACATGTTCCTTTATGTGTGTTTTACATAAACATACAGTCACTTCTCATTTATCATGACAGAGACGGGTGACTATCCACGACGACTTTTTATTAAAATAATTGTTATTAATATTATTATCCTGTGTGAAGAGAAATCGTTTTTTTTTTTTTTTACTCCGGGTCACAAACAAACTAGCTCAACTTTCTAAAAAAAAGAAAAAAGAAAAAAGAGAGAGAGAATAATAATGATTGAGCAATCCAATGATGTGAAATTAGAAAAAAAAAAAAAGTTTTGAGGAAGAAAAAAAAAAACATCCGCGCTGTTTTGTTATCTCTGTAACATGGTGAATATTGCAGCAGTATTGGCTAATCAGGAGCAGATTATAACATGCGCTGGAGTGTTGGAGATAATCATTATCAAGTCTGTACATAAGGCACTGACACCTGAAGAGGGTCGGCCATTACTCTGTGCACCTCCTGAAAGAAACAAACATTATTCAGATAAAAAACTGTAGCCAGGTCTAAATAGAAGAATCAATGAGAATAAAACATCATCAAGATAAAAATCATTTTCATTGTATTTTCACAATAAAAACAGACGCTTTCAATGTATAATTATTATTGTTATTATTATTATTATTATTTATTATTATTGTTGTTGTTGTTATTATTGTTGTTATTATTATTATTGTTGTTGTTGTTGTTATTATTATTTCGCTGTATTATTCCGCCTATTGTCATTATTAGTTCATCATTTGTAACAGTAGTAGTTACAACATGCAGGCTATACGTTTTAAAGGGGGCGTCTACCAGTTCAATTTGTGATAAAGATAATTAGATTATCGTCGTGCGTCTCTGCGCCGCTGCGGACAGTCACGCAGAGCCTCAATGTTTGACCGGAGCCTGGATAAATGTGGAGACAGGGCGGCGTCCTGCCACTTCTCCTCACAGGCCCCGTGTGTCAGAGCAGCACACTTTGACATCACAGCGAGAAAAACACCTCATTCATCAAACTGGAGGCTCCGCAGCCAGTGAGTATAATAAGACGAAGAAGAAGAAGGAGAAGAAGCGAATGTGGATGGGAGGAGGACGAAGAGTGGGTGGTGGGGGCGGAGGGAAAGAAAAAACAACAGGATTTTGTATTCTCTCACCTCTCTGACAACTGCTCACTGAGACGATGGGATGGAAAACAGTAGCGCTTGGTTTGGTTACTCCCTCTGATTAAAAAAAAAGAAGAAGAAAAAACTAATCTCTGAAACTTCTTCGGTTTCCGTTGCAAGTCAGATATTGTATCAAGGTCGAGTTTGATCCTGAATCAAAACAAGTCAGAAGACACGAGCACAGTGAGTTTGTGTGCTTACTTTTTTTTTTTTTTTTTTTTTTGAAAATTCAAACTCATTTTCATTATTATGATAAATAACCTTCAGATAAAGCTCCTATAAACCCACACAGTAATACGCACCATGGTATCTGGGATCATTTGATTACAGTAGCAACTGTAGTGATGATGATGATAATAATAACGATAATAACTGCAGCGGGCCTGACTGTGCAACTGCGCCAAAAATGATGAGTAAAAAGCTGCAAATCTGCGCCAAAAAGATGAAAAATAAATGAATTATCGGTCCTCGCAGCATCATGGGCGTTGGAAGCATGAATAATATCAGCTGTATAAAAGGCAATAATCTAATAATAATCATAATAGTAACTCATACAAAGTCAAATAAATAATAACTATTAAGAATAGTGTCCGTGCATTTTTTTTTTTGTTTTAGTGTTTATATCAATCATATATTATCAATATTAATTAATTAATTAATATTAGTATGGGTTATTAGTAGCTGTGATGTAGTTATGATAGTAGTAGTAGTAATATGTGCAGTCCAGCCTTCAGTGATCAGCTGTCTCCCATCCAGACTGAATGTAAACACACTGAATGGCCCTGTGAGTGTGATGAGCACGCACGAGTGAGAGAGAAAGAGAGACTTGAGCGAGCCGATGATTCAATTGACGCCTCGTCACATTTTTTTTTTTTTTTTTTTTGATCACTTCACTTGAGCGTCGTGTATATTCAGCCTGAACCAATCACCACCATCATCATAATCATCCGCCCCGCTTCAAAGTGCAAATGGAGGCAGGAGGAGAAGACGACGTGCTGAGAGTTTGTGCTTCCACGCAGATGAAGCCGTTTAATCCTGAATTAAAAGAGTCTGACTTAAATAAACTATTTAGGAGGAGATTAATCGATCACTGCGCTGAGCGTCGAGAATAAACAAAGAGGAAACCCTCGCGCCAAGGCCTTGAAGTCTAAAGCTATTTATTCCTTTATTTATTTCAAGCGTTGGTCTTTAAAGAAAAAATATTAATATAATAATTAATATGATGAATTAATAATATAATAATAACAATTAATAACATAATTCATACATTAAGATTACATTAAATCATTTATGCATTTATTTAATCAGAACTGCAAACTACAACAACTTTTTTTTTTTTTTTTACCAAAATAAAAGTACAATAATACAAAGCAGCACTGTAAAAATTCTCTTTTAGAAATCTCAGCCTGTTTATACCAACAAAATGGTAGTTTTCATGCAACAAATTCGTTTGATATGTCCGGAATATTACACAGAAACAGATATTTTAAAAAACATTTTGTTTAGATAAATCATTCATCGTTTGCAATTAGGTGATTAAATGATGTAGAGTAAAATAAAGTTCAACATTTCCCTTTAAAATGTTTTGAAGCAGAGTGTTTTTAGTGCCAATTTGTAAAGCAACGAAATGTAACTGTTAGAAATGAAATAAAAATACACTTCGAGTATTTAAATCCAGTTATTAAGTTATTAAGTAAGTGATTAAAGATTAAATTTGATAAACAAATAAAAAGAACATCTGAGAGGGGGCGGAGCTCCGTCTCAGTTCAGAAGCATTAAGAGTTGATAAAGTGATTTCATTTGCAAGTTATTATAAGTTTAAGACGAGATCAAATCTCTCCCCTCTCCCTCTCTCTCTCTTTCTCACTCTGTTCCTCGGTGTGATTGATTGGACCCCATCATGTTTCCAGCAGCTCAGCACTCCACGTGATTGGTCCGCCTCTCGGAGCCTCAGCCACTGGAAGCGCCTCCTCTCATAAACCCCGTCAGAGCGCTCAGAAGTTTCCCCATTACTTCCAGGAGAAGCAGCGGTTCAACTGTTGGGAAACTTTTCAGCGCGACCTTTATGGCCCATAACTAGCAGGTATGTGGTAAAATGAGACTCAAGTCTTTATCTTTTCATTTTTTCCCCTACTCTTTCCTTCTCTCTTCTGTGTTTCATGACGAACAGCTGGTTTAAACTGCGCAGCGCAGCGCGGACCTCATCATCATTTCTGGGGGTATCGTTTTATCGCCCCGGCTCTGCCTCTCGGCTCTTATCTGTGTTGGGTCTTATCAAACGGTTATCTCTTTTGCTGTGAAGACATATTGCGTTTTGTTTCCTATCTCTCTCTCTCTCTCTCTCTCTTTCTGTCTGTGTGCGCACTACTCGTGTGAGCGAGTGTGTGTGTGTGTGTGTGTGTGGGAGGACAGGGATTTGACACGGATGGATCCATGCCTCTTAAGAGCTCTTGATGGGAGTGTATGGCAGTCACAGTAAACTGGATGTGTGTTATTGGAGTTAGAGATGAGACGGAGTTTGTGAACATGCCGTGAATTTCATATTCGGATCCACTGTTTACTCGTTTTTTAAAAAAAGATCGAGGCTGCTTCAAAGATGAAAACTCACGTTTTATCAGAGGTGGATTTGCGTTTTTATTGAGTATTTATGAGATTAATATCTACTTTTGGGAGACACACTTGACTTAAGTCTTTATGGTTATCTAATTTCTACTTCTCTATATTTATTTATTTATTTTATCATTACAGGGTAGTCTACTCCCTGACCATTTTTATTAATTCCTACGGTGTATGGAAAGTGCTCCTGGATGGACCTGGGCGATAACAGCTGGTCCATGGTCAAGCGAGAAGTTTCCAGCAGCCCAGGGTCACCGGCTGAGCAGACTTACCTGCCTGGTGACAACAGGAGGGACGGTCCCACCTCGGATGGGCTGAGGACTCCTCCGAGCGAGCTTGACGTACTGGGACACCGTCGCTCCGACGGCAGATCATTACACTCCTACGTTCACTTCGGACACCATAACAACACCCTGACCACTGCCGAGGACATCCCGCTCTTTACGGATTTAGACCAAGGCAGCAAACTCGTCCTCGCCAGCGGAGCGCACAAAGCGAGCTTACTGGTGGACCCGGCCGACATGTACCAAACACTGGCCATCGCCGCAGCCCAGAGCCAGACTGGATATGATTCCTCCTCTGGTGGTTATATGCACTCCAACCCCAACTCTCCCGTGTACGTGCCCAGCTCCAGAGTGGGCTCCATGATACCCAGTCTTTCATATTTGCAGGCCAGCGGCTCTGCGCAGCCCAGCCACGCCGTCTCCAGCCACTCTGTGTGGTCTCAGTCTACCCCGGAGAGTCCATCATACAGCACCGGGAGCCCGCACACCTCCAGCCGGTTCCACTATCCTCCAAGTCCGCCCATGAATAACGGGACGCCGAGGGACACCGGCTACACTAACTCACTGAATGTGAGCAACAGAGACCAGTACGGCCTCTCTCGGCCCCTCAGTGGGACCTATCCGAGTCCATACTCTCCTTACGTTGCACCGCAGCTCTCTCAGCTGCCCTCGCCTTGGACCGGGGGACCTTTCGATAACACGATGCTGCACACCTTGCAGAGCAGAGGCGCGCCCTTGATCCGAGGACCAAACGGAGGTAAGAAAAAAACGAAGCTGATAGTTGTATTTTTAAAATTCTAACAGTCTGGGATGAGGTTAAAAAAAATAAGAATAAATAAAAAGTCCTTTAGTGAGAAATATAGCTGCGTCTTCAGGGAAGATACGGAAACTTCTGTGCGTCTTCGTACTGGAGCCTGAACTCCGCGTGGAGTGCAAAGCTCAAAATACCGAAGAGAATTTACTCAAACTATTTTTAATATAGTGACACAAAAATATTCTCACTATGTTGAAAGTTGTGCTGGATTTAGCTTGAGAGACTGAGCAACAAGAAAAGTTCGGCCTATTACTGTGCGCAGAGACACAAGTGGCCAAAAACATTTATAGCCATAAAATAAATGTAGAAATTCTATATGTACTCAAGCCACATTAAACAACATAAATATAAAGCCTTCATTGTAATCTGATGTGACATTTGAATAATTATTTTTTATAAAATTAAATATGTACATCTGATTTAATTTACTCCATATAGATGTATCTAAAAATCTTTTTTTCTGTCTGATTGACGTCTTTCTCCTTAAGTTTCAGATATTCTCGACGACATGGGGGAGAGCAGAGAGTGCGTCAACTGTGGCTCCATCTCTACGCCTCTGTGGAGGCGCGACGGCACGGGCCACTTTCTCTGCAACGCCTGCGGCCTGTACAGCAAAATGAATGGTCTGAGCAGGCCATTAATTAAACCACAGAAACGGACGGTAAGCAGAGGGAGACCACTTATCCGCTCAATTTCCTGCCTAATTGTTTCAAATAATGCCCCGAGGTCATCGCTCCATGATATACACCTCATCTAATGCTTTATTTTTTGAGACGTATCTAAAAAAATTGTTCAGAATTGATATTTATTTATTTTATTTATTTATTTATTTTTTTTACCAAATAAATTTGTCTAATTTTGTAAAATAAATAAATAAAATCGTAAAATCCATCACACTGCACACAACATCTTAATTATTTATCTTTTAACAACAGTAAAACTCTAAACTGATGCAGATTTGAATGAGGGAGTTTTTTTTTTTTCTTCGACAATTTGGAGTCAACAGAATCGAAGCCATGATTTAATGGGATTTAAACCGGACGAGGACAATTTGTTAATGTAATTAATCGGGCACTTAATCTGTCACTCGCCCTATTCAGTGAGTGCTTCTGTTGAGTAATTTAATCTCAACAGGCGCCCGCGTCTCCTGTTGAGCTTGTTGGTGCTATTGCGCGCAGTATTACGCACAGTTTTTACAAGGAAATCAAATGTCACATATGAAGTCCTTGAAAAATGAACGTCCTGTAAAAAAAAACAGTGAGTAAATGGTGATCACAATAGGACTCGTGTTATTGTAAGGAAATGGAGTGTGAATGGCCGAGTAGTAATTCAATTAGTGTAGTGAGACTATCTCTTTAAAATAAACTAACCCTTTTTAAGCTCCCAAGTTATTATTTCTTTTATCTGTCTCTTTTTTTAATGTTCGGATTTGATTTTAAATAATTGTTTTTTATTCTTTAATGTTTTTCTCTTCATCATCAGTCAACGTCCAGGAGAATCGGCTTGTCCTGCGCCAATTGTCAAACCAGCACAACCACTTTGTGGCGCAGAAACGCCGAGGGAGAGCCGGTGTGTAACGCGTGTGGACTCTACACGAAATTACACGGGGTGAGTTGAGAATCGTCTTGACATTTCTCGCTAATATAACACCCATTTTGATTAATTAGCGCATCACAAATCAAAAATGATACATGGTTTTAAAAACAACTGATGTAATCTACAGGTACCTCGCCCTCTCGCCATGAAGAAAGAGGGAATTCAGACAAGAAAAAGAAAACCCAAAACGTTGAATAAAACAAAGGGATCCTCTGGTGAGTTACTGAATATCCCTGGTTTCTCTGGGTGTGAATAAATATTGTGAGCGGAGTTGCTTTTTTCAAAAAAAAAAAAAAGATTTTTAACAACACGTTTCATGATTTATAGGAAATAACAACTCTATCTCTATGACTCCCACATCCACCTCCTCATCCAACTCTGAAGATTGCTCAAAAACCAGCTCTCCCTCTGGACAGGTGTCAGGGGTAAGACTTCATTTATTCTTTAAGTTTTATATGAAATATTTTTTTTTCTTTCAAAGCATAAAATAAATTATAATTGAATTTTGAATTAAAAAAACATACATTACATTCATATTTTAACTTTGTCTGTATTTTAACTTTGTGAATATGGTTGAATAATAAAAGCAGTGTAACTTTTGCTACAGCAGGTGTTTTGGTCAAAATGGTCACATGAAAGCTGACTGATTCTTTTTGGTAATAAATGTGTCACCATAATGTGACATTCACACTCATTTGAAATCCCCATTTATGTCATCTTAATCCCAAAGTAAAAAAAAATGAGTCACATTCCAGATTGAGTCAAATTTGTATTTTTCAGGAAGAAACAGGTTTTTTTTTTTAAATACACTCATGATGTTTTTATTATTTGCTCTGCTGTTGTAGGTCAGTTCATCTGTGCTGTCCAGCTCTGGGGAGGGAACAGGCTCCGGCTCAGCGGTGAAGTACTCAACACAGGACGGCCTGTACACCAGTGTGGGTCTGACCCAGCCATCAGATGTAGCTTCAGTGAGGGGTGAACCCTGGTGCCCCATGGCTTTAGCTTGAACATTTAAAAATCTTTGAGGAGGACAGCAATCCCACGGCCCCCGGTTCTGTCTGGATACTTTGTAGTAGTGTGAAGGTATTTGGTGGGACAGGGGGGCAGTGTTTGTTTCCTTCCTCGCAGCTGATGCAAGAAGAATCGTGACAGAGGGAAAAGAAGGGTGAGACCACCTTAGGTCACGCTGCAAGCTTGAACCGAGTTTGGAATATCTGGGATTCGGTTCCAGATTGGTGTCGGATCTTGTTGCTTTGACAAAAAAAGAAAACAAACACACACACAAAAAAAGAAAGAATAAAGGGAAAATCCAGACCAGATGATCAATCAGGTGGCCTGCTGTGGATGGTTTCTGGACCTGCCGTGCACTCGATCTTTCTCCCGTCCATGGCACAGAACTTGATCTGGGTTCTCAAAAGAAAGCCATCATGTACATAATGGATTTCCTCTTTGATTGGATACCAGTGCTCCATAAAGTGCTGTACTCTTTAAGGACATTTGCATAGATTTTCTTTTTCTTTCCACAACTGGAATCATGCCACAAGTGCCAAGACAACTTTTATGAATCAAAAGAAGAAAATATTTATAAATCTTCCATTGTTGAAAACATGGCTATGATTGTTAATAAAGATATCGATATAGAGTAGAAGTTAAACCATTCTGATGTCTTCTTTTCTAATTTTGTTTTTTTCTTTATAAGTGGTTGTTAGTAGTACAGTAGTGTTGAATCTGCACGTTTTTCCACTGAAAGCTCTTACTGTATTTGACTGAAACTAGTTTGGTTTAAACAGGGTATAAATGACATTGTCGTCGAGTGTTTTTGTTTTAATTATTTACTAAAAAAAAATTGCAAATAATCAACTCCTCCAGCCTAATTTTTTATTTTTTATTTTTATTTTTTTTGATTCTGAATCACTGTCAGCTGTTAGATAGCATTTAGGTACTTCTCTCAAAGCAGAGCTATGAAAACTGTTTTACATGTAAAGCAGTTGGACGGCTTGTTTGAACAAAGCACACCCAGAATAGCTGTGAGCCTACTGACCTTTATGTTACAAGGCATGAACTGCAAAAGAGAACTTGTTGGCTGCACTACCTGACTCACTATAAACTGTGTATACCTTTCGCAATGCAAGTGTGTAGTGGTGCATCATTCTATACCAAAATCAGACAGAAGTTGAACGTGAGGTCACCTCTGAACAAATTCATGTTACATGGATGATTTCCATTGATGACTAATCCCAGGCAAGGTTTAAAAAGGGAGTGCAGTTTGACAAGGTGAGGTGTTGAAACATGACGTGGACAATGAGAAAAACTGATTAATAAAAAAGAAGAAAAAAAAAAGGCTAAGATTTTATTGCGATATTTTGTTTTATTTAAAATGCATCCTGGTTGTGGTGAGAATTTTGGATTCAGAGCAGAATGGGGTGAATCCATACTGAATCAAAAATGTAAGAGGTTTGTTTGATTTGTCAACCTCTGTGTTCCAATGTCCTCCAGCTTGTGGTGACGGGGGTGGATTCTCAAAAAGCCATTTCAAGCAACAAAACAAAAACATGGAAATGAGGTTCAAACCTGATGACAATTAAGTGTGAAACCTGGCTACAAGAGGATGATTTTTTCCTATTTTTTAATCTTTTTTTTTTTTTTTTTTTTTTTAATTTCATACCAAAAAAGAGCTTGTCATTCATTTTGCTGGACTTTATTTATTTTTAAAAATGAAATATCCTGTTTATTTTAGCATCATTCTTTTTCTTTCTTTCTTTTTTTTTTTTTTTTTTTTTTTGTTGTTGTTGTTGTTGTTTCATTAATTTGTTTTCTGGTGATGCAAATGAATTTACAGTCAGTTACCGTGTTTGAAGGAAAAGAGAGTCAGTGTTTTTTTTTTTTTTTTTTTTGTTGTGGAAAGAACCGGGTTCTTGCATCATATTAATATTACTCAGGCATATTTTGTATGAAGCAATTGCAGCTATGATTAAACAACCCATTTTCTTCCAGGCTATATCATAATTTTTTTTTTTCTTTTGGTTTTGTTTTGTTTTTTTCATGCTTGGGGAGAAGAAGAAAAGAAAAGAAAAAAATGGTGCAATGAAAAATAAAATTCGTGTTTCATTTACAGAAAGACACATCACAACTTCATTTGTCAAAAAACAACATCTCGGATCAAACATTTTCAGAGTTTTCAATGTGGTTTGCCTCCACATTCTGCTTATGTT
The DNA here is from genome assembly GCA_016801845.1 of Polydactylus sextarius. Taxonomy (NCBI): domain Eukaryota; kingdom Metazoa; phylum Chordata; class Actinopteri; family Polynemidae; genus Polydactylus; species Polydactylus sextarius. The sequence goes on along the minus strand of CM028916.1, from coordinate 12,824,744 downwards.
TCATTAAAGAAAGTCTTTATTCTTCCTGACAGCTTTTTTTTTTAACTGCAGAGTTTTACTTTTCTACCAGCCCCCAAACGCTCAAGGCATAATCCACTTTTCTGTGTCCTCTTGAACCAGCAGCTCAAAGTACCTGTCACAATGTTTACTGTACTTAAGCGAATATGGACTGTGAGTAATTCCACATGAAAAGATTTTTAGAGATGGTTAAGATTTATGTCTAGGCTTAGTGTTATCTGTCTGCTCTTTGACATATTGATTTAGCTGAGTTTATTGAGTGTGGAGGAATGTGCTACGCTGCACAACAGGGCCACATCCACAGTCTGGACATGAACATCGTCAATGCACTTTATTTCTTTTTCTTTCCTGGATAGGCTCACACTTAAAAAACAAACCAAAAGAAACATTTAACTGGAATGATACAGCCACTTCTATTTGTTTCATCTTCATACACATATGTTTTCATTGTCAGTGAAGTGTCTGACTACAAACTGCTATTGGAAATATTTACCGCATGGTCATTTTGTGCTGGGTGTTATAAATATAAAGTGAGATCTGTACCACCGGGACCACCGGGCATTAAGATTCCAAATAGATAAATTACAAAACTACATTTAGATATGTAAATGCAAACTAGTGTTAAACTCTAAACACACGCAAATATTTATAGGTTTCTTAATTTATGATGTGGTCCTACCTTAGCACTGTCTGACTGGTATCCATGGAGCTGCGAGGGAGGAAATGTAAACACAACAGTGCAAAAATCCTCCCCTGCTCTCTCATCTGGATAGATGTTCACAGAACTGAGGGTCACATCAACCACCACATTCATGCAAACTGCGAGTAATGCAAACTGCAAGTTAACGGTTATTATCTGTGAGAGCGATGGCAAGGGACATGAGTGATGTTTGTGGTAGAGTTAAAGCTTTTGGAAAAAGAAAAATAATCTCTTCAATTAAGCAAACAAAAGCTGGAAAAAGGTGGGGAAACTTGGGGTGACTGGTGACGGACGTAGTCAGACAAAGAGGGAGAATACAGATATCTTGATGGCTGTGTAGGGTTGAAAGTCCTCCCAGGGTAAACAGTACAAGCTAACCCAGCAGCAGCAGCAGACTACAGGCCCCAGGGCTGTTTGGCCATGGGGCAGCAGCAGCACAGTATGGCCCAGTGGCTCCCTCAGGAGATGCCTGTTGATCTTTCCAATGTTGCCTTTCAAAGGAGAACACCGCTAGCCCTGCCTCCGGAAGAGATGGGATCTCTGACTCAGCCCTTTTGGGCTTCCTCGACAGACACAGGGCCACATTTTTGAGAGGAAAAAACCCCACTTAAAATCATGATAGCTGTGCTGCTTTTGGAGTCTTTTTAGATTTGGAGTACCATCAAAAAGTTCTCTAATGGAAAGTGTTTTTTGTGTATACAAAATTTCTATTGTTCTGGATTATTAGTCTGTGATATATTGGCCCTGTCAAATTCATAGAAAGCCAAATTGTGTTTTCAGAGCCAAGTCCACAGAGCATTTGCCCTCTCAGTTAGCTTTAGTAAACATATTCACAACCTTATTGAAAAGCAAAGGCGTCTCTCCACCCTTGTCATAAACACTCACATTCTTACTCACGGGAAGTTTGATACACACAAGGGGAACGTTCAGTTAATAAGTAATGATGAGAAACTCAAACTCTCTTTTCTTTCTCTCTCTAGTAATAAAAAACCCAGTAAGAACATTATTGTTAAAAATGAAATGGCAGTTAAACAGTTTCACACGCTGTAGAGATGACATCATATACTGTAGCTATGTATAGTCAGCGTTACTTATTACAGAAAAAGTGGGAGTGTATTCAGGGAAGGCTGGGTGTTGGAGCGAGTGACAGTTCTGGTGGAGAAGAATGAAAATCATAGGGTGGGACACGCAAGTCCCGGGCCTGACTCTGAGTGTATATGAGTGTGTGTAGGCGTATGTTTCTGAATACACTTGTGTGGGTGTGTGTGCGTGCGTGTGTGTGTGTCGTAAGAACTGCCAGGAAGTTGTCAGGGATGGGACTTAATGGGAGGAAATACTGAATGCAGCAAGTAAAGGAAAAGACAAAAGGAAAGAGATTTGCTATGATGAAAAAGGGAAAGTTCCTCAACAAGCTGCAACCCTTTAACCTGAAAATGAATCAGAAGCGACAAACAGCAACAGGAGCTGGAAAAATTTAAAAATGTCACGTACCAAGTGACTGTATGACTCACATTTCTCTTCTAGAATTAAGAATTACAGAAATAGCTTTAGATAACAGTTTCATGTTTTAATGATTGATTTGTTTCAATGCTGTAACAAACAAACATTTAGACAACATGCAGACAACACACACACACACACACACACACACACACACACACACACACATATATATATATATATATATATATATATATATATATATATATATACCATAAGCCACTTTATATTATATAGCAGTCAATGAGGAAGGGGTTTATGATAAAATCTAATTTTTACATGTACGTTTCCAGTTTGTGAGTCAATTCATATTATTATTAACCAAATATATTATATAATATATTAACCAAACACAGACATATAATCGCTATTACACTGTGAAACATGGTTTTCATACGTGTATGTGAATCAAGGCACAATGTTTAAATACTGTAGTTACTTGAGGAGTGATTAATCAGTGCAGGCTGTGTTCAGTCACCAAGTAATTAAAACTACATGCTTCTCCTGTACATGTATGTATTGAAAAAAAAAAAGGAAAAAAAAACTTCTCTACTTGAATACGCCTGCTACTGTAAGCACAGAGAACAAAACTCGACTCTCATATGCAAACACTGAAGACAAATAAAAAACGGTGTTGGGATTAGATGCCTGGCTTGTCAATGAAAAAACTGCTCACAGTTTGTGTTTGTTCAATTTGTTGTTCCTCCTGCAGGTACAAGCTGCTGGAAACTTTCTGCCATCACCACGGTGCCAAACATGCTCACACAAGTTTGTTAGCTGCACTAAATGATTTAAATAATGTGAAAAATTTGTTAAAGTGTTATTATTGTTATTAATATGATAAATTTTGGTGGCAGAGACATGGATGTTGAGATGTTACAGACAGTTTAAAACGACCCATGGCGATAAAAAAAAAAGGTCGATATTTATTATTAAGCGCACACACACATACACACACACACACACACACACACACACACACACACAAACACACACAAAGAGTTCATGAAGTCATGCTATTCCTGCTGCTTCTCTGGTCATATTACTCTTCGGTAAACTCCCTCTCAACGGCAGAAATTCTTTCTTTTCATGCTGTGTTTGTGTATTTGCCAGAGCAAAGTAAAAGTATGTGATGTCTGTGACAGGCCTCAAGCAATTTGACTATCAAATCAATCCCTGTTTGTAGATAACGCAATGCCAGTTTTGTCAGGTAAGAGTTGTGTTAATGTCTGATGGAAAAGTTACTTAATTATTAAACCCCCTGCCTAAAAGCAGCCCGGGCTTTGAAACTCAGCCAGTAAATCATGTAACTTGTGTAAGTATTTTTTTTCTTTTTTCTGTTGCAATCCAAGGAGTATGCAGAGATCCCTGAGAGTTCATTTTAAGGTTACAGCTATCTCTCCTCTCCTACTAGCTCCAACAGTCAGCCTTGTGTCCAAGGCGTTTTGAATTAAGTTCAGCGCGCTCGTGTATGGGAACCCGAGCTCAATGCCAAATGCAATACTTCCCTGAGTATTTCTGTCAGAACCCCCGGCCTTTAAAAACAAAACACAGTGAAATCACAGTGGGCCTGTTTTAATCAATTAAACATATGTCAACAAGCAATATGCTAATCATTGTCTTGACAGGCAGAGCACATTCCCTCCTGGTGATGTATGATGAGAAGTCCATCATGATTGTGAATTTACAGACGAAACTGGATTCAGTCTCGGTTTTTAGACAGGTAAGTAATAGACTGTGTTGATTACAACTTGTTAAAATTAGTGGCGTAATTGGAAAATGTCATGGCATATTCACATGTTTATTTTAGCTGTTTAACTGTGTCGCTGCTGTAATCTTTATCGTTCAGGTCCGGTGTGACACACACGCAAAACAATAAAATGAGTCAGAGACGGGTGATTTCCACACTCGATTGTGTGCAGCATGTCGCATTTATGTGTTTTCATTTTTGTGTTTGACTTGGATGAGAAGGAAGAAGGAAATTGTTTCTTCCTGAGTTCGACATCTCCGTGCTTCTACAGGGTCTTCATAGAAATATCACAGCCTTAGTCATTTGGGTCAGCTGGGACTATGAATTTTGACAGGAATTTTTTTTTTTTTTTTTTTTTTTTTTTTCTTTTTTTTTTTACGAGCTCCTCCCACTCAGAACGCAACACAACTTCTCAGACTTTTAGGACCCACACTCTCTCAGAACGAGGTATGCTTGTGTAAACACCATTTGGCTCACTGAAGTCCTGAAAATGTAATAAATTTTCATCTAGAGCTCAAGATAGCAGCAGAGCCACATAGTGAGGACTGGGGATATAAAGTGCAGGGCCCAGCAGTTTGACAGAGGAGAACGGTGAGGCTCCTCTACGGTCTGCTGATTGGGCAGCTCTCCGCTGAGACTTCTTATGAACAGGCCTGATAACCAAATGAGCATCTAAAATAAATAACAGGCTGACGCATGGCAGGCTCCCAAACAGGAGATACAACCACTCATTACAATCTCAGAAGCCGTTGTAGTTCACTCTAAAGATTTTTTGGTGCAACAACACATATACAGTTCTGTTTGTTTTGAAGTGAAGATACAAAACCTTACATCTTGAGAAAAAATGAACGCAAACGCAACAGGCTAATGAGCACAAGTTGTCTGACGATAGAGGTTGTAAACAAACCCTGATCTCAGGCAGATTTATTTGGAGGAGAAAGTAAAGGCAAATAGTTTTGTAAGCATCAGCCACAGTTTAGAAGACACTGTCAAAGGACTGAGCCGACCGAATCTGCAACCAATTCCAGTTTCTTCAATCCTGCATTTCTTTAGCACGAACGCATTACCATGACCTAGATGACCTACACAGAAAATCTGAGCCCATCCCTTTTGTGTTTTAAAGAGAGTCTTGGCTGTAGGTTTGATATTTCAGAGAGGATTTATGTCTAATTGTTAATATTGTTATATTTTGTCGTGAACATTTTTCACTTTCATTATCTTCTGTTGTCCTAATCAGACATTTTCGAACAGCTGAGTTTTCTGAAACTAATACCGAGCTGCATAACGGTTTTAAAAACTGTGATTAAAGAGATTTTTTGGTGACAAGCTGGCTTGTTGCAAGCTTTTGTTTCTCTTGTTTCTCACCGTTTTTATATTTGGAAGAAGAATGTTCATTCTTCATTGTGTTTGTGTTACGTACTTCATCACTGATAAACTTATTAAAGCACAACTAGACAAAGTAGCACGACTGCCAACAACGAGACTTCTTGACTGCCTCTGCTGGTCAAGTGTGTTTTCCTGTGCAGACATTACAACCATGTCGGCAAAGCCGCAAGCCTGGTCATGTATGTCTGAACTCTTATGTCTGTCCCCATGTTGGACCCATTTTGGCTTCGAGTTCTGAGATCTCTTTAATTACTTTGGTAAGTGCATTGTTATATTAAGCAATAACACTGATGGCTGGAGCTGTAAAAATAACAACCATTTCATAAAATGCTGTAGTTTCCCTTTTAATAACATCAGAAGCGTAAAGCATACGAAGCCTGATGTGAACCCAGTGACTGAGCTGAACAACAGTGCTACTTCCTCGTGCTCCCCTGACCAGGCAGACCCTCTGGCTGAGGCAACCAATTAATTATAGACGTGACTTTAAAACTTCCTGTTTTTCCCTCCTTAATTAAGCCAATCTGCCCTGCTGCTCTGAAGAGAGGAAATACCTCAAAATAGTTCCCAATTTCAGCACGTTCAGTTATTTTGTGCCCAGTACAGATTGCATCAGTCGCGTTAATGTACGGATCAACAATGTTTGATCACAGGGAAATTATGTCTGTCATTTCTTCCTGCTTCGCCCCCGAATAATGTGGGAATTGTGAGGAGGGTTGGTGCCCGAGATGGGCACTGCCCGAGCATGGATTAGCAACTACGTGCCCTCAGTCAGGCCCATCCAACATCAATCTCTGCCTGAGATGTTTATTATTACACTCATGCGGTCACTTATTCTAAGGAGAAAGGGAAAAAAAAGAACCCTGATTTATGCCTGCACTGTTACCCTTTCCTGTCCTCATTTGTGAAAACAAAATTCCAGTGAATTCCTGCAGTATTAACACTAAGCAGTTATGAGGTCAAGCTTTCACTTACACTGCACAATTCAACTGGCCGGTCACAGAGCATGTACACAGTGCTGTTTGCTGCAACTGTAGCTTTGCGTTTGCCACCGTGTAAGTTGTGTTAAAGAGTCTGGACACAAACTTACAAACTGACCTTGACAGCAGACACACGCCATATCTTGCTACCTCTTTGACTTTTTTTTTTCTTTCAGGTACACACAATCTACACTCGACTGTTATCACAAATGCACCGCACTCATTGAATACCTGCCAGTGTTTTTCATAGGTGCCCTTTTCAACTCTGAACTGAAACTCACCTCCAGGACGTACCCCCTCTGTGTTTGTCTCTGGGAAACAGGAAAACGGAGAAAAGCGAAGAAAGTGGAGATATACTTTGACGTTAAAGTAGCGCCGGAACATTTTTAAAGAAGGGGAATTTATATGGAGGTATTCAGTAAAAAAAAAAATCCTCAGTTGCCCTTATGTATGAATAAGAGCGTGATGGAAAGTGACTTTCATTAGTCAAAGCAAGTGGATACAATCTATTGTTCTCCTCTGTGGTATCTATGTGTCAGATCAGTAAGGTTAGGTGGATTAGCTAAGACAAATATACTTTAATTCATTTCATTCCATAGTTTACCTCTTTAGAGTTCATTTGTGAAATTAACCCAAAATTCTTACTGTATCCTTACATGTTTTGATGACAGGGACATACAATGTATAGCTTTTGAATATATTTCCTCTCTGGCAGTGGAATATACGTTAAGAAAAATCAATGCCAAAAAGCAGTGAAGCACTGACCTACATACAAAATAAGGATGAGCGACAGAGAAAGAGAATTTCACGCACACACACACACGTTTATAGCTTATAGTATTATACTTATAACACTAATTTTAACTTTTAGGTAAATAAAAATGTGTTATTCTTATGAAACCTGAAGAGAAATGATATTTTCTGCCATAAGAAAAAAACATTCTGTGTATCTATTAACACTGACTGTTATGCAATTAAATATGTGAAGCTGCGTACATCACTGTTGGAATTTGTTGGATCTGGCTTAATTTGCATATATGTAAAAAGACATATGGGCCTTATAATGTAACAACAAAATCATACGAAGCTGCAGTTTATATTACATGTATATCTATATCTGTAGAAGTATGTGACCAGCGTAGTGGTAGAGAATATGTCCAGTCAGGCCACAGTTGATGACTTAAAAAGAGGCTCAATCTTAACACAACCATCAAAAGATATTTGGATGAGTGAAGTTAAACAGGCTGACCCAGATGTCAGCCAATCCTCTTTTATCATCATGTACCATGTTCACATAGAGTGCTGGTTTGTTTACAGTGGGAAACGACCTGGCTTTTTGCAAATGAGAGGTCAGGTATATGTTCTAAATTCAGTACATTTTCAACTGAACACAAAAATGTCACAGTTAAAATGTATTAATTCGGCATACTTGTTCCTCAAGTAGCTGAATTCCTGTCATTGTTTAAAGTTTGAAGAAAGTGAAAACACTCATTATAATTTGTTATAATTTCAACAAAAAAGCAAACAGGCCCGTCGACTTATGACCTACATTATTCAGCACGATTAAAAGGATCCTGACCTTGAATTCTGATTAAATCGTGGGTTGAATTACATGTCAACTGTCACTGTGTATTTTAACAAAACTGAAACCTTTACAGCTGGGAAAAGCGTTGGCTGGCTCCCACACTGAAGAAAATGATAACATACAAGGGCACCCACAAAAATATGTGTGCTCTCGTACTCTAACTTTTTTGTTTTTTATTTTATTTTATTTATTTTGCACGATTCTTCCAAATTCAGCAAAGTATGAGGACTGATCTGGAGCAAACGGATGCCTGAATTTGGTGGACTGGCGGCATGACATCATCAAAGAGGAAACCCAGGCCGGCCTACTAGCTGTCCCGCTAGAGGCCCCTCAATAAACAGGCTGGTTATCACATCACTAACATTTGTTTAACCCCTCTGCAGAAGGTGTTCTGTTAGAGAGCGTGCAGAGGAGGGAGCTGTTCCCAAATCTCTTTGGCTGACCCTTAACTGCTATCTTACACACTAACGCACGCATGAAAATCTATGAAAAAAAGAAGAAAAAATTAAGTCATATATTAAAACACAGCAAAGTCACCCAGTTGCAATCCTCTCTCTGCCATGAAGTGTTTTCAACTGCTCTCAAGACATTCCCCCCTACTCCCTTGAACTCCTCTACTCTCCGTCTCCTACTTCATCCAGTCCTCCCAAGTTTGGCTGTCTCTCTGGGACAGAGGCCTGAAAACATGACTTGAGAAGTAAGAAAGGGATGTTGAGTCAAAAAAAAAAAGAAAAAGAAAAGAAAAAGAAACGATGAGAGCATGAAAGGAAGAGGGAATGCACATATCCTTAGATACCTCGCGCCCACCCACCCCAGCCCCCCTCAACTCCATTCCATTCCCGTTTGCAGTGAGACGGTGCACACAGCTCTCTCCCACACATCTCCACATCCCAGCGCCAGGCCCTGTGTTTTCTTATTTCATTACTTAAAGGAAAGAAATGTAGCCCATACCAAAATAAATACAGCCCTCTTGGATCAGACCATGTGTCATAGTGCGATAGCTCCTCTGAAACGGCTGTTGTTTTAACTGGAGGAGGATGGAACTCTTTTGGCTCTGCAGAACGTCTGTCACTCTGCTCTCTGTCTCCGTCACACAGCACAGACCAGCAGCATGCAGCCTTATCGCACGATTTAGACCTAAATACATTATTTTAAAGTGAGGCTGGCTGCAGCCACAACATCGGTGATGAAAACAGACTCAGTGGGTGCCATTGTGGCGTTGACGACCTGAGACTTAATTTCGTACAACATTTAAACGTTTTTGGCAGCATCAGTCTCTTGGTTGGTTGACGCACCACTTTGGTCCAAACTGGAATATCTCAATCATTATTTAATGGATTGCAATAAAATTACATCCAGACATTCATGGTCTCTTAAGGATGAGGCCTAATGATGTTGATCTCCTGACCTCTCTTCTAGTGCTACAACAAGGTTGAAATTTGAGCTTTTTGGTGAGTTAGTGCCATAATGATTGAATGGATTACCATCTCGCTGCATGTGCAGATAGTCTTATCCCACTCAGGTTCAGATGTAATGAATTTAGTGGCTTATTTTTTCATTGGTTTACGGTAAACAATATATCTTGTTAGTCAATATAATGTCAGTATGATCAGTGGAACCTTGATCCCATGCATCACTACTTATCTCAAATCGTGATGCTTTTTCTCAGTCTTCTTAGATGGAAAGAAGACTGAAGAAGACTTCTTTATCTTATATGGTGTGCCATTTTTGGGGGGCGCGTGGGTGGGATTATTTGTGGATATTTCAGTTTCAGTTTTAGTTTTAATATTTCAAACAACTTGTGTATTTTGGCATAGCTGTTGCATTTGAAAAGTTTATTGGCACAAAAACGATTTTCTCAATTTAGTGATGAATTCAACTCAAACTTGTTCTGACTCCTCAGTGACTTTAGTCTAGAGTTCATTTGCTCTCAGTTTACTTAAAATTGGCAAAAATGTATTAAGATCAGGACTTGAGCAATTATTTTCTCCTTATTTACAGTTTCCTGCTATTTGTTTTAGCAAAATCCAAGCAGTTGTCATGAAGAGTCTGTAGCTCTTTTCATGGAGCGTTCACTTCGGGTGAGGTCTGTTAAATGGCCAATTGAATGCTCTGTCAAGCAGAACCTTCCTGTGACCCTAACACACACACACGCACACATACACATGCATTCGCACACAAACATTTACTGCACTGGCACGGTCCAGCACAATCCTTTGCTAGAACATCAATAGTTTGTTTATAATTAGCCCTGGCACCTCTTGACTACTTAGAGAGAGTGATTGTTTTTGAAAATGGCCCCTGGGGTCCTGTTGACTGATTGGCCTGAGGTGGTTGGGGGGTGGGGGGGTAAGAAAGAGGTGGGGGGTGAATTGAGAGTCTACAGTTGCAGTAGAGGGTTTGTTGCTGGCCCACAGTTGTGAGCTGCATTCCTCTCAAGCTGCTCTGGACTCTTGGTCTGACAGCCACTCCGATAATATCCCAGTCAGATAGTCGCAGGGCCGCCGTGTCTGAGCTCTGTTCTGAATCACTCAATTAGTGCAGAAGCAGCAGCAGCAGAAAGAGGAGGAGGTGGAGGAGAAGGAGAAGAAGGAGGAGGAGTATGGATCTGAAATCTCTTTGTTCTCCACAATCTTCTCCAGCAATACAGAACAATACACACACAGCGGGAGCTCAATTAATAGCAGAAGTGTTTATGCAGAGAAATGTAAGGTGTAAATACAGTTTGTGTGGTCTTGTGACTGCACCGCTGTTCGTGGGAAGACGTGTGAGAGTATTTGTGTGTGTTTGTGCAGACTCTCTCTGTGTTTATAGAGAGGAATGTCACCTCCTCACTTCACCTCACACGGCTGCCAACACCTGATAAATAAAATTATCACCTGAATATGAATTTTATCATTTATATGAAATATCCGCACTTGCATCCGTATTTATTTGAAAATGTGCAATACAGCGTAACAATGCAAACAGATGATGTCTCCCCTAGTAGGTTAGTTTAAGGTGTTATTCACCTGTAATAGTTTAAGGTGTCATGCTTAAATACAGCATGGATTTGTTTTCCTCTACAAAAACATTCAAAACAGAACAAATCAATTCACAGTTTCAAGGATTTAAAGACTTGCCCCCATTTTTTGCAAAGTCAGACTCATGTCTATTGGTTACAACAACAATTCACTCACCCACGTAGCCACTGATATCTGAAGATGTTGTGACAACACTACAACGTTGGTCAAAGGTTGGAGCTGAGCTGTTCTGTTGTAAACAGGCTCGATGGATCTTTAAAAAAACAAAACAGAAAATAAGCACAAGTAAACTGTAGGTGTTTGACCACAGTGAGTACGGCGAGGCAAATTTGAACCAGGAAGTCGCTCTGCAATTGTGATGGATGTTTAAAACTGACAGTTTCAAGTAGTTTTACTGTTCTTTATTGTTTTCTGTTCCAATAGAAGTCTGGCCAGTCCGGACCTTTGTTTAGAACCTTAACAGGGCTCTTTAACTTGACAGGTCTTAATCTTGAACTTGGAAACTAAACTGTTATTATTACTAAAAAGAATGGTGTCCAAAAGTGTGACAAAAAATGTAGTAGGAAGCAAGTCAGTTTGTTTTTAATCTCCCCAAGAAACTTGTATTGTGTCATAACAAGGTTTTGTGCTGGGTCTCTGCATCTCTTCATTTTCAATTTGGCGAATGTGTCTCATGATGTGTTTGTGTTTAACTTATTTCTCGCTTCAAATACTAAGTACTAAGGATTTGTGTTGGTCTCCTTCATGTTTTGTGAGTTTTGTAAGTTGAATTTTTAAAATTTATCCTGAGATACAAATAAACCCATATTAAGGCACAAAAACTAATAGAAAATATGATGAATTTGAAGAAACTGAATAAATAAGCAAAGAATTCAATGTCTAGGAATGAAACACATTAGTGCTGTGGGAACAAAACCCTGTGTTACACGTGTGTTATGTTATTCGGTGCATTCTTGTATTTCTGACATCACAGGAAATTTATAGTGATATCGGATCCTATGTACATACTTTACATATCACATTTATGCGTTACTTTGTTTCCTTTTGCACGTTAAACCAATAAGTTACAGGAACAGCATTTCAACATGACTTGCCTTTTGTAGGGCCACAGAGTACAGAGCCAACCCTTTGATGAATACGTCTTGTCCACTTTATCACATAATGAGCAGCGGCAATGTGTGTTGGGTCATTTTTCATCAGACGCACTGGGACTATTGGGTTTTAAAGGGTGACCGTTTAATTTCGGCTGAAGTGGAGGAGGTCGATGGTAAAAAGTTACAACTCCAACCAGCTCTTCTGATTTTTTTTGGATTATTTCTATTTTTTTTCTCAGCATGGTCGCCTGTTCAGAGCGGCTGCTCCATCAGCCTGTGACTGACCCCTCACCTCCCGCTGACCTCGTTACCTGCAGACACCCTCTGTGACTGCCTTTGATGCTGTGTTTACCGTTGTGTACAGTAGGGGTTAATCACACAACTCGAGAGAGCGACGTGGAATTCCATACAATGGATCCTGTGGCCTGTGTTGTCTGAGGGCTGAGAGAGGGATTAGAGATTAAAAGGCAGCCAGTGTGTGAGGTAAACATCAGAGAGCAATATTTTACCTGGTCCACATTCAGTCAGCGGATGTTGATGTCAGTCAACTGGCTCTCTACTTGATATTTATTGTTTGATTCTGTGTTTTCAGTTTGTTTTCTGCTTAAAATGTTTAAATTAGACACACAAAAAAAAATGGTGGCTAGACCTCACCTCATTAACATTACAAACTCATAGTCTCAATGAGAATAATATTTTATTCTTTATGTCAAAGCAAACATGAGGTTTAGTTTGTGCCCCAGCTGCCAAGTTGTTCTTCCTTACAGTTCTAAAGTTACCAACCATTTATGGGAAACCTTTTTACTTGTATATTAAACAAAGATGGATTTCGGTGAAACCAAGGATAGCTCAACCATAGCCCCAGCAAATATCCTGCATCTGTCACACTAATGTTCCTCTCACAGTCTCAGAAGAGTTTTGGCAAAAAACAAAAAATAAACAACCTCAACATCATTGATCTTCTCATCTGGGAAGTGGCCCAACATTTATTTTTTTGTAATATTCATTTAGTCTCATAGCTTTGCTGCAAAAACTTACCTCTGTTGAAAGACAAGCTCTTAAAAACCAAAAACATATTCCCTGGACCGATGAGCGCCGCGCGAAGGAATGGTGCGTTAATTGTAACACGACACTCCCTCAAGAATATGGTCATTCACATGCTAATTGAAACTGAAGCACATGAGTTATGGCGTAGCAATTTCTCGTTAAAAGCGCCATTAATTTTTGTGACAGCGGAAAACAAACCAAGCTAACAGCGAACATCTCTTGGGAAGACATCTACAACACGCAAATGGGTGGATGGCGAATACATGACCTTAAAGAAGAGATGGCAAAAGATGATTCATAGTTAGTCAGCTTTTTTCTTTTTGTTGTTGCTGATGGTGGATGAAGTATTTAGATCCTGTTCTTAAGTAAAAGCAGTCACACTAAGGTCTATTGTAGTTGTAGTATCATCCAAAAACTATATTTCAAGAATCAAGACTAAAAGTTGCCAGTATGCAGAGTGGGCCCTCTACCCTCTAGAACATCATGAAAAGTATGATACAGCCTGAACTTGACCCCGACATTAGACGGTACGATACATTTTCTCCTTCTGAAGCTCAACACTGTTATTCAACTTGAGAATTTGAGGGTGAATCATGTCATGACAATATTTGCAGTGAATCACAGTTTCTCACAAGTTGTGAAATTTAACAGGATTTTCATGCGAAAACAGACGGGGAGTGAAATTGCACGCAATATTACAGCTGTCTTTTGATACTGCAACACCTAATGAGCAAAGTGACTGACTTGTTACTTCCAAATGGCCATCCCAGCTGGACAAATCTGCCCCTATGATGACAATAACTCTTTCTTGTTAGCTTGATGAAGTCGGTTAAAGAAATGAGTCAACAAATTTTTTTGTTGACGTGTGTATACTGAGTCATTTTCAGCCTTGCAAATCCATTCTGACTTAAGTTGTTTGGAGATTTCCAATCACTGTTACTGCACAAGGCTGACAGACACCAACCAACACGATTGATGTTGGACCCTGACCAATCATAGTTTTCTGTCTATCACACGTTGGTGACGAGGAGGAGGGGCCAGGGACTCAATGAATCTATTCTTTGGGGGTTTACTAGCCCTTGTTTGGTTTGTTGGATGTTATTTACCAGCTGGTAGTAGTATATTCATTCATTTTGAGTCAATAAAACATGCAGTCGTATATTCAGATGGTTGGGGTCCTCTAATGATGTCACAGTGAAGAATTGCACAGATTAACTACATGAAGCCCCACCGAGAAATTACACACCTGCAATGGACTCTCCTGTGTAGCACATCTGTTTTGTTCTAATGTAATTGTTGTTAATTTTTGGACTTTATACTTCTTTTCAACATAGTCACATGTGGACACGAGGGGGCTGTTTTCAATTGTTATCTTTTCTCTTGTTACTTGTCATCGCTGTGCTAGAAACACAAAAACATGAAGTCGAGGAACATGCTGTGCTTTCCACTTGACTTGAATGTGACATTTTGGGAAATACACTTGTTCACTTTCTTGCCAAGAGCTGAACAAAAAGATTGATGCCAATATCTGTCCATTCAATCTGAGGCAAGTGCCAGGAGAGCTTAGCTCTGCTTAAATAGTGGAAACAGCTACCCTGGTTCTGTGGGAAAGTATCAAAATATCTGCCCTTCAAAATCACGTAATTGTAAAAATTGCAGTGTTTGCTGCTTTCAGATTGTATTCAGTTCCAATGGTAGTATCAGTCTTCTTGCATATCTGGCAAAAATTCAAATGAGTCTATTTCCCAAAATACTGAACATCACCTTTATGGTAGGATTATTTTATGTTTATTTTATTTCCTGATAAGTTACTCCTGTAGACAGATGATGCTGTGAAGTTGCCACACATTCGTTCTTTTTTCTCTGGACTCCTGGCATCAAGAAGAGGTGAGAGGAAGAGTTTGAACGAAAATGAAGCTTGAAGATGAAGGGAATTTCTGATAAAAATTTCCTAGAATAGGTGTCAGTAGGAGTCAGTTGTTGGTTGTGAACAGGCCTGGTTGCTCTTTGCACAACGTCTTCATCCCTCCCTTACACTGGAATCTGATGACAAACTAGGTTTAACCTCCCAGCCGCATTCAGTTTCTTATTGCTCGGTGTGGAGGAGTCACTCATCTGGTGAGAGATGAATTCTACTGGTGGGTTGTGATTCAGGGCAGAGGGATATATGGATTTATGCTCCTTTCATTGCACTGTGAATTGAGTCAAAAGCACCTTTGGTCATTCTAACAGATGGGCGTATGTAAGTGAATCTGAAATCTCAAATGTGATTAGAATGGAAAGCATAAACTGTGTTATTTTCAGATGAAGTGTGACTTGCTAATATCGTAGAGAAGAATATAAGAAAAACATTTACAGCCTCTATCTGTTTTTTTTTTCTTACATAAACTTGCATCAATGAATTTCAGTGCAACATGGGGGCTGCAGAAGAAACTTTCTAGTTAACAAGTCACCACAAATTACATGTTTCACCTAATGTGTAGTCACTCACATCCACTGTCACGAGATACAATAGGACAACGAGAACAGTTTTAAAAAAGCATATATTTGTTTTTGCAAGTACCTTAGTTTCAATCATGTATCCTTTATGTTTATGTTGATTACTTTCAAAATGTGTAATGCAAAGTTGTTTTTCTTGAGTTCTAGGATGCCATTTGTTTCAAACAAAGACTTTATGATGATATGAAAATCAATTACCTTTATTAGATCAATTGGATTTTTCATCTTTCAACAACACAGCAGTAGCAAAATGTCAGATGTGCTATGATGCTTGTTTTAAATTGACTAAAACATACAAGAGCACTGACACAGCTATTTCAAGTCCACTATACGTGATTTTGTGTTTACAGAGATCTGGCTACAGGTTTGCTGGCGAGAGCTAAGTGATGCTGGCCAGTGCACACTGGTTTAAATATAGTCTGAGCAGGAGATAAAAACCAGTGAAAGCTCAATTATCTGTACTTCAAAGCAGCCAAATTGTCAATACTTCCCCTGTGGCATTTCAAGTTGTGCCAGTTCTTTCATCTCTGCCCACAGTCCTTAAGGACCAGGCACTTACATGGAGTCAGGAAGTCAGTGGTACTGCTTGGTAATCTAGAGGGACTGACAAATCACGACATAATATACAAAAACAATCATCCTCGCAGGGACATATATTCAGCCAGAACTTGTTTCTCCACTGTATGATCAAGTGGGGTGTCTTTGTCTGAGGTCTTTTTTTCAGCTTCACTGACTCTGAATTAATGATATGAGACAAGAAGAAATCCTGTTGTATATTACCCCTGGTGAGAGGGAAAAGCCCTGACTCTTCAAAAATTTAAGCTGCTTTCTCTTATAGTCGCCACTCAGTGCCACCGGCTACGCTTTCACATGACAAATCATTCACATTTCTAGCCTAGGTGTTTCCTCCGAAACCATTTCATGGACAAAAGAAAACGAAAAGTGCTGATGTAGCATGAAGGATGGTGTTTTCATAAGTGGTTTAGCGTCTGTGTCTCAAAGTCTCCACACACCACCATCCATTATCTTTCCGTGGGACAGGGGAAGTTATCTTGGGGACCTATTGTGTGTCTGGTTGAGTTTTGACTGTGTGTGTAAGTGGCACCTCTATTATGGTGCATACAGGAGGTGTCGGGGAGACCAGGGCTGGAGCCTCAAATCCCAGAGGAAAGTCTTGGCTCCAGGGGGCCTATCCTCCCCTCTGGCCCCTGCTGGGCTGCTGGGGAAGCCAGGCTTGGAGACAGTAGGATGGGGAGGGAGGGGGCAGGCAGCATAGAAGCAAATGAGCAGAGGAGGTGCTGGGCCGGCTCTTGCCCTCTCACTGACAGGATCTGGTCAATGTCCTGCCGCGTAGGGTCGCGGCCCAGCTTACGCACACAAACTTATCTCCAGTGCATCTGCCGGGCCGCCTGCGCAGTCAGGCTGTCTCCATTGTGGGCCACGAGCGTTTTCCTGCTGGGGGTGAGAGAAGGATGGTGGGAGGATTGAGGGAGGAAGGGAGAAGGGTGGAGGGGTGGTTATGGGGGGGAGAGAAGAGCATGAAGCAGGGAGGGGCAGGAGGGGGCTCAATGTTAAACTGCCCCTGCAGAGGCCTGCCAAGTTGCTGAACTATATGGAAAACATGAGCCGCCTCCAGGGTAACAGGACCACTTCTGAATTTCTACAAACAAAAATAGCTCTGATGTCTGGCTACGACCTCTCTGTTCTCGGGCCCTTGTCGCTCTCTGCATGTCTGTCACATTCAAATTCCCACACGAAGACCAAGCTCATGTTGAAACCTAAACAAACCTCGAGAACAACTTCATTTACTGTTGAGCAGAGAGAGAGAGAGAGAGAGAGAGAGAGAAAAACACAGAAATTTAATAATTGTGTGGAGCTGACCGTATTTATCATTCCTTCTCTTCTCTCGGATGGAGATGACCTCTTGGTGACCAATTGTGAGGACCTCAATCGAGGTCCCTTTGGTGAGCTATTTCATCATTTAAACAGCACGAGTTCCAATTCTCATGACCTAATGCGTTGTAGAATGCCTGAAATCTGCTGCTTGTGTTTTCTCTTCTCTCCCTCAACCCTTTCTCATCAACAGCAGCAGGGATCCATAACAGGAAGAAGTAGTTGACAATTCTGAGCTGTTGGGGCAAGGTGGGACAAGACTGGAGTCAAAGGAATGAAACTTATACTAATGTCATTAATTCATCAGTTGCAAATCTTGAAATAATTGTTTTGCCTTTACTACCTCAGTAGAAATCATACTATGGATGTTGCATGGAGGCAATATTGTAAACCTCATAACCACAAGGTCATTGTTTATTTGGTTTTCATAAACTTGCAGTTGCCAAAATTATTGCAGAAAAGTGACACTGGTGGAACAAATTTGAAGCAAGAAAAGTTGTGGCAGACAAACAAACCAGTTCAGAAAGTGAAAGTGCACAAATTGATAACATCAGCATCATCATGTTTTCTCACAACTAATGCATGAGCAGAAGGTCAAACCAGAGAAATTGTTTAATGTCCAGTCCTATCACCAGACATGAAGGGTGGACAATTCTGCAAAATCAAACATTACATGCAAACTCTTTTCTTTTGTTATGTGCAATGTTGCTACTTTTCAAATTGTACAACATCTGCATATAGAAAGTACAATATAATTAGCTTGGGAAGAACACTTCTGGAGAGTTATAAATAAGAAGACTGATACTTCTCCTATATCCATAAAATATAAAGATAAATATAATATAAAGCTAGGTGAGCTATCGTTAGCTTAGCATAGAGACTGAAAACAGAGAGAAACAGACAATATATCCAACCATATAATGAGGTTTGTTTTCATTCTGCTTTTTTTTTTTACCAGTTCTTTGAGGTTACATTATTTAAATGACAGCTATGGTAAACAAACCTCTCATCTCCACACTCCCAATAACAACTCACTTTCACTAACTAATCACTTACAAAAAAGCAAACTGCTTCCTGTTTAGCCAATGGGCAATTCAATTGGGCATAAATCATGAGATGTGGAATCATTCAGTATGAGCAAATTTTAAGATTGGAGCTGCTTTAGGATAAAAATGTCTGAATAAAACCTTTGAACAAACTAAAGTCAAACAGAAAAGTCACTAGAATTGACCTTTTTTGGCTTCCTTACATTTAGATTCCTCTGTGGTCTTTAGGTCAATTACCTTCATGGGTAACGTTTCACATTTTGGCTGTAAAACAGAGCATTATTCCCCCCTGTACTGAAGTCCCAAGACCTGCAATAGATCCTCCAAGTCCTACATGACAGCACACCTGACACTGACACATGCACACCTATAAACCTTCTACACAACTCCCCTCATCTGCTACTCATTGGGTGCGCTGTTAAAGCAGGACCTTTAACACAAAGGTAAAACCCTACGATGGGTGTTTACAAGAAAAAGTTTAGCCATGTGACCTCCAGCGCAGAAACTGTTTGACAGTGACTGAAGGAGGAAGGGAGCAGCAGGGCGATGGCTTGATTATGTCGTACTGCTCTTCAACCTTTAGACGCCCTTGATGTAGAGACACAAACAATGCTGTAAAAATGGTACAAGTGTCAGTCGTGGCACTTGTTTTTTGGGAGCAAACAAAGTATGATTTCACTGGACGTAACATAAACGAGGGAGAGCGAGGTTTATCCTGAAATTAGGGTCCAGTTTATATTTTTCTGTAACTTTTTTTTTTCAAAGTCTTAGTGTCGTTAGGATTTGGAAAGAAAGAAGAAAAATATGAAGAAGACAAGAAGAGAGACGACCTTCTTAATGTACATTCTGTTCTGCTTTGGCTGTGATTCACAAGGTTGCCTGTCTAGTGTGTGTGTGTGTGTGTGTGTGTGTGTGTGTGTGTGTGTGTGTGTGTGTGTGTGTGTGTGTGTGTGTCGGTGTGTGTGTGTGTTTGTGTGTGTGTGTGTCGGTGCCAGGCACAGCGTCTCCTCTGGCTCACACAGTGTTGACCCTGCCCTGTACTCTCCTCCTACTATGGGCGAGGCTTGGTGGTGCAGCACGTAGCAGCACTGTACTAATACTGATATGTGCGAACGCAGATAGGTGTGTACACTGTCATGCCAACAGACAGACACTCACAAACATACACACCTTCCCAGGCAAAGGCTGTGATATTTGCTCATTGCATAAACACATTCAAAGAATTCGCAGAAACAGTCTCAGCTTTCTAATGTTTATTTCTGAAATATCGCTGCTTTTAGCTCACAGCCAAAGGCTCGGTCTTTCATCAAGCTCACTGTTATATATTAACTTGACAATGGTTAGTGGGCTGCCAATCAAAACAGTGTATAGTAGCTTTATTAATGATGAGGTGTAATAAAAGCCAGCGCGGGTCACATTTGTTTTTTTACTTTATGTTTATTATGGATTGACTTCTCTAGTCGAACAGAAGAATTCAAATAAAAAAGTCGTCTCTTCCCCTTCATCTCACTCCTCCATTAACATCACCCAACACTCTCCACCACTGGTTTTATAAGTGAGACAAATATTCCCATGTGAAATGTATTGTGAACTATGTGAAGATACATTCCACAAATAGTTTACCCTGATTTAAAGCTTTCTTGCCCAAGTTCGGGGTTGTTTAAAAACCTTCATGTTCATGTGAGAGAATCCACTTTATCCAAGTTACAGAGTCTGATCCTATCTTGCTGCCGGTCCACTTTATGTCTCTCACCCACTCATTTCCAAATGAATATAAATGAGTGTTTTCCTTGTGAGACATAATGAAAACAGAAAAGTATGTTACCAAAAACACAAGCTAATACTCTTAAAGGAAGCAAACGCATTGAAAAGAAAAACAGAAGTAGGAAATTCTTCAAAAAAAAAAAAATAAAAAAAATAAAAAAAATAAAAAAATAAATAAAAGTTGTGGCCAAATTGTTTTTCTTGTCCCCATTTGGCTAATGTGTAAACTTCAGAGGAGCTGGTGGACAAAAGTAAGATGAGGAAAAGTCATAACCATTTACAGTAACTTGAGACACTAATGTTCACATTGTAATCCAGTTGAAATTCTACATGTTCACATTTATTTCTGGCATTTTGCTGTTAGTTCTCCAAACATCTTAGAATAAGGGCAACAGTGAAACAACAGGCCTGCATTCCTAGACTGAAAAGTGACTAATAGGAAGAAGTGCAAAGGTCAAAGCAACAGGAACAAGTCACTGGATGTGACAAAAATTTGTGAAAAGTGGCTCAAATTTTCATGTACAAGATTAACTATAGATCCAAGATTACTATTAAAAAGGAAATGTGAAAAATTAACTGACCTAATGTTCCCAAAAAGTGATTTCATCATTTCTTTGGAATCCTGAAAGATGCCAGGAACATGTCAGAAATATAAAGGAGGTTTTGAATCACTTTAACCCTGCCTGCCTCACGGCCCGATAGAAAGTATGTGCTAATGTGTTTATAGTGTTAGATGATATTCCTGAACATGTACGACAATACATACAATACAAACAGAGACATCTAGCGCAAAATTATAGTAGCGTGGAACTTATTAATCATGGTGGACAATTAGCTAGCGGCTAACTGTTTTTACTAAATGGCAGATTTAAAGCAGATCACAGTCACAGAGCCTGAGATGTCGTCTTTTGGGTCTTACTATGATGTGAAGGTTGTCTTAGTGTAAATCTCTCAGGACCAGGACCTGGGCTGACCCCCAGTTTTAGCCTTTGTTTGGCAGACGCCTTGCCCCCCTTTAATCTTGTGAAGAGATAAATCCTTTGATGGACCTGGCCTGCATCAGTTGAAAGTGCTGCCTGGCCATCTCCATATATCAACATAATACGGCATGTTTGATGTTGGGGGGGCTGCTGCGGCACGCGGGTGGGCTTTTTTCTCCACGACCTGTAACAGAGTCATCAATCCCAGGTCGCAACCGCAAGACCCCACTGCTTCTCCACACCCACCGATACCCCCCACCCCTCCTTCCTCTGAAGGGGCGACCCAGCCACAACCAGTCCTGCCCTCTTGACCACAGAGCACTCACACTCAACCAGGATAAGCATATCTGTCTGTGTCAGGCACAAACAGGCAGACTCTGAGACGGCAAGCTTTTTGACAACACAGACACATATTCCCAATTCAGTATAATTAAAAGAATTTAAAGGAACAGTGCAATATTTTTGGGAGACTTTAACAAGTCATCGTTATCATGATTTAGCAAACAAGATTTAAGCAGCAGATTCTATTAACTAAGCTAAACCTCCTGTTGCTCCATTTCCTAAAATATGTAACAATTGTGAATACAAATACAGCAGAAATTATTTCTTCATCCACTTCCTCTGAGATTTGATGAAGTGTTGACTCATCCCTTTTCTCTAAATTTATTTCCCATGATTCCCATTTCTGCTGAAAGTCAATTTGTGCATCAATGGGGCTATCTAAGTGTCATCCAAAAGCCTGCAATTAAACTGAGGTGAACTTCAGGGAGCTCTTTAGATTCCTCTGATAAGACCCCTGGTCCCATTACCATGAGCCGTCCCTGTGTGAGAGTTCAGTGCTGGCCTCACACACTCGCTCTTATCTTAATCCTTCATCAACATACACCTAATCTGACCACGGCTGCTAATGTTGATAGATTTGATTCTCAACCGGGGAATAAGGGGGAATTAAGTGTCAAAACTCATATGAAAACATTTCATTTTCATTACCCCAGTGTATTTAGGATTATGCCTTGTGGCTGTACTACATTAGAAGCTCTGTCTACTGTACTGTATATTATATGATATGGTTTAGCTGTTTGGGTGAAACAGGTGCAGGTCATGCTCTCCTCGACCTGTGTGTGTGTGTGTGTGTGTGTGTGTGTGTGTGTGTGTGTGTGTGTGTGTGTGTGTGTGTGTGTGTGTGTGTGTGTGTGTGTGTGTGTGTGTGTGTGTGTGTGTGTGTGTGTGTGTGTGTGTGTGTGTGTGTGTGTGTGTGTGTGTGTGTGTGTGTGTGTGTGTGTGTGTGTGTGTGTGTGTGTGTGTGTGTGTGTGTGTGTGTGGGTGACGTATGTACATAAAGCGTGTGTGTCCCAGCCAGACCAACTAAGGCAAGCAGTGACATTAGCACCCCTGAAATAGCTCACCAGGCATTTTAATTGCTTTACCCTGCAATGACTCAAAATGTTATTGGTATAAAAACCAAAGGGTGAGGATTTTCCCAGGTCCGGGATTACCAAGAACATTAACATACGTCACAGATGGGGAGTTACTCTCCCTGAGTGTTAAAATTCCATGACCTATCAAATAATAATACCTAGATGACTAAATTTGATTTCCCTATTGTTGTCTCTGACCTTTGCCCTCTTCCTTCCACACTTCCACATTCTGTCCTCTCACCTTAATCTCATTTTTCCCACAAATGTCTCCCTTAGTTATAAATTATTAAGGCTATAACTACCACACTACTGTTCAATGCCATATCCATTAAGGGATTACAGTGCAGCTGCGGCTGCGAGGAAAAAATGTATGATGCATGCTGGCATGTTTCTCTTTAATCATTGTGAACGTAATGGCAGAGTCATGTGTGTGAAGCCTCACAATGAGGTGCTGAAGTACTTCATGAGTAGGAAACTTCACACAAACACAGGAAGCTCAGTGTTTCTCACCAAGGGCAGGAGTCTTTTGCTGCAGAGCTGCAGAAACTGATGGGACGCTCAGATTAACTGGGGCCAAAGAGCCTGCAGTTCCTACACTTTATTGTTACCCTGGCTGTCTGCAGAAAGGCATCAGAGAATAGATCTGCAGAGTATGGTGTCGTTACCCAATGTTAAATGTTAAATGTACATTTATTGTTTGTTTTAAATGCCGACACTTTCCCTGAAAAATAAACACTTGGGTGAAAAATCTTCTAAAAACTAAAATGGATTAAAATTAATACATCAAACAAAAAAAATGATATCTGATGATAAATCATTACTAATGAGCTGCTGGTATCATTACCATAACTTTACAGGATGAGTGATTAAAAAACACTGAAGAGTCAATATCATCAGTCAAACTGCCTCAAGCGTGTGTCAGTTAGCGCTTGAAATATAAAACACTGCCACTGGTTTCTTATACACTTGGCACTGATGTGATGATGTACATCCTCCTGGGGGCCTCCTGAACACCAGTTACAGAGCCTGGGAAACATGTAGCTTAATGCAGATTTGAGGTTGAACAGAGACCTCTTGTGGTAAACAAATGCATTATTGGCATTGGTTTATTTATGTCCTAAAAATATAATTATCATATTTTAAAATCATTATTACCTTTTTTTTATCATGCAAAATATTATTTGATTCAAACTAATTTACATTTTTTGTGCATTTTATGAGACAACTGAGGATGAGAATGTACTAATGACACTCTAGCTGGGTTATAGTCTCATGCACATCTGCAACAATTACACTGTTGGCTGTAAATCTCACATTGTATAGAAAATTCACATCTGTTTATACACACTCTGATTAAAAATGGTTAGGGTGGAAATTATGAAATAATATTTTGAGGGACTGATGATTATTTAAATCTTTTTGGAGTTTTTTTTTTTTTTTATCTGTCACAGCCAGATGTGCTATTGACAGACTCACTAATAATTTGCTGAACTGACACAACTGTGGAAAGTCTCCCCTCAGCAGGTTTATAGATGAAATGATCTGGTATTTGAAAAACTCAGACTCTGTTATTGTGACACGGTTGCCAGTGATGTATCATTGTCCTCAACTGAGACACGTCTGTGTCTGTTTATAACTGCTGTAAACAATGTGACTAAATTACATCAGTGTCACCTGAGCCATGAATGTTTGAGAGTAATGCGATTCGATTTAGTAATGCTGTTAACATCTCAGTTTAGAGTAAGACAACTAGGTTTGATTGGTTTGAGAAGAGCGTCCTTGTAAGATGACATTAAATCTCACATTACCTAATCACACAGCCTCTTGTGGCGCTGTGTCTAGGTTTAGATTTTATTATCTTTGTGTTTTTATTGTACTCACATGGTGGGTAATCCTAACGCTGTGTCTGATCAAATTTAAGATCGAGAGAGAATTTTTTTCTGGGTATACAATAAAGCTGCTATGTCTGTCTGTGGTTTCCAGGAAGTGTAACGTCACTTTATTTCAAGATCTGACACTTATTGTCAACATCCATTTTTTTTTTTTCAAATTAAGTGACAGTTAATTTGGATAATCTGCAATATCCTCCACAAGTTTTGCATTTTGGTCTATAATGGTCTGAATCTTCTTCTTTACTGCCATCCAAAAACCACTAGATGGCACATTTAATTGGGTTATGGCCAAACACAGCAGACGCAATGCATGTCAAGCAGACAGATGGCGCAATTGTTGCAGAGATGCTGACTTGTACAATTCACAGAAATGATCTATTTTCTCCAAACAAACAAGAGCCAGACCCTATTCTGTCAGCGACCAGGACATCACCACTGAATTGTGCGCACAACTGCGTCTGGCGTGTGCGGGTTTAGAAGAAGCCAGTAAGAAGAGTCTTTCGCCATGTCTGAGTAAAATGTGTTATGCAGACAGGAAAGCATGCCCTAAAAGTTTTTTTATAGCCTTTGTGTGAAATATTTCATGTAGGAATGAGTCATGCAAATCGACAAATGTTTTTTTTTTTTAAGATGTGTTGTGTCTGTGATTTTGGCATGTACTGTTAGGAAAACGAGTTGGGCTTCAGTCAGGAAAAGGTATTTTGAAAAAAAAAAAAAAAACAGAAAAAAACACATGTATTCCTGACAGCTCATTGGTCCAAATTTTCCCTGTGCTGCCACAATACTGCACACACGTGACCTCCCTGTTTTCACCCAGTTAAACGCATGTACTTAAAAGACAGGCCACTACCATTCACCAACACAAGCACGATTATAACTACGATATATTGATGTGAGCGAGGTAAGATCGCCGCTGCGGGGGACTCGGATCACTGAAGTGGACCATGGCGGCTGCCACGAGCAGCAACACATCCACAGCCACGCTTCAGATAAAGCACCCCAGTATCGAGCATACGCGGAAACGCATAGACCCGAGGAGGAGGCAAGCGGCGCTGTCTTTTCTCAGCAACATTTCTTTAGATGGACGACCCGTGCAAGACGATGCAGACAATCAAAACGAAGACGATAGCTCGCTTGAGCCAAGGACTAGACATAGCCTGGTTACACCGGAGCGCTCGGTGGTATACGGGGCTTGTTCTTCCTCTGCTGCTGCTTCCACCACCTCCTCCACATCTACCACCAACACCACCGCTGCTGCTGCTGCTGCGGCGGCGGCAGCAGCGGCCACCACAGCCGCCCAGGCGCTCGCTTTTGCAAACCAGGCTCTCCTCGCCAGCAGTCGGACCAGTTTCGGTGCTGGTTCCGCAGCTGACGCGACGGAGGGCGATGCTTTCGCGTCCTCGACGTTCAGCTCGCCTTTCTCCGCGGTCCCAGCCTCGACTAGAGGGAGGCTGCAGACGTACACTCAGGGAATCCTTCCTGCCTCCTACTCCAGACAATCCTCCCAAAACTACTGCCTGGAGGGCGGACAGATAGCCAACTCTGCCATTGAGCTACAGAGGTCAAGGTAACTTGTGTGAGCAATGATCTGTACAGTGAGTCTGGTGGTTATGATGATGATGATGTTATGATACATTGCCTGCAGACTCCTGCAGCCCAGCCATGAAAGTGAGACTGGTTTTTATCATTTCAGTCAAACACAAAACTTATCCTTAAGATTTCAGAGGTATGTCATTGCAAACATGTAGGGGGGCATTCACTTATCTAAATTTCTAAGTTTTTCATTGAATTAAAAAAATATATGCACAATAATAGTTTCAATAAGGCTCAAGTGACACACCCCCTGTAGCGTTTTTATTGTGGCTTTAAATTTAAATTAAAATCACATTCATCCCAGCATCTCCTGGTGCTTCACACAATGAAGCAAATATATAAATACAAATACTTCACTCATAAATCTGTTCAGATGAAAACCTGAATTAAAACAGGGTTTATTTATAGATCTGAATGACCAAAACTCCAGCTGTTTTTTTTTTTTTTTTTTAAACTCCGGGAACAGTTTTCATACAATCATCTGTTTGTGGAAAATGTGCCTTTAGTTCCAAACAATGAACAGCAGGAGCGGTAAGATGAGCTGTTTGTGTATCTCCTCCATTCAAATGTTTGTAGCCTTATGACTCGCTAGTTTACACAAGGACCCATAGGTTGGGTTATGATCACAGGTCCAACAGCTGTGGAGCTGTAACCCAGTTTCCTCAGGAGGAGGAACTCAGCAGCACACCTCATCACTCTCTCTCTCTATTGCCTTCTTGCTTATTCCCATATATAAACTCATGCTCTATGTCATATTTACTTAGACCTCAAATTATTTTTAGTGATTGTCGTTCCAAAACCTGGCACACACCTGCTGTCTCCCTCCCTGTCCTCCTTGTGACGTAAACATCCTGTAACTCTACACTCTCCAGTTCAAATACGCATACATCAGGGGCTCGCTGCTCCATGTGGATGTCTTTTATTTGCCCTCTGTGTTTTATTTTGTTTTTGCCTCAGAGGCACGAAGAGAAGTGGGAGGGTCTGGCCTCACAGCAGGTCAGCTGTCAGTAACAGCCGTCTCATAGCTCTCTCACTGTCAGAACCTGATGTCAAATCCTTGTCTTCCCTCTCGCTTTTTATTCAGAGTCCCCTTCACCTAAATCCTCTCCTCCCTCTGACAAATCTGCAAGACATCTCAGGAAGCATCTAGTTCCCCTTTATGACCTCATGGAAACTGTACCGTTGTGAACTTACAGCTTCCAAAAGTTGTAATCTCTGATGCTGGAGAAAGAGGCACGTTCAAAACATTACAAAACATTCAAGACACCGTTAATCATTGTTAAATGAGACTATTTACAATGAGAAACAGTCCAATACATCATCAACCACAGCTTCACTAATAAACAGAGATGAACTGATACAACAGGCCCCATAACATAGTTATCATTAGTTGACATAACAATCTCACCACAGTCCATTAATAGCTGTTCTGGAGTTTTTACATTCAATTGTAGATTCCTGTTTTGTCAAACGCTTTAAGGACCTCATGGTGATTTTGGCTTAAAAGTTTTTTTTAAATTTTAAGTTTCTGTCCTTGACCTGAGAAACAACAGTTGACATTATAGTCTCACCATTTAGCAGCTGTTTTAGATCAAATACTGAATAGATGTTGTGGTAAGATTTTTTTCCATCGACGATAATGTTTCCAAGCTCAAGACTCATTCTCAGCCTCAGAGTGAAACTTTTTTGGTACAGTGGGATATATATGGTGGCACTGAATTTTACATACTGTTTGGACAACATTGCAGTTTAATTCCTTAGTGTGAGTCTCCATATTAATATAATAGCCTTTTCTGAGAAATGTGTATATATTTTTAATAAGACAAAAACAAAGACTTGAAAAAGTAAAACTGGAAAAACTATGGTGATTCAGTTTCCAGTACTTTGTGTAGTTTGATGCCCAGCTGTTGCTTGTCTAGCGTCTCCTCTTTACCTCCCAGCTCTGTCGTTGAGTCAGTAAATACAGCATGAAGTTGTTCAACTCTTGACTGTATCCTGCTTTGGGATTGTGTTTGGAGGACGTCCACACAAAATGAATTTCTAATGTTGAGAAGTAAGCAACCTGTTGATGGAGCTCTGCCATATTCCACCGGCGTGCAGACAGACAAGCGCTGTGCACAGTGCCTGGTTTGTTTTCAGAGGGCAGCTGGTGGAAACGTGTCCAGAGGTCCCTGGCTGGGAGAGGCAGGATGCCCAGGCTTTCTGAGAAGCAGCCTGGCTCTGGGCTCTGTATTTTCTGTCCTCCACTTCCTCTCTCGGGGGCATCAGAGACACACTCTCCCCTCAGACATTTTGGCCTTGGGTCTCGCTCCCATTCAGGAAGTCGCAGAGCCTCTGATGTGCCGCCAGAATAGATTCACTCAGGCCAAAACTGCTTCAGACCATATCTTAATCAGAAGCTAATGCATGAGAATCACGGCTGATTTCATATTCGGCTTTCGTCAGCATTCATCCATCATGATTCAGCATGCCAAGAGCTGTGCTTCAAATATAGCACACTTATTACCATCTGGCCTTGTCTACTTAGGTGTAGTGCTATTTTCATTTCATCCTCTTCCAGCTTAGACATGGACAGGATAGACAGGCCAAGCCTCCTATTAGTTAGGTTCCCATAACCATTAGAAAGTGCAGAATCATGTACTTTACAGTATATTTAACAGGATTTTTTTAGCATGAAGCAACAGAAACTGCGGCTGGAAAACAAGCAGTGCAAGCCATTATAATGGTCCTGTGGAGGTTTTGTGTGCGATTGGGTCACATACTTTTGGTTATGATGTTGATTGTTGTTCGCTGAGGTCATGGTTGGCATAATCACAGGCTTATATAAGAATGTTTCATTTCCCTCATGTCTCTCAATGTCTGAGCTGTCAACAAATGCTCAGAAAAGCCCCTAAGATTTAAATGAAAGATGGAGTAACGAGGGTCAGTGTGCGTTTCACCACACGTTGTGTTTCTCACCCTGAACTGAGATCAGTGCCCGAGCTGTTTTATATGCACTTCTGTTTGTTTAACTCGTATTTTGTCCCATTTATTTTTCAATTCTGCTGATACATTCAATTTACTGAGAACTTTTGAACTGCTCTGAGATTTTTTTTTCTTTTTTATCAGAATAATGACATTTCCGTTGGCCTAGGCTGTATTTGTGTAAATCAGCCCAGAACATTATATTTATTTCTGTTCAGACACTTGGTGGCAAACTGCCAACAGGGTGTACGTGTGAAGCTGTTTTAATCTCCACATCTAAACAGTCCTCTTGAGTTTTATAGCTTTATTTCATAGCCATTGAACAGGATTATCAATAGCTGTTTGAGACGTTTTCAATTCCGAGAAGACGGTATTATGTCTGCAGTAGTAGCAGTATAATGCTGTAGGGGCTACATTTATAAAAAAATCTTAAAAGGACTTGAGGCAACAATAGCAGGAATTGTTTCAAAGACACTGAGGGATGTTTGTCGTCGCTCCTTGGCTGCTGATTTAAACTGAGGCTTCTTTGAAGCTTCTAACCCAGTCTTGTTAATGTCAAACTGTATAGAAACTGATTTTCCCCCCATCCTAACCACAGTTGGTATTGTTTGTGATTAAAGTGAATGAGTGGCCTGGCCTATGTTATTGTTTCAGCTCGGAAAAACATCTTTCGCATCAGAATTACAATCACTCTCCTGCCACTGGTGCTGTTCATCTACATTGGCTGGATCAAAGTCCTTTCAAGCACAGCTGAGTTGTGTCCTCGTGAACTGGAAGCTTTCCCCTCAGCCAAGTGGTGAATGATTTTTTGTTTTAAAGAAAAGTAACAATTCACCCAGAGAGATCTGGACTGGAAAAACTGACAAAAAGTCACACAGAATGAGAGACAGACGGTTACACTTATTACTTATTTATCCCTTGGCCCAGATTGGGGATATAGTAAAGAGTTACCAGATTTGTTCATATTTTATTCAACCCTTGTGTCTGTATGAGCTGAAAGCATTTAGTCAATGTAGTTATTTCCTCTGTTGAAGAAAAAAAATGTTGAGTTGTGAAATCAAATGGACTGCTTCCAAATATACACAGATATTACAAGTGTTAGCAAACAGTTGCTTATTTACACATCTGACAGACGGTAGCAGACCCAGAGAAACACTAGCATTCATTTGGAGTCATGTTTCGTTTCTGGCCACCTAATGTTAGTCTGCCTCTGTTTTTTGCCTCAACCGAGGCCTGAAAATATTCATTAGTGGAGCTTTAAGTTAAACCTTCAAACAGAAACCCTTCATTTTAGTCAGTCAGTGTTGGATTGAAGACTAAGATGAGGTGATTTTTTTTTTATAAAAATGCATTACGTCCTGTCACACTACCTGCAATCAAAGATTCTTATCTGGCCAGTTCATTTCTCATCGTTGACACTGAGGGAGGATGATGTAAGACTGACCATAAATCACATGATCCCACCCAACCTGACCTCCAGGCAGAGGTCAGGCCTCTTCATTATGACCCTTTGAGCGCACAATGTTGATTATAGCCACACACTGTTGCAATCATTTGGACAGAATTTGACTGTTGGTGTTGTTTATCACAGC
Source organism: Polydactylus sextarius (assembly GCA_016801845.1). Taxonomy (NCBI): domain Eukaryota; kingdom Metazoa; phylum Chordata; class Actinopteri; family Polynemidae; genus Polydactylus; species Polydactylus sextarius. Next base: position 12,794,023 of record CM028916.1, on the reverse strand, counting down.
TTGATGTTCATCTCTCCAGTTTATGATCATTAGGGCTATAATATATGGAGCAGAGTAATCTCCCTCGGTTTTCTCGTCTTGCTTCAACAGTCTGGCTCCTCGTGTAAACACTTATCTCACTCCATCTCCTGCGGCATACAGAGTTCACTTAGCTCGTGTTGGTTTAAACGCTGGGAGATCCTCAAGGACAGAGTCATCTTTTGTTAATCTGTCCTCATGCTCGGTCGTTTATTAACCAGCCACTCTGATTTGCGCTCTGCTGTGTCTCCATGTGGCTGAGATGCTCATTGAGGTGGGGGGTGGTGGGAGCGTCATGTTGAGAATCATCAGCTTGTCGTTAAACTGCGGGAGTCTGCAGCACCACAACACATTTTGAGTTGTGGAAAAAAAAAAGGTTAGATAATCCAAGATAATGTACAGTATTCAATGTGTGAACAGTCATTTGTTTGTGCCCCTCCTATAGTGAGACAGCTGCAGAGCCGTTTAGCTCCTGATGACAGATCGACTCTTTGGGAGAATGTGGTAGCGTTTTGTTATTAGACCACTAATGTGTTAATTTTCACTACTTGAATTGTGGCCACTTTGTAAGGCAGACAAATTGAGTTGAATAATGTTGCTGTTGTGGCGCTAAACTTAACAATTACAATCTAATTTTGGAACAGCTCAGGCTTACTTAGCTATCACATGTGGGTTTGTTTCTGACACTGGCAGCCGATCATATAGAACTGGTCCAGCAGAAGTAGCCTGTTGAGTCGTGCAACGAAAAGTGTAAAATAAAGGCCATCTGTGACAAAATGTGTTACACAAAGTGCTTGCAGAGCCAGCTCATTATCGTCTTAGCAACTCAGATCCTGGAAAATTCTGTCATCTACACAAAGACCAAGCAGTGATCATTGACTGCACGGGAACACGGAGGTGTTGATTGATGGCAGTCATAACTGGAACGTCCAGATCGTTTGTGTAAATAAACCACAGAGTGTATAGAGACGGGTAATATTTTAACGACATCGTTTGACCCTCAAACAACGTGTCACTACACACACACACACACACACACACACACTTTTCTCTATTAAACCTCAGAGCTTCATGACTGTAATGTGTCAGAAATGTAGAAGACCAAGGTATAGAGAAAAGATGAGCTAAACATGTTTTAATCTCAAACTATGCATCGGTAGAGGAATTCCATGATCACTGGACAGTGAATCGTTGGTGTATTTCACATTAATTTATTCGAGTAGATGTGTAAAAGTATAGTGAGGTGGTTGGTGTCTAATTGATGTATTGCTTTGTATTAATTGGTTAAATGGGGATTTGTGTTAACATTTGGTAATTGCAGACACCTCGGTTTATTCTGAAAGCTAGACTGAACTCAATTGTGACCTGTTATGGATTTTCAGTTCAGACTTTTTCTATTTTAGGCATCACTGTGGGACAGACTTTGTTTGTATTGTTGTTGCCTTATAATTAAATTGCTTGGCAAAAAAGAGGGTTATGAAGAGGATTATTATTATTGTTATTATTATTGCTGTTATTTTCCCAGAGCTTGTTCATGTAAGTGCTGTTTCACAGACTGACAGTTGGTTCTATAAGATTTCGCTGTGATGATTTCTTCATTTCCTCTAACTACCAACTTCCCCTCTGCTTGTCTTCTCAGACGAAGACTCATTTCGCAGCGCTCTTCGCTGGAAACGCTAGAGGACATTGAGGAAAATGCTCCTCTACGCAGGTAGTAAAGACTGCACAGAAATCACCCCTCACATTCACTATAAGCTGTGTGTCTAAACTGAACCGACTTGGTATAATGTTTCCCAACTGGTACTTTTTCTGCTTTTCTATGTACTGATGCTTGTTGTGTTTTATTTTCATTTCAGATGCCGAACCCTATCGGGTTCACCACGACCAAAGAGCTTCAAGAAAGTCCACTTCATAAAGAACATGAGGCAACATGATATGCGCAATGGAAGGTATGAGGGCAAACAACGCCATCCTTTGGTCAATACAAGTCCTCAGTGGATAATGGCAGGCTGCCCCAGTCAATGAACTACAGTTTGGCTGTTTCTCACAGTACAAGCCACATTACAGGCCTGCTCCATTCACAGCATGTTGTTCTGACTTGTAGATAAAATGTAACTGATTGAGAATCACATCACATCTATATTGAATATATTGTATTTTGTTTTGATTTTTCCTTTGATCAATTGTGGACTCACGCTATAAAATCACTCTACTTAACCACAAAATGTCAAATCATTTATCATTGTGTCACAGTTTACACAAGCATGAACCCAGCACATGAGTCTCTCACTACAGTGCTGTTAATGTTGATATTTTATTGGATGTGTAGAAAGTATCCAGAGTGGAGATGGTTGTCAAATGTAGGCCAGAAGAGGAGTAACACCACTCTAGTAAATTTCATCATTATCACTGTCACATTCTTTGTATTTGAAAGGTAAATTTAGTTAGCTCTTTTTTTCTTCAATGTTTGGCAATGCAGAGCCTAATTTTGGTGCTATTTAAAGTAAAGAATCCGTTTTTAGTTTAATTGGGTATTTTATTTGCAAAGTGCAGATGTATTAGTTAATTTATCAGCTGTGTTGTTTTTAGCTTGAGGTTGACAAGGAGAAGCAGATCTCACCGTCACCGTTAAACTCTTCGATGGGTAAAGTTGTTTTTGCCTCCAAATCCTGACTCACATCTGATGTGGTTTAATGCTGAGCAGGATTTTCCATTAATAAGTGCTTGTTGATTCACTGATGCTGAAACCACTGGCATTGTGTGACTCAAGCCCTCTTTATGTCCCAATGTTGATTTTGCCCATGTACTGATATACAGACAAAGTCATTTTGAGGCTGTTAGAGTTATTTCAAGTCTTAAGGCCTGCTGCCATGTGTGTTGTTGACATCTGCTCACTGGGAAACATGCCTGACTGGATAGTGTTTACACAAGGACACGGAAATTCTGTTTTAAAATGTCTCAGGTTTCAGCTAAAGTTATTAAAGGAATAAGATCTTGTAGCAAAAGAAAAAAAATGCATCATTGTTTCTCCCAAACCACTGATCATATGCTACAATACTACAAAACAATACACACTCTGAATACTGAATGTTCATTTCATTCTCTTCATTCCAAGTTTTCACTGCACACATTTTTCCAACTTAAACCTGTGGATTTTGTAAGATAGTCATTGATTAGCTTGTCTACCATTTTTGTTTTTATAGGATAGTCCTTATCAGTGGCAGAAGATCCTTCTATAGTGTATTTTCTGTCCTGCCCTATCGAGATTGTAGCCAAGCAGGGTATGTATCCGAAAGCATGCCGAACTTTATAACCTCCTCCAGCCTGTGCTCCCTCTTTCCTCTTTTGTTTTCTCATCCCTCTTTCTATGAAAGTACTGTCCTTTGACTGATGCATATCGCTGAGGGTTGGTTTTGGTGGATGCATTTTTACCATATTGCATAAGAAAATACATAAACTTTGGGTTGACTTGGGCTTTTTATATACCTAGATCACATTGTAGCGTAATGCTTGTTGCTTGTATTGCTTTTTCCATAATGGCTCTGGTGGCTGTTGGGCATTCATCCTTTTTTCGTTCTAGTCAACCTATTTTTGTCTGTCGCTGGCTTTGCTGTGCAGCATTTAAGACTCACATTTCCTGGGGTTCCTGTTCTTCCCTAAACATAGACATTTTTAACCCTTTAAATTTTAGTTGACTCAGTCATCCTCAGCGCTGGCAGACTGGAATATCTGTTGTGTGTACACATTCATGACAGTTTGTCATTAATTATTTTTGCTTATTCCGTTTCCATTGTTGATGTTTAGAGTTTACATATCTTGGTACTAGACCAGAAACATTCCTGGCTTATCTTAGATGCTTCCTTCCTTTTTTTAAAAAAAAATCCATACAAAGCTCTATATGATGTGAACCCCTCTGACTTGTATGGGGATAGCTCTAGTATGACCTTGGTTCTGATTTGTCCTCCCTAGTCACATGAATTGCTGTGTTTTGGAGGAAGTGAGAGAGAAAGGATACAGATAAACACCAGAGGAATACAATGAACAGAAAGAAAAGCTTCACACTGGGGATTAGTGAAGAGCATAAAAGGCTCAATCCGTTTGTGGAATTTCCTAAGCCAGCCAATCTATGCAAGGTCAAGGGTTAATAAACTCTGAGTGCTTTCTGATTCATGACTTTGACAGCTTGTTGCTGCTAATTGACAGTTTACAGTTAGACTTCAGTTGTTCAGTCAATTCTTGTCAGTTCAGAATAACATTATATAATTCACCAGGGTCCAAATGACTGACAGCAGGTAGTTTCTCCTCTTCTTTATTCTCTCTCTATATTTATGACAATTACCACCCCATGAACAAATATCGCCAAATTTTACACAGCACTCTAATGTGGTCTCTACAACATAAGATGATTAGCGTAGCTTAGCTTAAAACATAAAGAATGGAAACAAGGGGAAACAACTTTTAAAGCTCACAGTAAAAATGCCAAAAAAAGATGAAACTTGTTCATTTTTGAGCCTTGCGCTTACTGATGGAGCTAAACGAGCTGTTTCCCTCAGTTTTTTTTTTTTTTTTTTTGATGTCATGCTAAGCTCTGCTAAATCTCTGTCGGTGGTACCATCATATTTAGCAGACTGACATAACAGTGGTGTGGGTGTTCTCATCTAATTGTCGGTAAGACGGCGAATAAGCATAATTTTTTTTCCCGAAAAATGGCAAACTATTCCTTCAAACAAACAAAAACAAAACGTATAGTGATCAAACAGCTGTGTAATTGGACATCTGTTTATGTGGCGGCTGTGTCATGGCAGCCAGATGGCCACGGGTTCAAACCCCTTTTGGGTCAGACTCTGCATGTCCTCCTTGTATTGGCATGGTTTCCCCCATTTAACTCCAGTTTTTTATGGCTTTACAAGACATGCATGTTAGGTAATGTTCCTGACATTGGAGTGAAGCTGAAATTGGCTCCCAGGGTAAAATTTGAAGGACAAATTTCCTCACGGGGAATAATAAAGTACAACCTAGTGATGCTCATAAGTTTACAGTAATGAGTGAAGCTTGGGTAAGACTGCAGGGGAATATTATTATAATCCGGTCAACTCAACACTAAAATGTTTATGTGAGCTATAAAGTATTTGGTTGTAAAGTAGCCAGCGAGGTTCATGATTCTTTTAGTTTGTGTTAATATTTATAATTTGTTCACCTGAGGCTCAATTTAGAAACATTTGGCAGGGCACTGCCAAATGTTGAGCACTTTGCATAGATTATAACACTACTAACATACAGATGTTTGAAGCCAGTGATTTCTACTCCTGCATGTTACTTAGCAATATCAGCTTCTCTTATGATTCCCTTTCATTCCTCCTTATTATTCTCAGCAGACTGAAGCTTCGTAGAAAAGCTCTCTGCCTCGAAAGCTTTCTGTCCGTTGTTTCCCTCCCTTTTTTATTAAATTGCCACTGTGCTGTAAGATGTCTGCTGCCTGAGGAACTCCATGTCCACAATGCGTCTGTCAACATTGTGTCCTGACATGCCTGTCTGCCTGATAACACTGTTTTCATTACAACAGACTGGCCCCACATGTCATCAAAACACCAGGGGAATCATGTGAGGTCTCAATGTGACATTTTCCTCTATTTATCTCAGACCATTTAAATTTAATTTTGCATGTGATCGCTCCACTCGGCTGTATGTTCTCAGCAGTAGAAATACACGAAAATAGTTGGCCCATGCAAAAGCCTTTCACTCAAGGGCTATTCAGTGTTTGCTCCACTGACACACTTTACTCTCTAGCCATCCTTTTTTTTTTTTTTTTTACAGCACATCTTCTGACCTCTTGAAAACCTCCAACAGCAGTATGGCTTTTCAGGCATTGGTGAGGCAGCAGCTCAGTTTAAAAACCCAGGCACGCTAGAACGAAACTCTACTCCATCTTCCATCCTTCCTCCCAAGGGCATACTTTATTTCTGATTGGTCTGAGATGCACCCATGAACATGGGCAATTACACAAACTGGGCCAGATGATAAGATACAGATCGATACAGGGCCTAGATTTGAGAAGTGGAGGTGAACTAGAGCAGACGTCAGTAAGAGAGAAGATGGAGATGCGGGAGGGGAGGAAAGGGAGGTAAACATTGTTTGTGTCATGAAAACTTTAAAGATTGTGTGTTCATCATCAGGGACGTAAAGCTGGAAGGAGGGCGTCAGCGGCACCCGTCCGGAGGCGTCAGTGCCAAGGAGATGGTCATCGGGTTGGAGGGAGTGGAGTTAGGGGCAGATGGAAAGGTGAGAAAACATCTGAAATTTGTGTGTGGAAGAGGAATATTTTCAGCTCGTAAAAAATACAATTATGGATGCTGCACATGTTTCTTAAGTTTGAAAAATCCTTTTTTTTTTTTTTTTTTTTTTTTTTTTTTTGGTGCTGAGGGTTTCTCCAACATTATGGGAGTATAATTAGTAGCATGTGCACATGCATCCTTATTTACTCATAATTGCTGGGAAAAGTTCAACAAAGCTCCAGGTTTTAAAGCCTGGTTAGAGCCACCACTTAAAAGAAAGTAGAAACACATATTTTTTGGACTAAGGAGACATCTGCATCTTTTAGCAGAGGAAAAACCCATGATTTTGCAACTGTTGAAAAATTAATGACACATCGTGAGTGTGTTAGATGTTTGTTAAAGTTTTTGTTAAACTTAGAACATTCATTCTGAAACAGTGTTTTTTGCATAATGTTAAGCGACACACTTATTTTGAGCTTATTTGAACATTGGCAGTAGCGTTTTGAGAAGTCACAGCGGGAGCACGTGTAATGAAACGCGTAATTACCTTCACAAAGGAGGTCATGTTTTCATATGTCTGTTTGTTGTATTGTTGTTATTGTCAATAGGATTATCTAAGTGCTGAAACTTAGAGTGTGTGGGTGTGGGTGAGGTGAATGGAAACATTCCTTAAAATTGATTGGACTGAATGTCAAATAAGTCAGACACATTCATTGTGTTTTAATAAAAATAATTTGTATCTGGTGGAAGAAAATGTTTAGTCTTTGCCTGATGTTGACGTTCACCACCAGTTAACAACAACATTCCATTTAGACAAGTCAGATCCAGGCTGCTGTGAATACTGTGACGTTTAATGAAACTCAGATATTACTGGAACCACCTGTGCTTTTTCCTGTCTTGACAATGTGCTGCTTGATAAACGATCCACTAATCTCACAGGTTTCTTATTTGTTAAAGCATTTGTAAAACATGTAGTGCTTCTGTGCATCTGTGTCCACAGACTGTATCCTACACTCAGTTCCTGTATCCCACTAATGTGCTTGGTGGTCGGAGAAACACCATCGACTCCACCTCTTCCTTCTCTCAATCCCGTAATGCCAGCCACCGCAGCCTCAGTTTGGGCCGAGCCAACAGCAACCAGAGCAGCTTAGACACAGGTTTGTCAGCTGCTGATGAATGCTTGACTTGTTCGTTACAGCATTGTGACAGTCATTTTGTTTTTTCACTATCCAGTTAATGCATTTCTATTGAAAAAAAAAAAAAAAAAAAAAAAAGAAAAAAAACGGTGCGAACATCATCTTCTGGCTCAGTCTCTGTTTGTGTTTGTGCTCCTGGCAGGGAATGATTTGGGGGACTTTCGTGAGTACGACCCCAATCTGCTAGATGATCCTCAGTGGCCTTGTGGAAAACACAAGAGAGTCCTCATCTTCCCCTCCTACATGGTGAGAAAGTACTTTCAGCTGCGTCTAGTACATCACTATCAACAACACGAACAACATCAGCAGCCAACTGCAGCCTTGTCCTCATGAGAGTATAATGGAAAGGTTGTTTTTGTCCAAGAAAAAAAAACATGCTGAAAAATAGATCCACCTCTGTTTTGACATGTGCGGTTTAAATGTCCTGTAATGTCTCATTGTTAATGCCTTTTTAAATGTTTTTTTTTTTTTTTATCATTCTGGACCTTCTGTGCTCAGTTTTCCCACTACAACTGAAAACAATAACACACCAGCAGAGATATGTCTGGTTCTCTCTAAACAGTTCTGCAGAATTTTATAAGATGTTTTTTTTTTTTTCTTTTTTATCAGAAGGGAGCCAGGAGGATGTTTTAGACCCTGTTAATCAGGAAGGTCGTTGGCCCAGACTCCCTGACCCTTCCCACCTTCTGGAGGCCTGTGTGAATGTACATACTTTATCCTCATGTAGCTAATTTAACAGCTACTGGAGCAGCGCCACAGCTAGTGTGGTGTTTATGTCACAGCACTAATCACTCTCACTTTTCCGGAAAGGAACGGATGTTTTATTGTGGTTGGAAAAGTAAAAAAGAAAACTCTGACTAGACTACTCCCACCTCATTCTTTCCTGGGCTCTGTTTTTGTTACAGAGACTGGCAAAATACACAACAAGAACTGACATAGTTGAAATGCTCAGTCAAGGCCAGGCTATGCTTTTTTTTTTCCCCTCATCTCTTCCTCCAATTACAAAACCCAGCCTCTCACAACAATAGCTATTGTGTTTGCTACAGGAATGGAACCGGTAAATTCTCAGCATTTCAGGGGTTGAACACAGGCTGCTCGGGAGACGGGACTCTAACTGAACAGGTTCAAGTAGAGGATAATATCAGCTTTTTTTCTTTTCTCCTTTTCTTTAATCCTTGGCATACAGTTTAGGAAACTTGTGTGATAATGAATCAAGGAAATCCTCAATGAAGTTATTTTAATGAGGTAAAGAAGAATGTTTATTGGTTTGTAGAATTATTATCCTTACAGAAATAACACAGATTAATGACACTGTCTGTCGACAAGTGTTCGTTCTCCTTCATGCTCCATGGTCAGTAGCATGACGTTCAGGGAGGATCTCATTATTCGCACTCAGTGTGCTGCCTGCACTGCCATAAATGCATACAGAGGCCCTTCCTTATATATTTATATAACTAATGTGCTCTACTAATAGTGTGTACCTCTCTCAGTAGACGATTGGACTCTGAGTAATGTCTGGAAAGCCAAAGAAAAACAGGAATCATTAAGTGTTTGCCACTTTAATATGAAAAATAAGTAAAATTATTAATCAATATTATTATTTTTTTTAAAACATATATCATTTTTGTTGTCTGTGTTGCTTGCGACGAAAGAAAATACAAAAGTTTAAACCGATTGCTACAGTTAAACTGTTGCGCAGCAACGTTGGCTCAGCAGGGCTCCGGGTATGTGTGAGTCAAGATAAAAAAAATGGGTGTGTATGTGTCGCAGTGAATGTGTGTTTCAATCTGGTAGTGTAGTGATAATGTTTGTGTGAATATACATGTGTGAGGCAAAAAAAAAAAATGGTGGTTTTAGTCCTGCACATTACATTGGTAAAAAATATGAAGGATCAAAGTTATTGTTTTACTTTTTGTGTAATAATTATAGTTTTCACCTCCCTGTTGGGTTGTTTATTGTCTGACTGCTCATGTTTTTCCTCCTGGCTGACTTCCAGCCAGAATTTAGGGAAGTAAAACATCTTAAATTTAAACTGTGAATCCAACCAGTCCAAGGGCTAGAAATGTGCTTTGTTCTACAGGGATTGCACAGTGATCCAAACTCAAACTCTCCCTCATTACAGCGTCCCAATGTGACTCACTCACCTGGTACTCAGAACGTGCTGTGACAAGCTCTAAGGGTTGTTGAACAGAGGCCTGTAGAAGGTGTGGAAAGCCTGACAGACGACTGAGCATGTTTTATGTCCTCTAGGTTTTTAAAGGAACAGGCTGGTGGTGATCTGTCTTTTTCTTATTATCTGCAAATCCCGTAAAAAGATCAAAACCAAAAAAAAAACATGTCTTTCTGCCTTCTACTTTTTGACATCCCTGCTTTGTCTGTGGCACTCAGGACCTAATCCCAGATTTTACTGTATTGGGAGCATTTACAACAAGGCAGTGTATGTGGAATTGACACAAAGTAAACTACAATACCCATATTTATCATGAAGGAAAATGCCATCCTGTGCAGCAGTGTGACTCATTGTATTTTTAAATAGTTGTTCAGACAATAATGGAGTTGTATGCACAGAGGAATAAGTAACATCAGGCTTTGGGTACTGAAGGAAAGTATTGAAGGAAATACTTCATAGGATCAGTTCATTGTTGCTTTGTTTTTTGTCTTTTCCTGAAAAGAAGAAAAAAATGAATGGAATATCACCTTGTCCTAAATAACATGGGTAACACCAGGGCTCACTAAGCTTCATTGTGAGATGGTGGAATCCAACACTAGCGTGTGAGGATCCAGTGCTGAAAGTGTGGTCATTCTGACACCACCTCTGGTTTTCCTTTTCAGACTACGGTCATTGAATACGTCAAACCTTCTGACCTCAAGAAGGACATGAATGAAACCTTCAAGGAGAAATTCCCCCACATAAGACTCACACTCAGCAAGATAAGAAGGTAAAACAAATGTATTAAACACTTTTTTATTTACAATAAAGCAAATTTAACTTTAATATGAGCTAACTGATTTGTTTTCTCTACTATTTTCCTATTTACTTCCCCGTTCTTTCTTTTTTTTTTTTTTTTTTTTTTACCCTGCACAGTTTGAAAAGGGAAATAAGAAAACTGGCCCAGGATGAGTGCGGTTACGAGGAACCGACAGTGGCCATGGCCTTCGTCTACTTTGAAAAACTTGTTCTTCAAGGCAAACTAAACAAGCAGAATCGTAAACTATGTGCTGGGGCTTGTGTCCTTCTGGCAGCCAAGATTGGCGGCGATCTGAAGAAACATGAAGTCAAGCTCCTGATAGACGTATGTTTCCTCAGACACACACACACACACACACGCATCCAAAGATTACAGTGATCAGCAGCAGGCATGAATGAATATGCCTGTTAATTATAATCAAATCACACTATATCATAATACACCAGTAAACTCAACAATCAAATAAAAAATCAGATACAGAAATGACCACACATACCTGTGGATTAGAATTTAAAGGAGCATGGATCCTTTTAAAAGTATTTATAAAATGGTTTATAAAAATGTGTTGCAGACAAATAAGTATTGACGTAATCTTCCAACATCATAAAGTGCTATAGGATCTGTTGAAATGCTCCTTTAATGAGACAGCTGTCCTCCCCTCTTCATATTAGCCACTTGTTGTCATACCTGCAGTCCTGGCAGAATCAACACCTATATAATGGGCTGGTAGAGTATAATGATCACAGCCTTTTCTGACGCAGAACAAGCACAGCCTCATTAAATGCAGGTTTAAAAATAACAGGGTGCGGTTATGAGTCATTGAGAAGCAATTAAGAATGTGGAGGACTGTGTCTCTGTTGTTTAATATCAACTCTTTGTTCATTTTCTGGCAGAAACTGGAGGAGAGGTTCAGAGTGAACCGCAGGGAGCTGATAGCCTTCGAGTTTCCTGTCCTGGTGGCCCTGGAGTTCAACCTGCACCTTCCCGAACACGAGATAATGCCTCACTACAGACGCCTGCTGCAGACGTCCTAGCATTAGTGATGCATCAGGACGAGAACTGCCAGCTTCTCCTCCTGATCCGCTTCCTCACATCCATCCTCCCCCTCACCTGTCTCTTTGTCGCCATCTGACAGCTTCAAGGTACCACTGGACGTCCCTCAACTGCAGCTGTTCGTCGCTACCAACAACACTTCTCCTTCCTCTCGCAGACCTGGATTCAGTCAAAGGGACACATTTTCTAAACAGACTTCTTTTTCCACTATCTTTTTTGTTTTTTCTTTGACGTCTACATTCATCATCACTACACAGACTTCTGAAAGAAAGGCTTCAAATAACTGCAAACTAGTTATTTTTCTAGTTTGCACATCTCACATCTCTTCATCTTCACTTTGTATATTTAGACCTCTCTTGTTGCTAAAGAGAGCGTTTTTTTGTTTGTTTGAATATGACGGACTCCTTTCTTTTTTTCTTTTCCTCTCGGTTAAAGCAAACAACGATTGTGACATTTTTTTATCATCTCTCTCTCTTTTTTTTTTTTTTTTTTTTTTCATTAATCTCCTTCTTGTAAACTCTGGTGATCGGTTGCCTCCTGAACTGTGTACAATTTCAACAAGCCTTTTTAAGTGGCTGGTTTTGGCTGGACTGTTAATTCTCAGAGTGACTCATCTTTTCGCAAGTCATCGTCTTAAAAGTGCACTTTTTGAATATTGCAAGACCTGGGCGTAGCCGCAGGAGGAGGTGGAGGAGGGGGAGAAGGGAGGGGGCATCTTTTAATGAGCTTGGGAATTAACCCCCTGAAAAATAAGCTGTGTTCACAAGCACCACACACAAACAAACACACACACACACATTATAGTTAAAGTCATTTGAATGGACCTTTTGATTTGTTTTTCCTCTCTTGTGTTTTATTCACCATTTTCTAGCCACAACTATCAACATGAGAAGATATGATTGTTTGTACACAGGTACTTGCAGACAAGATGGGACTTTCTATTTTCACTGAAATATTCCATTCATTTTCTACCAGTCAAAATGCTCGCCATGGACTTAAAAGAGACCAGACCCACTTTTTATCAGTGTCGAATTTCCTGTGCTCTATGTTAGAGTGTATCGCTAGCACATTTACGGTGCTATTACGGGGTTAGGACGGTCGTCGTGAAGAGTTGTTCATGAGTGCAAAAATGCCATTAACTGGTGTTAAAAGACTGGCAGCAGGGTGTTTTTAGTTTTGAGAAAGAATGTAGGTGAAACCCTGTGCCAGTGTTTGTCCTCCTGCAGAGGTGTCCTTCAGCTTCACCCTGACCTCTGAGGAGGAGGAGACAAAAAAAGAAAAATAAATCTGAAGGAAGATTACTCATGGCTCACACTTTTGCATTTAAGTTGAATTAGTATTTGATGATTGAAATCAAAGATGTTTAGAAAAAAAAAGAAAAAGAATTAATAAAAACACTGAAAATAAAAATAAAAAATGTGCCAATGTGACCAATTGAAAAGTATTATTCCATTTATTTGGCATGTATTTCAACTTGATTTTCATTTTTTAATATTAATATTATTATTATTACCTTGAAATTCTCTCACACAGTAACACAGAGAGAGGCCACTAAATCAGGAACATGGACTGGGCCCTCTTGCCTAAATAGTATTTAATGCTGCTCCAAGTATTGATGTTATTTGAGTTGATCAAAAGACTGAACCAAATTTTTAAGGATGAAAGCATGGATTTTTGCTGATTTTAAGATTTAAAAAAAAAAATTAAATAACAAACAAACAAAACACTGAGCTTCTTTTTTGTTTGCAAGCCCAAAGATTTCGCTGTAAGATGCACACTTATACTCTGTGAGGAAAGACTCATGGGCAACACTTACTACCTGTGTATGTTTGTAAATAAATTGCTTTGCTTGTTCAATCAAAATGAGACCCGGACGTGTTCTTGCTTTGTTTTTTTGACCCTTGATAAAAATCTGATGCCTCACTGTGCCTCTAGCGCCACCATAAGGTTGACATTTGTAGGTGTCTGATGAAATGTTTCAACAACTATCAAAGGGTTTAGCATGAAATATTAGCAAATATATTCATGTCTAAATAACTCCTGCAAAACCACAGACATCCCCATCGCCCTGTACCAGCGCTACTTTACTTTGTATGAATTTCTAATTAGCAAATGTTGGTGTTATCAACCTATTAGCATTTAGCACAGAGCACCTCTGTGTCACAAGTCAAGTCTCAGAGAGCTGCTTGCTCTAGTCTTGTTTAGAAAAGTGTTTTAAATAAATCTTATCTAGGTTGTTATGGAAACCTATCCCTCAGGACTGGCTGTTCTTTACTTTGTGTGTATTGCTAATTAGCAAATATTGGCATGTTAACACGTTAGACCAAGAAAGGTGAACATGGTAAACACCGTTAGTATGTTAGCACTATCGCTGCCAGCAGCATGCTAATGTTAGCATGTAGCTCCTCTTTTCTTTAAAAATGGGACACGTTAAACATCTGTAACGAGCTGCACTTCAACTCCACACACTTTAAAAAAAAATGTGAGCTTTTATCTGACCGAGGCTCAAGTTCAAGCGCAGTGTCCCGTGTGCGTTTTTCTTTTCTGCGATCATGACAAAGCTAATAATTAACTTTAACACATGTCTGTGGCAGTTGTTAGGAGCGTTTTCACCATCTGTTCCCTGTTAAATACGTCACTTAGACACTCAAACAGAATTAGAAAAGCAGACACACTGGAATCCGTCTGAGAAAAGCACAAGAGGTGCAGACGGCTGATGTTTCTAATATGAGAGTATGAAATAAAGTTGAGCTTAAGCTTCTTGAAAACACAAAATATATTATGTGTCACTATAAAACTAATAACCAATGACAAGGTTTTCAGTGGTGCTCTGTTCATTTCATTTTTTCTTGATTAATTTATGCTCTGATGCAAACATTTTCATATGACTCCTTTACTGGGATTGTATTGCACCTGTGGCTCTGATGCAATCTGAGAATGCAGTTTCTCATGGAGTGGGAACTCTCCTGCCTGTCACACATCCAACGTAAACAAGGCCCGCAGTCACGCCAGTCTCGTGCTGCCATCAAAACAAACAGGCCGGGCCCGAGTGTGGACACGCGGCATACGTGGCTTAGTCCCCTCCATTGACGGCCTAATTCCCCCCTCGCTGCCTCATAAAGGGGTCTATTGACAGGCCTTCCTGAGCCATGCTCACACATAAGTGACCCTCATTGTGAAAATATGTGTACCATCGTTTGGGGCATGCCGCGGTCTATTGCTCTGCCCTTTAACATAACAACATTTGGCTGAAACGGCATTTTGCCCCCTTTTCCCATCATGATACTGTGACTCAGGGCTTTTCCACCATTTACAGGAGTTTGTAAACAAGGAAGTATGGACGTTGACAATTATAACAAATTAACTACAGAACTAATTGTTTGGGAACTACAGTACAAATGTCAGAGGATGTTACTATAACTTGGTTTGACTACATTTGCTCGGCTTTTGTTACAGACACAACATACAAACATGTTTTTAATGCAAACAAGTGAGCTCGTGTGCTTCGTTCTGCAGTAACTATTATGTTTAGTTTTTACCCAAAACTCTTCTGTGGTCAGGAGGAGAGGGAGAGCACTGCAGGTGGACCTGAAAATCTGATCCTCAGTTCATGTTTGACAAGGCTACCTAATCCCTTTTGTTCCACCCCAAGAGTCTATTTCAGAGACAACTGAACCCACTGTAACAGAAAACCAGTGACGCAAAGCGAGACATTAAATGCTTCTTACACTTATTTATTGATGGATCTTTAAAAACACATAGATCTACTTTTTAAGCAGGAGTGGTGGAGGCCCCAGAGTGGGAACAAGGGCAACTGTGGGAAGAAATTATTGGCTTTATGTAAGACATTATGTGTAAATGACTTTATATACAGTCATTGGAGGTAAAACTTGGAAAGACAAGGGGCACAGATAGAATTGTTTTCTTTAAAAAGGATGCATTTCCTGAAATTGGATTGGAAAAAATGTTGTTGATTCCTGCTCTTATATAAATGGTTATTAATAGTCATGGTGGCCATACACATAACTACTGAATTCAACAACATGACTGTTGTAATTAGAACTGCTGAGCTGTATCAGTTCACAGATTATTGAGATATTATTTACTAGATTAGTCCTGTTATCTAAGAACACACACATAAAAAACCCAAAGGATAAAATGTAATTCCAGGGATTGATAATCCATTCAGTCAGATCATCGGGACAAATTATACAATGAAAAAATTGTTTCATAATAAAATCATCCAGAGTGACTTTGTCTGCAGGTTACATAATAGGCTGTAACTTTTCTTTTTACATAAATGAAAGCTAGCTGGGTGTATACTGTTTTTTTTTTGTTTTTTTTTTTTTGTTTGCTTTTGGCCAAAAATGTAGAATAAATCTTATTGTTACATTTTGTCAACAAAGACTGCAGGTTCAACTTAAGCATTAACTTTGGTTTTCCTGAAAGTGTTTTTGCACTGTACTAAACAATAATATCCTTTCTGTACAGTACGTGCACACCGTGATAAAAAGACGAGGGCAGGTCAGAGTCTAGTATGAGGCGAGGCTGGGACATCTTACGTAACAGTTCTCTCACAACCTGTATATTCTCCCCTGCAGACAGCACAGCAGACCTGCAGAGGAAATTAATATTTTAATCTCTCAGCCAGATTCAAAGAACAGCCCCCCTCCCCTGCTCTCACAGGACAGTGGATAAATAAGTCATGAGCAGGAGGTTTGTGTGACAACAGGCCTGGACACACAACAAGTCACAACAACAAACGCTGGGAGGAAGTACACAGCTCTGAGTTTGGCAATGACTTTCAAACGGGATGTGGGTGACTGATGGTCCACAAACTTTTTTTTTTCTTCTTTTGTTTAAATATCCAAATGCTGAGCAACCAGCTCCATTAAGCTCCACCGAGTCTGCATTTCAAATAGTGGCAACCGGCACATTATCTTTAATTCACTGACAATGCAACAAAGCACTGCAGGGCCGATTCTCTTCAAGACATGTAAATTGGGTCACTCCCACAACATTACTCAGTCTGAAGCACACAACAGCTTCATGAATGGATGATGCCACACTGTGGTCAGTCTGAGCAATCTCAACTAATGTGTTACCGAGTTCACGTTTAGCAGAAAGAGTCAAAACAGTTAAGATTTTTCTTTAAAAAAAAACTAAATTAATGCACATTTTGTGCCAAAAAGTCAGGAATTAAAACAAATAAGTCTTATATTTAACTGGTACCTTATTTTAAATTTAGTACGATGTGATGTTTAATCAAATGTACATCTGCAAAAAAAACCAAAAAAAAAACCAATACATACATACACAAAAAATAAATTCATAGACATGAATATATTGTAAAAGTCTTAAAATCTATATAGTATTGGTTTAGTCTTCAGTGGTACAGATTATTTTTCCATGTCAATACAGAAAAAAGTTAACAAGCACAATTTGTTTTTGTTCATGTTATAACTTTTTCCCTTCACATATAGGTTCTTTTTTGGGGGGCACACACAGCACCAGAAAAACTAAAAACAAGGAATGTAACTTTTGTTTTTTAGAGGTCCCAACAGATATGATACACTTTGTGTAAAATATTAACATTTTGTACCAATAGAGTTTATTATATTGTTTAAATGGACTTAATTGAGAGCTCCATGTTGAGGTGGAGGCATCTTTGGGGGAAAGATGCAAGGGCAGTAATACAAGGTAAAAATGTTAATGGTTACAAATAGCAAAATAAATAATAATAATAATAATAATAAATGAGGAGGATTGACAGTGCTGATAACCAGTCATTCTACAGACGTCTGTATACCACACACCACATGACCAAATTACTAATTCTCCATTAGTCCTGTGTATGCTGTTTACGGTTCAATGTAAAGCTTTGCCACTCTTGTTCTTGCTGCAGAAAATAATTTGTCCGGTAACTGCAAAGTCTCATTTACACTTCAATGTAAAACCATTATTAGTATTTTAGCTCCCTTTACATCTGGCATTAATATGCATCTTGACCGGTGTCACTGCAGCCAATTGTAAATGCAGTAAAAATGGACAATCAGTCGTACAGGAGAACAGCTACTAGTGTGGAAATATATAACTCAGAAGGATGCAGTTTAGAAAGTGGCATTTTTTTTTTTTGCTCTACCTCTCTTCTCCTTTTAAAGTGACATTTTGTATCTACAACCATATGATAATTGTAGTTTGTAAAAAAAAAAAAGAAAAAAAAAAAGGTTACAATTCCTACACTGATCTCATAACATAGAAGCGAATGAAAAATTCGAACCCTTAAAATGTGCAGCTTTGATTTAAATCCAGTGAGCGGGAATCAAAACGTGACCGTCCAAACATTTGCAATCTGCTAAGACCGATTCAAGTTTCTTTATGTGCACAGGAGACACATATATTATTGCCAGGTGAAAATGCTACAACTAGCCACCCTGCTCTATAAAACAGTATTTTATCTTAACAGTAAGACTTAACATTTATTATCAGGGTCTATGATATCATTCTTGTTATCTGCTGGCTCCAGTGTGGGATGTGATCCAATCAATAAATGATTCATATTATCAAACAGTTCTACAAAAGTCCCACATCAGTAAATTTTTGCCAAAAAAAAGTTAGATCTATTTTACATATTTTTTTCTGGTATATATATGTATATATATTAAAAAAAAAAAAAAAGACATGAAAATTTTTACCCTTTTGAGTTTTCCCAAATCAAAACAACTCATAGCATATGAATCTGGTTGAGGGTTTTTTTTTTTTTTCTGTAAACTGATATTGAGTGGTGATGTCTCTCCTACTTCAACACTGTCAAAATGTTGCTTTCATGGCATGTTACTCATGCTTCAAATCCTCATGTCTGGTTTATCCAGCTGTGTGAAGAGGAATGCTGGGGGTCCAAAGTCTTCTGCAGGAGTCAGTACATACGCAGCTGAGCAAGGCCTCTGGGGCTCCTATCCCATATATATTCCTGAGTTAAATCCGTGCATAGTAGCGGCAACAACAATAAGTGTGTCAGTAATCATAGAAACTGCTTGCGCTTCACACCCACACAGTCCCTTCCAGACGAATAGTTAGTTCATTGTTCATTGTCCACGACCAGCCTGCTAGTAGTTGAGGAGGCGCTCCCTTTCTGTTCCGACGTAGCGCTGATTAGCAGCAAACACTTTTGCTTTGTTCACTGAAGGACCTGTGAAAACAGTTCATTTAAAACACTGTTAAATCTGTGCTCACATCCGGAGCGCTTTTACGACTTTCGCTTTAAGATGTCTGGCATTACTGACCTATATAGCTGAGCAGTACGGGGAGGAAGATGAGGCCGTGCGTGGCTCCCAGAAGCACGATGGCCAAGTACATCCTGAAGTAGAAGACCTGGAAGATCTGTGACTTGGAAAGTGCCAGGATTAAGATTCCTCCAAACTTTGTTAATGTGATCCCGCTGAATACCTGCAAAAACAAAGCCATGTCATGAGATTATATGATTCAAAATTAAGATGATGGGCCAAAATGATGATGCAATGATTTTAGATCAAACACTTAAATTACTGTCACGTCGATCAGCCCAGGTAATTTACGGTTAATTAGCATGTAAACAAACACATAACCAGGAATAACTACATTGTCTGCAAACATTTACAACTGAACTAGGACCTGATTTATTTATTGCTAAGACACAAATTAGCAGACGAGAAAAAAAGCTGCCTCTTGTGAATTTGCTGAGAGATTATGAGACTTACAGAGCTGCCCATGTGAGCCAGAGCCTCTTCAGCACGCTCCACCCTGTTCTTCTTCACACTGATGGAAAACGCTCGCACAATGTGACTGCAGAACTCCACCGAGATACCACAACTCTGCAACAGAGGACAGGAAACAACTCAGCACCACAGATGCGGAAACGATGGAACGAAAGCCAACCAGCTGCCTTTACTGAATATTTGTGGTTGAGCTTTAAAAAAAAAAAAACAAAACAAAACAAAAAACTGACCAGTTCCAGTTTCTTACTAGACATCAAAACATTTCACCTGCTAAAAGAAAAAAAAGTACTGACATTTGGGAACATGGTGACATTACTAGAACAAAGTCCCTAATGTCCGTCATGTTCAGCAAGGTGACGGGTCAGATGTCCAAACACAATGTAAACACATTCAAAGCCACAGTCTGTGACTGAATGCACAAAATGTCACAAAACTACACAGGATTTATATGAGGGACAAAAACAGGAACGTACTTGTCATTAAGATCAATTATGAAACAACGAAAATATTTATACCTATAAATCAAACTATATTATATCTTTAATTTATATCATAAATGTTTATATTTGAACTGTGTGCAAAACTGCAGCAAATCAAAGCTGAACCAGGAAATACTTTTGTACTATGTCACAGGAAATTAAAAACAGAAATCTCAGCACAATGTGCGACAGGGAGTTCAACTCAGGAACCTCTTACAAGCTTAGTAAAACACTAGTCCTCGATTTACCAATGTGCTAAAACAGGAGTTTTATTGATTTTCGTGTGTTTCTGACTGTTTGACGGCTCATGTTGCATGTGGTAACAGACTCTGCTCTGGTGATGCAACCATGTTCTCTGAAATCAGTGATTCATTTGATGAGTAAAATGTTCCCACAAGGGAATTTGGGATTAAAAAAAAAAAAAAAAAAACATGGATGAATGTTAGAAAAACATGTGATTGTCTTTTAACTTCAAATGCACATGACACCTCCTTGTTCATCTTATGTTATTCAATTCCAACAACACTTTCTTAAGGTTTCATTATTTAACAAGCAAGTTGTTTATCATTGTGTTTGTGAAATTATTTAAAGTTGACAGAGAATGGTCAAACAGGGTTTTGATCCTCGTTCTGTGATGTGACATATACACAACAAAATGTTGGTTGGATGTGTGATGCCTCAGAAGCTTCCTAAAAACCTCTCTCAGAAAGATATTTTAGGGTGAGGGATTTTGCCTATTTGGCATCTTTTCGGGCTCAACTGGCAACCTCATTATGAAATGCAAGCACTTGACACTGATTGGCTCCTTCACTGTCACTCAAATGAATGTAACTTCGCCAGCTTTGGATCACGGAGAGACTGTTTTTACACCTACTCGCCTTTGAAAGGGAGGGAATGGAATCAGAGTTGGGGGGGCAGTGAGACACATTTTATGTCACAAACAGCTGTTTTTGAAACTGACCCATTTTCTAACGGATATTTATAAAAGAGGAGCTTCTTTGAGAAGGAGATGTTCAGAATTTCTAGCACTTTCTCATGTTCCTGGATGTGGGTGGACTAACATTCTTCAACAAAGACGAGGTAAATCCGCCTCTTGATTCTCTGTCACCTTCAAGTAGTTGTTAAGTCATTTAAGTATCATGCTGCTTCTCACCATGACCAGGTTCACTAGGGAAACCGCATTCAGGCTGATGTCCCAAAGCCACATGACGCCGAACATGTTGACCAGGATCATGGCGATGGTGAGGCTGACGAGCACGGCAGACCACAGCTCGAAACCCAGCAACACAGTCGTCACCACAAATATGGCTCCCAGTGACACGCCTAGGTTCAGAGCTGTGTCGTACGCAATGGTGAGGTACTGCTCGTAAAACACATAGAAGACGCTGTGAAGGAGGAAAATACATATTAGTGAACAGACATTAAGACAATTACCAACACTGTCATGTTATGCCCATACTTTGTAAAATACAGATTTACTTTAAATAGATGTTTCTTTCAGCCATTATCTGCAACCTCATCTAGTGATGAAGGTGGATGTGTCAGCTCATTCTACAATTCTATAGACACAGTAAGTCTAATTTTAAATTAGCACACCTCTGGATTCACCTTCAGTACCACGGTTTGTGATCTACATTAGTCGTGTCTTTATTTTTTCCTATTGTACAGGATACAGCAGACAGGACGATTAATTCAGTCTTTAAGGTCAAACACCAGCTGCACTGCAATTTTTTTTTTCTCTGTTCTTATCTATGACCTACTTCCCCCTCCCTGATTTCCTTGAACCCTGAGTTCAAAACAAGAAAAACGTCAAATAACTTTTATCTTAAAAACATAAAACTAAAATGACACAAAAAAAACAAGCAAGCTTACCTGTAGGCAAAAACTTTGTGGTTGATAGACTGACTGATATTGTTAGCCAGAGTTCGGGCCATTTTCAGAGCATTTATGTAGTCTGGCGATTCTTTCAGGATGGTGTGATAAGTCATAAAGTAAGTGGCTCCCACCCCAGTCTTGTTAGGATACAGGTCGACTGCTGTGGCGTAGGCCGCATGGCCGCTGGAGAAACATTAACACATTGTGTGTAAGAATTAAGACGGGGTAATTTACAACACACAACAAAACTGGGGAACTGTAAGGGGATACTTTTTAAGATGTAGCATGAAGCAGTTATTGAAGCTTTCAGTTACACTCCATGTGTTTTACCAGAGCTATAAAATTACCCTTTTCCACATTTGATGTTGGGGTTGTCTGACAGGAACATGGGTAGAAACCGCATGAAGTCTTCTCCTACAGGCCTCTGCTTTCCAGCAGGAGTCATGGGCCGACAGTGCACACAAGATGGGTTTACAACTGGGAAAACAAGATCAGGAGTATATTCATCTATTTATCCATTGTGGGCAAAAGGCATTTCAGAAATGTAAAAGTTAGCGCTGAGTCAAAGAAAACAAATGAATGAGGAAGTTACACAACCAGGTTTTGGCAAATACAAATATATTATAAAGATTTTTTTTCATCCAAAACAACACATGACACTTGAACTTTGTCCCCTTATATCGGTTGTAATATTCTCTAAAGTACCATTAGTTCCACTGTATTTGTTATATAAAGAACTGAGAAGTGTCAAACTTGTGACACCAGGATCACGAGACAAGGGTTCAAAGCTTATTGACACTGATTTAAGACTCACCTGAAGCGTTGCAGAAGGCTCCGGTATTGTTGTAGTATCGGCAGCAGGTTGACTGAGGTTTCACCCAGTCAAAGTAGTCATCCAGCCAGGAGGATGGTGTGAAGGCAATGGTTGTGCTGGAAAGTAGAAATGTAAGAGATGATAGAAGCATAGGTTAGATTAGACAAATTAAAAAATGAAATCAGACAAAGACCATGAAGAAACTGTAGTTTTCAGGTTGTGTACAATTATTTAACATTTCTCCCAGGTTCTGAGATGCTTCCTGTAGGCCTTCTTTAAATCTTCAAAACAGATTTTGTCTTGCAAAATGAAATCATCCGTGATCAAACTCATTTATAGCTTGGACTTACTAGTTGCTAATGAGTGAGGCAGAATAGACCTGCTGGACCAGGGAGTTGTTGTTACAGCCCACTCCACCACATACGACATTCTGGCCCTCTGGGCTACTGTAGTTGAGACCATCCTCTACCACAAAGTAGACTGGAGCTCCAGTGTGTAGGTACTCGCTCAAGTTCTTAAAGTAATCCAGCACGTATGAGTCCTGGATATAGAGAAAAACAGAATAAAGGATGTGATATTATACATGTTTTACATATTCAAATAGTCACACCATATAACATGCAGTTGATTTACATTCCTGAGTAACTGACTGAAGCAGTAAAATCAAGACTTACATCAGGCATGGATAATTTCTGGTCCAGTCCAATCTCTACTTTGTTCACTACAGCAATACTGAATGAGAGCATTCCAACAAACACTGCCACCTAAAGGAGAAAAGATGAGAAAAAAACATATATGATGAACAACATTGTCATCATACACCAACTAAAAATAATATTCTATGAAAAAATTAAAAATGTGGCTGCAACTGAATTGATCGCAGCGTTACAATAATACACGACAGGTGGAGTTGTCCTGGTGAAAACATCTGAAAAGAGACAGATGTTCATGACTGGCAAAGTGTCATCAGGGTACTTACTATGATCGGTCGCACCCACTCTTTGAGGATGAATGGAGCATAGACTTTCTTGAAAAAGCGAAAGAGGATGCCATCCGTCTTCGTTTCCTGACCGTCTGGCAGCTTTACACAGCAGATGATGTCGAGTCGATTCCCCTGTTAATCAGACAACACAGAATTTGAAAAGTCAAACTTGTCCTGTGACAAATTTGAATAAATTCTAAAATAAAACAGCTAGATAGTGAACTGATTGATACTTTAAATTTGACCTGGAAAATCTGTAGGAGAGTCTTTTCATGTAAATCTCACATCCATCTGTAACGCCTTCAGTACGATTATAAATGTCACCACAGTTTTCCCCTCAGACTCACCTCTTGTCTTTTGGCATCCAAGCCGAGCAAGCTGACAAAGCAACTGATCTGCAACAGGAAATCAATAAAGATGGCCAAGCCAGCAAACATAGAGAAAGTCCTCACTGCAGGCATGTTGGACAAGGCTCCTGCAGAGGGAAAAGTCAACAGTTTTATCAGCATGTGACCCACTTTTTGAGGCAACCATGTCGATCCTGTCTGCAGAAACAATTTTCTAAAATGTTAAAAGGTGGAGAGAATTGAAAAAAAATATTCATTTTAACATTTAATTTACATCCTCTGTGTACATGTAGATCTGCTTTACCCAGGAAAAAGGCCACTGTCTCAGAAAATGAGGAGAGGAACATGCTGGGGGCAACGTCTCCAAGAATACGCCCAATCTGCTGATGGAGTTCCTCCTGTGGCAGCCGTTCATCCCTCTGTTCAGAAAATGCAAATGGGAATCGGTATTAGCACTATGAACTAAGTAAAAACAGTACTTAGTATTACAGTGCAGTATTAAACCATGTACGTTACCTGGTATGTTTGCACTATAATAAAGATGTTGTCCACTCCAACAGCCAGCACCAGGAAGGGAATGACCTCAATTACAATGAGGGTGAGAGGGACACCAGCATAGCTGAAGATCCCTAGTGAGGCGGCGACAGAGCTGAGCACAATCAGGATACCTGCTATTCCCAAGGAAATCTTAGAGTCCACCTGTGCAGGAAAATGAACATGGGATGAGTCATGTTCTGGCCATACCCGTTTCCTTTTACACACAGGCACAGGATGTTGTCAAGCGTGTTGTACTAGTTTTGTTAAGTCAAAGCGCTTACGACACGGGGAAGAGTAAAACCACCTCATGCGCGACAGGACAATTCCTGTCAAACCATGTTTAAAGAAACTGAATTTGAGCTTTGCCTCTTACCAGGACTCTCCTGAAGCTGTGGATGTGACCCAGAGCCAGGGAGATGTAGATAAACATGATGGCGTAGCTGATCACTATGGTGCTGATGTCGCTGTTGCTCTCTCTGTCAATTTCATCTTCAACGCTCCGCTCTGAACTGAACGCTATAGTCAGGTTTGGATTTTTGTAGTTCTTCATGAAGGTGATGAATCTGAAATGCACAGTAGGTACATCCAAAGAGCATAAGCAGTGATTTTTTTTCTGTAGATATGCTAAAAGTAATTTTAGGATCAGGCTGGTGTCTCACTCTTTCTCCCATGCCAGAGCTTTTCCCTGTTGGACTGTGTCGTTCAGGTAGTTATTGAGTGGAAAAGTTATCACTAGAGCGGTGGCGTTGTTGTAGTTGGTTTCTGTTTTGTGAAAGAAAAGTGATCATATTAAAATGGAGGCCATAACTTATTCATTTCAAACCAAACCTCAGTTATAAACAAAGTTATTCATTAACCAAAATGACATTGTTGTAGTTGTTTTTCTAAATGCAGTAAAATATTCTATAGAGAGGCTTTTCCTCTAATCATCAAGTGTTAATCCAGCTCACCGTCATAACCCCCGAGGGCCAGCCACGGAAAGACTGGGCCTCCAAATGTGCCCAAACAGGGGTCATGGAGGAGCGTTGTGTCATTAAGGGAAGCTGGTGAACTGCAAAAGAAAACACAAGCAAGTTAAAAACTTCAAAAAAAGTACCAAAAAGTCCCAGTCAGATGAAGAGCTACCTTGTGAACACAAATGAGGAACTAGTACTCTTCTATTTTGAGAAGACACTTTCTCCCACAAGATTTTTCTTAGAAGTTGCAGACACACACAGGTGGAGTAAATAGATTACAGTGAACTGCAGGTGTTGAACCAGAGCATGAGAGTGTTTGTCCGAAAGATTTACAACCAAGTTATAAATAAAGATCTAATTTTAAACCACAAGTGAGAGTTTATTGGTAAATATTTGAAAACCAAAAGGGAAAGAAACTGGCAGAGCAGGGAAGAAAAATATCACCTGACACAGTAGAGGAAGTGGCTGTGATAGTCAGCATAAACAAAGAAGT
This sequence comes from Polydactylus sextarius, assembly GCA_016801845.1. NCBI lineage: Eukaryota > Metazoa > Chordata > Actinopteri > Polynemidae > Polydactylus > Polydactylus sextarius. The sequence goes on along the minus strand of CM028916.1, from coordinate 12,768,278 downwards.
CATCGCCTATGCTGTGGTCCAGGACAGAATGGCTATTCTGAAAGTAGTTGAGAACACTCAAGATGGTACAGTTGTTGTTGTATGGGGCGAGCGGAGCCAAGCAGATGTCCTTCAGGGTGACATTTTGACCGTTGTATGTGGCCACGAGGGCTTCAATGTCGAGCTGCAAATCCAACACCTGCATGGTTGTGGTTAGGAAAAAAAGAAAAGAGAACAATAAACTAATAAACCATCATTACCAAAACACAGTTGCTCTTCATTGTAGCAAGTGATACTTCTTTTAAAAAGACACACGGTTCTAATGACAGCCAATTAATCACAGTGATGAATGATCTTCCCCTAATAACCCACCTGGTGCAGTATGTCTTTGTCCAGTATGGCCTTGAATGGGACGTCAGATCCTCCGAAATACGGGGAGTAGATGAACGTTTCATTGAGTGGAGTGGTGATGATGAGCTGTGCCGTTCTGAAGAAAGGTCCAAAGTGGCTGTCAAAGTAGTCCTTCTCTTGACGGGCCTGACTGGTGGGAGACGACCACAACTCAACGGGGTCAGTGGTGATTTTCATATAGACCAGTCCGCCGGAGGAGACACCGATAAGTATAAAGCTGCCCAGTATGACCAGAGAGGGGTGGCGCACACAGAAGGAACCCCAAGCGCTGAACAGGACGCGCAGGGAGTTCTCAAAGCGTTCGCCAAGAGTCTCGCAGCATGATGTATTTGCTAAGAGAAAACAACTGGGAGTTAGCTTCTGTCTCATATAGTAATGAAAATACAACATTATTACTTGTATTACAGCCAGAAGGCTGGTTAATTCCTTGTATGACAGAAAGAAGAAAATCAATGTGTCTTAAAGTGATTATACCTTGATCAGCATTGTCACTGTTGAGAGACAGTGGGTTGTTACTGTCCAGTATGGGTCCATATTCAGACATGATTGTCCTTTTCCTGTAAACACAAATAACCACAACAACTGATGAGATATTACCTTCAAATGCGTCAAAATTCAAAATACTATGGTCATATATGCGTCTGAACAGAAAACACATCACAAGGTTTAAATCTTTTACCTGTAGCACCAAGCCAGCAGTAAAACTCCAAAAAAGATGAGCAGGAAGCCCACGTAAGAGATCCACATGATGACAGTTATGGCATCGACACCAAGGATTGTCCAGGGTGGAGGGATAGGGGGAGGCACAGGTTTGGGTCCACAGGCGTTTGTGCAGTCCTGACAGGAGCAAGGACCTGAACCATCCTCTAAGCCCTCAGTGCAGGCATATGTCTTATTGTTCATGGGAGTGTAACCATGCACCGGGACATCTGGAGTTAAGAAGTCGCACATCATAGGAGGCGTTATTTGGTTAAAATGCTGAACAAACCATTTTCTGCAGCAGACTTGTGGCCAAATGTTAAAAAAGACACAAGATGATTTACCTGAGAATATGGGGATGATGGGGAAAGGACTCTGTCCATTGTTAATATCAAACATGTACTGGATCCAGTTGGTGGCATTGCAGTCCTTTGCCTCTTTGCCACACAGCAGCGACAAAGCCTTCACATTGCTAGATGGTGCCTGGACGTCTTTGCAGGCATTGTACATGGCTGAAAAAAAAATGTTAGCGCAACACTTTATTTTGTTGTTCCAAAATCTAATGGTTATTAATGTGAGTTCACAACAATTAAACAACAATCTGTGTAACTTCATGTTAAAGTTGTGTCAATGTGTAATGAGCAGATTTGACATGTGAGCAAAATGTGGCCATTTTTACTCAATACATCCTCTCTAGGTGTAACCATGTAGCTGGGAGAAAAATGAAGGGGTGAACGTGTTGTTTGTACTAATCTACATCAGGATGTGAACTCACCATTTGCAAATCTATTTCCAATGTAGTACTGCACTTCCATGACATTGGGTGTAGTGACGTTGGTAGCGTTCATGAACTGGCTCTGGTGGGGGCTGCATGTCAGCTCACAAAAGAGGTTCATCAGATTGAAAAAACAGGCGGGACACCTGCACAACGAAGCAGTGAGTGTCAGTTTAAAAGCTGCAATTAAAGTTATTATAAATTTGAAGAGGAAAAAAATTAAATCTACAGAGATAAGAAAACATGTCAACCTCAACAAGTCACAGCAGTTTGAACTGTGAGCCAGTCTGTCTCTAACCCTTTATTTAAAACATGCAACTGCCAGGTTTGTAGATATAAGCACAAAAAAGTGAAGCAGCAACATTAGAGCAGCGCATGTACTGACAGTTTTTAGGGAGTTGATAGCCCACTCTTTGTGTTGAGAAGTTCAGAGGGGGAATAATGACGCCATTCCAAGTATGTCATGTGCTTCATTAGTTAATGTTATAAACTCAGTGCATACCGAGACAAGAACTGAAGAGGCAGTTGCAGACTCCCTTTGAGAGTCCGCAACTGGTCAACATTGCAGCAGAGGCTTCGGTTTCCATAGTCAAATCCGGGACAAAGTTCCTGCAAGTAAAACACAAAAGGAATGACGTTTCTTTTATACACTATTAAAGTTTTTTTTTTCACCACTGGAAAGCAGAAGTGTGTTACAAAACGCTTGTTTGAGCCTCAAACGTCAGCAGACACAGATTTGTGAAAGAAGATATAAAACGTTATGAAATGTACCGTGAGAAGGTCAAAACCCTCGGGTTGAAGGGGTTTGGGAGGACCGGTGTAGTTGCAGTTGTACTTTTTTCCTGGCACCTTTTCCGACTGCCCACACTCACCATACCACACGCACTGCTGGGCCTCAACCTGATAGTATGACAAGAAAAACACAATTATTATTGTTATTGCGCAGTGTGGTCACAGAGCAAATTAATATGACCTTTGTGTTGCTACACAGGAGTACATTTGGTATATTATACTTATTATTACTTTGGAGACTGGTGAATCTTGCATGACTTTTTAACTTACAAAGCTTTTTAGGACAAGAACAAGGTCTCGAGAACAAATCAACAACAGATAGTATAAACAGATTACGTTCAAAAACACTTGACCATTCTGATCTGAGGTTAAAACTGTCTTTTCAACCCTGAGGTCTTGCCAGGCTAAACCACCAACTATCGCTCTTTCCTTTCCTCTATTTCTAGTATCTCGTGCTTTCGACGTCTGAAAATAAAATTTCACTTCTGCAAAATCTTGTTTGAAAGGTGAGCCACTGTAAAGCAGACAGAGAAGCCCTGGGTTTAGTCAGATCACACAGCGCTGTCTTCACTGAGGTGACAGTCGACGTCAAAAAAGAAGTCCAGAAAAAGAAAAGAGAACTGCAGTCACATCTGTATGACAATATGACAAGTTATTTAGTGTCACTATGGCTACAGCAACATTCAGTTTAAACAAATTTATTTTCAATATCATATATATATATTTTCCACTAAATATACTGACATACTATTACCATTGTTTAAGTATGTTTAAAACAGATTTTTTTATAGATACTTATACAGTTTCAGCAGTCAAAAACCTTATCTGTCAGTTCTCACATGTTTGTTAGAAGGGAGCGGTGGTGACTTAGGGAAGTTAATTCACTTACTCCACAAACTGTTTTATGAGTAAACCCTGTGTCACTCTGTTCTACATGTGCCTTGTGGGTCTGAGCTCAGAGCAACATTCAAAAATCATTATTTCCTCTAGTAGAGCGGAGGAAATAATAAGCAGCTGCAGACCGGGCCAGTACTCTCTATGTGCTAACTATTTGTTCAAAATCAACTTGGAACTACGGGGGGTGGGGGTACCAGACTTGTTTATCTGGTCTAAGAGCCAGATCCCTACAAGGTTTGTTTAAAGTGGTGCGTAGATAAAGCAGAAACCTGATAAATGACTCCCAACCTCACCAAAGTAAGAAAAAAAAAATCTTTCTGCGTATCCACTGCACCCTCTGAATGATCAATATTTTTGACTCGCACATTCTTGTTATTTTCAGATTAGTGATAACTTATCTGGAAACAATAATGATTAGTCAGATTCAGATGATGTTGCAGTATTGTTTCGATAGCTCATTACAGTGCAGTGCAGAGGACTGACCCAGTTACCTGATGATTATAGGCACAATGTAAAAGGAAATCAACTGCATGATCATGGCAAATAAAATGATCATACTGCATGTTTATGTCCATAATTTCCTTAATGTGGTGCAGCCAATAAACTTTGCTTATTGTTACTGTTTGAGTTGTTTCCCTTTAATACACTTGCTTAAAGAAGCACAGAGTCAAGCCTCCCACGTTTTGACACAAAGAGCACATTGTGTACACAATTCAAATGACAAGTGAGTTTCACACATTAGAAAAACGACAACAATGAAATGAAAACGAAAACAATGGCGTGATCTAAAAATGTAGCCATCTTTCTCCAAATCTCTGTCCCTCTGTTTGCTAAATAACTTCGTAATGTTACAGATTTTGTGTTTTTGAGAGCAAGTTAAAACTGGAATAAAAGTTGTAGTTTGGGATAATCAAATCATCACCGTGAACACATTTGACTGATGATTGTTTTAAGTACCTAGTATCAGTGAGGGTGGAGGTTTCGTCTTGTATTGACATGATGGTTTAGGACAATTTGTTCGACACCAGCTTAAAGTCAAATCCTCAGAGAAAGACCAGAGCTAACGTCTTGTCTACGGTGTTAGCGTAACGAAACTGCTCTAGTTTACAAATAGCAAAGCTGCTAGCTTATAATGTCTGAGCTTTTATTAAAGACTATTCCTGGTTAAAGTATGTTAATGTATGTAAATACAGAACTGGAGCATTTGAGAGGCTTAGTTTCGCTAGCCGCCTCACGACAAACATCACAATAGCAACTGCAGACCGAGCTGAGTCATGTTTTAGTCACGAGAACGGATGTAAAGTCACACTCACCCATCGTAAATATCCCGCTGACAGGACAACAATGACGAAAAGTGCAGGGACAATGTTCCTCCTTGGTAAGAGTCCCATCCCTCTTACTGAAAAGACCGAAACGAACTGACAGTGGAGGTAAAGTTTCGCATATCTTGTTGATGGTTTCTTCTTCTTCTGCTTGTTTAATCAGGACGATGACAGACTGTCACCGTCAGTGCTGCCACCTAGTGACACCTGCGACACACTGCACCGAACAACAGTGAAACTAGTCTGGTTACTGAGACGACACAAGACCTGAAAACCAGTTTTATCAACCAGATTCTTTATGTGAACGATGTTGATTTATCAAATTAGTTTGGTTAAGTAGCAGTTTAGTTTAGTTTAGTTTAGTTTAGTTTAGTTTAGTTTAGTTTAGTTTAGTTTAGTTTAGTTTAGTTTAGTTTAGTTTGGTTTACTTTACTTTAATTTACTTTACTTTATTTTACTTTACGTTACTTTACTTATATTTTCATATATTCTTCAAACACAACACAACAGACTTCACATCATCAGAAAATCTGAATCATCAGTATAAAGTTTTTCTTTTTTATTATTTCAGGAAGTGGAAAATATGACAAGGCTCAGGATCAGATTCTTGTAATATTAGGCACTGTATATCATATCAGATTAGGTTTGTTCCTCTCCTTTGTAAAACTGCAAATTATACTGGCATGATAATAACATTAGTATGAATAATGGTTGTTCCAAGTAAAATCATATCATCAACACTTCACTGAACTTGACTTTTTTTTATTATTGCCTGTCAACACAGAACACATTTGGTTATTTCATGCAGTTTAGTAATATTAAGATATTATTGCAACCTTTTTGCCATTACCAGATTCAAGTATGAGAATTGTACAGTTTAGTTTCACAATTTGCCCAATTCAGATAAAAATAAGCAAAAAGAAACATATTTTTTGTGTAAAACAGCTAGAAATCCTTTTTATCAGTTAGACTAACAGTGAAATAATTGTGTCTTTAAATGAGAACAGGGAGGCTTTTATCAACGTGTGCTCATTGTTTTGATGTGAGAACATCCTGTTGGTCTGTTACCATGTTAATGATTGTGTTAGAAATGTTAATGTTTCTCTAAATAAAGTCTGATCAAAGCACATTCAAAAAAAAGAAAAAGAAAAAAGAAAACAAACAGATGAAACAGATGAGTTTGCATGTGAATTATTTCTTTCATAAACCTCCATAGATTTTTCCTAACTTTGATTTATATATATATATACATAATATGCATTTGAATGACTTATTACTTAAACTCAAACGCATTTATATAATTTTCATTAGTTATAAGTCCAATTTGTAAGATTTAAACCTTGAAGCCTGACCCTACAATGCAATGTAAAAGTATCACCCAACACTCATACCTAATTTAATTGATCAACTAAAACATTTTAGCAGTTCTGTATGTTTGCAGCTTATTGAAATTGTGCTTAACCTAATATTTCTCCTCCTCATGCCAACAGTATTGTTTAACTACTACAGGACTGATTGGAAGTTAAACAGTGTAATCGGTAATCGACGTGCAAATTGAGGAAAATACACGACATATGAGTCCTGCTTTGATCAGTTCTGATGAAATTTCATTGTCCTGTGAATGTCGCCTATAACATATACAATGAGCTCAATCAAGCACCTTTTATCTGCTGGTTTCTGTTCACATTCCTTTGATATAATCACCCTTGATTTGTTAAAGCTGTGGGAAATGAAATAAACGAGGTGGATTTACATAGAAAAAGAAGATTTATTCATGTTCACTTTTGAATGATCACAATTCCGGAACGAGTGCATATTCACGTATGATGTGACAAAATTGTGTACTGATAGTATAAATTATAGGTGCCTATTTTTTTAGGGGTATATTACAGTATAATCACTGTTTTCTGTACATGTACCTGTGTAAAATCTGCAAAAGTATGCTTACAGGCTGCTACAATAATATATTCCTTTAAAACTAGGAATGATATTTGCAAAGTTAATACTCTTGCAAAACTACAAGACTTTAAAGCTAGGAGCAAATTCATAGATATGGATATGTCAACACCCTTTGTGAAAACAACAGTCTACACTTTTGAAAAATAAAAAGACAGACAAGGAAAAGTCTCCTGGTAATAATATAGATACATTAGACCACAAATATCAGAAAGACTTAGCTTCTCATGTGACACAGCCATTCAAATAGTCTCTAAAATATATCATGTTTACAAGGAAATACTACTTTTATTTCAAAAAAATTCAAACAAGTTACTCACATGGCCTAAGACAGTTCAACCAGCATTTAAAACAAGTGAAAACACAAAGAAATGCTACGGGAGGTCTAATAAATTTAAAGCTTGGAGCCATTTTTTTTCCAAGTCAAGCTGCTGATAAATGAAAGGGTGATAAGCTCTTAGTACTGTCAGGAATGTCAGAAATATAATGTTAGTGGGAAGTAATCAGTAACAGGGCCGGCAAAGAGTGAGCACAGAGTTTAACTTACTGTGTGAGTCCACACAAATATGTCTTGTGCTAGAGGTTTTTAGTTACAAAAAAAAAAAAGTGTGAATATGACCACAATCACATTTGCTATATTCACTATCACATTCTCTACATAGTTGGTGTGGTTTTTACACATCAGGGGACACAGGAAACTCTCTTGATTAAATCTAAAAAAACAAAAAAACAAAAATAAAAAACCCAGAAGAAACAACTTTGTAACACACACCGTCACCAAACTGTCTTAGGGCATAAAGGTAACGTATTTAAACAATACAATTCACCAGTATTCCCCTTTAAACTGACTATAAATTCTATACATTGCAACATCTTTTTTTCCTTATTGACTCATCCTTCAGGAAGAGTGTCGTCAGGCCTCCGAAGACCCCAACAGTCGAGCCAGCATTTTACTCCTTTAATCAACTTCTTGACTTCACCTCAGAAAAAAACATTCTGAAGCTTCACGTCAGCGTCAAGTGAGTGCACCACTGTGTGCTGTCAACCCTTTCAATTCAAACTTCGAAAAACTTGCTACCTGCTCATGTCTCTTAACGCGTGATTCTACAACACATGTACCTTAAGTTGAGTTTTGGGTTGAGCTGCCAGTTTCTGTACTTTGCAATGAAGCTACCACGTCCCAAAAAACAAAACAAAAACAAAAACAAAAAAAAAGATGCGCTTACATCTTTTAAAATGCAGTTCTCCACCGACATGTTTGGATCACATGCTGTACTCTGTGCAGAACATTTACAGATTTTCACTTCTGACATTTTCAGTATTAGATTTTCACTTTCTGACGGGGGTCACATCATTAGGACAGAGTGTATTAGGTCTAGAAACTCTCCGGGTCAACTGTGTCGTGTATGAATCAGTTCTTGTTCAGCTTTCATCAAGAAAAAAGTATTTTGTTGTTTGGTTTTAAGAAATAAACTCTTTGGAATGAGGTTTTACATGACAAGTATGACTGCATGCAAACAACACGGAAAGCTGCACAAAGTGTAACCCGACTTCATAAGACAGGATCCAACATATAGGATAACTGATGGTACCACTTAGGTATGTTTTTCCAGCCAAGACATCAATGTTCTTTCTTAATGGAGCAGGAAACTGTCTCTTATTTCTTCTCTACATCCATTAAGTCTCAGTCTGGGCCAAGGTACTCTGCGTTTTCTGCTGCCGGGATGTGTCCGTTGGCATGTGTCTTGAAGGTGGGACTGAAATCCTGTTGGTAATCGGGGTTGTCTATGCTGTTCTGGGGCTGGTATTTCAGAATATTGTGGATGATGCCATTGGAGGAGAGCGGGAGGATGGCGGGGGTCGGGACATCGTTGAGATACTCGGGGCCATTGGCATCATTCTTAAAGCAGTTCAGGTACTCTGTCTCTGTGTCATCTGAAGAGATGGTGGGGAGGATGGTGCGAGGTGGACCGGGGTGCTGGTAGATGGGGTTCATCACATCTGAAACGCCGTTCTGGTTCATGTAGTCTGTAAGAAAAAAACAGATACGTTAGCATTGACATTATTTGAATCTGGGGTTTGTATGTAAAATGTTGTGGCTATTAATTGGCCAGTCAATGGTTGGCTGTAACATCTAAGCCACCAGGGTGCCTCTGTTTTTGCATGTTTAGCCTATTAGCTGGGTATCATTTCATTACTGATCCTTATTTCCCAAAGCTCCAAGTGGGTGGATTGATTTCCAACATTCCTGGCATGAGACGCTTGTCTAAAGGTGAGGACTGTTTACAACCCCCTAGACCCTCTAGGGAGGAAGTTCTGTTTTCTAGGATTTCAGAACTGGCAGACTATAAATCCTTTTTACAAATATCAGCTTTGACCAACAAATAAACCCCAATTCCAACTCCAACCAATTATTCAAAACTGACTGAACAGTAAATAGAGTATGTGGTGAGGGTTGCCAATGAAGCAGTAAGTTAATCAGAGTCAGTTGGATGATCTTTGGGGACTTTTACATCCTGTGTTCCCCAGACTTGATAAACTGTGGAAGACACTTCAGGATGACTTAGGTAACAGAGTAATATAGAATACATATAAAAGTAGTTACAACAGTAAGTGGCTTGTTCAATTGACAGAAAGTGAGTATTTGGTTTATTTTCTTTAATTTGTATACAGTATTTTGCAACATACACTGCGTGTAAGATAATTTTCCAAAAAGTGAAAAGAAATTGTAGTTTCACTACAAAGGCTGCCAAATCTGGAATACTAGAGTTTCTCTGAATACAAGAAAAAATCTCTGTATGGTCCTCAAAAGTCTAATAAAGGTGGTTAGCAAAACACAAATGGTAATAATATATATTTTACGTTCTAACAGTCACACTGCCAGTATTAATTTGAGATTCCCCACTAGAGCCACCAAATCGAAAGATTTATGTTTTGATGGTAATGTGAGAGCAGGGAAAGAAAAACTGCACCAAAAGTTTGGCAAGCAAACAACCTCAGTCTATGTCTCACAGTATGACTCTTGTCCACTAGATGTCTCCCTTCCTGACTGAATTTAGATGAACTCTGAACACAGATTAGTGATCTACAGAAATTTACCTGAATGACATTAAAAAGTCACTGAGGCCTTTTGAAATTAAAAGATACTTGCCTGGAGCTGGCTGGAAGGCATTGTCTAAAATTTTGTCTGTGGGGTCAGGGATGTACCGGAGAATCACACTTCCGTCTCTGCTTGGGAGCCCATTCTGTAACAGAGGATAGAGGTTTTTAGGGTTAGAGGTGAGGAAAGTTTTTCTCTTTTAGTTTAATTTAAAGAATTTGCACTCACCAGTAAGCCATTTCTACTGTGGCATGTCCCAATGCTGCTGTTGAGGCTCTGCAAAACATAATATTTAAACCAGAGTTAATGTTTCATGATACCACAGCAAGTTCAGAGAAGGAAATTATGTTTTACAGAAATATAAGACTATGACTGTCCATATGGCAGACATTAAGTAAAGTGAGGTTTAAGATTTGACTGAACAAGCATTTTGTTGCATTGTGCATTACAAGCATTGTGAAACACACAACTAAAATGTTGATGTTCTCTGCTCTGCATTTTCTGTTTTAGGTAAAACTGTCATCTTTGTTACAAGTTGTCCTTGATTTTGAATTTTATTGTTTGTTATGACTGTTATTCTTTTGGTTATGTGATTCATTTTAAAGCCTATCATGGGACAAGACATTTCCTCTGAACAGTGACAGTGTTATTTATGGTACCCGATGAACCATAGCTGTCATTTCAGTACGAGCTAGCGAGGATCGAAATTTGCCGTCCACCGAGCAGATTCATATTCATTCAGGCAAACTAACAAGCTTTGTTGTGTCTGTCAGACTCTCGAGTCAGAGGACTGTGATCGCCATTAAACCATGGAAACCCAGTGAATAAAGAGAACAGGGTGACAACTGTGGCAATGCAATTACTTTCAACACGAAAAGGAAATTAAACACGCTGAAGGAGCGACCATCTGTAAAAAGAAAAAAAACAAAACTTTCCCGACCTTTACTGGGCCATACCCCAACAGTGATATTGCAAAAGCAGGCTTACACTGAGCCTTTATTGGACAGAGACTTGAAAAAGTTTGCCTGGTTGCCTGCAAAGATAATCACGCTTGAAAGCTTGTATGGGCTAACCAGGTTGTCAGCAGCCGGCAACGATCCCAGGTAAAAGAGCCAAACCTACGCATGGCCTTCACTGAACCTGAGGTGGAAGAGTTCTCCTTGTTCAGTTCTCATCAATCAAAGGGCACCTGGGAGGAAACGTGGGAGAGGGGACGGCTATGAGGACGAGTGGGCAGGGGTCAAGATGAGGGGAAATACTCCCAGAGGTGAAACTTAAACAGAATGGGGGCAACTAAGTTTGGAAGGGTTCAGGCCAGGTACCAGTGGCGACTTAGGTTCAAGTCAGGAAACTAATTTCACCTCTCTGCTGTATGATCCACACGGATCTAATTCAAAATCCAGTGATCTTCCTCCACTGTTTGTGAAAACTGCCACAAGCTAAAAAAAATGACTCTGCTTTTATTTCCATTCTGACTCAGGCTAATGATTTATACAGGAATCCCTTTTCCCAAAACACAGTTAAAATAGCACAATTAAAGTTTCAAAAAGTCGACTGCCTGTTGGTGAAACACGTAATACAGTCTCTTTCTGCCATTTTTTTCTGGAAAATTTTCACTCTGTCTCCGACAGCTGGTATTCCTACTATCACTGTTTGGCTTGAGAGAGTCTGCGTGATTGAATCTGTCGTCTAGTGTATCTACAGTCAGTGAAAGTTCACAGTATAAAATACCATGAGAATATTCTGGCTGTGAATTAGAAGTGTATGAGTTACAGTTTCCATATAACTAATATAAAAAATGTATACTTAGTAATTTATAATCTAAAGGGCTTTCTATGGACAAAAAGACTTCAGATATTGTATGTATTGCATAGTGTTCACAGTGTATACGGTATTTATTTTATGAGACTTTCTTGGTCTACACTTTTATCTTTGTCTTATCTTTTGTTATTACATTTGGACATTCTCTTATGTACTTGGCTGATCCTCCAGCATTCAGAGCAGTAGTGTGCTAGATGGCACCTTTGAATTGACTTAACTAATTGTAACCCACTTTTAGGTTGTCAGGGTAATTTGTAATAATACATTAGGTGGAACAATCATCAATCAATACCTTTAGGCACAATTTCAGTAAAACTACACCACCGTGTGGAAGTTGGCTAAACACAGGAAGTGTTTTCTGTAGTGAGTGGTTGGACACTCACAACAGAAAAATGCAGTGGTTCCAGATTTTTTTTTTTAATATGAGCAATGGTATAATGAACCTGGTATGTAGAGATTTGTGTTTTTATTTTAATTTCCACAATGTCCAACTTCTAAATTATATCTTTTAAATGATATGTCTTACTGTGGAGTGAAGCAGTGGGGTGTGGGAGGTGCTTGGACTGCTGAAGAAGCCATGTTGTGGCACCAGGTACTCATCTGCATCAACAGCATCCTCCATGTCCTCACCACTGATCAGGCTGCGGTATATTTTATTGTCTGAGGGACTCGGCAGGTGCATGCGGTCATCACCCTGTGATAGAGAAAGAAAGAATTTAAGTCTTTATTACTGCAATTCACCTTCAAATAAACTTCAGCTTTGCTGAATTCAACCACATTTTTTGGGGAAAAAAATTATACCTGAATGACAAGATAACGAGAAGGATCCCGTGCCATCTTCGTAAACTCTGCTATCAGTTCTCGGAACCGAGGTCGGCTATCTGCATCAATCATCCAACCTGTGTAAACACATCAGCAGATATCATAAGGATACAATGAAAATAAAAAGATAAAACTTTAATAGCTTTTGCGTGAAGAGATGAGCTGCAACAGCCGCTTTTTCAAGAACTGAACAGAAACTTATAACACCGGGCTATGATAAACAATTATTTTCATTATTAATCAATCTGCTGATAATTTGTCTCCATTAATTTATTAATTGTTGTATACATTTTTAAAGCAGTATCACACAGTACTGTGTAAAAGTTCTAGGCACCCCACATGTTTGTTTTAGTTATGCTGTAAAGACATATACATAGATACATATTTTTCTCTCACTTTCTTTATGCGGATATAATAAGAAAATACAGGAAATATGTACTCAATATTTAAGAACACATAAAATGTACTAATGATTCTGGATTCAGACTCTGGCCACCCCCCAGATTCATTGCCCCAGCAGTGTTTCAGTGACCAGTAACCACAAGGGGTAAGCTGTTGGCCGAGTCACTGTTCCACACTCAGATAGACACGCCTAGTCTGCCATAAGCTGTTGGCAGATCCAGATGTGACAGGGGTCTCGACATCAGCTGCTGATCTCATCGTGGTCAAAATGGGAAAAGCCAATGGCCAAAGGATTGATATCCAAAGAGTCCCGATGAGGCAAACTAGGGCAGAATTCCCCCCTCGTGTACAATAAAGAGGGTCACGAGAGACCTAAAGCATGTTTTGGGTGGTCCCAACTCATAATGCCTTGCTAATACATTTGTCACTGCAGCATCTCTTTTGGGTGAGCCAAAGTGAAGTCATAAGCTGATCCCGAGACCCATGTCACATCTGGATCTGCCAACAGTTTCTGGCAGGTTAGGCATGTCTATCAGTGATCTGGGTGTGGAACAATGACTTTGTTAACAGCTTATTCCTTGTGGTTGTTGGTCACTGAAGCACTGCTGGGACAACAAATCTGGGGGTAGTCTGAGACTGAAACCAGAATCATTAGTACATTTATGTTTTCTTAAATCTTTGTACACATTTCCTGTATTTTCTTATTATATCTGCATAAAGAACGTGAAAGATAAATATGTATGGTCTTTAAAGCTGTACTGTATTTATTTCATGATGTGTTCAAAGTATATTGCACAGTATGTGATGATGTGATATAAATGATGCGATATTAGAGATAAACAACAGATGTACAAAATGTTCTTTCAATGTTACATAAGTAAAACTGAAAAAATCCTGTAGATTCGATTATGGAAGTTTCGTCCAGCCTCCCACTGAGCTTACATTTCACCATGATCATGTAGACATCTATGGTGCAGATTGGTGGTTGTGGCAGTCGCTCTCCTTTCTCCAGAACTCCAGCTATTTCACTGGCTGGTATCCCATCATATGGTTTGGTCCCGAAAGTCATCAGCTCCCAGACTGTTACGCCTACAGGAAGAAGGACAGTTGGTATGTGTCAGCCTGATGAGCTGTCATTCACTTTGTTTCGCTCTCAATACAAGTGAAGAAATGAAAGTGACAGAATGCAAGCTTCTCAAACATCATACAATATCAAAATAGCTATGTTGACAAATTGGCTGTGCCTACAGAAGTGGGAGTTAGCAGGATGCTTCTCTGTGCTGGAGGAACTGAAGAAAGGAAAAGGAGGAAAGGAAGCCTGTCACTTCTGCCAGGGTCTGTTGATGTTTTTGCCATATTGAGCGGAAGGCATGATCAAACCCTCAGGAAAAGACTTGGAAAATTTGGAAGCTGGCCCACTCAAGAAAGCTGTGCTGTGTTTAGTTTCTACGTCTGTCTGTGCAAGCATCTGTGCGTATATATGGAGAAAATGTTTATGTGGGTTGAGGCAGCAATTCTTCTGACAAGATATTGTCCACCTGAGACTACTGGTGTGTAGGTGTGCGCTACCTGTGTTTTAAAATCGCAGATGCTAGTAAGATATTCTCCCCCCTTTAAAAATTGTTGACAAGCTTTATCAGATCCAAAAACAACATCCTCTCTGAAGACTGAAAACAACCATCCCCTTTCTGCCTCACTCACTGTTAAAACATTTTATTTAGTGATGAATAAATATTTCTCCTGTGAGACTATCACTAACAGACAGGAGTACAGAGGCCCAGCTGTTTTACATATCTGATGTTACACAAGGACTCAGGCTCACTTACCATAACTCCACACATCGCTCTGGTGTGTGTACGTCCTGTTCAGGATAGATTCAAGAGCCATCCATTTTATTGGTACCTGTGAAATCAAAATGTAATTAAAATACTACAGTTACTCCAAGAAATAGGTGTTGGAAGATGCAGCGGTCCAGGGTCCAGGGTCATTATGGTCATTTGCAGTGAGCAATGACCATAATGACCCTGGTCAAAGGAGTAATCACCAAATTTGTATCTTAAAAAATTCTGTTAATGCATATGATAGTTGCACACACAATCCACATTTTATTATAATGTATCTGAAAACGTTAACATTTAACACTGATTTCAATATAAAAAATGCAGAATAATTAAGTTATTTCCAGTTTATAATTCCCAGGAAGATGAGGAGCACAGTGTTCATCACACAAAGTGCGTCACACACAAAGCTTAACAAATTATTTCTGGGAAGTCTCCTGCATGAGGCTTGCATTAGTCTAAGATGGAGCTTAAACTCTGTCTGGGAAACTTTCCCGTGAGGTTTAATTAACACCATGTTTCCCAGTAGCAATACTACTAGAAAGAATGAAAAATATCAATATATGTGCTATTATCAGGAAAGTTTTGCTGTATTTAAATTAAAAAATGGGTCTGATTATATTAGAGGAAACATTATGTGGTACAACAGACACAAACTGATAATACATGCACTGCACAGTTATCTGTGTGGAAACTTGTGTTTTCACTTCTGCAAAGGAAACTTGACAAGGGAAGGAACTTATCTGATCAACCATTTTAGTCAGATCAAAAACCAAACTATTCATACATCATGACATTTACACAAGATAAAATCTAGAACAAATCTGCAAATGTCCATTTCTACAATGATTATGTTTTTAATGGGCATCTCAAGGAAATTTTGTATTGATTGATTGCATTTTGTCTAAGATAGGGCTTAAACTCTGTCTTGAAGACTGTCCTGTGAGGTTTAATTAACAACCATGTTTCCCAGCAGCAGCAATACATTTAAACAAGAATAAATAAAAGAAATCTCAGCAGTTGCAGCTGAAGTTTTGTGCTTTTGAACTGAAAACTGCATCGAATTATCAAAGATCTAATATCATTAGTTGTGTGTATATTAAGGTAATATCAAACTAATGCATCGTTTTATTTGTTATTATCTAGGCATTTTTGCAATACTTAATTCAAAAAGGGCCTTATTGCTTTATAGGGCACAGTATGTGGTACAACAGAGATAAATGGAAAATGCATGCACTGCTGTTTTCTGTGAGGAAATTTGTGTTATCAGTTTTGTAAAGGAAACTTAACAAGAGAAAGAACTTATCTGATTGATTATTTTTAGTCAGGTCACTGACCGAACTGTTCACACACAACAGCACTAGATAAAATCTAGAACAAAAGTAAAAATGCCAACGTAATTTTTCATGACACAAAGCATCTCAATCTAACTAGCTGAAAATGCACAAATAAAGTCTTTTTATGATTAGATATTTACATATTGTGATTATGTGCTACAACAAAAAGAATTTTGATTGTCTTAACATCCAGGAACCCACCTTTCCTCCATCTGCATGGTACTCCTTCTCGTCAGCATTGAGGAGTTTTGCCAGACCAAAGTCAGTGATCTTGACATGTTGCGGAGTCTTCACAAGAACATTTCTGGCTGCCAAGTCACGGTGTACCAAGTGGCGCTCCTCCAGGTAGTTCATACCCTTTTGTCAAACAAACGATGGAGTGCAGGTTATTACGTAAGTGCAGCTGTCTGATGTGTCAAAACATTGCAGGCTTGCTTGATCAAGCATGATGAAAAGTACTGAAATCTGTCATGATAGACATGTCACCATTACCCAATGTCATTCAATAGTACATCTAAGGCCGTGTGCAGTGTGGTTGTTGTAAAAACAAAAACATCAGGTTATACTGGAAAAATGGATATATTTTATGTCCTTATACTTTATTCACAATAAATAGCTTTATTGTGTCAATCTCTATGTAAGAACAACAACAACAACAGCATCAGCAGTACCATACAGGTTGAATATGCCAAACAGACTCCTCCATGTAACTTGATGCCTTTATAAGGTTTCCTTCTTACCTTGGCTATCTGCACACACCAGTTGAGTAGGTGCTGGGAGCCGATATTGTCTTTATTCTCTTTGACGTAGTCCAGCAGGCAGCCGAAAGGCATCAGCTGGGTGACGAGCTGCACCGTGGAGGTCAGGCAGATGCCAAGCAGACGACACACATGGGGATGATCAACACTGGCCATCACATAAGCCTCCTGTAGTGAGCATGTAGACATTAAAAAAAAGGTTTTGCTGTGTTTTTTTTTTTGTTTGTTTTATCTTATGTATGAGATAAAGACAAAAGAGTCATTCATTCACGATTGTTTAAAGGTGCAAAGACAAATTATCCACATCTATCTCAGAAACTTGAGAAACAAAATGTTCGCAGAAATCTGTTTCTTAGCAGCAGACGTACACAGCAAACTGTACCTTATGTGGCTAAGCTCAGAGTGGAAACTCTCAGTCGTCATAACAGAAAAGTGACTTAAAAAAAAAAAGAAACATGAGGATAATCCACACTGGCCAACAACAAAAGACTACAAAGAGACCTGCACTTCAAACTGAGCTTTATTTAGCAGTTTTAGTGCCATGGGTGCATTAACTGTATCCCAAATACTTTCTGGGTCGATTACAGCATCAACATAACTAAGTAATAACCACTTCAGTGCTCTGAGCTCTGTAATTCTAACAGTCTGAGAGAGAGACATCAAAGCAATATATAAAAACATACCCCCAAAAAACACAATCTTTCTTCTTTAAAAAGCTAAATTCTGCCCTCAAGTCACAGAGGTCATGAGGACGTGCGTGTTTACCACAACATCCAGATGTACAATGACTGAGCAACACGACCACAAAATCACAGGATCTGAGAGTGCCATTCAGCCGTTTGTGTAATGCATTTCAAACACCCTGATTTCTCAGTGTGGTTTCAGGGCTGCATTCCTTTCTAGAACACCTCAGCCTTGGATTACACACAAACACACGCCCACACATGGCCGTCCAATGAATTAATCCCATTTCCAGCAGCCTATAAGAGGTTATCCGTGTAAAAACATGACACATCCTCCATTACAAGAAAAATAAGTGGTCATTAGTTTTAAATAAGTTGCATGTGCTATAAATTACAGGATACATTAGTTAAGCTGACGCCTGGTAAGCAATAATGCCACTCACTTAGTGCAACACCCCTGAGGTATTTCTCAGCCCTTTTCCTTCAAGTCAAAATATTTAAAAAAAAAAAGCTGTGTATAGAGTTTCTGAATTTTATATTCCCACTGTCATTTCCCACCAGAAGTACAAAATTTACTCAAGTAGTTTTGGGAAATAATGCTTTAAATGAGTCTCTGTTTGGGTTCTGACTCAGTGCTACGGTAAGCATGGAGTCCCAAAAAAAGAAGCATATAAATCAGTGAACTCACGTCCAAGATCTCTTTGTTTGCTTTTGGTGATGTGGCCTCTCTCAAAACCTTGATGGCCACAGGGATCTTCACATCCTCTCCCTCTGGAACCCACAGGCCCTGTACGGAAACAGGTTTGTTAGTTCACAACTTTTACATATATACAAACGTTAGTACATACGATATAATACAAATATAATTTGCACACTGAAAACATATGATCAGTTAGAAAATATAAAGCATTGTCATAGATTAATCAACCAATAGTAAATAAAGAAGTTAAACTCAACCTAAACCAGGTAAAAATGCTGTTTATTCAGAAATGTCCCTGTAACCTAGTCCGTACTTTGTCTTTTGACATTTTATGTGCGTAATGTTTCTGTACTTCTGCCTAAGAAAAATTCTGCAATGCAGGGTCTTTATTTGTACTGGAGTATTTTTACAGCATGACTGACTTAACTCCAGACGTCAATACTTCTTTCACCACTGACTAAACCTTGCCTTAACCTTCACAATTCAAAACCAAACCCAAACACAAATCCTTACCCATAATTTAAACCTAATTCCAACTGTATAGCCAAGTCCTAACCCTCAAAGAGCACTTTAAAAAAAAAAAAATGTCATTACTTTCCAAAAATGTCCTCACCCTCAGGGTTTCGTACTGGTAATTGGTCCTCTCAAAGACCGAAATTCAAAAGCACAGAAACACACTTGTTTTTATATTGTACATAAGAACATTTTGTTCATTCACGTTCCCTCTCTGGAGATTTATTCTACCCTCAACCTGAAACTGACCCTAAAATATGCTGTAAGCTATGAAGAGATCATTATTTTGTCCACATTCATTCCCACGATGACACTGTGTAAACACATATTTATGATTGCGATTGTGAAATAGCGGTTAACGAATTAATCAAGTGCATGCACAGAGAGGGAGGGAGCTCTGAAAGTGAGAGTGAAGTCATTCATGCGTGATCTGGCAAGTCTCAAATGTGTCCTGTAATTGAAAACTTGACAACAGATGTGGATGAGCAAAAACACTGACGGGTGTTGGTTATGTAGATTTGGCAGATACACGGTACTCCTGAGTTCCAGCTTCTGTAAAACTCAGCAGCAATTTTGACAATGAGGTGTTGTGAAACATAAAGCTAAGGGATGTTATTACCTTATAAACTGTACCAAATGCCCCTGATCCAAGCACTTTGATTTTCTTAAATTCAGGCTCTTTCAGGATCCGCAGCAGAGCCTGGTTTGGTGCCTCTCCACTGGGAGTCAGAGGTTCAACCAACTGGAAAAGAAGAACTGGATGTCTCACATACCGTCTCAAAAACAACACTCATGATTGTTTTACAATGCAATGTAGCAAGTCAGCACTCAAGTTGAATAAACAAAATATCACAATTTCATCTGTGTAAATTAAATCTAACATCTTTCTCTCTCTTCTTGTCTGTGTGGTGGCTCAGTTCCCTCATCTTACCTCTCTCTCTTGGAGCAGTCTGCGCAAGGTCCTCTTCCTTTTGATGTGGCGTCGACGTAGCAACACAAAGACAGACAGGCCTGCAATAAGAATAGCCAGCAGTCCACCAACTACACCGGCTGCAATCATGGAAAGACCAGAGGACCTGAGAAGGACAGGCGGGAAATAGAAAACAGAACCCATTTGTAAATTTAATCAACAAAGTGAGATGAAATAAGACCGTCAAAGTTAGGTGAAGGATCGATGATTAGTCTTAGTGTATTTACTCACCTTTTCATCGGGCAGCCCTCCAGACCAGGCCCCACGCACCTGTAAGTAAATCAATACAAAGAAAACAACTCTAACTATACAGTCGCACTACAAATTCACCAAGTCATCAAAAGTCTATTGATTTCCTGTGAAGCTAAACACTCTGGGAAATGTTTTGGATTTGGTGCCCAGCAGTCACTGATTTGATTTCACACAAAAAAACCACTCTAGTTGTGTGCATGCAAAACTGATGAGAACCCGATTTTTTGTCAATATGTTGCTGATTAACAATACTAAATACATCAGTCACCGGAATCCACTTGGGCCAATGATGCAGTTAAGAAACAAAAAACTAGTAAAAATGACTTTATCATTATTGCAGGAAAGTTGTACGGAACAGTAACAGAGACCTATTTCACACTGGCGTTTGCAGTGGTTGAAAGGACATCATGGTATCCCTTTAACCACTTCCTTCCACAACCATCAACGGCCACCATGGCTGACTGTTGATAGTTCATCACTGGGAACACTGGGCTTGCTTTCATTCCTGTCAACATTATTATTGTTCTATTCCATAATACAGGGCGAGGATATTTCCATTCAGTACTGAAATTATTGGAAACCAATGTGAGCCGAAAATTTGCAAAAATGTGGGAAAGGGGGCAAAAATAATCTGCAAAAAGCAAAAAAAAGAAATTGCGGGACTCTTTAAGTTTAGCCTTATCAAATCACATCTCCCATATTGTCAGATTATAACATTCATCTAAGCAAAAGCAGGATCATTGTTCAAAACCCATGTTTTCTCTGGCTTGTATAAAGTTATTGCATCGACATTACCACCGACTAATGTTTGCAACGTGGAGCAAATCTAGTGCCAGTTCTCAGGTCGTCTGAGCGAAGCCTTTACCCGAGAGTGCAGTTTATGTGGCATAGCTGGCACACTTTCTTCTCATCTGCGTATTTCCACACTAGCGTATCCCCCTCTCCTGGAACCCCTTGGGGACAACGAGAGACACAGAACAGTCCATCTTGGAAGTTGGCACACTTAGTGCAGTTTCCAGAGCCCTGAAAGTGAAAAAAAGACTTGATGTTTACAACCCTCTCGAGGAGAACATTATTTATTATCTAAGTTGAACTGTTTCTTAGTTCTCAAAGAGAGCTGCATCTATCTTCTTTCATAAAGATGAAAAGAAGTAAAGGCTAGTGATGTGTGGTGACTGCAACCTCACCCCAGCGTGTCTACCTCTATGTTTAATGCCACACATTTCCTAGATTTACTTTCAACAACTCCAAAAAAAAACTCTGTTGCTTTTAATGAACGGTAGGATTATGAGCACATAAAAGAAGACAAGTTAGCCAACTAGATCACACAGCCACACCCCTCATTCAAAACACAACATTAAAGCTCCTGCTGATGGAGAAATTGGCAGCGCTTACGCTTCTGAAATGGATTTCATGCTGCGTAATTGTTAATTTGCTGTGCTCTTTGATTCCGAGCAACTGACACAAAAAACACGACATTTATATGTTGATATTAAATCATACTCAAAGACGTTTCACAAGATTGAAATAACAGTTTAATTGTGGGTGACACATACAGGAGCGCTGCAGGTCGTGGTGCCGTTCATGCGTCGACACTCGGGGTGACACTGAATGCAGGTTTTCTTCACCACCGTCTCCCGCGGCTCTCTGCAAAAACAAAAACAAAGCTGACAGACTCTCACCGCTGGCGCGCCTCATTTCAAACAGTTACATGTGAAGTGAGATTCTTGATCCCTTTTTTGAGGGCAGAAGTTAAATTGTAAGCATGTCAAGATTCAATGTTTGACAGAGATCTGCAAAGATAAACAGATGAGAATGAATGTGCCATTTCAGCTGCAATGTTTGTCTTATATCTACCGGAGGTTTAACTTCAAAATACCTCGGATCATATTTGGTTTTAGTATTGCTTTCAGTAACAAATCCTCAAACTCGACTAATGTCATAGTCTGGAAATGCTCATGGTATGAAAACAGACTTTGAAGGAGTTAACAGCAGAGCACAAAGATATGATACTCAGACTGTTTGTTTGTCTAAAATAAGGAACATTGTATTTCGAAGCTTAAAAGCCAACAAAGCCAGGATTCCTCCCTTACCCCTCAAGGATGTTGCACGAGTCAACACAGCTCCTATCACGGTTGTAGTCACGGCAGGCGAAACACATGTCAGGACCTGGGCCCCAGCAGCCGTCTGTGGTGCACTTTCTGTCACAAGTGTTGTTCCACAGAGCTGAAAACAAACACACAATCTCAAGAGAAGAACTTTCCCGCACAATTATCCAATTTTGAAATTAGACCTGGTTGATCAAATCTGGCTTTTGTGTTGCATAATCAGGTGTTGCACAAGAAAACAACAAGAGGATCTAGCTGAGTTCGGTGTAGGAAACAGAATTTCAATTTACCACACGTAGCATTTTTAGCATTTTCTGCCACATTGGCAGTTTGGCTTGCTGATTTGAAAAATCTCTCCCAGTGGGTTTTGTCGGTGTAGCACAAATTCTGGTTGTTAACAATGACCACGTCTCCATCGCTGATTTCTTTGAGGGAACGAAGGCCCAGGTAGCTGATGTCGAGCTGAGTCATGACAACGCTGCGGCTACCGCTACGTAAGGAGAACAAAAAAAAAAAAAAAAAAAGGTGGAACAGGAAGAGAAGAAAAAAGAAAAGATTTTATGGCAGCCTTGAATAATAATCAGTTCTTGAATAACAAACGTATTGCTTGTAATCCAGCTGTTCTGAATCTACTGGGGGTCTTTATGAGGGACATACCGTTTAGTTCGTCCTCGAATGATTTCCAGATTCTCAAAAGGACTGAGTGAGCTCAAGTTTTTTGGCCATGTTTGAATCCACAAGTATCCTGAGGCAACAAAAGGTTTTGTTAATTGTTAAACTTTTTATTATGCGTGTTGTGTGTCAAGCATTACTCAGGTCTTACGCAGTCTTACCAGTAATTTCTTTAACTGTCTTAAACACATCAAGCTGCGCAGGGTCCATCTTTGGTGTTTTGGTAAATGGATCCCTAAAAAAATAAGAAAAATCTGTGTTAGTGGATGTTGGTAAAGATGCCAAGTTAAGTATCTGCAGTTGCAGCAGATGATATGCACAGACATTAGGTCTGGACTTACCCATAAATCGATGTGTGGATGATCGCAATGTTACCATTGATTTTTGTGCAATTTTTAAAGGCGTCAATGTTTGTGGCATTGATAGACAAGATGTTAGTCAAGTCTCCTGTTCCAAGTCCATTACATACTACAAATCATTAAGAAAACAAAGATAATTTTCATCATTTTCAATTCTTTAAAACTGGTACATTTTAACATATTATATTGGATTATCAAGTTACATTAACATGAAAGTAGCATCAGCATATTGTAGTGGGGAAATAACAATACTGCATTCTATTCAGTAGTTAATCTATAACATATGTATCATATTTTGTAACTGGGTTTGATTTGTATGTTGCAACAACCTCTAGTTACACTTCACCAGTGTAAACTGTGCTGTGCATGTGAGTAGGAAACAGACACCATACCCCCTGCTTACCTTTTGGACATAGTCCATCACAACTGGCACATTTCCTGAGTCCTCCCTCATCCACTTCATATGTATTACCACTGCACGTCCGCACACAGGCTCCATGATCCGTCACAACATAGTTATCTGGAATTATTGCAATGTATAAATGATTTAAATGTACATTTCAATCAAAATAACCTATGCAAGTCACACCACCAGTATTATAATAAGTATATAATAATCCTGCAGAGTATAAAGTACTGACTGAGACTGACCTGTGGAAGTTAAAGTAAGCAAGAGCAGTTCTTGCATTAACACACCCTGAAACTCAATCATTTTCTTTCCTTGTTTATACAGTTTATAATTAAACTGTAACTGTGCACTGTAACCAGTGAATGTCTAACAACCCTGAAGGACAACCCGGGCACTCATTCAGCATACCACAGTGTGAAAAAGCTCATATTCATGCATGATGTGTTTCTATTAGCCAAAGAGTCCAACGAGTTTTATTGTATTTATCTAGACTGTCAAGGCAACGGCTACGGTACATGGTAATAAATATATCAGGACTTAAACTTGAATAACAACCTTGGCTACTAATACCAACGAACTGAGAATATGTTTATCAGTTTAGTCATTCTTACGTGGACAGCTCTTGACACATGTGGCCCCAAAGTTGTATTTTCCATGTGGGTTAGGTACCAGCTGGTGCAGATTGGGGTCATAACGCAGGAGGCCCGGGCAGGCGTCCTTACACACCCCATCATCCTGGAAGGCCCGGCAGGCCTGCAGCACAAACAACAGTCATGCTGTGCACGGGGACCAAAGCAGAGCCCCACACTAATGATAACACTGCATTCCTCTATCACAGCCTTGGCTTAATCCTCAGTGCTTCACAGAGAGAAGCAGAGCAGACGCTGATACTCTAAGCATATGTCTCATTGGTACTGAAACCAATAATAACAACACTTCTGATCATAAAAACAGATGCTGCTGAGTGAGGGCTTTGTTTTTTAAGGAGGCTTCTATGAAACATTCGGTTGAATTGTTTGTTCGAGCATGTCTGTTCCGCATTCTCTTGATCGTATCATTGCTCCTGTCCCGCATGTGAAGGCGTCTTTCTCTTACCAGACAGTCGGTGGGTCGCGGTCCTGTGCAGCCTGCAGCACAATGTTCATTGCAACAATCGCTTGGTGAAGGTCCTCTGCATCTCTTGGAGCACTGCTGTGCACAGTTCAGCCTTGTGACTGGTGGTAAGAACAGGACACAGTCAGTGACCAGTAGCAGCTGCTTTACAAGACACAATATTTATTAATCCCTGTGGGGGAAATTTGATATTTGTAAAGTTTCCTCCACTTGGTCCTTTGTTTCTCTGTATAGAAATACGGATACAATACGGATACATGTGTACTTGAGTTATTGTTTTACATTCTTCAGTGATAATATTAAAAAACAGATCACAGCTTACAAGTCTGACAGTTTTGAGGACCAGGCGCCCAGCATGAACCGTTGGTGCAGCTTGAGTGACATGGTGTACCTGTAAAACAAAGAAACAAACAAACAAATAAATAAGATCAATAAGATCAATAAAAGGAGAAACAGTGAATTACTGCTGCAGCCTTTGTCTTTTGCTGGAAAATGGGTGACTCACAGAGTGGATTTTTGCTGGGCACTGGGAGCTCCATGCTGAGTTTGCTGTCAGTGTTGAGGATATCATACCACTGAATTGTCTCCACATTACAAAGCTGGTTGTTCCCAAACTTTACTCCACCATTAAGAATTTCTGCAAAATAACGTGAATGTGTATTAAAAGCATTACACAATCAATGTTATGATACATTTCATCATAATACATCATTTTTCTGTGATAGAACTTTGAATAAAAATATCGAAGTTGGACTGACCTGTCAGGCTGGTGAGAAGAAGCTCTCGGGTGCCCTCAGACTTAACTTTGTTATAATTGGCGAGAACAGCAAGGGCATACGCTCTCTCGTAAAGGGTATGACCTCGAATAATGCGCAGGTTCTCCAGAGGAATCTTGGAAGCCGTGTTGAGGGCAATCAGTACGTAGCCGCCCACTTCTTCAATTGACTGTGAAAGACATAAAAGAGAGATTAAAAAAGCTGCTTTTTTATGGACTGAGGTAGCAAATGTGCTCACTTGCTGAGCTGACTAAACACATTTTTAAATAAAGGGTAAATATTTGATTTCAGAGCAACAATGAAATAAAAAAATGATTTATGTGAAGGTTATTTCCTGCTTTTCAGTTTATCTGTGTCACACAATATGGTGATATTTGCAAAATGTAGTATAATTAACTATCACCACACTATCCCTGGACCACTCAGTAAGGTAATCCTGAATTTGTGTCCTTGCCAAGAACCACTGCCCTTTATTGTTTTTAGAGGAATATCAAAATCGAGAGGTAGTTTTTCCAGCTCTGACTGTTGTCTGCAGTTTCTTCTCTAAGACTGTTAGAAGTAAGGGTAAAAAAAAAAGATTATTATGACAGCTGGACAGGTAGAAGAAAGAAAGACTAGAAAGTGGAGCAAAAACAGGACTTAAAAAGAGGGATGTCTCCCCTCATCCACAGTGGAAATTACATCCTTGGAACTACTGCACAGTTTCTGCTGACTGTATGTTATTTCTATTTGTGAGTGCAAGCTTGCATGAGAGTGTGTGTGGTCTCCCATCACATCTGCCTAGTGTTCACAACCTTGTCGTTACAGCTGCAGTTCAAGCAAATTTCCAACCAGAAGGATGCAAACACACTGAATCATCTGTCATTACCGATTCTCTCGCCATCGATTTTAATTATCTGAACTGACGCGATAAGACTCAGCGAAAGATCCGGGACACAGATTGCCTGGCAAAGTGGTTTCAGACCACCGGAGAGAGGACTACAAAACAGATAACAGGAATCGTCTCCAATCTGTTTTGAGCATGTTTGGTCTCCACTGTGAACATGAGTTTTTACCCTGAGGAAGGACAGGTCACGGGTTTCATCCATGTAGGTGATTTCCAGATTCTCCAGGACCACAGTGCAGTTGCTGTAGGTCTTCACCATGTTCATGTAATGGTCTTCATGGGAACCCAGAAGGTTTAAACGGTTGGTGATGCCCTGGCATACTGCAAGGAAAGACAAGAGATTTGTCACTTATCTAAATAGGACTTCAAACACATAATACCCACTGTGTGTAATTTATCTGGTATTGCAATACAGTGTCACAAATGCAGTGGTTTAAGTCAGAAACATCCATCGCTTACGTAACCTTCTGGCTCAATGTAAGACTTTCTGTCTGTGTATGTGCGTCTCTGTTTGTAGATTTGGTCTGAGCAGTCATAACTTGGCTGGATTTCATGTGAAAATAAGCGATCTGGGTTGTATCTACTATAGGAATCAAATCTCAGCAACCGAGCAAGTTCTGGCTCATGTGTCAAAGTGAACTAGCTGTATTTGTACTGGCAAAAGCCAACATTTTTCCACTGCTATGCGGGTTAGTTAAAACAGCCACAACCACCAACATCTCCAGCCCCATTGTGTCATTTCTGAGAAAAGATTTGGGTTGTCACAAATCCATGAGATTTGTAAGTTTGTTTCTCGGGGAAACTTCAGAACTTTAAATCTCATAATTAATAATAGGCTCAATAACTTCAGCCTAGTTTAAGCATATCTGATCTTAGGGCAAGTTCTTGACATGACTAAATAACAATTTAGGGCTTGTAACAAATGCTGATTCGTACAGTTTCTCCATTTTTCCCTTTGCTCCTATGACAACGAAGGAATTGATAGAGAGATTCATAGCAGAGTACAATAATGGTCTGATAATGTACCCTATCAGTCTTTGGGATAAAGTAGTATTGCTGATAAGTGCAGCAAAGACAAGTGGCTCTTTCTGAATGAATGCAGTTTTTAAAGGAAGAATGCGTGTTAGGTCGTCCTCCTTTGTTCAGCCATTCCAAGCTGGTCGGACAGGTTCTGACTGGCAGTGAAGAAAAGAGTCAGCTGTGTCTCACACTGCAACACCCCTCCAACACACACGAATCCATACGTACTCACATGCACACATAATCGGCACATAATTACTTTTTCTTTGTCAAGGCTTAATTTAAGGGGTTAACTTGAGCAATAGGTTCAGGAAAAACAAAAGATTCACCCCCTCCCCCTTCCACCCATTTATTACAGAAGAAATTATGGTTCTGGTGTAATATCTCTTGGGTCACATTCCACAACGTGTTCACTCTTGACTGCAAAAGAAGCCAAAACATGTGTTCCAAGTACTGAGACACACCTCATGACACCATATTGTACATAACAGTTAATTTACCTTCACTGAAACATCTCTGACTCCCTAAACCCGCATAAAACAAATCCTCTTTCAGCTAGTTTCAGTTTTTTCCCCTATCTCCCAATGAACATTTTACTCAGCTTGTGTTCACGCTAAAAAAAAAGCAAGAGACACACAGAATCAGTGAGAATTAGACACAAACAGCTGTCTTCTGCTCTCTTCTTCCTCTCTTCTTCCTCCTCATTAGTTTGTCCCTGAGGGATCTCATTGACATGAACCCTGCAGTCCAGCAGCCCTAACACCCAGGCAACAGAGGCAAACCAGCGAAAAGCAAGCTGACCGTTTTAATTAGAGGAGCCATGTGAGATGTAATTAGCCCCATAATTATTATTCAGAATGAGAAACCAAACTGTAATAGACAAAAAGATTGTCATGACTGTGTAGCTGTGACTATTAATCAATCTGATTTGGACATCCCAAATGACAGTTTGCTAACAGGAGACACTAATTATTGTTAAATGGTTGGTTCTATACCATATACAGTACATCAATGCATATCTTCCCTGACGCATGATAAATACATACATCCTGTTTTCTGCTTTGCTCTGTTAATGTTTATGATGAGAAAAAAGCCGCATGAGGCAGGTGACTGACGTTTCAACAAACTTCCTCTAACTGAAGTACAAACTGGTGCGACATGTGAGAAGAAAGAAAAAGAAAATTGATCGATTCCTTCCTTGTTTCCTTGCTTGATTGCTCAAGCAAGGAATCAACAATGTAGCCATGGTAAACATTCTCCTTCTCCAGTTGTTGATTTCGTAAGGCTGTTACAGGTGGTAAATGACCTGATGTTCTATGGCCATAAACTGACTTCCTCATTAGTCTGCAACACATGAGAAAGAAACAAGGTCAGGCTGTATCAACAAAGAAGTTATAACAGCAAGATGGCTTCATAATTCTACCTCGATCATTTTCTTCCAGCAGCACAGCCCTCCGCAAATGAAAATGACTCTCATATATCTGAGTTACATGTGTCATAAAAAATTGCACAATTAGTCAATTACCGCTCTGCCAGCAGAGACAGACGACAGCAGGTGAGTAAAAGAACAAAAACACTGGACATTATGCAGGTAACCCTGTTTTCCGGTAGCATCTGATTCAACTTTGACTCATAACTCAAAACTCAGTTTACAGTTCATTTAAATGCAAGGGTGTGGCCTGCAGAGACGCAAGTTGATACTATGACAAAGAATAATTACTGATTGCTTCACTTCCTACAGCTGTATTGTCGTCACTAAATGTCCAGAAGATAACTCTAGGAGCAAGGAGTGGCAGGTCTGCTATATCTCTGCCTCGTGCTGTGTGTGTGCATGCGTGTGTGTGTGAGTGGGGTGTGTGTGAATGAGTGTGTAACACTGGATTGCACTACGTTCATCAGCGCCCAGTCAGAGCCGTACAAAAGACTTGTTAAACCCGATCATTAGTCATCTAAGCTTGTTGCCATGTGCGGTTGCATATCACTCGCTTGATGTTTACTTGGGGACTAGTGTGGGAAGTCAAGTGTGTGTGGGTAGATATTTGTTTCTCCAGGCTATTAGATCTGCACGACTACAGAAAAGAGAAAAAACTGTCTAAGCTTATTATGAGACATAATTAGGTTATTGTTCAGATCCAGCAGAGGTGTTTACCAACAAGGAGAAGACAGTGAACAATACAAGACGCGACTCTCAAAGCAATACCACACTCATGTTGAGAATTAACATGCTAATATTACATAGACGGCATGTCAAATGTGTATTTTAACTGTACTGTTATTGAAATCAGAGAAAGGTTGTGTTAATTTTACCATTTAGTGCTTAAAAGTTAGTTTTAGGTAACACTTTGCATGCAAAACTTAACACCTTACACTTATGAAACTAATGAAACACCTTAATAAACTTGTTTAAACTAAAACTTTCCAAAAGCAGCAGCATTTATGAAGAGCTACATGTGTGCTATGCTAAGTACTGAAAATGGCAAAAAGAGTGAAGTAAAACCAAAGCCAGGACAGACAAATACGAGATCAAATGAACAATGGTAATCACCAAAACCAACCAAAGTAAAAAATAAATAAATAAATAAATTCACAATCATTTTACAAATTTGGATGAAACTTTTCATTTTTCTTGCCATGACAGGAAATACTGAATGTACATATACACGAATCAAACCGCCTTTCAAACCCATCTAATGGTTTCTCTTGGTACATGACCCCATCTGCTATACATTTAAATCATCACGCTTTATACCTTACTACAGACAACAGAAATGGCCTTGCCGCTTTCGCTTCCTCTCATTCACTACCTGCAATTCAATTACGCTGTGTCCAGAGTCTGGTAACCAGATTACGTGAAAACTTATACACAATTAAAGGGAAGTAACAACGCTAACTGACATGACTTGCTTATTTCTCTCCAAGTCAATGGCATTACAGTAAAGTCCCTTTTTGTAACTCAATCTGCAGTGTTCCTCTGCTGATAACAAATCGATGCCAAGATTAATTCCCTTATTTAGGTGTAAATTATGGTTAACCCCCTAATATGTCTGCACATAGTCAGATAAGGCTGATGAGAGGGGGAAAAAAACACACCATCAACTTTTATTGGCCGTGGTAGAGGTTTTCACTAAGATTTGCACTTACTCAAATTTCCAGACACACAGATTTCAAGGAAGTATAAATCTCCCAAAGCACACTATCAGGGAACGACACAGAAAGCCATTTCCTTGATTTTTTTTCTGTACAATCAGCTCATACTTCCTACTAATATGTTTTCTAACTGGCTGTAATTCAGGAGGAGATGAGGGATCAAATGTCACATAAAAGATAAAAACAGCAGTAAAAGTAGTTATATGTGCATTCTGTGGCAGTTTACTATGTGCATATAAACATACTTTGTAGTTCAGACTTAAAATTTCCTGATATCCTGCTCCCTTCCTTTGCGTGGGAGATGCACCAATCCCTTAGAGAAAACATCTTGGGGCCTCAGAAAAGAAAAAAGGGTCCAGAGGATACTCCCCCCTCCCCAACTTTCCCTCCCTATCCCCAGTGAATGCAACAACACAAACCCCTCAGATCATCTCAGGAAGTTGATCTTTGCACGGGGTCTGTTTCATACGGCTACCCTGCGATGCTGAACCAGATGGTAGCTGATTGTCATCTCCAGGGGAGGAGGACAAGAGGATGATGTAAATCTAAATCTATTGGAGAATTGGAAAGAACTGATGGAAAGGAAGTGAGTTAGGGGGAAAAAAGGAAAAAAGAAGGAAAAAAAGTGAGGAGTGGCTTGTGGTTTGACTAACCAAGGTGGTGATATAGCGGCCGGCTATGGGGTCAGACTGTGGAAAGGGGGGTGTAAAGACCCACACTTGAGTCATGAACGTGGCTGACCTTTTCTTTAAAGGCTAAGAAAAGGGGGAGGAATCTTGAGACATCCAGCTGTAGAACACAAGAAAATGAAGCGTCCCACGTTCCTCTAAACGGTTTAAAGCCCTGTAACGACACTGGCCTGCCCCCCTTACTTGAATTTGAGCACAGTCAGTGAAGTTTAGTCTGTTAAAAGCTGAGCAAAGTGACCAAATAAAGACCAAAAAGTCTAATGTTTACTCTCTTCTCCTGAAGAGTGCTCTTTACCAGTCAGTGAGACACTCCAGATAACCTGTGGCTGGGCCCATCATAATGTTTACTCTCCACCTCAGTGTGAGGAAACCGTGGATTTAGGTTCTGCACAAACACAGGAATACAGTATGTATACTCACACTGCTGCATAATGTGATCAGCACTTCTAAGACCTTGAGACATATAAACTCATAAACAAAAACACCGCATCTATGAACCAGAACCAATTACGACTTTCATTTCATTCTTAAATTCTTGGATTTAAATGGAGAAAGAGCCTATACATAGATAGATACAGATAGATACAGGTTTTAAATACAGTTAAAAGTATTGAAACTAAACATTTAAATAGTTTTGGTTTTGTTTGCCAAAGTTGTGAAATATTTGCCAAGATCTCTTCTATCAACACTGTGCAACAAGTAAGACGAATAGAAAAAAAAAAAAAAAAACAACATTGAGCAGAGATATCTCTAACTAGAAACACTGCCTCTTGTACTCTGGGTGAGTCACAGACCTTAGTTTCCTTCACTGGAAAACATCCAATACAAACTTCACATTGCAGATTATTACATACAACAGACATTGCCTCTATTGCTGGTAAAATAATGTAAAGTTCCCCTTAGCCGTCAAGAGACAATTATAAGTATTTTCCAGCTAATTTTTTGGTTTTGTTTTTTTTTCAACCCTCATCTTTACTGTTTTATTAGTTTCTCACAGCTCATCAGTGGCGTCTCCAGATGTAGTGGGCAGCTGCTTTCAGCGAAGACGCTGTGATAAACCTACTGTACGCTACCTGCCCGGCATCAGATAGCAGACAGAAAAAGTCTGCAGCCAGCTGGTGAACACAGTGAAGCATTTAGTCATTATGGAGTCAGATTCTTCCCTCAGGAGGAAAAAGAAACCAAAACAGAGCTTAAATGGCATCATATAAATGCTAATGTTGTTCTGTGTCAGCTGTTGTAAACAGACAACTAGTAACAAGCTAATAGGCTAACATGTTTGCATAAGTACCTAATAAGGTGATAATACACTTACTAAGCGCTTTATTAGGAACACCTGTGCACCTGATTATTCATTTGTTATTTTGCAGCTGTACAACACAAAAGTGCAGATACAGATCAGATGCTTCAGTTTATGTTCACAACAAACATCAAAATAGAGGAAAAATGGAAATTCAGAGACTCTGACTGTGGCACAGTTGTTAGTGCCAGGCTGGCTGGTTTGAGTCAACATGAACCGGAATCTCAGAGGAATTTTTCCAACATCTTGTGGAAGAAATGCCACAAAGAACTGAGGCTACTTGAGAGTAAAAGGAAGCCCTGCCTAGTATGAGTACGATCATCCTATTTTAAAGAGCTATGTGAAAGTAAATCACAGTATATCCCATTAAACCAGCATATTGACATATACGTTTATAGTTTGTTGAACAAAATCATAGACACAAATGAAATCAAAACTGTTTGTATGGCTGCTACAGCCTCTAATCTTTGATTTAGAATGACATCCATGTATTATATATTTACTGGCTTACGAGAAAATATTTTATTGCATTCATACTGGTTATTGTTTAAACTACTGCTGTGAATTATCAACACGCTGAACATTTATCTCAATAGTTAATGTATCCATTGCTCAATAGCAATATCCATGACAGATGAGATAAATAAACCATAAATGATGGAAGTTGCAGTAAAAAAAGGCATAAATTATTGGGTATCAAGTTGATTTATTGGAGTTAGTTAAACACAGCTGCACTCCTATTTCTCTCCAGCTGCGATCAACATATGAGAGGCCTAGCATGATGGCCCAAATAATCAAGAAATACACATCATTAGTCAGAGAATTCTCCCTCATGCCCTGTTGGAAAGTCCATTAGTGCTCTGTAGGGGCATCAACAATCCCACTCCTGTTACCCAAAACTCACACAACCTCTGTTACCCTGAGCCCCATTTAAATTCCGATAATGCACCCACCATTGTCCTTAAATGTTCCAACAGTCAACCCACTTCCTCTTTAACATTCTCCGTGTTGAAAGCCATTCTAGCCAAGACAACCCCCCACCCCCTCATCCCGTCTTTTTTTCCCCCTTCTCCTTCCCTGTTAAAGCCATACTCCTCTTCAATCCCACAGGAAGCCCAAAAGGAAGACTGGAGACGGAGTGGGCGGTGAGCACACTGCTGCTAACTCACTGCTCAGTGTCGTCCCCTCACCCCACAACCCCGACCAACCGCCACTGAGCTGTGCCTGGAGAAGAAGAGCAAAGTAAGGCAAAGAGAAAGAGAAAAAGAACGAAAGACAACCACAAGCGAAGAAGAAACCCACACATTTCACACATCATTCCAGCAGGAGAGAGCAGCTGTGGTTCGGGAATTCCCTTGTTGGTTTAAGCATTCCCAGTGTGGAGCAGCAGGCCCAGGTTGAAGCACATCAACAGAGAGGATAGATAACTCTCACTCACTACACTTCTCACTTCATACAAACAAAGGAGATAGACACTCTTTGAGGCAGCCTTTCTGCTTAAGGGTTTCTTATTTTTAGCCCAATTGCTGACAGGCTCGTTTCTGTGTAGGTCTAAACCACTGCTTCGCAGCGTTTCCTGCCAACAACGCTGTTACTGCTTTAGTCATGTCTCTAGCAACTCTGCCCCACTGAAGTCTTCGGAGAGAGAGATCCCATAAAAGGAATATTCTACAAAAGCCCTGGGGTTTGTGTTAGTAAGCTTTACTCTGTTGCTCAGGCCTTACTCACCATTTCAACCTCTGCTTTACACATCAGCAGGCCCTGAAATCCACTGATGAGTAGTTTCTTCCTCATACGTACTGGCAGGGGGCAAAAGTCATGAACAAATACAGCTTGGAGAATTAGTTTGTACAGCCAAGGAGCTCTTATAATTTTCAACACTGTGAAAAGGTATTTAGTTACATGTACTGTTGTATTTGCCAAAAGCATGACCAATTCAATTTGCACAAGAGAGCTCAGAAGAATTTAGCTACGTCTTCCTGATGACACACCAAACTGAAATGCTTGAAATGCAACAGAGTGCCACTGCCAAGTACTTGGGGCCCCAGACTTCTTGGTTATTATCTTCAGAGTATTTTCAGACCAATTCTATCTCTACCATAGTAGTGTGAACAGCAGGGACTGACCAAAAAATGTTGCTATTTTTTTTTTTTTTTCCGATAAACACCTCTCCCATGAGCCCACGATTCAGATTTCATCCATTGTTAACATGTGAGGCGTTATCCTGTTCCTGACAAAGACCCAAAAAAAAAGCACATCAAGTATGGTTGACAAAGCCACAAAACAATGCTTTAGCTTGTTTTAGGTGACTACGACTGAGGAGGATGGTTGTTTCAAGGCCGCCCCCTCACTATGGAGACACAGAGGGGCTTTTACACAACCTAAGGCCTGGCTGCTTTGCATCAGTCATCAAAGGCATCAGACTTGGCAGACGAGAATCTTTTCTCGCTATCAGCTACACTGCCGAACACAAGCACCCTGGCTCAGAGTCAGTGTTTGTGAAATATACACTATGGACTCTCCATGACTTCTCGAGAGAGTGGACAATCAGTGTATAAGCAAAACCTGTCAGCACTGTAGTTATTAAATGTCCAACCCACAGAAAACTCAGAAAAATCAACTTCCTTCTAATAAGACAGAGTTTTATAGACTGAAAATTAGCCAACAATGCAACAACTGCCTTATATTACATTGCCATTTTTGAGATTGACAGTTCATTCTTAATCTTGGAGGCAGGACTGGATGAAATAATCTCACCACTAAATCAATTGTGTGACTTATTTGGAGCTTCCACTAACGTGACATTGTTTTGTCAAAAAACTTTTGTTTCAAAATCAAGAATAAACTTTAAAATTGTGATCTAGGTAATCAGGCAAACTGAGTCGTATGGTTTGACTAAAAGCTCCAGCTACTAAATGGACCTTGTGGTGAGATTGTTTTGCCCATCACAAACATAATCTGAACAGCTTAGCAGATGTAGTGATGTTTCCAGCTCCCAATCCTGGATCTCATTTCGGATGTTTTTCCCATCGACCAACAGGTGCCAAACGTTTATAACCCAGAATAAATCTTGGACAGTTCAGATCTCTTTATTTCTCGGAAGCATAAGACATCAGAACATAAAAAGTATCCAAAATGCTCCTTTGCCAAGCCAGAATAGCAATAGGAGAAAAAAGAAAATGCTATTTCTGCTGCCAGTCTAACATGCATATTTCAAATGCCTTCTGCTTCACTGGTTAAAGAAATCATATTCAGTGTGCTGTTTACATGTCCTTTGGCCTCAAAACCTAATTAGATTTTGAGTATTTTTTAATCCCTTGCAAATCTCATGGGTGTCTGGTTATTGCGATAAAACTTTGATAAAAATCTAAACAAGTCGATTCATATTAAAAAATGTCAGACAGCCTCCTAATCAGCTCAAAAAGAGGTTGTTGGTGTAGTAGATATACTGCAGGTCTAGAGAGCTAATCCGTTCTGTCTGGCACTAGTCCAACTATGCACTCCAGGGTATTTCTACCAGGGAACCCATTCTCCTCATAGCCACATAGCCATAAAGCTGAAGTGGTTTGTTATGAAAATGAAAGTAGAGAGCAGTAGATATTGATTATGTATCCTTTATGCTTTAAGTGTCATGGGGCTGTAATCTGGTTGCAGTGCATGGGTACATGCTGAAATGATATGCTTTCACTAATGGTTTAGTGGGTGATCTTGCATTAAGAGGGTCAGTTCCACCTTTTTATGGGAGGAAACACTGCAACTGAGGCAAGCTGAATTCCTTTTTATAGGCCTCTGGCCTCAATTATGAAAACATGTGGTAATGAAGATGTTACGCTCAAAGTCCCACCAGGAAATTAATTCTGAGCTCAAGAAGCACTGGTGTTGTTGAAATGTACTAGGCAGTTAGAAAAGGTGGTACACAAGGGGTGCTGTGTTTACTGGATGTTATGCTTTACTGCTTGGGGAGTTAAACAAATCACAGATCAAGCCTGTAGCCCAGCTTCACTACCGCTACAATATTATGAACAGTGCTGTCATCTCATCTGTAAATGGCTGGTATGAAATACATTTTACTAAGCTGATGAATCCCTAAGAGGTGATGCCGGCTTGTGAAATGCAGAAACCGTGACAGGAGAAAGGCTGACGTCTTTTACCTCTCAGAAAAAAGAAAAAAAAAACAATGAAATACACTGCCAGTGGGCCCATCATTATTGTTGTCGCAATCTAGACAGAGATATGCCATGAAGAGGATTGTCTGTTAATTATAATTTACTGCTCCATGAAGCAATAACCCAAAAAGCATAAACAAAACTACCTGGTTAAGCATTAATGAAACATTACTTTAGCTTCTCTGGAAGCATAGCTCATACTGTAAAGCTGCAAATAACAGCCGAGTGGTGAATAGACACCGGTGTTCCGACAAAACGTCCTACTTGTGTGAAACGTCCTACCGCAGACTGAATTGACAGTTGTGTCTGTCGATCTGTGCTACCGCGCCCGAAAATACGTGTACGCATTCAGTCACAGAATGTTTTAAGAGGTATTTAAATTATGGTATTGGGATGTTACGTGTGTCCAAAACCAAGTTTTGATAATAATGCTTCAGATTATGCTTCTACATTAATATGAGCAGGTAGGACATTCTAACAATTAAAATTACCCCATCAGAATATGCTTCTACATAGATGTATCAAAGTCCTTTTATAAGAAAGTCTCTGGGTGTTTGTATATGTTTAGTAGGACAAATCTCTTGCTGTGTGCGTCTAAGCCGCAAGAATTAATGTATTTGTGTTGTGCGCATGCGCACTGGGTCTTGGTAGGACGTCTCGATCTTCTCCATATTGTCACCTGCTCCCGCTCCCTCAGATCCTCCTTCTCCATCCACCTCACTGTACCTACCGCCTGCCTCAGTACTATGGGGAGCAGGGTCAATGAAGCTCTGCTCCATGACTCTGGAACCAACATCCGTAACATTGACTCTCTTTCCCTGTTTAAATCCAGACCCAAAACTCACCTGTTCCAGCTAGCATACTCACTGTGGATGCACTGTTCCATTTAATTCTGTCAAGTTTTATCTGTGTTTCTACTGTATTTTTTCTCTGTGAGGTGTCTTTGGGTACCCTGAAAGGCGCTTGGAAATAAAATGTATTATTATTATTATAGCTCTGTGGATAGCAGTGTCAGTGGACTTGTTAGTTGGTTGCACAACTAGCACAGTCTAGACTGAAGTCATTCAATTACTGCAGGACAGGTTGTAACATTTCTTCTACTGACATCAAGCTGATTTAAATTTAAATGCTAAGAGGTCAATAATTTGTGACTAAATACCTGCAAAATGTATGACACTACCTATAAGCCTCAGCTGTACTGCATTTAGAGCTTATCAGCAAATACTTAGCTACTTAGCTGATGGACACAGCAAACATGACCACTACTAAACACTAGCATGTTAGCTTTGTCATTAAACTATATAAGCATTACCTCACAGAGCTGTCACTGTGGCTGTAAACTTGTTTCTATTTCAGTGCTTTAAACTTTTTTCCTCTCCTGATATTTGTGTAGCATTAGTTGTCCTGATTTAATATCAAGCTCCAAGACAGCTATATCCATTCTGTTATCCTCATAGCCTTTCTAACTTCTAGCTGACAAGGTTGCTTTTCTCCCCGCTGTTGACACAGGGTTGTAAAGTCATGTCTACATGGCAAGTTAAGGTCAAGGAAGACAGATAAGCCTGTGTCAAAAAAGACAACAAAGTCCCAAATAAAGGACCCTTTGTTCCAAAGACTTAGGGGTTTCTGTGGGGAAGGAGGCATTCATTCAAGTTTGGTCTAGACATGAGCCACAGGGCATGGATGTGAATTAATTTGAGTTATGCACATTTCCTTTTTCTTTGTAAAATCTTCACTGGTGTATATATTCTACCATTATCTAATTTTGGAAACCTGCCACCAAATACAATGTATATTGGCTAATTTTCAGCCTTATTAACATTTTCCTGTTAGGAGGGGAACACTACCCTTACCATAATAGGCGCACTGTATGCTGAAAGCTCAAGCAACTTGCTGCAACTTCTGCAACTTGTCAATACCAGGCCAAATAAAAGACATGACAGGGGTCTAGACTAGAATAAACCTGGAGGCAATGCAGGTATCAGTTAACAAGTGGATTCGGCTTGTCTGCATACACTGACTTGACTTGTTAGAAACTCTCCTCTGGAAAAGTAAGTTCCTATTTCAATAGGCCGTTTTACTCTGAACACCAGTGTCCAAGAGCGACTAAATGCAAGATAAAAACGTTTAACATAACTGAAGCTGTGCTCATTTCCCTGCAGTGGATCCAGTATACAGCTGAGTTCACAAAAACCAAACTAGACAAATCCCTTTCTGTTTGTATTTGACTTGTTATTATTTGCCAACACTATCTTTTCAGTGAGTGCTGGAAAGTTACATACTGTCCTGACTGACACTCCACCACGCCCTTGCAATGAAGCTTGTAATTCCTTAATAACATTGCCGAAGTGAACCCTTTTTCTTGGGTAGTTGCATGATAAATCTGTCAAACAAGCCTGATCAAGACACCCTGGAAAGGCATAAATAATTATGTATTCTTTGAATTAGGAAGATATAGTTTTCACGATAACATATTCATTCACACCTGAAATCATGCAGTCAGCTGCAGTTACTTCAGGTCAAGTCAACCTGAACAGTTTACCATCAGTGTTCATTGTTTACAATTGTGAGCATGGGAAAAAAATAAAACTTTTAGACTTAATAGGCTTAATCAGAGCCAATACAAACTAATGGAAAATAGCCCCATGCTTCAGGTTGAATCGGTTAAGGAGCTCCAACATCCTTTTAATCAGGATGTTAGGCAGGAAGCCGCCACCCCACACCCCCCTCTTACACTGCAAAGGCGATTACAAATTAAACATCCTGGATCTCCATCTCAGTAGTAGCTTTTGAATGCAGGAATTCATTTACAAGAAATTGGATAAATTAACCATCAAGCCTCACAAGTTTCTCTTCACTAACAGTGACTCAAAGCTTAAAATGCACCATTTAGTTTATTAGACCAATGGACCACACAGGAAGAGGCTAAATGTTTTAGGGAAGCAAGTTTCAGGGATCAGCCACCACCCTTCAACCACTGCTTTCTTCTGAAATATTCTGAGATGGAGATTTGTTGGTGAAGCTATTGTTCTCCTCCCTGTAGGGGATTCCTCTGTTGGGTGAGTATTGTTTAAAGCATCGCTCCACAGAGTGACCTTAAGGTCATTAAAGAAGATGCCACACCTTCAGGATAGTGGTTAAAGACTCTCATCTCAAATTTGGATGTTTAAACAATGCAGCAGCCACTAAACAGAACAGCTCAAGGATTTTTTGATGAATGATTAAACAAGGGCACAGATTCTAAAGTCAAAGATCTCACTCTGTCTTTCTGATGTTTATTTGCCTATCCTTGACTTTCCTGTTTCTCTCCCCAGCTGTAATATTTCCTTTGATCCATGCACCACCCCTGTCCATCTCCATCTTTTGCATTTGCATTGTTATGTGAAGATCCTCATAAACACAGGCCTGAATACAAATAAACTAAGTATTTGTCTCTGAGAAAACTAAGACCTCAGACTTTCTGTTCATTGTGAGGCATATTGAGCTGCAAAATTCACTTGAGCAGGGTTTGCAGACTGTAGGAGCCATGGTTTTCATCCAAGCTGAAAGCCTTCAGAGTGGAAACAAGTTCAGTGCCCATTTTCCATCTTACCTTCACGACTCGAGCGGACTAACTTTTTCAGAAGTTCCAGCCTGACAAGACACATTCGAAAACCGCTTTGTCAAACATATGAAACATGAAAATTTCTTCATAACAGCAATTAACTGGTGGGAAATGATTCAGTACTGTACCTGGCACGGAAAGAGAACAAAATAGGCTACAACTGAGTCATGCATTTGCTCCCACATGTTTTTTCCCTTAGATTATCTGTCCAGTGTGACTCTTACCTTACCTATCTTAACATTTGAACTGGCTCTTCATGTTGATCCAATTCCAATATGCAAAGACTGATTTATATTGATTTATAGAGGATACATTTCAGCATACTAACTTTATCTTCATGCAAGAGTTAACTGGTCTTCAATTAAAACATATTTACATTACTAATCAATCTGCAGATTACATCTGTTTTCCAGCGGCAATTACCAAAACAATAGTGCAAAACTAAAAGTTATTCAGTTTAGTGATGCAAATCCAGTGGAGTGGTTTTGTATTATTTGCACAAAAATGTATGTGCCCATCTTATTCTACTGCCAATGTTGACATTTAAGAACATAAGGTCATGTTTTTCCACTTCCCCAAAGGGCAAAGGAACAAAATCAGACAAAATTATGACAGCAACCTCCCCTCAAGTAAGATCGTCTTTAAGAGATAGACACACATGCTCAGTTACTCAACTGGAGCTGTGGCCTCTTTTCTCTTTTAACACGACACTGCACTTGATGAGATGGGAAGATATCAGAGGGCCTTTTTTTCCAACTTGAATTCCTGGGTCTCTTTCCATTGGAGACTTCATGCACAGCAAGTGGATCATGGAAAGGCCATAAATGCGGATGACTTTGTCACCATGTACAAACAAAGGATGCAAAATCAGTTCAATGAGTAACCACATTCACTCACTTATTCCATTCTATGTATACAAACTACAGAATCGATTTAACCAGCTGCAGTCACAACATAATAAACACTGGTTTCCTTTGAATCTGAGGGCAAAAGAGGAGCATTTAATAATTCATATCAGTCATGTAGCAGGCAACATTTCGTAACTTATCAAATATTAATGCGAGTCATAACAAAGCAATAAATAAAACTTAATTGTTTGTGGTTTGTTTAGACTTAAAAGCAGTGTAACCACACACATAATTAACTGTTACAGAACTGCAGCGCTGCATGATTTTTGAGGAAACACAAAAGATTTATTCAGCCTCTTAAAAGTAAGAAGAAGAACAAAAACAGCTTCACTCTGGTGTTCCCCCTCGATGACACACGTCTAGCCTCGGGTGCGTCTGCTGAAAAAGCACAGATCTTGGTTCCTCTACAAACGTATGAGTGCAGCCAGATAACCTGTTCTCTACAGAGGAACTATTGTCCCGGAGTGAAACCAAAATCCTGCACCTCGCCAGCAGCTCTCTAAAATCTCTTACCGCTCAGACACTGCGCAGTTTATCAAAGCGGGGAGGGAGGTAGGGAGGGAGGGTGGCGAGAAATTATCCTCCAGCTCCCACGGCCTAAACCAGAAAACCATACTTCCAACAATGGCTGCAGCAGATGGAAGTCTGGGAAGGTCGTCAGAGCACCATCAAACCTCAGCAGCAGTGGTAGTAATAGCAGCAGGGTCGCTCCAAACCCTAAAACGCAGACTAGAGATTCTAGGATTACACAGGATCATAACCTATATTTCACTACCGCCATCCATCTAATCCCAGAGAGTGGGCTTTAATGAAAAGAAAAGACACAGTTCTCTGAAAGTGATGGGAAAAAAAAAATCAGTAACTGATGAGGGAAACTGGCTTGTTAGATCTCAACATAACGCAGAGGGAAAAGTGCTTACTCAGAATGCTGAAATGCACTGCAGGAGTAAAAATTTGTCATGATTCAGCTAAACTTTTGCAGGTGTGCAAGCACATTAAACTGCAGAAGCGATGGAGCTAAACTTCACCTACATATATTATCTTCCAATCTCACTCTGTCGAAAACTTGTATAACTCATTAACTCTGAAAGAAGAATATTGATATAAAGCGGGTTATACGGTGCCCAAAGCAAGCTGGGGAGCTCTGCATTAAGGATTAAGGATTTAGCCGTTGACATGTCCTGGAGATTAGTTTGACCTCTCACAGGTTAAATCATAACCCAGTTAAAGAGACTCTCAAGCAGGATCATTTCATATATTCACTTTGAGATTTCTACAAAACAAAACAAAAAAAAAAAAAAGAGAGTGTTTCTAAGAGTTTAGAAATATTTCAATAAACAATAAAACATTTAAATCACCACCTCCCTGGTATAAGTCCGGTTACAAACAAAATTGATTCAGAGACCATTTAGCATTTCATCTAGGAAATAAATCATCACAGTTATTACTTGTGGTTGACTGTCGGGTGAGGCTGTGGGCATTATTTACAACCTCTGCACAGATGATGACAGTTAATAAACCGAGCGTGCCGGCAGACGGGACAGAGAGCTTTTCTATTATTCACCAAGTCCTGTCTGACTCCTGCAGAAGCCATCACACCCTTCCGGGCTGTCGCCAATGTAGGACTGACAGGTGAGCTTCCTGTGGGAGAAGCTGCTCACTGCTGCAGTCGTTATCACAACTCAAATCTATTTTTTCCCCAAAACATCTTCCCGCTATAAAAGGACATACAACTAGACATAAGCTGACTGATAGGGAAAATCGACCACCTGGCTGTTTGAGTCCCAAATCAAATATGATTATCATTTAATAACATGGACATTCATCTTGTAGGATCAGGGCTAAGTGATGTGTTTGGCAGACATATCACTATCTCAAGTCATGACAGCTACGGTTGCTGGAATGTAAAACTCACAGAATCCAATAAAAAGCAGGACAGAGCTGCTAACGTTACACTGAACACTGATATTATTGAATCCAAGATAGTCTTCCACTTTTTTGTAACCTTTAACCCCAAAAACTAATGTAGTTAATAAAAAAGTGCTCTTTGGCCTTAGAAATAATGTTTGATAACTACTGTGGGTTGAAATCCATTTAGCTGGACAGGTCATTCCTTACACTTTTGTTCTTTTTCTCTGGTGTTGGTCATATTGGTAAAGGCAAAGAAAAAGAATGAAATCTCTAAAACCACTTTTATTCCATGACAACCGTGTCTAATTATGGATGTTGAGCTATAAATGGGCAATCACTATTGAGGGGAGGGGTTAAACAAAGTGTCATTGTAATGCTTTTGTGTCTGCTGTTAATGTGAGTTTGAGATAAAAAAAAATTAAATGTATGTTCTTTTCAGACAGTTCCTGGTGAACTCACAATAATACAGATATTTTCAAGTTTTTCTCAACTTGAAAATCTTTTTGCCACTTCTTAGTGTAAACAGTTGACCAGATGTTCTCACTTCTAGCAACACAAACACTTTCAGGCCAAATAGTCTTTACTAAATCAGATCAGTCGTCCTTGAAAACCATGTATCTCCCAGTTTGGTGATTTTGAAATAAGTCAAAAGGATTAAATCATCCTTTGTGGGCTGAATAAATATTCTCCATAAGGCCCATAAACCCCTTGACACCCCATTGTCACTAAGATTAGAACAAGGTTGTTTGTATTCCCTCTTGTTTTGACGATGTGGAGACACTGTTATAATTCATATATATCTCATAGTCTACCATTTTAACGACTGATATAAACATGATGGATGCAAGGCAGGAAAAAATAACACATCTCACTGTCAAAATAAAAGCGTACTAATGT
This sequence comes from Polydactylus sextarius, assembly GCA_016801845.1. Lineage (NCBI taxonomy): Eukaryota > Metazoa > Chordata > Actinopteri > Polynemidae > Polydactylus > Polydactylus sextarius. Next base: position 12,724,286 of record CM028916.1, on the reverse strand, counting down.
CTACTTGGGCAATTTTTCAAATCCAGTCTTAACACACTTATGAATGTTGTTGTGTTTTACCAGATAAGGATCAAAATGTCAATAAGATATGATCAGTCCATGTCAACATCCAAAACATTTAATATTCAAAACATGCAGTCATGTTTTCAAACCAACACTCAGAAAAATATATTATTATCATTATCATTATTATTATTATTGATAAATAAACTCTGTTATACCCAATTTTATACTGAATTCACTGCAAACTTGATGGTACAACCTCCCAAAATGAATTTGTGTTAATTGTAGTTATCAAGATGTAAAACTACTCACATATGTATGCAACTGTTAATTGCCTGAGTTTGTGTTTTTTTTTTTTTTTTTTTTTTCTATTTCTTTCTTTAATTTGGAGTTTTGATGCCAAAGAAACGTAATTGGAATTTGACATCTTGTTTAAATCAAGTTTGGCTATTACGGACATAGTGTGCTAGTAAAACATGGTGTGCCACAAAGAAACATCTGTCTCAGCCACTGGCCAAAAAAAACAAGAACAAAAACCAACAACTAACACTGTCAGACCATATGGCTGGAGTTGGTGTTTGCCTGGAAATGAAAATTGGATCAGTTGCAAAAAAAACAGTGAAAATGAAATGAAATTGTACTGCATTCCATAAATATCATTACAGCTGCTCATTTCTGATTTTCTCCAGTCTTAATAAAATTCCCAAAACCCTTATTTACTGTGGGAGACACAGTGCTGCATGAAATGAGAGCTGTCTGGTTTGTTTAGAAGCCCAGAAATATTTAGGAACTCTGTCTTTTTGGCTCGCAAACACTTTTGATTTGTTATGGTTCTTCTGAAAAACCAGTGCTGGTTGTTAGCAGACAGGAAAGATGCAACTTTTGCACGTGCACTGCTGGCAGTGAATTCACTTATCTGCTTATAAGGAGGAACTCTCAGAGCAGCAACTGTGGGCAATGATGATTCATGAGAATAGGAAGTTAAAGTCATTAGGGAGTAAAGCGATACTTCTGGTCACTTTCTCTCCTGACATCTGGCCTTTATGACATCTGACTCATTCAAACTACATGTGGAGTTGATTGAAATATTTTTTTCTTTTTTGAGATTTTTTTTTTTTTTTTTTGCAAAAAAAAAAAAAATCTTTCCTGTATTTATTTTTTTTTAACTGTTTCTATGTCAAATATTGATATGGCTTATAGAGAGGTGTCTGTTTACACACCCTGAGGTTTGGCTGCATAAATACAAAGACAGACAAAGTCAAAACATATTATTTGACCTTAACATCAGGGCCAAAAGAAGAAGAAGAAGAAGTAGAAGAAGCCCTAAAACGAAGAAAACAAGACAAACCGAGAAACCTGTTACTGCTTCTTCAAAACTTGTTTTCATACTTTCACCACACTCTCCTCAACTCTGTGTCGTTTTATCATTTGTGCAGGCAGAAACTCATGCTTTTCACTTATTTCCTTTGAGAACCAGATTCAAGAACCATGTTTCCTATTATGCGAGAGGATGCTTAAACTACATAGAAAAATAAAAAAGGATGTGAACTGCTGAGTGAGCTGCAGAGGAAAAATGTCAGTGATGATATGATCCACTGATGTGAGGTTATGGGTGTTACAAAATGCATCAAATATAAGCCACTTTAAGTGAGTTCAAGGTGACAGTATGTCCCAGTTTTACTTCTATTTTTGCCTACAAACATGGTTTTACACTGCACAGGGCTCTCATACACAGAAAACACTCAAACTACGTGCTTGGAAATATGTATATGTGAAAACAAAAAAAGGGCATCAAGGGAGAAGAAAATAACATACGCCAAAAAAAAGTTGCACAATTCACATCCCCTCCCTGTGCTCATCATCTCAATGTGCTGCAAATTTGCGCACTTGTGTCACTTGTGTCGTCCTTTCCCTCGCTGGATGTGACAGACACGCGTAATTGCGCAGTTCATGAATGTCGTTTGTCAACTTTTATTTATTTATTTATTTTGTTAACTGACTGTGATCGACTGTGTATCAGTGACAATGTGACACAGAGGTTAAAACTAAACTGGACTTGATGTGTATCTTTTTACCAAGACACAGGCTGGAAACAGCGCTGGAGACTGTGAGAAACTTTTTTTCACACGCTAGATCAAGTTTCTCTGCGGCTTTTGAGAAAGCAGAGAAAATCTGTGATTTCTGGTGAGATTTACGTAAATACCGAAAACACATATACACACACAGAGAAAAAAAAAGGGGGGAGAAAGAAAGCGAAAGGCTTTTCTTTTACAATTACAATCCAGCCACGTACATGCTGCGTGCTCCCTGACATTACCTTTCTTTTCCGCCAGAACGCAGGAGCCCAGGAACAGCAGAGAGGTGAGAGCGATCCACTTCACAAAACGGGTTGCCATCGTGTTTTTACAAACTCCTGATCACACTGTGTCATTCCATACCAACAAACAAACACGCGTTATTCCCCGTATGATAAAAAAAAACCCCTTCAAGATCTTCAAGTTGTTTTTTTTCTAATCCTCCTCCCTATAGTAGTAGCTTAAGGATCTCTTTTTTCCTTCTCTGGGAAAGTCAAACTTTGACTGCTCCTCCTCCTTCGCTGATATCTCAAACAGACCGAGAGCTCAGGCAGCGGCTACACCACTGGCTGCCCTGACGTCACAGGAGGGAGGCTGGATGCGCCTGTCGATGTGCTCAGGTACAGGAGAAAACATGTTACAGAGAACCACACGGATGGTTTGTTTTTCTCTGTGTGGAAAACACACATGCGATAAAAAGTCCCTCTTTCCATTATCAAAAAAAGACATCAATGCTTTTTTGCCCATGACAGAAAGAACAGATTGAACTCAGATTTAACTTGAACTGAGTTTTAACCTCCTGGAAAGTTGTATTTAAAAAGATCAGAATCAGCTTATATAGGCCAAGTGTGTAGACACGTACAAGGGCTGTGACTCCAGTTTCTCTTCGCTCTCTTTGTACTTATTTGTACATAAATGGCGCACATACACAGACATAAATTAGTCTCAAAAAAGGCAAACAAAGAAGAAGAAACTGTACAACTGAACAAATAAGTCAAAGAATGAATCCTTCTCTTGAAGACAATGTTTATATTACATTTTTGAGTAGGCTGTTGGTCTGAAACCTGGCCAGTTTTGTAGCGTGTGAAAAGCCAAATCACAGCACAACAATTTATTTCTTTTCCTCTCTTTCTCTTTTCTTTTTTAGACAAGCACATAAACAATTTTATACATAACATGTGTTTCTATTCATGTTGCAAGTAATGTTGTTTCAGCTATGTTATATTTAGATTTTTATTTTTTTTTATCTTTTACTGTATATTTCTTAGACCTAACCTTTTCTGTTTTGTAGCTTTAGCCTTTTCTTGTTTCTATAATCTGTCTATAATAGTCTGTCTCAGACAGACTCATTACATTACTATTTGTTGTACTTGTCTAATTGTTAATGTGATACATAAAGAATCTTGAATCTTGAATCTCTTGTGGATAAAACTACACTCAGTGACACTGTCACATGTCACTTGTCAGACTAGATCTACACCAATGTATCTGCAAAATCTACAACTACTATCTAGCTACTACTATTGCATAACATCACAATTCTTCCTATCAGTTTCATAATGACTTCAAAAATGTAAACATTTGCCAGTGTTGTAAAGTTGTGTAAAATGTGTTTAGCAGTAATAAAGTCATATTATGACGTATCATTTCCTCAGGGCATTAGTCCTTTAATAAGATTAGCACGTTTCACTAATAGCATTTAAAACGGCTCCGTTCCATTTTAAAGAAATCCGGAAAAATCACTGCAAAATGGAATGGAGCCATTGTTAACGTTATCAAACACATGAGCAGCGGAAAAAGGATCGACCGCACGTTATTCAAATGATTCTTCTCTGTGATGAGTGGTCGATTCTTGAGCAAGGCCTGAAGCAACTGCCCCCACATGTGGAAACTGAAGTATGGAGTCATTTTACACAAAGATGTCAACCTTTTGGGGGAGAAGTGGATTTTTTTAAAAACAAAAAATATATATTCTGATGTAAGTATCCCTGGAGCTATTTAAGATGATCATCTATGTATAAAATGTCCCAGAAGAGGATGATGCTGACTCATTTAGGATGTCAGATACAACTTTTAGAACTTTTAGAAGTTTCATTTAGTTTAGTCAGTTTAAAAACAGACAACAGTAGAGATATGGTATCCTGAAATCACAATTTCATCCCTATTTAGCTGTTGATATGTATGTATGAAAGACAGTCATAGTATCTAGGGTTATACAGGGGTTGAATGGACAAAATGTTTAGACTGCTGACGGATCGTCTGTCTGATGTGAGCCGAATCTAAATGGATGTCAAGCTGCTTAAATGTGTTTGTTGTACACAGATCAGACGCTATGGGGACAGGAGTGATAGAAATCATTTTTCACATTGGTGTTTATTTCATTACCGCAGCTTAATGGCTCAGCAAATCGTCTTTGGTTGTACTGTTGGGGGAATGATCATTGTGTTGGGTAAAATTACGACCATTCTCCTCAAGGACAAATTACATAATGTGAGGCTAACGTTTCACATGAGGCAGCATGGTAAGCTATTTTCAGTGAGTTGTGGATGTGATGCAACCGTCAGTTTGAATGTTCTTGGTACGTCATTGGGAAACGGAAAAAAGTATTCACAGCCTTTGTTGTTTAAGTGAGTCAGGTGGAAAAATGTTAACTCATGGAGTAACAAAGTTATTTCCCTCACTAGACTGCACACCTTGAAATGGTCCAAGACTCAAAAAGAGAATAAAAGCAGGTCAAAATCTTCAAATCTTCAGGGTCATATATTTGAATTTTAATGAGGGGTTGGTTTGAAGGGTTTCTAATGTTTGAATGTTTTACGTTTACAGCATACTGAGCCAAAATGGAGGCTCATTAGAGGAGAAAAAAAGCAATAAATCACTTTGGCTTCTCACCAGTGACCGATTTCTAGCCAATGTCTCAATTATGAAATGTTCCACTGGAAAAAAAAAAAAAAAAAAAAAAAAACAAAGAAAGAAAGAAGCTTCAGTGATTTCAGTGTTTCATATCGCAATCCATCGCTGTCCTGAGAAGCCTTACACAGAGCCTCACACCACAGCTGTCTGTCAACAGAGCACAAACTGTAAACAGATCCAGAATAATAGCCAGACTGCTGGGGATTCAAAAGAAAGAGTAAGAAAAAAGCAACCACAGAGAGAAAGAAAGAAGAAAGTGCGTGAAAGAGAGGAGATGAAAGCTTCTGGCTGGGAAAGTAAATACATATCCTACCTTTGAATATTTCCCATTTTTCATCTGCTATCTTGAGCGAGCACTGCTTTTCTGTCCCTGATTAGTGTGTGTTTGTAAATACAATATATGCATATTTTAGACCCATACATGCATGTGCTGAGAACATTATATTAACTGATGTATACACAAGGAGTCTTATTAAGTGGGTCGGTGAGGCGGAAAGGTTATGAGACCATGTTGTGAGTTGAGATGAGTTGTTATCCTGAAGGTCTGAAGTTTGATGTGCATGACAGAACCCAGATGGACCAGCAACACCAGAAAGCACCCCCCACACTACCACACACACACACCCTCCAAACTTCACTACCACCTCTGCTGCTGCCATTATTATCTCCCCGCCTTAGATGAAACTGTGTTGCAGGAGCAAAGAAGAAGGGAAGGGCATATGGGATCATATAGAACTCACTGTCACTTGGAGCTAAAACATCTGCTGCTTCCAACCCAGAAGACATCACATTAGATGTGTTTCTGAGAAAAAAAAAAAAAAGACATAAAAACAACGTCGGGGAAGATGGCTGAATATAGAACATCAACAGCCAAAGTAATAAAGCAATGCAAAAAACAATTTTAATAATGAATGAATAGTCTAATTGATCATTTTGAATGTAATTACCAACTATTAATTGGCTGAGAAGTTTTCATAAAGTTTTAAATAATAGAATGTTATGACAATATATGACTGAATGACTATTTTAACAAAGTGTTGAATCAGTTGATTGGGAAAATGAAATAATTGACTTGAGAAGAGATTCAACATGTCTTGTTTCAAGAGGGTAAAAAAACAAACAAACAGCAACAACAAAAAAGCAACTCATGACAAAATTTAAATTATCAATCATATGAATATCAGTAGATCAGTAGTAATCTTTGGTGGCTATTTTGATCACTCATCAGTGTGGATTACAGAATGGTTCCTCTGAATCTCCAGACTATTTCAGGCACTTGTCATAACATATCGCTAACATACATGAGATAAGACAGATGGATTAGACAGAACTGAATCCATAAAGGCTTTAATAATAGCCTTCTAAATTCTGTTTTCAGCGGTATGGATGAAAAGCCTCAGGCATCCAGAACAAACTGTCACGTACCAATTAATTAGGTTTAATTAGAGAAGCCAGTGAGATTACCCTGTATCTCACCATCTGCCCCTTCAGATCAACTGAAATAGCAACAGCAAATATTTGAATGTAGGAATGGATTCTTTTCTTTGTTTTCTCTCTCTATAAGAAGCGATAAAACATGTGCATGTGTCTCATTGCTCTGCATTTTACCGTTTCCTGACGAGGCCCCCGGTCTTTGGCTCTGAGCCATGTTCACTTGCCAGAGCATGTGGTCTCCATGGCAGTCCATTGGGTTACACAGTAAACACCTCAAAGTAAATGAATGAACCTGTTTTAATCCAATAGGAATCCCTTTCTCAACTTCTCAACCAGTCACATCCTGTTTCATGGAACACCTTGTTCACAGTTATGAGTAATGTGAATGAGAGCGTCAAGTTTCTGTGTGTTGAGGTTTCAAAGGTAAGATTTGATGCGTGTGGCATGCCTTGCATATAATAAAAGAAATAATAATGTTTATATGGCACTTATCAAAGCTGGTGACTTATTTTTTTTTTAAAAAAAGCATAAAACAATAAATTGAGAAGAAACATGCACACAAGAACATAACGGTGAGAAAGGACTGGTCTTTACACATACACCCACATACACCATTTAAATACAGATGCACTAATGATAGCCACTTACATCGTTTTAGTAGATTTTTAGAAGCAAATTAAAATTTTTCTTCTTATTGTTTTATGTTTATCATGCAGGTCAATAAAAAGGCATCATTTCAGTTGAAAGATCAGTCATGGGGGTGTAACCAACTTGTAACCAACACCTAACTGATAGGTGTTTTTTATATTTCCACCCTTAAGGATCAATAAACTGTGATCTTATCTTAAACAGTGATAACACATTACAATTTATTCAGTAAAAGTAAAGAGTACAATGCCAGCATTTGATTCTCACCGTGGAGTAGAAATGTATAGCAGCAGAACATCAAAAAAAAAAATCTCAAATAAAGAACAAGTGTCTCACAACTGCACCTTCAGAGTTTGAGTAAATCTACTTGGTTTCTTTCCACAATCACCTCTCTCTGTGTTTTTTTGAGGATTTTTTTAAGGCCAGTTATTGATTCTGTCCTGGAGGTGCAGCAGCCTGTTTGGTATGTGAACATGTGGCAAAATAGAAATAAAATAAAATAAAATAAAAATGTGTGTCAGAGGAAATTGTGTCTTTTTGTGATGTTCAACGCTACCAAGATTTTTAAAAAAGAAAGAAAGAAAAGAAGGAAAAAAAGAAAGAGTGGGGCCTAAGGTTTGCATTCCCAAAGCTAGTGCCATGGTTTTGTTCCAGTAAAAGAACGGTCGGTCTCAGTCCAATCACTCATGAGAAAGTGTGACTGAATGAGTCACACACAAGTGTGAATAAAAGGGATCAAAAGATTGAGTGTTGTACAAACTAGTTTCAGCAGCAGTGCGCGTTTTGCACTGGACTGTGTCACAATAGAAAAACAGAAAATCTGTCGAGCCATGAATGTGTCAGCTCGGCAGATGATATTTATTCCAAACCTGTCTTGTTCAAGTGACTGACAGAGTGAGATCCTGGACGTAATCGACTGAAATGTAAGTTTCTCCGCAGGTGCCCTCAGCCTTTTTTAGAGGGATGTCAGACTCAGAGTCAGAAACAACTGTCCCTAAAAAAAATGGTGGAGATGCTGGCGTTTTGAAAAGCTCGGTCCATTGATGGAGGAGCACAGGATCAGACCCAGGATACACACCATTACACCCAGACACAGTTTCCCTCAATGCCTCATCACTACAGACAGATAAATGGTTTGATAATGGATAGATGGACAGATTAATTCCTGAACATAAATCATCCAGACCTCTCTCCTCTGATGAAACTTTTTCCCTGTGTAAACAAAAAGAAGGTGTGTTAGATGGTGTACGCCTCATCTTCACCCCTCTTGCACGTGTCCTTTTTTTGCTGTCACGTCAAATCACTCTCGAATCACTTTTCTCGGCTCATTAGTTCACCTGAGGTGGATTCAGGTTGTCCCACGTCCTGAGGTTTGTACTCAAATAGCTGGCGGCTACATGCCCCAGTGAAACACCGCCATCTTGTGGCTTGTTACCTCCAGGCAGGTTATTGTAGCTAAATCAAATCTGGGCCACGACGAGCCGTGAGAGCTATAAATGTCCTAGGAAGATGTCAGGGTGTGTGTTCTGGGTCTTGAGGGCACAGATCAACAAAAGGCTAAATTATGGGTCAAATTAAGGGAGCATCATTAGACTAATGCTCTGTTTATACTCTGATGGTGCAAATATACACTAATGATGGGGAAGATTTGATGATTGATTAATATATCAGTTATTGGCGGGTTTTAAAAAACGGATGTTCATTCCAGATGTATTACCATTTAATAATGATTCAACCAAGCGTCATCAAAACATCAGTATAGGAATCCAGGCTCCCTCAGCGCACAATCTGGATCCAGGCCTTTTGTTTGCTATTGTATTTATTGTAAGGTCCAACTATGTGGCTGCACATCGCCCAGGGCTGTGATCTTTGCAATGTAAAAGTCAAACGTACAGGCAGTTGTGAGGAATGGTGTTTCATCTCTCATGGACTCTGTAGGGCAGCTTTCAGGATGCTGCCAAGCAGCGCTGCACTGTGAGAGAAATCAAAGCGCAGGCGTCGAGTCGGGAGGGAGCCTATCTTGCGCAGACTGGGTACTGTACATGGCCATTGATGCTGCTGGATGGATGTAGCCCCTGATGTAAATAAGAATGGCGAGGGCAGCGGGTGTAAAATGCCGCGTTATCTCTGCTTGACATCGGAATATTGTATGTGCCACCGTCGGGATTTATTTTTTTATATTTTCTTTTATAAAAACGTGGGGCGCTTTTCTCGTTTTCATTTGAATCTTCGCCTTTGACAGCTCGCCTGATGGGTTTCATTTGACACAAGAGCCAAAGCAAGACGGGGCGGCTTCTTCTAATAAACACTCGGGAAAAACAGGTCATTATGACCTTAGTATCCTCCAGTAAAAGAAAACCATCGGATTGTTTTTACGCGGCAGCATTCTGCTTGCATTTTTTGCTTTGGATTTCGTGTGCCGTGTCCGGGGAGGAGGACCATCAGTTCAGCGTTGAGGTAAGACAGATAAATGGCCTTCACTCCCTGGTTAATAGAAATGACCAAGCTTTCTCCTGAACATCATTTGCCTCAGCGTGAAAAAAACAACAAAAACCTAAAATATTGACTACGCTCGCGATCCGTGGGCTCGATTACCTTAACGCATAACATGGAGACATTGTGAGCCTATCAGGACAGCTCACGTACCCGAGAGCGAAAATATCGCACATTCCTCTTTTGTAGGGTGCAATGGAACAGAAGGATGCTCATATGAGGTTGTTACACTGCGGTCCATGAGCTGAGCTGATCCTAAATGTGCAGCCCAGATATCAGCGGTCTATTTTCACAGAGATGCCCTACAGCATTGTGTTGTCATTGCCTGATGTAGTTTTGTGTGACAGGCCGAAACAGAAAGTGGTGTCAAGCTCTGGCAGCATCATAGTGTTTGAAGAGGAGAGGAGATGAAACATTTACAGACACAAGTTGTATAATAGGTTTTGCTTCTTTTTTCTTTTTTTTTTTTTTTACCTTATTAATTGATGTCATTTCCATCCTCACCACAGGCTCCACTCCCACCAGCCTGGAGAAATTAAATACAGAGGCTGACAGTCACACATACACACACACGCACGCACACAAGCAATTATTCAATTTTATGGCTGACTGAAATCTCCCTGTTATCATTCTTAGATCTGTTGTGCCTTTGAACAAACATAACACAGTCACATGAGAGAGAGGAGGAGGAAAATGGATAAACAAGGCGTTTAGCTCAGCAGAAAGAGGGATAAAGGCAGAAGGCGGAGGGCTGGACAGAGAAGACAGCTAGTCAGATTAGCTAGCTGGAGCATTTCTCATAGGCTCTGTAGTGATGGTGGGCAAGTGGTGTGTTGGCATGTGGACAGATGTGGATGTTGTAGATGCCTGGTGGCCCCAATCAGTCAGGATTGAGTCTGCCAGTGACCCCTGGATGATGCTCTGTCTCACCTCTCCTCTCGGTATAGAGCTGCACTCTTGCTTTGTAGGGCAAGAAGAGGCAGGGCCACAGGACTGCTGCACATGGACACTGCCTGCAAGCCTCAAGGCACAAACTCTGACTAAGGTCACTAGTAGGGATTCAAATGCAAATCATATTAAAAACCTGGAACGTTTACAGATTTTGCATTGCAACCAAGGCAGCTCATTCTTAATTCTTGCTATTATGAAAAAGTGTTGAAGCAATGGTCAGGCACTTCACATGTTCTTGTGAGATGAGGAATGAATGATGCACAGCCATACAAGTATTGATTTTCATTGTGTGATTGGCAGTAGAGCAGAGGTTAAACAAGCAGGTCTGTGGCTGGAGTCTGGCCAGGTACCCTACCCAGCTTTTCTAACAAATGTTTTGAAACATCAGCTCTGGTGCCCTTGAGCAAAGTAGTAGAAGGAATATGTGTGGCCAGTGCTTTTACTAGGCTGTCTGCCAATGTTGAGTACAGTTCTTAAAAAAGAAAATGTCCTGAAATGGTTGGATGTGCGGCTGAATCTAATCAAAGTGAAAATGATGGAGATTTTCATATCATAGTCAGTGCCCTGTTGATACATGTATACATATATCAAATACACACACACACACACACACACACCACCCCTTATATATAAGGTAATAATATATATTATCACTAGGCAGGGCAAGGCACTGTCCAATAGCTTTTTTACTTGTAATCTCTGGCTCAATCTTCATGTCATTCCTCCCTGTTTCTCTCCAGTCTTATTAAAAAAAAAAAAAAAACAAATAGTCTAAAATTCATCTTCCACTCTTCTCTCTCATAGGGATGGCTACAGAGGTATGGCTACCTTCCCCGAACAGAACCGGGAATGTCCGTCCTGCGCTCGGCCCAAACCATGCGTTCAGCCATTGCTGCCATGCAACGCGTCTATGGTCTCAATGTCACAGGGACACTGGATGAGAAAACCCAGGAGTGAGTATATACGCGTGGATGTGGACGCAATCGTGCGTGTGCAAACACAAGCCAAGGTGCACAAGCACTTTCACCAGGCTGCTGATGTTACATTAATGCAAATGCTCCACACAGTCATTTAAAATGCAGAAGGAAAGGCTATCAATATTTCAGTGAATTAGCAAAGAGCAGAAACAGAGATGTTCATCTCATTCCCCCATCACCTCGTCCGAAAACATCCCCAGGTCAAGCTTTTAACACTTTTCCTTCTTTTCATTTTGCATGATGATGCAGTGATATCACGCTGAGGTGAGAATTAATGTTTTGCCTATGTCTATCATCTGTCTTTTGTACCTGTGATGATCTGATGTGGTATGAATGAGAAAATGTGAAAATAAGTAGTAGTTTGTAGTAGATTAGTTGTATTTCTGCACCATGCCACCACCTGCTGCTATGATTATCTGGCACCTGTCACTACTGAGTATCCCTCAGTGCATTGTGTTGTCTTGTGATGGTGTTTGGCTCCCAGCTAAAGCAAACTGAAGTCGACTTCTTCTCCTTCTTCTTCCTGTATTTCTTCCTCTAAGGTGGATGCAAAAGCCGCGCTGTGGCGTTCCGGACAAAATCAAAAGTACCTCGAGGTCACGAACGCGAAGATACGCGCTGACAGGACAGAAGTGGCAGCGTACACACATCACCTACAGGTGAGAGACAGTGGTGGAGGCAGTTGTCATAGCGACCATTGAGGTTAGCAGCAGACTATGGTAGGGTTCAGATGTGCCAGTGTTTTTTTTTTCTTTTCTTTTTTTTCTCACATGCTCTCTCATGCTCTGTGTTGTCATAGAGACTGCATAAATATGTCACATATGTATTGGCACACATACGCACGTACAAAAATACAGTCACATTCACACATTGAGAAACACAAATTAACACGAATGAATTTGTCCATGTGTGCTGCGAGAATGTTTATTTTCCAGTGTATTAATAGCTCACTGGCAAAATGAAGAATGAGATCAGACTGTTTTTTATTTTAAATGGTTCAATCATTTTTTTATTTCCATTTTCTTAAAACAAAACAAACTGTTTAAGCTGAGTAGCATGAAGATTGGAGGCTTTCCTCTCCCCTCATATAAAGTTGTTTGAAAAACCTGAGCCAAAATCCGTAATCTCAGCAGAAATATTCAAACCCTCATCTTATCTCGCCTGATTAAGCTCCAGCTTTTAATAGGTTCTGAGGAGAACCGATAAACGGGTTTTCTGGAATGGCTGCAAATTGACAGGTTACAGAAGTAATATACGATAACACTGTCAATTAATTCAAATCCTTCCTTCCTCCCTGAATTTGAATTGACGAGCCACCTCTCATAATGGAATGTCAATCAGTGCTGAGCCGGTGCTGCTGCTGCTGACTGCACTTTATTCATGAAAATGAGTGGAGCGGGAGGGAGAAGATTTCCCATTCCTCTCTGCCTGCCAGCGACTGATAACGACTGCTGTGTTAAAAGTTCACTGAAAGCTGCCGGGCTTGAAATAGTTGTGTCAAGTGCAACTTTTTTTTTTTCCCTCCTCATGTCTCCTCAATTTGAAAAGTAAAAATGTTCACCTGAAATTAATGAGATAACAAAGCACAGGGATGATGTATGTATTTTTTTTTATTTTCTATTCAATGATTTGTGCTAAGGTTAGGTTTGGGGTTATCCATTCATGGATGCCATCCATCCATAGTCTTTTATTATAACAAGCTGTATGTAAACTACATCTTGTTTTTCTTTCTACAGCATAAAAAATGTTACACCAAAGGTGGGCGCCCGGGAGACTCATGATGCCATTCGGCGAGCATTTGACGTGTGGCAGGGCGTGACTCCCTTACGCTTCGAGGCCGTTCCATACAGTGCCCTGGAGACTGGCAGGCGTGACGTGGACATCACTATCATCTTCGCCTCTGGTTTTCACGGTGACAGCTCACCCTTCGACGGGGAGGGGGGATTCCTCGCCCATGCCTATTTCCCTGGCCCAGGCATAGGCGGAGACACGCACTTTGACTCGGATGAACCCTGGACCCTCGGGAATCCCAACCACGACGGTGAGCTGGAGTGGAAAAAAAATGGGTGTAAAACCTAAAACAGTAGAGAGGAAGAAAGAGAGAAAATGGTAGTGGTAAGGATTAAGACAAGGTGACAAAGCGAGTAAAAGAAATGTAATGCCGCAGGGAGGGAGAGCAAAAGAAATTATAAAGGAGGAGATTAAGACTAGAAAAAAGGACGACAAAAAATTGTGAATGTAGACAGCTGGGTAAAAAAAAAAGTGGAAAAGGAAGAAGTGACAAATACAAAGAGAAGAGCAGTCATCAAGAAAGACAGAGAAGAACTGATGGAAAGCAAATAATGGAAAAAGCAATGGCCAGACAGGAGGGCAGCGGGACAGAGATGGTATAAGTGGGCAGGGTGTGAGTGATGCTTAACTAAAAAAAAATATAGAAATGCAGAGATGTCTTTGATGACTGTGCTCTCTAAAGATGCATCACCCCATCTGTCAGGATTTTGATGTTTTCTTTTTCTGCATAATAAGCCCTTCAGATGACAGGATAGGAAGCCCTGCTATTTTGAGACGTCGGTTGCTGGCACATGATAATGGCTGGTCTGTTTTTAGTGGATTTGATCAGTGTTATATGCTACATAGAAGAGGTGTACATAAAAGTGCCAGATAAACATGCATACCATCACTTTAAAAGCATCTTAAGATCTTGTCATACCGCCTATATATGCATGTCTTATTATAATGATTTTATGTATATATATATGTTATGTCATGTTACATTAGTTTAAATGAGGTCATTGTATTATACATATATAGCATGTAATCATACATTAAGTAAGGTAATGTTGGTTTATTATGGTTTATGTTGAATTAGGTTTATGCCATAATATGTCTTGCCTTGCCTTGCCATGGATATATTAAGTTATGTTTTGATATATTAGATTATGTTGGGTTTTGTTATTATGAGCATCTTACATGAAGTTATGTTATATTAAATTATCTTGTGTGATATGCAGGTCAGGTAGTAACATAATTCTTTTTATAGCAATGAAACCAACTTTTTACCTAAATTTAACTAATTACCCTATGTACCTATATATACAGTGTATGTCCATGTTATGTATTTATAAAGTATATGCCTGATGCCCATGAGCCATACGCTTACACTCTACCCTCCCATTAATGCGAGAGGGGAGGTACAGATCACTTTGTGTTTGTTCTGGGTCTCTGCTCTGCCACCCATCAGCTCCCTTCCTCTCTCTCTTTTGTTCTCATACTCCAGTGGTAATTGTCTCAGACTCCCAAGTCAAATTCATGTTCACCCTTGTGCAGTGTCCCATGGTTATCCATGTGGAGATGCTGAGACACATTCTGAAAAGCTCCCGTCTCAGCTTATGTGTCTGGAAAGCTACAGCAACCTTTAATGGGCTTTCACAGCAGTGTAATTGTAAATGTTGCATGTTGACATGTGCGCTAATGGGAGCTTCCGTCTGTCTCCTGGGAGTCTTTATGAGACTTTTTTTGGTTTGGGTGGAAGAGGCTGGTTGTGTTAGATAAATGGGAGAGGGGAAGGTGTAACCTTTTAGCTGCTGGCTCAGGGTCAGTAGTTGTTCTGTGCAGTACTCCTGGCAGGAGTGGATATCATGTTTTAAAGGGCAACAATTTCCTGGGGATAGCTTTAGTCAGAGGCTGTATGAAAATGGTGCTTTTCTTTCTAAATCAGGTTGACACTATGAGCTGAGTGCAGTCCATGGACACTGACCGTGGCATTTTTATTTGTGTGTGTGTTTGAATGTGATATGTGCTATGCTCGGTCGACATTTGTAAGTGTTCAGTATGCATGTGTTCATATGAAGGTGCAGTAGAATTCTCATTGCTCTCTGCTGCCCTGGGCTGCAACATAAGTGTGTGTCCCTCTGCTCTCAGAGAGCTGTGGCTCAAATGTGGCTTATCTTATAGAAGACAAGACAAGAGAAACAGTGCCTGGACCATTGAGCTGCAATTAATGATTATTTGCATCTCTGACTGATGCAAAGAAAGTGTGTCAATTGTATATTTAATGGTTTGTTTTAGGTAATTGTAATTACCCAATCAATTGTCCCAAGTGTTTCATCTTTTTCCACTGATGCTTACAACACATTTTAAGTTTGTACAGTAGAAAAGTACAAAACAAAAACAACAACTCACATATTGGGCTTTACAACAGAGATGCTTGGTAATTGTTAATTACTGTAATTTTCATTTTCATGTCTCTCCTCTCTCCAGGTAACGACCTGTTCTTGGTTGCGGTTCATGAGCTGGGCCATGCCCTCGGTCTGGAGCACTCTAATGATGCCACTGCCATTATGGCTCCCTTCTACCAGTACATGGACACAGAGAACTTCAAACTACCTCACGATGACCTGCAGGGCATCCAGAAAATCTATGGTAGCTCTCTATTTCATACACTTCTCTGTCTTTGAGTCTATATCTCAGAGATTATGGATGAAAGCAAGGCTACATAATTATCTTATTTTGCGAACACTTCACTGAAGTTTTATCACAAAGAAATATAAATAATAAAGTTCTGAAGCATATTACTCACTGTTACAAATGTGGCTGCATCAATCATATTGGGCAGAATGTGAGAAGCATTTGTCAGCTGTTAAATAGGCCAGCCAATACTTGCTCTCAAAGCAACATGAGTCAGCTAACAGAGCTCCAAAGAGGCCAGATCAGCTGTGCTAAAATAAGGGGTAATGTTTTTTTTTTTTTTTTTTTTTCAAACATAGAAAAAAAACTGAATCAACAAAGAGCAAGGAACAGTGTGAAAGGAGGGAGAAATGTTTCATCGTTGTTTTTGTCTTTTTAGGTCCACCAGACAGAGCACCACAGCCCACTAGGCCCCCACCCACGGTCCCTCCGCCTCGTTTCCCTCCTCCATCAGACCCCCGCAAGCACGACCGCCATGCCAGACCCCACCGGCCTCCACAGGGGGCCAAACCCTCCAACCCCAACTCCAAACCCAACATCTGCGATGGCGGCTTCAATACCCTGGCCATCCTCCGACAGGAGCTTTTTGTCTTCAAGGTAGAATCATCAGCAGGTTTTAAAGTGGTTTGAGATTTTTTTTTTTATTATTTGTTTAACCTTTATTTTACCAAGAAAATGATGATGACGATGACGATGACGATGATGATTATCATCATCACAATTTTACCATGTCTGTTTCAATGTTTTTCATATCTGCTTCAATTTCAGGATCAATGGTTTTGGAGGGTACGAGATAACTCAGTAGTCCCTGGATACCCCATGCAGATCAGCTACTTCTGGAAAGGCCTTCCTCCTAAAATTGATGCCGTTTATGAAAACAGTGAAGGGAAATTTGTCTTTTTCAAAGGTAATAAAAACAGAATGTTTTACATTGTCATGTCTTATTTCTAATTTATGTTTATTTTTACTAAGGAAATGGTACCTTGTGGAGTTTTTAACCATCCCACACCCCATTTAAGAATATCAAATAAATCAATTTAATCAGTAAAAATATTTTTCTCAACAAACTAAATTAGGTTACAAAAAATTGCCACTTAACCCTTAATGACAAACAAGTTGTTTACCACCACTACTCTACTTGCACTAACATTTGATCATATATGAATCGATTGGGCGACTATGTGTGAGCTTGTTTTGCATTTTCTATGCCAACAGAACGGCTGCACGTCCGGTACAGACATCCGTCCATCAGGCAGATTAACATGACATCTGTCACCCAGTGGGATCAGAGTGCCTCATGCTTTATTTATTCACACAGGGGACTTAACTGTTTGTATGTGTTTGTGTGTGAGTGCCAAGCTACTTATTTGCGAGCACACGCCACAACAGCAGCTCTCCTCACTTCGCCTCAGGCACTTATGATCAAACCGAATTAAATGCAACAATGCAGTAGCTTCAATAAAACTCAAAACAACAACTCTCGGCAGACTTGCCTTCAGAGCATCATCTTGCTGTTTATTGTATCATAGATATCACTTCATAGATTTTTTGTGCTATGATGGCATTTTGTAAACGAAGTGATACTGCTGACCTTTGAAATCACATGAATAGAAATAGAAATAAACTCACTGGTCAAAAAAACAACACAGATGGTTTTGAATGAGCGAAGCGACAGCAGTGTTTTGTTCAGGACTATTTTTGAGGTCATCTTTATGATAATGTCTTTGTCCCGGAGCTTGCTAACTTTGTGTGTGTATTTTAGGAAACCGTTTCTGGGTCTTCAAGGACACGACTCTCCAGCCGCCATACCCTCAGGATATCTCACTGTTCGGGAACGGCATGCCCACTCAGAGTATCGAGACAGCTGTCTGGTGGGAGGATGTTGCCAAAACCTACTTCTTCAAAGGCGACAGGTAGGTTTGTGTGGAATGATTATTAGTACTGTTATGAAGATAAGCAACCAGGCAGAACTAGAATCTCTTGGTGCAAATAGAGCATGTTGAAGAGTCGATCCCACAAACAAGAGAAGTATTTGTCAGCGCCTTCCCTTCTGTTCCCGTTTGAAACATTTAATAATTTTTGGGACTGTCTACCCATGAGATTAATAAAAAATGCAGGTGTGATGATGCATATTTAATGTTGCCATCAATAATTTGGCACCCTTGAAGCTTAGTAAGCTGTCACATGTTGTTTTGAAACCACTGATTGCCTCAGCATCAATGGACAAATGCTGCTTATAAGCATTCAAATCATTATGTTATATTGTGTTATATCACTGTTAGACCAACATTTACGATGTTCCTTTCCTGTCAAGTATTTCTATAAATGTATGTGAGTGTATAGATTCATTCATAGTTGTTGTTACCTACAATTGGAAGTGACCTGAAACCAAGAAGACTTTCCAATCTGTTGGATCTGTTGTTTATCTGTGTTTTAAAGTTTTTGACAGCATGCCTGTGTGACTAACATGTTTGTTCAGCTGTTACGATAAGTCATATCTTGAGAGGTCATGTGACCCTGTGTTGAAAGCTGACAAAATTCCTTGTCACGATAATGACATTCATCAATCTGCTGCTGAACACCGTGAGGAACAGGATGTTATTTACATTGTGTCATACTAAACTTTGCAGTTGCGAGTACCATTGCTTTGGGGAAATATGTTTGGTCTGTCCTAATGTTTTAGGAGGAGGGTCATAGTTGGCAAAGTAACATTCACAGAAATGCAAGGACCAGAGGTTTCCCAGCAAAATATATAATTGTAGAGAGATGCTCAATGTTAATAACATGGTGAATTTGAGGCTGATCATTGCATGTGACCTCTAACCTCAGTTGTTTTTGCCTATCCTGTTGTAGATACTGGAGGTACAATGAGGATTTGAGGACCATGGACCCAGGTTATCCCAAACCTATCACCATCTGGAAGGGCATCCCTGACTCCCCACAGGGGGCTTTTGTGGATAAAATAAATGGTACAGTACTCATAGTCATCGGTCATATTTCTATATATGTCATACTAGTCATATTTCAAAGTGAGTTTCAAACATTGAAGAGTGTTTAAGAATAAATGTGAATCCATCATTTTACTGTCCAGGTTTTACCTACTTTTACAAGGGAAAGGAATACTGGAAGTTCAACAATCAGCTGCTTCGTGTGGAGCCTGGGTACCCAAGGTCCATCCTGAGGGACTTCATGGGTTGTGATGGCCTTCCAGCAGATCCTGACTGGGACTGGAACCCCCCGGTGGCAGAGGAGCGCCACTATGACAACGGAGACGTGGACGTTGTCATCAAACTGGACAGTGCAGGGGGCACGGAGAAAGCAGTGGCCATTGCCATCCCTTGTGTCTTGGCGTTGTGCATGATGGTCCTCCTCTACACTGTTTTCCAGTTCAGGAGGAAGAGCACGCAGCGCCACATACTGTACTGCAAGCGCTCCATGCAGGAGTGGGTCTGAGGGATTATTACACTGTATAGAGAGGGATGTGATGCTCTGATTAAGTACAGTAACTGGAAGCACTGAAAAAGGTACGGAGCATAAGGATTGCCATGTTGGCAGATTTTAAAACCACTTGAACTCATAACGTGCAAGCTGTAAGGAAGCAAACAATCAGCAGAACTCAACTGAAGACAGTGAGGGAGCAACATCTCCTATGTCCAGCTAATATGTATGTATCTGCTTTGACTTTTTCTGTATCTTGGAATGAACTCAATTAAGTGAGACAGAGTTAAGCTTCTGTAAGTGGGACCTTTGTCTATCCTCGTCTTTGCACGCCGCTTAAAAAGCCCCTAGCACTAACTTCAGTGGACAAATTAGATATAGGCTTCTACTTTACTTTCATTTCTTAATTAAATTGCCCTGAGCTTTGCTTTTTTAATTTATTTAGGGCCCCTGTAAAAGATTATTCATTGTGTGGAGAACTGATACACAAACCAAATATGACCTTTTCTTCCAAAGAGGATTACCGCTCGATGTTGTTTTTGATGGAATACTTTTCCTCCATGGATCGGACATTGTGGCATCATACTCAGATATTCTTTTATCATTTCTGTTCATATCCAACTCTCTGCTCTGTAAACTGTGGGGATAGGAAGCAGCCGTTAGGAAGAGCTAGGAATTCAAGACTGTTGTGGCGGTCTATCTCCAAAACAGGGGCCAAAAACCTCTCTGCAATATTTATAAGACTGCCTTAATCACAGATTTCTCAAACTTCCTTCTCGTTCTCTCTCTCTCTCTATTTCTCTGGTAGCTGGATGCTGAGTGACACAGTGGGAATTCAAACAATGTATGACGGTGCTGATTAGCGCCAGTAATGCAACTTCAAAACCAGTGGTTAAGAACAGCTTGATCAACAAAGGGTCAACTGCTCTTGAAAATGTGCTAAGCTGTGCTAAATACCTGATGGCAAATCAGTTCATGGCATCATTTACTGCCTTACCAGAGGGTATGAGAGAGAGAGACAGAGAAGGTTAATTGCGTGTGTGAAAGAGAGAATAATTACCCACTCTATATATGTACTGTACTGTAGTGTCAGTTCTTGAACACCTATCATCCTGCTTCCCTTATTTCCTGCCAAGTTTGGACTCTATTACTCCAGACAAGAGTCATTCATCCTTATATTTAAAATGACTTTATTCGTTCATATTTGCCTTTCTTTGCTGTTGTTGTTGTTATTTTTTTCAAATTTTGTACCAGGTTTGTAAGTTTACATTATATGGAGGAGAAGAAACGAGAAATGAGGACAAAAACCAACATTTAATCATGTTTTTTTTTCTTAAAAACAGACACATTTTTTATAACAAAAAAAAAAAACGAAAAAAAAAAACATGAAAATCATCTCTGCATCTCTAGTGAACAGCAGCCATTGATTTTACTCAATTACTTCATCTTCCCATCAAATTGTTGCAAATAGTTTCGGTTGAAATGTAAAGTGAAATCACTGTTGTAAAAAAAAGAGAAAGAAAAAGAAAAAAAAGAAAACATATCTAAAATAATAACAAAAATTAATCAATCAAGAAACAAAGAATTGTTGAAAAGTAGTTTTCTTTTTTTGCTGGTGGGTTAAAAATGGAGCCAGGTTGATTTATGCACGGTAATTGTTCTTAACCAGCATACTAAATAGAAAACACTAAATATTACATTAATAAATTACTAACAAATGTTTATAAAACTATTCTAACATTGCTGGAATATCAGAATCTAACAAAACAAAACAAAAACCAGCAAAAAACTAAATCTGATGACAAATATTTCACATATATATATCATGATCTATGATATTACATATATATATATATATATATAACATAACATATATCATACATACAGCATATATGTTTCACAACACTTTAACCAGGTGAGTTTGAAAAATAAAAAGATAAACTTACGAATCTCTGTAAGATGTGAGACTTAACTGAGTAGAAACTTTTTCTCTCCTCATGTGTTGTATAATAAATGCAACGCACACCCTGTTTCTTAATGAAATATATCGTCTGCCATACATGTAACGATGAGGTCGTGTGGTGTAGCATCCCTGAGAATCTGTGTGCATTCATACTGTTATTTGTTGAATGTTCGTGCCCCAGGTTTTTGTTACTGGAAATTGTCGTCATCATTAACTGCACAATGATATCTGGCATTATGTTCCACTGATATCAAGGCATTTAACATTTTATGATATAAAAACTTAATCAAAATGGGGTAAAAGGTTTGAACCGTGATTGACGGGTTGACGGGTTGAACAATGATTAGATGTTGTTTTTCCTCATCATTATTTGTTACGGATAAAAACCTAAAACGTAAGCTGCACCAATTGTATTTCATGTTTGTTGTTGCTGTTGATCTTTAACTGACTGAACACTGGACTTTTTTTTGTTTATTTGCATTGTTACTTGTTGGTTTACATAAAACGCATTGCTACTGGTGGAATTAGGAGAAAAAAAAACAGATTAACCTAGAACTCATAGGCCTAATCTACATTGGGTGAATTTGAATGCAACAGAAGTTCATTTTTATAAGATGTCATTCTTTCGTAGCTGTTGATAGTGGATCATTTGGACACAGTTGTACCTGTTATGATCCTCAATAGCTATTTAGTTGCCGCAAAACCATTCAGGTTATCACTAAACAAAAGTAAATATAACACATCAAAAAAAAAAAAAAAAAAGAAGGTTCATAGGCTGGTGAAAATTTACTAGAATGGAAGCCACTCAGATTGGCCCATAAATGGTTACAGAATTTGGTCAAACTAACATTAAAATGAAACCAAACAGGAATAAAACGGTGAAAACAGATTCATTGGAGCCATCAAAACAATAAAAGAAACAAAGGAGAACTCTAAATCATTCAGTCATGAAACTGCGGCTGCAACTTTGTTTATTGGTTTTTACTATTGGTTTCCTCTCAGTCACACCTCATCAGATGTGTCTTGGCAAAGAAGACAAATCATTATCATGAGTCAAGGATTATTTACATACAAGTACCAACTATAATAGTATTTTCCAATCATGCTCTTGGGCTTATGGGATGCATTGACAGATTCCAACCAAATCTTTTATGAACCTTATGAAATTACTGGCGTCCAATTTGTTCTCACTTTTTCAGTCTTCAGATGGCACATTCGACAGAGAAGAAGATCTTTGCTTTCCTGGAGCAATGCTGAATTGTTGTCTGTAGAGAACCACGCTGATCCACAATGAGTGTAATTTGAGGTGGAAACAAAAACCTTTGGCTCACTGTTTGTGTGTGTGACGTCTACCCAGTTTGTGTGTTTGTGGCAAGGAGTCTGATTGCTCAGAGTGAACGTGAATTAAAGACGGCCTGTGAGTTTGAGTTGGTACTGTATTTATTGCCATATTTACTCTGTGCTCAGCACTTCAAATCTTGCATTGCATTGTACCGAGGGCAAGAGACTGTCAATAAAATGGGTTTGAAATGCAATGATTTTTTTTTTTTATTTAATCACTGCTACCAAGCAATCCTCCTCCTTCTGTTGCTGCCTCAACAAACAATTTACCTTGTCTATATGTTTTTTTTTTTTTTTTTTCATGATTGAAAGGGAAATCACAGCAAACTGTAAAAGCTGACATATTTACTTTGTACTGTTTTGATATGTAACTCACTTGAAAAAAATCTGCTATTTTAGATGTGGACTTGAGTGTAAGCCGGAAGTCTCGATGCTCTGACCTGTTCCTGTTTATCTCCAGACTCTTCAGTGCTTTTTAGTTTGTCTTGATACATGCTGCTAGGCATTAGGGCTAATTTGGAGTGTCATTAAGGGAAGTAGATGGGGCTGATTAGACAGCAGTCGATACACTAGAGAGGCAAGGGTGTGGAAGAACAAGGAGCATTTTGCAATCACTGCAGTTGAAATCTTATACACAGATACCTGCAGAATACACTCCAAGGCATAGTGTATAAGAATTAAACATAATATGTACATAAATACAGAGTGTATACTGTCTGCTTGGGAGAACTTTGTTTTAAATCCATCTGTTTCACGGATAAAGAAACTGCTGTGTGTTGTAAATAAAACAAATGCATAATGAGAGTGTCCTGTATCATGTTCTCGCACACAAACATCCACGTCAGAAACAAAGTGAAGAGTTTCATAATTCATCACCCTATTAAAGTCACAGCCCAAAACCAAAAAGAGACAGAGACTGAAGGGTGTTCAGATGAAAAAATAAAGGACAATTTATTAAGAAACAAGATTCATTTCTTCTTGTTTACACAGAATGAAGCATAGACCAGTGGAGAACATTACACTATGATGTTCAGCTTTAAAAGTTCCAGTACAATACATATGATGGAGGACAAATTTCAATGAGCATATAGTAAGGAAACTAGAAGCAAATATGTTGCATACAGAGAGCTTCACAATGCACAACTCTGTCAGCAGAACTTATTGTACATTGTCACAAGATGCTGTTTGCTTTGCGATGCACATCTCCTTGACTGTACTTATTGTGTGCAATAAGATGTAGATAGATAGATAGATAGATAGATAGATAGATAGATAGATAGATAGATAGATAGATAGATAGATAGATAGATAGATAGATAGATAGATAGATAGATAGATAGATAGATAGATAGATAGATAGATAGATAGATAGATAGATAGATAGATAGATAGATAGATAGATAGATAGATAGATAGATAGATAGAGCAAACCTAATTACCTGAACCTGAAAATTTCAACTGGATGTCAGTGATGTTGCTGGTCTGAGAGGATGTGTGTTAGATTTCCAGGTATGTGGGGGTCTCTGTTATTAACTAAAAGAAAAATGACAAAACACAAATATAAATACAAAAACAACACATCCTCAACAACCAAACTAGACTAAAACTGTCAGACTGTCCCCAAATCTTGTTCATATGAAAAGTTTAACTTTCATATAATTGAAATGCATTACCTTGTACATGCACTTCTCTCCACCTCTTCGACACTTCTTTGTGCTCCCAGCCATCACCTGGTTCACCAGATCATTGTTAGCGTCATCACAGAGCATATTAAAGGTCCTGAAAGACAAAGGAAAATATAAAACTTAGATATTATATATTTAAAAAAAAAACAGCACAGTATAATAAATTTAAAGATCCATAAATCTTTTGGCAATACTTTACCAAATGACTTTGCATTCTGCATGCTATCAGCAGCTGCAGAAGTAAAGTTGAGGCAAGCAGAGCTCTAACACTCATCATGGTCTTGGTGTCTGTGGAGTTGGTGTCTTAAGAAAAAGACTGCTTAGTGCCTCAGTCTTTTTAAAGGCAGCTCTCAAAATACTGTGGTTCTTGTGTGAAGATCTAATACGTTAGCAGTAGGTGTGTGAAAGATGTTCAACGATTTGATCTCTTTATTAACATTGTTGTTTTCCCAACAAAAAAGTCATTAAAGAGCTTCTGAATCTATTGATTCCACTAAAACCGGAAAGTACCAAATGATTAGTTAAAAAAACCATGAAGAGATTCTAACTGATGAGTTCTCCTTAGTATGTTACAGACTTCATCCATCCATCAACAATCAAATACGCATGACACAGATTCCTATAATATGTCCAGCTTTGTTTAGGGGAACGAGTAAACAATCATACATCAATCAGGTCTTGCATTTTTCTGCTGTTCATATGGTTTCACATGTCAGTGCAAGTGTTATTGATAATGTCTGTACCCATTACCCTTTTCATTCTTAATGTGAAAACGGTGATCATGACAAATTTCCTAATTTCACAGACAACACAACTCAGCATATGTAGCAGGGATTGAAGCAAGATATGAATTAACTGAGTCTACTCTAGAATCTGGAGTCTCCAGTACCTCAGATACAGGCAGTTTGTTATATTTCGTAGGCAGCCCTTTCTTATTCACACCTTTCTGTTACTCTGATAACTTCTCCATTTTGACTCAATTTTGGCTTCCAACCTCCTCCTCCATGGGGATTCTGCTCCTTGGTGTTCTTCGTCTGTAGACAAGTGTCTCTAGGATCACTCTTGCTATGTGTATGTATAACAACTCAAAGAGATTTTGATCAGTTAAACAATCGTGAAGAGGCACCAGATGTCTCAGACCAACAGACACGGCTGGTTAGCATGTTTTTCTGGGTCAGATAATAAGTATGAAATCATTTTGACTTGTGACTTGTTGACTTGTGAGTCAAATATCTCATTAAGAGATGGTTAATCTAAATATCTAAATAATCTAAATACCAAAAAAATCCAGATTTTCATAGATCTATTGTTCTCGAGAGCCTTTGTAAATAAGACACTTACCTCTCAAAAATCTTTTTGGGGGCATGCAAGAAAACAGTCACCAGATGCTGGGAAATCCCCCTACTCTGGATCTTTTCATAGGAATTGTTAATTATACATATTATGGAAAAAAATGACCTGTTCCTCCATAGTCTTAATCTTATTTATCCTTCACACACACACACACACACACACACGCACACAAGGGTATTCCCATCCTGCAACATTTTTCTTACATTTCCTGTGTTTTTTTCACATATATTTAGACTGTACCTGTTTCAGTCCTTGTTCCTTACACCAAGCACAAATATGAAAAAGTCTGCATCTCAGAAAAAGTTCCACAAATCATTTACTTTCCTGAATCATTTTCAGCGTTCAACAAGTCTTAGAGCATCCACAGTTGTTAAGACTACTATATTTTAAAGTTAGTAATTTGGTTACATTATTAAAACGGAAGTTGTTTACACCATTTGTGTTCTTCCAGTCATACCTCACCTTTACTCAAGTTTATCTTATTACTAGGAAAAGGACCAAATCAAAGAATTACATTAGGTAGTAATGGAATCATGGTCAGTGGTTCAGTGACATATAGCAAAATGTCATCTGCATACAGATACCTTTTAGTCCAAGACATAAAGCTATCAGGCACAGTGAATTTCTTTACAAATATCTTTTGAGAGTCCAAACTCCGTGACTAGCATCACAAAAACTTCAACTTGTCACCTTAACATAACCAATCATTTTTCTATAATAAACAGAAAAATGAAACGATGATGAAATTTCATATCATGAAAATTTTCACCTTGTTTTATCCTTTTTTTTATCCTGAATTTTCACAGCATCTATCGGGAGAATTTTACTCAATGGGGAGAATTTGACACAGTTTTTTGGAAATTATGTCGCGAAAATTTTTTTTTTGGAGAAAAAAAGTAATAGTCTGGCCAAGATGCATGTTTTGATGTATAATTTGTCTGCTGCACGATCAATGTGCTGTCTTAAATAAAAACATTCACGTCAGACACAAAATAAAAACTTCTGTAAGTTCATCATCCAACAAAGAGGGACACATAGCGATGTGTAGATGCAACAAAATTTTAGATTTATTTAAGAAACTTGAATTAACTCATTTGGACTGCATGAACACTATATGATGAAGTTCAGCATAAAGAAGCCACAGTACAATACACATGAGAAAAGCCAAATTTCCAGGAGCAGTGACTCAAAGATCAAGCACTAAAAACACAAAAGTTCAAATATTTTTTGTGGTAGACCTTGATTTGCAGAAGACAGAAAAGATCCTAAGTTTATCAAAGAAGGAAACTAGAGGTAAAATGTTGAATACTGAGATCTACATAATACACAACTCTGTGAGCAGAGCTTATTCTTTATTGTTGCAAGATGCTGTTTGCTTTGCAATGCACATTCCCCTGAATATAATCTCTCTGTAGTCATCGGCCTGGGTCAGTCCACTTCCTGTTGGACAAAAGTAGAAAAAACATATCATTTTTGCATTTGTAAATGGAAATGAGCAAATGGAAAACTGAGGAAGACTTCTGAAACTTGAAGTTATGAGCTCTGAATACCTGACACAGTTTCCTGAGGTTACCTTGACTTTTTTTTTTTTTTTTTTTTTTTTTTGCTCAAACGGAGCTGTAAATGTGTTTGCAAAATAAATCTCATACCATCTGCCAGATTGTAGAGCAGGCAGTAGTCATTTGGGTCAGAAACCTGAGATGAAGTAGCAATGGCCTGCATAGGAATAGTATACAGTATTATGTTAAAGGAGCATACATACAGTGACATTACTTAATATAAAGTTATGAAGTTGTGGCATGTCATTGTTGAAAAAGCAAACCTACCGTAACTTTGCAGAGATTAGGTGGTGCAGAGCTGGAAAATTTCAACTGGATGTTAGTGATTTTGCTGGTCTGAGGGGATGTGTGTTGGATTTCCAGGTATGTGGGGGTCTCTGTTATTAACTAAAAGAAAAACGACAAAACACAAATATAAATACAAAAACAACACATCCTCAACAACCAAACTAGACTAAAACTAACTGTTAGATAAGGTTATCTGTACCACTTTTGTTAACAAGAAGTTACAATTAGTTGCAAAAACTAATAATTGTATTGTTTGACATAGACATTAAGATCTTCTCAGAAGAAAGCTTCACAATCTTAAATAAAATCTTGTTCATATGAAAAGTTTAACTTTCATGTGATTGAAATGCATTACCTCGTACATGCACTTCTCTGTACCTCCACGACACTTCTTTGTGCTCCAAGCCATCACCTGGTCCACCAGATCATTGTTAGCGTCATCACAGGTCATATTAAAGATCCTGAGAAGCAGAAGAAAATATAAAACTTAGATATTACTTTAAAAAAAAAAAAAAGCACGGTATAACAAATAGAAACCTTTAAGTTAATTAATCCATAAATCTTTTGGCAATACTTTACCAAATGACTTTGCATTTTGACAGGCCTGAAGCTGTGGAGGCAGCTATCAGCAGCTGCAGAAGTAAAGTTGAGGCAAGCAGAGCTCTAACACTCATCATGGTCTTGGTTGGAGTTGGTGTCTTAAGAAAAATATTGCTTAGTCTACTGCTTACTGCTTATACATGTTTTTTAAAGGCGGCTCTCAAAATACTGTTCTTGTGTAAAGATCTAACACGTCAGCAGTAGGTGTGATAAAGATGTTTGACGAAATGATTTGATCTCTTTAACATCATTGTTTTCATCATTCATTGATTCTGAATCAATCAATCACAAAGAACAGGCACTGGAAAGTACCAAATGATTGGTTAAAAAGCCATGAAGAGAAATTGGATCTGACTGATCAGTTCCTCCTAATATGTTACGGAGGTCATCCATCTACCAGCAGTCAGACAAATTTTAAACAGTCTAAAACATGTCTAGCTTTGTTTCAAGGAAGTCAAGGAACAAGTAAACAACCATACATACAGTACATCCAGTCTTGTGTTTTTCCGCTGCTTATCTGGGATCATATGATACTGAAAGTGACATGATAATAATAAGGAATTTTCTTTCTGAGTAAATCTACTCAAACAAGCTTCTGAAACTCTTCTGAAACATATAAATATAAATGTCCTTAGAGAATTGTCCAATCATATCTTCTTAAAAAAAGTAGTCCAATTCACTGATAATAAAAAGAGAGAATGGTCAAAACACCTTTACATTCTTTAGGATATAAAGGATGTAACATAGGGCTGGCTGATGATAATATTTCCATTGTTCAGTTGGACTGTGTCTTTCCAAGTAAACTGCTAAGAGGATCATCAAGGTATAATCTACCAAAATCATCCATCCATTGTTTATACCGATTACCCTGTTGAGGGTTACAGGGGGTTGGAGCCAGTCCTTACTGACAGGTTACCACTCTATCACAGCCAATATATATGGACAAATGACAAAACACACTCACATTTGCACCTACCTAGAGTGATCAGCTAATATAACCTGCCTGTCTTTGTGGGAGAAATCTAAATTACCTGAAGAAAACCCACACATGGGTTTGAGAGAACAAGCAAACTCCACACAGAAAGACACTCTAACCCACATACAATATAAAACAAAATAATTACAAAATAATTATTTATGTGGAGTTGGACAGTTAAGACGTGCTAATCCTAAATCTAACCCATCACATTAAGAGTTGATTCATCTAAACTAAAATACAGAAATATCAACTAATAAACCAAATTTGGATTTTTGATGAATGTCTGACTACAAAAGACTTGCATGGAGGTCAGCACCCAGCTCACTCTCAACAGCAACACTGCAATGAAGACAAATGAAAACTGCTCCATTATAACCATGAAGACTCTGCTGCTTGTTTCTGCTCTCTTTGCAGGACTCTTTGGCTCCTTGGCTGCTGCTGTCCCTGTCCATGATCCCAGCCCTGTTTCTTACCATGCCTTCTGCAGAACAGTATGGTGAGTTAGGATTGCTGCTCTGGATCAGAGTTTGTCCCTTTGTGTCTCCTTTGTGTATTTTAATGTGACTTTAGATGTTTAATGCCTGTATGTATGCTTTGTTAAACTCTCCTCTTACAGGCTGTTTGCAAAACCCTGTAATGAAATCAGCACCACAATCATGCAACAGATTCAAGCATTCAGCTACCACATTCAGAGTGGTTGTGATGACTGTCACTATAAAACAACAAACAACATTGTGGTCATTTTTAAGTCTTAGTAAGACCCATAACATGATGATTTTCCATCTGTGTATTTTTTTTGTGGCTAAAGCATGAACTCCTCAAAATAGCAAAAATGGCTTTCAGATTTACCTTCCTTCTTCAAAGGACACACAATGAATTTGTTTGCTTCCTCACCTGAGTATAATACTTTTCTGAGATTCATTTTGTCATTGTTTTTGTAGAAATAAAAGCATATAATACACTTTGTCAACGCTCTGGTGAAACAGGAAAAAGCTTCAAGTACCTTTATACTATATTTCATTACTTCCCAACACTGTGTGTGGATTAGGAGATGATACAATTGAAAGTCTTGACCACCTATCTCATTGTCCATATATCCCAGACACCATTATTCCTGTGTATTAAATTGGAGCAGTCTAATGAAGTCAAAGTGGGTGCTTGAGAAAAGGAGGCAAGGAAGTATGGGTTGAAGAGGCATAGAAAATATATTAGCGTACATGGTTCAAAAAGGAATTCATTCCAGGCCCACCTCTAGGATGGTTAATTCTACATGTAAACAGAAACACACACAAAGAACATAATGAAACTAACTTTTTTATTGGCATTTCTTTCTGTTTAAAATACAGTAGTTTACTTTTTTTTATTGCATAAAGTCATTAAACATTCCACTCAGTACCAGAGTCAGGCTTTACACAGCTGGTGAGTCCATAACCCAGGCAACTCCATTCACTGGTCATCTCTGAGAAGCCTGGATCTGACGTAAGTCCACTTGCTGAAATTAATATATGGATCAAAATGAGATCAATTCGAATTCATTCAAACTTTTGGTAATGTTATTTTTTTCGTTGCCCCAGCAATGGTCACTAAAAATAAGTGTGAGACTTCCAAGCTATAACACATAGCAGTATGCATGGAGTGTCAATTTATTTTTATATTAGAAATAAAAGACTGGCTCCTGAACTCACCTGACACCAGGTTGTAGAAGTTGCAGTAGTTGAATCCCCCATCAAGAAGGCTGGTGAAGTCAAGAGAAGTGGACCATGCCTGGTAAATAAGTAAGAAAAATAAATAATCAAGAACTGTCATGATTAGGAAACAACGCAGGACCCTTTTAACACCCCCATCTTGTAGGCTGATATTGTGCCTTAATGTTACAGCTCAAACTTTCTATCAAATTAGCACAAACCGGTGGACCTGCTATAAAACTGGTGCCGTCAAGACTCCCTGGTACTCTGGGGCTCTATAACATCTGACCTGTAAAACGGGTCATAATGTATAATTTGTTGTTTGTTTGTTGTCTGGGTTAGGGTTAACATCCTAGCTTCCACATGGTAACAAGGCCAAACAACAAACCCTGTTATAGATATAACTCAACTACTAGATATAACTCAAATTCTAAAGTTTTGCAGTAAAACAGCTTACATGTCAAATGTAAGTGAGTCCTATATGAGTATACCTTGTTGTGAAGCAATTGCTACAATTTTATAGGGTATGACTGATACTTACAGAAACAGGTCGTCAGGGGAAGAAAAATGTTTGGCTTTCAGAGTCAGAGGGGTGGCTGACACAATCTAGAAGAGAAAAATGATGTGTCATACCACATATATGCCTTTTTATATTGATGTTAGACATACCCAGGTAAGATGATTAAAAAAATGTGAACAGATGAGGTGTTCTTACCATATACTGACATTTATCACAACCGATCTGTAGGCTGAACGCTTGAAGCTGTTGCACTAATGTGGCACTGATTTTAGCACAAGATGATTCAAAGAGCCTATAAGAAAAGAAACAAAATAATACAGTTTGAACACATCAATATACATTTCAAACTTCAGACTCAGATAATGGCAATTGTCCCTGATAAAAAACAAAGCAAAGAGAGAAACAAGTATGTACTGTATGTAATGTACTGCAGAAGGCACTGTAAGATGTAGGAGTTGGAGGGAAAGGCACAGCAGCTAAGGAGCCAAATGATCCTACAAAGAGAACAGACGCCAGCAGCAGAGTCTTCATGTTGAGGTGAAGCAAGTTTCCTTTAGCGCAATGATACTGGTGAGAGTGAGTTTGGTCGAATGAGTGGTTGAGAAACTCTTGCGTGGCTAATTTATACAAAACAAGAGACTTGTCACGCGGGCTGATAACGAGGCTGAAATGAATTTGACTTGGGTATGGCGTGATTGTTTTGTGGAGATCACAATGTGCCTTTGCCTGGTGGTCCCATGGTGGACTGTGGTCACTCTGAGGTAATTCGGGACAGGACATGTGTCTGAACCCTCACCTTTAAAGATATCACGTTGACATTACATTTTATTCAAGGAAAGGAAAGTTAAATAAGGAAATTTAACTCTTGTGCTATTGCACCATACATGCTTTAATCTGTTCGTTTGAGATTTTAATCACATCTAATGCTTATTACCTTGTGAATTTAAATTTATTGTTTTTATCAAAGGTCCTGTTTTGACAAAAGTGTCGACCAATTAGTGTAACATAATGTGAAAAGAATTAGGGAAATATGAAAGTTGTACTAACAGAAAACAGTCAAATTAGGATCAGGACATTTATTTATGTGTTTGCTTATTTATTTATTATCATTTCTTGTGGTTATAAGCATGATTCTCTTTTTTAGAGAAGTAGTTTTTTTTTCTTCTTTTTTATTTTTTGTCTGGATAGCAGAGCATAAAAGCAAGTATATCGAAATTACATTCTACCTTTAAAATAAAAATTAAACAAAATAACTACAAGATAACTTTGTATTATATATTATAACACTGTGGTGCTTGACTAATGCTGCTTGAGAATTCGAAAGGAGTCTGGGGAAGTCCAGAATGGGGTCACAGATGAAACAAAATAGGGTTTGTTCCCTCATTTACTTTATACTTCATTTATTGTTTAAAATCACCTGATCTAGATATCGCTGAGGGAAATGACAGAGAAAAAAGATGTCTTCTTGATGACAAATGTCTTCCCCCAAGACAATGACCACAAGACCCTTAAGTCACATCCTGATCCAAATGAATTTCAAGCATCTTTACTGACCCTCATAACAAGCCTGGAACTTTGTATAAAAAGGCTCCCAGATAAGTCAGATCTCAGTCCACTCTCAACAGCAACACTGCAACATAGACGAAGGAAACCTGCTCCACTGTGGCACCATGAAGACTCTGCTGCTCGCCTCTGTTCTCTTTGCAGGACTGATTGGCTCCTTAACTGCCCCCCCTCCACCTGGCCCCAAGCCTGGTCCTTACCATGCTTTCTGCAGAACTATATGGTGAGTTGGGAAGACTGCTTCTCTGGATCAGAGTTTGTCATTTTGTGTCTTTGTGTTTTAGAAAACATGTTTCTTTTAATATTAAAGCCTGAGTGTGTCCAAGCTGTGTTATACTCTCTTCTCTTACAGGCTGTTTGTGTCACCCTGTGCTGTAATCAACGCCACGCTCGTGAAACAGATTGAAGCATTCAGCCCTCTGAGTGGTTGTGATGACTGTCTCTATAACGTAAGTACATGTAATGCAGCTGGTTAAATTGTGTTTTATATGGTTGGGATATCAAGAAATGACATGACACAATAAGTTATTTTCTTTCATTGGCTAACGTCAGGGAAATAAATACACATTCATGTTGTACAACAATAATTAAACCATCTTCTTTTCTAGCTTGTGTCAGTCACCCCTCTGTCTATCAAAGCCAACCACACGTCCGCTGATGGTCTTCAGGCTGAAAACATCATCATCTCCCTCAGTCCCACTGTGATGACTGGTGGCTGCCGTGTGTCTGTAAGTATCATTTTTATAATTTTAACTTCTAATCTGCTGTAGCTTTAAAACATTTTAAATTGGTATATAATTCATGTTTGTTTTTATCATTTCAATTTTATGTTTGTTGATGATCTGATGAGCCAGAATTATCACTCATCTGAAAAAGTGTTGAAAACCATAAACCATTTTCTCTTTTACTTACCAGGCAATGTCTACTTCTATTGGATTCACCACTCTCCTGGACAATGGTCTCAATTACTGCAACCTCTACAACCTGCTGTCAGGTCAGTGAACAAGTCACTGTTCTATCTTTTATGATAGGAAGTGCTTTATTTAGTTAAATAATAAAAATATATGCCATTCCTGTTTGTATATGAAGGCAAAGGAATATTAGACATGAATTTGAAATGACCTCATTCCCATCTGTCTTGTGATTCTAGCAAGTGGACTCACCTCAACACCAGGCTTCATGGAGATGACCAATGAATGGGCTTGCCTTGGCTACGGACTCACCACCTGTAACGCTTAATAAGCCTCGGTGCTGAAATTACCTCACCAAACGGTACTAAAACTGTTGTTTTAATGTTAGGTCTAGTGGTCTAGAGTAATAAATACTCTAGATTAATATATATTGTACACCTAATTGCCTGTAAAAAAAAAATAAAATAAAATGGTTCAAATCTATTATGCTTTCTGTGTGCATACTTTCTGACAGTTCATTCATGTTTATCAGCTGCTGTACCTTCTATTGAATTAGAGAAACAGACTAGACAGACCTTGCAAGTTAATACAACCCTATACATCCCTTAATGACAACCCTCTTTCATAGAGAGCAAACACTAAGTTGGCAACAAAGCCTGTAAACGCCTCCAGTGACATAGTACAGAGCTGGGTGCGCCAATTTGTTTGGAAAGATCCACTTCCAGTGGGCATACTCCTCATCACATGATGAGGGATGGGAACGGTCCCACTACTGCTATTTATTCTGTTAGCAATTTACATCAATAGGACCCTCAGGCAAAGCTAATGAGCGGCTTAATCACTGTATCTGTGAGAACTAAAAGTGATTTTCATTGTCTAATCACAACGACATGATCACATTGTTTGAGATTTAGAGATTTAACATGTTTTTCCATGACAAGAGACTGAACATGACACTGGCTTTCTTGGCTATAATGTTCCTTTGGTTTAAAATGATTTATTGGAACTGTTAAGCTGTAAAACGTTGAAAACAGCATAAAACATTGCATTACGTGGCATTATTAGCCCACCACAGCAGATTAATTATGTGACTGTCATAACTCAAAATTATTGTCAACCGTAAAACTCAGAAGTGTAGACATCAACAAGTAAACAGGGACAGTCTGTTAGTCAACTGAGGAAATTAACTGATTTGTGGAACAGTTTCTAAATAAAAAACTTTTGAATCTATTGGATTTGTTTAAGGAACAAAAAACAACAACACTAGAACACTGACAAAATATTTGACTTGATCGATATCCCTGTGCAGCTATCAGAAAATTTAGTAACAAGAGGAGGATGAAGTTATGTGAACTGAAAAGTCATGAAATAGATGAGGAACCTTGATGTGTCTATATTCTTCTTCAGAGGATGTTTCTCTCTGCATGCTCAGTTACAGATGAGAAAGTACACACACACACACAGAGTATTAATCAATTGTATTTATAATTCAATGGACTATCAGATACTCCTAGACTTAATGGGAAAATGGTTGTTGCAATCATTCTCTTCTTTTTTTTTTTCTTTTGTTGAAGTAACTTCAGCACTTAAGCTTTACAGGTGAGTCCATAGCCAAGACAAGTCCATTCATTGGTCACCTCCATGAAGCCTGGTGCTGAGGTGATTCCACTTGCTAGAATCAAAACACAAATGAGATGGAAATTAGGTCATTAAAAATAAGCTGATTAAAAATATGCGTGTTGTATGCGAGAATCATAGCAGTGTTTTCTGGAGCAGTCGTGCTGAGGAGGAAAAAAGTGTCTGCCCCGATTGTTGATTCACCAGATGCGCAGCTGACAAAAAGAATGACTATTAACTCTCTCACCATGTAATTGGAGAATTATGTGATTTCACATAAGTCAGCTGTGTCCGATTATGGTCACTGAAACCAGACATAGATGTCTCCTGACAAGAAAACTCACACTTACAAATGGGAACACACACACACAGAAAAATGGACTGTGCTGAGACACACACAGGCCAAAATTTAATAAAACCTTGAGGGACAGTGCATCATAGTGACTGACTGAGTTGCTTGTTTCCATCAGTGTTGACATGTTTAGTTTCCTCTCTGCTCCCTTTTGTTTTCTTGTAAGGGAGCCAAGACTGTTGAACCTGGTCCAACCAACCAGGTCCGTAATCCCTTCCTTCTACTGACTAATGTCTGTGTCTATGTATGAAATGACCCTTCAGTGTATCCAGTCTTCTTTAAGTCTTTAGGTAGAGTGTAGAGGAAGCCATGAGAGGGAATCCACAGGTATGTTCAAGGACTTCAGTGATAATTAAGACAATGACATTGGCAGAGATTAGCTTGTCACATCTCATCCTTGGCACTCATCGTGGACAATTCATGACAAACACACTGAAAGAAAATTCTTCTCCTCATGATCAAAATAAAGCAGTTATTTTTCATATGACTGGGCTGATATGGTACTTCATACCATATTAGTTGTGTAGAATTTTATATGCTGGTAGTCCTACATGTTACTTTATGTAAAAGCATATTTTTGCCACTATCAACCAAGGAAAAAGAAAAGATGTCTTCTTGATAAAAGATGTCTTCTTGTATTATTAGAACAATAGATTTTTTTTTAACTTCTTTTTATTTCACTTTAGTAGGTTTCTAGTTTTTACAATTGCAGTCAAATGTAAATGAAAATACAAAAATGCCTTTCTGGGGATTTTATAATACACATATTTACATATATACATATAGTCCGCATAGGCCAAATTGCTCCAAAATCAAGTTGAATGTCACCATGTCCGGTGTGAAACTCACATAAATCACATTGTTCTTTAATTAAACTTGTTAGCACACAGGAAATACAAAATGAAGTCAGTATAGAGTCTATAAGTCATCAGCATATACAAATAAATGTCTGCATATTCATACATAACCATCTAACTGTCAAAAGAAAAAATCATAAATCGGGAGCCATTTGGTGAAAAAACACTCTGTTCTTAATGTTAATTTCGCAGTTATAAATTCTATATTATACACTTTTTTTACTCTTTGTTTCCATTGTGTTATGATTGGGGGCTGTGGTTTTAGCCAGGAGACTGTTAACATCTTCCTAGCAATTGAAAGAAGGACTCTTAATAATAAAACCTTATTTTCATCCTTTATGTTATGTGGTGTGATTCCCAATATAAAATAAACTGGTTTAAGTGGCAGATCTATGTTTAAACATTTTTTATATCTTTTTTTTTACATTTTGCCAGTACTCTGATAGTTTTGGACAGTCCCAGAAGATGTGTTTGTGGTCTCCTATCATGCCACAGCCCCTCCAACATTGATTAGATGTGTTATTGAATTTAGAAGTAAGAAAGGGAGTCCTAAAATATTGCATCTTAATTTTCCATTGAAATTCCTTCCGTGTAGGACTACTTGTTGTTCTGTATCCTTCTTTAGATAAATAGATCCAGTCTTTATCTGTGATAATGGTATTCCTCTCTGGTTCCCATTTCTCCTTGATGTCCAAACTATTAACTTCTTACTCCTTTTGTAATATTTTGTAAATGTATGATATGATCTTCTTTTAATAGATCCCTTAATTGTTAATATAAAAAAAATCTCTATATTAGATGGTAAGGCCCTCAATTTGTTCCACTCTTTATGGGTCTGTAAGTAGTGTCTAAGTCGTAGGTACCTGAAAAAGTCATGGGCTGGAAGATCACATTTGTTTTTAAGTTGTTCAAAGGACATTACATCTCCTCCATCAAACAATTGGCCCAGCACAATCAGACCTTTTTCTTCCCATTTCCTCAACCCTGTATCTAATCTAGATGGGAGGAAATCAATATTATGAGCAATCTTCATCACTCTTGATATTGATAAAGGGAGTCCTAACTTCTTTCTAACTTTTGACCATATTTTAAGAGTATTTCCTATCCGGATGTTATTGATTTTATTTATTCTCCATATATCTTGGTTTAAGAAAGGTGCTACTTCCAGGGGCATATCTGGGCAACTGCTCTGCTCTATTCCTACCCACATAGTATCCCAATCTCAGGTTATCCATGCTACTACTGATCTAAATTGTGCGACCCAGTAACATTTTTTAGATTAGGTAAATTCGGACTCCCACTTTCTTTTGAATTTAACAGTTTTTTCCAATCTAATCCTGGGTCTTTCATTTTGCCAAATAAATCTGGATAACCATTTATCGAGCATTTTGAATGTGGACATGGGGACCTTTATGGGCAAGGACTGGAACACAAATAGAAGCCTAGGTAGTATGTTCATTCTAATGGTCTCCACTCTTCCCAATAAAGATAGAGGATTTCCCATTTTTTAAGATCATTCTTTATTTCACATAGTAGTTTACCATAATTAGCCTTATACAAGTGGAATATATCTGAGGTAATTATAATTCCTAGATATCTTAATCTATGGCTAGGGAAGCAAAATGTATTATGTTCTGCTAATTGCTGAAGCCACTCCCCAACTAACATCATTGCCTCAGATTTTAATTGGTTAATTTGATACCCTGAGAGTTCTCCAAATTCTTTTAAATTTCTAATTAGTACAGGTACAGAAATTATTGGATCACTGATATATGTTAATATGTCATCTGCGTACAATGATATTTTCTGTTCTGTTTGACCTTCATCTTTTATGCCTTTAATGGTTTTATTTTGCCTTATAGAGGCTGCCAAGGGCTCAATATTTATTGCAAATAACAATGGACTGAGGCAATCTCCTTGTCTAACCCCTCTTTTCAAGTAGAAAAATTTAGAGCAACAGCCATTCACTCTCAGACATGACTTTGGATTTGTATATATTGCCATTACTCACTCAATAAACTTCGGATGGAACCCCAATATGGCCGGGGTTCTACAGAGGAAGTGCCAATTCACAGTGTCAAATGCCTTCTGTGCATCAAAACTTATCAACATAGAATGCTGTTTTTTTTTCCTGGCACTTGTTATGACATTTAGTGTTCTCTTTATATTGTTTCTTTCCTGACTGTTGGGAATAAACCGTGTCTGGTCTGGGTTTATTAATTTTCCTATAATTCTTTGTATCCTTTTTGTCATGATATTCGTTAGTAGCTTCAAGTCATTACAAAGTAGACTAATGGGTTTGTAATTCTCACAGAGGATAGGATCTTTACCTTCCTTGTGAATCACCAATATAATGGCCTCTGACCATGAATTTAGTAAGTCTTTTTTAGACAAAACATGATTAAAAACTGGGGTTAGAACTGGTGCCAAGTCATCTATGAAACATTCATAAAATTCTCCAGGTAATCCATCTGTCCAAGAGGATTTATTGTTTTTAAGTTTTTTATGGCCTCTATGGTACTTTTTCTGTAATTTCTGATACCATTTTTAAATCTTTGGCGTCTGTCAGAGAGGGCAGACCTAAACCTGTGAGAAAAGCTTCAATTTTACCAATTTTGTGCTGTAATCAACACCACGCTCATGAAACAGATTGAAGCATTCAGCCCTCTGAGTGGTTGTGATGACTGTCTCTATAACGTAAGTACATGTAATGCAGCTGGTTAAATTGTGTTTTATATGGTTGGGATATCAAGAAATGACATGACACAATAAGTTATTTTCTTTCATTGGCTAACGTCAGAGAAATAAATACACATTCATATTGTACAACAATAATTAAACCATCTTCTTTTCTAGCTTGTGTCAGTCACCCCTCTGTCTATCAAAGCCAACCACACGTCCGCTGATGGTCTTCAGGCTGAAAACATCATCATCTCCCTCAGTCCCACTGTGATGACTGGTGGCTGACGTGTGCCTGTAAGTATCATTTTTATAATTTTAACTTCTAATCTGCTGTAGCTTTAAAACATTTTAAATTGGTATATAATTCATGTTTATTTTAATTTTATGTTTGTTAATGATCTGATGAGCCAGACTCGCCACCTGTGATGCTTAACAAGCCTCGGTGCTGAAATTACCTCACAAAACAGTACAAAAACTGTTGTTTTAATGTTAGGTCTAGTGGTCTCTGAGTAATAAATACTGTAGATTAATATATATTGTACACCTGATTGCCTGTAAAAAAAAATACAATAAAATGGTTCAAATCTATTATACTTTCTGTGTGCATACTTTCTGACAGTTCATTCATGTTTATCAGCTGCTGTACCTTCTATTGAATTAGAGAAACAGACTAGACAGACCTTGCAAGTTAATACAACCCTATATATCCCTTAATGACAACCCTCTTTCATAGA
Source organism: Polydactylus sextarius (assembly GCA_016801845.1). Lineage (NCBI taxonomy): Eukaryota > Metazoa > Chordata > Actinopteri > Polynemidae > Polydactylus > Polydactylus sextarius. Next base: position 12,684,198 of record CM028916.1, on the reverse strand, counting down.
GAGCAAACACTAAGTTGGCAACAAAGCCTGTAAACGCCTCCAGTGACATAGTACAGAGCTGGGTGCGCCAATTTGTTTGGAAAGATCCACTTCCAGTGGGCATACTCCTCATCACATGATGAGGGATGGGAACGGTCCCACTACTGCTATTTATTCTGTTAGCAATTTACATCAATAGGACCCTCAGGCAAAGCTAATGAGCGGCTTAATCACTGTATCTGTGAGAACTAAAAGTGATTTTCATTGTCTAATCACAACGACATGATCACATTGTTTGAGATTTAGAGATTTAACATGTTTTTCCATGACAAGAGACTGAACATGACACTGGCTTTCTTGACTATAATGTTACCTTGGTTTAAAATGATTTATTGGAACTGTTAAGCTGTAAAACGTTGAAAAACAGCATAAAACATTGCATTACATGGCATTATTAGCCCACCACAGCAGATTAATTATGTGACTGTCATAACTCAAAATTATTGTCAACCGTAAAACTCAGAAGTGTAGCCATCAACAAGTAAACAGGGACAGTCTGTTAGTCAACTGAGGAAATTAACTGATTTGTGGAACAGTTTCTAAATAAAAAACTTTTGAATCTATTGGATTTGTTTAAGGAACAAAAAACAACAACACTAGAACACTGACAAAATATTTGACTTGATCGATATCCCTGTGCAGCTATTAGAAAATTTAGTAACAAGAGGAGGATGAAGTTATGTGAACTGAAAAGTCATGAAATAGATGAGGAACCTTGATGTGTCTATATTCTTCTTCAAAGGATGTTTCTCTCTGCATGCTCAGTTACAGATGAGAAAGTACACATACACACACAGAGCATAATAGATTTGTAACATTTTAATGGATTTCTCTCAGTCTACAGGCAATGGGGTGTGCAGTATGTATTAATCAATTGTATTTATAATTCAATGGACTATCAGATACTCCTAGACTTAATGGGAAAATGGTTGTTGCAATCATTCTCTTCTTTTTTTTTTTTTTTTTTTTTTTGCTGAAGTAACTTCAGCACTTAAGCTTTACAGGTGAGTCCGTAGCCAAGACAAGCCCATTCACTGGTCACCTCCATGAAGCCTGGTGCTGAGGTGAGTCCACTTGCTAGAATCAAAACACAAATGAGATGGAAATTAGGTCATTTCAAGTTCATGATAGTTCTGATATTTCTTAGCCGTCATATAAACAGAGATGGCACAGAATGTTAGAAGCTGAGTAAATAAAGCAGTATTGTTCAGTTTTCAGTTGTAAATGATGAAAAAAACTTGGACTTCTTCATTCACCTGACAGCAGGTCAAAGAGGTTGCAGTAATTGACTCCATCATCAAAAAGACTGGTGAATACGTGAGAAGCAGATGTTGCCTGGTAAGGGAGTAAATGAAAAATAAATACACCCATTTATTCCACCTAAACAACATATTCAATTTACACAATTAAATAACGTTTTAAACCACAGCCACAGCTACATAGTTGTTATAATTTGAGTGTAATTACAGCCACACGGCAGCCGCCAGTCATCACAGTGGGACTGAAGGAGAGTTTGATGGTTTCAGCATTAAGACCATCAGCAGACGTGTGGTTGGCTTTGATAGAAAGAGGTGTTGCTGACACAAGCTAGAAAAGAAAAGTCCATGATTTTATACTAGTGTTAGACATTGAATAAAGACTTTTTGGATGTTTATTTTTGAATGATGCTCTGTCCTCATATTCTATTAATTCTGTAAATCCATAATTTCCATAAATGCTTAATTAGTTTTTACCGTATAGTGGCATTTAGCACAACCGCTCACGGGACTGAACGCTTGAATCTGCTTCATCAGTGTGGTGCTGATTTCAAGACAAGGTGTTGCAAACAGCCTGTAAAAGAAGAGAGTATAACAAACTTAAGCCTAAAACGGTAAAAGAAACATATTTTCTAAAGTCGCATTGAAATACAGGCACAGAAAATCACAACCTCAAATCCAGAGCAGCAATTCTAACTTACCACACCGTATTACAGTAGGCATGGTACAGAGCAGGGCTCGGACCAAGTGGAGAAGGGGCAGTTAAGGAGCCAATCACTCCTGCAAAGAGAACAGAAGCGAGCAGCAGAGTCTTCATTGTGTCACAATGCTTGTTCTCTTTGTCTATGTTGCAGTGTTGCTGTTGAGAGTGGTCTGAGATCTGACGTCGCTGCATGCTTTATTATCCTAAATGTCAGCCTTGTCATGAGGATCAGTGATGACGTTTAACACTCATGTGGATGAGGGTGTGACTTATGGATGGTGTGGTGATTGACTTGGGGGACGTTGGTACTTGTTAATATCTTTGTGTTTACACTGCAGTTTGAACTCTTGTGATGCAGGAGGTAGGTTTTCCCTGCCTGGGGTGGAAGAGAGTTTAAATGTACATGACTCTTCTTTCCTCCACTGTTGTTGTGTATACACATAGGTTTAGTGCTAGTTCAGGACTAAAATAAACTAAGCTGGAATTTATTTGTATTTACAACAAATATATATTGATGTATGTCAAGGTTAACTGGTTATACACTGACGAGTGTTTACACTGTTTAGTTATTGAAACTTTACACATCTTACTGTCCACCACAGGATATGACACTTAATGTAGCATAACGTAGATAGCCAAAAGCAAGCAGACCTGTCATGTACATAGCTGCACTCATGGGTTCTTCAAGTCGAGTCTTACAAACAATAGTCTCAACATGAGACCTGTGGAGTAAATAAGCATAGAAAATTGATTGACCATAATTAACAGGAAAGAAAAGAGAGATGTCTTTGGTTGCAGATCACATGTTGAACACTAGTGACAAGAAATGGGATTTATGATGTCACTGATGACATGATCATAAATCATAAATCATAATCCCATCATAAGATTTGGGGACAGTCTGACAGTTTTAGTCTAGTTTGGTTGTTGCGGATGTGTTGTTTTTGTATTTATATTTTGTCATTTTTCTTTTAGTTAATAACAGAGACCCCCACATACCTGGAAATCCAACACACATCCCCTCAGACCAGCAACATCACTGACATCCAGTTGAAATTTTCCAGCTCTGCACCACCTAACCTCTGCAAAGTGACGGTAGGTTTGCTCTTTCTATCTATCTATCTATCTATCTATCTATCTATCTATCTATCTATCTATCTATCTATCTATCTATCTATCTATCTATCTATCTATCTATCTATCTATCTATCTATCTATCATTATATCAATGTTATATACAGCACAGCAAATATGAATTCCAAATTTTCTTTTCTTTGTGAGCCTTTGGAGGGGAATGGCCCTCTAGGTTAGGAATAACTGTATAGAACGTAGTTTTAACTAGCACCACCTTGATCAGCTGAGGCAGTAAAATGCTGCTTACATATTGATGTATCAGCACTAACAGTCTAATAATGTAATATATAACAATACAACAGGCACAGAGGCCATTCACTGCTTGATTGCCATTGTGTTGAGAATACTTTGGCTCAAACAGGATTTTTAATGGGTTTCATCTTGTAAGGGGTGTGTTTACACTGCTGCTGTTGTGTTTTTACTTAAGTACGTGATCTGTGAAGTCACACAGAGAGAGAGAGAGAACAGCTGCATATATAACATTTCAGGACCTATTTTGATATTCTAAAAAAACATAGTGCAACTATTAAATTGACCACTAAGTTAACATATGTAACATGCATGAAAGGAAAGGAAGCACAGAAAGCATAGCATTTTACATACCTCTCTATGAACAATTAATTAAAACAGGGTTATGATTAAATGGTGCCTATGAACATTTTAGGTCAGGTTTGGACCCATGAGCAGAATCACCTGTACAGACTGCTTCATGGTGGCTTTCAATTAAGATTAAGATAAAGATCAAATACATTATGTGTGTATAGATTACCTGCACAAATTTTGTTAGACGTGTTGTTGGTCTAACATTTTTATCATCAGCATGGACCAGTGTCATACTCAGACGGGTCTTTGGCTGATTATGTGGCTCCTCTTCATGCTCAGAGAGTCAAACTGGAGTGTTGTGGTACCCCCGTTAACCAATGCTGCAGCAACCTCAACCGCTCCACCACCAGCTGCAAAGTCTGTCATTTGACAGTCAATGACAGACACTGGACAATATGAAAACATCTGCAGGAGGTCAATTATTGATACTCTTTGTCATTTAAAAAGCAACATGCTCATGCTGTGATAATTGTTCTCTTCCTCCAGGCTGTTGGTGCTGCCCTGTGATGACATTAATGCCAAACTGGTGTGACTATGAGCCTTCAATCCTGTGAATGTCACTACTTCCAATTAGGGGAAAAAATCTTACTGCTGCATCAACAAATGGTCAGTTATTCAATTATGCATGCTGCATTTGTTGCTGGCTATGTGAAATGTACACAAACTTACCTATTCCCTCTGATGTCACAAATACATTTCATGTATCTGTTCTTAGGGTCTTATTAAATGTGACTCATTTACATACAGACTTCGACATCATATATAATTCATAAAGAAAAGATAAAGAAAGCATATGTGTAGACCATATATAATCTTTAACAGTATCTGACATTGGATATGTGGCCTTTGTAGACTACACTGAATAATAATAGCAAATCAAATTACACAATTTTTTAACCATGTATTCTGTGAAATCACTGTATTCTTGATTTTCATAAGGGAAAAGACATCATGGTCACTTACAAGACAGACAACCTCTCCACTGCTGGCTAGAGAAAACCAAAGTGAAACTTGAGATTCAGGAAGTTTATCTTATAGAAGACACCAGTTGATTTCTACAAATATCAAAAAAGGAAACATGTGACTTGTAAAATCCCTTGGTTTCTTTATTCTACTTAAACCACACTAGGAACGACAGCAAATTCTGCAACTAGCAACAAAAGCATATTCTCCAGTCTGAGAATGTCTTGCGGATGTCCAAGTTGACCCCAAATAATCTCAACTTCCTGAGCAGATACTGTGGCTGTTGGCATTTTCTATGTTGGAGGAAAACCACAGAGGGTTGTCAAAGATTGTGCCCAAGTCTTCATACTCCTCCATAATCTCCACAGGCTTCCCCTGAATGATAGTACTGACTGCCTCAGCTAGATGTTTCTTCTTGCTTGAAAAGGTCAATATCATGTCTTTGGTTTTGTTAACATTTGGTTCTAGACTAGAATTTCAATATCAGTTCACAAACTCTTGTAGAACTGAGCTGTGATGCTACATGGGGCTTGAAAGCAGAGTCAGGCAAAGTTCACTATATAGCGGTTCAACTGGATGGACCTACAGTCATCAGTGTAGAGGATGAAAAGAAGAGAAGAGAGGACACAGCCCTGTGGGGAGCCAGTTGAAGTGAAAGGATGTCAGAAGAAAACTGGTGGTAAGGAAGTCAATGATTCACATAATAAGTCTGAGGTCAAGGTGAAAGCATGTGATGAGTTTCTCAGCCAAGAAAAGAAGCTGCATAGTATTAAATGTTGAGCAGAAATTTGCATTTTGTTCACAGCAGAGTCCCCTACATTGCCCACAAGCAAGAATAGCTGGATATTAATGGTTTCAAATAAATGACCAGTGATAAGTTGTTTGGTATTTTGTATCACGGTTTTGTGCATCAAACATAAATAAACTTAACTTCACCAAAGTTTCATGAAGGTATCATCATAATAATGATCTATACTACAATATGGTTTTTCTGCTGTAAAACTGACTGACTGGAATTCTTTTCAGAGGGAAAACAATAAAAAATAGGGCACAGAATTTTTTTCAATGTTCAAGTGTCTGCTGGATGGATGGTGTGACAAAACCAAAATGTTGTGCATTACGCATTTGAGTGAATAATGATTTCACAGTTGTTCTCAGGGCGACCTTTAGTCAAACCATGTTTAATGCTCTAGTTTAAAAAAAAAGACCTAAGAAATAAGTAGCTGTGAGACAATTACCTTTATCTGATAGGAAGATGAAGAATTTGGCTGCCAGAAGGCTACAAGAATATTTACTTCATATATGTTTCACTGTAGTTTACTGCCTCAACTTTATCTTAATTATTTTCATGATTAACCACTGGAAACTGTTATTTCAAAATTTGCTCAAATGCTCAGACCCTCAGTGCCCCCCAGGAGCTACACTTTAATTAGATAATGCATGACTTCACTTCCCTCTATTTAGCACTGACAAGCGATTTATAAACATTTATAAACAGAAGTTATGGTTGTTAACAAAATAGTGTGCATGAATAAGAACTCACAAATCTATACCTGATTCTTAGTACATGTATTAAATATTTAAACACTTCCAACAAGTAACTTAAAGTAAAGTGTTACCATTAAGTGGCTTGTACAAAGGCCCTGTGTCAAAATGAACATTTCGTGGTACTTATCTCAAAACAAATCTGTGCTTCATTTTTCCTCAGGGGTTCCCAGTGGGCTAATCAGACAGCAGGTGTGCAGTTTGTGCTATGACCATGTTTTCACTCCTCATTTTTTAGTGCACAGCACCATTCTGTGGAGAGTTCAGGGAAGTTTCCAAGGGATGGTTGTATCAGAGATAACTGGTGTGTCTACTAACCAGAAATGAATTGTATTCAAATCCAACATGTGGTCAAAAAATAACTTTTTCCCACCTGCATCTGTTATAGTTTGAGTGACAACACATTTTAGAGTAGAATTATGTTGTTGATCACTTCCTTGTGAGCATGTTCTGAGGCTGCCTAACGGTGAGGGGGCGGGCTCACAGTGACCAGGCTAAGTCCTGCTTACACAGTTATTTTTTTGGTCTAGGTAACTCAGAAGTAATGCAAAAGTAAAGTAACATGTTACAATTTAAAAGCAGAAATATTGTAATGTAGCAAATTACTCTGAAATAAGAGTAAAAAGTAATCTATAATACATTACTTTTTTGAGAGTAACTTGCCCAGCGCTGCTCGTGAGTGATGTCTCGTCATATCTATCAAGGTCTAACCACTGTGTTTCATTTTTAATCACTGTGACACATGTGTTGACTCAGTTATTCAATATACCAATATTCATATTATTAGCTAAGCATTGATAGTTCACTGCATTGTGTGGGGAGTTTTGCGGTCACATGTTGTCAGGAGATTAGGTTGAAAATTAAATCTGTACATTCATATCTCATCATTTATTTTACCAACAGATGAACTATAATTGTGTAATTATAAACAATCATGTCAACACAACTCTAGCCGACAAAGCTATTGCCAACATGTGCCAACACGTGCGAGAGAAAAGCAAACACTAGCAATAATAATAGAGGCAAGGCATATTTATTCATAGATTCAGAGTAGAACTTCTTCTGCTGCAACAAAAAAAGGAAAACAAAAGATAACACAATTGCTGATTATGAATATAGTTTTATTTAGTAAATCAATTCTCTTTGACATATGACAGGATAAATAGGTCAACCGTTACACAGAACACAGGCACTGATCCTCAGATTATACACTTATTAGCAGGGAGAAAGTTCATATCCAAGGCAGAGCCACTCGTTAGTGAACTCAGTGTATCCTGGAGTATTAGAGAGTCCGCTTCCTGTAAAAAACAACGTATAGAAAGGTGAAGACAAACTCTACACAGACAGTGATGCTGCTTAATTTACAAAACTGGCTTTGGAGTCAAATATAAAAGATTTAACAGTTATGTAAGAATTTTGCCATATTGGCTTAAAATGAAGTTTCATGATGAATGAATATTTCTGAAAACACACCTTGTATTACATTGTGGAGGTTGCAGTAATTGGTGCCGTTATCAAACAGGATGTACCAGAACTCAGAAATGGATGAACCCTGGACGGTAACAAAATAAAACAAAAAAAACACACCTCAATGCATTGTGTAGCAGGGTGATCTTTATATAAACATTTTATTGATGACGATTAGAATGAATTTGATGTAGAATCGTTTCTCTTACATCTACATGGCAGCCTGAGCCCATAGATGTGGCATGTAAAGTGAAGTTAACATTCTCAACCTGTCCCACTGCAGAAGTGTGGTTGGCCAGAATAAGTGCTGGGGTCACTGGGCCGAGCTGGAATAGAAACCCAGAAAATAATTTGTGAATCAGTATTAAAAATAAATTTCAGCTTATATCAAATTCTGCTGTCATAACTTTCTCACCTCATATGAGCCCATGGCTTTCATCTGAGTCACAATGGCCATGGTAACTTGATCACATGGCACACCGAACAACCTAAGCAGAGAAAAAATGTCCCTGTCTATTTATTTTCATCAAAAAAATCATTGTCACTCATATGAAGTCTTACCAGACAATCCTGCAGAAGGCGTGTGTGATTTCAGCTGGTTTGCCACTTGTGATGATGCACATTCCTAAAGCCAGAGCGCAGGCCACAACCAAAGTCCTTGCAGCCATGATGAACAAACAAAATGTCCTAACGAGAATGTGTGAATGCTTCTGCTTCTAGGAGTGTTTTATACACAACACTGCATGAAAAGAAAACAACTTGAAGACCTTTGGCTTGTCATGTGGACCCGTGAAAAAGTGATTTGCATGACTCTTCGCATGTCCTTCATGGCATTTTTCACATCAGCAGACTCAGATTTTACAGCTTCAGGGGTTTCTGGGTCTTTTGGGGGAGTTATTGGAGTTATTTCCACAATTCTTTAGCAAAGAAAATCTAAGTAGTAACAACATACAAGGTCATACTTACATTTATCTTGCAGCTCGTGTTGATTAGCACATCCTTCTGTGAAATTACCTCAATCAAAAAGCTTCTTCTTTAAACCTGTTCTGTATGTAGCTGCTTTTAGCTTTTACATCTATTCTATTTACAGCTTTTAAAGCAATCAGTGTCTTGACTGACACTTTAATCACTTTAATCTTTAAGACATCATTAGATCTTTTATGTTCCTGAACTTCAGAACTGAGGTATAAAACTTAAGTAGTACACTTAAGTTTTAAAACTTAAGTTTTAAACTTAAGAAGTATAAAACTATGTTTACTGTATGACCCCTGTGCATACACATTGTCCGTGTGGTATGTACTTTTGGTCAAGGGGTTTATGATTTGGACCAAAGCCTCTGAATTCCAGTTATGGGAAAGTCTCAATAATAACATGCACAACGATATTACACATAAAGATAAGCCTGTAAAGAAATCCAGACCTCAACCAAGGCAGATGTTACATTGCAGTTACAGTTCCTCTCATGCCCTGACTGAATAAATGTTTTGTAAATAAAACATTTATATAAATGTAATGTCATATAAATATTACGTTTTCTTGTGAATCACACTTTCTTGTCTTTGTTTTAACACGAAACATGCTCCTCTGCTTCAACGCCATGGTTACTCAAGGGTGAAGTTTGCAGTGCATTGTTCTCTTTACCTGGCTGTTGCTTCTTGAACTAACATGTCTATTGATTCATATTGCTTCAGGCAGTGGAAAAAAAAGCTAAATCTGCATGAAATGAGATAAAGACCAAACACAATACCAGCAGCTTTTATTGTCATTCATGTCACTTAAACTGACTGAAAGCACTCACCACCCTCCACCCTCAACCTCCAGGAAAGAATAGTACTGTGTGCACTTCTGCTTTAAAGCACAAGGTGTTATATACGAGCAGATATTTGGTTCACATAAAACTGTAAAAATATGTGTCTACTCTCTGTCTGCAGATGGCACCAGACCACAACGCTCAACCAATTTCTCCTTCTGCATACAGTCAAGAGTCCCAACCTGAAGTCAGAGAAACATTCGGGCTTCTTCAGTTCTTCTTTCAGTTATTAGCAGTGTCTGTCACAATGGAGATGCTGTGCGGTGCAGTCATTCATGTGTTACACTGAAAAGGTTGTTTAAAGGTAGTTTAAGACAGTTTCAGACATATGGACCTTGATTTCAATGGTCCTCAAAATACACAAACTATACAGTTTTTCAGAAGGGATGTCCGCATGAGAGTGTTGATTTTCCAGCCAATCCCTCTTCTTGAAGATCTGCCTGCGGGTGTCACTATCTGAAACATGTCAGCCATACAGATGAATGGAAATGACAATCTTCTCTTGTCACTAATGAAGAACCCTGCAGTGAGATGGTACTCGTGAGTAACTGCTCCAAAAACTAATTTACCGTAAGCAGTTTGCATAATTTTGTTTTGATTTGTTGCCACCACAGCGGCTGACTGTTGATTTTGCCACACAGTTTATGATTATCTTTATAGTCTGAGGTTTGTCTTTTATTCAATCTAAGTATCTTAGTGTTATTTTGTGTTCTGCTCAAATATATTGCAAGTATTTCTGAATTAATTTGTATGTAATGAAATTAAAACAGAGCAATGTGAAGTATTACAGTAGTGAGCAAAGTTCATTCATACAGAATCTTTCACCACAATAAAAGACAAAGGCAAGACATAAAACATAAAATTGCTAATAAAATACATGAATAAAACTGGACTGAAGTAAGTCTGAACATGTGGTCCTGGAGCTGATCCTTTCACAGATCCTCAGAAAAAGTACGACAGTGAGGCATTTTTACATCAACTAAAAATAGTCAATACATGTGACAAGACAAGACAGATTTCGGGCTTAAACATAGGATCTAAACACAGTATGTTTCCTTCAAATCACGTCTGTTACTCTTTTCCACAGAGTAGCCATCTTGCCGACCATCAGATGGCGCATGCTCTCCAGCGTGAGGATGCTCATTTGCTCAGACATTTGCAGAGATGGTCAGTGCAATGGTGACTGTTCACAGGGCAGTTCCCTGCAACAGCAAACCAAATGCTGCTGTGAGGGGCCATCTGCTCAGTGTACAGCACAGAAACAGAAACTGTCAAAGTCTGTCTCTCAAACTCTGCATCATCTTCTCCTCATGTTCTCCTAAAATTACTAAAACGTGATATTTTAATTCAATTTAATATTACAAGACTGTAATTTATTGTGTTTATGTAAATTAATGTTTTAAACCCCTTGTGGTTGCCACTTATTTTGATAAACTTTCCAATAAGTCACTCTACACAGAAGTCACTGGATGGTGTTCATCTTCTCCCATCATAACTCTTTATGTATATATATATATATATATATAAACTGCAAATAACAGTCTGACCTCTGACCTTATGTGTGGCAGAGCATCTTGTCCATTTATTAGCAGAATTTTTGACATTTACAGCTGCAGACTTTAATGGATTATTGTAACAACTTTTTATCAATGTCTGTAACATTTATAGGTCCGGGCTGATTTGTTATCTTTTGCTGCCCGCTTATCAAAATTTAAGTAGCTTGCAATGATCCTTTTTTGTTTATGTTTATTTAAATAATGAATAGAAAGCCCAGGATTTTCTTTTACAATCTCATTACTAAAAAATAGTTAGTAAAAAAACTGTTTTTGCCGACTGCTTATAACTCAAACACTGAATACACCGATTCACCAGTGTCCTGTTAGAATCATTAGTGTTGTGCACTTACTATAGTAGTGTACTGTTTAAACAAAGCAGGTTTATTTCAAATTTAATATAACAGAAAACTTTCTGTCATCTGTCTAACAGCAACAAAAATGAAGTCAGATGCAGCAACCTCAACCTGTGAATATTAAGAAAAAAGAATAATAAACTTCTAAAACTTGTTCTTTTCATTGGAGAAAGTCAGAAGTTGAAAAAAAGAAAGGAAATTCAACAGTTGCAACAGTGATTTCACCTTACATCAACTATCCTATCAGGGAATAATGAATAATAGAACCGACTGTATAGAAGTCAAACAGGTTAATCTGCTATTACCTGATCCATTTTTTTAGAGTGTTTCACTATTGTAATCACCACTAAAAAATGTTGACAAATGACATTAAACTCATTGTTTCATGAGTAGTTTTTCACCCTATTCTACAGGCGTGTCCTGCAGCCTGAGCTCGTCCGTTGCGTGACTTATGAAAAATAACTTACACAATCAAATTGTCACCTGCTTTGTTTTTGTTTCCTTACAGTAGCGCACCTAAATATACGCGTAATGTACCCGTACTGACTGAGCGCTCCTCATTTCATTGCGTTGTTTTACATTTCACTTTACTTTGCAGCATCCGCACGGATCAGTACTCAAGTCTCGTAATGTCTCGCGCTGACTGACACTTGTTTCTCGCGATACGTTGCGTTGCTACGTTAATCAGTTAACTCGGCGGAGCAGCTGCATGGACTCAGCTGGTGGTGGAAGCGGACTGCGATAAGCACAAATAAGGTCAGCAATTTCTCTCTGCACCTTCGCTGCATTTCAGGATTTAAGTTAATGAAACCAGAAGCATTAACCCACTCCCTCGTGCAGCAACTCGCGCTTCACGACACTGCCCGTTGTTTCCACTCGTATTATCGATTTCCATGTCGCGCGTGCATAAAACGATACTTTTTCCACAGTTTAGAGTAACTGCAGCGGAAGTTATCTGTGTTTTGCTGAGTAGAGCAAATTCAGTAAGAACTAACAGGGGTGAAAAATAATGTCACCCTTAGTTTTATTTAGGAGCAGGACTTTTACAGTCCAAAGGTCTTTCTCTTGCATGCACCATGAGGTCAGTCTGGTCAATGAGTTGTTACAGCTCCTTTCTGCAAACGCACACACTTTATAAGCCTAATAATCTCTGTGTCTTCAGGTTGTAGGACACACCAAACACTGAAGAGCATCATGTCAGAGTTAACCGGGAAGGTCCTGACTGTTCTGGGTCCAGTGGATCCAGACCAGCTGGGCCGCACGATGACCCACGAGCACCTGACCATGAGCTTCGAGTGCTGCTACTTCCCTCCACCTGCAGGTGACGAGGCAGTGGCGGCCAACCCGTTCCAGATGCAACACATGTTCTGGCTAAGACAAAACCCCTACAGCTGCCACGAGAACCTGCTCCTGCAGCAAGAGACCAACGCCGTGCGAGACGAGCTGCTGGCCTACAAGATGGCCGGCGGGGGGACCATAGTGGAGAACACGACCACTGGCATCGCCAGGGACCTGCCCACCCTACGGCAGCTGGCCAGGGACACTGGGGTCCACATCATCGCTGGAGCAGGGTACTATGTGGATAGTACCCACACAGAGGACACCAAGAAAATGAGTGTGGAGAAGGTGTGAGAGCAGGAATGTAGAATACACACTCAAAAAACTATTGTTGAAGCTTCAGGTGTATGTGTGTGTGCACGTGCGTGCACAGTGATGCTATACGTCTCAGTGACATCCTATTGTGCTAATTGTTTGATCTCTTCATACATTTTCTCAGCACAGTCTAAGATAATGTGCAAAGATTTTTTCTTTGATTGTCTTATCTGTTCATAGTGATATTTTGACATTATAATAACCTAACTCATGGTCAAAAGTTTGCACATTAAGTTTGTTAAAGAGATACACAAGTCTTCCTTCTGCAACTTAATTCCTGATTTCCTGCCCGTCAGCTCACAGACATCATCATCAGCGAGGTGCAACACGGCGCAGACGGCACAGACATCCGCTGCGGCGTGATTGGAGAGATTGGCACCAGCTGGCCAATCACTGAGAGTGAAACAAAGGTGCTGAAGGCCACGGCTCACGCTCAGACTCAGCTTGGCTGCCCAGTTATTATTCACCCCGGCAGAGACGCTGCCGCCCCGGCCGAAGTTGTCCGGATTCTCCAGGAGGCAGGTGGAGACATCAGCAAAACTGTCATGTCCCACCTGGACAGGTGAGAAGTCTTTGAGAGCAGGTTGCTTAGTTAGCAGATTTAGGAGATGCAGCTTATACTTTTACTCACCATGTAATAATCTTTTTACACTTTTTTTTACTGGTCAAGAATTAATGCCACATTTTCTCCCAGGATTCCTCTTAGGTTGCTACGTGTCACATATTTATCCTGCTCAGATTTATTGAAAAGAAATGTATCAGAGGTGCATTTCATCATTGCTGTGTCAATATTTATTTGAATTATCAGTTAATTATTTGTCTGTTCACATCTCATTACTGTAAATGAGCTTTTCTTGTTGTTTTATCACTCTTTAATTACCATGAGGAGCATCTTGCAGCAGGAAACAAAAAACAACTTTTGAACACACTGAAATAATAAATCTTGCTTTATATGGGTTTAAAGTGATGTGCTCTTTGGAAAACAATAGTTATGTTTTACTTAAAATAGGTGAAAATGATAAGTTTTAAGTCTTGTAAAATGGTTTCATGAATCTAATATTCAAGTATAAGATAGATAGAAAGATATTATCATTATGTAGTCGAAGCCAATTATGTCTGGTTTTGCATTTTATACAGCAAACACTTAATCGTATCTAACTGTTGAATGAAACATTGAGCAACATGTGATCTTTTCCTGCAGGACTATATTTGATGAAGGTGAACTGCTTGAGTTTGCTAAACTGGGCAGTTACCTGGAGTATGATCTGTTTGGAACGGAGATGCTGAACTACCCGTACAAGCTGGAGGTGGACATGCCAAGCGACAGTCAGAGAGTCAAAGCGTGAGTAACAGTGATCAGGGTTAAAAAAGAATTTTCATTAGACACGTGTGAACATGTCATTGCGTCCCTAGCTGACGCTTCAGGGTGCTAAAGCTATTTGTTATTGCCTTTGTTTGACATAATTTGTTCATATTTTTTGTCATATTTTTGTCGCACCCTGTGGAAAGAAGAGTGCATCATACAGTTTTTCATAGAAACTATGAGACACTAATCTTCCACCACAGCGTAGGGACGAGTGTGTGTCAACAGGAGGAGTGAGGAATGAGTTGCATCTTTATATATTTCACACTGAGGCCAGATGTTTGTCCACGCAAGCAGAAGATTGGTTTAACAACACATTAAAGCAGACAGGAAGCTTAATTTAAGTTTAAAACAGTTGGTTGTGTTGTGTTCAAGGTTCCCTTGTTCTTCACGGTTTTCTTTTTTCATTGTTCAGCCTGGCGTTCCTGGTAAAGGAGGGCTACGAGGACAAGATCGTGATCGCACACGACATCCACACCAAGAACCGCCTGACCAAGTACGGCGGCCACGGCTACTCTCACATCCTGAAGAACATCGTGCCCAAGATGCTGACGAGGGGCATCTCGCAGCACCAGGTGGATAAGATTCTCATCGACAACCCGAAACACTGGCTGACCTTCAAATAAAACGTGGGGTTTAAAAACAAATCGTATATCAACAAAAAAATTAGACAAAGAGGCCAGAGGCAGGCACGAGGATGTAGCAATAATTTTATGTCCAGATGATGAGTGATCAACCCACAATATATATTTTGAGATCTTTGCCATAGTCACAGAGCAAAGTGATTCAGGTGCTTTTGGGCCCTTAAACCAATCAACTTACAGTCACTAGTTCAATTTTTCAGCAAAGCAAAATGTTTTCTAACTTTGTCTTTTGAAAAGAAAAATAATTACAGGCTGCTGTTTCATCCAACTAAAGAAGTTTTTTATAGAGACCCTTATTAATTAAAGCTTAATTATAAATCATTCAGGAAATTATGTGATCACAGTGCCTCTCATTAGCAGACTTGTGTTGGTCCTATTCTCTGCACATAAAAAAATGTTTTCCTGTCTGCAGAAATGTGAATGCAATCGAAGACAAATATTCTCCATTCTTCTGAGGTATTGTTCACAGCGGTGCTCACGAATATGGTGCTAATTGATTTTTTTTTTCCACCCAATCTCAATCTCAATGTCAATGTCGTTGCTGCTTTCGTTGTATTTGCAAGCGACATTTCTGCAAACAGGTTTCATGGAGGGAAAATAACGAGGGTGACGGTAATCAGTATGCTGCTCTGCTCTCGACACAATGCGGCTGTGTTAGATGAGTTGTCCTGTTGCCCCTCAGTGGGTGTCTGGGTGTCTATTGGAGGCCGACTGTCTGGCGGGCTCAGATGAAGGACATGTTCTCCTCTCACCTGGGAACAGGTGGCCTCACAGGGTGACTTCACCACATGATCAATGACATGATTGCAACAGCTGACTGTGCACTGTGAAAAACGACTTAACTTTGATTAATCTTCTGAGAGGATTACATTATAAGTGAGCCGAAGGATTTGGTTTTACTTGACATTTTAGATTTTAACAGACAGTCCTCTGGAATCCGGAGGCAACTTTTAACAACCAGCAGGCAGATCGACGAAGGCTGTCGAGTTCGAGGAAACATTTCTATCCTCGTGACTGTCCAGTTTTCTGATGGTGACTAACTACCCGACCACCCTGTTGCCCTAACCAGCTGTCATATGGAGACAGACAAGAAAAATGACTTACAATGATCATTTGGTGGTGACAGTGCTTCAGTTTGAACATCAGAATGGCCCTTCACAGATTTATATTTCTCTTTACATGCCTTTTTTATGCTGCACAGAGTTAAAATGTTTTTTATATGTATATATATATATATATCATGCGTCACCACAGCATTTAAACATTTCACTCAAAATGCAACGACTAACACTTATTCTCTGAAAAAATAAAGCACACATATTGACTAACAGCATTGTGAACAGTGGTGATTATGTGAGTATCATGTTAGCATCTGTAGTTTAATGCTAAGGATCAATACATTTAACTGTTAATCTACATTCACTCAGTATGTGTTGCCACAGCAGCTACAGTATGTTTGACATATCAGCAAACTTAATTATTAAAGCTAGAGTTCATTCAAAGTGCGGTAATTAATCTGACAATGGTTCAATTCAACACTGTACAATTAAATTTCGTTATTATCTTATAATTACACTTGCACAGTACAGTCTTTTTCTTTCTCTTTTTTTTTTTTTTTTTTTCTTTCTTTTTCTTGCATGACTTCCCCCCACGTCCTCATGGACTCTTTTACGAGATGGAAATGGTGAGCTCTGTCTCTAATAATCCAACTGACATTGAATTGAGACTGAGCAACGAAGCAAGCTATATGCAGAGCAGATCCCCTCCCCTCGGCTGATCTTGTCCGTGTTTCAGTCGGCGTACAACATGAAGCCGGAGAAGGTGCTGTATTTATTGTTGTTGCCCCCATGCGCCTTCCCGCCATCCAGTTTAATGTAAATCTCGTCCCCAGGCTCGAGGTGGAGGACGACGCTGTTGCTGGCGTAGTCGTAGTTCTGGTCGGCGTCTTGGGCGATGGCACTGGCTCTCACCTGGAAGAATAAACGATTTCTAGTGATGACGGGTCCATCCCGTGAGAACAAATCATTAATGACACATTTGTTACTTATTTTTCAAGCTTAAAATGACCCTTAGCTAACCCCTTCAACATCTAATTATTTGAGTAATGTGATGTTTGAGGGTCTTTCTGTGTACAGTCGTGCGTAAAACCTGTGCGTAAAAATAGAGAAAGAAGTTCGTGCGTAAAATTATAAAGACTAATTGAGTGTAGCTACTACTACATGATGAATTAGACCATAAAGCGTCCTACCTGACTGTTTTTACAGAGGTCAGCCCACATGCTGGTCCCATCTCCGCCTCGCATCAGCACATGGTAAACAAAGAAATAAATCCCCGGTATTGAGCAGGTGAATTTCCCTGTAGATGGATCATAGTGGTTGCCAAGATTTGTGACTACGTCGTCGAATTTCAGCACTTCGTATCCCTCATGCTGCTTCTTCAGACCTGCGTAAAATGCGATCTTTGGGACTGTGTTATAAGTGGCAGCGCTGATGGCACCGGTGGGCCCATTTGCTCCTGGTGCTCCAGGTAGACCAGGGGGTCCCGGTACCCCCCTTTCTCCAGGAGGACCCGCAGGTCCAGGTGGCCCGGGCTCTCCAATCGGACCCCTAGGACCCACCCGTCCCGTGCGCCCTGGTTCTCCTTGCGGTCCCTGGATGAACGTGGGAAGTGACTGAACTAGGCGGTTGTCTTTCATCGGGTTGGTTACCTTGGCTGTGGCCGTAGCTGCGGTCCCGTGGGAATCACACACCATTTGACAGGATCCGAGCATCTCGTAGCGAGCAGGAGTCCCGGCGGAGTTCACCACGACAGGGATCAGAATCACCAACACCAGCACCAGCGCGACGCCACAAACACCAGTTGCGATCATCTGCGCTCTGCGGATTCGCGGTGTTCTCCGAAGTGGATGGTCGTCCAGCCTGCTTGAGTGCGATATGTTTGCAGGGAGAAGAATCTGACTCGTTCTCGTCTTAAATAAGTTTTGGAGACGAAGAAGTTCTTTAAATGTTTACGCGCAAAAGTAACCATCCACAGTTTTTACGCGCTGCAGTGTCGCTCCAACTGATTCATTTCCACTTTCTAACCAAGCAAGAAAAACATTTTTTTTTCGGAAGAAAAAGGAAAAACAAACAAGCTGCTTTATGTGATTTTGAAACACAAAGTCTGCTACGCAAGTTTGTGCCCACCGCGGTGCCACGAGAGAGAATGGACTGGAAATTAAGCGTTACTCGTTTCAGTGTTTGGAGAGTGAGGGGAGGGGTGGAGGTGATGGATGAGTTAGAAACCGCGCATTTCTTCAATCAAAAGGGAGAAGGTGAACAACATATAAACATCGATGCAACTTTAGAGCACTGAAACGTGACTGTCTTACTTTTAAGTGTTTGTTTGATGGAGGCTGGAGCCACTTTGTGTCATTTCAACGGCGTTTTCACAATGTGCGCTTTTTCCTTTTGACTTTTGTATCGTTATCACCCACAGCATGTTATCAGCAGTTATCCGAACAGTTCTAAAGGTCTTGAGCATAATTAGGTCCATTAAAGACAAAAAGCTATAGTTCTCTGGCACCCGGTCACACCTTAGTGGCTCAGCGTGTCTAATTTATCATTTGGAGAAAATCTATAGAGCCACCGAAAGGAAGGAGGGAGTCACTAGGAGCTGGCAGTGAAGGATGACTTCACACAGATATAAGGATGAAATGACTGACTACTGAGGCATTTAGAGGGTGAATAAGATGATATCAATTAATAACCAATGTGAATTTACCAATTTTTATCTGTAATATTGTATTAAGGAAATGATGTTTTAATTAAAGTTCACGTCTGAATTCGATTTGAAATGACTTATGAAATGATCCGAATGGCACATATTGATTTGTTGAGATTTAAAACCAAGTGTCCTGTTCTGATAAAAACTTAAGCACAGTGGCTTTTCCTGAGGTTTGAGTGATGAAGGGCTAATTTCTGGTGAGGAGGGAGTGAGATGATGATATGCTCATGAATGCAGAGGCTGTCAAGTCAGGTGGAGAGATAGATGAAGAGGAGGAGCAACACACAGCTTTGTTTGTTTGGGTGGATTGAATCAAACTTGGAAAAAAAGTGCCATACAAAACAGTCTGAAAAAGATATATAGTTAAGAAAGCTGTTGCAATTATAATGAGCCTTATAAAGTGATCATATTCTGTCCCATAATCGTTTATGTGACAGTGTTTTGATGTGCACAAACATGAAATGTGAATAGTTGGACACAATGGTCAAAAACCTTTCGCCTTTTACATCTGAGTGAATTTCATCTTGTTTCTCACCAAGTTGAGTTATTACTTATCATTTGTTAACCCTTTTTTAAATGTATTTATCCCATTCGCAGAAGATTGCAAACAATATTAAACATAACGACAACGACGGAAAGGAAAAAAGAAGACAGTTACACAGTTGCAGACAGGTGTATCACTTATGTCTGTTCCTATTTGTCAATGACAAAATCAGTCCGTTACAAAGATATTAGCATAGATACAATAGGAAAAAATATATTATGAGTGATCCATTTTAAGTGGATGTTAGTTTGAAGTTTGAAGATAACATAAAGATCTGTTGTATAACAGATAGAGAGGCAAACAACCTCCCATTAATCTTAATAAGGATTAACTGTCAAGCTAACAATAACAGTAAATGCTATAGCGTCTGAGTGATATGAAGCAGTGCAATATTCTGTTGAAGTTACACCATATATTGTCGTATCTGCGTCTACGGTGTGGCAGATATATGAGAGATATACAGTGACTGTTGAGATACACCAATGATTTAAAGAGATGCAAGACCAGAACATGTGGACATTTGCTGCTGATGACTGGTAACATGTCGGCCAGCTGACATCAGAATACATGAATATATTCTGAGTTATTTTCTACAACAAAACAAGAGATGGGATGCTACATTGAACTGTAGGTGGACATGCTTTATATGAATGTGAAGAAAAACGAGATCCCACATGGTGTCAGGGAGAAGTCAAGGTCATTTACTTTTATGATTGTTTGGGAATAAATTAGTTACATAACCTCATATCGTTTGAAGGTATTACATTTAAAGGGTCTCTAATCATTGATGTGTAACATGTACCTCTAATGTTTACGTCGTCATGTTTTTGTTACCTGTTCAGCATCCAAGGGCATAACATCTGCACAATGTTTTAACAGTTCAAGTTATTTCACAGTGGAGATTTGAATCAGAATATAATGACAGAGGTTTCTGATTAAAGCACGTCTTCATAGTCCTGATGAAACTGGATTTGTCTGCACTGACCTTTCATTAATCCATCAGCCCACTAAGCTTTAACCTGCGGTCCTTTCAAAGCTTTTTTTTTTTTAAACTACAAGCGACTATCAAAGTAGTGATTTACTAAATCAATTTGCACCATTAAAACTTGCAAAATGTTCTAGCTTGTAATTTTCCAAAAAGAAAAAAAAAAAAAAAGTGCAGTCTTTACGATTTTTATTAAACAGTCTTTATTGGGTTTCAGGTCATGTATATCTCTCCCTTCTTACCCATAACGGTGCTTTATGTAAATCCACAATAGCAATAACATCTAACTACCTAGGCAGGTAGCAGAAGTATTGCTAGATAGTGATGACATTCTTTTACCTGCTATTATTATTATTATTATTATTTTGCTCTACTTTCCTTCTGCTAAATCCAGGGTGCTAACAGTTAGCCCCGACCCACCACTTTGGCAATCGACCGAAACCATCATGAAACCATGTTTAGAGGCAGATGGATCATATACAGTGCTGTGCTAATTATAGTCGGTTCAGTTAGTTATTTTGTTGTATAGACTAATCTCTATGAACTAGTTTGTGTTTTGTGTGTCTGTGTCACTTTTTTGTACACTGATTTGTAATGACACACAGCTAAATCTAAATTTAAATGTTATAGTGAGACTTGTGAGAGAGAATGCTAAAAATAAAATAAAATAGACGGATAGAGACATAAAATGTCAGTTTTGTAAATTTCACTTTGCGATTGCGCTGTGTTGTGATATTAGATAGATCATTAGAGCATGTTTTATTATTTACGCATCTTGAACTTGCATGCAAGCTAAAATACATCATCATTTTTTAAAGAACACATTTTCTGTGGGATGGCTGCAAGTGAGAAATAGAAAAGTATATAATAGAGTGGTATATAAAAGCACACATTCACACGCGCACAGTGGGACATACTGTGGTGCTATGAGTCAGTGAACACTTGTTAGTGGTCAGGCTCTTTCCCTGCAGTTGGCACAAGCCTCCAGTGACTCAGGAAGACTTGTGGACCAGGAGCCAGAGTGAACAGCAGTGTCAAAAATCCACCAAAAGCTGTGGGAAGAAGACGCAGTTTGTATTAGAAAGCTTTTCACAGCATCACACCAAGTGAATCAGAGTGTTTTTTTTTTTTGTTTGTTTTTTTTTAATATTTCTGTTAAACAAAAACAATCTTTGCATGTGTCCAAAGCAGACTTTCATCACTATTTCCCAGCACAAAATCTTAGTTACTCAGCTCACCTCCGCGGCCGTATTGAAAGATTCCTCTGGTGGTGGAGAGCTCTGACAGGTTGTTTTGAGTCTCGCCTTTGGAGTTCATTTACAACCAGTCAGGCAGGATTCCTGAGGGAGCCTGATGATTTTTGACACCCGGACAAGCAGATGTTCAGAGGACATGAATTAAACATAAAGCCCATCTGACCGTAGACCGGAGGCTTTCCGAGTGTCTAATGAAATATGAGGCGTGATTTCAATTCACACACACACAAAAAAAAAAAATCCCTTTGTCAGTAAGTGTGATGCTGCATGAAATATGTATGACATTTATGTAGCCTGACTTGGGTGGCTAAGCATTGTTTAGCCGCTGTTATGACAATCAAAGTTGAGACAGGTTTGTCAAACAGTTTTGTGTGGTGAATGGGATGGAAACTGAATGAACTCTCTCATTACCAGCCAATATAAACAGAAATATTATATGACCACTGACATCCAAGTGTTTATCAACCAATAAAATACCATGTGTGCCAGGCCAGTGGTAAGATGCATATCCCCGAAGTACTTTTCACACGTTCTGCTCTTTCAAAATATGAGTGTTTATTTTTCATTTCCACAGAAAAAGCCCGTGAAAAGACTGGGCTCAACAGTTCAGCCCAGCAGGGGGGTAACAGAATGCGTTACCACACCACCCACTCAAAGCTGGTCCTGTACTGTATTTAAGATGGAGAAGCAATCACAATCGCCTAGGGTGGGCCTTCAGTTGCATACCGAAGAGCAGCCCTTTTCATTCAAGTAAAAATCAAGGTGTGATTGGTGATTGTTCTGTTTAATTTCCTTGTAGTTGGCAGGGGAACAGCTACTTTAAGACCTTTATTTATATTCTTTTGCATGTTCACGCGCCTTGTGTCCTTAGTTCACATGTTCTTAATACATAAAAAACAGTGAGTAAGGTCACAAATTGCTTAGCATTTATGTTTAAAACTCCTCACATGATTGAAATAGACAAATACATATTCAGACTATTCAGACATTCAAGTGCACTCAGCACCATTTGTAAAAGGAAAATATGTGAGTAGATATGTGAGATGGATGAGAATTCAGCAATAGCACTTGACAATTAATGAACAGAGGTATTATGTAGATACAATGTTGATGGTTTTTAAAGGTTACATTAGACCATTTATGACTGTACCACTACTTACTAATTCAATGAAAGTTTCATATTTGGTTCTCTGCAGGAGCTCAAAGATTAATATATTATTACTCATATACAGTCTGTGAATGAGATGCTGAATCATGAGATGCATCCTAGGAGACGTTTGCCGACAACACTTCAAATCCTTCAAAAGCTTCAGAAGAAGAAAAGCAAAGAGCTTCTTATATTTATCTTATCTTTATCTTTTATATTATTTTATGCTCTAATATGAAAGATCTTCATGTTGTGAAAAACATGTACAGACAAGTGGACAATGTTCGTTTAAAAATCTGTATGTTATGTGAATCACTATTTAAAAACAAAAGCAGTTGATTTAAAGGTCTTAACTAACATTACTGTCAAAGAGTAAAGCTTTTAAAATGCATCTTAACAGATATTATCAAAACATGTGTAATGATACACTGGACAATGTATGATTTACAGTGGTAACCACCAGTACATTTGACATATATAAATGTCCTGACCTGAACACTTGGTATTTTTTGGTTTTTCCATCTTAAATTATGTCAAAGAATTTGACCTTTGCATCACTTTTACATATAACATTTTCATTGTCAAATCACTTCTGTCATCTTTCACCACTGCTGGATTAAGGAGTCTGATTTTGAAGATGTAATTGTTTTCAATGGTTCTATTTTATCAGTGCCACAAAAAAAAAAAATATGTGTATTTGTTGACAATTGGCAGCATGTGTAACTATCTCTAAGGAAATGCTTTCCCCTGCATTCCAGGAGTGTTTTGATTGCTCACAGTAAAACTTTATGCATTGCAGCCTGGAATACAGGATTACAACAAAGGATTATAACAAAACCCAAATCCCTCTCGTGCAACAACAACAAAAAAACATATAAGTAGATTGATTTTCATCGAGATGTCAATCGATGCACTGTTTCGTTGACGGCATCACGGGGCAGATGTCACATTTTCTGCCGATGAGATTGAGCGGCAGCGAGGGGCTTAGTGGCAAATACAATCGAGGAGTGTAAACACACCGAGGGCCGCAAGAGGCCGATCAATGCCTCCAGTCTGGGATTGATTAATTACCCCAAGAAAGAGACTGAGGTGTGGAGGGCACCAGAGAAACCTGATCAGAACAAGATTTATCACCCAATCTCTGTATCATCACTCCCTCTCTCTCACTGTTTACTTTTTTTTTTTTTCAAACCTGACCTTTTCCATTTACTAACTGGAGTGTGTCATGTGAAAATGTGAATGACTCTTTAACATGTTGTAGAGGTTAAAACGCAGAAAAACCACATTCACTTATATTTTAGAATGATATTGGCTGCAAATATCAAAGAAGACTGTGTGAACAAATTGTAACGCTTCCAACAGCTGATACAAAAGTCCAGAAAGAAAATAAATCAGACTTTTAGAGAAGAAACTTTTCTCTCTCTCTCTCTCTCAAATTCACAACCAAATGCAAATCATTGTGTTCAACATAGTGATTACAACGACAGAGTCATACGTAACGACAACTGCAGGCACATGTCACACTTTCAAAAAAACAATACAGGTGCTGATTGGAGACACTTATAGTTTGTCTGTCTCATTTACAAGTCACTTGATTTACAGCACATTTTAATTGCAACATAATGATACGGTACAAGACACAGGTAGAAGCACATCTGGATAATTCTGTATTTCCACATATTTTTTTTCTTTAAACCACATTGTTGAGGTTGGCCTCATAAAACAATAACTGTTAGCAGGATATCTTGCTACTCTGTATGAATCCTACGCGGTAATCTCCCTAATTCATTCAAGCAGAAAAAAAGCTAACAAAAAATGCAATCGCAGCAGGAAAGATGATATCTTCCAGCTTCTCCATTCAAAACTTAATCCCCCAGATTTAAAGCAGGTTTGTGTTTTAAAATAAAACACACCGGCTGTGTGGCTGATTGGACAAATGTAATTGAAGACACTGACGTTATATCAGTGTTATATGTTTGATTTTTCTAGGAATTTTAGCACACAATGGTAGTCTCATGTGGCATTTTATTGCCTGTTATATTTAAATTATAAAATAAGTTAAATAATGCATTTCTCCACCTGTATGGTTCTGCCGCAGTGAAGACGCCTTTACCTGGTTGTTGATGTTAAAGCTGCTTTAATCAATATTTTTATATAAACAATGAGTCAGATGACAGGGGGATTTGTTGTTTGCAGTTACAAACCCACAGAGAGTTATCATCGGATGCTGCAGCTTCATTGAACTCTATGGAGCTGCTTAGTGACACTAAATGCTGTTTGGTTTTCCAATACTATAATTGTCAGCAACAAAGGCTCTAACAACCCACTATACATGCCCCAGTACAGCATTACATCAATCATCAAGACAACTTATATGTTACATTGAAAAGTTAAGTTTCTTAAGATATCAAAATACCTTTTAAAATCACCCTTTATTTACATGCGAGACGCCAGCCAAAGTTAAGACGAGAGTCCGTCGTATGAATCTCCTCATATAAAAATGACACTGTGAATAAAACCTGGTCATTGTCATAACCAGAGAAGCCACATGACAGCGCTGATGTGTGATGCATGACTGTCTCTCTGTCGCCCTACATCCTCACCCGAACTAATGATGACCTTTGATTTTCCAAAAGATGTCAGGAGATGAGAGGGGGGAAAAAAATTTAAAAATGCAAACGCACCCAATTAATTTAGGGTGAAGAGGACTGGAACGTGTGAGTGTGTCATGCAGCTGGAGTGAATGGTGAGGGGCTCCAGGAAAGACAAAGCTCAGTATAATTAGGATTCAGGGGGCCCTTTGTCAAAGATAATTAAATCTGACAGCCACTGTGGAGTAGAGAGGAAGAGAGCAGAAAACCCCTTCAAACTACAAGCTCCACTTTAACACACTCTCTACATAATCTTTCAGTCTTTATACCCCCCGTCTCTCGTCTCTCTCTCTCTCTCTCTCTCACACACACACACACACACATAACCTGCTGCACCATTCATCATCCTTGCTTTCTTAGAAAATGCATACTAGGCAATAAAGTAGATGACAGATTAATTGACACAATAAAGGCGGTTGTGGTATCAACACATCCGGCCTTTTGAGCCTGAAATTAAGCTGAGTGATATCATTATTAGAGGTGACAGTTCCAGCAGGGTGCAGACAGCTCACATCGCAGCCTCTCACAACCTCACTCTTCATCACTCAAGTGGAAAGAGTCTGCATCACCTGGCTAAATATGACTTTAGTCGCAGCAGAACAAGGATAAGTCCTTTATTTGGCTTAACATGTAACGACTCAGAATTATCACAGTTAAAAAAAATGAAATCAAAAAATGTAGTGTATATATGTATATATGTATGTATATATGTATATAATCTTTTAGATCCACTGCTTCACTGTTGGTAACTTGTTAAATAGCGGCCACTATGGCCACGCGCAGGAATTACAGGGTCCCAGCACCATATTTTCCTGATTTTGAATCAATATTTTTATTATATTTTTTTTTTTTTTATTATTATTATTATGGGTTAAATAAAAGTGTGTGAATTAAAGGAGAAGCCAAAAATATTTCAAATAAATTGCCATGTAATAAGTGCAGCATGTCTTTTTCCTGATTTATACTTATGCAAACAAAACAAAAAGAAAAAAAAAACTTTGATATTGTTAAATGTGACATAATGTGACTGTAGCACAAACAGCTGCTGGTCATACCTGACAACATGAGAGTGTAGCAGCTAAACCTCTGAATACATTGAACTGAGCTGAACAGTTTTAAACCTGGAAAATATGTAACTTTATTTCAAACATTACATGCTGCTGTGTTGATTTAACTCGTTTTAAATGAAGAACAATCTGTGAATGATGCACTCTCCTTTTTACCTTGAACACAATAATGGAAACAACTAATCATTGTAATATTTATTTAACTGTTATTGCCTAATCCTTTCCTTCACACATACATACTGTTAAATAAAGCATTCCTGGTGTTAAACCTTCGTGGTCAAATAATATGACCTCTTTGTCACATATGACAATGAGACAAACCACAGACTTTTACGTTTATTCCCGTTCTACAAAATCATTTCTGAATCATCATGCAAATGAGACTTTTTCCTGTATATTCTCCCTGACAAGTACAGCCTGCAGGAATGGAATATTTTAAGCAGTTGTACACGCACTCAAGGTTTTAAAGCAGCATCACATTTTCTTCAGTTGTACCTTTTTTTTTTTTTCTCTTTTTCTTTTTTAAGCTTGGCATCAACATAGATAATCTATCTTTCATAGTCACAGATACATAGACCTACGGTAAATACATCTTTCAAAACTGGAACAACATTTGGCAAAGCCATTTTTCTTCATACTGAACTGGCACATGTCTCTGAATTCGTTTCTTCCGTCTTCCAGTTTTGTTTTGTTGTTTTTCGTGACATAAAACAGTTCCTTGGGGTTCTTTTCACCAACGTCCAAATGAAACAGCTGTAGAGGCTGAAGTGCGTCATCACAGAGACCACCAGAGCCGCTGAGGAGAAGGCACTTATTAGTGACAGATTTATTGTGATTGGCTTGGAGTTCTTATTGTTGTTGGTTGGTGAGCTCCTCACTTTTCTTGAAAGGAGGAAAAACACACGTGAAGATTTAAGAATACTGGTTGGTGAATCTCTGGTGGAACTCTTTGACGTTGTTCAGCAGAATCTGCAGCTTGTTTGCCGGTGGCAAGATGGTCATTCTGTGTGAGAGAAAATTAACGGTTAACTTGATATACCAACAGGAAATAACCAAGGTTATTACGGACGTTAAAGATTCACAAAAATGATTTTAAAAAAAGTCATTCAGTAACTGGAAAGCATCGAAGGATAATGTGTCAATGAATGACAAACATTACCTTCTTTAAAATGAGAACAAAAAAAAACATTTTGGTGGATTGTTAGTTAAATACATAAAACTTGGCTCAAAGAAAATTTGAGGGGTATTTCTTTCCATTTCTTAGATCAAAAAATGAATTGTTCAATTGAGAAGATCATTGACAGATCAATCAGTGATCAATGCCATCGTCACTGGCAGCCAGACGTTTTTCTGTACCTGAAGTGGTAGGTTCCATCCTTCTGACCGAAGCCGCTTCCAGGTACGAGGCAGATCCCAGTCTCCTCCAACATCTTCATGCAGTAAAACATGTCCGGCTGTTGACCTTTGTCCTAACAGAGAGGAAACATAACATGATTCATTTGAGGTTTATTATTCAATTGTCAAGTGGAAGAATTTTAAACATTCAACGACTTTTCTCTTTTCTACCATACTGTTACCACAATATGAATTGTGTTTATAACCACAACACTGTCATTCCCATTGGTATATACACTTTTATACCATTACTGACACTTATTCTCCTTCCACTCTAATTGTTGTATATTAATGACCTAAATTCAAAAGACATTATTATCAGTTTGCCAAAAAATTTAATTAATTTAAAGTAGAACTGGACTTTGTGCTTGTACTTGTACTTTTAAATAAAAAAACAGTTTACTAACAATTAAATAACATACTGCAGCATATTTCTGTTGAAAACTCTTCAAAACCTCTGCAAAACAAGATAATTGATTTTAATCAGTTCTAGTCTTTGTATTATACAGTTTCATGAGGACAATTTTCTCCTTTTGTCCATGTGAGCTATTTTAGAGCAGGTGCCCTTCAGCTTTTAGTACAAACATTATCATTTCAGCAGTAAAAAAGTTTATTGAAGGTTGTGTAAATGTGAGGTAAATAAGTCTGAGGTAAGTCTAATTTCCTCTGGATCAAAGGCTTTTTCTACGCCGCAGAGCTGCCAGTGATAATGTAGGCATTACTCTTTGGGTTTCACGTATCGTTTCCATGAAAAAGCACAGCAAGGAGCACGGTAAGTAAGCTACGACTGGTGAGCAGAGTCACTGAGATTGATCAGGTGTCAGTAGGTCAGCTTTACTCTGACCTTATCCTCTGTAAGGCTAATCAGATTCTCAGTGGCTCGGCTCGTTCACCCGCCCTCAAATTCCTACTGAGCAGCCGACCGCGGGACACAATTGAAACCACAAGCCATCGGAAATCATTTGCCTTTTCCCTTTAGCGTTCAGTGTGGTGGATGCACAGTGTGCCTGCTTAAAGACTTACACTAACATAATGCAGAATATGACATGTAGGTTTTACTTTTTTTTTCCTGCAATATTTCACAAAAGGTAATTAAAGGCCAGCCCTGAGGTTGAGTCTTAGTGAATAGAGAGCTGCAGAATCCATGAAGAGAAATAGTGGAATAATAATAAGTGGACATAATAAGTATGTGGTAGATTATTGGGAGTACATAAGTACAAAAGTACAAAAAAAAAAAAAAAAATCATGAATCCTTAGGCTATATATATTTTCCTGATCAATGTCTTTTCCTTCAAGCACAAACACTACAACTTTGAATAAATGAGGAGAAGTTAGAAGAAGGTTGAGGACTGACCATGGCCTCTTTGACAGCTTTTTCAGGGATGGTGATGCGAGGGAAGGAGTACATGGCGCCCTGCACAGGATTACAGCTGATGCCTTGGACAGTGTTGAGAACCTGCTCTGTGAGTTTGGCCTTCTCCGCTAAGGCACTTAATGTGGCTGTGCGCTCCTGAAGGAGAGAATAGAGAGAAACATTATTTAAAGTGAAACAAAGAGAGAGAGAGAGAGAGAGAGAGAGAGAGAGAGTTTCTGGACTTTTGCGATGTCTATGACTGACTGTCATCTTATGTAAAGGTGGTCTAGAAGAGATTTCAGCCACTAAAAATGGTATTTATTTTCTAAATCCAGACATTTCAGCACCATTATGTTGTCGCTCGGTAACAATTTATTGGCTAAGAAAGAAACGATGGCCCACTGTGTCTGCTTGAATTTGATTTGAGGTATACGAGCTGCACGAGACACAAGAATGGCCAGATATGGTAAAGTAAGTATGAATGGATCGAATGTCATAAATTAGACAGGGGAGAGACAATCTGTCAATCCAACAAGTCATCATTATTTTTAGGAATTTTTTCATCCATTCATCGTGTACATTTTTCCAAAATGAGCATTGTGGAACGTGAACCATGATTTCAGTAATTCAAGACAGTCGTCTTCAATGCTGGGAGGAAAAAAAAAGCAGTGAACATGTACACGCACAAGACATTATTTTATAAATGTCAAAACTGCTAAGTAAAATCCATACTGAGTGGCAGTGTAGTGAAGAAAATATTGTGTAATCTTACTTGTGTCACTGTACTGATAATGCATTGATCAGAATATTGATCAAGCTGTTCCACCCCTAGAGTAAATAATGAAGATTGCAGCACGCAAACTGTGCACCTTGATGAAGCTGTCATACGAAGGCTCCCCAGGCTGCGGAGGGTTGACCACCAGGTCCATCAGAGCCTGACCAGGAACGGGAGGACACAGACGGACTGACACCAGCTTTGTCAGCTGGGCCTTCACCTCATCGTCCATGTTGATGATCTCCATGTAGCCTCCTCGGAAACCACACCTAAGAAGGAGATGGAAACGTTAAAACGTGACTTAGAAGCACTGACAATGTATGGAAGAGGAAACAAAACACACAGAAAGAAAAAAAACACACACAAACACAAAACTTGTTGTCAACATTGTTGTCACAAGATGTGACAGATTTATCTCAGCATGAAAGCAAGATGACTTACTCTCCCATGTAACACTTCGAAGTGGAGTGGAAGGATGCCAGCTCTACTGTATTCGAGTACTCTGGCCCCATCTCAAACAGAACCTTCTTGAAGGAGTGGAACTGGCAACCCTCAGCGTAAACATTATCCTGGTACACCTGGGAGATGGGAACAGATTGAAAGTTATAACAGGGGTGAGGTGGAAAATTAAGCAGGCAGCTGTTAAAAGAGACGCAGAGACAGTACCTCATCAGCCATGAGGAAGAGACGTTCCTTTGCCGCAAATCGGATTACCTCCTCAATGCACTCTCTGCTCTGGACCTGACCTGTGAAAGAAAAAGTCGCTTGTTAAGCAGAGGGGTTTGAAATGGTGATTAAGGATCAGTTGTGTCTATTTGCTGCCATCTAGTGGCTCCTCTATGTGGTGCGTTTGAAATCACTCGGCGCGAAAACACGACTGAAGTGAGGACATAACATAATTAAGTGATTTAATACGTACTAAGACTTCACGGTAGCACTAATTTAGACAAATAGAAGAGTCGAGTTTACCAGTAGGGTTTCCAGGGTTGATGATGCACAGGGCTCTTGGGTTGCAGTACTCCCGAGCTTCATCCAGGGCACGTTGCAACTCACTGATGTCCAGACTCCAGCACTTTTCCTCGTTAAGGTAATAGTTGATCTGCACAGCACCAAGTTCTGCCAGTGCGGCCGAATACAGGGGATACTGCGGTATGGAGATCATGACGCCCGTACGGGAGGCACCTTCACCACATACCAGCAGCTTCAGCATGGTCTGAGAGGACAGGGACAGGCATCAGATATGTTCATCTGTAATGCTTTATACACACAGTCATACATATTTATAATATAACAAGTATAATAGAGTAAATAGAGTTTAAATAGATAAATAGAGTTTACATTACTGTTGAACCACTACCCAATTACAGCCTTCATGAGTTGAATTTATCTTTGCCGTTATGCTGCTTTACTTTTAGCTACGTGAACTTAATAAACTGCCAACTGAGCATGAATAAATTTTCAAAATAAATAAAAAAAATATATTTCATGCAAGTTGACCACTTTGGCCGCATGCCTCTCCAAAACAGGAAACAGGTGCACTTCTCTTTTTTCGATCAATCTTTTTGATGAGTGTATGTTGAGTCCTTTATGAAAAGGGTTCATTTACATTGTATACACTGAGATTAACTCCACAACAAAAACATGTCTAATTATATTGATATTGAAGATGATTATATACAATGTAAATATACATACACACATTCAGGAAGGATATATTGTAATTCTAATGTTTTTTTTTTTTGTTTTATTTTAAGAGAAAAAAACATAAGTAGATGAAGCAGTGAGGACACAAAAAGTCAGGAAGTCAGAAATGAGAAGTATTTTGTACCACAATGCCATCGCTGGCTCCTGTGGTGAGGTAAATGTCGTCTGGGTCGCAGGGCACGCCGCCATCCCTTCGCTCAATGTAGCGTGCTACGTCCTGACGCACGGAGTCAATGCCCTGACTGGCACTGTAGGAACCTGAGAGAGATAATGGAAGTTACAGTGACGACTTAAAATTTCACAGCAACAAAACACCAACAGAATTAGTATAATTCAACAGATAATGTGCATATAAAGAGACTGAAGGTGACAATAGGCAGCCAGGATTATTTATTGTGTATTGTGTACAAAAAGCCATCACACTCGTACACACCCATACTGTTCCCTCCACAGGACTGCAGAATGCGGTGTGCTCTACTTTTAGCATCCTCTGGGAATGTACTGTCATTCAACAGTTCAGGGTAGGAGCATAACGCCAAGACCTTGAAACAGAAGGTGGTGTAAGGATAAAGCGTGAAAGGGACATTATGCAAAAAAAAAAACCTGCAAATATTGTAGCATAAGACAGGAAAAAAAGAGACCGACAGGAAGAAGGAATCGGTTTTACAGACATTCAGAAGTCAGAGGTGAGGTGTTATATTTAGATGACAGGTCGCGGGGAGGGATTAGTAGCAGACCTGACGGAAGAAAGTGATTGGCTGCTGTCCCATAGCATGTGCGTCACCAATGTTGGCCTTGATGACCTCAGCAAATGGCTTCTTCATTCCCTGCAAAACAAAAAGACAACATACCACAACATATGATTATATATCTGTAGCGTGAACATAAGCGTGAACAGTGAGACCATTTATTCACTTTGCGTTCAAGCAATAATATTGTCATCTTTTCTGAATTCTACATGAACTGCCTATTAACAAACTGTGACAGAAAAGAAGGTTAGGTGGGTGACAGCACACATTGAACTGACATAACCCTGACCCCATGCCTGGACACAGGCTTAAACACACACATAAAACATTTGTGTCACAAGGGGCTGAGAGCCGAGCAGCTGCGGAGTTAGTGGTTTACTCATAACCACTTTCAGGATGAGATTTATTGGCTGTTGGTTCTACTCAACCGGTTATTTCACGGCAACAGGAATGTATAAAGAAATGGTGGAAACTGAAATATTCCAAAAAAAAAAAAAAAATGTAATGAATGTACGAGAAGTTATCGGTTTTGGATTAAGATTTGGCACAAGTTATACAAGTGACACAAAGAGATTTTCTGCTTCTTGAGGACTACTTCCACAAGTCAGACTGTCTGAATGAAAATCTCAAAAAGCGTGAACATTTCATTCTCTATGCTAACTCTCTGTAATCTTCTCATACACACATATTGATAACAAAGTGAAGTACAGTTATTCACAAAAAAAAGTTAAGAAACTATCTAGTAAAAACAACCTTGACACCAAAAGTATGGGCAAATATGGGACCAAAGTTTGAATCTGAACAAACCATCTTATCGAACTGATGCCATTAACCTCCTGACACATTAACACAGAGACATACATTTTACAGAGGCCTTTCACCTCTTTTAGTGTAGCTCAAGAGCGACAACAGGATTTATGACAGCAAGGCAGCACTGGAGGAGAATATATTATGAAAATCAAGATATCTATTTTCTGTCTCCCAGGCCAATAATAAAACATTTCGGAAATATAATATCTTCAGCAGCTGAGCTCACTGAACAGAGGACAAACTGCAATGCAGGCAGCATGTGTGCATAAACACAAGCACGCATACACGCATGCTGTTCACACCAGATGTTTGAAGCAGCGTGACACTGCAGAAAAACCGCAAGTGTAACCTCAGTGTCAAACCCCGTGGAAATCAAAGCACCCTGTTTGTTTTATTTCTCCAGTCGAGTTCAGATTTTAGGAAACTTGAATCCCCCCACTCTCTCATTGGTCGCACACAAGAGGCGTCTCTCAGCCTGGACCAATAAAAAGATACAGCGTGAAAACACCCTAAGGTTAAAAGCACCGCCCATTCATGATGAGGATCTCTGTAGAAACAAACTGACCTCTGCTCCTGAAAGGCCCTGTGCTTTTTGTTCTCCATCACTGATAAAACAGTCCTGCAAACAAAACTCAAGTCCCAGCAGAAAGTGAAACAACTCTCGATAAATTCAACCCGTAAAACAATGACAGTCCTTGTAAATAACACTGTCATTTAAACAAAATTGGTGCAAAATCAGCACGGCTTCAACAAGGAAAAACATTATTACAGCCTTGGAGATTGTATTTCATCCCAACAGATAACGTTGAAAGAATTTGCGTTATTGTGAAGTGTCCCCACGGCAACTCGCTCTCAAAAATGACCCCATTCAGTGACAGCCAGCTGCCCATTAGAATAAAACAAAGACCGCAATGTAATGAATGCGTGTGAAGTCTTTATCAGTCCACTTGTTAACCGATACACAAGTTGGCTCAAAGTTTAGTTTCATTTTGCTCCCTGCTTGGAAAATCTCCGAACAACCCATCTTTAGTATTCATGGGAAACAGAAGAAAAAAAAACACGAACAATGACACAACTGTACTGTAAATAAAGAGAAAAGATCTCTCTTTTTAAAAACAAGGTGGGTAGGAAACCAGAGCAGGGGATAACAGTGTTCTATGTGAGTATTATATTCCCACACAAAAGGGAGTTATACCTCAGTAACCTGTTTCCCAAAGTAATCCAACACCAAACTTTCCAAAAAGGAGCTGAACTGACGGGGAATGTCTTTTGACAAAACTTAGAACAAGAGTTAAAAGTCTGTTTTTCTGAGGGTATTTCGTTCACTGGAAGTACGCTGCAGTGCATTCTTTGCTTTGGGGTTTTGTGGTGCGCTATTGAAAATACTGGCAGCTGAAAAATGTTCAGATATTGAACAATTAGATTACAGTGCTTCTTTTGTCTTAGAGGGAAATGTAATGAATTCAAAAAGTTTCCGTGGTCGTAAGAAGTATGGTAATTATTTTTTATTGCTCCTCTCACTCAATATCTTTGCAGAGTTTTACCAATCAGCCCAATTCCTATTTTCTTCTGCTTTCTAAATATTTAAATATCAACTTGATAATTCTTGATCAACCTCCTGTACAGTTCAAAAGTTAAGGATCCTGTGGAGAGATGGAGATCAGATGTAAATAAGCATTGGTCAGAACAAACACAACATAAAATCTTTGGTGCCAGAGAACCATCTGGTTAAAAAGGACACTACTGTCATTAAAGCGGCTGCAGGCTGACGCCACTACCTTTCACCTGTGCAAGAACCTGTTGGCATACTCATCCCTTCCTGAGCAAAGCACTCAAGAGAGGACAGTTTTCACACCAGACTGAGCTCTGCACACTAACAGCTGGTTGCCACATCACCATAAACGGTGTCAGAGGAAGGGAATCGGACAGTGCTTTGACAAAAAAAAAAAGGAGCAATACACAAATTATCTGGATTTATGGAGACAATAACTTGGAGAGGACTACTCTAAGATATGAAAATAATTTTAACTTTTAACAAGTGCTTGGGACAATAAATGAGAGTGAAGCACTGATTTATTTATTTTTTCCATTTTTCCCTTTTCTTTTGGGACAATAATAACTTTGTTAATTCTTTTCTTCAAGTTCTGAAATAAAATAATTGAACAGTGAATAAATGAGCCTTGTTGGACAGTTGGATAATGTACAACAGAAATATTCGGAGATTGACTGACGCTTATTGTCACTGGGTCATCAGACAGTAAAACAGATAGTAAAAACCAGACTAGACAAATGAAACACAGTCAGTAATTCAGACTATGGACTTTCACCTCTCTCTCTCTCTGGAGCTGTGATTCATAAACAAGCATGAGAAAAACAAAAATAAAACCTTGGTTAGAGATTAACACTGAGAAACATTCCGAAAGCTCATTATCTGGACCAGACCGGTCTCGGGAACAGTCTGACATGATCCGGCTCCTCAGGAATTACTGGCTAACTGGTGGACTTTGAAAGGGTGTGTAAGCACTTTCCCAGTCATTGATAAACCCAAGACATTTTTTACAGGATAATGATTAGATCATTATAATATGAACAAAATAAGGAAATGAAACTTGCTGATGAGTAATTAAAAGTCAAGCATTAAAGCTCAGCAGCAGCTAAGAATACAAGTAGTATAAAAAAATCAAATCTAATGTCTAAAAAAAAATCAGAAAAACAAAGTATTTGTGATTCAGATTCATTTTAAATTAAACAAAAAATTCTGATTCAGGGGATAAATACTAATACATACATACATTTTAGAAAGTTTCAAACTGTTACAGAAAGCCCTGATTGTCCTCTTTGTGGCTTAAATTGGTAAATAAAGTGTAAACAGTCTGGGCAGTAGGATAAAACTTTTACCAACTGATTTAATTAAGACAGATGATGATAACAAAAATGTATTTGAGATGAGACATCAGATACATAACATGGTCCCTGGAGGATGTCGGTGGTTTAAACATGAAGATCACACTAGAACAAACCTCTGAGAGCTCCCTCTCCAGCTCCACGGCCCGCTGCACGATGGGGCCCCGCACGGCGTACTCCACCTTCTTCACCGTGGGGTTCATGGTGTCGATGGTCAACACCTTGGCCCGGGACACCATACCATTTTCGGACATTTTCTCTTGGGGGAGACCACGCCGCGTTGCACTCAGACTCGAAAAAGCTCTGCCGGAAGAGGGTGAGGACAGAGGGGGAGAGGTCAGTGAGCGGACCCTGGGACCACCACCACTACCACCGCCACCGGGTCGCCGCGCTCCGCCGCTACCCGCTAACATCTCGCTTCCCCCGCGGCTTAAAAGCCGAACATGTCTGGGTGATAGCATCTGCATCCGTGTTGCTGACATGTTTACAAAACCTTGTCTTTCAACAGGTTTGCCAACTCGTTTTGTTCAAAGTGTCTGCGGTGAGACGGCGATCTGCTGCAACACGCCGGCTGCTTCACTGAAATCTGAAAAGTTGTGCGAGCGGAGCGACGCGCTCCTAAAATAAAAAACCGGACTACGCGCTCAGACCTTTGAACTCTCTGAGTTGATACAACACACCAACGGGACACTAATGTAATCCGTGCTGGTTTCTAAGGATCCTCACTGACGTATCTATAAACACAGACTAAACTTTCCAGTGCAAATTTTTTAGGGGTTCATTCCCTGCACACATGGCAACGCCGCAGCCAGGCCCGGGTCTCCCTCCCCTTGGTGTGGTCTCATCCCACCCCCATGTCTCTCTCTCTCTCTCTCTGTCCCCTCTCTTCTCTAGTCGTCCTACGCACCGTGAATATGTCACTCAGTCTCGGTTCTCCGGTTACTGAGCCAAAATTGACTTGAAGAGACGTGGCTCTGAGAGTTTTAACGAGTGAACCGATGCACATCCCAATTTCTTTCTTTCTTTTTTTTTTTTTTTTTTTTTTGGTCCAGACTTCAGCTGCACTGCGCTGCACTTTTTTGTGTGTCGAGCGCGTTTTTTGGGGGGTGGAGAAGGATGGATAAGTAATTATGAATGCTCCTCCCACTCCTACTTAAGTTTCACCAGACTGCAAAGATGATATAATGCAGATCTATTACCACTTTAAAAAGAAAAAAAAAATCACACAATATCTTCAAAACATAACTATTTCTGTGAACTATCCTAAAGGTGCGGTATGCAGTATTACTATTGCTCGGTTGTATATTGACTGGGAGGGGGGTCACACTTAGGGGTTTCTAACATGCAAAATGAGCATGGAAAGCAGAGCATCTGATGGAAACTGGGATTTAGAAACCTCTACTTACTGAGATGTTACTGATCCTCAATGTGACTTTCAGTGAATTTCTGCCTTCACACTGGAAAGTGAGAGAGCAACAGGTTTCTTGAAATCACCAGTGCAAATGTAAACAGGACAAAACAGCAATTATCATGACTGGGAGTTTTGTTTTGTCAATAAGTTAATGTCACTATTATATTTTGTATATTTTGCAGAATAAACATTGTTTTGTTGGTTGTTTTTTTTTTTTTTTTTTTTTGCACATTTAAGTATAAGTTATATGTTTTTGTTTTGTTTAGTTGGAAAATGACTAAAACAAACTTATTGTTTTACTTCATAGTTAAAAAATGTAATTTTTAATCAGTAAAACCACTGTAACTGCATTTTTAGCAAGTGGTTTTATGGATCTTATTCATACCCAAGTGCAAACATTATCATTATCAGAACGACAGTAAGAAAGATGTGAATAAATCACTTCATATTAAGAAATGTAGCAGCAAATGAGTAGTTTGTCTTCTTTTAAGCCAAATGATTGAAAAATGTTAAAGCAACGAACAGCAGACATTTATTATTTTTTCCCCAGTGTAACTTTTTCACAAGATTGTCTCATACATCTTGAGATACAGTGCAGTCTGAGTAATGTTAGTTTTCAGTAAACCAACAGGAATTCAAACTGAGATCTGTCCAGTTTTTGTGGCTGCGACAGAAAACAGTCTTGACGCCAGCGCGGTTCGACACAATTATGAAACGCTGACTTATCTCATAAATACAAAACAAAAGCAAACAGATGGTCATAGTTTACTTGGCATTGACTGAATAATGGTAGTTTTGTAAAATGTAAAAATGTTTCTAATTAACATATCTTTAGTGGTCTCTTAATAAGCATCTGTTTGAAAGATGAACAGATTATTTTTTATACCTCTACTGAAGATAGTCTAGTCAGTGTTTAATTTCATGTGTTCTACGTGTAAATATATAAAGACAAAACAAGATATCAGCAGTGAATTCACATTGCAGTTTAACTTGAGGCCTGTTGAGTGATATATTATTAGGTCAAGCATGGTAGGTTCATCCAAACTTATAAAGTTACAGCAAAGTAAATTGTACACTCAAAACCCAGTGGCTGCAACTATGTCAGAGAGAGTCTGTGTAGCCACCGTTCGCAGCGCAAAGGTGGGGACTGAAGGTGGGATAAGAAGGAAGAGCTGGTGTCGTGCTGTCTGAAGGCCGTAGCTTTTGCACTCCTCTGTAACGAGGTAGCATTGTAGTGGCTGATGTGAAAATCCAAGGACAAAATCTTCAGTATTGTTCCTCTGGGTCTTCTCTTCTGAGGAGACACACAAGGTCTCCTCTTGGCTGAAATAGCGTGTTGTACTGAAGATGTAGAAGAGCTTCAGCAGCTCCCAGCAGCGGGATTTGGAGGGTACGTTAGGGTCACCAAGTGGATGAATGGCAGGGGTGCGCACACAGGAGACCGATCGTCGTGTTTCACGATTGATGAGAAGAAATGCCAGCACATCAGGGCGCAGAGATACAGATGCTGGAAAGCAGCGCTCCCCCACAGCAAGGCAATCTCTGAGGGTCTCCACCAGAGGTGACCAGAATCGAACCACCAGCCCACTCTCAGCTTTGTGCAGGGAAGGGGTGGGACCGCACAGCACACATACATCCGCTCCAGGGAGCAGCTGGAAGCGGAGGAGGCGATGAGCCACAGTGGGACTGCCATGAGGGAGGAAAACTGGGTAATCACAGGAGGCTGATCCAGAGGCTGAGAGGGATCGCATCAAGGCAGAGAGCAGCACAACTTCTTGCGGCGCTAGACGCCACCACTTCTCAGTTGCAGCAGCTATTCGCCCGTGGACAAGAAGACAACCGAACTCGCTGTCTGCAGCCTGAGCAAAGCCATCCACAGCATCCTGAAGAAGAGCAGGGTTTGGAGGTAGAAGTGAATCGGCGCAGTGTGTGAGATTACCCAGGATGCCCTCTTGCCTCTCCTCCAACAACTGATCGATGAGGCCAAAGCAGGAACGCAAGTCCCTCTTCAGCCTCTCGATATTCCTCATGTTGGACAACTCATCCTGCCCCAACACCAGCACCATGCAGTTCCACACATTCTCCAAGAGGCGTTGCAAACGAACCTCCTCCTCCTTCTCTCTGCTGTTGCCGCCTGCCCCACCTCGTCCACCTCCGCTCACAGCAATGAGCATCACACTGTCTTGGAAAACTCTCCACACCACCTTGCCCCCACCTTCAGTCTCACAGCAGGACAACACCACTCCCTGACCACCTCCAAACATGTGAACGCCATTCAGGGAGCCAATGACAGAGAAGGGCAGCTGTTTGGAGGCTCCTCTTGTGAAAAGAGGAACCCCGCTGCTGGCTGTGAGGCAGAGCAGCTGCGTCGAGCCATCCTGGAGCATCATCGTGGTGGTTTAGCCTTAGCTAGCGGCGGCTCGCTCTCGCATGTACGGTCAACAGACTCGCTTCTGACTATCGAACCGGGCAACTAATGTTCTTCATTGATCTGGTTGTATAATAGCAATCATTAAGGCAAAAAGTAACCGGCTAGCTGTTATGGGTAATCTGGTTCTGCTATTACATCATAGGGGTGAGCCGTTAGCATCGCGCCCCATTAACCCGTTCCCCCTCAACTAGCTAAAATGGGCTCTAACACCGATAAGACAAGTGATATAATGCAGCATATCTAGCTATTACTACCGCGCTACACACCTACCGCCGACTCGCTAACCGTTTGCTTTTGTTAGGCTAACTGTATTTAACAAGCTAGGTTAACAAAAGAAGTTACCGTCGTTTCCACAGTAACGCTGTCCCATGATTCATTCTTCAAACAGATGAGGACAGTTACATTCGGCTGGTCGAGCTGCAGTTACGAGTTACCAGCTCTGATATAACCGCTGGAGGAGCGGGACAGGAAGGCTGACCTGAGTTCAGTCCCCGTAGTTCATAGAAATGTTGTTCACATGGAGCTGACATCGGGCGTTACTTCACTTCTCGCGATAGGCGAACCCGCGGGTATTGATGCTGATTACGTCAGCATTTGCGACATATTACTATATTATAAATTAATGGACATTTTTGTTAAATTAGTAACAATCCGCTACCAATTTTGGAAACTTATACATCATCATTTCGATTTTATACATTTGCTCTGAAATAATACAAATAACATACAATAACATTTCATTTTCATTTGGAGTTATTTTACTTCATCTGTACTTTTTATTTGGTAAATACCTTTATGCTGTTATTTCTACTTTACTTAAGAATCTCAGGCACATTTTCATTGCTGATTCTCTACAACCCCGTTTGGCAGTCTAGCAGTTTGCCACACTCATTTAAAAAAAATGTTTTTTGTTCTTTGTCGCATGGGGTTCTTTGTCGCACATTAAAATCCCACCGCCAGCACTTTTGCAGCTGGCTCTCACAAGCGGGTATGCATCACATGCAATGCTGTCAAAAACCAAAATAACAGGAAGCAAAAAAAAAAAAAAAAACCATATCAGTAAAACCTTAGAGTAGGAAAGAATGTTTTTATTCATTAAATACAAAAAAAAGTCCAGAATAGTGAGGACTATAATAGAGCAATAGAAAAGGCACAATAATTTACTCAAAATTACTCTTGTGCCATGAAAAATAAAACTGTCTCCTTTCCTCTACTGTGGCTGAAAATAGATGGTCATCTTCCTGACAATGTGTTCTACACTCAAGATCCCGTGGCAGTATAATGGCTTGGCATGAAGGGCAGTGTTGAGGTCAACTTTTCCCTGTAGCATCAAAATGAAGGCCTTCAAAAAGAAAGACAGAGAAAAAAAACACATCAATTTAAATATTAGTTGTTGCTGTTTTGTGTTTTTGTCAAACATGATCTGCTTCAACTTCAACAAAGATTTTGTTTATTGTGTGTTGTATAATTACTGACACTCTGTGATTGAACAATACACCAAATAGTTAAAAAATATATTGATAACGTGAAAAACAGTGTTCACAATTCATATCAAACACAACAATGATGATTAGATACTTTATGGCCTTAGTATTTCTTCTAATATCTGGATTTTACAGCTACATATACGCAAGTAATTTTAACATATTATGTATTGTCATCACACGTATGTATATTCATGTGTAAATGGGTAACATAAGCACCAGTTTCCATTTTTGTAGAATAAAGTATTCAAATTTGGGACATGATGAGAATAACAAGGAAGTAAATTACACTGGACAGGTTCAATGGCAGTGCTTTCACTAGTGTCAAAAATAACTGTAATATACCAGTTGACCATGGTCTATATTTAGTGTGGATGAAATGACTAATATCTTTTAAATAAAAAGGTTTTCATTATAATGAGCGTGTCTTCACTGAAAATACTGACACATTTTCAGAGGAGCAGAGGTGAACCCTTCCTACCTCATTAACACATTAATAAATATGTCTGGGTGTGTGTGTCTGAATGTGACAACAGGGCAGCTGGTTGACTCACCAATGTGCACAGTGGTTTCACAAGAAGGAGCAGACCTTCTGTGGTCTGAAGGGGTTGGTGCTGGAGGACATGCCGGTGAGCAGAGGGTCCTGCAAGGCGTTCTGAATGCAAAACTGTTGAAGGTCTGCAGCAGCCTGAGAGACCTGGTGGCAAAAATATAAACCACAACACTGGATTACATTAGGGTTGTTTAATGGGTTGGGTTAAAGGGTCACAGCTGCTGATTTTACACACTGGTATCAGTTTATTCATCATGAGTAACATCAGTTAGTGAAAACACTTGTTCAATACTTTACTGCAACTACAGAGGCAGCATTTTAAAATGAAGCAAAACCTTTTCATGACATGGCCAAAAAGAAAAACAGGAATCACATTATGGGCTTTGATAGGACTCAGTGTTTTTAATATTTCATTTAAAACTGCAGTGGTTAGTTGATTAATCAACGGATTGCTGAAAAGAGAATCAATCAGCAAAGATTTTGGTAATTAATCAACTGTTTCGTTTATAACGTACATTTCAATATTCAAGTTTCTCTATTTCAATGATTTATTCGTTTCCCTTGATTAGAGGTAATTCAAAACAGAATCTTTTTTCTACGTTTTATAGAGGTCACCTTTTGCACTTTGAGGCTTTGATGGACAGTTTATCTCAATTGAATCAAAGTTTGTGAACATGATTGATTGGTTAATAATGAAAATAAGAGACAGTAGCAGTCCTAGTTATATTTTTCAAACACATTGTATTACAGTTTGATTATAAGCAAAAACAATCCAGTACTGAAGATCCTTAATATTAGCAACCTGCATATGTGTCTGACTACGTGTTGCATTGTTTAACTAGTTAGCTCTTGAAGTTATCTTGTTGGTTGACTTTGTAACTTTGAATTAGAACACACAGCATTCACGTGGAGAGGTTACACCGATTAAAACGACGACGGGGGAAATTACATTTCACCGTTGCTATTCTTTTGCAAACATTGTTTGGTTTTGACCAACGTTGTGCTAGCATGAAACACTGACGCACTCGCGTCTAAGTTGCCACGACTGCCACTAACTTTAAGTCTTTACACTACCTGTTTTTCTAACGATGGGCGACTAAATTCTACACACATTATCAGACTTTATACTTCCTTTCTTTCCAAGCGACGCCCTGTTACGCCTGTTGACCA
Organism: Polydactylus sextarius; assembly: GCA_016801845.1. Lineage (NCBI taxonomy): Eukaryota > Metazoa > Chordata > Actinopteri > Polynemidae > Polydactylus > Polydactylus sextarius. The sequence continues at coordinate 12,640,954 of CM028916.1, read as the reverse complement.
CGAGCTAACTTCACGTAACGTAACGCTGCTGTTAGCCTGCCGCGCCAGCTAGCGCCGTTAGCTAAATGGTATAACGGCTGAGATTCCTCTCCGTTATTTGGAAAAAGATAAACACACACATACAAAAAAAAAACCCATCAAATTACCTTCACTCTGTTTATGTTCGCCTCAAAGCGAAGCTGCTGTACGACTTTTTTCATGGCAACAAGATTAGAGGAACTCGACATTTTCGAGGTGTATCCTTTTGTTTTTTTTTTTTTTTTTTTTTGGTGTAAAAACGTCGAGCGGTGGGTGGGAGTCAGGGCTGGATGCTGAGACAAAGCAAAGATGATGACATCCGGATTCCGGTTATTCACACAAGTGGCTGCAGTTCCCACAAACTTACCATTAGAGGGCGACACATGTCAGAGAGAAATAAAAGCGTTTAATTAAAAATATCTTTATTGTAGTGGTACATCAGCAGTGAACGTCATTATCATTCTAATGTCGAGACACATCGTTTCCATTAAAACCCATAATTTATACATCTACAACATGTAAACATTAAACTTAAATTTAATTTTGAACTAAAACTTAAGCTTTCCAAATAATTAATATATAGAGGATATTATTAAATTTCTACTTGGAAGATACCCTCTCCCTTGATATAGCTTGAGAACTGAATTGTCAGTGTTGATTTGTCTGTTTAAAAAAGAGAAAAAAAGAGAGAAAGAAAAAGAAAAAAATGAACACCGGCAGATTAAAGTGCTTTCTTGTTTGATCAGCTTTGGTGATTGAAAGTCCTTGACAAAGCAACACAGAAAAACATTATGTTGCAAAAAAAAAAAAAGAATGAGTGTTCATCAGAGGTGATGGATTTCAGCCACGGATTGACACTGAAGTCACGATTTAATAAAAAGGCACTGGTCGTTCTTTACGTCAGGCTGTTCTCATCTTCACCCAGAGAGAAAATGCTCAGGTCCCCACATCGAACTCTGTTTTTCGACTTTGCACAAGTGTCTCCATCATCGATGGTGCTCGACTCTTGCCAACGTCCTCGATTTGAAAATCTGGAGGAACTAAAATAGGAAAAAAAAAACAAAAAAAACACAGATTTGTGTCTTTAATCTGTGACATGGTGCAAACAATGTCCACATTTAGTCCTCACTTCTCCACTACACTTAAAGGACATTCATGGCATTTATAAGACTCTTCAGGATACATTGTGAATATGAAGGTTACACTTATCGTACATTCCTGGTAAAATAACTGCACAAATAAAAAATAATTCCAGCAATGCAAACATTCCTTGGAGCCACACAGGGTTAAAAATTCACTGCAGAAAATAATAATTATAGGACATGACTGATTACTACCTGCTGTCTGGTATGAGACGGAGTGTCCGGTAAAGTTCGGTTGTAGATGGCACACCAACACTTTGTGCAGGTTTAGGAGTGGAGAATGTAGTGTAGGTTGATGATTTGGCTATTTCTGCTTTTGTAGAAGACATCCTCATCTCTGGCTCACTTCCTGCAATACAGGGCATATTGAGAAATGAACAAGGGAAAGGAAAGTATACTTATTGTAATATTGTGCTGTGGTCATCGTTGTGGTTTTCACAAAAAGCTCATGCTCTCGTAATAATGTCTCCAAGTAGCAAATAGAAAGTGAAAAGGACCGTGTCAATATATCCCGTTGGTTACTTTCTGTAGCAGACAATGTATGTTTTGAGTTACAGGTTACTGAAAAGACTTACTGATCGATAAGGCACTTTGACCATCAGATGAGGAACATCTCCTACGGTCTGTAAAGGGAGTCATGTTCAAAAACTGATTCTTGAGCCAAGAGGCACGGTCCTCCTCGAAGGCCTTTTTCTATTAAACACAAATAGAAATTAATGACACTATTATAATCTGCAGGATAAACTCCAAATAACGCTGTGGTACCTCTCGGCCCAGACGAATAGCCGCTTCTGTGAAGTTCTTTCTCTCCCTCTCAAAGTTTCTCTTCTGTTCCTCAAAGAGCCTCCACTCCTCTTTCAGACGCTCTTTCTCCTCCAGTGTGTAGCAGTCATTAAGAAGAGCTGCAGTCTCCTCATCAAATGATGTGTTGAGTTGTTGCTATATAGACAAATACAAAACACAATCTATCATTTTTTGATCAAATCATATTAAAAAAAAAAATAAATATGCACACAAACAAATGTGCTATCTATTTTCTATTACGTAACCTATTATTTCTTCATAATGAAAAACATATTTTGTTTTGATACAAACTGCTCCTTAGCAAATACTTAATCTGCACAGACCCACTGACTGACTGACTGACTGACTGACTGACTGACTTGAATCAGCAGATACTGACCTGGAGGAGTTGTTGTTGTGCATGAATGAACTCTTTGCACTGCTGAACTTCACACCTCATCCTCTCCATCTCATCTTCGTGCGTCTCCCTTGGTATCACTTCTTTATTGGACTCCAGCTGATTCTGCATTAGAGATGCTTGACAAACAAAAACATCCAAAGGTGATTAACTGATTTTTTTTCAACAGCTACACATTCTTCCAGAACCCAACTCTTTAATAACCAGATTTAAGACTGTTTGTCAAAGAAAACAATTTATAGAAGAAAACATTCAATCTATAAATCTACTCCCACAAGAATTTGTATAGTATATCAGTGTGTCAGTGCTGGTTCTACCTTGGCTGTCTAATTTTTCCATGTGGTTCCTCAATTTCCGCCACTGCTGCCGGATGCTGTTAGTGAGCTGCTCCCTGGCGTGTTCACACGACTGGTCGAGTGTTTCTCTACTCGAGTCCCCGGTCTTCTCCTCTCCATCAGAATCAACCTGCGCAAAAAGAAACAGTATGAAAACTCTTACACCTACAAGCCTCTTATTTCATTAAATCTAATACACATTAACAGGTTTTTGATATAATGATTAATGTACATGCTGCATTTGTTAAGAAAAGAACACTGTTCAATTAAACCCTTCATTTTGTGCATTGGCATTGTGAGAAAAACAAAAAATCATAGAAATACCTGCTCCTGACTGTCATCGGCAGTGGCTCCTCTGGTAGAAGACTGGCGTGGGCTCAGGATATGTATCATCTCCTTTTTCATCTGCTGGAGGACTTTCTTAAGCTCAGCGTTTTCTAGCATCAAGGACCTTTGACTCGCTTCGTAGTCACTAAGCAAGGACTTGTACATCTCACCCTCATGGCTGCACAGAACAATGTACAGATTTAGTTAATTTAACTCAGTGATGTTGCACAATCTGCTTGTTCTATGCTCAGCAAGTGAAAGGGGCCGTTCATGTTACCTGGCTGTTGTTTTTGCAGTCCTCCAGTGGCTCCTTTTCCCATCTGACCGTCCCAAGCAATTCAGTACATCGATAGCTAAAAAAAAGTATGAATAAAAAAAATTGAAAGAGCTGAATGCTATGTATCTCTTACACCTCAATGTATATCATATAGGCTAGAGAACAGCATCCTTACCTAATTTCTTATCCTTCCTGTCGACCAGTAGCTGGCTGAGACGCTCCTTGAGCTTCGCAGCTTCTCTCTCTTTTCTTTTGGCATCATGACTGTACTGGGAGGCACGGCTGGCGATGATACTCTGGAGCTTCTGAACCTACACAGTACGATTGAAACGGGAGTTTGTCATGTTTGCGTATTCACACCTCCCCACTGTAAAACTGAAAACATAGGTGTTGTGGATGATGGGTAAATGAGAAATCCACCTCATCTTTTTCCGTTTTCAAGCAGCTCTGCAAAGTTTTGATTTTGAGTTGTAGCTGTCTCTCGGTCTCGTGTAGGCCCGACTTCTCTCTTATGGACAGTTCCAATTGATCCTGAAAGATAAAAATACACATAGCTGTTATAATGAGATTGCAAAAGTTTTGTCTTAGAAACTGAAAATGTGTGCTTTAAAAGTGTAATCTCATCTGATGTGTCTCCAGTACCATCTCCTTTTCCTCATTTCTATTTGAGTCAGAACCTTGACTTTTTTCTTTGGTGGATTTAGATAGAGGACGTATGCTAGCCCAGAGATAAACAAATATAATTATCACTGCTGCAGAATGATAGGAATTAGTGAGGCTTGTCCAAGGAAATCTTGTTGAGCAGCACTTTAAATGATTTGTCCTTGTTTTCCGTTGTTTGGTTAGTAGTTGTGCAGTATACACTTATTTTCTAAGTGGAAGCAAAGAGTGAGGATCAGCTAAGCAGTACTTTCCGCTTTGCTAGTGGTCGGAAATCTATCGTTGCACTTTTGCTTCTGGACACATAAATTACAGCCTGTTGGTACACTGACACTGTCTTGAACTGAAACTGGCGCAGGAAAGAAATAACCCTGAACCACCCATATATACATGCCTTGAGCCTGGAATTGCTCATCTGCATGTGCTCCAATGTACTGTTTTTCTTCAGCTGTTCCCTCTCCAGCTCCTCTAAAGTGCACATATTTCGCCTGTGGATCTGCAACAGCTCATACATGGCATTCAGAGCTGGCACTGTGTTCAGGCCGGGCCCCCCTGGTGCGCTGGCCTCGATACATGTGGAAGACAGGCCCAGTGAAGCGAGCTCCTATGAGAGAAAGAACTCATGTCATTGCCCTGCTTTTGTAGTATTATTCCTAGAGAAATTCAAGAGCAATTTAAGCCAAATTTACAATCAAATCTAATGTTACAGATTTACCGTTACCATCAAGAAAAATGCTTTTTATTAATATATAAGATTAACTAAACAAAGACATTTCCATACCTGATTGATGTATAAAATGCACTGAGGAATATTATCCTCTGTGCAAAAGGCACTTATGACACTGTAGGAGCTTTTGGACAGGGGCAAAGAAGAGTACATTGACACATGGTTGTTCTGTCTGGAGGGTGACATCGTCGCATGTGATATGCTCGAGATCTCATAGTTTCCTAAAAAAAAAAAAAAAGGAAAGGAGAAAACAGACAGTGAAACTATGGCAAATGTAGGTACATTATAACTACTGTACTTTCTCTTACAAGGGAGAGGCTTGAATTAGGTTGCTGCTCTAAAATGAGGACATAAATATGGGTCACCCTTGCACATCCCAAAAAAAGCTTAGCTGATGGCCCTTTCCATATTTATAGTATTCTGCCAGATACAGACAAGAAAATGTTACCCATAGACGTCTCTGTTGGCACACTAGTCCACCACTCTCCCATGTCACCGACACATCAGGACACAAGGATGTGAGGTCATGAGTTATCAACCAGGAGGTGGATTAGCAGTCAGATCAGAGTATCCTGCTGGAACAGAGCCCTGCAATGGAGTATCAAGCATTAGACTAACCAGCAATAGATAATCTCGACTGCTGCTTCTCTCACACAGGATTAACTGTCAGTTGTGAACCAGTAGGAGTCAGATTGAGGCTTCAGAAGCCCCTTTTATTGACCACTGGCATCTAAATCAAAGGGTAATAAGATGATCTCAGTGATGATCTCAATCCATTGGTTTGTACCAATGGATTTAAAAAAAAACCCTAAATCACTTTTATATATATAAAAAACGGTTTGCATTCATTTTTCAAAGACTTTGGTGCCTCCAGGATATTATTATCTCGAGTTGTGGCGAAACAAGCTGAACCTGATATCTTCTCTTGCCGCTCCCAAGACTTGTTGATTCACAAAAATGGGAAACCTTGTCGTTGTGTTCACTTACACAACTATAAATGGTGGAGTGCACCGTGTAGGTGAAGTCAACACCACACACTTTACATAACACAACCGACACACATGTCATTGTCCATCACAACAAACTTTCTCCACTGTGCTCATCTTGTTGACAGAAACATGTACAACTTTATCTACAGCTACACTGACTGAGGGAGTTAACTCTAGTGTGTCGCTGCTCAATGTACACTACACGATGTATTGATGTTGAAGGACAACATGTATTAAAGATAGTTTGAGCTAAATTTACGTGACGCAGAATTACCGGTTTGCTAACGTTAGCTACTTTGCTAAATTAGATTTTACCAAGTTTAACGTTTAATAGTTGAAGCCGGACATTAATAACAATAATTAACCAAACATTCCTCGTTTGTCACGTGAACTCGAAGTTAGCTAAATTGATCAATTATTGCATAAAAACACGCATTTTTCTACGTTAACCACCATAGTAGCGGTTCGTTTTGTTTTCTTTTACAATGTCTGCTAACGTGAATAAGAGCTAAGCTAGTACTCACGGCTGCGGCGTGAAATGGGTCAACTCAAACCGACCGTTGACAAGTTCGGTGATGTTGACAACAACAAAACGCTCTTTCGTCGAAAAACACCAGCACACCACCCCGTCGAGTTAAGCTGTCAACATGTCGTCAGCACAAATGAGGATAATCTCACCGGTTCTAATCTGGAAGCGGTAACGCAGAGAGACGCACCGACGGCAACACAGGTGAGCTCAGGCTGCCCGCAGCGGCGGCAGCAGCTGCTGGTTATGTTTTTTGAAGTCTAGTCGACCGCCGGCCGGAATCCAACTGCCATTGTTATTGGAGGCAGCGTTGTTAGGCAACCAGTATGTGAGCCGCGCATTGGACGTGAACGTGCGCAGTGGAGACGAATATGCAAATGAGAAACGCTGTCAGGTGTCCTGAAGCACTGCAATGGAAGCATGAAGTGTGTGTGTGTGTGTGTGTGTGTGTGTGTGTGTGTCACCTCCAGGGTATTGCAACAAATCTGTTGACATTTATTTGCATTTTATTCTACATGTTTTATCTGTTGTTGCAGATAAAAACAGTAATTAGTACACTTAAAGTAATGATGCTTTTAATGCCTTGGATAGTTTATATCTCTACAGTGAAGTTAAGGGAAAATGTAATACTCATAATCAATATTGGCACCAATTCTCCTACTTTTGGATTTTATGTGGATGTATGTCTTCTGTGAAAACATCAGGGTGGGATCTCCCTGTTCTTGTTAGTGGGGATTGTTCTGCTGAGTGAACTTGATCACACTGCACAATGGATACGATTGTAAATATCAAAAAGTTTCCAAAATTTGTGCTTTATTGTCTCACACTTTGTACTCACATTTGTATACATTTCAGTTTCTTCAGAGAAAATGTTATGTTGATCTAAAGATATCAGTCACAATCAATGGCAAATAAAGACAATTAATGTGGTAAGAGGAGATGAGTTACCTACAGAAAATATTTACATCACCTACAAAGGATCAAAAGTAACTATTTACAATTTCATTTATTGTAACGGAACAGCTTTCTACACCATATTGTGCAGTCAGGGTAGAAGTGATTTTAAATTTAGTAAATCTGCTTTCATATAGAATTTTTAATCAACTATTATACTTAACTGTTTGTACAATTATGTTGTTATCCAGTCAGGTAGTTTTTTGTTTTCTTCACGAACCACAGGACTGAAGAGGCTTTGCGATTGGTGATGTATAATAATACTGAAATTCACTAGGTTATCAGTAGAGTATATCATATTGTCCTTGTCCTTGTCCTTTCTTGTGACCATATTAGCAGTTTTTTTATTAAGTCAAGTGAAACTTTCTACTTGAGTGTGATGCTAACTCTTGGCCAACAATTGTAAAAGACACGTGCTACATCTCCTCTTCATCCAAAGCAGCAGCATGGAGAGAGGCAGCAAGATGGTTCCTCATCAGTCTGGTATCTTCCCGACTCAGGTTGGTCCCTGCACTCCACTATGAAGGCCTGAAGCTGGGACACTGGCACCTTGTCCTGCTGGTGATGCTGCAAGACAACAATTGTACTGTACAGTCATGAAGACAATTATGTGCAAATATAGATTACATCTTACAATATTAAGGTATTGATACTCTAAATACTTGTGTGGATGACTCAGACTCACCTTGATGGTCTCGTAGGTGTCGGTGATGAGAGCGATGAACAGGCTAAGTACCATGTAGATAAAGAGGGAGATGAAAGAGTAGAGGTAGAGTCTGCTGAAGAGCCACACCATGTAGTCCTTGTTTCTTATCTTCAAAAAGGTGGCGTACATGTCGTCCCCATTGATGAGAGAGAAGAGGCACTCAGTCACCCTGTCAAGCGTTCGGAACTGGAGAGAAGAGATTGAATAATTTGGCATCAAGAGCAGATCATGCACTGACACTTGAAATAGATTATGATTTTAATTAACATACTTTATCGTGGTACGGCCCAAGCACAGTCCAACCACAGAAGCAGTACCCGAGGTAGATCATGGCTGCACAACAGCAGAATCGGATCACATTTGGGAACGCGGCTCTCAGGGTCAGTATTAAGATCTAGAAAGGAACAAAAGTTTTTATTTACTTTGAACATGCACTCACTGTTTTCAACAGATTGGCTGACGAATTATCTAAATAAGAAAAAAAAAAAAACAGAAGTCCTTACATTATATTTCTTGAAGAAACCGAGGTAACGAATCACACCGATCCAGACGAGCATTGTGGCTGTGCCCAGTAAGATACTACAGACATCATAGTTTGTTAGAAACTGCCAAAGAGAAGAAAAGAAACAAACTACAGAATTACCACAGTGTTAGGTATTATCACATTATAAAACAACGGTTTACATTATGGTACGATTAGATGTTTTCCTTTATGTTCAACTCAACAATATGTCATATTATAACCAATGAAGCTCAAAGAAAAATTAACCTTTGTTTGTATTCCAATTTTGAGTGCTGACCCAGCGATGGTCAGGGTGTCGCTGACAATGATGAGGATATACCAGCCATTCACAAACTCCATGCGATCTGACCAAGTGACAGTTTTATTGTAGTACTTTTGGAAGAAAATGTTGAACTCCTGAGAGACAGGAAGAGAAATTCAAGGATTAATGTAAATTTAAATAAATCAGGTATTTACTATTCAATCAATGACCTAATAGTTAAACCGACAGTACTTCATGTAGATGTTCCTCTGAACTGTAACTTACAAACTGTAGCTGGATGCCATTGATGACAGATCGTGTGCAGAGGATGAGAGACATGAAACAGGCGAGGATGACCACCGAGTCAAACCACAACAGGAGATAATCGTTCTTCCCAGCTACAACACAAAAGTCACACATTTAAGTTTAGTTGTTGCATGAACTGCTTTTTTGTTGGATTCTCTCTCATTTAGACCATATAACAGGTGTCAAAGTTACATAATTATGTCACTGTGCCCCCTGCTGACTTCATGAAGCAATTACAGAAAACTTACAAGTGTCCTCCACGTTCCAGCCGCTGCATTCATATATTCTGACATCATTTTCAATATTAACCTTTATCTTCCCACTGTGTGCACGGTTGTCAAATATGATCTGTGTAAAAACAAATCAAACAACAAAAAGCAACAAGTTATTTCCGAGCTTAATAGATACCAAGGCACTCATCTGGTTAAAAAGTTAAAATGCCTTTATTCTATGGGCGGATCATGATTAAAACAAACATTTCGACACGTTTCGGCCAGAAGCCTTCGTCAGGAAGTGAATAATCTCAACTCTGAAACAAGTTTGGTTTTTAACCAGACTTGTCTCAGAGAGGAGATTGATTGACAAGTCTGTTTTTAAACCAGACTTGTCAAACAGTCTCCATTCTGGTGAAGGAAATGTTTGTTTTAATCATGATCTGCATTGGTATTAAGCTCTGAATTTGATCAAGCTCTTGACCAAAGAGCACCACAACAAACTTATATATTCCACACAGCACTCCAACTCAACAACTTTTGTAGTTTTTTCTGAGCTTTGAAAACACAATGTAATTGACGATGACTTTATAAAAATAATTTTTGTCTAAAAGTTCAAATCAGGGTGTGTGTCAGGCTTCAAATATTGTAACCAACCTTTATATGGAAGTCATAACAGTCTGGTAGCTCATGGTGCCGCACAGTCTGCAGATTGATGGTTTTCAGTGTTAGATAGATCTTCACTGATAGCAGCCTAGAAACACAGATATACCAGATATATTTTAGTAGGCAGTGTTCTTTTCACCTAGTGACATAAAACCAGCATAAGCAGAATTTTGTCACCTTTTAAAATCTAAAGACAGGTTGAAGTGTTTGCTGTTGTCAAACGGCTGCATAGGCTGAATGAAAATACAATCTGTGGGGAGAAAATGTAAACAATGTGTTCAAAAGTAAGTCAGATTTAATTTAATAGTTTGACAGAGGAATTAGTCAGCATTTATTTCTGCCACTGCACAACGCTTCCCCTTTTTTACAGTCACATGTAAATCCACATTGCCATAATGTTCCATTCTTGCCATGAATCAGCTTCCAGAAAAACATCTTAAAGGAAAAAATGAAATATATGGATAATTTAAAAAAAAAACAACTTTTTGTTCTTATATCATTTTGTGCTTTAGTACCTTTTTCAATATGTGGATCAATGTCAAAGGTCTCATTTCCGGGGTCAATGCTGCTGTTTCTGTAAAGCTCCTGACACACTGACAAAGGAGTGTACTTGCCGTCAACTCTCTCATATGCCAGATTACCTACAGTCAGGTTTTGGAGATTGATGTACTGAAAGAAATACAGAGACGAGTGTGAAAAACATGTTCTTTTTCTGTTTTGCAGTAAAATTATAATTTTACCATTATATTGAAATAATTTAAATTCTCATTACCCTGTTGATAATGTAGGAGATGTGATCATACAAATCCACCTTGGTGTAAACAGCATAATTTCCTAGCCGGTGATCTTTGTATTCTTTGAGAAAGAGGTGCCTGAATGTCATCAGATTTTCGTCTTTAAAAGTGACCATCATTTCATTGCTCAGGCCAAAAGATACCAACTGTTTGGAAAATAGGAAAATAATATACATATTTACTACTATAATGTACATACTTTCTGAAAAATATAGATTGTAATCAAAGGATTTTTTTTATACACTACCTGGATTGTGATGATGGCAATTTTTAATATTTGTAACATCAGTTTCCAAGGTTTGCGACCTCTAGCTCTGTATTTCTCACAGGGGTTCATGAAGAAGTACTTCAGCCTTCGTCTGAAATCTTCCACCACCTTTGACTCCACAGTGTTAGTGCTCCATCTGTGGTGGCCGTTCTGCCTCCTCTCCTCTGACCTCACCAGAGGCTGAGAGGCCTCCATTATGCTGTATAGGTGCAGAATATAATTGAATTATTTAATTCTGTGTGCGCACCCCTTTTTACAGTGTATGCCTTCCTTATATTTCTTGTTAAAGGTATAACATGTATATTAGAGGTAAAAGGTTAAGTCATTCCAGTCATTCTGATGTTTATCAAACTGGTTCTCCTGCACAGACTCACTGCTGTCACTCTCCTCTCCTCTGTCTTCACGGTGTCAATGCTATATAATTACATAAAGGTGATCAGACTTCAACTACAACCTCATATGTTACAAAGGATTAAGTATGTCATAATGTTAAGCTTTGCAGAAGTCATGACAGCAAGAGTATCAATGTAATTGTAGTGTGACTAAAACATTTTTCCAACCACATACTGGATTATGTAATAAAAAGTGAATCATATTTCCAGAAAAAACCATGATATATAATAATAATATATAATAATAATAATAAAGGTTAATTACCTGTTACCTGCACTGCACCAGCGAGCCACAGAGCAACTAGTCTAACAGGAGACTCATTGCAGTCTGTGAGGATCAGACGGTAGAGTCACCACACCAGCCTCCACCACGATGACTGTCATTCCTTTGCGTCACTTTAAGTTTTTCCAGTTTCTCCAAAACAAAAGTAGAGCTCTCAGCCACAGCTCAGCGTTACTCTGCTCATCAAGAAGCTTAAGCTGCATTCTGTCATTTAATTCAACTTCAAATGTGATTTAATCAATTTAAAGCTTAATTTAACTTTAAATGTGATTTAATCAATTAGTATTGCATTGAAAGAGTTATCAGTTAGAGTCTCAGGTGCTGTTCAGTAAAGACAAATTAATAAGACATTAACAAGTGTTTTCTGAGTCTCCCAACAGCCACAAACAAAGAGAAAACATATTTGAATTCCTGTAGAAAATCTTTACTTTGCAATAGATTAAAGTACAAGACCACTGAATGAGATAAAACAAAAGAAGAAGCAAAACATGGTTTGTATATATTCTTTTTCGTTATTCAACACCTCTGTAGTGATAACAGTGACTTAATGCTGCATAGAAAGAAGAGGAAGATATCTTTTGAAGCTATGCGTTTTTGGTCAGAGGCAGGATTTTAAAATATCTGACTGGCTTGTTACACATGTACAGGATATGTTCAAGTAGTCATTCCAGTGTAGACAACATTTTTTTTTTTACTTACCACACCTACACTATAGCTGCCGTGTCCTCTCACTATACAGTTTATCATGAAATCACAACAACAGGAGGGGGAAGAAGTTCAAGAGTACGGGTCAGACTTTCTTAGCGGTTGACATATTTCTTAGCTCTTTGTCCAAAAGTACTGAACGCTCACATCAAGTGCAATGCACAGACTCATACTCTACTGGCTTTTCAATCAGAAAAGAAATCTGATCTGATTTAAATAATAATAATTTGGCAAATTATACTGTATTTTTATTTAGACATGTCTGCTTGTGTTTAAACATTTAACATTTGGATAATGTTTGATAAAGAACGGTTTAGTAGAAAAACCTGCATATAATTATATATATATATATATATTTTTTTTTTTTTTCAAAACTAAATCATTATTATTTATTTACTCATACCAAAATTGAGGTTTCTCACTGGTATTAAAATTTCTCACAAACTGCCTAATCAAAGCAAACAAGAGCAATACCAGAAAAACATGAGGGATGAGTGTTTGAATCTGAGTTGAGTTGAGTGGACAACTCTTTTTGTCCCTTAAACTACATGAGAATTGTCACTGGGCTTAAAAGACGTTTCTGTTAGACGTTGGAGTGAGCGAGCGCGACCGCAGGGGCTGGAAGTTCAGGTCACCTCCGCCGCTGGGGCACCCAGTCGCTGCTGCATCAATGTTAGAGGGGGATTCAACCAACGCTTCATCTGGCAGCGGAGGAGCTCCCGGGTCTCCGGGCTTTGGGAGGCTGGAGGAGGTTGTGGAGGAAGCTGCAGCAATACTAGCACCAGCTACAGAGTCTCCATCTTTCTGTATGGATAGCACGCTGAGTGAGACTGCTACATCTGAACTGGAGGGGCTTCGTTCTCCATCTGGGTGGAAGAGCAGGGTGGAGTTGTTTGAAAAACTTGAGGGGAGGTCGCTGGTTGTGCTTGGCGTGCTGAGGTTGCTGTCAGATGAGGAACTGAGGGCGCCTGCTGTTGAGTGACAGATGAAAAGAGGAAAATCAGGAAGGAGATTTTAACCAAAGCTTCACGAACTTAGAAACAGATTCAGAGGGTACAACATATTTCATTATTTCTTGGCTTACTAACCTCTGAGAGTCTCGATCTTCTCATTTTTGGCCTTTTGCACCTCGTCCGTGATCTTGGTGATGATAAAGTTTTGTGAGCGCATCTCCCTGATGGAGTCAATCAAGGCATCGAGGCCGCGAGGGTTTTCAGACAGGAAGTCCAGCAACATGGCCGTCCTCTTGGACTGCGTGGTCCTGCAGCTGATTTCCTCCGCATCGTCTCGTGTCAGGATCCTGCGGGAGCGCAGGTAATCCAGGTGGCGCTCGGCTCTGATCTTGTCGCAGAGGTAGTGCCTCATTCTGGTCAGCACCTGGAAATCCACAGCAGCGGCGAAGAAAAAGACAAAACACATATTACAAATGGACAGGTATCAAAACCAAAGACTACTGAAGTCACTTAGGTTCTTCTTTCAGTGGCACATAGTTGTCTACCATTGTTTCAGCTTCTGGTGTTGCTTCCTAGTCTGGTCTGTTAATACATAATTGTATTTACAGAAAAAGGTGAACTCAACTGAAGGAAGGACAGGTTTTGATTTGGCCACAGTGAAGAGGGCGCGGTGGTTAATTTCCTCCTTTATCGCCAAACATGAAGCAAATGAAGTGGCATCACTACGACACACGTTTAAACGCATTTATCCACACATACATTACCTTCTTTCTTAGTGACATTTATCTGTAAACCAGGTGTGGCAGAATTATTATCATACTCACGTCTTTTTTAATCTCTGCCATTTCATCTTCAGTGATGTGAGGAGTTTCCATCCCTCGCACCCGCAATGTGAAATTCCAGGTGTTCCGGGTAACGAATGACGAATAAAACTAATGTTTACGAGCTCGTTCTAGTAAATTTAACCACATAAATAAATAAATTGTAACCCGTTACCTAGTTTGGCTCGTCATTATTTTGTCGTTTAAATAAAAAAGATGGCCTAACTCTCTCCTCTCCATTCAAGTTTTGTGTTTGAAGAACAGAAAACACCCCGGACTTCCTGGTTGTGTCGAGGTTTTACGTCGACACGAGTGGAGAAGTAAAAACAGCACGTCAGTCTCACGCGCAGCTAATTTATGCAGATGTGTGTGAATAAAAAGTTCTGACTCAAGACGACACGTTCACCACCATAACAGTTAAGGTCACTGTTGTTTTGGACGCAACTTTTCGTCGCCCTGGTTGATATAAACATTTAAACCATATTTTTGATACAGGTGAGATGTTATTCTCACCAGCGCCGCTAGATGGTGCTGCTGCATCTGTTCACACACACACACACACACACACACACACACACACACACACACACACACACACACACACACACACACACACACACACACACACACACAAATGCACTTTAAAAGTCATCGTACTTGATTATAAAACATCATTCAAAACTGTCTGCTGTACTTAATGATGAAGATGATAATAATACAACAGATTTTTCCATCTCATCATTAATCATCGGACATCTCTCCAGATTCGTCTTGTGATCTTTGACCTTTATGTTGGGAACCAGTGAACTAAACTACCAACCTGTGTATTAAGATATTTAATCTAGCTTCTACCGAATCATCTACAACTGGACGATATTTATCACTGCGCTGCTCTCAGGACACGCTGTGCCGACCCGTTCTCCTGAGCACTAGGTGTCCTTGTCTATTCTCTCAGTTGTTGTTTTGCAGGAAGGTGAACGGAGGGTAACGGCCTGAATGAGTCACACCTGGGCTCTGCTCTTTAAATCCTCATTACTCTGTGGTCTGGCTGTTCCCCCTCTTCCCATCAGCAGATGGCAGCTGTGTTAACATTATTTTTAATTCTTCCTCCTGTTTGTCTTTTGGATCTGTAGCTATGTTTGTTTGAATTATATTTTCCTTCTTAATAACTAATAACTTTTTTTGCACCACTAACTACATGGTCTCCCATTTTTGTTGCAAATGTTTAAGCTGATTTGTGACGACACATTCACCAGAATGTAATTGAATGTGAATTAACCAATAATAACACTTTACACTGGACCTCTTCAATATTTTAAATTCAGGACTTCCACTTGCAATGTTCTAGTTTTTACATTGTGTTACTGGTGCTTTTCAAGTACTTCCTTTATCACTGTGTGTTTAAAAACAAAAGCACTGCAGCTATAACTATCACATGTTATATAATTTAATTGCTGCACATAGCACAGAGACTAGCTTAGTTAATGTATCTTTACATTAACAACTTTTTATTTATTAACAAAGTAGTACACACACACATGTGTGTGTGTGTGTATTGGGCACTCTACTTTGGATACCTGAAGAGAAAAATTCATTCATATTAACACTGTGGCCAAAATATTAAAAATGCTGTGCTGTATAATGAGTAAGTCAATGTATTCAATGTAGTCAATGAGGTGAATCATGGATGATGTGTTATTAAACATTTTAGCTCAAATATGAAATGTCTCAAAACAACATTTACATACAGTGAAGCCCACACGAACTGATTAGTGCAAAAAGTGACAGGTTTCAGACTCTGGGTTTGTGTGGCCAAGAGTTCTCGTAATAAAAGCCACAACCAGCTGACAAGTTGGTTTCAGTTTCCCCGCCAACGGTAACTGGGTGACTGTTTTACTTAAAGAGGCTTTTTTAGAAATTGTGAAATAAGACTATCAGAGATTAACTGAAAAACCAATGTAAAAAAAAAATAAATAAATATCAATAAGGATAATAATTGAATGTACTTCAATTACAGTGACGGTGGCTGTGCCTTCACCAAAAGGTTCCACGCTCCACCCACACAAATGTTTCTATCTATTGTGCCTGATTAGACATCGTTTCTGTTCAGACTGGAAGTAGACTGATCACTGACCGCTTTCAACGTGAGCAGAGGTCTAATCAGCCAACACAAATCAAAACACGCGTTTGAGCTTTTTTTTAAGCAGTAGAAATAACACCTCAGTTCAAACATCTTACATAAATAAAAGTACAAAAGTACTAGTGTTGTATCACTATACACTCTACATTACATTATTGTATGATTATTTCCGATACATTAACATCCAGGGGGCATATTAATACTGTAGGTGGTCAAAATGGAACTAATTGTAGGTACTTTATAGGGCCTAAAAATACATTTAAAAGAAGGCTGTAAATATTAGAATGGTTGCAGCAGTTATGTATTTATCCGTAACTGTAAACTGTTACTAGGGATTGGCAGGGAAAGTGTGAATCAGAGCATAGAGAACATGGAACATGGTGTGACTGCAGTGCATGAGAAGAGCCAAATAACACTCCAATAAACTTGAAATAAATTGCAAAATGGCCAAACACATGCAGTCACTATTTTCACCTCCCTCTAATCACAGTGTGCCACAAACTGTTTGACGATGAGTGCTCCTTGAGGAGACCGTCGTCAGGCTTGTTTTGTCATGTTGGGCAATATAATATGTATGTGTACCTGGAAACCACCGAGTAGAAAGATACCCAAACTTTAAATCAGACATGAGGCCATCTGTTGCTCCCTTGAAGGTTTTTGATAATGGTTTAAAAGTGAAGGGGGGAAACACAGGCTCCGATAGCTGCGAGGCTGCTGTTGCATCCCAGCAATTTCTGGGGGAGAATAACAAGAGAAAGATGCCCTTTAAATGTCAGGTGATAAAAGGTCAAACTGTCTATGAATCAGCCAGTTAAAAAACAAGAGGGAAAAAAGTCAAATAGCTACAAAGCACCTACAGAAACTGACAATACAAGCCCCTGAGAAAAGTTTCTTGATGATTCACATCATTCGTGTCAAACTAGAGAGAGCAACAGCCTGGAAATAATACAAATCAGCTGATACTCAGACGAACCCAATGTACTGACTGGTGAGCAAGCACGAACTCAAGTCAAAGAAAGAGAGTCATTTATAGAAATGATGTAATGACGTGGCTTTGCAGTCATATCTAATTGCCCCCCGTCTGTGCTACAGTCTATGATCCATTCTCATATAACAGCCACAACAAGCTTACCTAAGACTCACTGTGGTTTTACATTGATGCCAATCTTTATGAGCGACAGAGAATTTGATCCCCATGTTTGGCCTATGTTTTGTTCTTTTGCTTGTGTGTTCAAAAAAAAAAAAAAAGCCCACCTATCATCATCTTTCCCCACCCAATTTTCAATTTGACAGGTCTCCACCATCCTATTAAATGTCATTCTCTAGACCACAGGGCACGAAATTAACAAAAACTGTGGACTCATCGTATTTGAATTGGCTGCTGCACAGTATCAAGTGTAAAAAAAAAAAGTCAGGATGAGTAATTAAATATTACATAACTTCTCTGATAAAACATAAAAAAACAGCTCCTTGGTTGCGATGGATGAGCACAGGAACTTGGCAGCAACATGAGAGAAGAGAAATGCTTCAAATATTATTGCATTCACTGTAAAATCCTATCCTTTTTATGGCTGTCTGTTATAGTTTTAATTCATTTATATGGATCATGTTCCTATATTAAGTATGGACCAGTAGCAGTTAGCTGTATTCAGCATAGAGACTGGAAACAGGTGGATACAGTCTAATGCTACACTCACCACAAAAATACACCCATCAAAATCTCTAAATCTCAAGCAATAGCTTTAGTAAATCAGGAAATCTGCTATGGTTTAATGGGGAGCTAATCCTTTTGATGTAACTAAAACTTGGCAAAACAGTGGCCACACACAATCACTTCCTTTAGAGCCAGAAAAATCACTTTGCTTCAGAATAACTCACAGAGGCCACATTAAATAGCTCCTTTATTTTGTTGGGCTGGCATACGCAGACAGGAACTTGTTTAATAATTATATTCTTCCTTTATATCAGAATAGATATTTAAACAATAGTCACATGTGGAACTGGTGTTTTCAGGAACAGAAATGGCACGTTTAGTATCAAATAGGTCCAGTTTAATACGCAAAATCCTCTCCAGATCGTCCAGCTGTCTGTTACATATGTGACAATCCTCTTACCTAACACGGTTCTGCAAATTCTTTATATCATAGCGTCGGAGGGAAAAGTTTCCACTCTAAACCACAACAGTCAGCGATTTCCAGGCATCTGTGAATGTACCGAGCTCACGCTTGTTCGCTCTTCATCTGCCTGAGTTGGCATTGACTCAAACTGGCTCTTGTAACCTCAGTTAGATAAGAAGGAGGCCGTGCCAGTCTTTCCTGCTCAGCCTCTTGTTCTCACAGGTTATAATGAAGGAAAGGCATTTTTTGTTCTCCTTGATAATTTTCATTGTTCTTTGATGTGGATAAAAGAGGATGCTTTTTATCCTGGCAACATTTCAAAGCAACTTGCGATGTTCATCCTGAGAGGAATGTTGCTGCAGGCATCACTCAGGATTTCTTCTTTCTTTCTTGCTTGCTTGTTTTCTTGTGGTGTGTTTCTCATTCTGGACACTCTCATTCAGAATGAACAAAGGATTCCTGAGGTTCAAACATTCCAGGAGGCTCTCGCCTCCGTTCTGAAATATTACTTTATTCCATCCCCACCCTGATAGGTGACTGAAAGCATTTCATCTGTGATTTATTTGAATGCTGGCAAGGTCAGAAAATGCAAACAGTTATCACAGACAAGGGACAATAGTCTAAACATGGCTTCGTCTGAGATAGAAATTCAGTTGGTCATAGAAATATGTAGCTTCTCTTCAATATTTATGTCAGAACTTGTGGTGCCCCGATGTTGAATCTGGTGTGGGGCTGCTCGCACATGCATGAGGCTGATGATGAAATATTCCAGGTATCAGGTATAAACATGCTTCATGATTTTTTTTATCAGTCTTTCCATAACCATATAGCATTACATACAAATAATAGTCTGTCTTTCATTCATCTCATTTAATTTAACCAGACGAGGTCAAAGACACTGTTACAACAATCAATATAATAAAATCAGCTGAAACAGAAATGGAATGAAACGTTATCTAGTTGGATGTATTTTCCAAATGAATTATGCAATAAATATTTATGAATACAGACACAAAACAATTTACAGTTCAATTTACAATTGTGTTGTTTGAAGTTGTATTCAGTTCACACAATTTGCGTTCAGAGAACGTTTCTTTCAGAGGCAGCGTGCTTCATGGTGAGAAGAGTAAGCTGTGTTTCCTCATCATGGTCCTGGCAGAGTGGAAGTCAGACAGGGTGGTTCTTGGCTCGCTGACTGAGAAAAGAGGGAGGGGGGCCGGGGGCTTCTTTTGGGCTTATGGGAGGACGCGTGGAGAAACATTCCTGTCATAGTTTCGGGACACCTCTTCAGCATGTATAAAAGGAGATGGAGACTCCAACAGAGGGAGAGAACGCACTCCTCAGCTCGCTGTCACGCCTGGTGTTACAGCAACTAGACGGAAGATTATTCACTCTTATTCACTCAGGAAGGAGAGATTCAACTTCTGAAGATGTGGAGAGTTTTTGTCACCGTGATCATCTCCGTTACACTGGTGAGGAAATTATCACTGTTCATTCATAAGCTGCATGTTTTGCTCTTAGAAATCAATCACTCACTTGTGAGCAAATTTTCCAAATAGAAATGTTTTATGTTGTTGTGTCTTTACTCCAGGTGTCAGCCTCATGTCCGAAGGAGTGTCAGTGTCCTAGTGACGTCCCTGTATGTGCAGCAGGAGTCAGTCTCATGCTGGATGGCTGTGGATGCTGTGAAGTTTGTGCTCGGCAGCTCTTTGAGGACTGCAGCAGGATGCAGCCATGTGACAACGCGAAAGGACTGGAGTGCAACTTCGGAGGTGGATTTGGTTCTGCTAGAGGCATCTGTCGAGGTACAATGTGTTCTGTTCCCTTCGTATCTCATTTTGACCTTGTCTCATTTCAAACCTCATCATTTTTCCCTGCTTTTGTTAAAACAGCTAAATCAGATGGAAGAACTTGTGAGTACAACAATAAGATATACCAGAACGGGGAGATCTTCCGTCCAAACTGCAAACACCAGTGCACTTGCATGGACGGTGCTGTTGGGTGTGTCTCTCTTTGCCCCCACGAGCTCTCATTGCCAAGACTGAGCTGTGCCAAACCCAAGAGGGTCAAAGTACCAGGACGGTGCTGTGAACAACTTGTCTGCCCCGATGAGGCAAAGCCACAGAGTTCTGTGGTGACGAAGCACAGAAAAAAAAACAGCAAACATAGAGCATCTGAAGATGACCTCACCAACAAGAACGAGTTGGCTTCAGTGTGGAGAGGACAGTCTTTAGCTGGTGAGTCTAAAAAGCTGCCAGACATATGGAAATATATGTAGAGTACTCGTATAGCTCCATGTGAATGAGATAATTCAATCTTTCATAAATTTTTTCAGTCGTCAGTTGTATAATCAAGAACTGTTCTCTGATCAGCTTTCAGGAGTGAGCCAT
The DNA here is from genome assembly GCA_016801845.1 of Polydactylus sextarius. NCBI lineage: Eukaryota > Metazoa > Chordata > Actinopteri > Polynemidae > Polydactylus > Polydactylus sextarius. Next base: position 12,620,281 of record CM028916.1, on the reverse strand, counting down.
TGGGCCACATGGTTGCCGGAGGAGTCAAGTGTGAGGTTCAGACCACAGCCTGGTCTCCCTGCTCCAGATCCTGTGGTACTGGAGTGTCCACAAGGACAACCAACAACAACACCCAGTGCAAACTGATGACGGAGACCCGGGTCTGTGAAATCCGACCATGCAGTCAAATGACCTTCAGCGGGCAGAAGGTACGCTCCTAACTTTATATTTCTAGATTTTAGTTTATATCGTAAAGATACAGCTTGGTTAATCACTGCATGTTGGTTTCGTCATGTTTAACATGTTTTTTTTTCCCTCCCTAACAGAGAGGTCACAAATGTAACAACATCGAAAAGGCAAGCCGTCCAGTGAAACTGTCCTACGCGGGCTGCCGAAGCCTTAAAAAGTTCCAGCCCAGATACTGTGGGTCCTGCTCAGACGGACGATGCTGCAGACCCCATCAGACGCAGACGATACCTGTTCTCTTCAGATGCAGAAATGGAGAAACCGTGAGCAGGATGGTGATGGTGATCGAGTCCTGCAAGTGCAACCTCGACTGCTCCGGCAGCGATGAAAAAACACCTGCCCTCCACAGACTTTTCAAAGATATACACAGACTGAAAATATAAACATTCTCAGAAATGTTGATTGACAGATGAGGAAAAATTGCACTGAGAGATTGCAGAAACGTGAATTAAGTGAACTACCTTGTTCACAATTTTTGCTTCATAACATTGGAGCCTTTGGGTTTGCTTCTTTGTGAAGCTGATGTTTAACATTTCCAACGTTATTTTTAATATTTTTAGACCAGAATTTATTATTTTTATCCTTTTATATAAATATATTTTATTGTCCTGTAAATATATATATATATGTATTTAAACCTCCCTTGACAAGACATAGGCTAGCACGTGTTAGCATGGAAATGACGTAAAAACGATGGCAGCTACTGAACAGGTCATTACGCAATGTGTCGCCATGTTTTTATTGATTTACTGTACTTATTCTTTTTATTTATATGACTATGTATCATTTTTAATTTGAATTCTTATATTTAATCATGGGATATTGTATGATAATATTGGTATATGTTGGTGGTTTGTCAGTTTCATGATTCAGTTTTTCACAAATAAACACAAAACAAACAAAAAAAGATGTAGTTTATCTTTTTATTTTAAAGTAAAAAAAAAAAGAAAAAAAAAAGTATAATTTGGTTGCAGCAGTAATCAGGAAATCATCCATACTGTTTTAGCTTCATGTAAGTGAGTGACCTACTTCAGAGAGGACCTACATGTCACTGAGAAAGAGTGTAATGTAAACTTCAGAGTGGTTTTCCTGCTGTCGGACAGATGCTGTGCACAAGCTGTAGAATTTTTGTTTAGTGAAAAAGGTTACAGGGTAGGCGGTGATTTATCTAAACTTTTCACACAGATTTATTATATGCAATATGGAAGACGATCCCACGTTTATGGTCATGAATCACAAATTGGACGAATTCCCCTTTAAACGTCACATTTCAAAGGTCAGATTCACGATGTGCAAATCCAAATCTGAAGCTTTACTGACTTCAAATAACCTGCAGTGAAGTTTACTCAGCAGTCAGCCTCCTTCCTTTAGAAAATCATTTTAATACATGAAACAGTAAAACCTCTGTTTATTTGATTAATTATCTCAGCAGAAGAGAGAGTGCTAACAAAAACAACAAATGTCCACCTCTTTTGAGTGTAATGAGCACATAAGCTCAGGGTGTGTCCGTCGTGCTGCTGCATTGTAATGCCAAGCAAGTTTCCTGAAGTCAGATGCAAAGCTTATTTTCCAGCAAACAGCAGAGACAAGCAAATTCCCAAAGTATGATCAACAGAATTACGTAAACGGGCAAGACCAGGAGGCTGAGAACAAGCGCAAAGGAAAAACAGGGGTACTGACGCACGCACACATGAAATGGTTCCATCCCCTGACGGAGAACACAATAGAGCTTTGTCTCTGAGAACTTGAGAGGAGCTCTGCTCACCCGGGGGAATATGTCCGCTGCAAAGACACGCTAGAGCCTTGCATTGGTCTGGATGATTGTATTTTATTACCATAGATACAGAAAGGGACCACAAATTCAACCAACAAGATCCGAGAACAATCCAAGGCAAACATCATTTTTAGTTTTGTGCTGCCTATATACCTGTATCCTTCTGTTTGTCAATGAGTCTCAGAAATAAATATATATATATATATATATATATATATATATATATATATATATATATATTCCACTAAAAAATAATAAGAACAGACTACAACCAGTGGTTTGGAAATATCCCAGTACTGCATGTATCTCAGTAAAGCCCTAAAGGCATAAACTTCTCAAGTGATGGCTGAACAACTGATTTTCGGTTTTAATTCATCTCAGTCCAGATGATATTTAAAAAAATAAATAAACACATCTGATCTGCAGCACACCCTCCTGAGATTGCTACAAAAACAAAAAACACAACACCAGCAGGACAACAGGGAAACATGCATTTTTGTGAATCTAATGCATCAGTGCAGAAGAACTATGATGATTTTAATGGAAGCAAATCTGGAACATATTCATGTTTAAATGGAGCACCATGTTAAATGTAGTTTGTTCAACCACACATTCACTTGGCCGGGACATATATACAAACAATATTAAGTTTTAGAGCCTTACTTGTGTTGACTAATGATATAATGTCATAATTGTCATAATTAAATACATGTATGGCTTCAAAATATGGCAAAAAAATCTGGAGCTAGTTGCATAAAGACAGATCTTGTCTCACACTTGCAACAGACACTGAGTTTTGTATGTTTCATCAACTCATTTAATAGTGACTAAACTGACGACTAAAGGCACATCGGACTGCAGAGAAAAGATGGCTAATAAAATAGTTCCACCTAGTGGCACATTTTAGTTTTTCCCCCCAGCTTGTAAGCCCTTCTTTTTATTTGTTTATTTTTTATGCATCATGAAGTCTATTAAAAGTCAGACAATTCTGGGAAATGTTTAACACAGGTGGTAAAGATAAGTCGGTCAATCTGAGACTAAGTCTAAATCTGAGGTTTTAAACATTAAATTTATGCAACTGGCTCCTTGTCGCATGAGAATAAGAAACAGTAGCACCAAGTGTTCGCAGTCCAATATTTGCATTCACGTAGTATTATGTCATAGTCGGTGGAGCATGGAGCATAAAAAAAGGTATTGAAACTTCTCACAACTGTAGCAGATTTCCCCAAAATTTGGGGGAAGGGGTGGGAGAGAGAAAGATTAGATTATGATCTAAATGAAGACACAGAAATCTAAAGATAACCCAGAGTTATTATAACACGTTTTCACTTCCACTAAAAGTGATTTAATTTCTTGCCTCAGTTCCCTTTTTGAAATAAATATCACAGTGCATCAAAACAAACAAATAAATAAATAAATAATAATGAATTTAGGACAAAAAAATGACTTTAAATTTAAAATATCAACACATCAACACTTAATCATTTTAGAAAATACGATGATCCGAAATTTGAAGTTTGCAGCCCTTCATCAAACATGGTCTTATAGGAGTTTTTGAGAAAATCAACATAGTTCTGGATACTTTGTTTATGGCTCTCTGATTGGTCCAGACTGAGCTGCAGGTCCTTCAGACGCACCTCAAACTGTCTCTCTGCCTATAGATTCAGAGAGACGCTGGTTTTAGTTTGCATCTTGAACGTGTCATTCATTTGTTTTATACGTTATAGAAGAACACGATACTTACAGTCTGTTTACTCTGGCGAAGAAGCCTCAGCTCATTATCCCTCCTGCTCTTCTCTGCTTCCAGCGCCAGGATTTTGGTCTGAAGGGCGTCTTCTTTGGAAAGAGCCTGCTCTTTTACCTTGTCGACCTGGACACATGGAAAAGCAATAATAGAGTCAAAGACTGGGAAGACATGAAAAAGTTTTTAGGGACTGAATATAGGCTTGATTGTTCTGTATTGGAGCAATCAGTGGAAAAAATGGCAGAAAAAAAAAATACAGAAATGTTTGATTTGCTATGGACGCTGTGTTGATGATTGCTGGTGACTCACTAGTCACTGGATTGTGTCTGAGCTTTACCTGTTGTTTGACATCTGACAAAGCTGCCTCCAGCTGCCGGCTGAGAGCCTGGCACTCTGACGAGCGCTGGTCCAGTTGTCGGTTACTGTAACTCAGAGCTTCCTCCTGTGCCGCGAGTTTCCGTACGAGCTCCAGGTTTTCCTGTTGCAACTGATCCATCTGCCTAGAAGCACACACATATTTCAATGTCTAAATCTGTGCAAGATCAACATTTGACATCTAGACAACAACAATGAGTGGATGTCTTACATTTGAAGAGAATTCACTTTCTCTAGCAGCTGTGCATTGGCATCTTGAATGGACTCTTTCATCTCTGCAGATGATCTCAGCAATTTTGTCTGACTTTCCATCTGTGTGTGTGCAAAATGTAAAAGTCAGGAATGCAGTTTTGATATCACTTGCACTTTCTCACATCACATGCAAAGCTGGATAAAATGACAACCCATATGGTGTTATTTGCCACAATCTTGCAAACACAAAATTGGTAGGTCGACATTGTTAACATGGGTGACTGGAAAAGGACTCACACAGCACAAAACACACACGTATCGGTATGCAGGTACAACCTAAATGTTTCCACTGAAATCATAGATTTCTCTTTCATCACAAACATCAAAACTCACATCAGGAGCAGGAAACACGATGCACCAAAAGACACATGGGGTTTGTACGAATGTGATCACACGTGGGAAAACGACTACATTTTACATTCTGTGACCACCACGGCTCAGGTTGCACACCTTAACCTGCAGTTGCCTAATGGATTCTGACTTTTCTGAGCACTTCCTCTCTGAGCGTCGCAGGTTCTCCTGGCACTCGAAGAGACTCTGCTCAGCTGCACTCAGTAACTCAGGGTAAGACATCAGTTCGTCCACACGAGCCTGCAGCTGCTGCCTCACCTGGGCTCCAGAAGGGGGAACGGCAAAAATATTAGCCTTAAAGACCCTGACTGCTCAGAGATTCACACAATCCTGTAAACATGCAAAACATAGCAGGTTTCCTCTAAGACTAAGCTTTGGCTGTTTTTAGCTTTGCTTTCTGGTATTATCTAAGGAAGTTGGGCGATTTGTTCAAACACATGCAGGTCCAGGTGCAACAAATGTTATGCAGCTGAAAAAGCGACAGAAAAAACTAACAACACTGATTGGCCATTCAGCAGCAGCAGGAAGAGGAAGAGTGCTGCAGGGCTGCACATACTGGAAGAAAAGTGCAAAAGTGCAACAGTGCTGTTAGAAAAGAGAAAGAAATGAGCCACCTAATATATTACACATACTAATATATATTAAAAATGGCCCTTTTTATTAAAGAATAATGCCCTGACGAGACAGCGGGGTCACCTTATCGACTTCTGTATCCTTCCCCTCACGTGTCCTCTCCGTCTCTCTTAAAGTATTTGCAAATCGCATCCTCAGATCGTCTATCTCAGCTTGAAGTTCTGCAGCCTAGAAAAAAGCAAACATAAAACAGCGTGATCACACCTGCTGTCATTGACTACAGCTGAAAACTGCAAACTAGCACTGCTGAATATCATCCATTCAGCATACATGTCAGCACACCATTACACTGTCAACAGAGTTTATTTATTTTGTTTATTTATGGTTGTTGTTAAGGCTTCAAAATACATTAAAATGAATGTGATAATGTCTACCTGACACTGGAAATGTTCCACTTGATGCTTTCTCTCTTCAGACACAACCTTCTCCTCAACCAGAGCCGACTCACAATCACTCAGCTGCTGCTCCAACTGAGCAACACACGACTGTAATCACAGAAATAAAAGTCAAAGAGGTGAGAGAGTGAGAGATCGGATTTGTCTATTTTTGAATATGATGTTGGTGTAACACTATGTGGATCCGGCAATATTTAAACATTATAATTTTCCCGTTGACATTAAACCACGTACCAAGTAGTTTGCACTAATAGTATGAGTAGCTGAGGAGCATTTATTTTTAAGTTTGTCTCATGCTCAAGCTGTTTGACAACTTGTACCTTGAGTGCTGCATTACTGACGCTGAGGTCTCCATTATCAGCGCTGAGTTTTTCAACACGTTGCACCACAGATTCATTCGCCGCAGTCAGCTCGTCCTTCTCCTTCTGCAGCCTCGCTGTCAACTCTGCGATTTGACTTTAATGGATACACACATTTATCATTTGTGAAGAGGGAAACTGTTGGTTGATGTTCACGTGTATCGATTTTCAATCCATACTGGAAGGGTGTGTGTGTGTGTGTGTGTGTGTCTGTGTAGTGGAGAAAAGACCAACCTTTTCAATAACTCTGTATGAGCAACAAGCTTGTCTTTCTCATCTGTCATCTGCTCCTTCTGCTGTCTCCTGGAGTCTCTCTCTAAACGGACGTTGGCCAGCTGAGCATCCTTTAGTTCAACCGAGAAAAAGACAGAAAGATGCTGAAAATTGTGACCTTTTGTGACCTAAAGAGAATTTGTTTTTTTGTACTTCATACTTTTTCCTTCAGCTGTGTGTAGCATTTCTCAATGGCAGCTTCAAACCTCTCAGCTCTCAGTTTCTGTGCTCGCGTGGCTTTTTTCAGAGCTTCTTTGTCTTGTTCTGCCTTCTCAGTCAAAGATGCGATGGAGCCTCTCAGATCATCAGTCTCCATCTTCTGCTCAGTCAGGGTTCTCTCCAGAGTCTAGAAGACAACATAAACCCACGAGGAGATGTACATTTTTTTTCTTTAAGTTACTTGCCTTTAAAAGAAACATTGTCAGATGAAACACCGAAGATGTTTATACCCGTAGCTGCGCAGTCAGACGATTGTTTTCAGCTTCCTTGTTGCGCAGCTGCCCCTGCAGGTGAGCGCGAGTCGCTTCCACAGACTTGGTCATGTGAACTGCAGTCTTTATGTTGTCCTGCTCTTCTTTCCGCAGATCCATCAGCTCCTCAACTCTTCTCTCCGTCTCACTCAAGTCTCTTTTTAAATGCTTGAGGTGAAAAATGACGACAATCACTGAATGAGTTGAACATTAAATTGTATTGTTTTAAAAGCTCTCTTTCTAAGAACGCATTCAATCTCGCATTCATTTATTTCATGTTTCTCAGATATCACATAGTTCAACCAACTCTTATTGCACAGTAAAATCTCGTAGCCTCAAAGGAGATTAACTATTTTCACAAACTAAACCATATAGCCACAACTTAAGCACAAAACTAAATTTGCCTGTATTAAATCAACTTCCTTACTTTGATGCATTGCTTAAATGTAAGGAAACGCTCACCTCATTTTCACTTTCAGCCTGTGTGATTTTCTTCACCAAGATGTCAATCTGTTGGTCGGCATTGATTCGATCAGCCTATACATAGAGACACAAGTTATTTAGAATGAGTTAAAGGAAACTGAAAATACACCCTTCACACCTATTATTATTAAAAATTAGTGTCAACGATATCTTGACCAACCTCAGATTGCTGGAGCTGTTTCAGTTTCTGCCGAACAGACTTGTTTATTCGTTTAAAATCCTCCAACTTCTCTAGCAAAAGTCCTCTCTGCCTCGCAATTCGTCGCTTGTCTGTGGCAGACTGTCTCGACTCCTTAATTAATAGAGAGAGTAAGAAGTCACATTACTGGGTCATAGATATTTTAAAGATTCGTGTCTGAATCCAACAAACGTACAGAAAATTCATCTTCCATTGCATCTTTAAAAGATACAAGTTGTATGGCTGCAGAGTTGGCAGCTGCTTCTGCATCCAAGAGTATTTTATGGAAAGGACTGATCCCATTGGTGATGTCTCCATGACTAAATGAAAAATAGGAAGACAAGAAAGTGTTTTTAATCAATTGGGCTTTATTATGTTTGTATGTTCAAGTGTCTATGCGTCACATAAATCTCACCAGCTGATGCCAGCCTCTGAGGTTCTTGTCTGGAGACTGCTGCGTGCCCTGCTCCTTCTCCCCAGCTCATGAGAGCTGTCCAGATCACCACAGCTTAGAGTGAGATCCTCTCTGGTGGAGCTGAAACCAAGGGTGGGACTTTGAAGTTCATCCTCTGGAGACATGACTCTTACTAGTGGCAAAACAACATGGAGTGCATAATACATTAGTTAGTTAGTTAGTAAACATTAGTTAGTTAAATCACATAGAAAGGATTTTAAAAGTTAACTTAGCCTCTCTGATTAGCCCAGTTTGCACACTGTCTTCAAGGACAGTTAAACCTGTTGTCAACCAAGCTAACTAAGCTCACTCCATAGCGACAGACGGGACTAGGTTAATTGGAGGCTAAGCCTCACGAGACAGTAAAGAAAGCAGCCATTCTACTCAGCAAATTCCCAGACATCTACATCGTGGTTATTGGTATAAAAAAAGCTCACTTACTTACTCACAAAACAAAGCCAGTGAAAACACAAACATTACTTACTTAAGCTTTCACCTTGTGTCGGTTGTGAACAACGTTACTCCACAACTGAAGAGACCCCGCCCACCTTGAAGCAGTAGAAGAGGATTGGTTAGCTCTGAGACAGCGTAATCAAAACGTATGACGTCGTCTAATTTCTCGCTGCTGATTCGTTATCTAGTGAAAAGTAGGCGGAACTAAATTTGATTTAAGTCACAAACAGCCAATGAATGAAAGAGAACGAAGAGGCTGGCTGAAACCATAGAAACGACAAGGAAGTTTACTGCTCACAGTACCTCAGACAAATAATACTCGGCTAATAGCAAGTTACGAAGGTTATTTACAGGTCGCACGTAATTATTGCGTGAAACAAAAACAGTGCATCAAAATTTAGATATATATTCATCTAAAACTGACTGAGTACTACTTAACTTGTTGTCGTTGGTATAGCTGGGCAAGTACAGGACTTCTTCAATCAAAGTTAGCTGGACGGCTAACATTTTAGCTTGTTGAGTGGAAATGTTCAAAGCCAAAATACTCTTCATTGGCCCCAATGAGGTTAGTAAATACCTTTCAAACGCTGAAAGTAAAATTTCAAACTGTTAAAGTGTAAGATAACTTTTTAAATGTTTATCACACAATACGTTAGCTAATACTAATACTTAATACTTGATATACATTAACATCACCTCTATTTTCTATTAGATAACTGTGTGTATGCATGTGCTGTGGATTTACTATAGGTGTTTAGCAGACTGGCTTTGTGCTCTTTGTATGTTTCATTGTACTAGACACATGACGACACCTAACAGGAACGCAGCCTTAATTAAAGTTATTAATAACACCTGTGTGTGCCCTATTATTATGCTCAAATTGTGCACACGTGTAAAATGGCTGATGGCTGTAAAAGGTAAAAAAATAAAGGTCATTATGAAGTGAAATAAATGTATAAAGCATTTTCAAGTTATATTTAATGCCAACCTTTCAAATAATATTCATATATGTTATATGGCCAAGTGATGTGATGCATTGCGACTGATGTGACAATATATATTTTTTTGTCTTTCAGAGTGGGAAAACAGTTCTTGCAAATTTTCTCTCTGACATGACTGTAAATGTGGGAGGTGAATACAGACCTACTCAAGGAGTCAGGTACTAACTATGTGCAAATTCAATTGTGAAAATTAATTATAGATTCGTAAAAAAGACGGAAATAACATCTTTTGCTAACCGCTTAAGGGGTTGGTTTCAACTTCTGTGTAAACCGAATCACTTCAGCGATTGGATTATTGGCTCTAAACTGTCTTGATGTGTTTAAAATTAAACAATACTATAAAAATATTGCTCAACTTACACAAAACACATGCAGTGGTTTTCGTTTGTTTCAAGGATACTGGAATTTGAATCACAACCTGAAGGCAGTGGTGACAACAAGACTTGTGAGGTTGAACTTTGGGACTGCTCGGGAGATTTCAAGTAGGTGAAATAACATATAGACATATTTTCAGTTAACAAAGACTCAGATTTCACCCTGTCTCAAAGTACTATAATACATTTCCTTTTTCTTCATTCTCTTCATCTAGATTTGAGTCATGCTGGCCTGCACTCATGAAAGACTCCAGCGGTGTGGTGATCATTTTTAATCCCGATGTTCCAAGTCACCTCAAAGAAATAGAGACATGGTTTTCGATGTTCATCTCCTCTCAGGGTTTGCAGGAAAACCAGTGCTTACTCATAGCTCACCACAAGCCTGGCAGTGGAGATGAAGATGGCCGCCTGCCTTTAGGTAATTCCACTACAAACCTCCCAGAACTGCTGGATAAGCTGATGTTACCATTTCTCAGCTAACGTGTTTATTACTTTTTTGACGCAGCCTCACATCTGAGCAGACTGCCACTCATCCACTCCAACTTGGAGGAGGAACCAGAAGACGTGAGGCAGGCTTTCTGCAAATTTTTGGGAAATGTGGTAAATACAATGTCAGAGAGTCGGGAGCGAGAGGAGATGTCAATCATTGCCTAACAAAAAAATGTACAAAATATGCAGCTTAATGAAGAAATCAGCAATCTCTGTTAAGGTAGCAAACAAAACATTTATATTTAAGTTACTGATTGTACTGTTTTCATACCAGTGTCTTACATTTTATAAGACTTTTGTGAATAAAATACAACATTAATTCTTCTGAAGATTAATACTGAAGAAATACAACATACACTTCTGACTACAGATATCTATTTATTTGAAAATTTAGTGCAGGTTGTTGAGAATGTGACAAGCAGAGGTACAGGTGGAAAGAGGAATAGTCAACCAATCAGACGTCATATCCAATAATGCCTCCTTTGCCAATGCACTCTCCAATGAAGAACCACATCAGTATCTCCGTGGTCACGAGCCCATTCCTCAAAGCATCCTACAAAAGAAATTAAGAGAAAGAGTTATACTAGTTTCAATGAGACACAATTGTACATACTGAATACATACAAATATAAACATATGTATGAAAAAGCCCATTAGGCATCCAGGTTCACACACTTCACATGACACGACTATAAAACTACTGTATAATATACTGAGGACTGGACACTTCGTCTAACGAAGGGACCAACATTTACTATATCATGCACAACTCTAGTCACATACAGATATTGTTCCTATTTTCTTTTACAAATTGTTAATTTCTAATGCATATTCAAACCTGGTGTCTCACTTATATTCATAATTATTTAGTTGATCATGTTAGCTCTAAATGACACAGGGTTTACACACTCCTCAAACAAGAGACAGGTAGTTGAGAATGTTATCAGTGCTCACCCTCACTGTGGTTTGTCCAAGACGTCCTGCCTGGTAGCTCTTCATGAGGCCTGAAGCGGCATCGATGGCTTTAGAGATCTCACCAGGAGACGGTGGGACCAGCTCCACTCGGGCGTACTTCCAGAAGGTCGATAGTCGGGGTTTGGAGTATGTGACAGCGGCTGCAAACGAAACAAATACCCGTTCTATTAGATCGATATCTACAATATCTAAAATATTGAAGTAAGTCAAAAATATTCATTTCAAAGTTTTTCTCCAAAACAGAAGGTTTCTGCAGAAAATGTGCAGCAGTAGTAACTCCACCTGTACGTATCATACCAGAGGTCACAGTCAAAGTTGCGCCGCCGCTTACGCGCTACAACACCGCGACGTAGCGTCTGTTTCCTAACTTTACTCCACCACACGAGTTTGTAACTCGTTGAAAATAAAGATAAAATAATGATAATTTTAAAAAAAACTTACCGCCAACTAAAGTTGGGACTTTTGCAACAAGTTTCTGTACTGCCTGTGCCATCGTGAAGACTCGACGAGACAACAGGAAAAAGAAAAGGAAGCAAAAGAAAAGTGGTGAGAGAACATTTCCGGGTTATTAATTTCAAACTAAAAACATGCTAAGAAGATGGGAAGATTTTCAAAATAAAAGTTCCACAAAGCCAAGTTCATATAAACGAGCTCGTCATTTCATGACGCAGAATCAACAGAGACTAAATAATTAAAGACCCAGCAGAGTTTTTATTTATTTTGATTTTAAATAGACAGAAATCAAACATTAGTAAAGTAGCATGAGTAAGAGAGTTTATTGTGTTCGTTGTTTATTTTATAATTACCGGTGAAGTGCACCTGGTTGGATATTAACGCCTCAGATAAACATCTCTAAAGAGTGTTTGTTTTGCTCTGTTTCCTCTTCATCATTGTTTCTGAATGATGTGCAGAAACTGGTAGATGGAGCACATGCGTCATTTCTCCAACCGTGAGAATGATATAAAGATCCAAAAATGGCCTCAGAGAAACATAAAGGGATTATAAGATCTTTATAAGGGTGTGTCTTGTGTGAAGGTGAAAGAAAGAAGGAGTACAAGCCAAAGACAATCAATGTCTAACTTCAGTACAATATGTGGATGTAGTTTGTGTATATTTCACGGATGGTTAAATCATTAGTCATTCTCCTCTGACTCATCCTGCAACCCACTTTGAACTAAACTAAAAAAAAAAAAAAAAAAAAAAAACTGGTGTGGTGACAATTTACGAACAAGAACGTGGGTTAGACACCAACACCCAACTAATGGTGCCTTCTGATTGTTATGAAGCCTTAAATATAGCTCTAATTTATTGCATGTCTGTGAGATATTTCGCAGATATGTGATGATACGAGTTAATGTCTTCTCCCATAGTCTCACCAGAAAATTAGATGCAAAGTGTTTTAGGCAGCTGTGAGTGTTAAGTATAAATTTGGTAATTTGTATGATAACTCTCGCACGTTCTCCTCATTTTCCAAATCCATGCAGAAACAGCAAGTACATACTGTGCTGATGGACGTGTGGTGTAATTAGATTTTCAAAGAACAAATCACTAGAGGGTGCTCTCTATTAGTTTACAATACCAAGCAGAGTTAAAGAAAGGCTAAGGGCATTAGACAGGCTTTGGGTTTGCATAAACTGAAACAGTACACTGAAGTACTTTGAGTTTTATTGCAAAAAAAAAAAAAAAAAAACAACAAGTTGAACAGTAGTTTTGTGTAAGTTGTCCAGCCTTCTTCCCTGTGGGGATATTGTGTGGCTTGTTAATGTCTCTAGGAGGCAGATGTTGTGAGTGTTGTATGTTTTTATGCTTTTTGTCACAGTCTCATTTCACTTGTTGCTGTGTGAATCTTAATGAATAGCACATTGAGTTTACCTGTAGTGGAATGTGATACATAAATAAATTCGCCTTGCCTCGTTTTATCTTTTACGGAGGAATTCTCCTTCTCCCTGAGCCCCTGAAACCCTTTGATGGTTACATCACTGCAAACTCATATTGTACATTCAAACACTGCAAGACCCCACAGAACCGAATTCTGAACTCTGCTCAAATTGCCACAGTTTCCAAAATAATACCAATATGTCAGCTTGAATTATGACAAAATGTCTTTTGAGGACAAAAAGGAACAAGCAATTTTCCATTTCAGTGTCACCTTAGATTTCACTCATAGTGGATGTGACACAAAGTATTTGGTGGAAACACACAGAAATTAAACACATATGAAGTTAAATATTGTGGAAGGATGTTTAGTTTACTGAGAATGTCTGAATGGAATATTAAAGTTAAACAGTGAAACAAGGTCACTGGTTTACTGTAATGCACTGCCATCAGTAAGAGAGAACATTGCAAAAAACACTATTGCCTTTTTTGTCAAGAGTAAGATAAAACGATTAATGTCTCAGAGGAAAAGGAAACTGTCAGGAAACTGTCCATCAATCCAGAACCACAACTTGTAGTTTTTCTATGAGATACAAAATGTTAATTAGTAACCTTTACAAGTTCTGCAGGATTTTTTTTTTTTTTTTTTTTTTTTTAGCTTTGACTCATGAGTTCTAATCTAACTGCATCAATTTAATTCTCCTAACCTGACATATTTACGGATTTCTTCAAAGAAGGTGCATTATACAAGAGAAGGTAATAATGACAGAATCGGAAAACAATGGTGCATTTCTACTTATTGAACTCAAACTGAATGTTTTTTTTCTCCCTGCAAATTGTATTTAAGCGTCTAACTTCATCTTTTTTACGTTTTAAGAAATGAAAGTCAGAGACTTTGTGCCCCTATGATGCTATGGTTACCCTACAGAGCAATACTCATTCAAAAGTTATGCATTAGTTCCACACAGTGAGACAGAGGGACTGCATGAGTCATAGAAACGAACAGAAATATACATAGACAGACAGGAAGACAAAAACAGACAGGAAAGGAGGCTGCAGTGACTGAGTAAATCTTGCCTTTCATGGTCTAAAAGGGCTCGTACATGTAGATGAGATTAAAACAAATGACATCACTGCCTCAGCCTTGGCAATCAACACAAACACATTTGTTGGTGATGGAGCAGCCACACAGGCCAGTAATGAGTCTTATCCCTCTGTGGGGAATAAGAGACAGATAAGGACATCATCCAGCTCTCCAGTGTTGATCTGTGGGGAAGTGTCAAGGTGATTGCCAAGACCGAGGTGATGAAGTCATTTGTTTTAATCTTACATGTAACAGTGTCAGAATTTGAGACACCAAACAGATTCCTTATTTTGTGACTCTTCTGACTCTTCTCCCTAATTATCGTCTTTATCCTAATGAAATTTTTTTTTTTCTCGCTGTGATTTCACTCCCTTGAGCCCGTTCAGATGTTGTCTCCAGAGTTTGCGTGTGTAGCTAATTTATTAGAAACAAACTACAGTTCACAACGTGTATAAGACTGATCTCAAATACTCTGATTAGAGAAGTGCTTGCAGATTTTTATTTGTGCTTCATGAAGCTTGAGAAGATTAGTGGGTGTCTTTGCAAACTGGTAATAGCTATAAAACTCCAATTAGGAAAAAAAGAGCATCACAATTGTGTTTGGCACACACACACTGTCCCACTGCATTCTGGGATTTAAACACATGTGAATTAATTTGTGAATCAGTTTATGTCCCTGAGCTGAATCATTTGTGACCATCTGAAGCCTTCAAGCTGCTCCAAGCAGTATTTACACTCTAAGTAAGGACACTTTGACATAAAAGAAACTTATGTTTGGTAACTCTCCAGACCAGCAGTAAAAAAGTCATAGTTATAATGACTTGTTAAACAATATTTAGAGAGAAAAAAAAACAGAAATACCCCCAGGGTTTGGTTGAAATCCATATAGAGCTGAAGAGAAAGGATAGTGTAAGAATATTATATTTATTCTTATTTTGGATTTTTTTTATTATTTTAAATTGACAGGCTTTGAAGCCCACACATGAATCTAAAGGTTTATAGTGTAAAAGGTGCATCCGTTCTTTTGTTTCTGCAGTCAAGTATTTCTTTTTCAGAACAGTGTTTGCTCATTGATATTGCCAATGATCAAAACATTGAAACATATTGCACTTTTGTTCTTTGATTTAAAGCAGCTCTGCTCTTCTCCTCTGAAAGCAGCCCACTTAATGAGAGATGTGTTCAGACTTCGAGTTCAGCACACACAAGTGATGATGATACAAACACAGAACCATCTACAGCGGTTAGTGAGACACTGTTCCAATCTAAACTTGAATTACATTCATCAGTGACCAGAGGACAACAATGAATTCTTTTTCCAGTCCAAACACTGTTAAGGTGTCAAATAAGGTGAGACAAACCCTCTTCCTCTGTGTGTGTGTGTGTTTTAGCAGCAGTAATGTGACCATTATATCAGACCACAAAAGTAGTAAGACTTGAAACTCACAGCATGTGATATGATTTATAGATTATTCTTTGTTCTGATCCTCACTTATAGCCGGAGGCCTCAGGTGAGACAAGCTGAAACGCAGCATCTCAGCAGGTCGGGCGGCCTCTGAAACGTCAGGAGACGTGTTCACCAGCATGAAAGCCTTCAGTTTTAAGTCATTACTCCTTTGTAAATGAACAGAGTCAGGTAATGTGGTGGTTAAGTTTGGATTATATTACATCCCCTGGCGTTGAAGAGATCCGAGCGCAAATACTGAGATGATTGATGTCACTGTATTTAAGAACCAAGAATGAAAATTCCAGCGCATGTTTCTGATTATACTTGAAAATGACAGAGGTGAAGGTGTCGTCATAACCGAGACAATTTATAATAATGATAATAATAATAATGGATGGAAAATGGATTTATTTTCCACTATTACCACTGTGGTTCTGATGTGCGTGTATCCAGTAGTTTTGTCAGTGTAAAAGTTTGTTCAAAATCTCAACTTGGGAATTAAGAAATCTTTTAACTTCCACAGAATTTGGCAGACACACAGTAGCGGTGAGCTACTGTAGCTGGCAAACCATCGTGTAAGCCAGCTGGAAATACTTTTAGCACTAGTCACAATAATTCCCTAAACAAGCTAGTTCTGTCACTAACAAGAAAGTAGAGTTTATTCAAGACGCATATCAGAACAAATCAGATCCAGTAACATACATTTTGCAATCTGGTTTTCTAACTAATTAACTAACTAATTTGAACTGAATCTTCTGTACATTCAAAAATTTTTACTGTTGAATCAAAACTATTTTCATGTATAGAAGCGTTGCAATTATTTTTAAATACAGTCAAATACTGTTATAACTAATAATCAGACCTCAAATTGCAGAACAGTGCTGTTATTAGTTGTTTGTAGTTTCTGTATGTAAAAATCTTGTACATGTAATCCATATTTAATGCACCACCCATAAATACTTTGATTTATCTTTACAAAAGAAGGTCTGTGCATGGGTGGACAGACTGAAGTGCTCATCTGACAGTACCATTAACTATTAATTCTTATTTGGGTATTAGGAAGACTAACATGCAAGTTCTGAAAAACCCAGATACAGAGGAGCGGCACAGAGAGCACCAGTCCACCAGAGTTTATATCATGTCATTCCTATTCTGATGGAACAACACATGAACATACTGTTGACTTTGAAATTAACCGAACAAACCTCATCTTAAAATAATAAATAATCTGTTCATATTTTAAATGCAATCAGAGCAGCAAAAACAGAGTGGACTAGTTGTAGAAATCAAATACACATTTGAATCCTTGAATCTGTTCAATGTAAAATTTCAGCCAAAGCATCTGCAGTCAACCTAGTTTTGGACGTCTTCTGACCCAGTGAGGTCACTAGTTGAGCAAGGTGGTGTTTTCTTGGGCAGGTTGTCAGCTGTTGGAACTGTAAACCCTTTCTGTAAACAGAAAGACGAGACATCAATATCAACGAGTTAGTCCAAAATTAATCAGTCTAGTTTAAATATAAGTGATAACTGAAGTTCTCACCCACACGGTGGTGCAGATCATCGGATCTGTTACTGATCATCACACACTGTTACGCTCTGATCTGGGCAGTAGTGACTCAAGAAATAATGGCAATGCCAAAGTGTCAAGTAAGTATTGAGATACTGATTAAGAAATAAAAAGTCACTGCTATACTGTTATAATGCAGCTGACATCTTATAAAAACACAAAACTGCCACATCAATAGCCAGTGTGTCACATAACATAATGTTAAGTCACGTAATATTAACTGGATTAAACAGCTTTTTTCACAGAATGAATAATGGCACATTTACACAGCTGCTAACTTTGACTGTTTCCCTGAAGTTAGAGCTACAATGCACTGCTGTGCACTCAGACTTTTACTTCTGTAAAAAAAAAAAAAAAAAAAAAATCCTGTTCAAACATTGTGACACATCAACATCAACAGTTAATCACAAACTCAAAACGGCAGCTACAGTCATGCAAAGTATGCTGGCCACAAAAAAGAAGATAAAAAATAAAAGAATAAATAAATAAAATAAACATGTGTACGGGTTTGCAGGATTTAAAACTGTCCTGTCATGTCACAAATCTGTGAATTGTTGGACGAACCAACAGCTTTTCCCTCAACCTCTCTGATGCTTTGATTTCTATAACAAGGGTATAGACAAATGTATTAGTTTTTTTTAAAAAAATCAACCCATCAATTATTTCTCAATTTCTTATACATACAGTCAACTAAAAACTTTACAAAACACACACAAAAAAAGGCATTGATCAATAAGAAAATAATCTATTTAAACACACAATACTGCAGCAGTGATGCTCATGTTCTCTGCATTATTGACATTACTGACATGAAGGCAGCTTCCTGTTTATAGGCCCTGACTCCTCCCACAATCATCAGCACCAACACAATCAATTATAACTTCACAAAGGCCTACCTACTAATAATTAATATATGGAAGTGTAGAGTAAAACTGTTTTACTGACGCATTATCAAGATGAAACTCCAAAAATGTAATAAATAGAATATATTGTGCTGACGTCACTCAGGTGCGTCCAGCCAAAGCGGCGTTTTAAACGTGCCGAAAACGTGCGCAATGTTTGCCAGGTATGGTCAGGTGTGGCGCGGACGGCGGATGGATATTGATATTGATGTATTGGAATGGTGAGTAGATAAAATGAGAGTTGGATTATGGAAAATGGAGCAGGATGGGAAGCGTGCACCCTTGACGACCTACAATGACTGACTGAACCACTACAAGAAAACAAGAAGAGCGGTGAACTGCGACAGTTTGGACTGCGTGTGAGTGACGGCGTTTGTGTGCGTGCGCGCGCGTGGGTGCGTTTGCCGGGTGTCGCCCCCTTGCGCCATCATGGTCCTAAGTGGCCCTAAGACATATTTACCATTTTTAATAACTAGATACAATGTACCACGTATCCCATTTATTGAGCACGATGTTTTTTTTAAATATAAAACATACATTGCACTGGTCGGTTAATACATTTCAATCATCTGTGGTTCGTCTTGTAGGTGGGTTACAGTATAAAGGGAGCAGTCTCCTTCAGAGTGCAGCTTGGAGAGCAGAAGCCTCAGACCCTCTTCAAGTATTTACTAATTGTCACTGTCGAGGTAAGTTTTTCATATTGATTAAGTGACAATGTTCATTTATTAGGATTTCTACATATATTACAGGTGTTTCATATTTATTTGTACTTTTTTTTTTTTTTATTTGAACTTTGATTTTTTTTTCTGTGTATTTCCCACATTTAGGGTTCACTGAATTCCACCAAGTGGCTCACTTGGCGTCACTGTGTGTTTCATTACTTTGGGAGTAAGTCTGTGTAATGTAATATTATTGCCACAGACCAACAAACACCTGCTCCAAACACCTGTTTTTTTTTTTTTTTTTTTTAACTATTAATTACACCACATTTCCACCAAGATCTTGCATCTTTGAACCCTTTTGTCTTACTCTTGTGTAGACTGTTCATTTTCACGTGGAGCTAATTCCTTCTCTTCATTAGTTACACATATACATACATACATACATACAAACTCTTTGCACTATTGTGATTTGGAGACATTTTCTCAGGCAGTTAGTATTTCATCATTTACCTCTTATTTCTGACACTGTGACACTGGTATGTTTTGGCTGCTTGACACATGATTCATTTGGGCAGGTCAAAACCACAACAGCCTCTTTTATTAAATTTCACTGGCTGGGAATTTATTTCCCTTTGATTTATTTTGTCTAGATTAGGTACTACATGACCTGTTGTTAACCCTTCTCAGTTGAACTGTGCTGACTAACTCTAGTCACATTGTAAAATTAGATGAATAAGACGTTAAGACCCCAAACAACACATAATGCAACAGTCATAATAACAGGATTACTCTCTAATTGGCAATGGCAATGTAAAGATATAATCTATGTTATTAACCCTACCTTTTCAATTATAATTTCAGAGAGAACATTGTGTCCTATGTTTGGACCAGTCTTACTGGCAACTTAACAATTTTGCTATGACTGCTTCAATTGTTTGGTCCCACTAATGTCATCGTTCGTATAACAAGCCATAAGCCTTTTCTTTTGCCAATAGTCCAGTATTGTGGCTTTATTTCTCGGTATCAGAATAATTATTGGTCACATTATTATACATTATTCCAAACGCATATAAACATGCAGATGAAGCTTCAGGTGCACATTTGTGTAAAGCAATCGGACAAAGATTTTTGAATGATGAATGCCTCTTTCTGAAGAGCTAGTTCTGCTCCAAATCACTGAACTTCAGTGTTTTGCTGTTTGTTCCAGCTCGTACGTTGTGAATTGACATTGTGACTTGGTTCTGTCAGCGTCTGAATGGTTGGTAATAACAGTTATGAGGCTGCTGATCCGGCTCTGCAGTCTGTTTCTGTTTTTCTTTTATGACTCTCCGGCTGATCTCCTTAAGGGTGATGTCATGGCGTCTGTCTGCCTGCTAATTTACACTCTAATGCCGATGTCAACAACCTCCATGCAGTATGTGCATTGGTATTTAGTTTGAATTACTTCCTTATAGTTACTGAGGTCATGTTCCTTTTGATACATGCGCTATGATGTTTTCAAGCTATGAATAATAGCTACTTATTCAGTACTTCAAATAGTCAACATTTTATTATCCCCAGTTCACCCATAGGTTGAGTTTAAGTTTCCATCAGGTGAAGAAAAAGTATTATTGTCACCCCTACGCCTTCTGTGCTGATCTGTGTGTTTGCTTGCAGGCACTGATGAGGTCAGAACACACAGCAATTATGTGCGCACTGTTTTCACGAAAATGATTTTCCATTTCAGTAAGAACCACGAACCTTACCATGTAATGAGCTTCGATTCTAAAATAGCGGCATCACAACCAACTAAATAAAACATTCAAAGGTCAAAGACATTTCACAAAGATATCTGAGCTAAACTCCACTCACTGATCGGAGAGCACAGCCATGATCTATCTTTGAGTTTTGGGATGCGGACTTTGCACACTGGAACCAATTAAAGAGCCTCATAATTGCCTCAGACTGTATTTTGTTTATCTCACGTTTTATCCCGGCTGAAAAAGAGAACACGTATAAAAAATAAATAAATAAAGATGAAAAAAAAAAAAGATGCTAAGATGTCGCAAATATCCCGATCTTTAAACCTCGACTGTCGAGACCTTTCCTCCATATGTGACAGGTAATGTAGTAAAACATTTCAATCCAACCACAAAGTCCGTCTTATCGGCTTTTTTCCTAATCTATATTTGTTAAATCTAAAAACAAACAGTCTTAGCATGTTTTGTATTTGACGGGTTTTGACCAAATTCAGTCACATATGGGAAACAGTTACTCCAAATCAAGTGAGTCTACACACACACACACACACACACACACACACACACACACACACACACACACACACACACACACCCTTGAGACCACATACTGGTTTTGGATTCAAGGCTGTCACAAACAAGTCTGGCATACACTTTTAAATGATTTATTCCCATATTGAACACCGATTGCTGACACACAAACACACACACACACACACGCTTACAGGCAGAGACCGTCACACAAACACAAAGCTGTTTCTGTGGTTTCTCTAAGATAGAGAAGATGATCTGTTGTCACGCGAACTTACTTCTCCTTTAGTATAAGATTGCAGATGTTTTTTTTTTTTTTTTTTTTTTACTGTCTAACTTCCAATATACAAGAGTGCTACTAATGTTTTAATGTGGTGATTTTTGAAAAGGTCAGAGTGAGAGTGCAGTCGTCTGTGTGTAGCTGGCATCGATCAATAGTCTCGCTGCAGTCTTGTTGCAGCTTGTGGGAGTAGATACAAACTACCTGCGAACAATCGTTGGTTATGTAAGAGTGGAGTTTGTGAGGATGCAGGTGTGTTTATAACCTGGAGCTTTTGTGCGCTGATACAATGGGCCAGATTATAAACAGAAACAGAAAGCCTATATGACTCACGGCTGCAGAATTCAGACAAAGAAAAGGACGAGGAGCTAAAGATCTCTATAACATAACACCAATAAATCAGTGTTTTCGCACCATCTTCAATGAGCTTCAGTACAGGATTTATAAGTGTCATGTTGTCCTAAAAAGCTTATACTATGTACTATAATCAATTTCATAAATAATTAAAAGGACATTGGTATCCAGGCTGGAACAATAGTGTTTATTTTGTCACAGAAACCTTAATTCAGTTAAGTTGAAGGAAATTTTTTTCATACACTCGTAGCAGACAATAAAATTTTGAAAATGTCTGAGGCAAATCCAGCACAAATTGCCTATCTTTCTGTTTAAGCACTTATTAAATTAGGTTTTTTTGTGAGTTGAATATAAATGAAATGTACCAGCAGTCTCTGAATATTTATATTATGAAACTGAGCACAATGTTTCGAGGCAAATGGTTACAACATAGTGATGGGAACCTGACAGTGACAGGGTTTAAGAGGGTGCTATTAATGTCATAAGCAACCCGAAGGAAAAGGCTGTTGTGTTTTCAACACATTTTCTCATGAAGCAGTGG
Source organism: Polydactylus sextarius (assembly GCA_016801845.1). Lineage (NCBI taxonomy): Eukaryota > Metazoa > Chordata > Actinopteri > Polynemidae > Polydactylus > Polydactylus sextarius. Next base: position 12,598,044 of record CM028916.1, on the reverse strand, counting down.
CAGCAGCAATCAAAAAGTGGCACATTTCATCATGTTTGCATCCTTCCAACTTTTCTAGTTTACCAAACTGTGGCTAGAGGGAAACAATAGATGATTTAGACCTCCAGCTAATGACTGTCAAATTTTAATTATATAGTTAAATATCAGAAACACTGGGCACCCTTTGCTCTCAGATCATTGAATTGGATAAGGATAAACTGTTGAGAGAAGTGTCCCAGAGTCCAAGTTAACATTTTTTTTTTTTTTTTGACCCAATCAACAATCCCACATTAAATACAGTTTAATTTACAGTCGTAGTAGACTGAACATACTAGCAAACATCAGGCATTATTGCTTAAAAAAAGTTTATTTTATTTTATTTTATTTTAAGTCTGTAACACACAAACACTCACACAGGCAGAACATCTGAGGTAATTAGTAACAGATCTTACGGCTGACATGTATAACACATGGTAGAAAAATCAGCTGAACACGAGTAAATACACACTTGCCACACATCAATGATCATAAAAATCATGTCATTCATATAACATGGAAATTATTAAACAGAGAACATTAGTAGTACTGATAAAATACACATTTAAGAAGATAAGATTTTGTCCAGGTGACAGAGCCTCTAGCACACCCAGCACACACTGTGTTATCGTATAGTCTACAACAGCATAGTATGTGCGTGACCAAAACCAAACAACGTGTCATATATCATGCAACAATAAACCGTCTCAGTGACTCAGTATTTTCTATGTTAGGTTATGAAGCCTCATCCTCATTCACAGCAGAAGTGACCCGACGCATCGGTGCAGTTCCAGTATAAACCCACACGACTTCCCCCTCGACACTTCCCCCTGAAGGGATCCCCGTCGCCTTTTCAAGTGACGTTCAAACGCATGTGAAAAATTTCATGTGGATTTCAGTTGGATTAACGCTTTGAATGGCTGAGGGAGAGGATGATCAGTGATGTCGACGTTGTTGTTGCAAATCTTACCTACGATGCACTGAGATCTTTCATCATAACCATGCACAGTTTGAAACTGGATATCAAGTGAGCTCGGAGGAAGCATTCAAATCCTTTAATTAAATAAAAGTACCAAAAACAATTATGCAAAAAATCAAAAAAAAAAAAACTCAGTTCTGCACTCAAGTATCATACTTCAAATGGCAATGTTTAAGGACCTGTCTGTGAATCTAATTTATCTGTGACGGTGTATTTCTCAGTTTCAACCTTAATTTAATATGAAATGACATTACAAAACTGAATGAAGTCTTGTAAAACAGTTACTAAAATATACACTGCGTCGTTTAAACAACAACAACAAAAAGGAGGTTTCCTGGAACTTTTTGCCATAAAAAAATGTTGAGAATAGGACTGGAAAAACTCTGCTTCTGTGATCTTTTAGGAATACCAAACCAACAGAAGCAGATTTCCTCCATCACAAGCTTTACAGTGAAAGGATTAAATTCAGAGAGGATGTGTGGCTACATTTATGTGACTTCTGTGCTTCCTCAGCTGCGATTAAAGCTGATTACACTCTGGCTGTTACTTGGAAAACGGCCTTGTAGAGTCTTTGTGGAAGAAAAAAAAAAAAAAAAGGTCTAATGGGCTTTTAGAGCTGTAAAGAAATAATGACGACTGCAGTAGGAGAAAACACTTACGCAACCCAGCTATATTACTACACAAGCAGCACAAAATAAATACTCATACAGGTTATTGCTACACACAGTGTGTTATCATAATGAGACAGAGGATCCATTCCCGTTGAATGCCAATCTGATGCTGTTTCTAAAGGGCCTAACTCCGGTTCCTGCTGAACTGAGCCAGTGCTTGTTTAACATCTAACTGTAATCAGCTCAGTAGGCACAGGAGGTTGAGCCCAGGCACCTGCACCACCCTGTCATCACCACAAGGGGAAGCAAACAACAGATATCCAGACTGACACAGGAAATCTGGACATTCGTTTTAGAAAGATAATGCTGACGCATGTCACGCTTAACAGAGGATACCGCACAGATTTAGTCCACCCTATTTTTTTGTGCCCAGTTTTTCAACTGTTTCCAAGATTTCTTTTTTTTCTTACTCAGGAAATAGTTCTATTGTAAGATAAAGATAAATTACATATCCAGACACCACCAAAGCCATTAAAAACATTAAGTCAACAAAGTGCCTTATAAAATTAAAACAAATAATGACAACAACAAAAGTTTCAATCAACACAGAAATAAAATGGCATAAAACTGAAGGAGAAGAAAAGTGAATAAAATAAAATTATTATAAACATAACAGAAATATGTTTTTAATATGGATCCTTGTAAAAGTAGTTTTGTGACTAACATGCAGTATCCAGTGGATCCTATTATAGATTTGTATTGATGACATACATAGACCGCGCTGCAGAATATTTTTTATTTGTGTGCAAAGACGGTGCAAATACGACTGAATAACGCTCTTAAAACAAAATACTGGAGCTTAATTGCTCAGTGTATGTTGCAATTGAAATATGGTACGATACACTTCAACTGCATTTAAAAATCCTTAAATCTGAAAAAGGAAAAAAAAAAAAAGCTGCAGACAGTGTTAACACCACTGTATGGTCATGGACCATTTACAGAATCTTTTTTCCCTACATCCATGAGTGACTGCATGTTTACTTGTTACACACACACACACACAGACATGCAGACATATACACACAATCAGTGTTTTCCCTTCATGACCACCCAGACAGTAAATGAGCTCTGGGTGCACAATTACATTGCTACTTGTTTTCCCGATGGGACATTTCCTGCACTTCCTTCCTGTATGAGTAAGCCCCTCGCTGCCTCCTCCTTCCTGCCCTCCTCTCTTACCCATCTCAGGATCCTCATCTTCTTTGAATGATGTACCTCATAATGATGTTGTTTTTTTTTTCATCCATTTGCTGTCAAGAAAAACATAAAAGGGGATGGTCAGAGAAGAGAGTGCACTTCTGAGCGTCTTTGTAACGGATACAGAACGGATGTATGGATGAGTATGACGTCCTCCATATTGTGTCAGTCATACAACCAATATGTCTGTGTGTATATAGAGCAAAACACTCTCAGTGATGGGGCTGGGAAGTAGGAATGAACCACAAAACCAAACAATATTTACTATGTTCATCCTCTGAAAATGAAGCCCCCTAAAATGTAGCAACACATAATTTCACAAAGACTTTTGATTCTTTGTTGACTTCTTACAGCTGTGATAACAGTGTGAGTTTTAAAGCTGGAAGGGCTTGTGAGGAGCGGAACTTAGCCACTGTGAACACAGGCTTTCACTGAACTGTTCACGGAGCGAGCTAAGTCCTGCGCCTCCACAAAACTGTGGACAAACATACCGAAGGCATGTACAGCAGCTCTGATTATGCTCTCCTAACGCAGACACCGAGCAAGAATAGACATGAACACTATTTAATATAGAAGTTCAACATGTACGAAATATGTTTATGCGCCCTCTTGCCAAGAGACAGACAAACACTGGAAACAGGGTGGCGGGGTGGAGGGGTGGGTGGGTGAGTGGGCGGTGGCGAGACGGCTAAGCCAAAGGTAACAAAATCCTACTATCATCACTGCTAAAGCTTGTTAATTCACATGTGACGTCTTGTTTAACGCACACACAAAGTGAAGGGTAAAAATCTGGAGCCGTGTCACGGTGGAAATATGCAACCAGCGCCTTGCTAAGAAATAGGTTTGACACATAACCCCTGTAAAACGGCAATGTTTGAATTGATGATTTTATTTTTGAATAGATTCAATAAATGACATATAAAATGTGAGCAAGATGTTGTTTCCAGTCTTAATGCTAAGCTAAGCGGATGCTAATAAAAGCTTAATGTTTGCTGCGCAGACATGCGGCATGCGCAAAAACTAAAACATTAACTGAACTGTACCTTTAAAAAAACAAAATGTGGGTATTACAGGGATGAATAGATTTTTGTGAGGATTTGTCATCAGACATTAAGAAAAAAAAAGGACTTAATGTGGGCACTGCGGAGTAGCCTCAGATGTAGGTGACTAGCGTGGGTTTCAGATGTAGCTGGTTGGAAATCCCTGGCAATGTGATTTACATTACATCACAATCAAATCACTCTGCCAGGAATCCCTCCAGCTAAACCAACCATTCAGTATCCTGTTTGGGAAGATGGAGACACGGAGGCGGATGAAACAGGAGTGTTGAGGAGGGAGTGAGGGAGATAGGTTAGTCAGAAAACTGCACAAAGAAATATAGAAAATGACTCGAAAGTGCATGTCTCGGTGAGTGAAAGTTGCAGGTGAGGACAGATAAGAGGACGAGCGCGGACTGCAGGTGTCTATCTGAGCACACATCAGCGTCACAGAGCACATTTACTCCCTCATCACCATGTAATTATGGGAAACACACACACATACACTCACTCACTCTTACACCACTTTTAAATGCTAACACATGCGCACCCACGCACCACGCATGGGTTTTCTTTCACTGACGCACCTGGACAAACACAACTGTATTCCAGGCCCATAGGCTGTCATTGATCTTGGACACAGAGGCAACGAGTGTTTGTGAGAAATCTGAGATAATTATCATCGCCTCATCATCGATTTGTCTCGAGACCTGCTGATTCTATTGTTGTTCCTCGGTTTATTTGTGCTATAAAAGCTTGTAACCTTCAGCTTATGACTTTGACATTGAGTCCTTTTTCTGCCAACAACATTTTTTTTTACTTCAGTCAGTTGCCTGAAATTGATCTTTGAAAGTTTTGTCATATATCGAAACTTAGCAGCAGCCTGTAGTTACAGTTGGAAGTATAGATTTTTTTTTAATAAAGTGCAGGGTAAAACTACGTGTCGTGTTCCTGCATTTGTCGCAACCTGTTTCCTGTCACGAAGCAGTTGATTGAGCGGGGGAAGAAAGGAGGGGGGGAAAGAGAAAGGGAGAAGTACCATAGAGGAGCTCATGCCGTGCAGCAGAAACAACATCAATTAGGGAAAATAAGCGTCGATTGTTGAGTATGACTCAAAAGATTGAGCACACTTACGCAAGCAGTCCTTTGTCCTTTGAAACCGTTTTTTTAACCAAAAAGTCTTTGCTTTATTAAACTTGATTCTGAGTAAGATGACGACCACAGAGGCAGGAGTAAAAGGGGGTGCACGTGGCTCGGCCTTTGCAAATATTTATCTCAACACAGTGTTTGATAGGGGAACGGGAAATATGAGTGGTCAGTCCAGAATAAACAGCAAGCTTCCTTTCACCCAGACACTGATATTCTCGGTTAAATGCTTCTGCTGCTGCTGCTGCTGCTGCTGCTGCTGGCCAGGACTTTTGGAATCACTAATGCAGATTCATTCAAACGGAGTTTGCTTTAAACTATGCAGAGAGCGTGGTGGGTGGTGGGAACAGATATATTTGAGTTTGAGGAAAACTCACAAGCACATACACACGCACATACACATACACATACACTTTAATCTGCACCTTTACAGCCAACATGTCTTAGTAAATTGATAAATAATGACGATCAGGTGGTTCAACATCCCCACAAATAATAACGTAGATGTTATTCCAATATGATAATTATCACAATCTGTCCTTGACAACTGATCCTCTGAGAAGCTCTGACCACTTTGGCTTCCTTCCTACACATTAGAAAATGTGGGAAAATGACAATAAAAAGCAAAATAACTTCATTGCTGATGTTGTTGTTATGTTCGTTTCAAAACTATTGTCAAGCTGAAAAATGCGCCAACCTCAGCTCCAAAACGGAGACAGAATAGTACAGAATGTTCTCGCTTTTATATTAACACAGGATGAAATGGAAATATTTGTGAAAGGAGATACTCATGCGCGCATTTTAGACTCTTTCAGCTCGTTGTTTCGGGTTTCTTGCATGTAGCGTTGCTGGTTTGGTCCTGTCTCACTGATCTCATTTGCATAATGTGGCGATGCAACACTCAGCTTTTTCAGTGAAAAGGCTCTTAAAAAAACCCACTGTACACTAGTTTGCCCAGAGTACACACAAAGTTGGCGAGCCACATATTTAAGGAAAGCAAATAGTAGATGGATTTACATCTGTCAGGTGGCCAGAAATACGACTCCAGATGAACGATAATGTTTCTCTATGCGTGGAAATAAGCAGCTGTTTGCTGACGAGATTGAATATATCAGTGTAAACTGAGAAAATACGTCAGTATTGTGCTTGTCACTCGTTTCCACTGCCCCCAAGTGGCCAAAAAAACAACCAAAAAAACAACCAAAACAAAAATTAGGTTCTAATATGGTTCAATCGCTTCGCAATAGTGATAATTACATTAAGGCATTCGTCAATGTCTGATTCTTTCAGTTTCAGGGAAGCAGTGTTTCTATTGTCTGTTTCAAACCTTCACAGCTGGCTGACAATTATAGCCCCAAGCTCTTGTGTTTCTGGGATTGACTTTGACAGCCAGTCATGGTAACTCAATAGCTCTGTGTGCTATTTGCCCGTCTATGTGTCTGTCTATGTTTCCATCTCCCTCACACTCTCTCCATCTATTAACTGCCAACCAAGAGTGGTATTTTTGGATAGTGATGTGCACTAATGGGGTACCACAGTACTGCATTAATGCTGGCATGAGTGATGAACCTGCACATAGGGACTGTTGAGCTGCTAGTTCCATCTCCGGGATATTTTTTTTTCTTTTTCTTTTTTGGACACACCTAAACTGACATGTAGCAATTGAAATGAGTATGAAATGACAACCAAATTAGCCCTGATTTTAACCTCTGATCACACGCCTCAAAAAAAAATACTCTCACATGACAAGTTACATTTTGACTAGTTGGAAGTTGTTCGCTCCTCGCCTGTGGCTGCCCCTTGGCTACGGCTGTCTGACAGCTAAAACGACAACAATTGGCCTGGCCAAGGTCCAGACCGCCTGAGCTACTCAATAACAGCAGGAAGTACATACATGACTAATGCCCTCCGAACACTTTGCTTTTTTTTCTGCTCTCTCTCATTTTCCGTCCTTCATTTTTCATGCAACAACTAAGATCGAAGAGGTAAAGGCAGCCCATCCCAACACATCACCATGTTCCTTGAAAATGAAAGATATAAAATGTGTAAAAATACAAAATAACACACTTTTAGGTTCATTAAATGAGCGCTACTGTCTTTTGTTTAATCCACTCCATTAATCAGTCGCTCATCAGCCTCTCGTGACAAATATAGATATTTCATCTGAGATGAGCTGTACAGAAAAAAACAAAACCCAGCCTGCACGCCCTTAATGCTTTTTTAATTTCTTCAAAATGTAGCGATTGCAACAGCACCTAATGAGCTACGTCAGTAGAAAAATAAGTGAATCCCTATATCCACAAGTTCCGGCATGTTCCTTAGAATGACAGATGTACGGTTTTGAGTAACTGCTTTCAAGCGCGCTATTCTTTCATAAGACAGACAGGTATGTTTGAAACGAGCTGCTGTAATTTCTGGCCTTACATCACATCTATACCAAACCATCAGCAGCGGCCACGTTCAAATCTTTGAACACATTTGCACGACACTCAACACGTACGACTGGCTTCGTGTTTGAGCGCGCTTGCCGGCTGCCAAATGATGTCTTTGGCTCCTCAGTTTACCTTTTCACTTTCTGGAGAGCTACCACTGAAGGGGCCTTCTCTTGTGATAACCCCGTGATTTTAACAGTCTCAGCTGTGCTGTATTTTGGCTAGACACTTTTTTTTTTTTTTTGGGATCAGGCCAAAGGCACACATGATTGGCCAGGGTCTGCCTGGGGCTTGCACATGGTTGCTTTGTCCTAGTTTGACCTGCGTTGTGTCGTCACTTTAACTTAAAAAAAAAGAAAGAAAAGACAAGAAAAAAAAAAAAAAACTACAGCTACTGGATATTACTGAATCAGTTTTGCCACTTCACTCATAATATTTAAAAAATCTGGATCGCGACTCCGTAAGTCGATCTCTTGTCAACACTTTTAAGGTGGCTCCTGTCCAGAGTCTGATCCTGTGGTGGCGCCGAAGTGTCCGTGACAACGTAGACAAAGAAGGCACTTCATTATCACAAATCTATAGGAGGGTTTCCTGAGCAGCCGTTACACTTGGCTTTATGCCCGAGGTGGGAAGCGGAGGTCGGCGGAAAGAGAGAAAGAGAGAGAGGTAGACTCAGGAAGAAGGAATAAAGGGAAGTCAGACTGAAAAGTCATGACGGGTGAGCAGACTGAGAGATCTTTAAAAAGGACTGAACAGAAACCCTGACGGCAGAGAGATTCAACTTCAGATAGCCTTTTTTTTTTGCGTCTTTTTCCACAGTCGCTGGACTCAGTTGTCTGGTGAAACACACCCTGTAGACCAGCGGTTGTCAAAGTCTTTGTTTCTCTGTGAGATGATCAAATGCCTCGTCAACAGGCAATTATTTTAACCATTACTCTAACTCTTAACAAATTATTTAGCAACACATCAATTGTTTTACATTGACTATGATCCTGCCTTCCTTCCTTTGCAGACAATTTATCATTATTCATTTTTATCTGTTTATTTCAACTTCTTATCATTTACTATGACCTGTTAATCCTTTATCTGCTACTTTTAGCCGTTGATTTTCTATTGACTTTATTCAACTCCACCAACTGTTTTTGATTTACTTCTACTTCTCAGGTTTAATGGTAGACATTGTAGGTTTTTTGTCATTTCACAGTAGTACATTTATACTGATCTGACAAACATTGGCAAAACAATATGTCTGGCTCACGGGCTTTTTCAGTAGGAAAAAGTGCCCTAAAATGTTCTTTGATCCCACTGTTCTGTAGGAAAATGTGTATTTTTTTTCTTCCCTGTGCTTATTATTAGTTATTTAAATCAAAAGTTGAGAGAGACGAGTATTTCATGATGTTTATTCTCCAACTGGAACATAACGATTTCATAATTAGATACACGTTTAACAGCTCTGCTGGCACGAGTTGGAAGATTTTCAGGCTCCAAATGTCCAAACATAAACCTGGAATATATACTGCTTCTTAGACGAAGTTACAATAGTCAACATATGTGCAAAACTATATGGGAAAAAAACTGAAACGAAAAAATAAGCCCATAGGATGGTTTATATTTGTCCGTGAAATAAATAACAAAAAAAAAAAAAAAAAAATGGTTGAGGTTTGGGCACTGCAGCTAAATCACTTCTGCAGAAACTCCTTGCCCACTAAATCTCTTACAGACCCACATCCCAGTGACTGTGGAGGCAAAACGGCCCTTAAGGAGTCCTTAACTTTATTTACCTCTCAACATGATCCTGGGGGAACATACGCTTTTGCAGACTTTAAAGGGCCCTCTGTGGACTCAAAGTCTTGGATCAAGTCTGGACTGGAAGACCAAATTAATGCTTTGGGTGCTTGGAAACGGACTCTTTAACTATGAAGTCATATATATCGGCAGCACGTCCAAAAAAAAAACCCAAAAGGGCTAGTTTCATACTTACTATGTGTATTATAATATACTTTATATTACATGGTAATTAGAGCTAGAATTTAAAATATATTTTTATAAATGATTAATCCATATTTTTAACCAATATACCTGTTTTTCTGTTTTTCAAACAATAAATTCACTATTTAGACAAAAGAGTGAACTTGAAAAAATGGCTGTCTCTATATGTCTCTATATATTTGTATTAAACTTGCAATGATGTTAATTAATCAACTAATCAATTTACTGCTTTTGCCATTTTTTCTGTAGTTGTCAGAAAAAGTTGCACTTTAGTAATTTAAATAATTCATATATTAGTTTTTTTTAAATATATAAATAGAGGATTTTGCATACTATTTAATACAGTCAAACATTTTTAAAGATATTTAGACATGAATAGTTACATCTCTGCAAATTAGAGCTCAGACATACAGTTAGATTGTCCGGCTGAGGGTAAGACTCTTTTTCTCGTTTTTTGTTAAAACCGAACCTTCAAGATAGCAGACGGAAAACTCACAAACACATACAGTTAAGTGTATGAATGCCTTGCACAAACACACTAAAAAACACACACACACACACACACAATATCTATTAATTCTTCAGACAGTGACGACTCTCGACCACTTTGACCAAAATTCAAGATGAGACTAACCTTGACTCAAGCAGCAGCACCAATCATACTTTCCCACACATAAAGGAAGGTATAGTGAGTTTATGGGCCTTGGAAAAAAAAACGCAATAAAAAAAGGCTTTCTGTGAATGCAGCCATCTGTGGAACTTCCTGTAAACAAGACTGAGGAGAACAAATCCTCTCACACTCTTCCAACACTCCAACGCCGCCTAGAATTAGCCTTTCATCTTCGTCTTCGTCTTCCTCAGTGTTTTTTGCTACAATCTCAGCTTTGGATCTTTTTTTTTTTCTTTCACTTTCTTTCTTTCTCTCATTCTCTGTCTGTCTCTCTGTCACCTCTGCTAGTCAGTGTCAGTGTCGCTCTGTCTTCTCCGTTTCTTCCCTCCCTGACTTGTCCTTACAGCACCTTGCTGACGTAAACGAATTTCTCTTTGTCTCGGATTCAAACCTCTGAAAATCCCGTGCTTTTACTCTTTTTAACATAAAAAAAAATGAAGAATGAAGTTTATACTGTTGTTTGGCTTTTTTGGGGGGATAAATAATACACAACACTAACATGGACTCTGTAAATCTGTGTTGGATTTTCCGTTGAAAATCTACAGCGGCCTTTTGTCTAGCAGTCTTGACTATTTCCATATTATTGTGGATCTCGTGTTTATAAACAATATAATTTGTAAAACAGGTTCATGACATATTTGATTTAGAAATATTTTCCCTGTTTCCTCTGTGTGTATTCAGTACCAGGCTCCATAAAATTCAATCAGTAAGACCTGGACACTGTCTCGGTGCACCTCCGCTCATGTGTCGTCTTTTATTAGATCCAACGCTGATGTAAAGCAGTTTTACAGAACAACGTGCTGCACACGAATGGAATGAAATCCAATTATTTAAGGTTTATTATAGATAAAAATGCAACTAAAAATGAAAAAAAAAAGTGTTTTGTCTTTTTATAGCAGCTGTAAAGAATCAAAGTTGATGATGTTTTTCCATATTTATTTGATTTTTTTTTTATTTTTTTATTTTTTTGTCCACGACAAAAGATGAAGTGGAAAAAGCGCAAAAAGAGAATTTCATGCGTTTTAAAATAAGTATGTTAAGACATACATACATACTTATATATTTATATATATACACAAACACACACACACAGTGTGTAATATGTGTGAAATAGAACATGAAAGAAGCTAAATCATGTGAAAGAAATCTGCAGAGGCTTAATACAGACTTCACATTACATTGTATTTTCATGTCAGCAGCAATTTGTCATGGTGGTGTGCTGCTGCTCCTACCAGTCCTTTGTTCATTACTTCAGTTAAACCAACTCTGGACTGTCTCCACATACTTCCCCCCCAACCCTCCTCCTCTCTGACCGGTGTGAGACAGGTGTGTTTTTTTTGTCAACGTTTGGTGTGTTTTTCCCCATTTTTCTGGACAGTATCAGTTTGATTTTTACTGCTCACTGAGAGAACCCAGATGGACTTGTAAAGCCAAATGGGCAGGCAGTGAATCGGGGGGAGACCGTTGTGTGTGTGTGTGTGTGTGTGTGTGATCGCAAAGTGATGTCAGGTGGAAAAGACTGGCTACTTCCTTCGTCTGTGCCAACTTTTAACGTATGGAAGGAGGAAGGAAGACAAGAGTGAGAATGGAGAGGGAAAAAAAAAGAAAGAGAAAGAGCGGAGAGGCCGCATGGTCTAAGTTTCAGTTTTTCTGCCCGCATGTTTATCTGAATTAAACAAATCCAGTTTGAGAGAACACGTCCGGATAACGAGAGTTACAGTTAAACAGGAATGACCTCGTGCGACATCAAACGTGATGTTGATCCTCATAAAATTTTAATCAGAGGTTTGAAAAAGTGACTTGTCTGACGAGAAGAGCTGGGGAAGGCCAATGAATTGAGAGGCCAATTATACTCGTCAGTGCAGACAATGGAAAATTTTCGTGTGTGTGTGTGTGTGTGTGTGTGTGTGTGTGTGTGTGTGTAAGTGTGTAAAAACATATTTAAAAGCAAAAAGTTCAGTCATTGGGCCCAAACTACAAAATGAATCATGTAAAACTCTCATCATAGAAAGTTTAGCAGCATTAACACCGACATCTTCCGCCACGTACACCGCTCATCCAATTAATATTTTTTTCGCTCACTGTAGTCACAAAAATCAAAATGGGCCTCGCTCGGTCTCATTTTCTTTATCGAAGGGGTTCAAATCAGAGGCGAACTGCTGATTAAACATGGTCAAAAGCACAGAACTATACAATTTACAGTTTTTGATAGTGATACTGATTTTTCCCATGTTTTAATTTCTGTAATACAAAATTCAAGCCTCAGTACCTCATGTCAGGTCACATACACCTATTCCCTGGTTAGCTTAATGTCCAAAAAACGAACAGACAAACAAAACACCCAAATAAATCTATTAGTATATAGATGTATAAAGGTTTAAAAAAATCACTTATGAATTGATTCATTTTGGGAGAAATGAGGAAAAGACATTCATTATTATGTATGTTTTAAATATAGAAAAGTTGTTTTAATTAAACATTTTTGAAACTATTCCAAGTTTGACGTTTTAAAGCACACCGCGGTAAAACATGGCTTAACGCTCACACTTCCTCAACTTTGTCATTTTCAGTTTTACAACAGCCGTCACCTGCAAACTTCACTCACCTCTGACACTTTTGAGTAAAGCAGAAATTGTTCTCATACTCACACATGTTTGAGAGAGTTGTGTTGAGAAAAAAAAGGAGAAAAAAAAAGAAGGGGAAAAAAAAAAAAAAAGATGCCTCTACACGAGATCCAAACGTCACAGAGTGCAACTCGAAGACAGCACAGGTCACAGCGTACGTATACGTTGCCTGCAAATGCCTCCAAGCTCATGTCCAAGCTCAAACTGTTCTCTAAGCTTTGCTCCACCTCCTTCAAACTCCTCTTTTAGCTAAAGGGTGTGGACTGAGTCAAAGCTATGACTATAGAGTCCACATCATTCACACAAGTTTGCCTCTTGAAAACCACACCCAGTAAGAGAGAGAGAGTGAGAGAGAGGGAGAGCAGAGAGGGAAACACTGAAGTTTTCCTTAAATAACAACAGAGGAGGAGTGAGGAAACTTCTGGTTTCAGGGTCACTTGGAGCATTGAAATAACCAGGCAGTAGGTTCTGTTATGAGATGAAAATTATGACGCAGAGCAGCGGTCATTTCAGGATGTTTATGTTATTTGGCAGAAGCTCTGTAACTTTTTTAAGATGGCGGTAGGCGTACGGTGGGCCCTGACGCTAAACATCAGATTACCCAGATAAAAGGGATTAGTTTGTGAGTGTGTTTGTGTGTGTTCGTGCCACCGCACGCTCCTCCGTGTCTGCACATCTGGCTGCACGGCGTGTATATTTGTGAACATGTGCATACGTTCATGTGTGTTTGAGTAGGCACGGCTGCGGCCTATAGTTTGGAGCAGCCTGCGCCTCCTCGCTGATGGCTTACAGCTGCCATCTCTTTCCTGTCTGAGTGGGTATACAATCCATGCAATAATGCAGTAATCATACAGTATGCCTACATCTGTTTGACGTTAACCAAACACGTGCAATCCCAGAGCAATCCTTCTGCCCCTTCCGTTTATTTGATCTCACATTATTATAACAAAACATAAGACCCTTTGGTGGCAGCTTTTATCCAAAATGAGGTTATATTTTACAATCCTATGAGCGCAAAGTGTGGCTTGGTGGGAATTGTACCCTTCTTTTCTTAATTTTTTTGCCAGTGTCAGTGCCACGTTTTACCTTTTACGTCCCAGTCAGTTTCACAGATATGGATTAATATCATCATAACTCACCCAGACCAAGAATTTACCTCAAAAAGTAGACAAACATCTTTATAACTGTAAGGAAATCCAACGAAAACAAACAAACATAAAAAAAAAAAACTAAACTAAAAGAAAAACATTAAATTGTTTCCCTATTACTTTCAAGCTTCCCTGCTGTCTGTGGCAACCAAGCCCATTTGTTCCTACTGAAATGTAAAAACAAGTCACAGATGTATAATCTGAAAATCTAAAAAAAAAAAAAAAGGAGAGTAAATACTTAACTTAAACAGCTGGCCGCTGTAGTTGTTTTATTATTGCAAACATCACTAAAACACAATTTTTGGAATTGAACATCTATTGGGAACTATTTCTAGCTGCGGATTAATACACATTTGGCACCTTAGTGAGGATTCACAGGAAGGTGTGTGTGTGTGTGTGTGTGTGTGTGTGTGTGTGTGTGTGTGTGTGTGTGTGTGTGTGTGTGTGTGTGTGTGTGTGTGTGTGTGTGTGTGTGTGTGTGTGTGTGTGTGTGTGTGTGTGAAATTGAGTTGAAAAAAAAATCCAGTGTACGTGTTCATAGTAACGAAGGAACATGTTTCCTAATGCAGGCCTATGACTCACAAGTGTTTATAAAAAATAAACATAGAATAAAATAAACAGGAAATAAACTGCTACAGAGAATTAAAATCTGTGAACTTTGTACATTACAAGAAAAAAAAAAAACAAAACAAAGTTGTTTTTAAAAATAGAATAAAATGATGACATCTGGGAACCACGTTTTTTTTTTTTTTTTCATTAATTTATTCTGTGTATGTTTGGTTTTCTTGGTGATAACATACTGGGAGGATCCATCATGTTGTCTGTTGACATCTTTCAGATGCTTTGCATCTGTCAGATATAAGAATACACAAAAGTTTTTTTTTTTATCATTAAATGAATGAAGCAAAAACATGAATATTTCAACAATTTTTGTTTGTTCTTAAAGAAGAAAAACTTAAGCTTGTGTTTCAGACCTCACAAGGAAAGACTCGAGACTGATGACTTTGTAGCTAAGGTGTAAAAACAAACAACTCCTTTCCTCAACTATTTAATATTTCCTTTCCAGGGAGTTCCTCTGGCGGTATGTTAACAGCACAATTATGGCAAAGTTCATACTTGCAGCATTTTAGGAGTAATCATTCATAAAAATGGCCATCGAAACCAGCGGTGATGTTTGGACTGTAGCCAAGCAGGGCGATGTTTGTCCATTAGTTTCTATTTATGGCCAAATATTATGTTGCTAGGGAACAGTCAGTTCTATCGAAGTTATCAAATTAACATTAACAGCTCAGCAAGTGGGAGCAGCAGGAACGTATATGCCTGATATCATCATCATGTCCCGCGACATGAATGGGAAGCACAAACAAACGTAGCATGTAGCATGTGCAAGACGCATAAGCTGCCACTGGTGGTTTAACTGACCACTATCGGCGATAGCGAAGCTGAACAAAATGCAGCAAATGATGTTTATTGGTCTGGCCGGCATTAGTTAGTTTGACTAAATGGATGCTGAAATAGTGACCAAGCCTTTCAAGGAGCCACATAAAAGTACTATTTCACAAAGGAGGGCACTAGAAACAAACTATAAAAAGTCTTGTTTGGTCTGGCAGGTTGCCCAGATGGCAAGTGAAAAGGCCGCCTACACAAACACTATCAGTGAGACAAGAGAAAGACGTCCAGACAGGCAATCCCACCAGGAGCCCTTTCACCTGCGTTGCAGACAAGAGTCCAAATGCAGCGGAAACATGCGAGTGTGAGAGCATGACATTTATTTATTTCCTCCGACATTTCCATTAAACATTTCCTTGCAGTTGTTGCACAGTTGCTCTTCTTTGCCTTAACTGAGCTGATGTTTTTTAAGAAAGTTTGGAGTATGAACAGTATATACTTTGTGTGTGTGTTCCTGCTTCCCCGTGTGTGTGTGTGTGTGTGTATGAATGAGTCATCCAAGAGTGACCCCACCCTACGTGGGCGGTTGATTTGGCGGGCTGGGAGTATTTGGCCTCTGTCAGTTTGTCTGTCCCAGAAAGAACTGCTCACATAACTGGCCTCTTTGTTCCAAATGTCACTCCCCTCAAAGGAAGAAAAGGGATCCCGTTGCTGCTTCTCGTGCCCTTTTCCTTGTGTCTTCCTCTGTTGCTTTGCGCAGCCATGTCTGAGCCCGACACACAGAATAACACTGACGACCGTCTGTCACTGGGTGGTAATGCTTGAAGTTGTACAACTTCATCAAATAGCATCATTTTATCGTTTCGCTGCAGATAAAGCAGCCTTGGGGGAGCTTATCTTAATTAATTCTCACAGAAATACAGTTTTGAAGCCAAAAAACATTATCTGTGTTTACCTGAGGAAAAAGTGAAGAATGAATGCATTATTGGTCTTGTGTGTATTCCCATCTTGTTAATGCTTTTTTTTTTTTTTTTTCCTGTAAGAGAATTCCTCACATCCATTTTTTCTGCTTGCACTATTTTACACATGAAAAACTAAAAACTGTGTTTTTTGTGGCAACGTTTGAAGTCTCTTTGTTTTGAACTTACTTTATCTCAGACTTACGTAAATGCCAAAAATGAAATAAGAGCCTTTTACTCCAATTGAGTAGCGTCAGATGGGTTTAAAAAGCCACTTTCATGTTGTTTGATATGGGGTTATAGCATTACATAACCCTCTACAGTGTCTAGCATCATACTCGCAATTACATTTTTTACTCTCCCAGTGACGACAGTGTCCTGCCCAAAGGGAAGGAAGGGTTCTTTCATAGCTGAAATTATGGTTAATCTGTAAATCGGTGAAATGTCTGTTTCACGCCCTATTCTGAAAACCTCTCTTTGTTTTTTGTTGGCTACCTGATTACAACAGTAATAGGGATGGAGCTCCCTCAGATACTGACTGTGTTCTCATTGCTAGTCATTGTTTTGGCATTTTTCATTGTAAATGAAATTAATCAAAAGTTGTTGATTATTTTTAAATAAATGAGCTATTTGGAAAGAGTCCGCTCAGACTGATTGTGCCATTTTCAAGATGATTACTTCACAAAAAAAGTTATATAAAGATTATTCATCAGTATTTTTATTTATTTATTTATTTTTTGGCCATAAATAATCTGTGGGCTGGTATCAGTCCACGGCCCGGCGGCTGGAACCGCAGATTTAAAGGGTATTATTAAGTCGGCACCTTTAAAGGCTAAAACAAGGCTGCAAGGTTGGTTGCTGCTTCAGTCTCATCATGTTTGAATCATCAGATAGAAGCCGCTGTACATACAAGTACAAAACTAATTGCGATAGAAACGGGAGGCTGCTCAAACACTCTCAGCTCCGTGTTGACTGTTAGCAATCTAAGCTAAACTACTTTTGAACCAGATGTTGGTACAACATGAGTCTAAAATAGCCCCCCCAAAAAAGAAGTAAATACGCAACGGCATGTGGGTACAGCACAGCACAGAGTAACTTTCCCACATGGGATTTGAAAAAAAAAAAAAACTAGCTTATATGTGCTTGCGATTCACTTTAGCCGCTGAAGTTACTACGCGTCCTCAAACATCAGTCTAAAGTTCAGCTCATCAGATCCAGATGTTGCTGTTGCAATCCTGTTTTGTTTTCAGCTTATTATCAAGAGATGACACCCAATCTGTTTTGTATCTCTGGGCCTAAATGAGTACTGCTGAGCAAAAGCAGGTGAAACAAAAGCTGCTCATTAAAAGCTGGTTAAGGGCAGTTTATAACATTTTGTGAAGTGTCCAGTTCATTTCCAAGGTAATCACCTCATACAGTGACTAAAACCCTCTTAGAAAGAAATCATCACCCTTGAAAAGGTTAAAACAAGGTTGGGTTCCTCTCATTATCACGAGCATGAATAGGAGCTGTTGTTGAACCCTTGCAAGCGACATGCACGCCCATGTAATGGAGAGATTATTAACTGGTTTATTCTTGTATTTCAAGATGGGGCTGATTGAGATCAATTGTTGGGACAGATGAAGCAAAGACTTGACATGGAGTAACTCTAGAGAACAGGAGTGGTTCTGATTACTTAAACGACAACTCTTCCTATGAAAAATAATGGTTATATAGAAAGCGTTTTATAGTTAAAATGACCAAAAACAGAGGAAGGATGTTACACAAGACAAGGAAGTACTTCCAAAGGGCAACAATAAAAACTGAAACATTAAATCAAACCAAACTGTAGTCATTAGTGTAATGTGGTAGTATTTTATGTTGTAAAACATAAAACTGAATCTGAACTCTGACAAGAAGGTGCCAAGAATGACAGTGAGTGCATTTAGGTTCACCACAGTGACCACATGATGGGATAATTTGAAAGTTAAAACAAAAAAAATACAAATAGCTCAAAAACACAGAGTTAAAATGTAGTAAGTTAATGAGGAATATTTCAGAAACAAGAGTGTCTGAGTCAATCGCATTTGCAGGGCGGCAAAAAAAAAAGAAGGTAATGGTGATTGGTGTATTGTGATGATGAATCATTGTTGATAAAAAAAAAATAATATATAGGTAAATCTATCCTCCATACTCCTTTGAAACTCCTTTGTTAGTTCTTTTTTCTGATGGATTGAGTTACATATTGTCTGTCAAACACCCAATGTCCCAATTTCACTTGTGCTCATGTCATATCATGCCTTTTAATTAAGATCAGAGCAATGCATGTCAGCATCAGGTCATAAACTAGTGTACTGTTACACTGACGTGTAAAAAGCAGGTAAGTATTAACCCTTAAATGTCCAAAAGTCAGATATTCTGCTCAGGGAAGTTTTAACTCAATTGGAATTAATTACAAATTCATCATTGCACTGACAGAGTTGCAGTCTCCGTGCAGTTTGCAGAATAGATGTGTTGCAGCTTTTTTTTTTTTTTTTTTTTAGGTATCTTACAGCAGCAGCTGCCGTAAATATTATCCCTTACATGTCCAAAAGTCAAAGAATCTTCTCAGGGTAGTTTTAACTCAATCAGAATTAATTACACATTACTCACTATACTGACAGAGCTGCACTCTGTGTGCAGTTTGCAGGACTGATGTGTTGCAGCTTTTTTTTAGGTATCTTACAGCGGCAGCTACAGCAGCAGCTGCTGTTATGCTACATAGGGGCCTTGTGTATTAAGTATTAAAATCCTCCTGCTTCAGCTCAGCACCATCTGGCTCTGGCAAAGAGACAGTTTTCTATGTGTCAATTCGTCAAAAAAAAAAAAAAAACCTCCAGAGCTGCAAGAAAATAAAGAGCGAAACATTCTCAGACACACAACATGCTGATGTGGGAGCAGTGTGGCTCCACTTCATTCTGTTCCCAGTTATGAATATGTGCTGCTCATGCTCTAACGTCCTTGGCTTTGAAGTTTCATCTGAGCAGAGAGGGTAAAGACCAGAGTGGCTGGCTAACGGGTGAGATCAAGTAAGTGTGTAGCCATGTGAGTCTCGTAATTTCCCTTTAATGCGTGCCATTAAGTCCCAGCTCTTAGACCAATGCCAGCAGCTTTCCTGTGGAAAACATCATTTGAAATGAAATGTTTACATTAGCAGCTACCAACTCCAAATATCAGACTTTTTTTTCCTTTTTTTAAAAAAATGCATTCACCATTTTCTTCTAATTGTCTCTCCAGCATCCGTGTGTAGATCACTCTATCTCATAGGCAGGCTTTTCTGGTTTTACAGCCCACCATGGTGTCAATAACTACGCAACTGGATACTGAAACAATATGTATATGAGAGATCCTCAAAGGACCTAATAAACAACACAGCTGCAAGTGTTGAAAACTCAATAAATCACCTGGATCAGGCCTTCACATTGAAATTAATAAGCACACTGATATTCTGGCAGCATGCGCATAATAAGAACAGGGGCATGTTACTTTATCTGTGTTCTGGTGCCAGGGAACATTAAGTTCTCTCAGTATTACAGAGCATGTGAGTTGACAAGGCAGAAAGGTCAAATGTAAAATGCCCAACTTAAAGGCAATCTGGCAATATGGAAACACTTAAACAGAGGTTGGTTTGCTCCATTAGTCCTACACTGCGTGTACAACCACCAAGTGGAGACGGCGAACGTCTCACTGATCCAATTTTAAGGAAGCAAATTATCTTTGTCACCTGAATTGGATTACATCTAAGAATATAAATGAAACATGCCATAATATTCAACATCACAGCAGTTGAGTTAATGAATTTAAACAGTCTGGGGAAAAAATCATTCATATTAACCAGTAGACCATAAAACAAGGTTTTGAGTTTCATGTGTTTTCTTGCTGCTTAACGGTCTAGACAACGTTTTGGTAGTTACAAGTACTGTACATTAATCCTCTGACCCATGAAAAAACATTTTTTTTTTTTTTTCACATCAAAAGAAAACATCACTGAGTATTTGTGGGGGCTCTAATGCAGTTGGGTTTAAAAGGAGGCTATTATGATTTACAAACCTGCATGTATGAGCATGCTGTGCATGGAAATGAAGCAGACCCAGGCACATGACCTGAATAATTGATAAGTTTTTGATGAATAGTAAATGTAGCAAGACATGACAAAATATGTTATTTGTCACCACTTTTCACAACAAAACTTAAAGTGTTTTCTGATCTGACCTAACAGCAAAACAAAAATGAATCATCATCATCATTATTGTTTGGTACAAAACCTACTTTGTTGGGTTAGGAAATGATTGTCACTGTGGTTAAAAAACCCAAATGAGAGTGCTTGGTAAAGTTGAAGTACAGATTGAGGTCATGGTTAAAAGAAACCATGTTGACTGTTAGAAGGCAGCAGGAAATGAGCAGCAGTCTCCAGTGTCCATTTTAAATGCTTTGTTGAACAATCTATGTCCATCCTCTAACTGCATCCCGGTGAGATTACAGGGTGATAATAACGTCACACTACCTTTGTCTCTGTCCCAAAAATGGACATTTTTAACCTTGAACAGTTTACCACCTACCTTTGTTATCATTTGTACGATGTTATTCACTGAACACAAATGGTTTAGATTTCAATAAAAACTGGGTAGATGTGATTGTGTTAAATCTCTTGCATAACTCATGAGAATTCAGAGTGATGCACAGTAAATATACAGTGCACTGTATAGGAAATTCAATCACAATGGGCTCTCATTCAATGTAATATATATTTACAATTTACATTTAACAGTGTGTCTCCTTTCATTGCTCCTTCAGGCTGTCTCAAGTTGCTGTACATGTTCTTAATACATCTGATAGAAACTGCAGGAGACTGTGCTGTGCTGGTGTGGTTTTGTGCATGCAATACTCACACAAGAGTCTCAGAGTTAGTGTATATGTGAAAGGTGCGATGTTTATCAGGTCTGGAAAGTATTTAACTTGAAATATTCCTATGCTGCAGTAAAAAGTGGATGCTCAATCAGGCAAGTTTAAACAATATGCTGATGACGCTCTGTTATGAATTCACTGTAATTGTCCTCATTCGCACCCAACACTATTACTGATCCCTCTCACCATGTTCTCTAGTGCACAAAGGAATGTGGTGGAAAACGTAAACATCATTAGACACATCAGGGTTCACGTCAAAACTGAGAAGCATTACACGAACAAGCAGCAGTGCTATGGGTCAGTGACTCACAAATTCAGCAGGAGCCCTATTGGCTTGGCTTTTGTTTATAATGCCCTCATTGTAATTCTTGTTACTCACTGATGGCCGAGCTTCAGGTTACAGATACAAGTCGTTAAACACAGCTAGAGCACAGCAGGTTTAAATTATGGCACTAGCTATATATTTGAGAAAATGCCATCTAGCAGTGTGGTCCACGTACTGTTCTTTCATACATTCTCTTCTGAACTTTTAGGAGCTGTGACTTTTCCGCTTGTGATAAGCCTACTTGAAATATCTAACACGATGGATAGAAACATTCATTAAATAGCAATAGATTGAGTAGTCATCCTTTAGGGTTAGGGTTAACCCTAAGAATTCATAAGTGAGGAAAAATAGCCATGGCTTTTTGGGACAGTTTGCAATAAATGGAATACTTACACCAATTTTATCTTCTTCAATTTCCAAACAAAGCAGTTATATTTGTTTTAACCAGGTGTGTCTATTACGTAGGATAATTAAGCCATACATACCCAGGTAATCTGACCTCCTTCCAACAAGTCACCTGATGTTCTTTGTTGGAGAGGTAAGTCAAACCCTTTGGAGAATTCTTGTGCCCTTGAGCATCAGCAAATTTGTATTTAGCCACACAAAATACACATTATGAATTAAGCCAAGCCTCCCTGCTGCCTTAATGCTGCATCTTCTAATTATTTCTTCCCTCCGTGGTACACTGTGTGATTATGTGTCAGCCATAAGGAGATGGATTTGTAATTGCCTCTTCAAATACCATGATGAATTACTTCCCTGTTCTGACTAATAAGAAATGATGGATCGTTCTGAGGGCACATGAATATTTTGGATAACCTCCCCCGTGTCCATGTTATCCAGATGTAAAGAACAGTCTTTTGATTTTTAATATAGCCAGCTGAGATGTGAAGCGTCATTCACAGCTAATGCATTACGGAGACGTCTTTGCCAGATCTGTCTCATTAGTGCTCACTGACTGAGACTTGATCTCTTCAAGCATCCCAAGACACAAGAATAGGACCTGGGATGGGATGCGGTACATATGTTGCGTAAAAGAAGCTTCCATTTTGATCTGTTTCATTTTCTTGTGCATGTGCAGTTGGTGTGCAATCGTAGACAGACCGCGTTCTCAAATTTTAGGTTTCACGCCCACACAGGGGTTTGTGTGTGGAACCTTAAGGAAGTGGGCATATGAAAACAAGAAGAAAACAAACTATTGAGGTAACCTACAAGCTCTAGGCAGACGGCGAATATATTATCAAAGACCACACCAGTATCTTACTGTGGAGACATTTGCAGATATGCTTTGTTCTTTGTCGAGTGTCCTGCAGCCGAGCAAGTAGTAAGCTATCAAGCTGACAAACTGACATTATCTGTGCACTTTCCCCGATGAAAGTTTGTTGGGCTCTTGGTCAGTGAGCTAAGATGGATGATAAGAGACAAGTTCATGTTTTGTAAATCAGATAAAGAAGGAGACTTTAGCAGGAGGGCTAATGTGGTTGTTATTAATGTGGCTGCTGTCTTGTTGTCAGGCACATAGGAGAAGTTCGCCTTGAAAGTTGTTTTTTTTCTTTTGCCAAAAAGCCTTTGCATGTGGTGAACATTGTGAAAGGATCTTTTTTACTCTAACCATGATCTGTTCCTAAAAAAAAAAAAAAAAAAAAAAAAAAAAAAGGAGTTTTGTGTTGCCTGAACATTAACCAAAATGGGGGGAAAAGGCAAGGCTTTTTGGCAAAAATCACTGACGACAAACCTCTCAACAGCAGATGTTAGTCGGTGTGGTCGTGTGCTACAGTGGTGTCATTACTGCACCAGGAAAAGATGTGTTTGGCTGCGAGGAAACAAATTCTACCATAAATGTAGTATTCTGTGAAAACAATGTAAAACTAAAGATTGTCACTGGACATGTTATATACTCTGTATATGTTATTTACTCTGTATATACTCTACAGTTTCAGTAGACTGCCAGTAGATTTTGTCCTATTATAGCTTTCCTTGCAAGAAATGATCCTGTTTTCTATTGTGCAATATGTTATTCTATTTATATTCTATATTTACTCTGTACCAGACATGCTGTAGCATGCAAACTTCCTCCCATGTGGGATGAATAAAGGAATATCTTCTCTTTACTACAGAAAAATAAATCCACTAAAAAGTACCCGAAAAGTGATAGAAAACCACATATTGACAAATGAAGACAGACACTGTTCTTCGACAAGTGTTAAAACAACAAACTCAAGAATGACTCAAGGACGCTGAGTGACATATTACAGGAAAATAGTACAATAAGAAAAGGTGAGGGATGGGGAAAAAAGATTTATTCCCTGTATTTGTTGTCTTTTATGAGTTATTTATACATTTTGTGCTGGAAATCACTCCTCGTTACTCACTTATACATAAACACTTATTCACCCATGGCTGAGCAGCATAACGCGCCCACCTCCGCCTTTAACCCACAACATCTCCTGTCAT
Source organism: Polydactylus sextarius (assembly GCA_016801845.1). Classification (NCBI taxonomy): domain Eukaryota; kingdom Metazoa; phylum Chordata; class Actinopteri; family Polynemidae; genus Polydactylus; species Polydactylus sextarius. The sequence continues at coordinate 12,574,086 of CM028916.1, read as the reverse complement.
TCCAGTTCGAACCTGCAGAATATTTAGGCTCGCTTCAACATACAATCTCTTGTCAGGTTTATCTAATCACCTGCTTTGTTATGTTCTGTCATGTTCCCCTATATGTCATGTCTCATTAATAGGTGTGTTTTGACAGATGCTATGTAAGAACAGGTTATTATTCAGCCGATCCAGCTACAGATAGATGGATGGAAACTTTTCATGTAACAGAGACGGTGCGAAGAAGAAAAGAAATTAGCAAGTTAAAATAGATAGAAATGTGTAAAAAGAAAAAAAGAAAAGAAAAACAAGAAAGCTGTACTTCATGAAGTCCAGTTCTTGAGTTTATTCTTTGAATCAACTATATAAGCAGATGGTGAAAGTTCCAGTTTGGTGGATGTTGGTTTTTTAAAAGTGATTTACTGGCAGCACACTACAGTATATTAAGATATTTCTGATGGAAACCAACTTCTGTGCCAGTTCTCAAATTCTCCTAATTTAAAACATGGTTGGTGAAATCTGTTTTAGCTGGAACATTTTCCTTCCTGCCAAAATTCTGGAAAAAACATCATAAAACCCGGGATGAAATTATAGGTCACAGAGTAAACAATTAAAACCCATGATACTTACTGTATGTGGCTGGTGCTGTGTATGTGTGTGTCTCTCTCTGTGTGTGTGTTTGTCGGTTTATTGTTTTGATATACACGGTGAATCTGTGAGAATTGTAAACATACAGCCAGGACTGTGATCTAAAATCACTACTGGAAAATCACTTGAGTCACACCTGAATCCTTTGTGCATGACTACTGGGAATACACACACACACACACACACGGAGATACACACGCACACACACAGACAGAGAGCGGGGTCTGTCGCGTGAGCCATGTGCTTGTGGATATCTGTTGGCATCTGGCTCTTATTTCCTTTCTCCATGTCACAGGCGCAAAGGCTTTAAGCATGAGTCACAACCCTCAGACCTCCGGGGCATCCAGGCTCACTTCTAAAGACACAATACATGATCACTGAAAATGTCACGACCATTTTGCCCAATTACAGTAACACAGAGTTAGACACAACGCTTAAAAAAAGTAATGTTTTAACACCACTGCAGGCTGATTCGCCAGAACCAGATGTTAACTGTTAACTAGATTTAATGTATTCAACTTTTAATATAGTGCCTTGTCATTATTTCTGCAATTCTTATGATTACACATCTATTCCCTCAGCGCTAAACAGCTCGGAAGAGACGAAATTACTTGTGACGTATTTGTCTTCTCGGCGGATCAAGCCGTGCGGATTCGTTTTCTGCCCTGCAGCCGCGATGTGAGCGTGCTGTTTTTTATTTCGCAGCTCACAGGATCTGCTCTGATTGCATAAGATGACACCAAACGCACACACAGGAAAATAAACACACATACTGTACACAATTGAAAAAAAACCTCTAAAAAAAACACTTGATGTGTCAGGAACCCGACAGCACTGGGTCTAATGCCTGAAAGGACAAATGGATCTGAAAATTTAAAATGGGCTTCATATGACATGTCAGCAACATGCCATTTTGATTTTTATTTTCAATTTAGATTGATCCCCCGGTTACAATTATTCTGTGTTATATTACAAACGGATTCACCCACAAATATTGTTTTGAAACAAATGCCAACACGAACATCTAAGCTTCTTTTGTCCTGTGTTTTTGACTCCGTGATTAGCAGTGGAAGTGTGGGAACAACACCCGGGGCCAGAGGCCATGCTTTGTTCTCTTTCAGTTGAGCTCTTGTCCTGTCTGGTCTGCAGGGGCCATTTTGAGGAAGGTGGCCATAACAATGATGCACTGACTCACCAGTGAGCGGCACAGGCGGCACGGCAATTTCCATAACGCATTCAAATCTGCATCGTGATACTCGAAAAAAAAAAAAAATACTGGCTGTGGGAACGTACAATGAGCAGACAGAGGCACCGTGCCAGCTACGTGGCAACAGATACAACAGAAAGGCTACAAAGGCTCACGCGCTGGCAGGCTCGCAGGATGTTTCATTCCACCACATTTTACTGCTTCTGTCTCTTGCTCTTATCTCATCCAGGGCTGCATATGGAGGAAATACTGCAGCAGGCCTCCACTTCCAGACCTGATAGCTACTAAAACAAAATGACACATGTGGACATACAGTAACCTTTCCGCTCGTCTGTCTGTCTGTGCTGCGTGCTTGTTAAATAAACACAGTCGTCAGCAAAAAATTTGCTGTATTACATGAAAAATAAAACAAAACAAAACATGAATTCATCCTATTAACAACCATTGTCTGTATCTGTGCGCGAAGCCTGATGTAGATTATTTCTTTCAAACCAAAGATTGCTGTTATTGTAAGAACATGAAAAACACAAGTGTGCCGCACTGCTGTCAAGTTAATTTTTACAATAAAAACTGCTTTCAAACAAAGTCATAGACAGAATAAAAGACAGGAAGTATTAAAATGTTTGGAGATGGTTATTTGTTTTTGGTTTTTTTTCCCCAGATTTTTCGACAGTGACAAAAATATGGAATAGCTTGAGTTTTGTCTTAAAGCAGTTCGATCAACCACCTCATTTTCATTTACAGCGGGTGAGTGTGATAATTAATTGATTATGTTTAAGTTTTATTTATTGTTTGTATTGTCGCCTGATCATAATTTTTGTAAAGTAACTGCCGGTAAAACAAAATGCTACAACATTTCCCTCTCAAATGCAGCAAAGTATGAGCACAAAGTCACATGAAATTAAAACTCTCCGATGAAATATTAATCTTTAACACATCTGAAATAAATAGATTGTCAGCGGTGTAATAAAACATATAAATAAATAAATATAGCCTTCAACACAACAAGAAAATGATTTTCTGGGCCTTTCCCTCTGGAGGAAATCTCACCCCAGCCTGTTTTTTTCTTTTTTTTTCCGTTATTAACTAGTGGGCTGTGTTAATCAGCATTAATTATGTTTCTCTATTCCATATGCTACTGCATAAACCCCAGAGGCCACAAAGCAAACGCCTGCCAGGGTCTATCTGATCAATGAGACATTACAAATTGTATTGAAAATAAATCTTAAACTTGTGCTTTGACATTCAACACAGTTAAATTGTAGTTAAGATTCAGCGAAAAATAAATGCATTCGCTTTCATAAGATGTAAATAACAACTTATTGTTGCAGTCTCATAATCTTATATGTATAACATACAGTACATGTAGATTTTTCCACACTACAGGGATGCAGAGTATGACCTCATTCTAAGCAGAAAGGATTTCTTTATGTCACAACCAAGGCCGAACGTTCACTCGCAGTATTTTCCCACACTGAGGGTCAGATGCAGCAGTAACCTGCCTTAGTCTGCTTCTGGTCTGCTCTGGTACAACTACACTGTTGTCCAGTCAGCCAGCTGGTCCTGACTGTCAGCAGGACCTCGGCTCGAGCGGGCTGATGGCAGCCAGATGGTGAGGCTCACAGACTCACACACACACACACACACACACACACACACGAACACACAGCAAGGATGCATAAGTACATCCTCCGCTTGGAGAGAGAACGACTCGTAGCTACCTCAGTTGACCCCGCCGCATGCTGCTTTTATTTCAAAGATGGAGGAAGAGCTCAGAAGGAGAAAAATGAACTGTGGCTTAAGAGTGAAGTCACTGAACTGTGTAACATCAGTAAAACACTGTTCGAGATTAGAGACGTGTCATAACAACGCAAATATGCTCATGAACAAGTCATTGTATTTCTACACAAAGCATCATGTCAGCGAGACACAATGTTGTTTCACTCACTCTGGGTTGAAGTTTTTCCCTAATCCCGATCCAAGATCTTAGGATCTTTGGTGTTGTACAATGTTGTATGCTGTGAAGACGGATTTGGGTTTTAGATTTGACTGTACTTCTGTTTGTGATTAGTTTTATTAATTAGACATTAATTTGTAGCATTTTTTTTTCCATGAATCTGTCCTCTAAATACATCATTTTAATGCAAATATACAGAAAATGAACAGTAACTGACAGAAAGCTTAATACAGTATAAGTGAAAGATAATACAGTATGTGATACTAATTTTTTATAACAACATAATTGGTCACATTTACTACCACTTTTAGGCTTAGGCCTTAAAAGGATCGAATCAAACTGGCTTATAAAAACAGTAACATCTGTTATATTGTTAAATTTGTAACCCCAGTAGGTTGTGAGTCATGTTTGTCTATAGTCTGCTATTATCACCTCATATTTACTGTCATTACTCACGTTAATGAGAGGTTTGAACAGGCCCCTTTCAATGCGATGTTTGACCAGCTGAACTATAGGGCTTGTTCCCCAACAACGGCCACAACCTCAGGGAGGAACCACTGGCGGAATAAAAGCTCAAATCATTTGCGGCACGTCACGTTACTTTATTTTTTATAACAGGGAAGACAGAGAAAACCGCCGTCTCTTTTACATCGGCAGCATCTTCCATGTTGTGCGCACACAATTTAATATAATCCATCCTAATGGCCGACAGATTACTTCAAGAAAAAGTGAAATCAATCAAATGTGAGAGCTCAGTCCAGTTACTGAAAACAAGTCCAGTTTCCTTGCTTACACTGATTTTACACACATTTTTCCCCTTTCATTGGGTCTTATGTCCTGGTTTATCTCAGAAACAGAGCAGAAGTGTTTTTCTTTTTTTTTCTTCTCCTTTCTTCACTTGGATACTCACCAGTAGAGAGTACTCTACCCTGGATGGTAGTGCCTCTGGTGAAGTGGACTGGCAGACAGCCTGGTCTTCAACTACAACCATCTGGAGATGCTTGAACATTGGTAGTCAAAAACATCTCAACTACTATGTGCTTCTTACTCTCTTGAAGTGTTTTTGCTGCCATACTTGTAAAGTGTCTTTTGAACTTTTTTACATTTTTTTTTATTTTTTTGTTTTCTTCTAAAGAATAAAATGGATGGGCATTTGGGTTTCTGACTATGATGTGGCATATTTGAAAGGTTTGGAGGGTAGGAACACAGAGAATTAAAAAAACACAAATAGAACAAATTAATATATATATATAAAATAATTATATATATATATATATATATATATATATATATATATATATATATATATATATATATATAAAGAATTGGATGATTATTAACTTCTGTTTTGTGCTGTATCGCTGTGGTTTATCTGCAATTATAATACGAAGGCAGGGTAATTTGCAAAATTATATAATTCTATTTGTATTATTCTCAACAACAGACACAAGAAGCCACTATCAGTCCCACTGAGAACAACTCGCTGGGTAGATTTTACTTCAGAAAAAGTAAATGATGCATTCACTTGGGCCTGTTTTCACATTTGGTGTGTAGCGAGTATTAACAGCAGCAACATGGTGTGTGTGTGGGTGTAACTGATATAAAATAAACTACAGTTCACTGTAATGAAGGAAAATGTCACTCAGTCTGTATAGAAAGTTCAAAATGATCAATTTTCTATAGTTTAGTTGTTTGTATCTCACTTGATTTTTGGGAGAAGCAGAAAAAAATGGAATTGCTGAAACCTCTGCGTGATAGTAACGTTTCATATTGTTCACTTCTGTTTATCCAACAGTGTTTTACTATTCTCTGCGGACACACCCTGGAAGCCTTCCCAAAACCTTACCAGAATTAAAATGAAATTCATCTTCTTTCCTTCTTCTCAAGGGGGAAGGATCTGCTATAAAAGGCTTCACAGTAGGGACCACCATCCATGCTCGTCATCCTGACAGTCTCTGTTTGTTATTCCAGGCAACTGTACCGCCTGATAGGCCTCCAGCACCCACAAGCAGTCTCATTCAAACTACGTCTCTCTGATTCCCCGCCACAAACCGTTCCCCGCGACTTAATCTGTCCGCTCTCTGCCCCCCCACCCCTAGCCCCTGCTCATTTACCCGTGAGTCATTGCTGTGGTTTGGACAGGGGATCAAGAGAGTGCAGATGGATGAATACGTCTCGAAACAGAAATGGAGTTAAACCCAAGGGTTAAGGAAAGCCTGGATGCAAACCACTACAAAATTTCTTGACTTAATTACGTGCCAAAGTTACCGTCCAGCCGTTTTTTTAAATCTTTTTTTTTTTTTTTTTTTTTTTTTTAACTTGGTGGTGAGCGAGAAAGTGAAAAACCAGGATAATTTTTGAGAGACGGCTCATTTGGAACCAAATCCATCAGCCATGTGCATCCACCCTTAAAGAGGAGGTTACCCTGTGATGGAAGAGAACTGAAGAGGCAAACTGAAAGTTTTAGTTAAATAAGGTTAAGAGAAAATACCGTCTTGCCACAACGGGTGGAAAAAAAAAGCACACAGTCCTTATCTTGTGAGTGAAATGTAACTAAACATGGTTTATTACATCATGAGGCTTATTTTTCATTTCTGCTGGAAATGTTTTACTCAAAAAGGAAAAAAAATAGAATTCCTTGGACCTGGAAGCTCTACAGATTTTCAAGAAAAAGTATAAAGTTCAAACAACATCACTAGTCAGATTATCATAAGTCTAAAACAAATCCCAAGATTAGTTTAATTCACTCAAGTAAGATCTATTACTATTATCCAAACTGTCTCTTTACTTCAACTCTGACCAAATGTATATACCACAGCTGTTGGCAAACATTTTCCTCTGCAATGAAAAATTCTGAGAGACATTTCACATGCGTTTGCATTAAATTTTGCCTCCAGACAAAGTCATTTAGCAAAACTTTTAGCACATTCATCAAAGCAATTATAGATCAAAGCAGTTAACTTATTTGTATGTATAGGTATGTTTAAACTCTTCATGTGAGAGTATCTCAGTATGAATCATGAACCTGTGTCCTCATGTATAACATTTCGAATCTTGATTATAGTAGAGAGTTTATTTAGCAACAGAGTTAAAGATCCCATTTTATGGTCTACTTCTTTTGTGTTATTTTATATTATTTGGCTTCTATCACAATTTGTTTTCCTGTCTTCCTCATTTAGATTTTCTGTTTTATGTGAATTGGCTGATGCAACAGAGCAATTTACACTTTAATAAAGCACTCAATCTATCCACCTTGGTGTGAACTATCTATGAATTATGGGCCAAACCATGAAAGTAATCCCAAGTTGTAATAAATCATAAATAGTTTAAGCTTCACACGCACTGTTTTCTGACACACAGTAAGTTACAATGCCCTCCTTTCCCCACCCTCACCTGGCTGCAGTTAATCCTTTGGGTCCAAACTTTATATTTTATCAATATGTATATTAATCTATTTATTTAAGTCACTATACAGTGAGAATTAGATATAAAAAAAATAATAAAAACAAATTAATCAGTGGAAAGACGGTGTTCTTCAAAGGTTTAGTGGCCACACTCACTGCATGCAACTCTTTTGAAGGTAATCCGTGCTTTTAATGTACCTTATTCTACCCACCGTGGCATACTTGTTTATAACACTTAACGCTGAATGGGTTGTGCCTGGATAGCCGAGTGGTTAGGACGCACCACTTTGGCGTATAAGCTGTGCAGTGATCGCCAGTTCGAGTCTCGTCTGTGATGACCATTTCTGCGTGTCATCCCCCCACTTTCCTGTCAAACTTATTATCAACAAAGGCAAAAGGGCCAAAAAAAAAAAAAAAAATAGCTGAATGGGTTTTTGTCCTGTCTGAATTTATGCCGGATCTGCGTGCGTGACAGAGAGAGAGGGAGGGAGGGCTGTAATTTTTTTGAAAACACGAGTACACTATATGGCGCCTATGTGAAAAGCAGCTGCCCCTTTGGATGTTTTGGTATAAGACCTGGATTAGTGTGTTGATTGTTGTCAGAAAACTGATATTGTCATGTAATTACATCGTATATTGAGGTGTTGAGAGGCAGAAAGTGACCCCCGCATTTATTGAATGCCCCCCCGGTTAGATGTGCTCTGATGTTGACTCTTCTGTCAAACAATCAAACCTTTTAAACAAACATTTCAATATCAACTCTAATTACTAATCTAGAAATCAAAGGTAAATGTGAAAACTATTACTAGTGGTCTGTTATGATGGACATTTCATTTCACAAACTTGCGCTCACGGTCAGATTCACTGACATAAATCTTGTTTAAATAATACAGTAAACTTAACAACAATTTTTATGATTCTTAAATGATCAGGGCATTAACCTTTTGGCAGTGGGCAGAGGTGAGGCAACAACACCTGCAACCAATTTTTTTTTTTAAATAGCAACTTGGCAGTCGGTCAGTTTTAGCAATTATAGCAGTCTTAACGTATTTAGGAATTCATTACATATATATAAAAACAAACAAACGCAGCAAACACACGCTACAACATGCAGGTATCTGTATTAGTTTGTGTCTCACGCTGCTTCAGGTACAGACTGAGTGTTTGGGAGGTCTGTTGATCTCGATGCCAGTGCACTGTGGTGTTTTGGCAGTCACGTTTATGGGCCTCATGCTTCACGTCTTGTTGAGCTGTGGAGTAGAGGGCGAATTTAAAAGTTCAGTTTACAAGCCACAAGTGGCAAAATGCTCCTCATAAGCATCATATTTAGCTTCGTGTGTTTCTTACTCATTGTATTAACTAACGCTACTTTGGGTGAGAAAATTAGCTGTCAAAATGATTAGTGTCGATACCTGCGGTTCTCACTGACTTACATCAGCTTGGATAGACTTTCATTCATTTCACACTAATAAGGTTTTCCCTCCTGGACATGTGCATTTATTTTTTTCCATAACTAGGTGTAGTTTTCATGGCCATCCATTCATTTCAGATTCATTTCAGACTAATTGGTGTATTTTTTCATGAACAGACTTGACAAAGCGGGTGAATCAAATAACCACCCACCTTATAGTCCAATGTCAAAATATTTAATCTTTATCTGGAGCTCATGAAGCTGCTGGGGGTTAACGTAAACCAGATCGTAGTTAATCTCTGCTTGAGTCAGCTCTCATTATAAGGCAACAGGGGAGAGATGCAGCAGACCCGAGCCTCAGATTGCAGCCCTGTCGTCTACGCATGCTTGATGTGGGAACATTGGTACTGACAGGAACATATATTGTTACTGCTGAAATTGCCATGTAGCACAGACTACCTTTGTTTTTGTGTTTCTTTACATCAGAAAGCCCAAAAGAGGCCAGTAGTAGCCTTTACATGACCATTTATCTGCTATGTTTCATTCTTATAACCTGTTTCCCACATATTTTCCCATTATATCAAACCGTAGCACTATATGTCAAGTTGGGTCACAATGCAAATTCCTTACCTGTAAATGTCTGCACAAGGCTGTCATTTTCTTGCCACTCTCTTTTCAATATCAGAATCATATCCAAGATGTAGCCAGTGAGGTGGCTGAGTCCCTGCAAATGCTTCAAATTATACCTTATGTAACCCTCCGTGGCTTCAGTTCACAACAGTGTGCAAGGCTGACATATTCCTATACTTGCAGTCAACCTATTATTTTAGATTAGATGTGGTGTTGGGTGTTGGGGCGGACTTGTTAGCTTGCATGACAGAGAGAAGCAAGGAAGAACTTGCATTCACTTCTTGTTTCTATTACCAGACTCCAGATGGACCACTGCCATGCTGTACGGAAATAATTGGTTGGGTTTTTCAGTAGTAAACTGCAGGCGGATGAATCACAAACATGTGACTACCTGAAGTTAAAAACATTTTTAACCCTTGCTTTCTGGATGTCTGCATAGTGGAACTTTAGATAGTAACTCTTTTTAGTAGTAGTAGTTTGACATTTTCTAATATATGCGTATATAATTCTGAACAAGAGATAGATGAGCAGATCGATATCACTTGTGACTGTCAGAAGCCTGTTAGTTTAGCTTAGCGCTCCTCTAAACAGGGGGCAACACCTAGCATCCCTTTGTTTGTGTTGCCTTACACATTACATAATAATAACATAATAAAATGACATTTGGAAGTGGTGGTATTTGGATTTTGTATCTTTGGACAAGCTCGCTGTTTCCTTGTTGTTTTCTGGTCTTTATGCTAATGGTCTTTTAGCTTGCTTATCTTTTTTTTTTTTTCTAACTTTTTTTTATTTCACTTTAGTAGGCAGTTAGTTTTTACAATTGCAGTCAAATGTCAATGATAATTCAAATATGTCTTTCTGGGCATTTTGTAATTCACATATTTACATATATCATAAATCACTCCAAGTTCAAGTTAAATGCTACTACGTCCAGTGTGAAACTCTCACATGAATCACATTGTCTTTCAGTTGAACTTGTTAGCATACTGGAAATATACAAAATAAAGTCAGTATAGAGTCTATAAGTCATCAGCATATACAAACTAATGTCTGCATATTCATACATAACCATCTAACTGTCAAAAGAAGAAATCATAAATAGGGAGCCATTTGGTCAAAAAACACTGTTCTTAATGTTAATAAATTTTATAAATATATATAATATATATATAAATTCCATATTATACACCTCTTTTGCTCTTTGTTTCCATTGTGTTATGATGGGGGGCTGTGAAAGAAAGACTCTTAATAATAAAACCTTATTTTCATCCTTTATGTTATGTCGTGTGATTCCCAATATAAAATAAACTGGTGGCAGATCTATGTTTAAACATTTTTTTATACCTTTTTTTTTACATTTTGCCAGTACTCTGATAGTTTTGGACAGTCCCAGAAGATGTGGGTGTGGTCTCCTATCATGCCACAGCCCCTCCAACATTAAAATATTGCATCTTAACTCTCCATTCAGACTATTTCTGTGTAGGACTGCTTGTTGTTCTGTGTCCTTCTTTACACAGATAGAGCCAGTCTTCATCTGTGATAATGGTATTCATCTCTAGTTGCCATTTCTCCTTGATGTGCAAACTATTGTCCTCTGACTCCTTTTGTAATATTTTGTAAATGTATGATATGATCTTCTTTTAATAGATCCCCTAATTGTTAATAGTTCCACTCTTTATGTGTCTGTAAGTAGTGTCTAAGTTAGCTTGCTTATCTTAACAATATGATTTTTTACTTTACAGAGGAAAAGAAGAAATGAATGGTATCGGTCTTCTAAACTAACTCTTGGAAAGAAATGCTTGAAAATGTCAACCTAAGTGAAAACTAGGTGATTAAACATCTAGTTTCTGTTGATTAGATTGACAGGATGTCTTGGAGGGATACATTCAACAGGATGTATTCCTCCTGTACCGAGACATTGATCAAAATGCAGACTTGTATTTTACGATTCCCCACTAGCACTAGCATGAGACTTGTAAATGTACCTGCCAATTTTACAGCCTCAAGTTTCATTTTGTTCGCCAGGACACTGAATGAAAGTGAACAAGAGACAAATTAACTGTTTTCTGAATGCCAGTGCGACATTAGAAATGTGTGCTGAAATTGTCCGCACCCCCGACACCCTCTTTCAATTTCTCTCCCTCCGTGGAAAAGAGGGAAGCGTGCCATCGCATTACTGGAAGAGCCAACCGACAGTGTGGAAAGTCTGCTTCACAGTGGCATTTTGGCAAAAACCCTGGGCATGTACTCTCATTCTTTTAGCCTGTGAGTGAATGTGCGTGCGTGTTTTTGTAGATGTTTGGAGGGAAATCTGTCTATCATGAGTCACTGTTTTGTTTCTAGAGTCAGGATCTGCAGTGTGTTTCAAAAACAGCGTGTCATAAATCAGACCAGTATGAATTTTAAACTAAACAGGATTTTAAGACTTGATCATATAGACTGTAAGGGAAGACTTGACTCCTGCTAATGGAAATAACACTACGAAGCAAAGAAACTGGAAAGACTTGAGGGGAGAAACATGAGTAAAGTCAAAGGAAGAGTTTTTAAGTGTATTAACTCCACAGACTTAAAGGATATTGCTGAATGATGCTACAGAAAGACAGTTTTTTTTTCTGATGGAGAGCAGTAAAGATATTCTTTGAAAGACAAATATCAAACTATCTTATTTTAGATTGATTCATCAAAATTAATGAACTCCTGCACATTGTTTTGCTAACTGCCAGCTGCGTATATTCGATTCATACTATTCATACGATATATTCATACAATTTCAGCCATTTAGGCAAGCGCGATGGATTCATTATCTAATCAAAGGGCGACAAAGAGGGAAGGTGAAATGCTGAATAAATCATGTTGAGATAACACACGTGTTGTCAGCAAAAAGTAAGTGGAAAAATGAGGATTATTTTCCATGATCTACACTACAGTATTGAAACATTAGGAAAAAAAAACAATATCCATTGTCAACATTAATAAATAATTTATATATTAAAAACATATAGTGTAAGAAACCAAAACCATAAAAAGATGAAAGAATCAGAGAAAAGACATCACATTTAACCTATAATTTATTGAACAGACATGTATTTTAATGAAACAACGTACTCTTCAGAGATCACAGACCAAACTGATTAATACACACGGTTTGTAGCTACAGAGTAAATATCCAATAGAGGTGAAGCTACAGTAGTTGTCTGTCCACATATTCATGGTCTTATAATGTTTTTAAAATTCCATGTGCGTTGTTGCAGTTTTTACAGGTGAAAATAAATTTTAAAATGAAGCGACTGATACATAAAAGATGTGTTGAAGGATGCTAATGTTGAACTACCATCTGCTTTTGAGTACACCGGCGCTGAGAGAGTCACGGAGAGTCTTTTAAGATCGGAAATAAAAACATATTTTTGGTGCAATTTATGGCTTGTATGTATTTAAGACTTAAAAAGAAATGACATCGAAAGTCGACCTAACAGAGGAAAATCAGTTTTTGATTTAAAGTCTGACAGGATCGCATTTGACTTTATGAGATCTTTTCATATTTCTTTCAACGTCTGGCCTTTCTCCGGCGGCATCACTGACATTCAGTAAAGTTAAAAAAAAAAAAAAAATTGGCTCACCATTTAGGGTCAATTCATCTCTCAACATGCTGAAACCTGAAAGTCTGATGATTCTTCAGATTTTCCTGCTTTAAAATGGAGCTTTGAAAGACAACACTGCCGTGAATAAAGTCGTATACTCAGAGAATCTTTTCATGTTTAATGCTATCATTTTATTTGGAGATTAATGTCTTGATTTAAAGGCGGCAGAACCCGTGTTATACAGGAATCTGAATCGCCTCTTTTAATTACATTTGAGTACATATGTTTCAAACGGGCTACACTATGATTTTAGCTTAAATGCTTAAATCCTGGTTTTATAATACATAGTGGGCAGTTCAGTCATTTCCTGAAGTGACCCTCCACCTAAATCCAGGCTTTCAAGCTGGAAACATTCAGTCACTGTTGGCTTGAGAAGGTGTCATTAAAAAGTTTGTATTTTGCTATTTTACAGTCATTTACCATAAAATGAAATGGTGCCACTTTGCCGCAAAAAAAAAAAAAAAAAAGAAAAGAAAAAAGAATTATACCAGTGGATTAACTTTGCACGCTGAGTATATTCAGTCATCGTGCTCCCACGTTGTCTTCCCCAAAACTTGGTTTTAAATATCTGGGCACATAATGATGTTTATACCGCTATAACATTATGAAGACGCGGTGTAGAGATGGATTATAACTGCAGGAGACTTTATTTTTTCATCATCGCCGTCCACTGTAAATGACATTAATTCAAGTTAGCAGGTGCAGTTTTTCATGAGGTAGCAAACTGCAAATGGTTTACATCCACCTTTTTAAGCCTATTGGGGGAGGGGTTAATGTTTGATTTATGACCGAGTTTCACTTTCAAGGAGAACTGGATTATATCTTTTCAGCAGTTTTACTGATCCAACGTGCTCAGCAGCTCAAAAACAACACGTGACGTTCACATGTCCGACGCATATTCAAATAATTACAAAGGATTAAAAAGAAAAAAAAAATCTTATTTTGCTTTTTAAAATTGTACGAGTTACAAGAGTAAATGAAATGAAAGTTACCAGCACCAGTAAAGCAAATTTTAAATCTAAATCTGTACAAAAAACAAAACTGTTTACGTCTTTTTTTTTTTTTTCCTGCTTAACCTCGATTAAGGGGGAAAAAAAGATGGAAACAGTTATAAGAACAATATTATTGTTCTTATAAACTAATGTGCACATTAACAGTTTATTTTTGGATTCTTTTTTTTGCGAAACACAAAAGAGAGAGACTTACAAATGCAAATATATACGTTCTCTACTAATACTAATACTGTCTCTGCTTCTTGCTTCTAAATGACCCATTAAAAAGCTTGATATTTGCGGATTTATCCACTTCCCTTTTGTATATGACTCAATGGAGATTCTCCCTTTTTTTCTAATTATACGCCTTTTAATGTTTTGTTCTAAGGAAGGTGAGGTTAGTACAATATTTAATCTTGGATCTTGTAAATTATTTTACAATGCCTGTGTGTGCTCAAACGTGTTTGTGTATGTGTGAGACAGAAGGAGATAGAGAACTGGTTGAGTGGCTGGTAGGTGTGTGTGTGTGTTGGGGTGTGACCCTGATGACTCAGACACCAGCAATGTTCTTCTTCAAGGTGAATGAGTCACAGCTTCCCTCTGTGGGAGATTTCTCTTTCCAACGGATATTTGCTTCTTTGGCGAATATCTGTCTCGCTGTCGGTGCAAAAAATCTCAACCAAGGCCATTTTAGAAGATGCTGTGTAAATTTACACATGTACAAATGTTATGTGTGCATTTATGATTATGTTATGATTTCTACGCACAAAGACCCTCCATATACTTGTTGTTTTAGATATCAGGAAGCTACTTCAGGTTATTCCTGAGGGTGTTTTCATTTGCATTTTTTTGTGGCACGAATGAAAGGCCATTACAGGTCATGCAAAACAAAAATGTAGATACTGACGAGCTGCATTCACCTGCATTCACAGGCTAAAACAACCAAAATACAAACAAACTTCAAGCTTCATTTTAGCAGTGCATCGCCTTCTATTTCCTGTCTCTAATGACCCTTTTATCATATCATCCCTTAGTATCTGTGACTAAGCTTAGGCTTGTTTATCATATACTGCATTCCTGCCTGAGTTTACTGAAAAATTATCAGAAGCATTGACTCACAATTGTTTTTGAGGGATATCAACACTTTGCCTCTCCGCTTTTTTTTTTTTTTTTTTTTTTTTTTTGCATTTTTCTTCTTTTCTATTACTCATCTCCTCTCCATCCTCCCTTCCTTCCTTTCCATCACTTGACGGCTTTCCTCTGATTTTTCACCTCTTCATTTCTCTTTCTTTCATCGACATCGTCCTGCTGTTAAACAGCCCGTACGCTCGGCCCCGCTTGCAAAGTAAGATGGATTTGCAGGCTGAAAGTTACTCCAACACGGCTTTTTGCCACAGGAACTGTAAATATTTTCTGTGATATGAGGATGGTCATCATGGTTGACAAGTTCTCATCTGTTATAAATAAATCCCTCCCCAAGGGGTAGAAATGAGAGCGCTGAAAGAGCTCTCTATTTGAGTCAAGTCCTGAGCTGGAATTATTAAGTTAAGATGAGTTACACTTTGTTCTTCCACAAACACACACACACACGCAAACACATGTATATAACAGTCTGATATCCAGCGTACATGCAGAATACACCATTTGTATTTGTTTGCGAGCGAACGTCCATTTAGAGCAGGATGTATGTTTCAACACATCGAGCTGCTGTTGCTGCAGCGGCTAAATGAGCCACTTGTTGAGTGTACCACAATGCTGCTCTGAGAAACACAGGAAGAGAGCAAACAAAGAACAGCATGGAGCAGACCTGGTTTTCTGGGGGCGTCATTTGGCATGAGGTCACACAGGAGGTTAGTGTGATCGATGGGCTAATGGCTTCCCTTTGTCTAATGGGCCAAAGGAAGGAGGAGGACGAAGAGAAGACAAGACAAGAGAAGATGACATGCATAAAGACAGAGGAGAAGGAAACGACTGAAGACAAAATGGATTTGGGCGGTTTTATTGTCGTAGTCATATAATATTGGCTCTTTCTCTCATGTTTTACATAAATGCATACGAATCATTCTGCATCCTCTGAGATTATTTTGTGGATGAATTCATTGTCAGACGTATTTGTGCAGAACAAGCGTCTAACCTTCAAGATTGTGGGTGGGCGTTTCCCAACAGAGGCAGACTGACATTTGATTTTTGAGAGCCATTGTTGAGAATTTCTGTGGTTTGCCCGCTGACCAGTGGATGTAACGTCCTCGAATAGCTGACAAAATGATCATACAAGATGTTTTATTTACGTTGGTCCCGAGAACTCACTGCACTGCAATTCACTGCAAAAAAACGATAAAGTGCTTCTGTGTGAGGAAAAACAATCAATAACGGAGCTGCAGATGCAGAAAACATCCCATGCTCCACAAAATGTTAAATTAGTGTTTTCTCTGTTTGCTTGTTTTGACAAAACACCTGAGTGATCAGGTTTGTATACATGGAAGCTAGCAAGCTAGGCTAACTAGCATCCAAACTGGATATGCTACCTTGCTAACTTTAGCTGTCTGTCCTTTCCTCAAACATGACTTTATGTCACTTTTACTGCCTCTGACAGTGTTGGTTGTTAACATTTTACAACTTTCTGGTGGCAGATTGTGTTTAAAGAAAAAAAAAGACAAAAAAAAAACTTCCTTTATGGTAGTGCAGCAGAGGGAGAGGCTATGAAATAATAAGAAAAGAAGATAAAGATGAACTGAGGCAGCTGTAGAGACAACAACACAGGGTGAGGGAGGACACACCGTCTGCCCTCCAGCCCTTCCACACATTACACCATCCTCTAATATCCTTGTCATTGGGCTTGCATGCGGCTGCTAAGGCGCACTTGAGCTTTCAGGCAATTAATGTTAGTGTTCCCTGGCAACTAAGATGACTGTGATTAAAGCTCTTTTTAAAAGGGTCTTTGACTTCGCTTCATATTCCTTTTTTGGCACCTGAAATAATGGCAGCTACAGCCTCTTAAACAGAGAAAAAGCAGCAGCACTTGCGGTTGTGTGACTGAACAGGCCTGTGGCAGATTAATGACGTGGGAATGCGAATTTTCTCAAAGTTTGGAAACTAAATGCTCAGGATTTTTTTTTTTTTTTTTTTTTGTCACTAGCATGGAGTAATTGTGGGTTTTTTTATTTAAGGAATTAGTAAAGTAGTTTGATTAAATATGACGGCTAAAGGATGTGGTTTGCTTTGCTGTTAATAAACACAGTTTTTGGGGGGGACGCAAAACTGTTAAAAAGCTTTAAAATTATCAAAAAATCTGCAGTTTGAGTCACTTGATACTGTTTTTATTGCTTTATTTGAATTTGGACTTGGACACGCTGTCATTATTAATCCAACTTATTTTTTAAAGATTTAGTTTTTTCTATCCGCCTCCATTAATGTTTTCTTTTCTTTTTTTTCCCTCTAGTTTTTCAGTCTGATATGGTTATGTCATTGCACTGCCCTTTTGTTTATGTTTTGGCGGGCCCCTCAGAACAATAAAGATCTAGTGTTTATAAGCTGACTGGCTGTT
Organism: Polydactylus sextarius; assembly: GCA_016801845.1. Classification (NCBI taxonomy): domain Eukaryota; kingdom Metazoa; phylum Chordata; class Actinopteri; family Polynemidae; genus Polydactylus; species Polydactylus sextarius. The sequence continues at coordinate 12,556,676 of CM028916.1, read as the reverse complement.
AACACTCTCCAGCACATGCTTCACTGAGCAGCGCTCTGTTGAATGTGCAACTTTTGTTTGTTCTGTAAACGCCATTTACGTATAGTGCAGTATATATTTTATACCTTTCCCTTCTCCTCCTCCTCCTCTTCCTCCTGTCAGCTTTAGTTAATTAAAAATGATTTGTACTTAATCTCCAAAGTATTTTTATTTGACCGTGTCCCTCGGTAAATTTCGTCAATTAATGACATTCTACTAAACTTTAATATAACAGTAAACATCTGCATATATGTTACGACATATTTCAGTTCATGAAAGTGGCTCCTGTCTTTTTAAATGGAAAATCACTAAATAGCTCACCTGTATATAAAGAAATGTATTATAAACTGACTCTTTTCTGTACAAATATTTTTCAGATGCAGTTTTTGAAATGCTGACAATCATGTCCACTGGCAACAAATAGACCCATACCACTGTGCGTGTAAAGAATAAAACTGTTCTTATTTTCTTGGTGCCATGTGGTTGAACTTACCTTTCAGCTGCACACATATATATATATATATATATATATATATATATATATATATATAACCCAATTACTGAGCATGCACAACTTGAAAAAGAAACATTATCATCATGAACTGTCTCCAAATAGCTGGCAAATCCACAGAAACGCCATCTGTCACAAAATGTGTCTGTGACTGAGCATAAAATCAATATTCATCTTTGTGCTGCAGGGAAGTAGATTTATTACCTTCCTCCAGGTCTTTTTGCTGTGCATTTGTCAGCAGGATTATGCAAAAAAGTAAAAAGTACAAAGAACAAAATACAAGTGCATCAAAACGTCCCTTTTTTTTTTTTTTTTTTTAGTAAACAATACATTTTCAGATTTCTTGTAACTCTGTTTAATTATTATTATTATTTTTATAAAGTTGCAGTTAGGATATAAAATACTTTATGGTGTGAAAATATCTTTAATAAATCCATATTAAAAAGCAGACATTTTTGCAACATAAGAGCTCGCTTCTCAAGATCAAATTATGATGTAAAATATCAGCAAAGTTTCAGATACTTGATCCTCATGTATAATCCTGTCTCTCCCTGAAGCGTCTTTGCTTACAAAGAGAAAAAGAAAAATCTTCTGATGTGTCTCCACAGTGTCAGTTTTACATGAAAAGTTACACCTCAGTCTGGCTTCAGCGACAGCGCAGCGCATTTAGTGTCTGATGAAAAAAATTACAGCGCGGTATCAGGTTGATGGCAACTGAACAAATGAAACGGTTATGACGGCCGCCCTGATGGAATCGCACACAAAACGAAACATTTCTGCAACTGAAATGATCAAACTCTCAGATCACAGCGTGATACACATGTACATACCGTTTTCTACGCTGAAGCATAAAAGTAACAGGAAATTCAGTTGACGTAAAACCAGAAAGTACGGACACCTGAGCCAATAAATGTGTCATTCTATGTTTCATCACCTGATGTTTTGTCAGCGGTGTCGTTTAAGAGACAGAGTTATGTTGTGGTGGAAAGGCTGAAGTAAAAGTTTGACAGTAGTGCCGAAAGACAACTGACTGATAAAAAACTGCCGTCCCTAATAAACTGTTTGTGTGCTGTTGCTGGCTGAACGTGGAAACGTTCATCATTTCCATAAATTTCATCTGTCTGCTTTTGATTGAAGCCGCTATAAAGAAAAAAGATACCCGAAGGTGACTGTTCAGTCTGATGCATGTGTTTCTTATGAAAGATAAAGAATGAAATAAAAAATGATGAGCGAACCTGTGAGGTGTGGAATCCTTGGCTTTTATCGGGCTTTTCATCAACTACACACGCACACACACACACACACACACACACACATCATCTGATCTTTGCACAGACAGGCGTGTTTGTACTAGACAGAGTGGCTGCATTTAAAGTGTGTCTTGGCACCATCACTAATGATACCTGCCCTGCTCCAGGTGCCTTGGCATGCTCTCCAACACACATGCACATACATATGCAGACAATGAACACAAATACATATGACAGTTTGATAGCAGATGTCGTATTGAAGTGGAGGTTATCTGTCTCAGTCAAAGGTTCCCAGAAGGATCACTTGAGGGCGAGTCTAGTTGAATGTTCAGAGAATTGTTTTATCCTTTATCACATCAGTGTGATTTACGCCTAGCTGTCTTTTGTATGCAAGTCTGTGTGCGTGTGTGTGTGTGTGTGCGTATGCATGTGAACTTATCCTAATGAGCTGGAAAGTATGAAACGAATGTGATTCAGAGTCATCTTCTTCATCATCTCCTTTTGCCTCCTTTTTATTTAGTTTTTTTTTTTTGTTTGTTTGTTTTGTTTTTCATTCAGCATAGCCAAACAAAACCCAGTAGGTGCCTCCCTTTATTTTCTCATTCACTCATTCGTAAGGGACAGGCTCACAGCCGACGAGAGGCAGGCGAACTTCGTCGAACAGATGGTTGCCCACATGCCGCATATATTTACAATATTGGCACAGAACACCCAAGGACCCAGAGTACGGAGGGAAACTTTTCCAATTTTAGAAAAAGCAGGTGTTATGTTTCACAAAAGAATTTCATTTTTACATTTCATTTTATTTCATTATTTCAAATTTAGAATTTTCCTGATTTGACAACACATTTTGCATATATACATGGATTCATGTAGCATTTATACATCACTAAATTACAACACTTTGCACAACACGAGTAACTTCTCCCAACTGACACAATTAATGTTACTTGGTAAAGTAGAAGATAACGGAATAAGGAGCTAACAACATGTGTGTTATTTTATCCGTCAGAGGAAAAAGAAATTACACCCTGACCCTTCATCTACCCCTGAATCAATTTCATGATTACTAATGATGACTGTAGCCCAGTATTTAGTTTTAACCAACAAGAAAGTTCCTTTGAAAACTGTCAGTAATGAGGACTGTGAATTAGAAATGTTGCTGTTTTAAAAAAAAAAAAAAAAAAAAAAAAAAAAAAAAGCAGAAAGATCTTCTGCATGAAACTAAGCAAGAAGTATCTGGATGTCTGGGTACTACCGGAAGTATGTAAGGAAATTTGCTGTTTTGGAATTTGAGTGCACACTGCTGGAGTCCAACCTGCTTTTTCTGGATGTTTACAGCAAAATAATTTTTATTTTTTTTCCCAAGTGTGTAAAATGTTGTCTACAAACAATTACACTTCCTAATCTGTGCCTTTAAGACAAATGTACCTCTGTGCAGGTATATCACTTAACTATCGCTTCACTTTGCATTATTTTTATACACAATTGACAATAATGCTGTAAAGATTTAATTTAATTTTATTCCTGCACTTTTGATTTGAAAACTCAGAGAGAGAAAAAGAGAGGGGGAGAAACAATATTATGGAGACTTACTTTCCGTGAGCAATTAGTAATTATCAGACTTCGCGCATAGTCTTAGAATAACAGTGAGGAAAATATGCAGCTCTGAAGTTTCAGATCACCATTTAATTGCATTCACTCTACCATTTAATTGCCTATAGAGCAGCGAGTCGATGGTCTGTATAGTTTCCATAATCAAACTGACATTACCCCTTTACATGCAGTTGTGCACCAGTTGATGTTACCTTGCCATGTTGAGTGTGTGTGTGTGTGTGTGTGGGTGGTGTAGCAGAGGCAGCGAGAGAGACACAATATTCATTTTCAGCTCAAATAAACCTGGGAAATGAATACAGCGCGCTCACACCTCTCATGTGCACCACTGAGTCTTTACGTCACATACACATACTATATGCAAACACACACATACTACGCTGTGTTTATGTGCTCATTGCTCCATTTATTTTTAGACCAGAGGCAGGATATTGGGTTTCATTAAACGTCCCAGACCCAGTCTCTTTATTCCCCCTTTTCCCCTCCTTTCTCCTACTATTCCTCCTCCTCTTTTCTCTCTCTTTCTCTCTCTCTCGCACACACACACACACACACACACATACACTTTGTCCCATGGGCAAGGTGGTGGTGGTGGTGCTGGTGTGGTTTCCTGCTTGTGTTGTGACGTGAGGCAGTCCTGCTCGCTGGTAGAAAGGCCTCTTTGTGCATGACCGTCATGACTTTCCCCTCTTTTCCACCGCTGACAAGTATTTTCCCCTCCAACCCTCAGCTGACAATTTGGTGTGTTAAGCCGCTGTCGTCATTCTTCATTTTGCTATTTTAAAGAAAGAAAGCAAGAAAGAAAGAAAGACTAGTAATAACTGTAGATTTGCAGCTGCACCTTTCACTTTCACTGCTTTAACTCTAATGATAGGTCTGGGAGCTCTCAAGCTGGAAATAGCGTCAAATCCTTTGGGTTGAGGCTTCTTTTCATCAGCTTTATTAGCTCTATTTTACCAAACCAGGCCACCCTGAATTATACAAGTTTCATTTGAATTTTTGCAATTTTGCATTTATTGAGATGCTGTCAAGGCGAGGACCACAATGCACTTTTAAGTCTCCATGCGACAAGAAAAACATTTAGCGCGTAACGCCCAAATGTGAATCACCAGCCAGTTTATACAATACACTACAATCCTCTGAGCCTTGAAATCTTTCAGCTGAATCCAGCTGCTCCGTTACACATCAATAGTCCTGTCTAGTGGGGCCCCCAGATCATCTGAAGTGGTTTCTGGGGCCAGAGCAGAATCAGTGGTGTCAACAGTCATACTCGTGTTTCTGTTGCAGTTTGAGCACAGACTATTTTTCTGTCCTCACAAACACACTCGATACACATACACAACAGTTTTCTTCCACAGAGTATGCACCATTGCCAAGAAAAACTGCCACACATCATTAGACCTCTCCTCCAGACATCTTTTTTTTTTTCCCCCCACAGTTTTTCTCACAGTGATTTGCTGCCTTGCAACCAAAGTGCTTCCCCAAGTGACTCTGGCTCTCTGTCTCCCTCTTCAGGAGTTACAGCTTTGTTGGCTTCTGGGCAAATATTCACAGAGTCCTCTCAGAGAGCTCCTAACTTAGCCTTAAAATTCCTAGCAAGGAATCTTAGCTTAAGAGTGATACAGGAAGTTTCTGAGAGCAAGTCTGTGCAAGGAGGGGACAGAAACTTTTAGTGTCTAAGTATCTTTTAGTATCTCTCTTTTAGTATCTTAGTGAGGAGGTGTGGTTGACCCCGTTGCTAGTTATGATACAGTCTTCTAAAAGCTGTGATTGGTTGTTACAAGAAGGAAAAAAGAAAAAAAACAAAACAAAAACAAATGTGTTCCTTGCTTAAAATATTATCGTTTTATTATTATTATTATTATTACTATTACTACCTTGTAAAAAGTGGTTTTATTTGGCAGAACGACCAAAACAACGAACGAAATGGAGAAAAAAAGAAAGAGAAAGTTGGTAGCATCTTAGTAAATCATTGTCATTTGATATACAGAGAATATCTCTCTCCTGTTTAAGACACTCAGGTTTCTTAAAAGTCCTCCTCCTTCCTCTTAACTTTCACATTAGGAGCTCTCTTAAGGCCTAAGATGCTTTGTGAATAACTTTTATTTACCAAGGGAAAACTCTAAGAAAAACCGGACCCTGATATTTACATCTTGTCGTTTCCTCTCATCTCAGTGGTTTCCTCTGACAGCTTTTACTTTGAATGTCAAGAAACCTTTTAGTTCTGATGTACTACTGCATTCCTATCAGGTGCTGTAGAGCTGAAGAGCTCAATTGGTGGCCAAACTCCCCAGTATCACATTTAAACAAGTGTTTTTAAATTAAGTCAGCCATAACGCTGCCACACTCATCATGGTGGCAGGACCGAGACTAGGGATCAGTGACCCTTGTAACACATGCAGCTCTTCAGAATCCCACAGTGAGAAAACCTGTGGCATTTGTCAAGCTTGATGCAATTCATGAATTTGAGTTCATTTGTATCTAACGCATCCCCATAGCTCACCTCAAACTCCTCCCTGCAAGCTCATTCACATCCAGCATACATACATACACATTTTCCGCATTAAATGCCATATAGACGCTTAAATTCATGGAAATTGATTTAAATGGAAACAACACACTACACTACAGTGAGGTAACAGCTCTCTTTGACCAAGCAGTCACTTGTAGAAAATGAACCACAAGAAGAACTCATGAGTGTACTTGACATGTACTAATGTTGCTTCTACTAATTTAGACTTAGATGCAAGATATAACTTGTGAGTCAAATGGTTTTTGGTGGAAATGTCAAGTCAAACCCTAAAGAGATTCCTTCATCACTGACCTGAAAAGTCAAAACACGATGAGAGTGTGATAAATTACCTCCTGTTGACAAGTTTAAAAAAATCAGCCTAAAAACTCCATTAGGCTTAAATAAGGTTCTGGTACTGGCAAGAAAACCACGGCTCAAATACATTTTTACACTCCAATTTACTGTCAAGTGGTAACAGTAATCCACTCATCTCTCCTGCCTTTTCTCAAGACTACTTTTCATTGTCATTGATGTTTCATTTTTTTAATCTGGAGATTAATTTCCTGTGGGAGCCACATGTTTAGCCAGGTGAAATTATTAATAATGTAGAACAGTTTGTGTCATACAGAAAGGCAGCTGAAGAGGTTTATGAGATCTTAAAGGTCTGTCAGAGAAAACTCAGCACCTCATTCTGATGACATTCCCCAACGGACAGATTCACGTTTTTAAAGGCTACTGTTCAACATTATCCGCACTGCTGCTGCCATCTGAGAACAATGCTGTGAAAACAGATGAGATGTCTTAGCTGAAGTGAAGCTCACGGAAACAGAAAAGGTGCTATTTGTCTGTCAGAACCTGCAATGTCCACATAACAAGTTTAGGCAGGTAAAGGATGGTTAGAAAGGATGTTGATAAATGATCATGTGTCAGGAAAGTGTCAATAGGATGTGGATGTCAAGCTCTAAGTCAGAAGGCAATGACCCCCAACCAACCACCACCATAGAAAACTGTAGGAAAAATATCAACAACCTCCTTCTTAAAGCTGCTACATGTAAAATGTATTTTTTATCAGTATTTTTCATATTAAATGTGTTAAGTTCAACTCAAAGAGAGAGAATAGAAACATGAATCTAAATGAGCCATTTACCAATGTGTTAAAAATATAATCTTTGAGATGATGTTATTGTTGAGTGGTCTTGGCTTGTTATGCTGCCCCCAAATGACCAAAACATTAATGAATGCAGGTTAAAGTGATTCCCAAAACACTGCTTTTATCAGCATGGAAAAACTAAATCAGGCGAAATAAGATGACCACCATTGTCAGTCACAGGCAAGGGGCCATGACTGCTCATCAGTTTGTGATTTCAGTTGCTTCAACAGCTAATCCTCTTCTGCAAGACTTTCTAAAAGATTTCAGAGCCTGACTGCAGGGAATTCCTCTCATTCAATCATAAGAGCATTAAGGAGATCACACTTAGATGCTGAGTGATAAGATTGGCACACGTTTAATGTTGAAATTCATACCAAAAGAGCTAAATGGAGCTCTGAACAGGTCTGTCAGTTTTTTCCCACCACCATACTGAGGCAACCATTGATCTAAAGATAGATCTATTTATCTATAGATCTTGCAGCGTGTACAGGGACACCAGAGAACGTTCCTCCGACAGCAGCTGCCTAAAATATCACTGTAAATTGTTGTATTAAGATTTTCCTTAACTTATCACGTAAGATGTTGTGTTTCTTTCTAATTCAACACAAGCATTGTATATGTGGTTGTGGAAAAATTACATCATCACAGCAGGAGCTGGTCCATTCACTGTGTTGCTTGCCATTGATATAATTTAGAGAGAGAGATTTTTTGAAGTGTTATTGACATGCTTAGAGGACAAAAGGAAGTGGTTCAGCCAAGAGGGAACAACCAGTATCTTTACTTAACAGCAAGAGGCTACAGATATTATCTGAGAGTAGCTGAGAATGATTTTTTTGGTTTAGTTTCTCTTCATTCAACAAATAATATCTTTGGTAAAGATGGGCTGTAGTGCACTTATGGGAGTTTGAAGACTGAATTAGTTGGTGGTTGTTGTTGGAAATGGAAAATCTCTTGGGGTGAGGATTAGTCTGCTTGTATTGCAGTTTGTCTGTATTTTGGTTCAATGAGATGAATTTTGCAAGACACTGGATTTTACTCATAATGTTGAAGGTAACAAAGTGAAAGGGAAAATCATCTTTAGATACAATGTGACATATCTGTCATCGTAATGCAAACGTGAATGAGAGGGATTTAAATGACATCCTTAGAAGTTGCTTGTGTGATCAATTGGATCCAGCGGGGTATGGAGTTATAGATGATGGTTAGCCACTTGCAACTTTGGAAAGAAAAATAAAAGTTGATTTAATTTGAAGATAATGCTAATTAGCATTCACATGTCCACGATGGTGGTGTTATTTTCAATTCATTAACATCTTCAAGGTGGTTGAATGATTACAGATTTGGAATAATAATATGAATAATTATAATAATAATAGTTAGAATGAACAATAATAAACAATAATCTGAGTATAATTATCATGCATTTCTTCAGTATTGTGGACAATCTTGCAATATGAATACTATGTTCAGTGAGGGATTTTTGTGAGATGCTAAAGCAGATGAAAGCTGAGGAAATGGGATATAGAAGTAAGAGGGGTTGGACTTGTGTTACTTAATAATATGCTTTAATTTTCCAGTTTTTCCAAAGTTCCCCATTTCCCTCTTGACAGAAATAAAAAATGTATCAACGTTAAAAAAAATAATCGATTTTAAAATGTTTATATTACTATAGAACATTCACTCCAACATTCAAAGAATAAGCTCAATTTATCCACATTAGCAATAAACGCCACACTATCTGAAACTGTTCTTACAAAAATTGACCAGCAGTTGTTGCACTATGTTGAATTTTGGAAAATTAGGTTTTTACAAAACAAACTCTGCTTCTGCAAGAAATTATAGCTTAAGATCCTTAGAGTTGTTTTCACTCTCCCTTAATCAAACAGCACACATATTTTAATTTTAGTAAACACCGAGTACAGCAATGGTGTAATTTATTAAGTTTTAATCAAAATTTTACAAAGGCGAAGGTGAAAAGTAGCCATCACTGAAAGGATACACCTGCAGATGGTTGCTCCTCGTAGTTAGTGTAAAAAACAATGGAATCTCTTGAACTGATGAAGGTAAATTCTGCTTTTACATTCCACTTTTATTCAATAAGTTGATTCAGAAAATTTTCAGAATCTGCAGACAGAGAATCCATACAGTGTAACAACGTAACAACTAAATAAAAAAATGTGTCATCGATGTGAACATACGCTGCAGCCTTTGAACTAAAAGCTTAAGCCTTTTTCTTCAATAAAGCCTCCCACATTCTGATGTTTCCTGTGGCCTTTAACTGGGCACTGAGTGATGTAAAAACCTCCTGTACTGCACACGTTGTTCAGAGTTAACTCGATGCTGAATGGACGACAAGAGTCTACACTCAATATTGTTACAAAAGTCATCATCACCAGGTACAGTGGTACACAGTGTGGGTAGATCATCTGCTCCGGGGCGGTGACTCATAGCTATTGTCACATTTTTTACAGGCGAAATGGTTTTGTAAAGGTTTCCATTAGGTACCATAGGATAACTTTATGTAAAGGAAAATGTCCTTCACTATAACCAGACATTTGATAATGAGGCTTTCTCCAGTTGATGGTCAAACGCCACTGAATTGACAAGGAAACTTGCAACATTTCACTTTATAGAATAGCATCTAATTACACTTCATCTGGTTATGTATTTCATTTTTTGGATTAAATCATCTTTCCTACAGTACTTCTCATCATCTCTCTGCAACTTGTGTGTACCGTGATGATACAATATCATGAGTCAACAGCTAAATTAACTGCTGACATTGCATGACATTTTGAGGGTAATGCTCAGGAGCTCAGGAAAAAAATTCAATATTACATTTTCAGCATGAGAAACCTTTGCAGTGAGTCTCAGACACTGACAACCGCTTTAGTTAAACTGGATACTGGAACTGGATAGCATTTGCACAAAGCAAAACAGATGGGAATATCTTTACTTTTTAAAAAAATCACACAAAAGCCTAAAAACATGAGCTTTCTGATAGCGTTAGCGGAAAAGTGTCTGGATGAATAAAGTGACTGGACTTTATCATCTGTTGATGGATATTTAAACCATATTTCATGGCAAACCAGCTACTAGTTGCTGAGATATTTCAGAATGATCCAAAGTGGTGGAGCGACTGACTGACAGACTTAATTACATTGACATAATTACCCACCACAAGCGTGGCTAAGACCCGGCTCAGACTACAGCCATGTTTGGCCGATATAAATCTGATTCATGTCTGCTGACAGTTGGAGTAGAAGTCAAGTCTTAGGCCTTGATTTGTGCTGATGCTCAAGTCTGTTTAATGCCTGATAAATCAGAAAAACATTAGACCCAGATGACTTAAGATTAATGTCTGTAAACATTAATTTCATCAGGTTCTGCTACATCTCTGTCTGTAGAAAAAAACATCTAACGTCAGATGTATTTTATTGTACAAGAAGGTTAAAGCTGAACTGAAAATATTGTTGAACCAGAAGAGACATATAACAGAGTGACACTGTCAGAATATGTACAGACACAGTAGATTAATGCAAAGCAGAAAACACGTGATCATTGCCCTAACTGAAGTACAGTTGGGGCTCCAAGGCTCCAAGTGGAGGAAATGCAGTACAATTTACATACATTAAAACTAATAAGCTGTCATTAGCATTGCATTAAACACTTTAAAACACGTTTTACAGCAGCATTTGGTGAAAGTAAATGGCTGCATCTTGCATTTCTGACCCTTTATACCCTGTCATTTATTTCCTGCTGAATTTGCTGATAACATTGACTGACATTTCTTTTTGTCAGCTGTCTTTTTTAGAAGTACACTTACTCATGGTACTATAATAGTCCATAAACATTTTTAATGGTTTGGTAACATGTTTGGTAACATTACTTGAAGTTAGATGTTGATTACGGCCAAATATTTTTTCAGTTAATCACAGAGCACCTCTTTTTTTTTTACTGATTTAAAACTAATTATAGCAGCCAAAAGCACTCAAGTCTTCCTTTTAAGACACTTTGATGTCATTCAAATGGAGTCCTGATGAAGGCAAGACATGCAGTATCTACAATTCAAATTAGATCTGCTTCAGCAGACCACACTTTCTTTGGGGCATAATTGGTTCTCTGGATTTGAATGTCAGTGTGTGGGATGGACAGAAAAGAACTGCATCTAGAAAGTGGAGAGCTGGCAGCAGCTCCGTAGATTTATTAACAGTGATAGGCTGTTTTCCATTGCCAGACGGCTGAACAAGTCTTCCTTCATAATGTTCTTTGACATCAGGGCACAGGCCACACAGGTTACTGCTGCCATTTAGAAATGAGTTCATCTGACAAGATCGTACATGGATGTTTCTCAGGCAGGATGTGATTACTGATTTCAACAAATAACACCTGGATATACCAAGTGAATGTCTATGTATGTATGTGCATGTTCCCACAGTTGTGAGTGATTGTGTATGCAGAAAGGTGTGAAAAGTAAACACTGGCTATGCTTCACCGCGTTTAACCCTTACTTCGCTCAGTCCCCACTCAACACATTTGGCAGCAGAGAACTTGCCATTCAACTGGATGCTGGCTTTGTTTCTTTTTGATTCTCACAAAAGAGAAAAGCACAACTTTAACCCTGTGTTACCCCCAAGCTCACTGTTTCACACCTTGATGAACATGCTCAAAAGAAGAAGGTGAAGAGGAATAAATGAACCCTCCTGAGAACATCCTTCATTTAAAATACCTCTGATGTTTATTGTGATGTGTTAAGATACAGAGACATCCATTTTTGGAAGGAATCATTTGGGAAATGTGCTTATTTAGTTTGTGGTGTAGAATTAGATCAGAGGATTGAAACCACTCCCACATTTGTGCACTGGTGCCTAATTCACACCCCTCTGGATTAATGATAGAAATAGGAATGAATGTAAAGGTTAAAATAATTGACAATAAATCCCTGGCTTAAAATTTACACAGACAATTTACACAGAAAATTTACACAGAGGTTCAGACATGAGTGTGGTATCTATTATCTCGTCTAAATCTACAAGTGAACAAATAAGCACATTTCCAATATCCATCCATCCACCCATATTCTACCCCTTAATCCTGTACTCGGGGTTGGTTGGGGACTGGAGCCTATCCCAGCTGCTTACGGGTGACGGCAGGGTACACCCTGGACGGTCGCCAGCTGGTCGCAGGGCCACATATAGACAAACACCCATTTGCACTCAAATCCATACCTAGGGGCAATTTAGTATGCTCAATTCACCTATCCCCAATGTTGCATGTTTTTGGCAGTGAGAGGAAACTGGAGAGACACAGGGAGAACATGCAAACTCCACACAGAAAGACCCTGCGCCCGACCCAGGAGCCGAACCCAGGACCTTCTTGCTGTGAGGCAACAGCGCTAACCCCCTGTTCCGCCACGCTGCCCCATTTACAATATATGAAATAATTCCTTAACAAAATGAAAATAGTTTTACCTGTTTTCCACAGTGATAGTTTCAGGGAGTAACTTCAGTTGACTTATCTTTCTTCCCAGTAAATAAACAAGTCACATAAATCAAACCATATGAATAAAATATATGAATAACAGATGGCAATAGAGGTCTATTCTAGCATTAATCACAGTATGAATTGTCCATTCAAAATGTACAGTCAGCGTTCAACAGGCGGTATCAGATTTTATTGGAGCTGGGACTCCACCTACAGCTTTCAAGCCATATTTCCCTCTTTTGTCATCAGATGTAAACAATTGTTCTTTGTTATGTTGCCGAGGTGTTTGGCAGGTCAGTGGATGACGTTTGGTGCCATAGCCAGCTGGCCTTGGCAGTTGAAAGGGAAATATATTATGCCAAACAATTTTAGAGGCCATCTGTATTGTGAGTTTATGTTTCCAAAAATTTGCTAATTAATTGTAGCGAACAACATAAATGAATTGCGTCCGACTGAACATATTGTGTTCGTGTGAGTCTATGAAGAAAATCACACAATGGCTGCTGTTTATCATCATTGTAATTTGAATTTTATAACCTTTGTTCCACATACAAACAATCTAATTCTTTGATTTCTTTTTTTTTTTTTTTTTTTTTTTGACAGATTCAATTCACTGCGTTATTATTGTTGCCTTCCTCTGCTGCAACAAACTTGATCTCAGCATTGGCAGTTCTCGAGGCCATGCTGCTGTCTCTGACTTTGTGCTTAAACAGGAAGGGAAACGTTTTCCTGAAGGACTTCTGGAAACTGGCTCCCATGAAACCGTAAACGATGGGGTTGACTGACGAGTTGGCGTAAGACATGCAGTTGGCCCACGTCTTGATCTTGTACGTGGCGTAGTTTGGCTGATAGTTTGGATAGAAAGACTGGAATAGGACGAAGATCTGGATGGGTCCCCAGCAGATGGTGAAGAGGAGAACAATCACTACCACCATCTTGGAGACTTTGCTTCTGATACTTATAGTTCTCTCAGACAGAAGGTTCACCTGAAGAGCAGATAAGAAGAGACGGCTAAAATCAAAAAGTCTTCAATAACTTGTTGGCCACTTAGGAGCAGTAAAAGAAATCTGTGATCACAACACTGATATGACAAAATAAATAGCAAACAGTTGCTTATCCACTCATCCAGCAGACATGTAGCCATTATTTATTCAGAGTTGTGTTTCCAACCACATGACATTTGTAAATCCAACATTCAGTCTGTTTTCGCTGTTTTTGTTTCAACTCTTGAGGGAAATATTTGGGTGTTTTAGTTGCTTAATGGCTGTCTAGTTTCACTGGGTGGTCTCTGTGTTGTACTATGGATATGCAGTGTATAATGGGGTTTTATATCTTTTTACTGAACAGTGTACCATTAGTATTTTCCATTTTAAGAAATACATTCACAAATCACTCAAATTCAGACATGCAATCCAAAACTATTATCATAAAGAGCTAAAATGTGAGATGGTGGTTACATTAAAAAAAAAAAAAAAAAAAAAACAGAAACAAAAAGAATCAAAACGAAACAAACCTCAACTGTACCTGATAGTTGTTGTCTACTGGTTCCACCGTGGGCTGACCTACTCTCTTTACCATCAGAGTGTAGCAGAAAGAGATAGTGAGAACAGGCAGCAAGTAGGCAGCAATAAACTGATAGAGGATGAAAGCCCTTTCATGTGTCTTAGATGGAAATCTGTCCATGCAGTATTGCCTCGGACCATACCAATAACCCTCCTCTATGCGCTGGTACATTAAAATGGGGGTGGACAGGATAAAGGAGCCTGGGGGCAGAACAAAAAATTTGTTAGTTGAAGTAGCTGAAATCATGCAAGCTATTTCTTTAACACAATGTATGTGCAGTAACTCTTTATTATTCATTCATTTCAGATTTGTCTAAGAATTTTCAGAAACCTGGAAATACTGATAGGCATTCAAGTGATGTATGTATATGTATGTATGTATGTATGTATGTATGTATATGTATGTATGACAAGAGAATCACATGTGCAGGACAGACCGATCCAAATGCAGATGCTAACGATCATGGCCACTCTTGGGGTTCGGTGGCGAAGAGATTTCAGTGGGTAGACTGTAACATAGCAGCGGTCTCCACTCATAGCAGTTAGAGTGATACAGGTGGCTTGGACTGTTGCCTAAGAAAGACAAGGGGACACATAGGTCATTGTTAGCACCGTACTTTTAATGTGTGATGCAGATTCAATGCTAATTTAGTTTTTTGCATGAAGCAGAAAATATTATTGACTTGTTTTCATAAGCGGTGTGTGATGTGTCAACATCAGATTTGACATTGCTATTTCAGCATCATTACTCAGAAGACTTGATGTGTAACATACATAATGAGAAAGAAAATGCCAGTAATATGAAAACATTACCAACAACACAGCTGATTAATATCAGTGTCTCAATACCAGATAATTCCCTTTTTCTACAGCAGTGATTTACTTATTTTTCTATTCTACTTGTTATTGTTATGTTGGCTTTATCTGACTACATTTGTTGTCTATTGATGCCACCATATAACAGTTTCTACATGACAAATAGCACAACACTCCCTCTGATCCATAAAATTTATCCATTGACAAATGTGTGTCTCAGTCAGAGCAAATAAGTTTTATTTGCCTGTGGAGATTAGATGATTATAGTGTCATTAATTCCCGACTTGGCCTAGAAACATAGCAAACTACTCCTCAGATAGTAACATCATTAAAGGCTAAATTTGGCCCAACTTCGGCAAAGTTTCAGAAGAATTTACAGCTCTTAGGTGGCAAGAAAACAAAAAAGGACACCAAAACTCATAGCCGTAACCTCCCCAAAAGGAGTCAAAAATTCCCACAGTCAAGCCAAAAGCCTTCACCTTTCTTACCATTACTTTTTAAGTAGTGTGGTAAACCATAATTATGCCACAGTCAAACCAAAGGCCTTCAACTTGCTTCCTCAAAATGTGCCAAAATGAATCCAAAAATGTTGAACATCTTCCAGACCACAGCCACAATCTGGGCCATTGGGCCAATCTGGGTCATTGGATGGACTAGGAGGCTTTCCTTAGGATGTCGTGTCTCATAGATGACTTGTTTTTCCCATCACCATTTCTGATCTATTGCATGTGCCAACATCATATAACACATCTTATGAATTATGACACAAAAAAGAGGCAACTCTTGTTTTGCTGCAATGTGGGACCAAAGATGTTGTATCCAGACGTGTACTTACTGTCCCTCTTTACAACGCAAAGGAAGAGTTCAAGCAACTTTTTTGTCCTTAAGAAACTTGCTTTATTACAGATGTGCTCTCCAACACGTCTCTTTAACCTGAGTTCCTGTGCAAATAAAAATTGAAGAGCAAGAGTGAGGGAGGAAACACACCGAGAAAGGGAGAGATACAGAAGGCAGAGAGGAGTCTGCATTTGTGATAAGTATATTAAATTAGCATTTGAACAAATGATCCAATTTAATTTTTAATGGGGCTCTGTAATGGTTCAACTAAACTCCGGCACATCCGATGAATGCTAATTCATCACACATTTGCAAAGGTTTTGCTCAGGTTGCACTCAGACCTTGAAAAATACACTTATAAAGTTGAACACAAAATTCAAAATAATCTCAATACTAAACAAATAAACATGTCATTCATTTTACATTCATCTTCTTTCCATTAGAGCAGGATGTGACAGAAAACAAGCCTAACACTTTCTTTCAGTCTCTACAGAAAAGTCATATTTTGTTCACTAAGGCGAAATAACTAAGAGAAATAAAGGGTCAGAAGTTCTCCCTATGTGCTCCTCCAAGTAGGACCTAATTTTATCCCTCTTTTGTCCATGTATCTTTGTCTATGCCTCTTTCTCTTACTTCCTCTTATGCACCCATTACCCTCCAGAGCTTTGGAACGCTACATCAAGGTTTCAAAGGATATGATGAGGGAGACAGAGAGGGGTCACAGTGAGTTCAGTGTTAAGACTACTGACGAATCGAGTCCTGCAGTCCCTCAGTTTTAAAGATATCTGTTATATTGAGAACACAGTGCTTTGTTATCTTCAATGCATAATGTCTATTCAGGAATGAAATCGGTATGTGTGTGGGGAATATATAAGATGAGCTGTGCACACTCAATTGCAAAATCTTGTGATCTGAGATCTAATGCTGCAGAATGTATTTCTCAGAACTACGGGGCATGATTGTGTCTTTGAAAACTTGGGTAAGAGAGTGCAAGATAATGAAAATTGTTCAGTGTTCAGTTTGGTTTCACGTTATTCGATAGCATTAAAAAATCATTTGTCTAAAATGTTACACTTTTACTAACCTTAGACTTAGACTAAAATATTTGACATTAAAATGTTCTCATGTGTATTGGGTATGAACATATTTCACAGATAATGTTCATGATAATGTTCTCTAAAGAGCAGCAAATGAGATACAACATGAAAATCGTGAAGATGAAAAGTTACAGCTTGGTGAAGTGGTGCAGACTACAGATTGCCCTTATATTCATATTGCCAATATTGTGGTTGAATTATATATACAAAAACCAACATTGCTGCTTGTACTCAAGTCTTATCATCTTATCAACAGAAATGGGGTGCCACAGGGATCTATCGCTGGTCTGTTAGTGTTTATGTTAAATATAATGTTCATTAACTACAATGACTGTTCCTAATCAGTAGTCACTGTCCACTTTTTGCTGGTGGCACAATTATATACACCTGATGCTCCAATGATAACTTCCTAATCACATACCAGTTTAATATGGAGAAAAGTGTATGGTTTTCTCCAGCTACAATATTATCTGACCATTGTCTGACCATTCTTGGATTTATTTATTTGACAAAGCTAATCCTCAACATGACGTAGAAGAACGTCATGTTGACACACATGGGTTATCAAAGGTGATGTATATACCGTAAAGCTACTAATAACTGCAATAGCTAGCTAATAACAGTCGGGTGGCAAATAGACGCCATTATTAACCAGGGGCAGCAACACATTTGGGCAACAAATGCTGCTCTCAAATAAAGGCTATGTCTGATTTTATCCTTGTTGTTGAATTTAGCTCATTTTACATCCCTTGTACCCGGACTAGAGCATGTGAGGGGAGCGTGCAAAATATAGTCGGAGCGCAGCGCAAGGTTTTATCCAAAGGCTGGAACAATCACTCCGTCTCACTCCGGTTCCGCTCTCATACTGCTCACACCACGAGTCTAGGGCAAGCACAGGGCAATGTGCACTTTTAAAAAGACGGGCTATATTGGCTATAATAAAGACTGGGCTGACAGCCGATGCACCGCGCACGCACAGCGTCCGCAGACATGCCTGGTGTCAACTACACACGCTCCCGCGCAGCTCAGAGAGCACAGACAGCTCACAGACACTGCTCATGTTCTGCGCGGTGTGAATCCGGCCAGGGCCGGTGCTAGTCATTTCGGTGCCCTAAACACAGCAGCTTTTAGGTGAAACTTAGCCAGATGTTTTATTTTGTTTCTGTGCTCGACTTCCTGTCCCGCACGATCTACTGTGTGCCAAATTGCTGCGTCGTGATCCAGCGTCCGACAAATAGACTTTTCCAAAAAAAAACACTATGACAATGCGCTTCCATCAGCTCAACTAGTAAATAAATGTGCTTTTAAACTAGAAGTTCAAGTTTGTGTCCCGATGTTGGCTGTTGCGCTACGATGTCGTTTTCTTAAAGAAGGGCACCATTCTCTTGTTACTTTTTGACTTTTGGACCTTGTAAATTACCGGAGAAATACAGGAGAAACCTAGAAAAAAAACGGGAGTGTTGGCAACTGTGCAAATAGAGGTTCTGCGAATCGGCTGCGGTGCGCCAGAGCAGTGACAGAGCCGGTGGAAACTCAAGCATTGACTCGAACTGAAACGTAGAATTGATGTGTTGTCAAAAACATATTAGTGGCGGACAATAGGCCTATTGGTTCATATTTTTAATTTTAAATGTTGCCATTCTGGTTATTATTACTTTGCTACTTTGCCTTAAAAAATTAACGCATGTCTCATATAGACGTCCTAAATAAGGGGTCTGTTGAGTCATACATGCCCAGGCTGTTTGCAGCTATTTGCAGCTTTACTGTAAGTTTTTAACTTACGTATTCATCTCATATAAATATGATGCTCTGCTGCCAGTAGACTTCCTCAATTAGAGATGCAGTGTTTTGCACTGCAAACTATAGTTCTTCTACGTGTCCCCTCTTCTTTTCTTTCTTCTGGTATTTTTTTCCATTAAAAATGGATGAAAACTGTTTTGATTTATTTATAGGTATTGTTTTGTTTATTGTTATGTTTATTATTTGTGCTTTTTGTTTTGTTGGCTGTACTAATTGTGTGACTTGTGTGTGAGTGTGTTATTCTGGTCTGGTTTGAAATAAATTAGGGGAAAAACAACAACAACAACAACAACTGGACTTGGTGTGCTATTAGTTTTGTTGCACAAAATCAAATTTCCTATAGAGAATGAATGTGACTAAGTAAATGTGTTTTTCCAAACATCTACTGCTCTAGCATCCTTTCACCTAGAGACAGTATTAAAACTTTTAAAAGTAGACAAAAGTCTAGTGTATTGACACGGCATTTAACTTTGATAGATTGTATACTTTTTGATCAGTCACAGATCAATGACCATGATCAATTTTGGAGAAACATATAATATGTGTGTGTGTGTGTGTGTGTGTGTGTGTGTGTGTGTGTGTGTGTGTGTGTGTGTGTGTGTGTGTGTGTTCAGGATAGAGTGAGAAGCTTAACACAGTGCTCACAGCCACAAATTTCACTGTATGATTTTCTCCAAAGTTGTAGTCACACTGGTTGTGTTTCATACAATGTGTCTACCTAAGCAGTAGGATTCACAATTTTTGAATTAGCTGCATTAATTACAAGAGTACAGCTTAATTGCCTCATTCACTCCAGTGTTAAGTGTCACTCCAGAGGCAGATACTTGGCAAATGGCAACCGTGACTGCAAGATCATATCAAATTTCATCATCATTTCATCTTTTTCTATTCCTCATAAGAAAAGGATTGGATGAGGTGAAAAGTTCATCATAGCATTGTAGCATTGTAGTATCAAATCATCATAGGATCACATAGCATAGGAATTGTCTAGTTATCTTAATTATCTCTTACCATCTCTTGCACTAAAATCACTGAACCATTCCTGTTTGCCAGGTCTGTGCCTTCATTTGAGTCCTCTGTTCTGCCAAAACAATCTTTATTGATAGATCTCCCTCACCGCTCCCAAGTAAAGAAATGTAGTCACAATGTATGATCTTTGTACTTTACTGTTGAGCTAATCAAAGGAGAAAGTAAGTGAAGGATTATTTTGGGAAAAAAATGATTTTGAAGGCAGCAACTAGTAGAAGTCACTTCATTACTATTGATCAATGATCTATCAAGCCGCATTTCACCTCACCTGTTTCCCTTTGGTTGTTTTCATTGAGCTGTTGAAACTCTCAGAGTATACGTCTTTGAAAATGAGCAAGACTGAGTGTTCTGAGTTCCCATTGTCATTTAAATGATTCATAACTTAATTACACCTCTTCAGTACATGTAACAATAAATGGCACAAGGTCCTTTCTTCACTGCAACTGGAGGCATTGACGCACATGCAGTATTCGGTTGTAAAGAGCAAAGAAAATGGGAAAAACAGAAAAAAAAAAGTCAAGAGAGAAAAAGCTGTACGACAGATGAACCTTTCTTTTCATTCCACAAGAACAAAACTTTTGTCTGACTTTTGTCTGGAAAAAGACAAAGACAGTCACACATACAACTAGTCTCCATGTTCACTTGAATAAACTACCTCAGCTCTTCATGGTTTCAATTAAAATGCTTTTAGTCTCTGTCTGCCCGAGTCCCCCAGCACTGACTTTTATGCTCAAATCAACCATGTAAATCTTGTCATTCTGCATTCATTATTTATTTATTTAAAACTTGACAGATCCTCTCCTCTTTCTCTTGTAGCCTCATAGTGAACAATGTATAATTTTAACCCAGTCTCTAAACAAAATTTAAAAAAAAAAATTAAATTCAACACACATTCAAGTTCACACACACACACAGTTCACACACACATTTGACAGGTTGCTCATTAAGTAAGTGCAAACATATTTTTAGAGCAGTCAGCAGTTAAAAGACCATGGCAAAGTATAATTACAGTACAGCAGAAAACATGGTGTTTTCAGATCGGGACTTGATGCTTAATTGCGGTAACATGGTGCTGGATGTTCATTTAAGGTTTTAATTGACCTTCCTCTCAGAATGAGCAGCACGAAGTCAACAATTTGCAACCTTGACAGGGCCTCCCCCAATGATGCATTTGTGCAATTAAAGCAAAAGTGAGGACATGTAATAACTTCAGTGACAGAGGGCAGGAGAAGGAGATATGAGGTAAGTTCACGTGACCAACACATCAGTGTTTGCTACCTGCCCATTCATAAACCTTTTAGCAGTTTCTGTTGCAGACTGGATAGCAGGAATGCAAGGTGTTTTTATTAAAGCTGCAAAAGAAATTATTTTTGGGTTCACAATGGATACGCCAAGTGCAAGTAATGATAAAGCCACAGATAGTTATCTCCCCGCTCTGCAGTTCCCTCATCAAAGCAGCCTCCAGCATTGGTCTATCACCAAAAAAAAAAAAAAAAAAAAAAAAAAAAACTCTGAAAAACTCACTGCACGTCTTCTGCTCAGCACCAAACAATATTAAGACAAAATCAGAGATAATTGGCAAACATTTTGGAGCTTTTGTGTACGTGTATTTCATGTTTAGCTTCCTTGTGTGGTAGCGCTATGAATCTGAATCAAAGAGGAAAACATTGATTCAGTGAACCATAAAATAAACTATTGAAAGGTTTCTTTTCATTTCAAATCAAATCATCAAATCACAATCAAATGAGTCTCTGCATTTAAAAGGGGTTTACTTAAGAACAAAACCAGTGTCAGTTCCCCCAAGTGGCCAGAACAGAAAAATACAAACAAAAAAAAATATAGAACTTGGAATAATCAGCTTAGTGGTTTAACAGGTATTTAACAGTGAACGACTGACAAGATAAAATGTGAAAGACAAATAATCTGAATAGCGCACAGCACACATGTCACTGTGACGTCATAAATCACGTTTTTGGCCACAACCTAAGATATCATCTGCTACTTTATTTCACACAAACATCTAAAGGGATGAGCTGATATTTTATAACCAAGAAGTCAACTTTACTTTGACATCACAACATTCTGCAAAAACACTTGACCGATTACCATAGGAACAGGAGGGATATATAATTTCACAGGTTATTCAGGTTTGAACTGATGATACTAATCTTAGGTCTGCTCTTAGAAACTGTGATGATTATCTCTTCTGTTTTTCAGCTTCTTTACAACAACAACAACAACCTGTTTTGAAGTATTGTCTGCTCTCTTCAGTACAACTTGGTGTTCCCACCAAAACAGCTTCACTGGCCACTCATGTGAATGCTACAAGGAATTTGACTCTGTTTCTTTGTTTTTCTTGATGAACTTACACACTAATGCAGCTGACATAAAACAGAACAAGAACAGCAAAGGAAAGTCAAGTAAATTTTATTTATATAGCCCTGACTGGCTGGAATAGGCAAATTACCACAAGTAGAAAGTCCATAGAAACCACAAGGCAATGAGGCAACAGTGCTCTTTGAACTTATTCCAACATATTATGCAACCTATCAAAAGTGGTTGTGAATATACATGGCAGCACTTTAAAGGGTCACTAGGGAAAACATGCTGAGATCCATTGATGTAGAGTCTCTAATTTTCGCTTTTAGCTTGGTGCTGTTTAACTCCTGGGACAGATGGGAGCATATATAACATTTATTTTAAATACACTCAATTGTCATTTCAAAGCAAAAACTAAATAAAGTGAAGTAGTAAGTAAATCTTTCCCACACTTTTCCCACACATTTATTTTTTAGGCTAGAAATAGTTTATTTTACCACAAAATTAAATAATTAAAATCTAAAACAATAAAAAATACCTGTAGGCCACAGAATCCCACGATATAATGAAGACTCCTGTAATTAAATTTACATCTACCAGCCACAAAAAAATCATGGCGTATTGAAGCACGATATGGCGAGAAATCACTGTGTTCAACTGTATGTATGGACAACTGTGTCTGTCTGTCTATCTTTATTGATAGTACAGTGAAGATAGACAGGAAAGTGGGGGGATGATATGCAGAAATGATTGTCAGATTCAGGACTTAAACTGGCGATCGCTGAGCAGCTTATATGCCAAAGTGGTGCGCCCTAACCACTTGGCTGTCTGGGCGCTCCAAATACGCCATTATCAGTCATCAGTAAATTATGTTTGTCTGTTGCTTGAGTGTATATCCGTTTATTTTTAGTCAACCAGCCTTAAGCCATGTATCTTGCACATGGAGCAGGTGTTTTCAAGCTGTGAAGGTTGAAAAGATTAATGAAATCATGAGACCATTTTGGCTGCTCTTATGAAAGGGCGTTAATTATCGTCACTGCTGTGAGTTGTCATATTTATTGGGCTTTTACTCAATTTAAGAACAATCCAAAATATCATTTTCTCAGTATCTCTCGTAGAAAGCACATCAAAATATTAATTAGGAATGTGAAAGCGCATTTATGTGCCAAGGGAAAACTCAATTATGATTATTAAGATTAAGAAAAAAAACATGAGTCGTGGTTTTACCTGCTGCAGAAAGGCGACAAATTTGCACATGAAGTTGCCGAAGATCCATCCAGGGAGGGGGTAAAGGGTCGCGGTGAAGGGGACGCAGCACACCAGGAAGATGATGTCAGTGGCTGCCAGGTTTGCTGCACAAGGAGAAAATTAAATGCAATAACTTTGAATTATAGTCTACAGCGTTGTGTTTTACTGATGATAAAACAAAGTGTGTAAATATCACATACATTATTTCATGTAAGACAAATATCTAATAATCTGCTGTTTCTAGTAAATGATTATTTTTGTTCCAGCTTCTTTAAATTGAAAATTTACTTGTTTTCTTAATGTTCTATGATATTTATCTGAATATCTTGTTGCATGTGTCAAATCATACTTTGAGAAATGGATAGATATTTTAATAGACATTTTATGGTTCAACTGATTAGGAAAATTATTCACAGATTAATTAATCATGAAAATAATCAGCTGCAGCCATGTATTGACATTAAATCTACATCCAAACTACCCAGAGTCTTTGAGAGACTGATTGTATGTGAACATGTCTAAGTGCTGATTGTACTCATTATCACATGAAGTCTGACACGACCCACATTAAAAACCAGTGTATAGTAATGCAATCAAGCCCTCTCACTTTTAAATACCCTGAATCAATATTTTTCTGTCTTCTCGTGGTGATGGTGACAGTATCATCAGATTTTAATAAATTCAAATGTCTCACAGGAAAGTCTATGTTGCTGATAATCCAAGCGCAGTGCATTTCTCTTGATTCAGCTTGATGTTTTTTGTGTCGACCTCAGGATAAAATCCAGCAACTGATGAGTGAGTTACTAATCAGGCAATACAGCACACAGATGTGCAAACATATGTGTGACATGCTCAATGTCAGCTAATATCTTTATATGAATGCACACAAAATCCAATCTGTTTACCCTTTTCTCCATCTAATTTATCGTCCTGACGAATGAGCCACACATCATTTCCCTTTTGGCTTTACTGGCTGATCTAATTACACTATAGTAGCTGGACCATTATGTTGAAAGGGTGTGCAGATGGTGCACGCCCTAATCTAATGTTGCTGCATATTAAACTGATTTTGACTCTTTAGTCTTGAGATATGATCAAAGTTTCAATTCTTGTCACATCCTCACATACTGCGCAGTCACAGGAATCACAGGATTGCACAAATCACTTTGCTACGTTTACACATCCACAACCAAGGTCATTTACATACATTGTTTTTTATCAGTTTAATTCTTATTTTCTGTGAACTTAACTTGTGATAAGCCTTTGCTGTCACCTTTGCTAGTTTCCTTACTTGACAGGTGATGCCACAGCTAAGATGTGCTGTAATTGACTTGACAACAAAAATCAATCACCCTGGTCTCAGGTCAGAGTCGACTGAATATCAGAGGGGATGTAAGACAGGTCCATGACTGATGCGCTCCTTTGATTTCTCCTGTTTTATTGAAACACTGAACATTAATTCAGTCTTTATGATGAATATTTAAACATGTTTCCATTTGCTTGCATGGCTAAGATCATGTCTTCATGTAAATTGTTCGCTAAACTTTTGACAGAAAATGACAACCTGTGAAGTGTCAGATCTGTGTGGGTTGATGACATTAAATGAATACAGGACACAAATATAAATGTTACCTCTCCTGCATTGTATATCGGTTTTGTTGCTCACTCTTCCTCTGTGATGGCTTGAAAAATTAGTACACACATTTATTTCAACAGCAGATAAAACCTCTCAGATTAAACATCTATTTTTGCTTGGAATGAGGTGCCACATTTAGAAGGAAACTTAACTTTGATTTCCAGTCTTTCTTGCAAAGTATATGATAATAGCAACAAACCCTGTAGCCCTTTAACAATGTAATTTGAACTTTAAACACTTTTATTAACGTTTCCCTTTAATAACCCCTGAGCATTATGTGCAAAAGACTCAAACCTCTGCGAATAAGTCCAAATAAATAAAATACGTTTGAAGTCCTAGGCACGTCACACATAAAAACTGCTCTCTTGCACAAACTAATCATTTTAAATTGTACTTAGATATGCTTCCAAAACACCCCCAGTAGGTAATTATTATGCCTGTATATTTTTTTTTCTTCAGATAAATAATCTTGGAAACCATTTATGATTCAGGACACATCTGCACACGTGTCTCATCTTTTAATGGAAAAAGCAAAACCTGTAATCAGTGTAGACATTCTTGCCCGTAGCTGTGTCCTTCTTGGGCAAATGAACACTGAGCAAAGTCATACTGTGCTTCTTCCTAAAACCCTGAGGGTCTTGTGAACCCAGGACTGGAGTGCAATGAAGTGTTACAATATAGATGAAAGAAATATACATCAAAAGACACATTTGAAGTTGATGCTGTGAGAGTTCATGATACACAGCCTAGCACACTAATTTCTACTAATACCCTTGCATGGAGCTATTTTTTTCTTACTCACCTATGTAGAAATTAGTTGCTGTCCTCATCTGCCTGTGCTTGGAAATTACATAAATAACCAGAGAGTTCCCCACCAGTCCGACCAGCATGATGAGAGAGAAGAAGAGGGGCACCAGCCAGGCGTCTGTGAGAAAAGGGTGCTGATCTCCTTCCTTTTCCTTATCATCGCTCCCACGTCTTTCCTGAGAGAAGTTCGTCTGGGAGCCGTTGATCCAGATTTGCTCGGTGGAGTTCCACAGCTCTTCGGAGGAGTACATTTTGACAGAACCGGAGAGACAACTGTGATGGTGGTGCAGAGGAGAGAGTGGGATGGGAGAGGTATAGAGGAGATGGCAATTAGGAGAGAGGGTGGACTATGTGTCCTGTTTGTCCTTAAGGCAAGGAAAGAAGAGAAGTGCAGATAGTTTTAAATATGGGTAACATCTGAATAATCAAGAGAGATGTATGAGAGAAAAGTGGAGCAAAGTGCAACAATGAGTTAAGAAAGTGAAAGACAGGATGGAGAGATGAGGGAGACACAAGGAAAAGAGATGAAAAAAAAAAGACTGCAGAAGTTGCAGAGCCCAGATCAGAACCACAAAGTGGGATCATTTATATGTGCTCAGGCAGAGAGTTGTCTTCTGTGAGCTCACCCAAGTAATCAATCCATTGTACTTGCAGCTTCCTCTTCTTCAATTTGCTCTCACCTCTCCTTGTTCCACTGCCTGTAGTGTGACTGAAGCATTTTTTCATTCTTTCTTTCTCAATCTTCCATTCAGGGTTTTTTTTCCCCTACAGAAAAGAATTGTAGCTTGATTCAAAAAATACACCAGTTTACATGGGAGTTGATGTGATATTTGCCCTCTAACCTTGAAAAAAGCATTCCTGACAAAATACTGTGTATTAAAAGAACAAAAATCTCAAGCATGATCTGCTCCTCATTCCTCCCAAAGCACAGCTGAGTTGACTGTAATTTATTCTTCAGCAGAAAAAGCCTTGACTCTACTCGAGCACAGATCAGATCGAATGAGATGCTGACGGCTTTATAGTACGAGCAAGAGCGAGGACACACGGATACAGTGGGGAGAGGAGATACACACATGCACACACACTCTTGCACACACACAGTGAGTTTGAATGCTTGTAGGCTACTGCATGTTTCTGGGATAAATAGATGATGTCAGGGTCTCCTAGCAACGTTATCCCTCAATCTATCTTTTTGTAACAATTGGCCAAAAACCTCTCTCCCTCCTCTCTTTTTGTTCCACAGGGAACTACAATAATGCCATCTATCATAGGTAACATGCTTGTATTCAGAAAGCGTGTCAACAGGAAATAGCATCTGTGTTATCATCAGGTTAAATCACAGGTTCAAAGCTGGAAAGCTTATTATATTTAGTGAAACGTTAAAATGTTATTTTCAACAGCGTGTCATGGGGAAAAGAAAAAGTGAGTCACTTCGGACAAAAAAATGTCATGTCATATTACTGCCTTGCAGTTGTGTGTGTGTGTGTGTGTGTGTGTGTGTGTGTGTGTGTGTGTGTGTGTGTGTGTGTGTGTGTGTGTCTCAACCTACCAGTTCTTCAGAGTCACAGCAACAGTAAATGCTTTGTGAAGTCATGGTGACCTTGATCTTGATCAACAAAATCTCAAGATAATCATCTTCAAGCCAAAGCACCTGCCTCTGTTGGTAAGTCTTATAAAACTGTCTTATTAATAAACTCTTGTTATACTAAGTTATTGGTTTATGTGTAGGGACCCTATTCATGCTACTGTTGAGCACTAAGTGCTATTTTGATCTTTATTAGTGGTTAAAAAATGGTGATATAGATATGTTTGGCTAACCACCCCAGTTATATTTGTTTTTTGCCACTTGGCTGTGAGCACAAAAGATGGTCAAACCTGGACCAAAATGAAATAGCTTTTGGGGGTTTGCCTCATATTCTTGGTGAAATAGACCCTGGATTCAACTTACTTTGGACCATCCCTGTGATGTGTGTGTTGCCATCTTGGTTAAATCTATGATGTAAAAAATGATCCATACAATTCATAATAATCTATTAAAAATCACTATGTTTTTTTGTTTTTTTTTCATTCAAACATTTTCCTTTTTCACATATTTTCTGACAGAATTCTCATCTAGTAGCTGTGACCTTGTCATAAGCTGAAAAAGCCTTAGAATAAACACAGTCAGGCTGATATGGAAATAAATGTGTAAAACTAATTGTTATTAACTGTGTCTCCTGACAGTGTCACCATCGACCATTCTGGCTGTAAAAACGATTGTACACTGAAGTCGGAATTGGATCTTCTGTTGTGCTCTGTTGTCATATGCTCAGGCATGTTCATTTCAGTTAATGATGATAATGTCTACTTATAGTTATCCTTCATGTGAAATTAATTATTGCCTTTATCAGTAAACTAAAAACAATCTACTGTTCTATGGTGATTTTTGGTTGGTAATTCTTATTTATTGGAAACTCCAAAGGAAGACAGAGGGTCTCAGCCATTTTCCGGTGTAGCACAGGTTTGCAGACAGAGGGACGCTCATAAAGAAGCAGAAGACCAGACCCAAAGACCTGACAGCAAGAGCAGAGTCCTGAATGAATCTTAAGCTGAAAAAAGTCCAGAAACCACAAGAGGTCAATCAATAAACCTCTCCGTCATCAGTGTGCAGGTCATGAACATGGAGAAGATTCCCCATAGCCAGGACATTCGTCCCATTCTTTTTAAACCTTTGAAAAAAGTTAATATTAATGAAAAGCCAACATTTTTTGTCTTCAGATTTCAGATATAAATGTAAAGAGCACTGAAGTGAAGCAGCTTTGAGCCTTGTCT
This sequence comes from Polydactylus sextarius, assembly GCA_016801845.1. Classification (NCBI taxonomy): domain Eukaryota; kingdom Metazoa; phylum Chordata; class Actinopteri; family Polynemidae; genus Polydactylus; species Polydactylus sextarius. Next base: position 12,528,175 of record CM028916.1, on the reverse strand, counting down.
CTCTTCTGCTTAATTTGGACAAACAAATAACCAGAATTGGCCTGAACTAATGAAATTGTTAGAAATGCAGTCAATAAAATGTTCAAATGAACTCTGACAGATTGAGCTGACAGACTTGTGTGTGAAGGTGACCTTTAAGTCGAGTCTTTCCAAGTCAAAGTATGTGGTTGTGTTTTACACAAGTAAAAAAAAAGCAAGTAAACTTTTTTCCATTTTTTTAACATTACTGTTTATGCAAAACCACAAAATGGATGATGTCGTACTTTGGAACTGAGCTTTCATTCAGTTTGTCATTGTAATATACATTTTTTTTTTTTCCATTTTTCTAATGCGTCATTTAAAACAAAAAGCTTGGTTCAAGCGGTTTGTTTTTTCATTGAAAAACAAAGGCAATCAAGTTAGAGTGGCAGTTACCTACTGTGGGGATGATGAGACCAGACAGTCATAGGTGAAGTGGAGGCTCTTGTAAGATCAGGTGGGTGTTTTATGTGTTGTGCAACAATTGTTTAACACTATTTAATAGTAGTGTTTTACAAAGGAGAACACGTAATTTGAAAAAATAAAATAAAATAAATAAATACTTGATTAAGCATAATAATGAGGCGTTGAAATTACTGTTTTAAAACTAAACATTTTATGGATGGATTCAATTTTACTCTGTTGTACAGATTGTGTTTGCTCAGAGTGCCCGAGTGTTTGCACTAGAAAGAAGTTTTATCAAACTTAAATTAAAGTAATTTCCATTTCCATGACGTGTGCACAGTAACAGTCAAAACCAAACTGAAAGTATTGATTTGTGGTTTGCCGTAGCTCTTAGCTCTGTGGTGGGACGGCTTTGGACACAGCTCGTTTAGCATTCTGGAGACTGAAGCCCTGAACTTTTGGATCCATTGATGAAAGACATGGAGGAGGAAGTGAGCAAACAGAGACAATGGGCAAGCAAGAACGGGACGGCAACAGAATAAGTGAAGAGAAAGAAGGGGAGCAGCAGTGACTCATGGGAGGAAGACGGACAATAAGTGAAATTGTGTAGGAGGAAAATGGCTGATTTTCAGTCAGTTATTGCAGGAGTGGTGATTGGTTTGTGACCAGAGAAACATTAGCAGCCGACAAATTTTGACTCAAGTGAAAAATAAACTATTTGAGCTTGATGTCCAAAGCACACTGTGAACATGAGTGAAGACGGAAGAATTTAATCATCATTCAAAATTATCATACGGACACTGTCTGAGGAAATGTCATTACATTTCCTTTTGTCTACCTTGTGTTGTGTTGTAACTTCATTCAGAACCTCTTTCTGACAGGGTGAAGAAAAATCATCCAGTTAACCAAATCGTAACATATTCATAATGTTTTTATTATATCTGTGATGTTTTCAGCCATTTTTTTTTCTATAATAATAAAGAATAATGAATATTTTTCGTCCATAATTTCTAGTAACAGAATGTGTTATGAGGATTCTATGGCAGACCATCCCATTAAAAGATACAGTACATTTGTGTGTTCAAATCTCTGAAGCATGTTACAGTTCAGGCGCGATGGTTCTCATGATTTATTCCATATAATGTGGAATGAAAAAATAACGAGGGCAGAGGCAGCTGGTTGTTGATGACTTTACAGCAGGGAGTAATGACAGCTTTGTCTTCTAACTAGCTGCTTCTGAGTCTGAAACAACCCAAACACATCAACAAATAGGAGGCAAACACACTTTAATCCCCAACTGTGTCTAATCAGACTCATTTCATTGTTTTCCAAAAGCTTCACTTTCTCCATCCATTCTAATAACAGAGGGCTGATCTCCATTTTCTTTTCACATGCATCTGTATTTGGAGGCCCAGGTGGCTGAAATATACATACATAGAGTATATTACACATATATAAACACCTGCCCAGTTGTGTACCCACACAGTCTTTGTCATACATACAATAGATGAGGAATAATCCAAATATGTCATGTGGGGAATTTCAAAATGCTCGCATTGTATACAGTGTCATTTGTGCGTTTGTAGTATGATCCCTGAGGTCCTCACATGAAATGAAGGTTCATCTATGTAGTGTGGTGTTTGTATGTGTGTGTGTGTGTGTGTGTGTGTGTGTCAGTCAGAAGAGTAGAGAGTGAAAGATGTGACATGCATTGTAGATGTGTGTACATTATGTGAAGGCATGAGAATTTTGTTTTGAAGGTCTAGCTGTTTTCTTGAATGATAGAGCTTGAGTAATGAAATGAAATTTATTGCATAAAGCTTTCTCAGTGACCCATCTGTCGCTTTCAGCTTTATAAAAGTTTGGAAATTGAAATTCCATCCAGGTTTTATCATCCAGTGGACAACATAGTTTCTTTTTCCTCTTACACACAAGCAGTGTAGAGCACCAGTGACACTGAATGTGATTCAGCCCAGTCTACCACTACCACCCCTAACAATGCCCACAGTGCAAAATAGTTACAAGCAAACTGAATGTTATAAGCATCATAAATATAACTCTATAGCAGAACAGTTATCTTGAATTGTACTAGATGTGCTGTGCATCTGTTCCAGTATCAATACAGAGGCTCTCATTAGATGTGAACCCAAACGGTAAATTTCAATTTTTTTTTTCTGAATCTGAGGACAACAACGCCAGTAGAAGCTTTTGTGCAGTATATGGTGCCGCCTGTTGTCACTGTGTATAGCTATCGTCACTGTTTGTGTAATACTGCTGTGATGCAATCATTTCCCTGACAGGATCAATAAAGTACCTGTCTATCCAGGCTGTACAGTGTGCCCAGTAAATATTAGCACTCCACAGAAGATGACAGTGTATGAGCTCTTCATGACAGCACTGCTGAGAGACGATTAACAATGAAGGGGAAGTAGACGTCTGTCTTTGTTACCACGTACTGATGTTGTTGATGTTTCATGCTGTAGCACACACAAATTATGAGCAGAGATAAATACCCAGTACCTAGTCAAAGACATGATAGATAGTGAATAAATTATCAACTGAGGTTTGTTTAAGAAAAACTAGAGGAAAAACCAGATAGATAGATAGATAGATAGATAGATAGATAGATAGATAGATAGATAGATAGATAGATAGATAGATAGATAGATAGATAGATAGATAGATAGATAGATAGATAGATAGATAGATAGATAGATAGATAGATAGATAGATAGATAGCCCTAGCCTCGGCTGTTATTGTTAGGCCCACACTATTATTATTACTATCATTATTATTATGAAATGGGACCGTTTTAAACCACGATTTTTAATGGCTCTTGCCATTTTGCCTTTACTTGTTCAACAGTTCATATATATATATATATATATATATATATATATATATATATATATATATATATATATATATATATATATATATATATATATAGTGGATATCATCTCCTGCGTAACTATGACTAAACGTGTTTGCAGTTCACATGCGAGCCCACAATAATAGCTGCTTTTCAAACCAAGTGTGTCAGGAAATTAAAAAGTGCAAGATAATCCAATTAATAATAACATTTGATAAATAATAAACATTGAAAAAAGAAGAAGCTCTTTTGGCTTTTCACAGGCTGAAAAACAGGCATCAAAAAGCAAAATAACAAATAAAAATAAACCAGATTTAAGAAAAACAAGGTGGGTTGGATGCTAGGGATCTAGCTGAAGGTAGAAACTGTGTTGTTGTGAAAATGCAAAGAAATAAAATAAGATAAATAAGCCACGTTTGTTTGCTGGAGTATTATGCTCAAGATAAATCATTATAAAATCACTGGAGTTTTATAAAGTGTCTTTTTTTTACTCAAACTTCTATTTAGTTTCAAAGTTAAAACCTGGTGAGATATTTTACCTTCTATAAACACATTTTCAAGTCAAAGCTTTTAACTAAGACACTCTGGCATGACTCACGGGTACTTTACAGTTCCAAACTGTCACAACTGTCTATTGTCGTACCTGTTATATTATTCTGTACCTGTCAGAGAACACACAGAAAAGATTGACGGCATCTCAGTGCAAATTTGACTGAGTGAACTTAAACACAAAGACATCAGCATTTAACATAGAAAACTAAAGTATTTAATGGTAATACAGACAAATAAAAAAGCTTAACAAATGGTGCATCTGCACTCTAGTGAAATGTCAGCATATCAAACTTCTGAACAGCTTGTTTCATATCCCGAGTGCAGCCATCCGCTGACTATTTACTTTTTTCCCAGTTTATAAAGCTTTTACACTGTTATTTGTTCTTGTGTATAACATCAACAGTGTATGGATACTTTCTGTATCCTTCTGAGCAATTTCCATCACTAGTGCATTTTCGACTTGGTGCATGTTCTATTTTTCCTTCGTTTATAATAAGAAAATGACATATTTAGGATAGTTGTCACATATGCTAAATTAAAGTTCTATAATGTCTGATTTTATTCACCTAACAGAGATGAGAGACATCTCTTCCCACTGTGACTCACACAAAAAGATGCACATAAATATCTGATTATATATTATAATTAGGCTGGTTGAAATATCATACAGAAGATTATTCTTTGAAATATCAAGTGAGTCAAATATATTTTTAGTTAGTAATTCTTCTTGTTGTTTAAGTCAGTCTTTGACATAAATGATCACAAGCACTGCATCATTTATGTCCATCATCAACTTGTTGAAGCTTAAAGCAGGAGTTTGACTCATCAAACCTTTTTAAAATCAGTCACGACTGAAAAGATGCTTCTCACCTTCACCTCCTGCTGACACCAGCAGTTGCAGCAGTATATAGGAAGAACAGGAGACAGACACAGGAGACAGACACTAGACTATGTTAAGTCATTTTCTCATCTTGCGTAATGAAGGTTTTACTGAAAAAGATAAAAGAAAAAAAATCTCACATATCTATAATTACATCCTGCAGGCACATTACTGGCAGCATTACCTGTAAAAGTTGTGCACTTTATGAAATATAATGTGATGTTATGTGAGTGATGTTGAGGTAAAAGGACAGACAGATGTTGAGGAGCAGGTGACAATAAGATGATGGCAGAGAGAAGGCTACGATGACATTAAAACATTTCCAGCAAAACATGGATTGACACACTTTGGGAAATAAAGATTGAACAAGAATAAGATTACAGGGAACGCTGAACCCTCAACATTAGTCTGTCTAACCCACACAGACAAACGTCATCATGTTCTTTCTGTCTTTTGTACCATAACACTTAGGTAGATGATAAATATTGTGAGATGATATCTGAGCCGAAGGGCACGTATTCTTGATTATATTATCAAAGTGCAGGGAAAGACTCATAAATTATATATAGACATTATAAATGTAAGTATCGGTTTGTTATTCTAAGGTGTTTTGGTGGTTGGTAGTTGATTACTCAATCAAATGTAGGGAACAGGTTTGTGAAAAAAAAAGTTAAATACGTGCTTATTTTATCCTGCATTTATTATAGCTACAGTCCTTAATATTACATGGGAAGCTTTTAAAGGTGCAGTTTGGAAATAATTAAAGCAAGTGAAGTATTACCGGTATCAATAATTCACAAGGTAGGAACAATCAATAATGAAGACTTTGCACTATATGAAATTTACCATTTCTATATGCATTTGGTGTTTTATTAAATGAATCTACTTCAGTCAGGAGAGACTAACAAGAGTGTGCAATTATGAATTTAATTTTATTGATAGCACAAGAATCTTTGGCACTCCCAGCATCTCCCAGCAGGATGTGGGAACTGTGGAGGTGATGCATGGACAGAAGATCTCGCTTAGGTGGTGGTGATGAAGGTAGGATGAGTGTTGCCATGAAGAGGTCTTCAAACAGTGGCTTGACTGGAGGGAGACTGACAACCAGGTTAAGGTGGTGAAGGGGAAGAGGTGGGTCTTGCAGATGCTGAAATGACAGCTGAATGAGAGCAGAGAGAAATGACACTTTTAAATCTTTGTGGCTTGAGATTGATTGGTTGAAACTGCCATGTCAGGTGATGTTGGATAAAGACAGGGTTAGCAGGTGTGTAATGTGGATTCCCAGTGGGTGGTTCTGACTTAGTGGGCGTGTGCAAAGATAGTTTTCCTGACTAAACTTTTGCTAAGGTCCATTTTGATGAACAGTTATGATTTTATTTTCATAAAAAGACCCTTTTAAATTTGAGAAAAGCTCAGTGCTCCAAACTTGCTCCCCACTTTCATGCACTGACTGATAAACTGCATGTAGTTTTTATTTTCCATTGAGTGTCTTTACCATTAAACATCTAAGCATTCTCTTTTTAGATGTGTAAAGTGACTTTGTATAGACGTCAGACCATCAGGAACACTTGTAATGTGAGGAACAAGTTCGTTGTGAGACAGTGAGTCAGTCCCACAAGGAAACATTTTATTGCACCATACTTTTATAGAACATTAGGAACGTTCCTAAATCGTCCTTTTCTGGTTGAGAAAGTACTGATTTCAAAAGGAGAGTTTTATTTTGGTCATTTAATGGAGACACCAGGTCCCATTTGGTCCTGTTAGTCATATGAGAACATATTGTCAAGGACAACACCTCAATGAACAAGCTGTATGAGAAAAACTAAACACACAAAATAAAAGCAAAGCTACACATGAATGACCATGAGTTGAACAAGATGATTCCTTGTAATACAAGCACAAGCTAAAATAACCACACTTGAACCTAATGCAAAAACATATTTTTCTGCCTACGAATGAGACTCAATGTACTCTTCTAAAGATAGTTAATTTGTGTGCTTAGGGGCTGCATGGACAGATTATTTGTTTTGCAAAGGCAAGCAGCATCTGTAGCATTCACAGACAAAAGTGAGGGATGATTACATGTCGACAATTGGACCTGGGGATAATTCAAGTAGACAAAACAGTTTGTTGAAAGCTTATATCCTGATTACAGCCTAATTCTGGTATTAGCAGTGCTGTGTATCTTATATTGCACAAACAAATTTCTCAGGAGGAGGTTGGAGAAAACATGAAAACCTATCGTTTGTTTCATATTCCAGTGCATCGATGTTGATATTATCTTTAATCAGGATCATATAATGCTATAAATGTGTCCACTGAAAAAGGCAAAACTCAGGTATCCAAGAAAGAAACAGGGTGTTGGTGTGCATATGAACACACCCATTGGAGCTTTGTTAAAGGAGCTTGATGATTTTGCATGCAACATTTTAATTTTTTTTTTTTTTTTTTTTTTTAAACCTTAGCATTTGTCAGCATCTTTAAAGCATTCATTTGTATTTAGTTGGTGTCTGTGTGATGTAGACAAAGTGATGGGAAAGACATAGGAGTCGTCTAAATAAAGCACGCGAGAACACAACGTGTTTCCCCATAATATAATATAATGTAGCATGAAAATGAATCCATCAGTGGACTGTGCACGTGGCAAATCTGAATGAACTACACACATGATCATTGCGAGCATTTTTTCTATTAACATTTCCACCTGGAAGAAAGAGACTAGATGGAAAAATGAAATGAAAATTAAAGAGGTGATATTCATAAAAAAAAAAAAAAATCATGCTCATTTCCACGATCTGTTTTAGTGTAGTTCTATTTTTCTTGCTGTTTTATATAAACAGCGGTTTCAGAAATTAAAGCATAGAGCAAATAATTGAAAAGAAGGAGTCATATCATCTTCTTGTTGAATGGAAGCAGCCAAACACACTCCTTTATGAGAGACTTTTCCTTATTTCATCAGACATCAGCTCATACTGATGTAATCACCATCAGGACTTTAGAGGCTCTGTATTTATGTTCGTTCAGTTATTCACTAGACTTTAATTGCTTCAGTTTCAATAAGAAATATAAAATAATGCGGCTTTTTTTAAAAGCTTTGACTGACAGCCAGTATATGTGTTTGAAATAGACTAAACATGTTGGTTTCATACAATTTCGCCTCAAAAAATCAAATAAAAGTCATTATATCGACATATTTACTACCAAACCTTAGTCACTGATACACATGTATACTCATTATTTTCTATAGTAAACATGTTCTGTTTCCATGACAACATTTAGATTCCATTTGTACTTGTGATAAGAACATGAGGATGCATGCAAACAGCATAATAGCACAAAATGAAAAAAAAAAAAAAAAAAGACGTGTATGGCTGTGTTTTAGACTCTTATAGAATACAGTGTGTGTAGCACATTCATAACCACAGAGGCCTCTGGGTCATTGTTATGGGGACATGTGTCTTGAATGACTAATGGTCATTTAAGACAATAAAGAGTTATATTCTATGCTTTAACACTGATAGGGCCAGTTCTAAAATTAAGCTAATGTTCTGTTTCATGTGATGTTCAGTATTAAGTATGCACGCTGGTAGCTTTTTCTGTGGATGCCAAAGGGTGATTCAGTTGGTTTGCATTCTGGAGAAGTTGGAAAAGAATTTACTCTGCGGTTTAAAGGAATCAATATGAAATCTGTTATACTGTAATGTGGACACCTGACTGTAACAGCCATAGGTGATTGTTTTACATCTCTTTTCAAAGCCATATGCATTAATCTACTGATGAACTTTTCTGGAGCCACATTTCTCTCGCAGCATCTATCCCACAACATGAGAATTACATTTGACTTAAAGTACAAAACCATATGTATCCAACACTACTATAGGCCATATGGTGAATATTGTGGTAAGTGTTTCATATTGAGTAAAATGTCTGGATAACATGTAAAGCTGACATTTGAATGGTTTCCCTCCTGGGATTTCATTTTCAGGTAATCATAATTTTATAAGTTACCAGCTCACAGTTCAACTTTCAATAAGCAAGCTGGATATTAAAACCTTACTGCTGATTAAAAATCTGAATGCCCTGCCCCTTCTGCAAATTGTGTTGTGAACTGATCGGACCATAGGTCATGTTACATTGTGTCCAAATTTCTGACATTGAAAAAAAATACTGAACGTTAGTTGAGGTTGTCAAACAATGAATCTCTGGAGGAGGTGGACAATGGAAGTTGGCTGATGGAGATGGAGGTCATACTGACCCTGTAGGATCCTGGCGCTTATCTGAGTGTTATATAGACGCCTGAATGAAGGACTTCATGCGGGTAAGAGACAAGATGGATGGCAAGGTTTTCAAGAAAAGTAAAATATATAGCTGAAAAATATACTAGCTGTCTCCCGCTGACCTAAGAAGAGACATCTTGCAGATGTTCTTACTTACCTGAGAAACTTTATTGAAATGAGCAATGAACAGAACTGTGTTACACCATCAACAGAAGGCACCTATATGTTATTTATTAATGGAGAAAGCTTGGTAAAAGACACAAATTAATCCATGCAATCCATTAATTAATTCATGCTGAGGAAGAAAACTGGAAAAATCTACCTGATTAAAATATTAGATCAGATCCTATTGTCATAGCATCTTCTTATCAAATAATATAACACAGAAGCCCAGAGGTTACACTGGCAGGGTCAAAATGAGCTGGTTAGATTTTTTTACACTTGAACCAGTAGGTGTTTCCTTTAAGTTGTCTATGCACTGTGTCACTGTAGAAGAATGAATATACTGCACCATGGACACACAAGGTGTGTCTTTCTCTGTAGATAGTTAGGATTTGGTCAGACTGTGTCTTTTCAAATTTTAACACCATTTAAAACCTACATTTTAAAAACATGAGATTAAATATGAGACCGAAACTTTGGATTAAGTGTGTAGTTTCATTGTTGATTTCCTCTTCTTTTGAAATTGATTCCCATGGCTAACATTAGCTCTGCTGACATTTACAATAGCATGGACAACCCCGTATCTCAGCCCACATCAGTTGTGAATGTCTCAAACCACCTTAAAAATGATGAGCAGATGATGAGCAGTATGGTTGAAACAAACAGGACAAACCTCACCACGATGAAACAATTAATATTAATTTGAAGATTGTACAAGTAGATTTCCCCTGTGAATTCCCCTGAGCTCCTGTCAACAGTGCAGTCATAATATGTTCCTGATAAGACAAGTCTTCGTCAGAGACTTGGTTTAATTTGATTTTTTTTTTTTTTGCTCTCTTATTTGTTTGTTTGCTTTATGTTGTAAAAATTGATAAATAGCACACCTGACAACTATTTTAAACTCATCTATCTGCAGTTAAATCAATGAGGATGAGATTCACAGAACAATAACAGCTATGGACATGACTCCCCCTAGTGGATGATCATATTCACTACTCTGAAGAAAATAAAGGAAACCTTTATTTTCTTCAGAACCTAAGAGGAGATATACTGTATATTTTAAAAAAGAACAATATATATATAATAGAACATCAACTAACATTTGTGTAGTGAATGTACTGTTTGAGAACCAAACAGAGATTTTGATGATATAACAACAGTCAGTTTTCTCCAGGTACTTTTTAAATGTGGAGCAGGTATAGATCATACTCTTTACAATGTAGATCCTACATTGTATAGAATCCCTAACTCTAATATATGAACTATGTCACTAGGTAATATTGGCAAGGAAAAACTTAAAGTAGAACATGAGTAGAACCAGGCTTATTGTGGGCAGCCATTGGTCTGGACCAGATGGGTTTGCACATGCATCTGGTTTTTATGTGCAGGAGAAACCATCAGATGTTGAAATGCTGTTGGGCTGCTACGCTGTCATCCTGCCAGCTGAAGAAAACATCTGTCAGTCTATAAGGACCACCATCAGCATGTAACCACAGCATGCCCCCTTTTTTAGAGTGAAGGCTCTCCTGAGACCTTCTGTTGTGTAGTTTGATTAAAAATTTCCTAATGGAAATTTGTTACATGTCTTTAATACATATGTTATCAATGATGAAGATTTGGTTCTTATCTCCATTACACAGACACATGTTGACACATGTTTTTAATGTTAAATGTGAAAAATGATGCAAAGTTATCTTACATTCTTAAGGCAGCAGGAAAACACATGTCCTTCACTTCACTTCCATTCCAGCTTGGAATGATTTGGAATTATATTTATTATTTGGACATTATAGATATTTAAGAGAAAACAGACAAAACACCTTAATATTTACAGTAATCAGCTTCAAAGTTGAGTGTTTATAACAACTAGTATTAAATATGAAAAACAAAAAAACTTTTTCTTTAATGTTCTTATGTGGTAAATCATAATTTCACCAGATGCCATAAATCAAAAAGCTTAATGGAAATGGTTGTGTGAATTTCCTTTGTTGAGTTTTTCCACAAAAGTTTATCATAAATTTTCAGTGATAATTAGCAGTAGCCTTATATGTCGAAAAAAAAAAAAAATTCTTTTTCAACCAACTGCGATCAAAAACTGATGTTTGCAAATTAAAACGTGAATAATAATGATCTAGTTATTTGGTAGATACTAATTTGTTTCTTTTTAAATATATATACAGTTTGGGTGTCTTTCTATAATATGGTATGATAAGTACTTTTACTGCACCATAGTCCCATCGTCGTGACTCACAACAGCGACATCTAGCGACCTGTACTTGCTGCTGCAGGCGGGTCTTACTCGGTACGGAATGCAGCCATCTAGGACGCATTCGGTTACAATGTATGGTTTTATCTGTAATTTGAAACGTGGTGTCTTAAATAATCTGAAAAGTAGCAGGTACAGCTATCAGATAAAAGAAAATATTCATATATTTTTTTAAAAGTATTACATCTCCCTCTTATTCATTAAAGGATCAGAGCTGGAAAGTGGCATGAACGTGATAAACCGTAACCGAACGCAGCCTTCCGGTCATCGGTCACATGCTCGTCAAGCTGGATCAGCTGACTGCACGAAGGTTCTCCTTTTGATGCTCTTCTTCTTTCATCGGCTGGTATCGCTACGCTAGGAACTTATTGTTTCGTTATCTTTGCCTTACTGGCGTCAAATTTTTAAATTTGAGCCAAACAAATCTTGCTAATCCAGCAGGTTTAGGCCGCCGGATAGATGCTGCTTGAGTGGATGATGAACGGACACGCCATTCTTTACACGGGGGTCACTGTGGCCTTCTGGAGCACCATCCTAATCGTCGGTAAGATTATATTTTGCGCTAAAACCAATCACAGTGTCGAAATATGTGAATTATGCCACCTGTTCCTTAGACTTTTGTAGCAAATATAGTGTAGACGGTCGTTATTTCTTCGTGATAAAGCGCGTTTTTTCTGCTTTCGACAGCTACAACTTGGGACCTGGCTAAATCACGGGACAAGAATGGTTGCGACTGTTTCCATTTTGGTTGTTAGCTGTTACAGGGTTAAGTCACCAGCTGGAGATACTGTTATTCGTGCACGGTGGTAATTTGATGCCGGGACACGCGTCGTTGTTCTGTATTATCTCAGTTTAATGTATTAATATTCAAACCAAGCGTCTTCGTTAGCAACAGTAGCTTAACGTTGAGCTAATGTCAGGTAGCTTAAAGCTAAGTCTGCAGCATAAACTGACAGGGTCTCAGACGCTGGACAGCAGCGGCGATATATGATGATTAATTACGACTCGGACTTGTTGTGGACTCCCTTGTTCACTTTTCTTTCTGTCGTTTTCATTAGTGTAATCAAGCTAAGCCAATGTTAGCCGGTTAGCTTACAGTTGGCTGGTTTGAAACGGTCCTAAACAGGAAGTGCAGCAGTTTTCACGTGAGGGTGAGCTATCACACTGAAGCTGCAACTGCTCTCTGAGTTTAGCACATTAATGTCACTCCGCTTCACGCTAAGGTGCAGTGGAAAATTGCAATTATGCCATAACAAACAGTTTATGACTACAGTAATGTAGGGATCAACCGATCAGCTGTTTTGTCAACCCCTATTCATATTTAACAACATTGGACATCTGTCGATACTATGGTCCGGACCTCACACTTGTATTTGCCTCGATAATTTAGCTCCATGTCGATTTGATTTGTTTGTCTATAAGATAATTAGGTAACTAAATAACTAAAAGATATATTAAAATCCGTTCAATCCATTTAATATACTGCAGATAGAGATGTTGTAAGACTTTTTTATGGCAGGTATAATAATTAAATTAGACATTGATATAGGTCACAAACCCTCTCATCTCAGTCTTCCTTATTGAAGTTTTGTCCTGAGCAGCATCTTTTTTCCTGCGTTCATGTAGTGAATTTGACATGTGATGTAAATAATTGAGGCAGTTACTGATCAGGTTCACATGTAAATATGTAAATATGGCTGAGCTGTCCTACGATATCATGTGAATTAATACTCCTTTTTGTTTCTTTAGGAACCTGTTACACTATATTTGACCTTGGGTTCCGCTTTGATGTAGCATGGTAAGTAACTTGTACAATGACAAGAAAATCAAAGAGACTCTGAAGATGCAAAACCCTATTTAAAAGAAAAGGTTTTACATGAAGCCTTCACTCTTATGAGCATTTTTTTTACCTGCTTTGTCTGTTTGTTCACATGACAGTAATGTAATTGCTCTGCATCATTTCAGCCTCTTTTTACTTGCTTTGGCAGCGAGCAGGGAGATTCAAACTCTGTGAAATTTTATTATGTCTACTTACAGCCTGTAAATCCGTCAGTAGAATGGTGTAAAACTTTCTGACTGTATTCACTACTAGAAAAAGAACAGATTAGAAGTCATAGTCACTATTTAACAGACAGAAAAAAACCATCTGAGCTGTCATTTATGACTTTGTATCTACTGCATGTTTAGAGACATGAAGAAGTTGAACATGTGGCACAGAAAATTGTTAATAAACCGTCAAACCAAATCTTGCTCAGGCACTGTTATCTGCAGCCTGACTGTTTAGTTATTTCTTTGAGTCTTGAATGTGTTCAGCAGTTTTAAACAAAAAAAAAATTGACTAAAATGATCCATTAATGTTTTGCTTCATGCATGAGTTAGTTCTACAAAGCAATGGAAACAGTGTTGATGTTTTCCAGGAACAAAGTCTTTATCATATGTACCTCTTCACTCACAGGTTCCTCACAGAGACTTCTCCTTTCATGTGGGCCAATCTCGGCATTGGCTTGGCCATCTCTCTGTCTGTGGTGGGAGCTGCCTGGTGAGTACTCGGCAGGGAACATGGTTTTTAAGTGTAGGGGTATATTTCATGTGTAAAGCAGAGGTGGTGTCGCTTGCCTAAAGCTTGAAATGTTATAGTAATTCATCAAATCATTTTCTCTTTGCTGAAGCACTCAGGGAAGAACAGTATGTGAAAATGTGGAACTGGAAAGTCTTAAATTTAGTAATACAGGAACACTTGAGTAGACTTTGGATGGAGTTGTGTTCGTTCTAAGTTCCAGAATTAAATGATGAATCATAGGACATAATGTCATTAACCTGCAGCGTTCATTACAGAAAGACAAACACTTCTGATGATTTTCCATTTTTGCCTCAGAGGGCCCCTGACAGACTACAGTCCATACAATGAAGAATCTGGACACTTAGACATTTTTCTTGTCTGTTCTGTTAACAGAGCTTGCTCTTAGGGCTGTAAGCTTCAGCACATTTAATTTGAAATGCAATAATAGCCACTACATCAAAGTGTCAAGACTCAGCTTTAATTTGTGTCAGGTTTACATCAATATACAGAGAGTGGTGTGGGACATAAAAACCTGAGTGAACTCTTAACATTTAGGGATTAAGAAATGAAGAATGCTGTTCAGGCTGACAGATCTGACGTCTGTCTCGGTCAGTCAAGGATATTACTCCCCCTCCTATTCTGAAAACCTTGTTCGCTTTGAATTTATGTCTTAATATTCATGCACTTCTGAATGATGAAATGTGTTGCTCTGATGCGTCTCTACAACTCTGTCAGTTGCACTTGAACACATCGCAGACAACAGAGACGAATTAACACTTTGTTGCAGAGACAAACAGAAACTAACCAACCCTTTTTTTCCCCACAAATGTTGAATCTGATCAAACGGACATTACATCTTTTGTATTCAAATTCAGAATATTTCTTAGTTTTAAACATAGTTATACTTCACTCACACGCGCATAGTTTATTTCTGGCAGAAGAGAAATAGAAATGAAAAAAATATAGCAGAGCTGCACCAAATGGGTTGAAATCATTGATTTGCTTGATTGAACAGTCAAACAGCTCTTTCACAGACTTCCTCTGATGCAGATTCAACAAGCTTAAATTGGCTGAATGGCTGCTGATAAGAGCCAACTGGAGCCTACAGAGCAGGACACACACCAGTGGCTACAGGCTGCGGTCTGCCACTCACGTTTCACAGTGCCGTTCATTTCCTCATTCATCATTCAGTTCTTTTTATGCTTGTTACCACATTACGTGCACTGGAGTTAAAATGTGCTGCCACTGTAGCCAAATGGATCAGCAGCTTCCTAAGGTGGTTTTCTGGCACCGTTGCTGTTTGTCTCTTGTGTTTTGCTGAGCTGTCTCTTTGCCTTTTTTGTTTTCTGCCTTTACCTTTGTTTTCCAGAGCAGAAGATGAAACGAACTGTAGTCTTGTGTGTTTTTTCCCCCGTTTCCTCCTTAATCATATCACCCTGCAGTTTTTGTGTTGTGAAAGATGTGCTTAATGTTGCTTTTGTTTTTCTCAGGGGGATTTACATCACCGGCTCAAGCATCATTGGTGGAGGTGTCAAGGCTCCACGAATCAAGACGAAGAATTTGGTCAGGTAGGTTCACACTTTACTGTTTTATCATCACCTTGTTCGTTACTTAGTTACATACATACATGCCCAGCTGTGGGTTATTATCCAGTCTAGATTTATATTGTTGCTTCATGAAGAACTTGGCTCTACTTAACTCTTATATACTAAAATACTGGGCCAAAATTGTTAGTAGCAGCATTCCTCATGGAAAAATGTAGAAGGCATTTAATACCAGCCAGAGATACCAACATTTGTAAGTACCTCTGTAATTCTAAGTGTAGCTCTTCATAGAAGTGTTACCTAATCTGTCAGATTTGCTAAAATAAAACCACAGAGTCTTTCTTTCATTGGCAAAACTGACACTTTACTACCAATGCATTGGTTGTCCACTGGTGACTGTCAGAGCCGTGAATTTAAGTCTCACAAAGTGTCCTCTGTTTATGTCTTGTTTATTTTTTTAATTTAATTTTTAAAAAAAAAATTTAACGTCTCCCTGCAGCATCATCTTCTGTGAAGCCGTCGCGATCTACGGGATCATCATGGCCATTGTAATCAGCAACATGGCTGAGGTAAGTGATGCCACTTTTTCATTTTTAATCTTCAGTATTCATTGTTAACTGCACACTCTGTCTTGAGAGAAAGAGCACGGCCGTAAATTAAAGTATTATACATATGGGACTTGAAAGACGGTTAATATGATTTAGACACCAGAGCATTGATGGTTGGTTGGTTTTAAAAATAATTTCTTTCATTTTATAGAACTTTAGTGGAACAACCCCAGAGACCATCGGAGCAAAGAATTACCAAGCTGGTAAGAAATAAGACATTAAGCTGCTTAATGCACGTCATAAAACAAAAATCGTCCTCGAAAAACACAATTTAATTTGAGTTTTTGATCCGTCTGTGCACGCCATTAGAACTTGTCGATTAGTCGTGAATATCTCTAAGTCATTTGGTTTCTGTCCTACCAGGGTACTCCATGTTTGGAGCAGGTCTCACTGTGGGCTTTTCCAACCTCTTCTGTGGCATCTGTGTCGGTATTGTGGGCAGTGGAGCGGCTTTGGCAGACGCCCAGAACGCTAGTCTGTTCGTGAAGATTCTCATCGTGGAAATCTTCGGCAGTGCAATCGGCCTGTTCGGTGTTATTGTAGCCATTCTGCAGGTAAATCCTATCCATAGTTTGTTGACAGTTTTGAGTCAAAGACAAAAACTATTTCTACAAAGTTTTAGATGAATGTTTCTCCAACAGCAATTCTTGCTCAATTCTTATTTAAAATTCTTGTTTTTTGTTTTCCTCCCACAGACGTCGAAAGTAAAGATGGGTGACTAGAAGATGCATTCACACGCTGAGAAGATTAAAAAAAAAAAAAACTGCTGGAAAAATAAGATGGATTATTGTGTAAATACATCGTAAATTATTTAAATGTCTCTATTTGCCTGGTATTGTTTTTAACCATCATTCATACAAGAGTTACTGGTGCATCCTTTTGTCGCATAAGATACATGAAGGTTGAATTAGAAAACTTTTTGCAGCATTTGGATGATGTGAATGAACTCTTTAAGATTGCTACTCTACAGCAGTCAGTCTGTAGACTTAAGAGCTGTAAAGACGACTCGCAGCTGTATCAGTTTGTTTACCGTTTGGATCATTTTCATGCCACTGCTCTTGGGTGAATGATCAGTTAAAAATTACACTAGAGTATTTGAAAATATTTGTGTGTGCGTGCGTGCGTGTGTGTGTGTATACTGGATAAGTGATCTATTTTTTTTTCTATTCTCCTGTGAAGCATGAGGGTGTTAACCATTGTGTTTGTAGCCTGGTCTGTCATTTTTTTTGTTTTTACATCTCTTCTTTGCTGACAAGCAAATGGTCCTTAATCCACACAGTGGCCCAAATACAGTATTTGTCAGGCCTCCGAAGTTATGATTTAGAGTTTCTGATCCAGTCATTAGTAAAGTAACAGGAATGTTGAATGTTGTGTATTTGGAGGCCAAATAGAGCCAGATCACTGCAGCACATCTGTTCTGAATATGTCATCCTGTCATTCATTTCCTTAGTTCCTGAAAATATTAGGACCCTAAGATTTCTACATTAAGATCCTGTGAGCCTCCTGAATATGGCTGCCTGCCAGAACACCATGTTTTTTTTTACCCCCTTACAGTCTCCTTTACTTATTGAGTTAATGAGATAAGAAGACAGAGAAACCAACTGATAATGTGCAGCTAGAATACTGTTTCTTTAAAATATTCTGTCTGAAATATTATGCAGAGAGAAACACAAAGACTATGTTTGCTTGAAGTTGTGTGATCAGGTCCGTATGTAGAGTGAAAATGAGGTGAACTTTATTTAGAGCACACACTAGTATTACTATATACTCATTAGTAACCATTTGCTGTAACATCAGCACCAGTAAACTAGAAGTCTCTGGGTGATATTCAGTACAGATGCACTGGTTATCTGACTTGTATTTCGAGCGTCTTGGGTGGTTTTGGTGCCCTAAAACTATGGGTAAAATCTATGGATTTATTCATAGATGATTCATAGCTCACACTTTATCAACTTTACGGATACAGACTTTTAATATCCTAATTTTACACACAAATCAAATCTCATGTTGCTTTATTTTTTATGAAACTGTCTTATTTTGAATGTACATGTCAATAGACATTTGACAATATTGTATCAAACGTTAACTGTTCATGTTGGTGTTTGCAAATTATTTTCTAACATTCCTTCTAAGGTTCCTTTATGTGTTTGTGTGTGTAATGCTGACTTGTGTGTGTGCTACATTACATTAACAAAGCCATCATTAAAGCTTTATTATCATAGTTTGTATGGATGCTCTTGTCAGCTGGTTGCTAAACAATGTTCCTGTTGCATCCCATCTATGTTACCTCTGATATCTACATTTTCTGAACCTTTGGCTGCGTGCAGCCGGCAGGGTAATGTGGATGTGGGCAGTGATGAGCGCAATGTACTGCAATACTGACTCCATTGTTGACACGTGCGAAAACACCTCTTTGTCCTTGATGCATCATTCCGCAAAGATGACAGACCACGGCTAATTGTGAATCGTCCCAAATCTTTACTCGTAGTTTTTCCCTGGACCTGTCTTGTGAAGTTCTGAAAGATTAGAAACACTGACTCTAACAAGGGGGTGGGAAGTGAATAGACGTATGTTGATGTATCTAGACCTGGCCTCCCAAAGGTGTCTCAACTCCAAGATTATCTTTGTCCTTATGATGGTTTTATAATTAAACCTGGATCAAACTTCAAGATGCCTTTGGTAAACCAGACTCTGTACCAAACCCCTGACCTTCACTGACTGTAGGTGGTACTGTGTGTTTATTATGTTGATGTGATGGTGAGCAGACAATAACGCTTTGTTTTTGGCATTGTGTATTATAAGAAAAACAGATGTTCCTTCTGGCTTCATAAATGTTCTTGAGAAAATAAAATGGTCCAATCAAAAGTCTTGTGTCTGATTGCAGTCATTTACATTTCCTTTATTCATCAATTTATTTTACTTACATTGTATCTAAAGGTCCATTCACCTTGAGTCATGAACGACATCAACCTGTCGTCGACGTGCACTTTTTCTCTCATCCGTGAGATGGCGCACAAAACCACAACTTGTGTCTGCAACATGCAAACTAATAACTCATCTGTCACTATACAAGCAGGAGAGTGTAGATTTAGTAGTAAGATACACTTACTATACGTAACGTTGATTGCAGTTTTTGTAATTCTTAAAAATTATCCAATAACAACACAGTTTCATAAACATTTCACGCAAAAGGCAAATGACTTATAGTTTTCCCTCCAATACGAAGAAACCGTATTAAATAACGAGATAAAACACGTTTTATTGAAAAAGAGAACGTAACTTGCAAAAGTCTAATAAATAAAAAATACATAAATGTGAGTGAGAGCATTTGCAACCTGGTACAAATCTGATGAATTTAAACATGAATGAAATAACGTGAAACGTGCACATGTGCTGGATATCTGTATTTTTAGTTAGTTAGTTTTCATTGTTTTACTCTGGGGGAACAAATCGTGACATATGTTTTAAATATTTACATTTAAAAAATAAGGACATATTTATTATTTACTTGTGTGAGCCAGCAAAGGAAGTGGGTTGTCAAATCATCCAGCCCATCTTGAGTCAGATGAGCACAATAAAATAAGATAAAAAAAAAAAAAAAAAAGCGAAATAATTTATGGACCATCTCAGCTTCCGTAGGCAGCAGGAGCGAAGGGGACCTGCTCGCTGCCACAGCCTGGGAGCATCCTTCTCTTTGCTTTTCTTATCATCCTCACCAAAACACAGCGGGATGACGGAAAATCATGAGGATATCAGCTCTTTACTCTCCGGTTTACGGTAGAATATCGTGACGGGTTACGTTAGCCGCTTGGCTAACGTAACATGAGGCTTTTTTGTTAACCCCCCTGATGAAGAGCAGACATAATAGCCTGTCTGTGGAGACGAAAAGAATATAGTTATCCTGAGCTTGAGTCGAGCTGCACTCAGCCTTGCCTTTACGTTTTTAGTGTCTTTTTTTTTTCCAAAAACCTTACACATTTTATACAACATTTTTTGGCATTTATATTCCTTTGGCTGTTTTTTTAAAAAAAATATTATTATTTATTTGCACGTTTTCTTCGGTTGACGTGAATCAAAATCAGTGGTGCTCCAGGACATGAGATGTACAGATAGAAGTGTCCGCCTGACAACATCAAGGTAGGTGCTGTGCTTTTTTTTTTTTTTTTTTTTTTTTCTGGGATGCATTGTTTCACTCAGCATCGTATCCACGCTTTTCTTTGTTTCCAATCCAACCTCCATACATTTTTATCTCGCCATGCTGCAGCCTTTATGCTTTTATTGTGATCTCAGAATATAATAATGGAAACATGATCGCATGCTTTTGCCCCCTCCCTCCCTCTCTTCCTCCATCCATCCATCCCTGCTTCCTTCCCTTCCTCCCTGCCTCTCTTTTGTTATCATGCACATTCCCACCAACTAGCAGCATCTCTACAAACGCCATACTAGGCTTCACTCAGCCTCTTTCCACGGTTCCTCTACTGTAAATGAACCATCTCTGGATACACACTGCTGAAGTGGACTCTTCAACCATTGGAAAAGGGGGGGGCTTCATCTAAAGCTCTTAAAATTCACTTTTCACTATTGCCATCACTAATTTCTCCATCTTTTTTATTTCTTTAAAAAAGAAGGGGGGGGGGGGGGTATAAGTGTGAGGACCGTAGCATCTCATATCTAATGATTCAGTGACACTCAGAGCATTCACAGCTAGCGTTACACTGGGGCAATTGTAGAGAAGAAGAAGAGGATGGGAGGGAGAGTTGCTTCTTCATCATGAAGCCTAACCTAACCAGGCGTTTACACAGAAGCTCTGTACCTAGACGATAATCCAATCTGACATCGCTCTCATTTATGACATGGTGTCTCTTTAGGGTATCAAGGCTACAGTAGCAAGTGGACTGGAACTACCTTTCTCGTCTCTGAGTATGAACTAAGTCGTCCTCTTGCAGAGTGCGCTTCACTGGAGTGGGGTTTTTAATTACACTTCTGATGCTGTGTGGCACAGTGCCTTTTCTTATCCAGTTTAGGCCTTAATTTTTTTTTTTATTATTATCTTTGGCGGTTTTTAAAATCCAATTCCATGTAAGCAGATGCCTTTATTCATATTTTGATTCGAAGAATCGTTTTCCAATCTGCTGATTATTTTCTGGATTAATCGTTCTGTTAAAAACTTATAACTAAGAAACTGGAAGTGGATTTGCTTTCAAAATAGACTGAAATAATAGTTATACTTCTAATTACCTCTCACATAATAATTTAGAGCTGAAATAATTCATTTTTAGCCGCACAACAAAATTAATCATCGACTCTGTCAGTGATCAATGGATTTGATTAATTTTTCAGGGAATAAAGCCAAAAATTTGATTGCTCCAGACTCTTTAATGATAAAACTTTTTGCTTGTTTTTGTCTTAAATGTTAGTAAATTAGACGTGTTCAGCAGAGGAAGTTTTTCTGATCAATTAATTGAGCAAGTGATCAACAGATTAATCAGCTATTGCAGCGACAACAGCGTCATTTGTCAACTGAGTGAATGAATAGTATTCATACACAGATATTTAATCTGCGCTGTATATTCTCTGTGTATCTCATTACGTAAGTGCAGCATAAAATAGAAGTTTCTCAGTTGGCAAAAAAAGTCCAGTTACTGGCTGGTTTTGGAGCTTTTGACTGGATCTCACAGTCTCATCAGCAGAATTTAAATAGAATTTGACAGCTCAGTCTTTGTGTATTGATAGATCCGTTTTTTTAAACTGAAGGAAGCAGATGTAGATAATGAAATTAGGGATTGTTGCTGATTTCCATTGAACTTTTTCAGCTTTAGGATCCGTTGCCATGGTTAATTAAATTAGTAAGTGGACCTTGAGGTCGAGGTTGACTTGATTTAAGCTGTAGCTTTCTCTCACTGTTTGCGTAAACCAGTTGATTATCTGAAAGCGCTGGCATCTCAGTCCAGTTAAGATCATTCGTGTTCAGCGATAATGTGGAGGCATCTTTTGACCATCTGCTGTGAAAACCTGTGTTATCTGTGACTTAACCCGAGGCTCATCAGATAGCGGAGAGACGGTTATGATATCAGGCTGTTAAATTGCAGGTGGCAGGGTGGCGTCTGTGTTTAATCAGGCTGATCTGGAACCAGAAGGTCACAGTTTTCAGCCAAGGAAAAGCATGGACTAAGTAATGCCATCATGCCTCTGTGACTTATTTTTGTGAATTTAAATGTTCAGTTCATGTGATTATTAAAAATTGTGTCAGATCAGATATGTTTGACCGTATTGCCTGTATTACCTCTTTTACTTTCAGTTTAACTTTGCAGAGTAGGTGTGGTGCAACTTGCATTGATTTATTGATGTGTATTGCTATACTGACTGAAATGGCTCCTGTTGGTCTTCAGGCTCTGATTTGACTGCACCTCTCTGTTTCAGGGGAAAAACTTGTCAGAAACTTGTCTTAGTGGCATTTTTTTTCAATAAATCTCAATCTGCTCTACTGTGCTGCTCCACAAGCTCTGACTGCAGGTTTATATCTTCATGATATTTTTTTCAGTCTCTTGTAAGTTACAGCTTGGGTTGACCGGAGCAATGTTATATCACTGTTGGCACTGGGTGTTTGGATCGGTTTTGTGTAAATACTGCGATCAGTCTCTCTACAGCGAGCATTTATTATCAGCTGGGCGGTGCAGAGGAAGGTAACCGCTGTAGGTGACGTAAAAACTGGTGACAAGCAAAGAACGTGTTTCACGTTCGACTCTGCGGGTTCACTCGTTCTTCTCACTGTGCGCATCCTGACAGTCAGAGCTGTGGCGGCTGCTACACATTCTCCTGATCGCTCTTTCATGTTGGGATTTGTTGTCATGGGAACTAATCAGTAACGGAGAAGGCAAGTTCAGAAAAGGATACCTGTGTAGTGCATACACAGGTCTCTCTGGTTTGAGTCCAGCGTTTTAAGAACATTTTAAAGATGTATTTGGTTTTCTGGAATTCAGGAATCTAAACATTTATGGGAATATTAATGTCTTGTTTTTGATTGTGTCTGTGTGTGTATTGGCCTCTTAATGTCTACATTTGTTCGTGTTCATATGAATGCTGATGCAATGATCCGCTAACGGTTGAACTATCAGCTTCAGTTCAAGATCAGTTCAACGCTATTTTGTTCTTTTCTTGTTCAACAAAGAATAACTCCAGTGGAGCTGCAGGGATTAGTTGATTGATAGATGAGTCATTGGATGCTAATAAGATGCAATATTATGATACTATTAATAACTGTAGCAAATTTTTAGGCGAAAACTCACCTAATTAGATTTGGTGCTTTTATCAGTAATAAATATGGTAAATGGAGTATTTTTGAAGTTTTTGGAAATTATGATATTCATTTCCATGATTTTACAGATTAAACTGTAGATTAATTGTTACTTGTGGGTCTAAACTCTATATCTGCTTGCTGCCTTTTCCTCATGGTGCATTAAATCACATCTGTCAGTCTTAATATATGGGCCTTGAGGGGTGAAAGATAAAGATTTAACCCACTTCTGTGAAGCAGGAGTTGTTTTTTACTCTCATAAGAAAAATATTCCTACTGCCCTCATTTTATACTCTTTACTGGCACAATACCTGCAGGCTGACAGGAAGTCTGAGCCCAGGAGACTCAGATGAGAAGATTCATCTATACATGACTCAGATGAGAAGATTCATCTTAAACATAGCCGATGGCTCTGATCATTGGCCATGTTTAAGACCTTTTATTTTCAGCTTTTTTTTGTTGAATGACCAGTATGTTTGCAGTGTTTCGACGTAACTTTAATATAATCAAAACAAAAATCAAGGCTTTAAACTGGAAATTAACAAGGTAAGAAGTGGAAAAAAGAAAACACATTATGCCGACAATCAGAATTATTTATTATTTGGGTCCTTGGAGCATAAGTTATTCTGTTCATGCTGCACAAAGATCCAGTTTACATGTGGTTCTAAAAAAGTCCACCCACATGGGTGATGTCCCCTGTGGCGCTTGAACAGACTTCCTCTCAAAATGTACAGACTGTGTTTGATTGACAGTTAAAGTTAGGTTTGTTGCATCAGTATGGACAGAACAATTTTCACCTTAACCGTTGTTATTATTTCTTCTGTTTTCTCCTAAAGGCGCCCTCAAGGCTTAAGGAGGGGTTAAGATGCTGCCCACAAACCACAGTGTCCTCGGTTATGAATTTGGCCGCAGACCATAATAAAGAGCTCAAAATGAAAAGGTGTTTGAAAAGGTACCACACATATCCAGTGTAGGGAGTAGGGATCAGGTCAAAGCTCAGTGGCAGTCACCAATGTCATTACATCATATAAGACTTACATAGATTTAATTTATATGACACATAAATGTAAAGGCAGCTGTTCATAGTGATGTGCAATAAACAATATGTATAGCACATGTTGATCTATTGATCTATGTTTGTTTAAAAGCATTGATGCTGTTGCCTTGTTAGTGGACACTATAGAGATATTGATTGAAAAATAAATGATTTTTAAGAACCATAACAAACCTTTATTTGATATGGGTTTAGTCTTGAATATAGCCCTTAATATAATCCCTTAAACTAATTAAGTAGTTACATAGATCAATGTGTTTCAATTCTTATTCATGATACTAACATTACGCATTAGCTATGAAAAAATATCATGATGATATTTGGTAAATTGACACTTTGGTTTTGTCCAGATTAGAATATGTTTAAGTAGCAAGCTGAGGGGAAGTCTGGTTAATTGTTTCTCCTTGTTTCCTGTGTCTTTATTTAAGCTAAGCTAACCTGCAGCTTTATCTTTACTGGACTATGTGAGCAGTATTGATCTTCTCTCCTCTGTGAGAAAGTGAATAAGCCTGAAAGGTCAAAATTAGTGTTTTGGGGAGGGGGGGGTCTTATTTCAGACAGTTGTCAAAGATGGTCCTCCCCCTGGTAAAGAAACAATATGTAAAGTGCAGGGAGCAGGGTGTCAGGTGGAATAGACCAATAACAGACAAGTAGCCAGTCAGTAACAAGAGATTTCTTTTAAAATCCTCAATAAAATCCTCAGTATTTTGAGGGGAAGCCACTCTTCAGTTTCTCCTCACTTTACCCTTCAATCTACTTTTCTACTCAACATGACAGATACTCGGTTTCACGTCGCTTTCTTTTACACGTAAAAAGAATAAACGCTGCTTTTCAAACTCCAGCTATTCACTAAATAGAGTGACAAAGAAATCGCTTCCGAGTGCCCATGTTGATTAAATGGACAGCCATTGAAAGCATAATTGGACAGTAGTTGCCTTAAGCCTAATGCCTCACAAAAAAGAAGACACTCATTAAAGTAAACTGTTTTTAAAACCCAAACCCAATCCCCGTCTCACTCCCTCTACCCACAATCCTTCTCCTAGAGAAGCCTTCCTTCCGCTGAAGCACTTCATTTATTTCTTTGCTTCACTGCCAAAGGAGCAGCTGGATTGGAGAGAGAAGGATAGAGACAACGAGAAAGAGGTCAGAGAGAGATGATTCTGATGATGAGGTTGATGTTTCCACTGTAGTCTATGAGTTGTAGCTTCAGACAGGACTTTGTTGTATTAGCGTTTGCTCGGGTGCAGCGTGTGTGTGCTCACAAATGGTTGATGTAACCGCAGAGGAGAAGTCAGTGTCTGACTTAACGTGATCATGCTTTTTTCCCAGTTTCCACATGTTCTGTCAAATAACTTCACATGCTGCGACATCACACTTGATCATTGATTTCTCCGTGTCTTGCCAATTTGGTTTGGAAAAACAAATTCCAAAACAAACGTGAGAAAGCTGAGACCTACAGACACAGAACAGGATCACTTGTCCTTTGATGAGAGAAAGTAGACAGAAGATATCTGATATCACATCTGTGATATCAGATTTTTAAACAGCCCAACCTCCTTCAGATCTGATACAGCTGAGAGGCAATTTAATATCCACATGGGCAGAGCGGCATCGAGAAAGGCTGAGCACAGACAACACTGGAGTTTTGTTCTGAGTTGGCTTCTCTTCTCTCCTCTTCTCTTCACTTCTCTTTTCTTCTCTCTGTTCTGCCTCCTTCCACTCAGCTCTTTTCATCTCAGCCCTCCGCTCATTTCTGATTTTAGCTCCTTCTCTTTCTTGTTATAATAAAAAACACTCAAACAAGTCCAGAGGCTTCATCAGGTGAAAATCTATCTTTCACAATAATCAAACTCACTCCGGCTGCTGACACACTACGTGTCCGCTCAGACAGCCAACCAGCATGAGTCCTTGTGAGCTGTCACATCGGTGGGCTGCTGGTCAGGAAAAAGAAAACCATTGAGTTCTCGCCGACCCTGTCACTGTTGATGTTAACGGCGGTGAAACCGCTGGTGACATTTTAAAAACTTAGAAGTCAGTTATTCCATTGACAAGTGTAATGTCAAATGACTGTAATTTTCTCATCTAAGATGAGGGCATAACATGTGTTCCATTTGTATGAAATTACCATAATTCTCCTAATAGATATTCATCATCCTTTGGAGATCCATAGATTTTTCAGGCAGTTGCACCATGAGATGTTTTTGTCAGCATGCTGTCATTTGCATTTATCTAATTTAGCTCATCAAATAGCTATTAGCATGTAAATATATTAAGATCTATTCCTAAATCTAAATCTAAACATATACAAGTAGTTTTTTTTCTGTCCAAATGTAACCAAACCACAAGCCTTACACAACCTGTTATTATTACCATGACAACGAAGGTGATGATGATGATGAGACTCGCTCCTCTGGGTGTTAATGAGGCCCCCGGACAAACAACACAGCTGTTTAATTGGAGGACTTGTTGACTAGTCATTTGTTATATGTTCCTCTAATTATTTGCTGATTACAGTCTTTCCCTCAACACCAAACTCTGCTCT
The DNA here is from genome assembly GCA_016801845.1 of Polydactylus sextarius. NCBI lineage: Eukaryota > Metazoa > Chordata > Actinopteri > Polynemidae > Polydactylus > Polydactylus sextarius. The sequence continues at coordinate 12,501,140 of CM028916.1, read as the reverse complement.
TAGTTTTTTATTTTATTTTATTTTGCTATTTCATATTCAAGTATAAAAATATAGCCCTACGTGACACATGTTGGAGCAATAAAGCTTTATCAAAATGACACATTGCGGATCTTGAAGAAAAGTGAGTATAAGCCCGACTGATTGTAAACACAGTGTCGTATCAGATCCTACCTCCAGGCAAAGGAGCCACACGGTTCTGTGTTCAACTCAACTGACGGCCAGTAGAGATCCTCAATATCGATCATGTAGTCTACACTTGAGTTGTCAAACCCATCTGGTTGGATGAATCGGAGGTTACTGTGGGACAACTTTCTGCTGCAGGCTCCACTTTAAGTTTCCCTGGTCTAAAATTTCCTGCAGATAAACAGTTTATTTCACGAGTGAAGCAACAAAGCTGAGGTCACATTTTTACATTAAGAGCTGCAGGAAAAAAAAAAAAAAAGATTATTTCAGCATCTTTTCATCCATCAACACATTAGGTGATAAGTTGTCAAGTCAAAATAAATAAATAAACAAAATAATGGAAAATGCTCCTTAAGTTCCCAAAACACAAACTGGCATTGTCTTGATTAGTGACCTCAGATATTTACAATATAAAAAATCCAAATTTAATTAATTTATTTAATTTAAGTCAAAACTTTTAATTTAACCTGGAAGTCACATGTTGTCTCTCTGACCCTTAAATTCCCTTCACGCTAAATTCCAACCTGATACAAAACATGTATCAATCAGAAAAATGAGATGTTTTTGAGTTAAGGTGGATCATTATTTTCTTCTCCATGCTTGGTTGCATGTCTTTAAATTGATGTTTTTATTTTTGATTTTTATTTCACTGGGCAGAAAAACAAATAATCTGGTCAGAGCTTAGTGAACTGGATTAACAACAGGGATGTTGGAAAAACTAGTGATAAAAAGATTAATATAATAATGATTTATCGATACCAACACAGAATCTATAGAACAGGCCTCTGCTCACTCGCTGCATACATATCACTCTGGTGCACTGTGTCACTTATTTCTTTCTGCTTGTTTTTTTTTTCCACTCGCTGACTGTGACATTTTTTTCTGAAGGGATGAGGGATGAACTCTGTAAACTGTTAACGAACGCTGAAAGGTCAGTGTGAGGTGGAGAGGAGTGGAGTGGCGTGGCTGACTCACTCGATGAGCCGACGTCATGTGTCTTCAGAACAACGAGGCTGAGACTGAGCCTTGGGCGTGCACACACACACACACACACACACACACACACACACACACACACACACACACACACACACACACACACACACACAAATATTCTATATGAGCTACATCATGTTCCAGTCATGACTTTTGATGAGATCAGCTCAGAAATGTTTGCTTTTTTAACAAAATAACTTATTCAAAGGGAACAATTTTCACAGAAAGGACTATTTTCAGAATTAAGAAATATTTTGAGAAATGAGTATATTAAAACGATTAAGACGATAGCTGGGCTGCTGGTTGCCTAGAAACCAAGATAAGCAACTAGCCTTAATAGAAATATGAAAATGAAACATAGGACTGTTTCACAGTGATATCAGTAGCTGAAGATGAATAAAGTAAAATGTCTGGCTCAGTTTATGCCGAAAGGAAAATGTGTACCAATAAAATACTACTATATATCATATATGCTATTCTGGTATGTACCAGCATAAGAAGCAATCCAAACTTTGGTGCTCTAACTGTGGATTTGATGTTGTCTTTTGATGCTGAAGCTACTGAAGAGTAATTTGGCTTTTAACTGAGTTTAAATATAAATGTATTGTGGCTACTTAATGATATATGATGTGCATGATTAAAGACAGAGACAGGAAGTGGGAGCAAGGTTATTTTTTACTGTGTATGAATTATATATTTGCGTCTGCATCCAGGAGACTGTGTACACCGCGTGCAGACAATGGTACAGTATGACAGTCGCTCATTTTATTAACTCCAGAACAATATGTCATGTCATTATCATCAGTGGTTTGCTTATTTGTGACATGACCCAGATCCTCCATAATGACAATGTGTAGTGTTCCTTGTCTCCCTCAGTTCCCATCATCTTCTCTTCTACCTTGTCTCTTCATTTCTGTATCACTCACTGGTTTGTGCTTTCATATAATCTTCAGTAGATAACCACCTGGACATGTGGTTTTCTTTGAAAGTGTAATTGTGGTGTTACCATTTTTTTTTTGTAGACTTTAGTTGAACTGAAATGCCCTTTAGCTACATTTTAAAATTGTAAACAGAGATAAAGTTGTGGAAAAACAAAGGATTCAGAGAATCAAAGACCGTTTTTACCTCGTCTTTGTTGAAGAGCGGTCGTCCATCCACATTCAGGAACATTTGAAAAGTGCCAGAAATTCTGAACATCTCCTTTTTGTAGAAATTCCTCTTTTAGAAATATCCGCTAGAAAATAGGTCAATTTCAAAAACAGTTGTTTGTGACGTAAAATGTATCTCACTGCCCCCCCCCCACTCTGATTCCATTCCCTCCCCTTTAAAGGTGATTAGCTGTAAAAAGACAGTCTGTCCTTGTTCTGAAGCTGGCGAAGTTACATTCATTTGAGTGACAGTGAAGGAGCCAACCAGTGTCAAGTGCTTGCGTTTCATAATGAGGTTGCCAGTTGAGCCCGAAAAGATGCCAAAAAGGCAAAATCCCTCACCCTAAAATATCTTTCTGGGAGAGTTTTTTATGAGGCTTCTGAGGCATCACACATCCAACCAACATTTTATTGTGTATATGTCACATCACAGAGCGAGGATCAAAACCCTGTTCAACTATTCTCTGTCAACTTTAAGTGTGAAGTGTTTTAAGTGAGCTCTTGTTTATGTGTATCGTGGATGTAGATTTTTCTTTTTGCTAATATATTGAACTCAGTGTCGAGGCTGGCTGTGTCAATCCAAAGATAACTTCTGTCCATCTAACTGTGCACTGGTTGGTTTTGTGATTAAGTTTCCTGCAGCAAGATGCACTAGAGCCATGAGAAAGAGCTCTGGAGGCTCCATACGATCAAGTATAGCATGGCTAATGCATTTTTTGAGAAGACTATGAGGGCTGGCTGGTAGGTTAAAACACAAGAGGCCTGAGGAAAGAGTGAGGGAGAACCTGGAGAGGAAGAGAGAAAGTTGTTCTGGCTGTTTTCTTCATCCATTTGAATACTGCATTTTCACTCAGAATCATTTTTATAAAAATCATTTCTGCTCTTTTTTTCTGTTCTAGCTGTGCATAAGAAATATGATGACTAATATGAAGAAATATGATGTTAACATGATTTTTTGGCCACTTGGGAGCAGCAGAAACAAACTGTAAACACAACGTGAGATTATTACCTTTTTAACTTGCCCTATTTGCACATCCAGCAGCATTTGGATTTTCTTTCCACCTGGTGAATGTTAAGTCCAATATTCACTCTTTATTAGCTCTGTTTTTGGGCTCTGGTGCCTCCTGAGGAAAATATCTGTCTCTTTAGCTGCTAAATGTTCTGTTATGCTCACTGCCTATTTGCTAATTTTGTCTTTCTGCTGTTTGGCGCTGAGCAGAGCAGTGGATGGGATTTTTTTTTTAGAGCTAAAATGATGCCAGAGAGCAGTGAGAGTGAACCAGTATAGTAAAGTTATGAGCTGGAAAAACCAAAACAACAAGGTTAATGTTACAAAGTTCAACAGAGAGAAGAACTGCAGAGTGTTGTGGTTATTCTCATGGGCTCATCAATGCAAATGACTTAAAGCAGTAATGTGACCTGATGTTAACAATCAAAAATAGATTGTTCCAAAATAAGAGTCTGAAAAGAAATATAATCTAAAAGTATCTGGCAAAGCAGCAGAGAGAAAATAGGGCTTCACATGGGGTTGAAAGTGGGAGTCAGATATCTGCTGTATTCCACATCAGTTGGTAAAGATAAGTATACAAAATAAGCAAAACAAGGCTGGTAGCCCGAGGGCTCCGCTGAGAACATCTGCTAAAGAAATCTACAGAGCTGGAGATTCAGGAAAGCTATGTACATGTTTGTGTGTTTGCATCGTATTTTGTTTCTCTCAGTGCTACTGGGAGAAGATGGCCTGCTGATCTGTTGCATTAGACCTTATTATAAATGATCAATGATGATGTTACTGACGGGATAATGAAGGCCTCGCGTAATCTCATATTCTTAGTTTGACGTGCTCAGGTCTCTTGATGCCAACTGGATAGAAATGCAGTATGTGGAGGAGTCGGCCCCAAGCAGTGCAGTGTAATACAGTACAACTGTCCTGTCTCTCTGTAGTTGTCAATTTGTGTTTACAGATTTAGCATCTGCACCTGATTCACTGTAAAATCTGCAGCTCTCATTCATCCCAACGCTTCGCTCCCTGTCGTTTCATCTCTCTTTGATCTACTTCCATTTGCATCAGTGGGGTGAGTGGAAGCCACATGTGTCCTTGAGAAGGCACTTTCAGAAACTATCACAAAAAAGTGTCACATTTTTCCCCTTGTATAACTCACCTTGAAGTTAATTCACGTGTTAAGATGGAGTAGTGTTAGTGCACTGCATCTGTTAAATGTAGAAGACTCACCTGCTACAGGAAGCCTGAGGCGGTTAAAAGTGTGAGGATGATTTTGTGAACACGTAAACCTGTAGGAAAATGATAAATGGCTATAAAGATAAAAACATCAGAGGCATTTTTTAAAAACCTACAACTGGAATAAAAAGCATCCACAGTGGTGATTTTCAAGGTTTACATTCAGAGTGATACAGTTTTTATGTTAAATAACAAACCCTTAGTTGTTGCTATTAATAGTAATAAACCTGGTCTAAGGCCCAAAAGCACTGATGTGTTTCCTTGTACATAACTAATCTGATGCTTGGTGCACTGCAGACAGCAGTTGCAGCATTGCCAGTGGCAACAGATGTCATGAGACCACTATATTACAGTAGATACTTCTGCCACTGATGAAAGAATAATTATTTCCTAGAGCTGAGATGATAAAGTCACCTATTGTTCAACACAAAATTACCCAGAAGTAAGTGATGAACTGTTTTCTTCTTCTATGTTAATTAACTTAATACTTGGGTTCTGACTAAACAATCTGGATTGTGAAAACACAAGCTTTAGTTCGAGGTAATTTCAATGAGCTTTGAGAGTACATTCAGCCGCGTGCTGGAATCACAGCAATCAAATATTTGTTCTGTGCATCTAAGATCCTTTTTAGATTTCAATAAATTTTACATAATGAGTGGAACCTGATTATACACATACGTTTTTAATCTTCAGAATACATCATCAGTGGCTGCTTTCTTAGACACACATAGTAATGATGATGATGATGTTCAGACTGCATGAAGATGCCTTTCTAACAGCTGTTTGAAATAATTGTAAGGAAATGCGCTCTGGTGATTCCTCTTGTGTTCCTGTCTACGTAGAGAACACAAAACAAGTCAGGTTGCTCAGTCAGAACGAGACGTGAAGTGGCATCGCACGTTGAACGCGTCTGTAGAGATGAAGGGATGATGTAGTGTCTGGAAAAATGGAATGAAGTAATCTTGATGTAGAAGATGTAGAAATCTCTCCATTTAACGCTCAGAGAGACTCTTCTGAGACTGGTTTGAACTTGTGACTGAAAGGGCTTAAAACTATGACCCTTCATATGCTGTGGCTGAAATGGAGGATAAAAAGTCTCCAGAGCATAAAAAAAAAAAAAATCACAGGAGGGTTGTTGATCTTGTTGATGACTAACACAAAGCTCTAGTTTTCTGTTTTCTATTTTTGCATGTTATATACTGACTCGTCCTTACATGTTAGAGAAAAAAAAAACATAGTTCACTCACAGATCATCTCTCCTTCCAGCATATGCTCGGCCTAGACTGGATGAATTATGTACCCTCACAAATTACCAGTCTGGTCATCCATCTGGTAACCAATTAAAATTTTAAGATACAGATGTTGCAGACGTTTGGGGAAACTTTAGCTGGCACTTCATCTGAATGTAGTGGTTGATATGTGTGTAAGTGTGCATATATATATATATATATATATATATATATGCTTGGATGTGACCGACCGCACTTGGTGACAGATCAGTTTGAATGTTCTGACATCACACCTGAATCATAAACACATGTTTTCACTTCCCTATTTCATCTTGAATCCGTGTTCTTGTGTGTCCTCTGCTTAAGTGACACGCTATTCCACTTAGTTGTAGAATTTCTGTGCTCTATTTTATTATTCTTGTTGTGTACAAGAACAAGTCTCTTGCCAAAGCAGAAACTATATCACTAGGACTAAGCTTAGCAATGTTATTAAAATGTAAATTTCTGAGGTGCATCTTAAAGGATGAACTTGTGTGACAGAAATAAAAGTTTAAGTCTCAGCAGAATAGCTCTATTCTTAAGTACAATTTTATCACTTGCATATTTATTTTACACTGATGGAAGATCTGCTTCATTGGGATCTCAGTCATTTTTCATGAATTGAGTTTTTTTTTTTTTGATTTAAAACAGAAGCAGCTTCTTATTTCTGGCTGACGTTAGCTGTTTTTTTTTTTTGTTTTGTTTGGTGTTTTTGGCTGAAATGACAGCTGATGCTAGCAGATTTTTGTCAGCTATATCAAACTTGCATATCAAAGTTTTTTTTATTATTATTATTTTAAAACAAAAATGCCAAAAAAGTGGATCTTTTAAATATGCGCATTTTAAAATATAAAAACAAAATTGCGCCTAAAAGTACCAAGAGCTTCTAAGTGACTACATTCATACAGTCATCTACAGTCATCTTTCTCTCTCGCTGTGTTATTATGTAAAAGTTTATACTATATAATGTGATAAATGGAGTACTATACCAACAGAAAGCCAAACACTGCGTCTGTATGTACACACGGACAATATTCACAGTGTATGTTCGTGCATTTGAGGCTTATTTGTTGAGGACATCAATTTCATTGAGACATTCATGATCAACACAACACAGAAAGTTATGTTCACTATAGTCAGTTGATTTGAGTCATCAAAAGCTTTTATTTTGGCGAGTCATCGTCTCAAATTCTGGTTGAAATATTTTTGGAAAAGTGTGCAGAAACCTGCCAAAATATTGTACTAACGTGCCATGTAGACTTTGTTTGGAGTTTGAGTAATGACAAAATATAAAACACCATTTATTTCTAGAACTCGAAACACGTCAAAAATAAAAAAATTATATAAAACGGTGTTTACCTGGGGGTGACAGCAGAGGAGGCAAGTCTGACAAAGACCCATCGTAAACTCATCAAAGCCCAGAATGAGTCTAAAACTGACTGATTTAGCCCCAAAAAGTATTCAAATGATAACATTATCAAACAGATTAAAAAAAATCCATATTTGAAAAGATGGAGCCTGTGGATGAATAAGTAAAGATTGTTTAACTTAATGTCTGTCAGCTAATCATTTAATTCACTGATGGTGTCAACACTAATGACATGCTGTATTAGTTTAGGCAGAGCAGTGAAGGCGCTTGTGAATTAGCTGATTGGCATCAGTCGCTTCACAATCATTGGCTCATTATTCATCAGCTGTTTGGCTACCAGCTGTCTAGTAACGTTCTGCTATAATGTAGTTACAGGTGCACAGAATGGCCATTATAATCAGTCACTATAACTCTGACTGTCCCCTTTTAAAATTCAGTCGCATTTAAACACATAATAAAGAGACTGAACGGTCCGGTGCTGCAGCTAATGATCATTTTCATGATCTCTAAACTCGGGAGATTATTTCCTCGATCATTGTTTAGTCTATAAACGGCCAGTAAATGTCTGTCACACTTTAACGGCCATATGTCATATGATGTCATATTATGGAGAAAAGCAGGAAATCCTCTCTGTAGGGAAATTGCAATTAGAAAATATTTGGAATTGTTTCACAATTTTTGCTGGAAAAAAACACTGAATTGATAAATATCAAAATAGTTGTTTGTTTTGCATTTTTAGGTAATTTCTTGATTCATTTGCTTGTAGAACTAAATAGGTTTTCATTTTTTTTAATTAAATGTTTCCCGCATCTACTAAATTTTCAACATCCAGGCACAACGTGTGTAATTTTCCACACAACGTGAACAGCTTTGTAAAAAAAAAAAAAACAACACTTACATTTAGTGAGGTGTCATCCCCCCACCACTTGATTTAACCAGCTCTCTGTGGAAACACTCCCTTTCACAGTTTCCCCCTTGCTGTATTATAATTAATCCACAACCCACTGAACAAGTGAGTTAGAATAGCTGTTCACCTCTGTGACCGAATCTGCACTTTGTGTAGCCCCAAATGGAGATTAGTGAGCCTGCTAATCTCCGTGGTTAGGGGACATGGGAATATGCTACGCAAATCCTCACAATTGACAAAGATTGGCCACACTGGGACGAACCTCTGGTAGTCATCAGTGTACAGTATTGTGTCCTTTATTGGTTTAGCGACAGAGATGCAGTTTCAAGTCTTTGGTCTGCTCATTTAGAATCAACTTTAAAACCTAATGAAAGTAAAAACTTATAAATGCACTTAAATTACACCTCACATGTTTTCATAGCACTTCTCTGTGGGATCCTTGGCAAACATTATAGGATCAGGAACTGTTGAGAAATGTACTGCTGTTGTTAAAGAGGGAGTTACAGGGATCCTTGAATAAACTGGTTACAGAAAAATGTCTATTTCTCTCTGTCACTCCATTCAGCCATCTTCCTGTTTTTCTCCTCTCTCCTCTTTCTCTAATTTGCAATCTTTCCTGACTTTGTTGTCTCTGTCCCTCGGTTTGCATATTAAGTTGAATGTGAAAACCCCGCAACAACATGTAAACAGTCCCAGTGAGATGCTGCATAGTAAAGAGGAAGAAAATAACGGCTGCAGAAGCAGAGAACGTTGCACAGTAAAACAACTAAAAGACTGAGGTTTCTCTTCACACTTTTATTGTTTTTTTGTATTTCGGTATGCTGACCTTTTTTGAGACAAAAAATGAATAAAATAAAATGAAATAAAATCCCAAGATGCCACTTGCTGTCTGGAGAAAAGTCAGTTGAGCAAAATGTCAGCAAATAAAGACACAGTGGTGTAGATGGATTTAGCCTTCATAGGCTTTGTTTCTGTTCCTACTTGAGAGGGAGAGATCACTGACGTGTGCTTTGTCTACATTGATATCTGATAAGTCCTGTGCCACAGGTCGTCCAGTGCAAAATAGACTCTTGATCCTCTCTGTGGATTTATTTCTGCATTTTTCTTAACTTAACTCTCACATGATACAACACCTGTTGGACACGGAGGGCAACCCACTTGCCCCTAAGCTCCATAGATGAAGCAGAAAATTGGCCAAGGCTCTTGTCTGCCTGACTGATTATCTCTCTGACTCCATGTTTGAAAAATTGTTTGTAGCTTGTTTAGACTAGTTCAGTGAAGAGCAGTAAGGCTGCGAAATAAATCCTGGCCTGCATGAGCGTTATGCTGTAAGTGCCATGCAGTGACCTTCCGTCAGCAAAAACCCATCTCATTAACTAGCAAGTTACACACACACACACACACAAACACACTCCTGGAGGCTAAGTCTTGGCAGTCTTGACTTTGCTGCCCACAGACAAAAGACAGACGTAGCGAGAGGGAGCCAACTATGTGGACAGACAGCAGCCATCAGCTCATTCTCCCAACATATGTTTCAATTTGCTGCATTTTGCATCTACCTGTCTCAAGAAAGAGGACAATGACTGACTTAACCAGTCAAGCAGACAAATCTGTTACTTACATTTTCATAACGTAAACATAGTATAGTATAAAACACTAATATGGATACATATGGGTGATGACGCCACGATGCCGCACCCTGTGCTATGAAAAAAAGTAACGGGGGGAATGGAGCCATTATTTTCTATTCAGAAGTAGCCTTTAACTCAGGGGTTCTCAAACTCTACCACAAAGAGCCGTGTGGCTGCAGGTTTTTGTTCGAACCAGTCAAGATCACACAGTTTGACCAATCAACTGTGTGAAGACTGAGATCAGTTAATTAAATGAGTCAAGTCTGGTGTGCTGTCACTTGGTTGGAGTTTGCGAACCCCTGAGTTAACTTAAGGGTCAAATTCTTGACAGCCGAACTGTTGTGGTCTGGTTTGGTTTGTTTGTTTTAATATTTGGGTCATTTCCTGTTTTATTTTGAAGTTCTCTTGCCCTGTGCAGTGTCTTTATGTTCTACTTCCTGTGTTTTCCCGCCTGGGTGATTATCAGACTCTGTCCTGACGAGCTGCAGCTGTGTCTCATTGTCTCTCCTCCCTGAGTGTATATAAACCTCTGTTTTGTTTTGTTGGGTCATCTTCATATGTCCTCTGTCCTGCGGTCATCCTGTGTCTGTTCACTTTGAGTTTCTATATTTTCTAACCAGAATTAGGTTCCTTGGGCCTTTTGGGTATCTCAGTCCATGTCTTGAGAGTTTATTACTTCAGTTTTCTCAGCGTTCTGCGCTTGTGTTTCTCGGTTCTTTATGTTTTTAATGAACCAGTTCATTCACTCCTCCCTGATCTTTCGTATAGTTTTCTCAGTCAGTGGCTACATTACAGCCATCAGTAACACTAACCTTTTAACTAATGAAGTTTGCTCCCCATCTCAACATGTCTTTGACAAATAGATACTTTAGTTTTAATCCTCCTCTCATTTGTTCTTAAGATGACAAAGCTGAAATTAAAATTTGAGAAGGTTATATATCGTACCAAGAATCTGCTTTGAATCTTTTTTTCAGCCTGAAAATTTAATCTAATTCATCCCAAAGTAAATGTCCTCCTAAACTTGTTCCAAATTCTTATTGAACAGGCTACAATGGGGTTATTGGTATAATATGAGATGGGCATTACTCATGGGAGTTCAGTGCACAATAAAGCTGGCAAAGAGGCGAGGCCACAGGATGTATGCTCCAAGGTTAGCGATCTAGGGCTGTTTGAATTGCCCATATCATTTATTATCATTTCATCTTAATAGTATTGATCTTTCTACCTGGAGAAAAAGGTGGTAATTCCCAGCATTTAATGTCCCGTTTTAGATCTAACAGTTAACAGGGACAGAGAATCAGCCTTGTAATGATCTTAACTTTATGAGTAATCCACTTTCCATGATACTTGAGCTTTTTTGTGCTTATTTTTAACAGGGTTGAATTCAAGGAAATGTTTCTTTCAGTTATCTTAATCGAACTTTATGTTCTATTTCCTCCAAATGAGCTCATCATTATTGGACTGGACTGCATAATTGAATTATTTTATAGCAGTCACTGTCAGTGCTGGGACAGTTTTAGTCGTTCGACTGAAAATGGATCAGCAACAATGTTCACAATTGAATTAGTAGAGTTTCAGTATATCACTCTCTTTCTCTCCGTTGTGTTTTTTTTTCTCCATCAGTCTGATGTCGAGTTTTTTTTTTATTTATTGTTTTTATCATCTTCTTCAACCTCATCATCCTCTTTTTCTCCCATCGATTGGAAAAACTATAAAGCTACAGTGAGCATTGCCTGTGGGGAAGCACTAAGTGCCTCCTCTTTCTCTCCTCTGCTCATATGTTCACTGCATTGTGTATTCCCACTTGCCACCTCATTCCATCATAAATGCTTTTTAAACCACTTGGCTGGAAAATTGGCTTGGCATATCAATTCGATTGAACAGGCCCCCGAGTCAAGACTCCTCATTTGTTTGCGTCTGTAGACATTTTTTTTTTGTTGTTGTTGTTATTTTATTTTTTTGTTTCCACCAAATTCTCAAACGTGTGCTTCCTTTTCTAATGAAAGTGAGCTTGTAAATGTATTTCACTGTTCTTTAGCCATGCATATCAAATAAGAACAAGGTCACTGAACACTCTTAAAAATGCCAGAAGATCGATGGTGTTTATTTTATACGGCGAATAATGCAACAAGTTGCTGGACTGTGTGAAAACACACGGCTAAAATTAATAGCGCTTCACCTGTATTGGTTTAAGTAAGCAGTAAAAACATTAACACTATTTAACAGCTCGGAGTCTTCCTTTTAGTTAAACATTTGACAAATTCATGTAATTAAGTAGCTTTTAGCATTGATTAGGCCTCATCCTAATTTATTTTTTCCTTATCTTTGTCTTATTTTCCTTCAGGTGCCTGAGACTTTGGTGGTTTAAGACCAGAAACCAAGAGGCCAGCAGTTCTGCAAATTGGCTGATCTGATGCCGACACGTCGACTGAAATGTCAACGGGTTCTCACCTCCACAAACTGATGAATGTTTCTCTTGGGATCACCTATTGCTTGGAAGTTTTGAAAACTAGCTCTTGGACTGATTGGGCTGTCTTTTAACATTTGGATACCGTATGGCTGCAGCAGCAACTTATAACTTCACATCCATATCAGATAAATCTCACTTGCATCTGGGCCTTATGTCTTAGATTACACAGAACTTATCATTACCATATATCTGACACATTTATAATAAAGAAGAAATAGTGGAATGAAGAATCTCTTGGGATCAAAATTGATGAAGACGACGTGTGGACAGACAAAACGATGCTTTAGTTGGAGCCTGACGGTTTAGTCTTCTTAACTTCATCATTGAGCCCATGACCCCTGCAGAAGTCAGATAGTTGTATCAGCCAACCACATGTTCTTAACCGAAATCTAACAGCAGCTGATATTATCCACTTGGCCGCTGGTATGAGCGCATGCCTGTAACCGCGACACGCCTGCGTTGTCGTGGCTGGCCGTCGCAGGACGGTCACTTTCCTCGGCCATGACCCGGCTGATGTTGGGCCGCACTCTGGAGCGTATCTGTAAAGGCGTCCTGCTGCTCTGCCTGCTCCACTTCCTCATCATGATGATCCTGTACTTTGACGTTTACTCGCAGCGCTTCGACCTCTTCAGCCGCTTCAACAATGGACGCAACGGATCCCGGAATAACGTCAGTGGAGCAGCGGGGAGCGGGCATCATTATTACTTTTACAACCTTTCAAGGCCAAATGCAACATTAGCCAGCTACCTGGCCACTGGCGAGCAGCTGGTGCAGAGTGTGCAGCCAGAGACCAATCAGACGCCTTCCCCCAAGCCACTGCCGCCGTGCCCTGAGACCCCACCGGGCCTGGGTGAGTAATAATCTTATAGAGTTGACTCCAGTCAAAAAAGTAACATAGATGTTTAATTCTCAACACATAAAATAACACAAAAGTGTGAGTTGTATAGTTATGCTTTATGAGCACCTTCCACAGAAAAGAATTAATGTCACACTCATGAGAGTGACAGACTGAAAACAACTCAATCTGTGCTGATTCTGATCATTAAAGTGGACATCTGTGCTCAGCTTGAAGCTTGTAGCACCGGTCGTCCACAGCTAAATGAGATGACACCTTAATATCCTTTTGACAGACGTGCAGGTGCTTCAGGTCTCACTCGGTTGTCTCTCAAAAAGATGTTCAATCGCGTTTTAGTTTGTTATTTTGTGAAGAGTCTCAGACCTTGAAAAAATTAGAAGAAACATGAGTTTGTTTTTGTTTGTTTTTTTTCCTTGTGTCTCATCCTAGAAGTGCAATATTTTGGGCGTGCGTGTCATTTTATTATACTGCTCCCACTCAGTGCTGAAAACTCGGCTTATACAGTCATATTTAAGTTTTTTATGTGCACGAATGAGCCCGAGATGAGATTTTTTTTTTCTATCTTAACCACCTTCTTTCCTGCTGAATCAACCTCATCCACTGTCCCATTTGCTTTATTTGTTTCTCCTGACAGCTTGTTGTTTTTGTAGTTGGGGCCAGTGTGCACTGTGCGCCTGATAACGTAAACCAGGAGGATTTGCACATCATTGATTAGCGTAATGAATAGGGGAGATGAGACCTTGATCTGAGCTCGATGCTTGAGGGCACCATTTTATATTCAGTAAATAAATGCATCTCCGGTCTTTTTCCAATTAGTGGGAGAGCAAATGTAGCCATAATTTTGTTTTTCCACATCAGCCCAAAACATAAAATGGATTTAATGTCAACAATTTACATGGTGGTATTTCAACCTTATGGACTCACAGCAGAGCTATTAGAGAGAAGGAGAGATTCATGCATGCAGCTGGACAAGTAAGTACACGTTTATAGAAACGCACATACACAGCAGGTACACACCAAATCTTTAGGGAGGTTGTTTTTTTTTTTTTATGTTTTCATTTGTTAAAAGAAGTCGGAAGGCAGAGTTTAGAAGGTGTTTTTTTTTTTTTTTTTTGTTGTAATGACGCTATAGCTGGCAATTTTTCTTCCAGTGTTTCGTCTGTTTTACAGTAACTGCATCGTGTGCGTGAGCCAACACAGCACTTGATAAAATACATAATACAATCTAATTTAGGTAAAGGAAGAAAAGGGAGCAATGTTCTGTTACTGAGAAAATGTATCTCAAACTAAAGATACTTAACACTTTTGCAGCAAGTTTTCAAACACTTTCCCTAATCCTCTTTGTGTAGCCTATTCATAAAAGAAAGTCTATAAATCATCACTGTCAACGCACCATGGGACTGTGCAGTGTCCACAGTTGGTATAAATTGGCTTCATCAGCGAAAAAGGTTTGTGTTTTTTTTTTTTTTTTTTTTTTTTTTTTTTAATTAACTAGCACCAACCTTGTCCACAACACACACAAACACAAGCAAATATGATTATGGTAACAGTCACATACACTGGTCATACATACCTTTAGGGAAAAGGTGTAATTAAAAGGGGATGCAGGTGATACACACACACACACACCTCATTATCATCAGTATCCATCCATCCAACAAATCAGAGGCTGATAGAGTCACACTAAGCCTCGGGTTTAACTAAATCTATAATTACAGAGTGGACTCTGTGTCTCTCTCACGCTGCCTCTGCTCTCTGTAACTAATAATAAGCTCAGGAAGGAGGAAGTAACTACTGTCATCACTACACATTAGCTAAAAGTTAAAATATGCCTGACCTGTTTACTTCTGAATTGTTACAGCAGTCAATTGGGGGGAAAAAAAAGAAAAAAAAAAAAACCCAAAACAAATTCCCTTCAACATGCATCTTAAACCTGCACCTGCAACATTAAAGCCTCTCTGTTCTCACACATACATGTATTGTTCCTGATGTTTCATCAGTTTGATGTTAGAGCTTCATGATTGATGAATGAGCCTTGAGTTTGACAGTGGAAGGCTGTTTTCACATTTTCATCTGCTGAAGGTAGAAACGTTTTTCTCTGTTTTCTCTCAGGCAAACCTGGTCCAATTTGCAACTCACATACAATGTGAAAACATCACAGTGCACATGCCCCGAGAGTGGCTTTCTCAGGGAGGGAGTTAAATTAGGGGAAAAAAAACGAAAAGGATTTGCTTATTCATAGAGTAAGAAGAAGGGGATGAGCATGTAGAAATGTTTTGCCTAGTCATCTGCACTTGGAAAACCTTATTATTGATGTCTTTTAAAACATTACCAGAGAAGATCTGGATTTTATTTATTTATTTATTTATTTATTTTTTTTGCAATTTGCAGAAACCACAAAACTTTGCTTTTGGACACATGAAGTTAAGTGCTTCATATTTGGGAGAAATTTTACAATTCTAACAAGTTCTTACAGTGGCAGCAGTCACGTTGCTGGCAAATAACTTGTGTGCATAACTTATATTCATATGACCATTATGCATTTTAAAGGTGCACAATTTTGTTAAATTTTGTCTTGGATTTGTTGAGACCTAATAAGTAAAAGCATATGAATTTTTGTCAGGTTACATTTTTCGTAATTACTTTTTTTTTTTTTTTTTTTTTTCCCAGTTACCAATTTTGTGTCTTTATTTTCCACATCTATCATTTCATTATAAACTTTTAATAATTTCTGGTTCTTATATATTCATTGAAAATAACTGAAAGCATTGCTGCATTTTCCACCATCATAGAATTTCTCATTCTTTCTTGAGACTTGTCATTTATTTTTTTTTTTTCCCCCTGATCTGAGTTGAGTCTGTTCTCGTCTCGCCACGTTGGCAGCCGCTGATATTAAAATACTTCATATGACAGGCATATTTCATAATATATGGATTAATATCCACATAATAGAATCCTTCATTCTCTTTTATTCTTTCTGTCATTCATTGACAACATGTTTTCTCTGTTTGTTATTCAAATACATTCATGTATATTAATACTGCGGTTGTTAATACAACAGATTCATATTCTTATTGTCAAATAACACTCAGCAGCACTTTGCTGATGAAATGAAAACATGTTTCTTGCTTCTTCCACCTGCTCCATCTGTAAATGAGCTTTGTAAATGTAATCCCTTGTGAGCGGTATTGTGGCACCGTCAACGATTTTTTTTTTTTTTTTTTTTTTTTAACTTTTTTTTTATTTATTTATTTTTACTGATTGCTTTTCTCATTTGATAATGAGATGTGTAACGTGCTTTGAAACTGAGAGTGTGAGATAAAGCTGTCAGGTTGATTTGTCTGAAGCTGAGGTTCGCTGATTCCATTATTTGGCCTGGAATTGGCTGTCACCGACTCAGGCTTTGGCATTCATACCAGGCACAGGTGTACTCTTGTAGCTTATCTCTGCCTTTTCGCCGTGATGGAGTGGCTGCCTGGGGCCTGTAATGAGCAGGAAGACAGAGGAAGACTGAGCGAGTCTGTTTTTCAGTCACAGGTGCAGAGAAAGAGAAGGGGGGTGGGGGGAGGGGGGGGGTGCTCTAATGGATGTTGGTATGATAGTTGGTATGAAGTGAGACAGACAGAGAGGCTGGAGCAGCAACAGCAGGTGGAGAGGTGAGGGGGTGTTGAGGGAAGGAAAAAAGAAAAAGACCTTGAATAGAGGTAGATATACACACACACACACACACACACACACACAGAGTGAGAGAGACAAACAAACAAGCCCTTGGCTGTCCCAGAACACCAGCTGACAGGTGCTGCCTGTATGAGTGGCCAGCATCCACGCTTTATATCCTGGCTGCATGTGGGTGTCCGTGTGTGTCCGTGTGTGTGTGTGTGTGTCGGTCAGTGTGAGCTGGCATGTAGAATGTGCAAATCAGCAGTTCATCACAAAAAACCTTGGTCTTGACAAATACTACTTAATTCAGAAACAAACATTTTCTGTCCCGGGAAAAAAAAAAAGGAGTGAAAATTTGGGAGTGAAAACCACAAACATTAACTTTAATTTTTTTTCTAAGTTTTTTTTCTAATTATAATTGTGGCCAGGTAGTTTTTTCAAATTATATATAAATAAAAAGTTTCAATTAAGTCTTACTTGGAGGTATTGAACCAGACCATCTTTTTCCAACTTCAACGGAACGTCACTCTAAAATGTAAAGTAATGCTTTAATGGCTACAAGCGGCAACTGTTTTATACGACTGAAGCAAATTGAACTGATGATTGAAACTGATTGATCTGTTGACAGAAGTTTAATTGGAAATTATTTTCATACGCACATATATTGTATATCTTTAGTTTTTGGACTGCTGGTTCGAAAATAATTGTTAGACACAGCCCCATTATATTAACAATCAAAGCAAACACGGGGAACATTTTACTGATGCGTTATTAATTAATTTTTTAATTAACATTTTCTCATTATGTTGATTGGAAAAAGCATTAAAAATATATTTTATGTCACGTGTTAGTTGTGTATAAATGGGACTTCAAGAGAGGTTGTTCAGACACTGTTATTTTTATATTGGTTTATAAAATTATTAGGTTTTTCGTATTGCAAATATCCTTTTTTATTTAAAGATGTAAGCAATGACATAACTGTTTTTTTTTTTTTTTTTTGCTTTATTTTTACAGACCTGTCAGCAGATTGTTCTTTTGTGTTATTATTTGTGCATATATTTATACCAGTTTAATATATTTTCCACATTGATCTGCATTTAATGCCATTGACCTCTTTACAAAGCCTTTTTCTCACTGTGTCCTGTGGATTATTTGATGTGGGACCAGAGTTGGATTAGAACCAGGTGTTGCATCTCGTCCACATCGGAGCGAGACGGGAGCTTTAATGTGTTTGGTTTTGATCTGTCAGTTTTTAATAAGCAATTTTCTCCTCATAGCCAGTGGATGCCCAGACATCCGTTTGTGTGCGTGCGTGTTCTGAAGCTTGAACTCTATTATTTATTCTTGCTATTAATCACTTCCTCCTACACAAATGAAATGTGGACGCCCGAGTGCACATGCACACACATATACACACACACTCACAGAACTCAGTGGGAGGTTAAAAGCTATTTTCCAGACCTTGTTTTAATTGGATTCTCTACAGGGTTTCCCCAATCAAATGTAATTAGTGAGAATTAACTGTCTTCTTCTATTGTATTCAAGTGCGGATGCTGGATGCAGAACAGGATGCACCTAAGCTTCCCTTATTAAGACAAACATGAATTTAATAACTGAGCAGAGAAAAACTTTTATAAGTGCACCTCACCCCCTCTGTGTTCTTAACTTCTCTCCTTTATGATCCATCGTGATGATCTCATGTCTTTACTATTAACTATAAATTGTTACATTAGCTCTTATGAGTTTTACTGTCAAAGGAAGGAACTGAAAAACTGCACATTTTTCATCCCTTTTTAATTGCTTCCCTTTGTCATGACATTGTATTTGTTCTGTCTCTGCTTTCTCCACTGCTGCACCCCCAGCTGTCCCTGTAGGATTAAATTTCATAGCCAGATGTCACCCAACACATTTTGCTTTTTAACTAAATGATCAGAAAAAATTTAAATCAGTTAGTGACTCATTTATTCTAATCTTGGTGGCTAAAGAGCAAACGGAGCAACGACAAACATCTTCTTTGAGGAAACATTCTGAAAACTATAATTCCTCTATGTAACTCGCTGTCGTCGGTAGAGACATCTAGACCACATACTGCAGAAACAGTGACTCAATACTGGACAGTGACTCCTGCTACATGATGGAGCTGCTCATCTATCATTTGTTATGACACAGTTCAGTCTGAGATTGCTCTCTCTCCTCTCTCTCTCTCGAGACTTCATCTTTGTGCTCTTGTGTCTTCTTCATTCAATCACTGTCAAAAGAACGCAAGGTGTCTGAAGCTCGGGACAAAGGTTGACCACTAACTGGAGATGCTGCTTTATACCTAATGTCTTTCACAATCATTCAACACTCAAATTATGAAGTAAAACTAAGTAAAATGAATTTGTGCACATTTATACATTACAGATTCCTAGTCTCCAGAATTGGAGAACAGAACAGAGTTGGATGGGAGTGATGATAATGATGATCAGTATTGTCTCCATATGTCCAGTTATGAAACAAGACGTATGAGAAGCAGCTAACCTCTGTGAGTGATAGTCTCCAAATTTGTCTTTTTAGGCATCAGAATCGGCCCCAAAACCACTCAGTTGGTGCTTGTTAAATACAGTAAAATAAGAAATGTCACAAATAATGAAGTCATTCCTTCATTTGTTGAGTAACTGGTGCAGTAACTCAATTTTTTAAATAGCAATTTGACCAACTACACTCACACACGTATTTTAATACACATTCAAGTACATTTATAATTGCTGACGTCCAAACACAAATTTGTAGACACGGTTCACACATTTGTACATTTTCTACACCACTTTCCTACCTCTGCAGCTCAGAGGTCCAGTCTTGTTTTATTCATAGCCAGAGAGTCATTTAAATGGACTGACATGTTCCCTCATAACCCTGAACTTTACATGTGTCCCCTTATTGGGGGGAAAAAAAACCATCAGAATAGCCTGAACCATTTCACCCTCCCTCTTGGCAAAATGTGCAAATAAAATCCCTTTTACAGCCAGGTTGGGTCCATGGAGGCACAGGCTCTCTTCCCCTTCTTATTCCCTTACCTTCCCAATGCGAGAAGAACACAGAGTTTGTGGCACAGCATGTTTTATGACCTTTCCCTTACATTTTTAATAGAGGGTTTAAATAGGTTCAGAACAATGTCCCGTGTTCGCTCAGTCAGCGGAGCTGCAGACACATACATAACCATGTAGACTGGGGAAAATAACTATAAATTTGGAGTCTTGGGATTTGCAGTCAGTACTTTTTTGGGCCATCTTGTTTGCCATAGTATGTGTTTTTATAAAGTTGGTTGTCTAATGACCGGCAACTATCACTGCAAGTTTTTAGAAACTAAAGTTGCACAGGAACATGCTTCCACTGTGCCATAAATAATTACAGACCATCTTTTTTTAAAACAGTCACCGTGAAGGTGTTTCATTTTGAAAAGGGATTTGAGCAAACAGTCCCTTCATTGATTTCTTGTCTGTGAATGGTATTTGTTACATAGAGACTTTTTTTTTTCTTTTTCTTTCAAGAGTCGGATTATATTTGTCTTCATTACCTCAGTGTTGTGTTGTAAAGTGAGCAGGAATGGGTTCATGTCAGGATACATTACATTAGCCGGCCATTTGGGGGCCACTTAGGTGCTAGTGTCCCAGGTCTTCTAGCCCCATAGCCTGAGACCTTTGTGTTCAGACAGTCAGGCCACTTGCCTCTCCGGATCACCCTTCAGCTATGCCCCCGTTTCTGAAAACATCACCAACACTGCCCATTTTCAGACAGGATATTAGGTTCAAGCATGCAAAAACAAGCGACTAGCAAAAAAAATATCAATTCTGTCGCTGTTTTTAATTCTAGTTGTACCCGATCTACTTGGGCTTGCTGTAAGAAATTAGCTTGCTAACTGTAACTAACGTTAGCCTGTACCGCGTCCATGCAGTTTCTTAAGTTTTTCTTGGACTTGGAGGGCAGATTTCTGGGTGCTTACCTTGAAAAGCTCTGCCGTGATGTGTCTCAAGGCCTCCACATTCTGAGAAAAGAGCACAAACATTATCGTGAGACCAGAACTGTCGATCCATTGTTCTCCGTAGCAGCTAAAATTGTAAATATATTTCTGTGCAGCCATCTGTATTGCCTCTGTCTGATGTCTCCACACCTACAACAACTGGTTGACCCCGCCTTAATGTTGATGTCGCCTCTAGCCCCGATTGACCCAACATTTTTGTCGGGCCAGAAAGCTGTAGCTAGTGGCCCCAACGGGGCGCCAGTTAGCACCGGCTTGAGACGGTGTGAAAGCAATTAGCCCTGGCTCAGCTCTGGCCTGTTATATTCACGGTGTGAAGCCGGCTATTTTGTTTTTTTCATGATTGGAACAAGTGATACAGAAGATTTCATCTGGATAAAACACAGTAACATTTTTAGTTCTTCTGTATTTCATCATGATGCTTAATAATCAAGAGGTTAAAGTGTATTGTCACACAAACCAATGGTGAATTGAGTCGTTGGACGGTGACGGTTTATGATCAGCAGTGCATGGACGACACTGCAGTGAGTGGCTGACAGGGGCGACGTTTATTCATCTCCTCTGCTGTGGCAGGGAGCACATAATGAAATAATGAATCAAAGGCAATATTATTTGAGACTGCAACTGGATTTCATACCAATGTTTTATCATGGTATACGTGTCCTGCATACAGCTCGGAGGATAAGTTTCCTTACACATCTTGTTTTTAATCCTGCAAAAATCACATAATCTCTTCCGTGGTATGTTGACTCTTCATCCCACAAATGCACCACTTCTTCAAGTTGTATAGTCTCCTTGATTGGTTCACACCAGTTTAATTTACGGCTTTGACACCGGTTTAAGTAAAGCAAATTCATAAGAATTAGTATGAATTGCAATAGGTGATGTAAAAGGTGTGAAAAGCTCAATGTGTTGTTTTTCATTAGTCTCGTCACTTATGTCAATATTGTTGAATGATTCCTGTTTAAAAACCAAAGGTTGTGCAAAAGCTTCATCAGGTTCCTCTACTGTTTTTAATGAATTCATGTGAATGATGAAATTCAGGTTAGAAAAACAACCTAAAGATAAACTGAATTAAAATATTAAAGTGTTTGTGTTATTTGCTTGCGTTTCCTCACTTGTCTATGTGCTTACAAGTCAAGGAAATGGCTTCAGTCTGGTGAGAACGGAATAACTGCCTGTTTTCCTCACGGCCTTCAATCAAGCCAATAAACAAGGTTGATCCCCTCAGAAGCACATTTCCTTGTGCTCCCACACAATGATGAAGTCGACACAGTCATGGCCGCCAAGGCAAAGGGTTCTTGACAACATAATGGCTCCCATAACTTCATTAAAATGGCCCTGCTTCCCTTCTTCCATTAACCATTCACTTCTCAGCACAGGACTGTTCTGCGGTGTATGTGAGATCCCATCCAAGTGTGTAATTGCATATAACTTTGTGTAACTTTGATATATATATTTTTTTTTTACCTTACTTCAACTGGTCTGTTTCTTCATTAGTCTCTCAGTTATTTGGTTGCTGGGTGATAGTTTTTTTATTTCTTTTTGCAAATCAGTTACCTTTTTTTTTTCTTGCTGAGAATATAAACAAGCTGCTGTGCACCATTAGCAACGTCTTTCACTGAGTTTTTCACTCAGTGAAATGTAAACTTGAGCTCACCTGCTGCAAAAAGGTGAAACAGCCTGTGACCAGTTGCCTCTGTGTCTCGTGTCTCAGCTTCTGTGTTGTTGGGCAGAGACACTGTGTCTTTTCTGGAGTTGGTCCTTCACCAACACTATTTGGATTCAGAGGATGTAAGATAAAGCCAGAGAGGAGTCGAGTGTTTAACTGGTGTGTGGCAATTCTTGAAATTATAACAAAGACCAGGTTTTTTTTTTTTTTTATTAAAAGAGTGTTCTTCTATTTTTCGAACTCTAAAATTAAAACAATTACTTTCCAATCATTTTCCTCATTGATTAGTGTACAGGTCATTTCAACTAATCAAATCTTTTATCTGTAAAATGAACAAAAACGACTCACAGTTCACAGTGACATCTTTAAATGTCGTGTTTTCTGACTGACAGTCCAGGACCACAAAATATTCAGCTTACAGTCATATAACTTGGAGAAAAGCAGACACTCTCCACACTGGAGAAACTGGAATAATACATAATACTTTGTTTTTCTACCCATTTTGCTGGATGAATGACTGAAATAATTGCGATTTTTTTTTTTTTTTTTTTTTTTCCCTCAAAATCGATTAATTGAAAACAGAACATAGTTGCAGCCTTCGTATCACTGAGCGTTGTTGGTTTACAGCCACCAGTGAATCTATAAAAAGCTGCAGTTTCATTGACTCTATTGCCGTCTTTCCATTTATTTGTTTGCTTTTCAATAAGAGTATGCATATTTCCAGACATGTTTGTGACAATCCATATATCGGTGAATGTGCTGTATAATCACGATGCTGTTTGTTCCTCATGCGTTTGTGTGTGTTCTTTCTGAATGTGCTGCTGCCGCTGTATGTCTGTCATGTTACACTGTGTGTGTTTGTGCTCTTGATGGGGTAATAAAATGCCTCCACTCATCTCTGCCCTCTTGGTTCACAGTGACTATTAAGGCGTGTGTGTGCACTCTAACAAGCGAGCTCCTGAAATGATAAATGACAAAGCACGCAGCCGCCACTCTGTACGTGTTAGAGGGAATCCGTGTTTTTACCACATGACGGCAAACAATTAAACTTTCTCGCTATCTCATATTTTAGTTTCATCCTCATCAGATCTTAGATTAATTTCTGTCTCTTGCACACATCTACTGATACAGACAATAGGAAGGAATAAGAAGATGAGATGGAGGAAAGATTTTGAGGAAACAAACAAAAGCCCTTCGGGGGTAAAACTAAAATTCGACGCTACTGAAGGAAACAAACTGATAAAAACATTTCACACAATAAACAGAACGTACAGCCGCAGTGAACATAGGACGAGAATTATTTCTATAGATAATATCTGTTTGGGAGCACAGTCTGGCTGAAAACAAATTGTGGTATTGTATATAGCTTTTAGCTCATTTGTTTTTCATTTCATTTTGTATATTAAAGTATTTAAATGAAATAATTAACAATAAACAAAACCATCGTACTGTCAGTGCAGATAGTAAGGTTCTAGGTCGGACAAATTCAGGTATTAAGACATCATTTTATCTAATTTTTTACGATGGTCTTAATGCATTAATGTTCGAAAGAAGTGGAGGCTACAGGAGCTGCGAGAAATGAGGCTTCTTCCTGCTGCACAGCATGGTGTAGGTGGTCTGTTTTAGTGTGGAGGGAACTGGGCAGTTCAGCATGAATTAATAAAAAGAAGAAAAAAGAAAGTTGTTTTTTTTTTTTAAAGAAATCCCTGAGGGTTTACAGGTGGAACTGAGTCTGTGGCTGCATCGATAAGAGGGACATGCAAGAAAAATGAGCTCTCGCTGTTTTCTGTTTCTGCTGATGTTATCTGAGAGTGACATCTGTGATGTGTAATCAGATATCTTGTTTGTTTGTTTTCTTTTTTTGCATTCGTGTTTTCTTATTTCTGATGTGGTTTTGATTGTGGTAATTTGTTTCAGTTTTGAGATATATTGCTTTGAGCCCATTGAGTATCAGTAGTAGCTGTGAGGCAGTGAATTCTTGCTCTGTCTTTGAGTGTTTAATTCACTGCGAGGTGGCTACGTCTGCAGTTGGATCTAGTAGTGAGTGATTCAACAATACACATTCAGGTAAGCAAGATACTATTGAAAACAATGGATTGAAACACTGCATTGATGGTAAGAGCTTTTTTTTTTTTGCAGAATATCCTGCTATTCTTTATTTTATTAGGGTTTTATGCCATGTTTCTTCTTTATCAGCCGCATATAAATCCTTGGATTTTGCTCAGTACAATACACTTACACTTGTTTCATGAGAGCATTGTGTGTTTTCTATCCTCTTTCATTATGGACCAGGTCTTTGTAAAAGTGTTGTCACAGTTTTCCAGCTGTTTAAAAGTATTATCCATAGTATTTTCTGCAGTGTTTACCAGTTCTAAAAAGGGACCAATGTGGCTCCGGGGCTGTGTTGTAACATCACTCTCTATTTGCTATCTGGTGCACTATACTTACTCTCAGCTATTTTCTTTGAGTGTCCTAAATAAGTGCTGTATATTGTTGTGACCTCAAAGAGCCCTGAACTCATTTTCAGAGCTTCACTTTTTATAGTTGTGTGATCCACATATATGTTGGTACTTCACCTGTCAATGATGTCAAATGACCACAGCGACTCAAAAAGTAATCTCAGTTTCATTGTTACCACATATTGATACATTTGATGTTTATGCAGAGTCGTCAGTGAAAGAACAAGGCAATGATTTTGGACTAAATAGTAGAAATTACTGCTGTTTTCACCAAGTTTCAAACATGATATTCATGGTTACGTGTGCTGAATTCTTCCGTATTATAGTATCCTGCATTATGATTAAAAAAAAAACTTAAATAGCTGACCTTAAGCTGTCTTGATTAGTTTACAAAGTTGGTGTTGACATTTAAAAGCTTTGTGAGTTTGAGTTGGAACTCACTGTTGTTAACTTCATTAATTAGACTGTGAGTCCAGATGGAGTCCTCTGAAAGTTGCATGATAGACACAATTAACTTTATATACTTTCTCATTATTCTCTAACCCAAGGAAATATTGTGTTGCCATTCCTCCTACTGTCTGTCATTGACTCTTCTCTGTTGCTATGAGTGGGTAGTGGGAAAAGATTAGTATATGAAGTTGGTTTTTATGAGCTTATTGTCTTTAATCAGCCTACAGCTGCGACACTTACACCATGAAATCATAACAAGTCGTGTATGTAGCTAATGTCACATTAAGTAAAATGGAATAAAACATTTGTGTTTTAACTGTTTTGTAAGAATTCACCCAGATGACAGTATACAGTGGATGAAATACAGTTATTTTTCACAGACATTCATAGAGTTTTGTTGCCACCAGTAAATTCACAAAATGTTCTCTACACATATTAATGCCTTCTCATGATAATGCGCTGTGATACTTGAACTGTCTTTAGTACTGATTATCATATGTCTGTATGTTGCAAACAAAGATGTGAGCACAGATTTGCTTACCAGCAATATATTAGGCTTTGGGATTGTGAGCATGTTAGTAATGCTGTGCAAAGTATAGTCTAGCACACAAGCTACCAAGGCTATAGAGTCTTATTCATGTTAAATTATGCTGGCTGAAGCCTTAATAACATCAGGTTTATTTAATGTTTTGACATGGAAATAGAAAGTACAAACATGCCACGCCAAAGTGTAGCTACAGGCAATATTAGATAGATGACTAATAAGATGCATAAAACTCTTGATGTACTGTTTTCCTCTGCCTCATGGGCTATATCACAAAACACACATCCACTTATATGATTAGCATGATCTTAAAGAGGAGAAAAGCTTTAGTTTAAAAAAAAGTCAAAACTCATATTCAGATCAGTTACGTCATGAAGCTGAATCCACTGTGCACTGCTGCAGTTAAGTGGAGTCTAGCAAGACGATGACTGTACGAGTAGGTTGACGTTTTGTCATTTTCACCGCCCTGTGATGTTGACTTTTAAGGTGGGTTTTCTTAATAAGGGAATCACTGTGCCTCAAAACAAGTGTTCAAAGTGCGTCTGCTCACCGTACAGAAAAAGTAAAGCTCCCGCAGTAACAACCGACTGGATGTGTTTCATGCAGAAAATGTCTGTCAGACATTGAAAAACTGCAGTGCACTAGTTACGTAAGCTTGAACAGGCACCCTGGATTTATCGATTCTATCTGTCTATAATATGATATAGGTCTAAGCCTGTGAGATGGTTACATCACCACATTAAAGACCAGAGACGTTTATATTGGAGGAATGAGGTCAGGCGGAGCGAAGCAGCGTCAGCTGATGATGGGGTGAGATTTGTGCTTGTTTCATGCTTCACAAGATGTTGTTTGTATTATTTACTGACAATCACGATTTTATAGATTTCTATTAGGGCAAAAATAATCAACATTCACTTTAGTTTATTTGAGATGATATAATAATAGCTGACAAACTTCATGTTGATGTCAAAGAGCTTTTTAGGTAGATGTTGGTATTATCCTTTGTTAACTTGGGGTTCCATCAATTAGGCCACAAATCAGAGATGAAAATAAACTTGCATGAGAAAAAACTTATGTGAGATCAATATGGAGACATACTGTATTTGATAGAAGATACATTTGGTAAAAGAAAATAAAATATAAAAATCAACAAACATGGCAGATAAGAAATTTTGCTGCCACCAGTCTCCAAAACCGCCTCCAGACTTCCTTGATGTACTGTTTATTGTTTTATTGACTCAGGGGATGAGCACTATTCCTCTGTAAAGACTTTCCATCACTGGATTATTGATTGATTTTGAGAAGAGTTCTGTTGAATATCTCAGTCCAAAATCTCATTTGTTAAACTGATTCTAAATGCTGTAGTGGCTGCCAGCTAATTTGACCATGTTTATTACATTAAGAGCCATGTTTTGAAAGATGCGATGTGATGTGTGAGAAATGTGCCACAAGGTGTCGAGATGAGAAAATGAGTTGCAAGCGCGGCGTGCCAAATGGCAGAATGTAGGATTTGTTTTCTTACCCTATGATCACCAGTAAAACTACTGCATTGGCTGTATTATTCAAACTCTTAAAATTAGTGAATGTGAAATGCATACATCATATCTGTTGCTTATGGTACCAAAATAAATTCAAGCTTAACTAATTGAATGCTGCCACATAGTTTACCTTCTTTATCCTTGTTCTCATTGATCTATAGCATCCATCCATATTTGATTATATATCATTTTGGACATTGAAACTGACTTCTTTAAATTTGCATGCAGAGATTTTCTCTTTCCTCTATTCACAGTCACGTCATGCTTGTCCTTGTACATAATGCACAACTGCACCATGTCTCACCCCATTATGCACAAGTGTAAACACCCAGCACATGAATAGTTAAGCTTTTGGCCAACCCAGCAATACAACAAATTACCATCACGATTTAATTATGCATGCCAGGCCACAGTTAGAAGTGTTTACAGATGAATGGCTGCCGCGGACCATCGTGCCTAAAGGATTGGAATTGTGAGAGATTTGATAGGGATTAGTTAAAAGGATTATTACTAGTTGTGGTTTCACCAGTGGACTACAAATAAGGGGTTTGGATCTATTTGGAATTTAAATGAATGAGATGAGGACTTATATCACAGAATAAAGGACCAACTGAGGACTTCAGATCGAAATGTCACCACGTCCCACTTGCTCTATTTCTGACAAATGTGGTGAGGTGATTCATTGTGTCATTGCCACCTACTTTAATCACTGTAGCCTGACTTATTATTATATTTTTATGTTTTCATTCTCTCCAGATATTTTTTACTTTCTCCATCAGTTTTTATTTTCTTTAACGTGAGAGGTAGGTAGTTCAATTCTTGGCTCCTCCCATCTGGGTGTTGAGATTGTCTTGGGCAAAAATACTGAACCAAATTACCTGTACCTTCTCCTTTGGTGTGTGAGTTTCACTTGTAAATCACTTTGAATAAAGGCTTGTGCCAAATTACGAAATGAAAATGAGGTTGAAATCCCAGACGCTCGGGGGACGTCGGTTGACAATCTTTGGCTCGGTCGGTCAGTCAATCCACCAGTTTGGTCCAGACTGAAATATCTCAGTCGAATGGATTGCCATGAAATTTTGCACAGACATCCGCTGACTCTCTCTAGAGAAACCATGAGCTTAATTTTAAATGAAACGTCTCTCATTTGGGAATAGCTATAACCCAAACTGTCAAAAACTTGCCTCAACTTTCACTTGTGCTAATAAGGCATTACCGACCTTTTAGGTGAACTTACATATGGTTTATTTCATCTATAATCGGGCTAAACACTTTTTTGATTTGATAGTCTTGATTTGTGGCACCTTAGACTCTTTTGTTTATATATATATATATGTATGTATGTATGTATGTATGTATATGTGTATATATATATACATGCATACATATATATATATACAGAGAGAGAGAGTTTTGACACCATGTTTCTATATTCCCTAAATAACTTATGTTACCAGAAAGCACAAACATCTGTATGTAAAAGATATAATGGGCATAGTTCCAAATACCCTTTATGAGATACTTCCAATATGTCCAATACTTCCACTGGTGTTGTAGCAAATACAAAAGTAAAAACATAAAAAACAGACATTTTCACAACATTAGGTATATCCGTCTTTAGTGTGCACACTAAAACTTTATTTTACACTATAACTGGACTTGATATATATGGTCTGATAATATTTTGTGTCTTCTGGTGATCCGTGTTTCACGTCCGTTGGAGTTAATAATTCACTGTAAAGGCACGGTGTGATGGAGGAGGAAGAGACGGAATGAATGTGAACTGGTGGAACGCAGAATGAGGTAAGTAGAGAAGGGCTGGAGATGAACAGATTAAAGATAAAATGTAGGAGGAAGAGGAGGAGGAGCAGTCGTGAGAAGAAGGCAAAAATGGAAAAAATAAAGAAGGCAAAGTGGATTGAAGAGGAGTTTAGTATGCCAGGGGCAGCAGGAGTGAGGTGTCTGCAGAGAAGCCACATCCTCAGGGGATGAATAGATTCATTCAGAGGGTCAGGAGGAGACACACAAACACATATACTCACACAGAAATGGATATTGTTTTAATTGATAAATAATATGCTGTAATATTCACCAGTAGTGACTTTCTGCTGTAATGAGCTGAATTCTATAATATATACAACATTAGAGTCCCTCATGTCAAAAAAAATTGGACCTTTTTTGCATTAATATAAACAACATTAAAAGTACAAATTAAATTTGGAGGATATAAAATTGATTTGGCAGCATACCTAATCTATTTCTTCAATAGGGTTTTGTTTTAAAGTTGTGGTTACTTTTTCCTTTGTCTTGAGTGTTTTACTTTTCCTACTGTGATGCCATCTGGTGAGTCATCTTAATGGAGCAGGCTAATGCATCGGCTAACACCTCTATTCAGGCTATTAGGTGACTCACACAAATGCCCAGGTGAGGGGAAAGAGGATGAAAGATGATTTATTTAGCTCTGCAAATATTTGGACAGAGAGGCCATTGTTTGATGTGTCATCTCCGCAGCGCTACAAAGGGTTGAGATTTACTTTCCTGGTCAACAGACGTCTGGCAAATTGTTTGGATGGCAGCCAAAAGTTCGAGTATGACTCAAAGACAGTGCAAGAGGTGAGGAGGAAGTTCATAACTGGGTTTAGAACTGTGAGTACATAAAAATGGGGCAGGAGGAAGAAGATGCTTATTGGAAACGGGAGCTGGAAATTGTTCTGTGTGTATTATTGGTAGAATTATCTGTAATTTAGACTTAATCAAATCTGATTCTTCCTATCTGCTCTTCTTTGTCTGATAATTGAAAATATCACCTTCATTTCTTGCAGTCACAGGCCATGAAAGTCATTTGTTTCTACAGGCTGGATTCTGTTTTGTGATAATATCATAGGTGGAGTTTGGTGGGAGCCAGGTTGGGTTTTATTGCAGCATGTGTCAGTTTGTGTGTCAATAGGTTTAATACCCAAATAGATATGAGCAGGTTTGTTAACATCTCAGGAGAAAAAAATGTGTTTTTTTGTGTATAAATTATCATGTGTATGTGTGTTGCTTACTTTTGAGTGTGGCTGCTTGTAATTTAATGTTGTAATTTAGTGTCAATATGCTTGATACCCAAGTTGATCCCAGAGGTGATGTTATCAACTCTGATCATGTAATGTGTCAGTCATCACAGAGGCAGAGTGAGTGTTTTGAGGTGAAACCTATGTGGAGCATTACAGTGATAGTTGAAGGTTGTTTCTTCTCATTCATTTTGACTGTGGCTGCTCATTAAGTGGTGGCACATCACGCCGCTTTGACACATCACATCCATTTTTTTTTTACTGCACAGACTTTTTTTTTTTTTTTTGTAAAGAGTGAATTCATTATGATATTCCACTGCTGTCTTTTGAGATGCTTTGTTAGCACCTTTACAGTTAAGCGTGTTAATGTACCACATTCTGCTACATGTACAAACTCAGACATGCAATTTATTTCCTTTACAGAAACATTTTCCTGATAAACAGATGAATCATTTATGTGCAATTGTCAGGTTTTGTCTTACCAATAGTTTAGAATTCAACAGCATTCACTTTAATATAATGTCTGACATAGAAAAGCTTCCTATCTGATGTGGCTTTGAGTAATAACTGTTTAGTATTTCTCTTTAAATGTTCATAAAAAAAACTACTTAATGATTCACTTGCTGTCAGTCAACTGATCAGTTAGTTGACTAATCATAGGGAGCCTAAGTCACCCCCACTGGGTTCTTAGATCAGAAAAAAAAAATACATTGCAGTGAACGGAGAGATAAAAATTAGTTTCCAATCCACTTTGACTTCTACCCTGAATCGCACATACGTTGTATCTTGATTTAAATGATTATTAGTGTGAGTCAAGGCTATGTTTGTCGTGTAATTGTTGATTTATATGCTTCTAAAAATATGTAATTGGGTAGACTACAAACCAAATAGTCATTTAGGTGATGTCACATCACAATTTCTCCTCTCAAACTTTTCACTGAATTTCTCTCCCCCTCACTTCCTGGCTAAAGAGAGAACGAGGAGTAGGTGGATAAAACTGACCAGGTGAGATATTTTCCTAGGTTAGCGTAGCTGCTGTTAAGCTAACATTAGCTGTCAGAGTTTGATGGTGACGTAAATGTAGCGAGATGAGCGCTAGTCACAAAACAGTGCTCTCTCCATGTCAAAAATTAAAAATCTTTAAAATGAAACAAAACATCATGTGAAAACCATGACACATTGGACCAGAAAATAATCTATCTCTTCATAGACTCTCGTTCATATTTTTACGAGCATAGGACCCATGGACCGGAAGTAGATGAGCGTGACTATGGCAACTATAAGGAGGGAGTCAGTAGATGTAGTTAGTCAATCAGTTCAACTTGTCATTCATCATAACATTTGTCAATGTCATATGAATTCAGTATTTCTACTGACCTGAGTTTTACTGTCACTGAATGATCCCTTGCCTCATGTTACATTAGATGTATAGATTTTGGAGGAAAAGGTGCATTGGTGCTACATTGACAGTCCATGAAGCTTTATCATGGGTTATCCAGTCTGAGTTTACGTGTTACTGTCGGTATAAAAACAAATGACACAGTGGCAGTAAAGAGTCGATGCCAAAGATTGATAATAAATGGTTATGTAGTGATGATAAAACTGACAAATAGTGAGTTACATAAAGTTAATGACACATTTTATTCCTCATTTGAACCGATACAGTGCTGTTAAAGTACATGCTTTCAATTAAATGATGGTGTTTTTAGCCTGTGGCTTTCACCGCCCTTCATTCAATGACAGCCACATGTATTTAGATGAGCCTGAAATTCCCTTTAAGAGATAAATTATTAAAACGTTGTTAAAAAAAAAAAAAAACTTGCTCTTCAGCGACTTGTACACAACTGATAAACACCACTTCCCTGTTGACACCTCTGCTTATCTATCAAGCACTTTCCCGCCTTTTCATGCTGAAGTATATCTGTATGAGGATTTAGCTGCAATTCCCTGGTGTGCTAAATTACTGTTAAGCAACACGGTGTACGTGATTAGCTGTAGGGATGTAAGTACATCATGGTGTGATTCATCAAACATGTTTCTCGTCTCTTAGCGGCTGAAGCTCAAAGCCTAAAGGAAGACATGTTATGGTTCATCTGCTGCGGATGAAATTATCATTCAAGAAGCAGCAGATTTTAACCCTCTGAATATTTCAAGTGTTTCACGTTCATGACATCTCTTTATGATTAAGTCAATAATATAATTAAAAATTGATTAGTGCTGAAACGATTAAGCAGATTATCCAGGAAAAAGGGAAGTACTTTAAAAACAGAAAATAAAGGAAGAAGCTCAAACATTTGTAGGTTTAAGCTTCTAAATCTGAGAACTGGTGACTTTTTTTCCTACCTATATTATAATGAAGTGAGTCTTTTTGAAAATTTTAAATGTTTGCAAAGCTATTGGGGAAATGACAACTACGACTTTGAAGTCTTATAAATGTAGTCTGACGTCAGGATAAAATGTGAAATTATATGAAATTAAATAATATAGCTGCGAGCAGCAATGAGGTAGTAAAAGCAGTAAAATAAGCCAATTTAACAAATTTGCCAAAAATGTGCCAAAGGGCCATCAACGGGACAATCTGTGGGTTTCACCAGACATGACAATTAAGTCGAAATCCAAACCCATTGTAAGAAATGAGCCAAAATGCATAGTTTTGCTAATTCCTAATTCCCCTACAGGCCAAATGACATCAGATTGATTGGACATACTCAGGATTGGTTCAGGAGTCTGTACACTGAGTTTGATTAAGATAGATTGAGGCTTTGCTGAGATGTGAGCTCATTTCCTGATTGGCGGCTTTGTCGCTGATTTCAAGTAGCTTGACGGACAAATGCTTTGGTACAAAAATAAAATCATGTGAGTCTTTTGTCAGGCACGGTCTGAATATCATCTGTGCAAAGTTTTGTGACTAAATTTGAATCCTGTGAAGAGTTAAGTTTCATTTTCAATAAAATCCAATATGTCGGCCAGTTCTTATGATTTCATAAAAAGCTTGCAATGATCATTAGTGGGTCAACTCAAGTTTGATTACGATATCTCAAACTATTGGTGAGATATGAGATCACTTCCCGTTTGGCGGCTTTGCTGCTGATTTTGATTGGCTGTGGTAGTCAAACAATTAAGATCTGTAAGATTCCAAATGGGATTTTGATGAAGGTTGGTCTCAAGAGTATGTGTGCCAAGTTTCCAGACGATCGTACAAAATTTGCGAGAAAAGAAACATTTTG
This sequence comes from Polydactylus sextarius, assembly GCA_016801845.1. Classification (NCBI taxonomy): domain Eukaryota; kingdom Metazoa; phylum Chordata; class Actinopteri; family Polynemidae; genus Polydactylus; species Polydactylus sextarius. The sequence continues at coordinate 12,467,455 of CM028916.1, read as the reverse complement.
AAGATTTTTGATGAAATCCAAGATGGCGGAAAATCTGTCATGACGCAAATTGATGTCATAGGGTGCGTTGGAATTGGCTTGATCCAAGGAATCCAATGGTACAATGGTTTGTAAAAATCTACCATACGAGTCAAAAGTTAACTTAGTTAAATTAAGTTAAAGTGAACATAAATGTAACTGCAACTTTGACCAGTTAGACCAGTTAGCGCTAGAGTGTGCATGCTGCTGGTATGAACTGCAGCCAAATTAGAAAATTTTTGACTATTCGGCTCTATGGGCTCTATGCCATAGACTCCAATGACAGTGGAAATAATATAATAAGAAAACATAGTAACTCAGTGGTGGCTTCGCTGCTTTGCAACCTGTTTTTGTTTATGCTGATTTTCATCTCTCCAGCCAGCGATAGTCACATGATTTATTCACAAAATCTTTTTTGTTCTCTGTTTTGTTTTGTTCAAAATCTGTTCTCTTGCTCATAATCACAGCCAAACATTTCCACAATCATGCATGTTTTTCTTTCTTTTCTGAAAACACACATATGAAGCCTGTTTTTAACAGCTACACATCCCTTGCTGCTTAATATAAGCATCTATAATCACAGAACACGATGCTGGTGCAGATCAAATGGGTTTTGATTCGTCAGACACAACAGTTCAAGCGACGCTGCTCACCTTGATGATCTGTCGAACATTTGACTGGATGTAGACCAAAGTCAGCACCTGTCACCTTCAGCTTTTCATAAAACCACATCATTGTGGCTGCCACCTCTTACACCACAGCTCCCTTTTAAACATTTCAAACTGTCATGTACTCAACTGATCTGATGTGATCCTTATTGTATATCAGGTATTTGATAGTCAGCAGTAATCATTGTCAGCGGAAGACAACGACACAAGTGTTTCCACAGAGCAGCACTTTGTATAAGAGGACAGTCACGGCTTCCTCTAGAGAGGAGCTCATTGACTGTGCTGTTTCTTTCTCTCTCACACACACACACTTGCACACACACACACACACACTCTCTCTCTCTCTCTCTCTCTCTGTCTCTCTCTCTCCCTGTCTCTCACACAGATATACCGTTAGCCAGTTCACCTAAATTTAAAGGACACACATTTTGGAGCTGTTCAATTTCCAGACAAAAGCAAAAGCTCTGAGTACAGCCACACCTGAGACTGTTACCCTCTCACCTTTCCTGTCAGAGTGTGTGTGTGTGTGTGTGTGTGTGTGTGTGTGTGTGTGTGTGTGTGTGTGTGTGTGCGCTTCAGACACTGACTTCCAATTACAACCTCTCAATCTTTCTTCAATTACCTGTGAGGAGTTCATGTAGGCTGTTAGTGAGACACCAAGCCTTTTTTCTTTCACACACACACACTGACAGACAAAGAGAAATCGATGCACTGAACAATCCTGGTAGTTCCCTTGAGTTAACTGGTTGCTGGTTCTGGTAGATGTTTTCTAAAAGTTTGGCCTCTTGATCGTAAAACTTATCATGTTTTTCTTTTAGGTAATTTATTTATTTATTTGGTCTGGTTTGGGAATTTTCTCTGGGTTCCCTCACGTCTCTTACACTATCAGGAAAAATGCTCAACTATTTATTTATGGTTGGAGGTTAAAGGGACATTTCATCATCAGCACTGTGGATGTTAACTCAGTTATGAAGATCACACATGTATAATGTATAGAAACTAAATGTTTTACCAAGTGTAAATGTCACATTATATCCATATTCAAACTCCCTGGAATGAAATGTCACACAGGCACAAACATAAACAGTCTGCACTGAATGTTGTGATTTGCTGTCTTTTAGCTGTTGGCATCCTGGGGAGTGGCACCACTGCCCACTGGTGTTTATCACTGTTGCTGGCGAGTGGCAGCTCAGTCGGCATCATCCTCATTATTGATGTTGCATAACGATTTGCCCCTTTCTGCTTGTATCGTTTGTCCTTAGCTACTGGCTCAGACTTTGACATTTGTTTCAGTTTCAGTGTTTTTGCTGCTTTTACTCTTCTGATGTGATGGTAAGTTGAATATGTGCAGTATTTGGGTTGTTATTTTAATGATGCCAGCTGAGGTTCTGGGATACCGAATTGCATTTTTCACAGTGTTCAGCTATTTTTTTTAATCAATTAAATATTCCCTGCGGGGTTTTCTTGTAAACAAACAAAAGGTTGTGTTTACATTCACACATTGTGCATCTACATGAGGTCCTTCCCTAATAAAGATTTTGACGAGATAATTTGTTTTTTTTTCCCCAGTATTTTAAACCCTGCAGTGTTGGCGTTGGTAGCTTTTCACAAGTGAGGAAAACTCATTCTGCTTTCAGCTTTGTGACACTGCAGTTTTAAGAAAATCCAGTGGGTTTTAAATGGTTTATTGAGCTTATAAAGTTGTCAAACTATTTTTTTTTTTAAAAGTTCTTCCTTGTTGCAGCTGCATCAACACTGAAGAAGTCAAATCTGTTTTCTCTGACATTGTCTGTCCTTAGACCTTTGATTCAGACACAGGTAAACTGACCTGTGGTGACATGACTCAGGTGGCCACAGCTCAGGAGATACATCACTAACTAAACTTTAACAGCCAATAGGATCTTTCCTTCCTGGAAGCCAGCCACACTAACATAACTACAACTGACAGCTGACATCATCTAATAGATCTACAGTATAGCAGAACTAACCACATTGTTCTACTGCTTCTCTGACGAGCTTGTCCTTCATTTCCTGGTTCTCAGTAATGTCAGCAGAAGCACAACACTGAAATTAGCCTCTATTCCTGTATTTTTATTTTTTACCAGACATATCATATGGCATGTTCTCCTCGTGTAATGACAAAATGCACACCTTGATCCAGATGTTAAAAAAACACAACACACAAGGCCCAACTTATGCAGAAAAGTAAAGATTATTGTACTTGTTCAGGCTGATGTGTGTAGACATCTCACCAAAGAAAAAAAAAAACATCAAAGCAATAAGATCTAACATTTAACATTTCAATTTTAAAATCAATTTTATAATATAGACCGTTTTTCAGTCAAAAAGAAACAGGTCAGAAAATAATTTCTTCAATCAGATACATGTGACAACATTCCTCTATCTTCTTCTGTAGAACTATAAAAATGAAATGAACTAATCAGTCCAGCGGCGTAGCAATAGTAACAACATATGCTCTCATCTCTTTTCATCTTATCTTATCTCGATGATGAAATTAAAGCTGCTTTTGCCCTTTATGCTTCGTTTTTTGGAAAGACGATTTGTACTGGGTGCATTTCATCATAATTACATCATCTGACCACGCTTCGTATGAAAATGTCAGACTCAGTTAAAACTCACATAACCAACCGGTGATCTCAGATCAAATCAGAAGTACAGTCAGTTTACTATGACACATACTGGTTCTAAAATCTTTGATCAGTGCTCTGTTAGAGCTTATAGTCAATACTCACGTATATATACATGATGTTGTATGTTGTTTTATGCTCTAATCTTTTTTTTACATTTACCGTATTGTTCATGTGCGTACAGATGAATACATTCTAATGTAGTGTGGCTGCTAACTTCCAGTCCCCTGTCAGCAGTGAGAAAGCAGCCCACCTTCACTGTGGATGATCAGCCACTGTTTGCCTAACAGATCCCTCTGACACGTGCAACATTGTTTAATCTGAAATTAGCCTGTAACGTGGCTGACAGCCGGGGGTTGTTGTCATTTGGAAAATGGTGTATGAGGCAGCAGGTCGGGTCGGCTCAACGTCTGAGCTGATTAGAAGTGATAAAGCTGAAAGTGTCCAAAGTGAAAATGGCTCCCTGGAGCTGTGGATGTTGGCAAAATAATGTAACTTTTTTCTGATTTAGAGAGACAAATATTCATTGATTTATGAGGCACCAGCGTGTACAGAAAAGTCCACATTTTTGTGACAGAACCTTGATTCAGTTCACATTTTCACTGAAAGAAAATAATAATTTGCTCAAAGACAAGTCAGTCCAAAATCCACAAGTGCCGTTGTGTCGTGTTAGTGACTGCACTCTTGACTTTCCAGGAAGGTGAACACGAAGGACATTTTTCATTAAGGCTGCACAAATAATCAATTTCCTTGATTAAAATCTCAGGAACAACAGTGAAAAAATGTCACATCACAAGAGGCCAGGGCTCAGGGTGACTCATCTTTAGATTGTTTTGTTGTCCAATGCAACAAGCTTGAAACGCAACGTTACTCATCAAAAATAGTTGCTGATTCATTGGTTTCATTTGCTTTTGCATTTCATACAAATTAATTGGCGTCATTATGATGTAAATGTGTCAGACTGAGCCTAAAGACTTGTTTTCATCTGCAGTCCCGGGTGATTGGATGTGAGACATGAAAAGAAACAAGATATAAAAGATATATATTTATAAAGTTGGACATCAAAGCACTTATTAAGTATTAATAAGCTGTTTTGTTTATTTGTTTTTTTATTTGCTTGTTTAAAGGACAGAACATCAATAAACATTTGTGTTGAATGCTGCTTTTTATCTGTAGTCTCTCACCAGATTTTGTAATTCCTCCTTTTAAAAAGACAAACATGGATAAAAATGCATCAATTGTTAGCAGAGAAATAAGTTAATCAGTCTAATTATTGGAATCAAGCCAAGCAGTCACAACAATGATTAATAACATTAATAGAAATGAGTTTATATAGAACAGAATTAACAGGCACAAGTGTTTCAGAGGTATTATGTAGGTTGATGACTGTGTATAAGTATAAAGCAACATAACAACTCTACATGTGTTAAAGATGAAAGCACACAAGATATTTCTACCACACAAGATTAAAAATGTCAACAGAGTAGCAGGAAAGAGTTTCCTCCTGATTTAATGAGTCGTTTTATAACTGAGATATGAATATGATACAGGAGTGTGTCTTTTTCCTACGTTAGTGTGATAATGTTCCTCTGTGTTTCACTAATTGTTTCCTCTCTAATTAACATGAACATAGAAATGTAAAGAGACAGAGATATGTTATCACATTTGAAGCCAATGTGAAAAGAAGTAATAGTATGTCCTTAATATTACTTGTTAAAGTCATAAAATGAATGGAAGATAAACAATATAAAAGCTTGTGACATCATATTCGAAGGTGTATTTATACTGCTTATATCATTTTACAACCTGATCTGTACACACCGTGTATCTGGATCCTGTGTAAATCTATAAGCTTGAGCATGTGATCTGTTGACGTTCAAACACCTACTTCTTAAATGTGAATATATCGGTCGCACTCAATGAAGCAGATTTATTATGTTGTAATTTTCTAACATTTTGTTTGCTAGACAAGTTGATTATTAAAGAAAGATCATTGTCAGATCTGTTGATGACAAGGATATTTTTAGCCTCACAGTTACCACCTCATGTGACGGTATCAACAGAATATACAATATGAACAGTCAAGTTCCTAAACCTATAGATTGTGAAACCGGTTGCCCTTTATATGTCAAAGCTGTACAATGGAGGCTGGAGTGACCCAACATATTTGATATCATGTTTGAGTGATTCAGATTTCTAACAAGCCTGATTAATTCAGTTATTTGTTTATTCTGAGGAGAATAAACTTCTCTCTCTCATAAGGATCTCTGGCTCCTGGACAGTGGTACACTTTGCCTGGTTGTTAATCCATCTTTGATTAGCTCACATTATGCTGGAATCACTGAAAGGATTAAAAATCTATCCCGTTGTTACCTGGACAAGCAGGGAGGGATGTTTGGATGATGTGACTTCCACGGCTCATTGATTCAGCCCTGTGGGTGTGTGTGTGTATATATTGTCTGCAGCATATATATATATATATATATATATATATATATATATATATATATATATATATATATATATATATATGCGCTGCAGATGCACCATACATCTGTTGAACTAAGCACATTTAAAGGTTTTGCTGGCACCCTCCAGGCATCCTGTTAGAGCCGTCTCTTTTCATGAACCCTCAAGAATTCAGCTGACTTAGACAAGTGTTTGTTAGTTTGAGGGAACAACTCAACTCTCTGAGGGGTCCATCAAACATCTGGTGGACTCCCATAATGTCTATGGCATTCACTAACTGGATTTAATTCCCTTTAAACAACCATTTTTGCTCATTTAATTTAAGTAATATTGTGTTAATCATCTGTTTACAAAATACCTGAACCATCGAAAAATGGTTGTTGAGTCGTATCTGAGAAAGCAGCTTCATGAAAATGACGTTGAATTCACAAACAAATTGAAAAGTGGACAGAAAACATGAAAATCATTTTCAGACAATGTGTTGCACATCATTATTTTTATTGAAATGCTCAACACTGAAGTGTTTATTTCCACACTTTTTTCAAGAGCCGACTGCTGCAAACAATATTTTGTGAGAAATTCTCCTCCTTTTACTTTCATCCGAATCAAAGTGGATAAGAGATTAAAAAAAAAAAAAAAAAAGACACACAGATGATGTAGCAGCGTGTTGCCAGAGTCTGTCAGTTCCATCCACAACTCACCAGTCATGATGTAGTTGTATTTTAGAGAGATTTATTTTCTTTACCAACCTATTAATTTTTGTTTATTTATTTATTTATTTAATTACTCCCTGTTTCTACAATACATAGAAGTGAAGTGGGAAGTGTTGTGGGTCAAACCAGTGTGTATGTGCCATGATGCATTTCATCACAAACATGGTTTAGGTAATTATTTGGTTAGAGAACCTCCATAGAAAACACAGCAGTAAACTGTGATGCTTTTAGTGACAGATTTAGTTGTCTGTTTGTTTTTCCTCTGTGATATTTGGATTCGAATGTTGATATTGTAATCCCAATAGCCAGTGATGTGTGAATTGGTGGTTGTCACTGTAACTGCTTTTTGTCAGAATTGTAAAACTCTTCCCATGAGTAAATTTTAATAAGCACGTAAAAAGAAAAAAGGCTCCCGGCATGGTAATTATTGAGGTCAGTCATTGTGGTAATACTGTGTTATACAAACACTAATATCACCACTCACACATGAATCTGAACGACTCTCGGCTGTCAAATCTTTTAACGTGAACAGTTTATTCTCTGCACAGTGTTGTTTATTATAACACAGCAAGTTTTTTTTTTTTTTTTTTTTTTATGCCTTCGTGCCAGTGACAGCTGCAGCCAGAGGCTTTATGTCTTTGGGTTGTCTGTCCCATTCTTGTGAAGGCGATATCTCAAGAACGCCTTGAGGGAACTGTTGGCACCAACATTCACTTGGACTCTAGGATGATCCGATTAGAATTTGGTGGGCAAAAGTCACTGTGACCCCACAGAGCATGTTTTATTATGAATTTGAGCCGTAATGCTTGGATTCTGTAATGTTTTACATTAGAATTAATGGGAGTAGTAGAGTAGAGGGAGAGTAGGACTTAAATCTATTTACACACTCACATTATGGGGACTTGTCTTCTTCATAGAGACAAAAAGTGTGTTTTCTGATGTGATGCCCCGATTAACAAGTTCATGATGTTTGGGGAAAACAGTTTAAATAAATCAGTGCTGGAAAGCCGCATAATTGCATTACTATGATTACAATTTTATTGGATTTTGGAGCAAAAACATCTTGGTTAGGGTGAAAGATGAGGGATTCAACATCCTTCTTTTCCACCAAATGTGGTTTATTTCCAGGAGCTACTTGTGGTTATGTTTGTCAAGAGCTTCAGCTATCACTGATGTTATAAGACAAGATGTTATAATGTCATCTGAGGGTAGACTGTACACTACAATAATTCATTACCAAAAAGTGAGGAGATTGGCCGGGTCAAGCTGGGCAGTTAGCACGCTAACTAAATTAAAAACAAAGAAGTGATTAAAAACAAACATAAAAAAATAAGAGATAAGTCAGGTGTTCTTGTTTACCACTGGAGACAGCTGTTGACTAGTTGCTAGACTTGCAGTGTTGCTAGATTGTTGATGCTTGCAAAAGCTTGCATATAGCACCTTAGGAAATAATATGATTATGGTTAAAAGGCTGAGCATCGCCTGGAATCAGGAAGTGAACACTGGTCTGTAATCTCAGAGTTCGGGGTGAAATTCTTCCTTTCTTGATTCTGTGGCTCTATAATGACATCAGCAGAATTTTTTATCTTTTGACTCCAATGGACAAGATTAGCAAATGATATGTCTACTGTTTGACTTTTGAACTCAAATGTGTTGTTTTGGGGAATTTTGGGGAGTTTGTGGGAGGACCAAAGTTACAAATTTAGACATAATTTAGATATACTTTACTTCCTTGTAAGAACAAAGGGAAACTCCTGTTGAGATGGTGAATACTGCAGGAATGAATTGACTGACTTTGAAATATTCTTAATTTATATTTCACAGGCCTGGCAACAGTTTGAAATGCACCATATTTTTCCACTGTTGTCATGGTGTTAGATGTGTTTTCTCTACATATGGCCTAGTCTACATTGTTATGCAGTGTGGGCAGGCAGCAGAAGCTTAAGCGGTGGTTTGTCACCTCATCCTACGACTTTCATTGTGCTCTATACAGTATCTCTGTCTATTGACAGAAGCCTGGCAGATGTACAGTAACTTCACACATAATTCAGACAAACAACATGTTAAGATGGTTTTCACTTTTTTTTCTAAGATATAGTTTCAACCCATATATGTGTTTTTTTTATGTTACATCAGCTAAAAAATGTTATTTATTTCTAAATGAATAATATGTGAAAAACCTAAATCTTTGGAAAAACCAGGCTGCTGGAAATGGTTTCAAATTTGGTTTATTTCTATAGCTGTTTTCAGGCGTTTGCGAGAAGATCCAGATTGGTACATAAACATGATACCTGAATTTAGGTCACTGCTTTGAACTGTAAAATGCCTTTATCTTTTCCTCTCAGACACACACATACTGGCGCACCAACTTTACACAAATGCAAACTATGCACACACTTTCACATGGATTGGGTCCACACCACAGGGGGAAAAACTCCCTGGAAACCATCACGAACAATCAGCAGTTGCGGTAATGAGTAACGCAGACTGAAACCGTAGAAGTGTGTGGATCATAGTTCAAAAGCTGCAGCAGCATCTTGTGATTTTCCTCTTTAGTAGTTTAGTGTTAGTTTCTGTGACATCTACATTTACCAGAGTCAGTATCCAAGTCCCAGTCAAGTATTGTCATTTTTGTAAAGCAAATGTATATTAAGCTGCATCTGAAAGCTGCTCCCCAAAATGTGGCAGTACTTACTACTGTTCGATAAAGTTTAAAGTTTAAAAATTCTTTTTAAAAAAGACCGGACATTTACAGATTCAATAGGACAAGAAAGTTCTTAAGAGAAAGCGCAACAGATTATTATATAGTGTGGCATATTCTTTTTGACAATTAGAAAAATGCAGGGTTATGTAAAACACCAGTCTTTGAATATTTTCTTTGCCTGTTCATAAAACTGAAAATTTAAAAGCCCTGTACGTGTGGTTCAATGAACTTTTTAAGGAGAAGAGATTAACACAAAGAGCAATTAAGTTATAGCTGAATTGAACTCATTGTAATTTGTGATATTTAGCTGAGGGTGTAAAGAGACTGAGGACCCAGGCTTGTGGATTTGGGACTTGTCCACACCGTCTGGGTTGGAAATGATCTTTTTTTTCTTTTTCCTAATTAGACAGAGATACTGGATCAAACTTGCAGTATTTGGACTGGGACTCAGCCACCTGGGTGTTCAGCTGCGTTGTTTCTGTGCCATGACTTCTGTGTCAGGGGCTGCATGTTGTCTGCTCTGCTGTATTCTTTTCTGGTGTTTTTGTGTTTCCTTGTGTTCTTTGACATGTGTTGGGTCCATTGCCACAGGGAGAAGGCAACTCTCAGGAACATTGTCGTGAACAATTAGCGATAGCATTAATCAGTAAAGTCAGTCCTGAAGAGGAAGACGATATAAACCTTCAAACGTGCAGCTGCACATACAGAGCTTAATTCTTCTCTTTCTAATGTGTCACATTATTAAAATCTAATCTCCAGCATCTCTACTCTTATTTGCATAAAATTAATTTAAGTAGGTACTACAGTTTCTGAAGTAATGAAGGAGAGCTGCAGTGATTATCAAAACACTTGCAGATTTTTTTAAAATCAGTTGATGACTCATGTCATTTTTCAAGTAAAATTTCTAAATATTCTTACAGTTTCAGCTTCTCAAATGTGACAGAGTGCTGTTTTTCATTGTCATGTTACAGCAAACTGAGTATTGTGGGGTTTTGGATCATTGGTTGGACATAACAAAACAAGTGTATTGAAGACATCACATTTGACCTATGACTTTGTCTTATTTGACTTATTCGTTTTTACTTGTTAGTTGACATATTCCCTGTAGCTGGTTTCATGGTTTCCTGCTGATGAATAGTCTGTGGCAGTAATCTGCAAGGAAGTGCAAGACTGTGTGGGTGAGGTGCAAGAAAAGAAGGACAGATGGAAGAAAAACCAACAAGGGGAGAAGCAGTAATGATAGTCAGAGAGGGGGGTTGGGGGGTGTAAGTGAGACTTGGAAAGAGAAACTAAAAAGTGACAGAATATGAGAAGGGCTGTGTTGAATAATAAAGGAACAAAGGACAAAACAATGAGAAAATAAGAAGAACAAATGAAGAAAGAAACTGTGCTGCATTGTGACTTTTCAGTCTTACCTGCGAGTCTTATATATATATATATAATAAAATATATTTAAGTTGTACCCTCTCTTCTCTTGTGTGACCTCAGTTAATGTTATCTCTTTGAGTTACGCCTGCTTGTGTTGGGTCTGTTTTATTTGGGATTTGTGTCCCGCCTCATTGCCATTTCTCTTTTCCGAAGATCCGATGTGTCATGTCTCAAGGAGACATTTAGCGGTAACATAAAAGAAAAAGTAAGAAATTCCTAATACTACACGAAACCCAAATGTAGGAATACCAGGAATACATTTCAAAGCATTTTTAAGAGCAAGAGAGAAAACACTTAACATAAAAACAAATCTGTGGTGTGGCATATAGTAAAACAGTGTCCCCTCAGGGTGCGTTTCTTTTGTTGCTCCTGACAGGAGTTTCCCAGTTGAGTTGAGATGAAGGTTTGTCTCTTGGTGATAAAATGTCAGTGTAGTGAACGATAGTCTCGATACTTTATGGGTTTTTCCAATTTTGACAGCATTTCACGCTTTCTTTCAGCAAGATGTCAGTTTGACATCAGATGGAGAAATGGACAAACCCCT